>CAWUFW010004981.1:125000-1428535 GCA_963921515.1 Calotriton arnoldi | reverse complement strand
ATGGGTACCCCCACTTTTGCTGATGCTTCACTGTTTTTCGACCTTAGTCTGGCTGGGGCCCTGCTAATCAGAACCCCAGCCTAGCTGCTTCCTCTCTAAAATGGTTTCCATGTGCCTTAGGCACATCTCTGATTGGAATCTGGAGTGCCCTTATAAGTCCCTAGTATATGGTATACTATGTACCCAGGTCATAGGTACCTCAGAGGCCTACCAGGGGCTGCAGCATGTATTTTGCCACCCCTGGAAGGCCATCCAAACTGACACCACAGGTCTGCTACTGCAGCCTGGGTAAGTTGGTGAAAGCACCCCTTACTGTGATATAGGCTACCTATATCACTACATACATACACACATATAAACCAATAAGTCACTCCTATGGCAGGCCTTATCAATCCTGAAGGCAGAGTGCGTGGTTCCTATGTGAGAGGGTGCCCCTGCATGAGCAGGGCCCCTCTGCAGCGTTCGGAGACCCTTCTCTGATGCTGTTTGTAGTGCAACCTGACCATATACTCTTAAGCGCATTATAACCTCGCGTTAAATGCTAACTTTGGGATGGCTGCACGGAAACATGTCGTGTTTGGTGTCAAACATCTTGGAATACTACCCCCCGCCAGTTCTGGCGGCGGGGGTAGCATTCCACCCTTCTAGAGGGAGAGACATGTACACACCGGCCTGCCCGGTAACTTCTTTCAAGCCCTGGCATCACAAAATGGATGCCGCTGCCACAGACACGAGTCTGGCCTCCTGCTGCTGACCGAAACTCCGGCAGGGAGGCCTGGACAATAGGTTTCCTGTCCCAGGGAGGTGTGACCACCTCCCCAGACACGATAGTGTGTATTGGGGCTGGGCGGGAGCACTCTCTGGTGCTTTGAAGTCCTACACTGGGGGCACACTTGGTGTCCCTGTGTATACCCCAGTTCAAACCGGCTCAGGGGCTTCCAGCCCCTGCTCTGGCATGAAACTGGACAAAGGGAAAGGGGTGTAACCACCCCTCTGCCCTGGCCCTCCCATAGGTGGGGCCACAGAGTATGTCCAACCTCCTACCTTAGTATAAGTAGGGGAACCCAGTCCTTAGGACTTTAGATTTACCTGGACGAAACTCTGATACAGAATCCTGGACCTTCGACGCTCTACTTTAAGATTAGAGGACTGAAGAATCTCCCTTGGGGTCAAGGAGTGACTCCCCTGCTTGGCAGGCACCAAAGAAGCAATTGTCCGGTCTGCATCGCTGAAGCTCCCGTCGGACGCCGAAGTCTTTGCAAAACCAGAGGTGGATTTCCAGACTTCCCCGAGGCTGCCCTGAGTCCCCAGCAAAGCTGAGGCCTGTAGCTGTCGTGGGTAATGTGGAACCGTGACCCCTGGACACTGAATGCATTTGCAAGTGCATCCTTTTCTGGGTCTCCCATGAAGTCATGCTTTGGGCTCCGAGTAGCCCCAGCCTCCAGCACCAACTTCACCGAAGATCACTGGCCTCCACTCTACGAGTGTCCTGTGAGCCAGCTCCACGTGCACCATCTCAAGGCTCCTTCGCGGTCGCTAGTCCGTTGGCTAGTAGGCCCTCCCGAAGGCCAATCTTTGTTTACTTGGGCTCCCTGGTTGCTCCACATGTGCCCTGACTTATCCTTGCTGGGTGAGTCCCCCAGACCTTGCTGGTCTGCAACATCGTCCTTCTTCGATTTCCACAAGACTTGCCGTTGCCAAGGCTTGTTGGGTCTAATCCGGTCGCCGACACCCCTGCAATCGACAGACGTCATGGGACAGCTCGAATCCAGCTCCTGGTTGTCGTCGACACCTCCTGGACCTCGTGGCTGAAGAGTCAAGACGACCGTCAACCTACCTGAAGCACTCGACATCGGTGGGCATCTGCTCATCGCCTTCCTGGTCACTGGCTAGTGACCCAGACTCTGTTCCCTCTGCTTTCAGGTTCTTCAGATCTTCGATCCACCTTTGGATCCACCCGAACACTTTCGACTTGGCCGCCAGCAGCACTTTGCAGCAGATCGCCATTGAAAGCGACGACGAAACCCGACCCCGAAAGACACCTATGCACCCGGCTTCCCTGGGTGAGGTAACTCGAGTACTCCGGTGCTCCCGTGGGTATTGACACTAGAACAGCCTAGTTCTCAAAGGGTTTGCTCCAAGTCCTCCTCTAAGTGTCCCTTTTCTTTTAAATTCTAATCGCGACTTTCCCCATAGAAGTTAACGGTGTTTCGCGGTTGTGTTCATACACTGCACGCGTCCCCAGTGGGTCCCCTGTGTCACTGCCTTGGGTGGTTCCTTGTGGTCCAAGCACTTCTACAGGCTCTAGGCCTTGTGTCTAGCTCAGTCGTGGTTCTTATACCACTTTATTGGTATATGGTTTGGTACGCCACTGGGGCTCAAACGTTTATTTGTGCTATTACTGTAGATAACTAACTCGTAACGTATGTACTTCGAACTCTAGCCTCATAAAGAGACTAGAGGGGTGTGTTTAGTATAAATACATATATTTTGAATATATACCTGGTGTGGTCCTCTTTCATTTGGTCACTCAAGAGATTATAGACTGGTAAAACAAGCTGCTTTACATTCCTTCAAGACTTAGCCTGAAGGCTGCTCTCCATAGCTACCACTAGGATAGCTTTCAATAAAGGTTGTCTTTAACCTATCTCCAATAAGGGGTTGTTTGGACTGGTGCAAGGTGCCCACTATAATTAGTGGACAGCATATGCCAGGCCAACTTCTCACATTGGTGTGCAGCGTGTGGGATTCCAGCTTGCTATTGTTTTACCAGATAATCTCAATTGAATTGATCAACTGAAAACCACTAAGGGTACCTAAGGTACATATAAATCAAGCTTAGTAATACAGTAAGTTCAACTGAGTTGTGTGTTAAGGGACAGCACACCCTTTCTAAAACTCAAGAGAGTTTAGTAGGCCACACTAGAGTAGGTAGTGCATACACCACACCTCACTAGTAATGTCTTCAAAGCCAGGACCCAGTGAGTCCTTGCCAGAAGCCAGTGGGCTTCTTCCCTCCAAGTATGATAAACTCCCATTCTTGGAATTGAGAGCATTATGCACTACTAGGAAGTTGAAGACAGGCAAAAGTGCCAGCACCCAACACCTCAGGGAGGTGTTACTAGCTGATGATCTCAGCAGGCCCCTAGGGTCTGAAGGGGTAGGCAAAGAGGGTGGGGCAGAAGATGAGGAAGGGGCCAGGGATGAAGAAACCCAGGCCCCCCCCTCTGAAACTGGCCAGGATGGTGAAAATGACCTTGTCCTGGAAAGCCCAATTCCTCCTGTGGAGGAGGAGGAGGGAGAGGATCAGACTGACCTCCCCTTTGTCCCCCCAGGAAGAGTTCTGAGTGTGCCCAGAAGGTCTAGGTCTCCTTCTCAGGAGTCTAACCACTCTGACACCTCAATAGGGACCTCTGTCTCCTCTCATAGGAGGGAATCCTCTCATGAGAGGAGAAAGAGACTGATTCAATATGAGCAAGCTCAACTTGAACTCAGGAAACAGCAATTGGCTATAGACAGGGAGTCCCTAGATCTCTATAGAGAGAGACAAAAGTTGGGACTAGAGTCCCATGGTGGCAGCAGTTTCCCCAAAGATAGGGAAAGGTCTTATGACCATAGAAACCTGAGCAAGATTGTCCCTCCCTACCAGAGTGGGGATGATATCCACAAATGGATAACTGCTCTAGAGAGGGCCTGTAAAGTACAGAGGGTCCCTCAGGAGCAGTGGGCAGCAATCTTGTGGCTCTCCTTTGCAGACAAAGGTAGAGACAAGCTCCTCACTGTTAGAGAGGAGGATGCTGATAATTACAAAGTCTTGAAGAGTGCTCTAATTGATGGGTTTGGCCTAACCACCAAACAATACAGGTTAAAGTTCAGGGATACCCAAAAAGCACAGACTCAAGACTGGGTGGACTTTGTTGATTGTTCTGCCAAGGCTCTGGAAGGTTGGTTATTGGGCAGTAAGGTATGGGACTTCACAGGATTGTACAATCTGATAATGAGGGAGCAGATTCTTAATAACTGTCAAAATCAGCTGTTGCATCAGCACCTGGTAGACTCTGATCTGACCTCTCCCCAAGAATTGGGAAAGAAGGCAGACAAATGGGTCAGAACCAGGGTGAAGCAGAAGGTACAGAACCAAGGTGGTGACCCTAAGAAGCAAGATTCGAAAACCTCTGATAAGGGCGGGGAGAAGGGTAAAGATCAAAAGTCTTCACAAGGCCCCCAAAAATCTTCTTCAGGTGGGGATTCACAGTCTACCAAAGGGAAAGGCCAAAGAAAACCATGGTGCAAGGTCTGTAAGCAAAAGACCCACTGGACCAGTGATTGCACCAAGTCCAAAGACTCGACTCCAGCCCCCACCAATGCCCCTAAGGCACCTGCTCCCCCTAGTGCAGTTAAGGTTGGTGGTGGGACTACACAAGCCAAGGGTTTAGTAGGGTTGACCCTGGGTAAGGAGATGAGCTCTGACCTAGTCAGAGAACTCACTCAGGCTGTCCTAGTCTGTGATGGAGGCATAGATATGACCTCCTCTGTGAGTCCCAGTAATCTGGGCAAGTACAGACAACAGCCTTTAATCAATGGAAGAGAGGCTTTGGCATTTAGGGACACAGGGGCAAGTGTCACCATGGTGACACAAGACCTTGTGAATCCTGGGCAGATTATACTTGGTGAAATGTACCAAGTGACCAATGCTAGCAACGTCAGAACAGACCATACTCTGGCAGTTGTTAACTTCTCCTGGGGAGGGGTAACTGGCCTTAAGAAGGTTGTGGTAAGTGCAGACCTACCCGTTGAATGCTTGCTTGGCAATGACTTAGAAACTTCAGCTTGGGCAGAAGTGGAGCTCAGGACCCATGCAGAAATGCTGGGGATCCCTGCAGATGTGTTTGCTGTGACCAGGTCACAAGCCAAAATGTCTAGCACTGAACAGGCCTTGGATTCTGGAATAATGGACCAAGTGCCTTCCAAGAAGAGGAGTAGTAGGGTAAAGGCAGTGCCTTCTCCCTTGGCTCAGAAGGAAGATCAGTCCCTTGAGGGGATGATCTCAGTCCTGAGGAAGGAACTGTCCCAGAGGAGCTTGAACCTGACCAGGTTGAGTTCTTGGGGACAGGGGGACCTTCCAGGGCAGATCTGAGCCAGGAGCAGCAGAGCTGCCCCTCTCTTGAACCCCTCAGACAGCAAGCTGCTGCTGAGGCTGCTAGGAAAGCTAGTGGTCCCCATACTGTGTATTGGGATGATGGACTCTTGTACTCAGAGTGTAGAGACCCCAAGCCTGGTGCTACCAGGAGGTTGGTTATCCCTTTGAAGTTCAGGGGTTTCCTATTGACCCTAGCCCATGATATTCCCTTAGCAGGTCACCTGGGCCAGAACAAGACTTGGGACAGAATTGTCCCTCACTTTCACTGGCCCCACATGTCTGAAGACACCACGGAGTTTTGTCGCTCCTGTGTAACCTGCCAGGCCAGTGGCAAGGCAGGTGGCACTACAAAGGCCCCCCTGATACCACTACCTGTGGTGGGGGTTCCCTTTGAAAGGGTAGGGATTGACATTGTTGGTCCCATGGATCCCCAAACAGCATCTGGGCACAGGTTTATCCTGGTGGTAGTGGATCATGCCACCAGGTACCCAGAGGCTATTCCCCTTAGGACCACTACAGCACCTGTGGTGGCAAAGGGCCCTCCTGGGAATTTTCTCAAGAGTGGGCTTCCCTAAGGAGGTTGTATCAGACAGGGGTGCAAACTTTATGTCTGGATACTTAAAAGCAATGTGGAAGGAGTGTGGAGTGACTTACAAGTTCACCACACCCTATCACCCACAATGCAATGGTTTAGTTGAGAGATTCAACAAAACCTTGAAGGGCATGATTAAAGGGCTCCCAGAAAAGCTTAGGCGAAGATGGGACATACTCTTGCCATGCCTTTTATTTGCTTACAGGGAGGTGCCTCAAAAGGGGGTTGGCTACAGCCCTTTTGAACTTTTGTTTGGTCACCCTGTCAGGGGTCCACTGTGCTTGGTGAAGGAAGGATGGGAGTTACCTCTCAAGCCCCCAAAGCAAGACATAGTGGACTACGTACTTGGTCTCCGCTCCCGGATGGCTATGTATATGAAAAAGGCACCTAAAAACCTTGAGGCTAGCCAGGAACTTCAAAAGGCCTGGCATGACCAAAATGCTGTACTGACTGTTTATCAGCCAGGACAGAAGGTGTGGGTGTTGGAGCCAGTGGCCCCAGCAGCTCTCCAAGACAAATGGAGTGGACCCCACACCATTGTTGAGCAGAAGGGTGAGGTTACCTACTTAGTAGACCTAGGAACACCCAGGAGTCCCCACAGGGTTCTCCATGTCAACAGGTTAAAACCATATGTGGACAGGGCAGACATGGGCTTACTCATGGATACTGATGAGGGACAGGAGTAAGAGAGTGACCCACTCCCTGACCTGCTCTCACAGAACCCTGGTGATGGGTCAGTGGATGGTGTAGCCTTGGCAGGCAGCCTCACTATCCAGCAGCAGACTGATTGCAGACAGGTGCTCAATCAGTTCAGACACATATTCTCACTGACACCCAGTCAGACTACCTGGTGCACTCATGAAGTGGACACTGGGGACAGTCTGCCTATTAAAAATAAGATTTATAGGCAACCTGACCATGTCAGGGACTGTATCAGGACAGAAGTCCAGAAGATGTTGGATTTGGGAGTTATTGAACCCTCAGATAACCCTTGGGCTAGTCCAGTGGTCCTTGTGCCAAAACCTCACACCAATGGTGGGAAAAGAGAGATGAGGTTTTGTGTGGACTACAGGGGTCTCAATGCAGTCACTAGGACTGATGCCCATCCAATACCAAGGGCAGATGAGCTAATAGACACTTTGGCCTCAGCCAAGTATCTAAGCACATTTGACCTGACAGCTGGCTACTGGCAGATCAGACTAGCTGATGATGCAAAGCCAAAGACAGCATTCTCAACCCCTAGTGGGCATTATCAATTTGTGGTGATGCCCTTTGGTCTGAAGAATGCACCTGCCACTTTTCAGAGGTTGGTGAATACAGTCCTTACAAGTCTGGAAGCCTATAGTGCAGCATATCTAGATGATATTGCTGTCTTTAGCTCCACCTGGGAGGATCACCTGGTCCACCTCAGAAATGTTTTACAGGCCCTGCAGAAAGCAGGCCTGACTATCAAGGCCACCAAGTGCCAGATAGGGCAGAGTCAGGTTGTGTACCTGGGCCACCTTGTGGGTGGAGGCCAGGTTCAACCACTGCAGAGCAAGATCCAGACCATCATGGACTGGTCTGCTCCAACTGTACAAAAGCATGATTTTGTCACCACTGCCTTTTCCCTACGAACTTTTGAATCAGTATCTACAGAACAAACCCGTGAAGTTATCATGGCATGCAAATCAGGTTCTCCTCTGGATGCCTGCCCTCCTAGAATTATCCATAAAATCATAGATATAGTTAACCCAATTATAAACAACATAGTTAACTCCTCGTTAAGTTCAGGCATAGTGCCTGACGAATGGAAGTTGGCGTTGGTAAAACCTTTACAAAAAAGCAAAACATTGATCCTTCGGTGCTTTCAAATCTCCGACCCATATCCTTACTCCCTTTATTGGGTAAAGTTACTGAAAAGCTGGTTCATAAAGAACTTACTAAATTCATTGAGACCGCTAACATTCTTCACCCCCAACAATCTGGTTTTCGCCCAAAGCATTCCACGGAATCGGCACTTTTGGAATTAACGGATACCTTAAAAATGTTAGCGGATAAAGGACAAAGGCGGTCCTGATATTGCTCGATCTATCGGCCGCCTTTGACACCATCTCACACTCCATCCTCATGCAAAGGTTGGAATCCTGTGGTATTTCAGGTACTGTGATTCAGTGGATAAAGTCTTTTCTTACTAATCGTAGACAAGTAGTGACCTTGGGATCTTTTCATTCTGTTGAACGGTACATCACAACAGGAGTACCACAGGGCTCATCGCTGAGTCCGTTACTGTTCAACATTTATATGACCCCACTCATTTCTTTGATATCATCTTTTGGGATCAAAGTAACTTCCTACGCAGATGATACCCAAATGATTCTTTCGCTGGACAATAATTCCACAAATGCCGAACTTAATTTTAAACATTGTTTATCCAAGATTATTCAGTGGATGAAGGATAATCACCTTAGATGTAATACTGACAAAACGGAGATTTTGCCAGTAGGAAAATATGTCCTATTCCAGCCACATGAGTGGTGGCCAGAGGGGACGACACCACCACCAGACATGGTGAAGGTAGCTAAAAATTTAGGAGTCCACTTTGACACTGCTCTATCCTTTCACCCACATGTAACGGCAGTAGCAGGGACCTGCTTTAGCCTTATTAAATCTTTGAAAAAATTCTTTGATTTAATACCACTCTCTGCTAGGAAATCAGTGACAGTGGCTTTAATCCTCTCGCGTTTGGATTATTGCAACAGCCTTTTAGCAGGAACAAAAAAATCAATTTTGAAAAGACTACAAATAGTACAAAATGCGGCAGCGCGTTTAGTGCTAAAGCTGCCTCGTAGGTCCTCGGCATCGGGAGCGTTGAAAGCCCTCCATTGGCTCCCTCTCCACAAAAGAATACTTTTTAAAATCCTTTTAATTACCTTTAGAGCCTCGCTTAGGTTAGGACCCAAGTATCTCTATGAGAGATTTACTCCTTATATTACATCCAGAACTCTCAGGTCCTCGTCAGCTAACTTCCTCAAACCACCTATATTTAGGTGTAAAACCAAAGGGGGAAAGACAGTAGCAGCTCTGGGAACAAAAGCATGGAATAAGCTGCCAACTCATCTGAGATTACAAAATAATGAAACTCAATTCAGGAGATTGCTGAAAACATGGATATTCAGCTCCACAGACGAACTATGCCTTTCCCTTATTTAATCTCTTTGGGACCCTCCCTCACCTCTAACTAGCGCCAGGATGCTCCTTTCGGAGTGGCAGATTGCGCTTTATAAATAACCCATTACATTACAACTACCCAGACTCAGGTGAGAGCCTTCTCAGGCCTGACTGGGTACTATAGGAGATTTGTCAAGGGGTATGGATCAATAGTGACACCCCTGAATGACTTAACTTCCAAGAAAATGCCCAAAAAGGTTCAGTGGACAGTTAGCTGTCAAAAGGCATTTGATGACCTGAAGCAGGCCATGTGCACTGCTCCCATTCTACAGAGTCCTGATTACTCCAAGAAGTTCATTGTTCAAACTGATGCATCTGAATTGGGGGTAGGGGCTGTACTGTCACAATTGAATGATGAAGGTCAGGATCAGCCAGTAGCTTTCATTAGCAGAAGGCTGACCCCTAGAGAGAAACGTTGGTCAGCCATTGAGAGGGAGGCCTTTGCTGTGGTCTGGGCTCTGAAGAAGTTGAGGCCATACTTGTTTGGTTCTCACTTCCTTGTTCAAACAGACCATAAGCCCCTCTTATGGCTAAAACAAATGAAGGGTGAAAACCCCAAACTGCTTAGGTGGTCCATTTCCCTACAGGGGATGGACTTCACAGTGGAACATAGACCTGGGAGTAACCATGCCAATGCAGATGGACTCTCTAGGTACTTCCACTTAGAACATGAAGACTTAACTGGGCAAGGTTAGTTTAATGTCCCTACGTTTGGGGGGTTGTGTAGGAGAGTAGGATCTGCTTCACATGGGTACCCCCACTTTTTGCTGATGCTTCACTGTTTTTCGACCTTAGTCTGGCTGGGGCCCTGCTAATCAGAACCCCAGCCTAGCTGCTTCCTCTCTAAAATGGTTTCCATGTGCCTTAGGCACATCTCTGATTGGAATCTGGAGTGCCCTTATAAGTCCCTAGTATATGGTATACTATGTACCCAGGGCATAGGTACCTCAGAGGCCTACCAGGGGCTGCAGCATGTATTGTGCCACCCCTGGAAGGCCATCCAAACTGACACCACAGGTCTGCTACTGCAGCCTGGGTAAGGTGGTGCATGCACCCCTTACTGTGATATAGGCTACCTATATCACTACATACATACACACATATAAACCTATAAGTCACTCCTATGGCAGGCCTTATCAATCCTGAAGGCAGAGTGCGTGGTTCCTATGTGAGAGGGTGCCCCTGCATGAGCAGGGCCCCTCTGCAGCGTTCGGAGACCCTTCTCTGATGCTGTTTGTAGTGCAGCCTGACCATATACTCTTAAGCGCATTATAACCTCGCGTTAAATGCTAACTTTGGGATGGCTGCACGGAAGCATGTCGTGTTTGGTGTCAAACATCTTGGAATACTACCCCCGCCAGTTCTGGCGGCGGGGGTAGCATTGCACCCTTCTAGAGGGAGAGACATGTACACACCGGCCTGCCCGGTAACTTCTTTCCAAGCCCTGGCATCACAAAATGGATGCCGCTGCCACAGACACGAGTCTGGCCTCCTGCTGCTGACCGAAACTCCGGCAGGGGAGGCCTGGACAATAGGTTTCCTGTCCCAGGGAGGTGTGACCACCTCCCCAGACAGGATAGTGTGTATTGGGGCTGGGCGGGAGCACTCTCTGGTGCTTTGAAGTCCTGCACTGGGTGCACACCTGGTGTCCCTGTGCATACCCCAGTTCAAACCGGCTCAGGGGCTTCCAGCCCCTGCTCTGGCGCAAAACTGGACAAAGGGAGAGGGGTGTAACCACCCCTCTGCCCTGGCCCTCCCATAGGTGGGGCCACAGAGTATGTCCAACCTCCTACCTTAGTATAAGTAGGGGAACCCAGTCCTTAGGACTTTAGATTTACCTGGACGAAACTCTGATACAGAATCCTGGACCTTCGACGCTCTACTTTAAGATTAGAGGACTGAAGAATCTCCCTTGGGGTCAAGGAGTGACTCCCCTGCTTGGCAGGCACCAAAGAAGCAATTGTCCGGTCTGCATCGCTGAAGCTCCCGTCAGACGCCGAAGTCTTTGCATCACCAGAGGTGGATTTTCAGACTTCCCCGAGGCTGCCCTGAGTCCCCAGCAAAGCTGAGGCCCGTAGCTGTCGTGGGTAACGTGGAACCATGACCCCGGGACACCGAACGCATTTGCAAGTGCATCCTCTTCTGGGTATTCCACAAAGTCATGCTTTGGGCTCAGAGTAGCCCCAGCCTCCAGCACCAACTGCACCGAAGATCACTGGCCTCCACTCCACGAGTGTCCTGTGAACCAGCTCCACGTGCACCATCTTGAGGCTCCTTTGCAGTCACTAGTCCATTGGCTAGTAGGCCCTTCCGAAGGCCAATATTTTTCTGCTTGGGCTCCCTGGTTGCTCCAGGTGTGCCCTGACTTATCCTTGCTGGGTGAGTCCCCCAGACCTTGCTGGTCTGCAACATCGTCCTTCTTCGATTTCCACAAGACTTGCCGTTGCCAAGGCTTGTTGGGTCCAATCCGGTCGTCGACACCCCTGCAATCGACAGACGTCGTAGGGCAGCTCGAATCCAGCTCCTGGTTGTCGTCGATGCCTCCTGGACCTCGTGGCTGAAGAGTCAAGACGACTGTCAACCTACCTGAAGCACTCGACATCGGTGGGCATCTGCTCATCGCCTTCCTGGTCACTGGCTAGTGACCCAGACTCTGTCCCCTCTGCTTTCAGGTTCTTCAGATCTTCGATCCACCTTTGGATCCACCCGAACACTTTCGACTTGGCCGCCAGCAGCACTTTGCAGCAGATCGCCATTGAAAGCGACGACGAAACCCGACCCCGAAAGACACCTATGCACCCGGCTTCCCTGGGTGAGGTAACTCGAGTACTCCGGTGCTCCCGTGGGTATTGACACTAGAACAGCCTAGTTCTCAAAGGGTTTGCTCCAAGTCCTCCTCTAAGTGTCCATTTTCTTTTAAATTCTAATCGCGACTTTCCCCATAGAAGTTAACGGTGTTTCGCGGTTGTGTTCATACACTGCACGAGTCCCCCGTGGGTCCCCTGTGTCACTGCCTTGTGTGGTTTCTTGTGGTCCAAGCACTTCTACAGACTCTAGGCCTTGTGTCTAGCTCAGTCGTGGTTCTTATACCACTTTATTGGTATATGGTTTGAGTACGCCCCTGGGGCTCAAACGTGTATTTGTGCTATTACTGTAGATAACTAACTCGTAACGTATGTACTTCGAACTCTAGCCTCATAAAGAGACTAGAGGGGTGTGTTTAGTAATAAATACATATATTTTGAATATATACCTGGTGTGGTCCTCTTTCATTTGGTCACTCAAGAGATTATAGACTGGTAAAACAAGCTGCTTTACATTCCTTCAAGACTTAGCCTGAAGGCTGCTCTCCATAGCTACCACTAGGATAGCTTTCAATAAAGGTTGTCTTTAACCTATCTCCAATAAGGGGTTGTTTGGACTGGTGCAAGGTGTCCACTATAATTAGTGAACAGCATATACCAGGCCAACTTCTCACACTCCTTTCTATGCTTCTCTTGCATCTTTCTGCACCCCTGTTGCTTCATTCTGCACTTTCCATGCTTCTTTCTGCACCTGTCTTGCTTCTTTCTGCACCCCTGTTGTCTCTTTATGTACCTCTTTTGCCTCTTTCTGCACTTTTATTGCCTTTTTCTGCACCTCTCTTCCCTCCTCCTCCACGTCTGTTGCCTCTTTCTGCACCTCATTTGCTTCTTTCTGTACCCCTGTTGTCTCTTTCTGCACTCGTCTTCCCTCTTTCTGTACCTTTCCTGCATGTTTTTGCATCTCACTTGTCTCTTTCTGCACTTTTCTTGCTTCTTTCTACACCTCTGTTGCTTCTTTCAACAATTCTCTTGCCTCTTTTTGCACTTCTCTTGCCTGTTTCTGCACTTCTCTTGCCTCTTTCTACACCCCTGTTGCTTCATTCTGCACTTTCCATGCTTCTTTATGCACCTGTCTTGCTTCTTTCTGCATCCCTGTTGTCTCATTATGTACCTCTTTTGCCTCTTTCTGCACTTTTCTTGGCTGTTTCTGTACCTCTTTCCCTCTTTCTGCACGTCTGTTGCCTTTTTCTGCACCTCATTTGCTTCTTCCTGCACACCTGTTGTCTCTTTCTGCACTCATCTTCCCTCTTTCTGTACCTTTCCTGCCTGTTTTTGCATCTCACTTGCCTCTTTCTGCACTTTTCTTGCTTCTTTCTCCACCTCTGTTGCTTCTTTCAGCAATTCTCTTGCCTCTTTGTGCACTTCTCTTGCCTGTTTCTGCACCTCTCTTCCCTCTTTTTGCACCTCTGTTGGCTCTTTCTGCACCTCACTTGCTCCTTTCTACACTTCTCTTGCCTCTTTCTGCACCCCTGTTACTTCATTCCGCACTTTCCATGCTTCTTTCGGCACCTGTCTTGCTTCTTTCTGCACCCCTGTTGTCTCTTTATGTACCTCTTTTGCCTCTTTCTGCACTTTTCTTGCCTTTTTCTGCACCTCTCTTCCCTCTTTCTGCACGTCTGTTGCCTCTTTCTGTACCTCATTTGCTTCTTTCTGTACCCCTGTTGTCTCTTTCTGCACTCGTCTTCCCTCTTTCTGTACCTTTCCTGCCTGTTTTGCATCTCACTTGCCTCTTTCTGCACTTTTCTTGCTTCTTTCTACACCTCTGTTGCTTTTTCAGCAATTCTCTTGCCTCTTTGTACACTTCTCTTGCCTCTTTTTGCACCTCTGTTGGCTCTTTCTGCACCTCACCAGCTCCTTTCTACACTTCTCTTGCATCTTTCTGCACCCCTGTTGCTTCATTCTGCACTTTCCATGCTTCTTTCTGCACCTGTCTTGCTTCTTTCTGCACGCCTGTTGTCTCTTTATGTACCTCTTTTGCCTCTTTCTGCACTTTTCTTGCCTTTTTCTGCACCTCTCTTCCCTCTTTCTGCACATCTGTTGCCTCTTTCTGTACCTCATTTGCTTCTTTCTGTACCCCTGTTGTCTCTTTCTGCACTCGTCTTCCCTCTTTCTGTACCTTTCCTGCCTGTTTTGCATCTCACTTGCCTCTTTCTGCACTTTTCTTGCTTCTTTCTACACCTCTGTTGCTTTTTCAGCAATTCTCTTGCCTCTTTGTGCACTTCTCTTGCCTGTTTCTGCCCTTCTCTTGCCTCTTTCTGCACCCCTGTCGCTTCATTCTGCACTTTCCATGCTTCTTTCTACACCTGTCTTGCTTCTTTCTGCACCCCTGTTGTCTCTTTATGTATCTGTTTTGCCTCTTTCTGCACTTTTCTTGGCTGTTTCTGTACCTCTCTTCCCTCTTTCTGCACATCTGTTGCCTCTTTCTGCACCTCATTTGCTTCTTTCTGCACACCTATAGTCTCTTTCTGCACTCGTCTTCCCTCTTTCTGTACCTTTCCTGCCTGTTTTGCATCTCACTTGCCTCTTTCTGCACTTTTCTTGCTTCTTTCTACACCTCTGTTGCTTTTTCAGCAATTCTCTTGCCTCTTTGTGCACTTCTCTTGCCTGTTTCTGCACTTCTCTTGCCTCTTTCTGCACCCCTGTCGCTTCATTCTGCACTTTCCATGCTTCTTTCTACACCTGTCTTGCTTCTTTCTGCACCCCTGTTGTCTCTTTATGTACCTCTTTTGCCTCTTTCTGCACTTTTCTTGCCTTTTTCTGCACCTCTCTTCCCTCTTTCTGCACGTCTGTTGCCTCTTTCTGTACCTCATTTGCTTCTTTCTGTACCCCTGTTGTCTCTTTCTGCACTCGTCTTCCCTCTTTCTGTACCTTTCCTGCCTGTTTTGCATCTCACTTGCCTCTTTCTGCACTTTTCTTGCTTCTTTCTACACCTCTGTTGCTTTTTCAGCAATTCTCTTGCCTCTTTGTACACTTCTCTTGCCTCTTTTTGCACCTCTGTTGGCTCTTTCTGCACCTCACCAGCTCCTTTCTACACTTCTCTTGCATCTTTCTGCACCCCTGTTGCTTCATTCTGCACTTTCCATGCTTCTTTCTGCACCTGTCTTGCTTCTTTCTGCACGCCTGTTGTCTCTTTATGTACCTCTTTTGCCTCTTTCTGCACTTTTCTTGCCTTTTTCTGCACCTCTCTTCCCTCTTTCTGCACATCTGTTGCCTCTTTCTGTACCTCATTTGCTTCTTTCTGTACCCCTGTTGTCTCTTTCTGCACTCGTCTTCCCTCTTTCTGTACCTTTCCTGCCTGTTTTGCATCTCACTTGCCTCTTTCTGCACTTTTCTTGCTTCTTTCTACACCTCTGTTGCTTTTTCAGCAATTCTCTTGCCTCTTTGTGCACTTCTCTTGCCTGTTTCTGCCCTTCTCTTGCCTCTTTCTGCACCCCTGTCGCTTCATTCTGCACTTTCCATGCTTCTTTCTACACCTGTCTTGCTTCTTTCTGCACCCCTGTTGTCTCTTTATGTATCTGTTTTGCCTCTTTCTGCACTTTTCTTGGCTGTTTCTGTACCTCTCTTCCCTCTTTCTGCACATCTGTTGCCTCTTTCTGCACCTCATTTGCTTCTTTCTGCACACCTATAGTCTCTTTCTGCACTCGTCTTCCCTCTTTCTGTACCTTTCCTGCCTGTTTTGCATCTCACTTGCCTCTTTCTGCACTTTTCTTGCTTCTTTCTACACCTCTGTTGCTTTTTCAGCAATTCTCTTGCCTCTTTGTGCACTTCTCTTGCCTGTTTCTGCACTTCTCTTGCCTCTTTCTGCACCCCTGTCGCTTCATTCTGCACTTTCCATGCTTCTTTCTACACCTGTCTTGCTTCTTTCTGCACCCCTGTTGTCTCTTTATGTATCTGTTTTGCCTCTTTCTGCACTTTTCTTGGCTGTTTCTGTACCTCTCTTCCCTCTTTCTGCACATCTGTTGCCTCTTTCTGCACCTCATTTGCTTCTTTCTGTACACCTATTGTCTCTTTCTGCACTCATCTTCCCTCTTTCTGTACCTTTCCTGCCTCTTTGTGCATCTCACTTGCCTCTTTCTGCACTTTTCTTGCTTCTTTCTATATCTCTGTTCCTTCTTTCAGCAATTCTCTTGCCTCTTTGTGCACTTCTCTTGCCTGTTTCTGCACCTCTCTTGCCTCTTTTTGCACCTCTGTTGGCTCTTTCTGCACCTCACTTGCTCCTTTCTACACTTCTCTTGCCTCTTTCTGCACCCCTGTTGCTTCATTCTGCACTTTCCATGCTTCTTTCTGCACCTGTCTTCCTTCTTTCTGTACCCCTGTTGTCTCTTTCTGTACCTCTTTTGCCTCTTTCTGCACTTTTCTTGCCTTTTTCTGCACCTCTCTTCCCTCTTTCTGCATGTCTGTTGCCTCTTTCTGCACCTCATTTGCTTCTTTCTGCACCCCTGTTGTCTCTTTCTGCACTCGTCTTCTCTCTTTCTGTACCTTTCCTGCTTGTTTTTGCATCTCACTTGCCTCTTTCTGCACTTTTCTTGCTTCTTTCTACACATCTGTTGCTTCTTTCAGCAATTTTCTTGACTCTTTGTGCACTTCTCTTGCCTGTTTCTGCACTTCTCTTGCCTCTTTCTGCACCCCTGTTGCTTCATTCTGCACTTTCCATGCTTCTTTCTGCACCTGTCTTGCTTCTTTCTGCACCCCTGTTGTCTCTTTATGTATCTGTTTTGCCTCTTTCTGCACTTTTCTTGGCTGTTTCTGTACCTCTCTTCCCTCTTTCTGCACATCTGTTGCCTCTTTCTGCACCTCATTTGCTTCTTTCTGCACACCTATAGTCTCTTTCTGCACTCGTCTTCCCTCTTTCTGTACCTTTCCTGCCTGTTTTGCATCTCACTTGCCTCTTTCTGCACTTTTCTTGCTTCTTTCTACACCTCTGTTGCTTTTTCAGCAATTCTCTTGCCTCTTTGTGCACTTCTCTTGCCTGTTTCTGCACTTCTCTTGCCTCTTTCTGCACCCCTGTCGCTTCATTCTGCACTTTCCATGCTTCTTTCTACACCTGTCTTGCTTCTTTCTGCACCCCTGTTGTCTCTTTATGTATCTGTTTTGCCTCTTTCTGCACTTTTCTTGGCTGTTTCTGTACCTCTCTTCCCTCTTTCTGCACATCTGTTGCCTCTTTCTGCACCTCATTTGCTTCTTTCTGTACACCTATTGTCTCTTTCTGCACTCATCTTCCCTCTTTCTGTACCTTTCCTGCCTCTTTGTGCATCTCACTTGCCTCTTTCTGCACTTTTCTTGCTTCTTTCTATATCTCTGTTCCTTCTTTCAGCAATTCTCTTGCCTCTTTGTGCACTTCTCTTGCCTGTTTCTGCACCTCTCTTGCCTCTTTTTGCACCTCTGTTGGCTCTTTCTGCACCTCACTTCCTCCTTTCTACACTTCTCTTGCCTCTTTCTGCACCCCTGTTGCTTCATTCTGCACTTTCCATGCTTCTTTCTGCACCTGTCTTCCTTCTTTCTGTACCCCTGTTGTCTCTTTATGTACCTCTTTTGCCTCTTTCTGCACTTTTATTGCCTTTTTCTGCACCTCTCTTCCCTCTTTCTGCATGTCTGTTGCCTCTTTCTGCACCTCATTTGCTTCTTTCTGCACCCCTGTTGTCTCTTTCTGCACTCGTCTTCTCTCTTTCTGTACCTTTCCTGCTTGTTTTTGCATCTCACTTGCCTCTTTCTGCACTTTTCTTGCTTCTTTCTACACATCTGTTGCTTCTTTCAGCAATTTTCTTGACTCTTTGTGCACTTCTCTTGCCTGTTTCTGCACTTCTCTTGCCTCTTTCTGCACCCCTGTTGCTTCAGTCTGCACTTTCCATGCTTCTTTCTGCACCTGTCTTGCTTCTTTCTGCACCCCTGTTGTCTCTTTATGTTCCTCTTTTGCCTCTTTCTGTACTTTTCTTGCCTTTTTCTGCACCTCTCTTCCCTCTTTCTGCACGTCTGTTGCCTCTTTCTGCACCTCATTTGCTTCTTTCTGCACCCCTGTTGTCTCTTTCAGCACTCGTCTTCCCTCTGTCTGTACCTTTCCTGCCTGTATTTGCATCTCACTTGCCTCTTTCTGCACTATTCTTGCTTCTTTCTACACCTCTGTTGCTTCTTTCAGCAATTCTCTTGCCTCTTTGTGCACTTCTCTTGCCTGTTTCTGAACCTCTCTTGCCTCTTTTTGCACCTCTGTTGGCTCTTTCTGCACCTCACTTGCTCCTTTCTACACTTCTCTTGCCTCTTTCTCCACCCTGTTGCTTCATTCTGCACTTTCCATGCTTCTTTCTGCACCTGTCTTGCTTCTTTCTGCACGCCTGTTGTCTCTTTATGTACCTCTTTTGCCTCTTTCTGCACTTTTCTTGCTTCGTTCTACACCCATGTTGCTTCTTTCAGCAATTCTCTTGCCTCTTTGTACACTTCTCTTGCCTCTTTTTGCACCTCTGTTGGCTCTTTCTGCACCTCACCAGCTCCTTTCTACACTTCTCTTGCATCTTTCTGCACCCCTGTTGCTTCATTCTGCACTTTCCATGCTTCTTTCTGCACCTGTCTTGCTTCTTTCTGCACGCCTGTTGTCTCTTTATGTACCTCTTTTGCCTCTTTCTGCACTTTTCTTGCCTTTTTCTGCACCTCTCTTCCCTCTTTCTGCACGTCTGTTGCCTCTTTCTGTACCTCATTTGCTTCTTTCTGTACCCCTGTTGTCTCTTTCTGCACTCGTCTTCCCTCTTTCTGTACCTTTCCTGCCTGTTTTGCATCTCACTTGCCTCTTTCTGCACTTTTCTTGCTTCTTTCTACACCTCTGTTGCTTTTTCAGCAATTCTCTTGCCTCTTTGTGCACTTCTCTTGCCTGTTTCTGCACTTCTCTTGCCTCGTTCTGCACCCCTGTCGCTTCATTCTGCACTTTCCATGCTTCTTTCTACACCTGTCTTGCTTCTTTCTGCACCCCTGTTGTCTCTTTATGTATCTGTTTTGCCTCTTTCTGCACTTTTCTTGGCTGTTTCTGTACCTCTCTTCCCTCTTTCTGCACATCTGTTGCCTCTTTCTGCACCTCATTTGCTTCTTTCTGCACACCTATAGTCTCTTTCTGCACTCGTCTTCCCTCTTTCTGTACCTTTCCTGCCTGTTTTGCATCTCACTTGCCTCTTTCTGCACTTTTCTTGCTTCTTTCTACACCTCTGTTGCTTTTTCAGCAATTCTCTTGCCTCTTTGTGCACTTCTCTTGCCTGTTTCTGCACTTCTCTTGCCTCTTTCTGCACCCCTGTCGCTTCATTCTGCACTTTCCATGCTTCTTTCTACACCTGTCTTGCTTCTTTCTGCACCCCTGTTGTCTCTTTATGTATCTGTTTTGCCTCTTTCTGCACTTTTCTTGGCTGTTTCTGTACCTCTCTTCCCTCTTTCTGCACATCTGTTGCCTCTTTCTGCACCTCATTTGCTTCTTTCTGTACACCTATTGTCTCTTTCTGCACTCATCTTCCCTCTTTCTGTACCTTTCCTGCCTCTTTGTGCATCTCACTTGCCTCTTTCTGCACTTTTCTTGCTTCTTTCTATATCTCTGTTCCTTCTTTCAGCAATTCTCTTGCCTCTTTGTGCACTTCTCTTGCCTGTTTCTGCACCTCTCTTGCCTCTTTTTGCACCTCTGTTGGCTCTTTTTGCACCTCACTTGCTCCTTTCTACACTTCTCTTGCCTCTTTCTACACCCCTGTTGCTTCATTCTGCACTTTCCATGCTTCTTTCTGCACCTGTCTTCCTTCTTTCTGTACCCCTGTTGTCTCTTTATGTACCTCTTTTGCCTCTTTCTGCACTTTTATTGCCTTTTTCTGCACCTCTCTTCCCTCTTTCTGCATGTCTGTTGCCTCTTTCCTCACCTCATTTGCTTCTTTCTGCACCCCTGTTGTCTCTTTCTGCACTCGTCTTCTCTCTTTCTGTACCTTTCCTGCTTGTTTTTGCATCTCACTTGCCTCTTTCTGCACTTTTCTTGCTTCTTTCTACACATCTGTTGCTTCTTTCAGCAATTTTCTTGACTCTTTGTGCACTTCTCTTGCCTGTTTCTGCACTTCTCTTGCCTCTTTCTGCACCCCTGTTGCTTCATTCTGCACTTTCCATGCTTCTTTCTGCACCTGTCTTGCTTCTTTCTGCACCCCTGTTGTCTCTTTATGTATCTGTTTTGCCTCTTTCTGCACTTTTCTTGGCTGTTTCTGTACCTCTCTTCCCTCTTTCTGCACATCTGTTGCCTCTTTCTGCACCTCATTTGCTTCTTTCTGCACACCTATAGTCTCTTTCTGCACTCGTCTTCCCTCTTTCTGTACCTTTCCTGCCTGTTTTGCATCTCACTTGCCTCTTTCTGCACTTTTCTTGCTTCTTTCTACACCTCTGTTGCTTTTTCAGCAATTCTCTTGCCTCTTTGTGCACTTCTCTTGCCTGTTTCTGCACTTCTCTTGCCTCTTTCTGCACCCCTGTCGCTTCATTCTGCACTTTCCATGCTTCTTTCTACACCTGTCTTGCTTCTTTCTGCACCCCTGTTGTCTCTTTATGTATCTGTTTTGCCTCTTTCTGCACTTTTCTTGGCTGTTTCTGTACCTCTCTTCCCTCTTTCTGCACATCTGTTGCCTCTTTCTGCACCTCATTTGCTTCTTTCTGTACACCTATTGTCTCTTTCTGCACTCATCTTCCCTCTTTCTGTACCTTTCCTGCCTCTTTGTGCATCTCACTTGCCTCTTTCTGCACTTTTCTTGCTTCTTTCTATATCTCTGTTCCTTCTTTCAGCAATTCTCTTGCCTCTTTGTGCACTTCTCTTGCCTGTTTCTGCACCTCTCTTGCCTCTTTTTGCACCTCTGTTGGCTCTTTCTGCACCTCACTTCCTCCTTTCTACACTTCTCTTGCCTCTTTCTGCACCCCTGTTGCTTCATTCTGCACTTTCCATGCTTCTTTCTGCACCTGTCTTCCTTCTTTCTGTACCCCTGTTGTCTCTTTATGTACCTCTTTTGCCTCTTTCTGCACTTTTCTTGCCTTTTTCTGCACCTCTCTTCCCTCTTTCTGCATGTCTGTTGCCTCTTTCTGCACCTCATTTGCTTCTTTCTGCACCCCTGTTGTCTCTTTCTGCACTCGTCTTCTCTCTTTCTGTACCTTTCCTGCCTGTATTTGCATCTCACTTGCCTCTTTCTGCACTATTCTTGCTTCTTTCTACACCTCTGTTGCTTCTTTCAGCAATTCTCTTGCCTCTTTGTGCACTTCTCTTGCCTGTTTCTGAACCTCTCTTGCCTCTTTTTGCACCTCTGTTGGCTCTTTCTGCACCTCACTTGCTCCTTTCTACACTTCTCTTGCCTCTTTCTCCACCCTGTTGCTTCATTCTGCACTTTCCATGCTTCTTTCTGCACCTGTCTTGCTTCTTTCTGCACCCCTGTTGTCTTTTTATGTACCTCTTTTGACTCTTTTTGTACTTTTCTTGCCTTTTTCTGCACCTCTCTTCCCTCTTTCTGCACATCTGTTGCCTCTTTCTGCACCTCATTTGCTTCTTTCTGCACACCTGTTGTCTCGTTCTGCACTCGTCGTCCCTCTTTCTGTACCTTTCCTGCCTGTTTTTGCATCTCACTTGCCTCTTTCTGCACTTTTCTTGCTTCTTTCTACACCTCTGTTGCTTCTATCAGTAATTCTCTTGCCTCTTTGTGCACTTCTCTTGCCTGTTGTGAGAAGTTGGCCTGGTATATGCTGTTCACTAATTAAAGTGGACACCTTGCACCAGGGCAAATCGACTCTTATGGTAGATAGGTTTAAGACAACCTTTTAAAGAAAGCTATCCTAGTGGTAGCTGTGGAGAGCAGCCTTCAGGCTAAGTCTCGGAGGAATGTAAAGCAGCTTGTTTTACCATATAATCTCTTGAATCACCAAATGAAAAGACACCACACAGGTATATATATCAAATATATATGTATTTATTTCTAAATAACTCTCTACTAATCTCTTTATGAGATTAGAAGACAAACATATGCACAAATCAACGTTTCACAATAAGTTAAGCACAAAATATGGCTGGGGCCCTAGGGGCGTACCAGACCATATACTAAGTAAGAGACTTAGAAACAACGACTTGCGAGGAGACAAGGCCTAGGGCCTTCAGAAGTGCTGGGGCCTCACGAAACCACCCAAGGCAGGTAAGTAAAGGACCCACGGGGGACGCGTGCAGTGTGGATACACAGGCGCGAATCGCCGTTAACTTCAATGGGGCAAGTCGCGGTTGGAAATAAAGAGTTTTAGGATACTTCGGGAGAACCTACAAGCAAGTCACTTACAGGGTAAGTAGTTCTAGGGCCCACACCCACAGGAGCACCGTAGTGCTGGAGTTACCTCACCCAGGGAAGCCGGGTGCACAGGTGTCCTTTGGTGTCGGGTCGCGGCGTCGTTTTCAATGGCGAACAAAGAAGACTTGCTGCTTGCGGGAGCTGAAGAAGTGTCCGGTGGAATCCAAGCCTGGATTCTGAAGAAGGATGACCTGAAAGCAGAGGGGACAGTGTTCAAAGTCACTTGGCAGTGACCCGGGGCAAGGAAGATGGATGCCCACCGTCGTCGGTCGCTTCAGGTCGGTTGCGGGTGCCTTGACTCTTCAGCCACGTGGTCCAGGAGGCGTCGACGACGACCAGGAGCTGGATTCGGTGTGTCCCTCGACGTCTGCAGCTGACTGCGGTGTCGGCAACTCGATCGGAGCCAACAAGCCTTGGCAGCCGCAAGTCTTGGGGAGATGGAGAAAAGTCGATGGCGCAGACCAGCAAGGTCTGTGGAACTCACCCAGCGAGGGTAAGTCAGGGCAGGCCTGGAGCAACCAGGGGAGCCCTTTGGTTTTGTTAAGAAGTCTTCTGGGGACCCACAAGCCAGCGGGCAAGGGATCGCGAAGACACCTCGGGCGGAATCACTCAACAGGGGCCCACGGTCACTCGGGACGGTGTAGGCCTCTGATCTTCGGAGGGATTCCTGCTGGAGGTCAGGACCACACGTGGTCCAAAGCACAAGTTCGTAGAACGTTGTGAAGGGGTTGCACTCGACAATAGTGCACGGTACCCAGGGGTCGCGGTTCCTCGTCACTCGTGGGGTCCACTTGCCTCAGCTTCGCTGGGGACTCACGATGGCCTAGGAGAGGTCAGGAAATCCACTTCTTGGGCTGCAGGGACTTCGGACTCCGGCGGGAGCGGCGTGGTTTGCGACCGTCGTTGTCGTTTTTGGTGCCTGCCAAGCAGGGAGTCACTCCTTGACTCCAAGGGAGATTCTTCTGTCTTCCAAAGGTAGTGGAACGTCGAAGGACCAGGATTCTTCTGTAGAGCGTCGTCCAGGGGTTATCTGCTTTGCAATGGCAAGGTTCCCCCTCTTATACTAAAAGAGGGGATGGACTAGCTCTATGACCCCACCTATGGGAGGGTCAAGGGAGGGGTGGCTACACCCACTTCCCTTTGTCCAGTTTCGCGCCAGAGCAGGGGCAGGTAGCCCCTGAGCTGGTTTGAACTGGCATATGCACAGAGGAGCCTTCTGCTCCCCCAGTGCAGGACTTCAAAGCACTCTAAGAGTGCACCCACCCAGCCCCAATACACTAAACCCTGTCTGGAAGGTGGTTACACCTCCCTGTGACAGGATGCCTATTGTTGGGCTTCCTCCACTGCGAGTTTCGGTCATCAGCAGGAGGGCAGCCCAGTGTCTGTGACTGGTGGCATCCATTTTGTGATGCCAGGGCTCTTTAGGATTCTACCGCGTTTCCACAGCAGGTACATGTCTTATCCCTCTAGAAGGGTGGAATGCTACCCCCGCCGCCAAGATTGGCGGGGGGTAGTATTCCAAGATGTTTGACACCAAACACGACATGTTTTGATGCAGCCATTCCAAAGTTAGCATTTACCGCGAGGATATAATGCACTTAAATAGTATATGGTTTAACCGCATCCACAAACAGCACCAGAGAATGGACTCTGAGAACTGCAGAGGGGCCCTGCTCATGCAGAGGCACCCCCTCACATAGAAGCCAAGCACCCTGCCCTCAGGATTGATAGGGCCTGCCTTAGGGGTGACTGATAGGTTTATATGTGTGTGCAGGAGAGATATAGGAAACCTATATCTCAGTGAGGAGTGCTAGCACCACCTCACCCAGGCTGCAGTAGCAGGCCTGTGGTGTCAGATTTAGACTGCTTCCCAGGGGTGGCATAATATATGCTGCAGCCCCTGGTAGGCCTGTGAAGTACCTATGCCCTTGGCACCTAAGGTACCATATACTAGGGACTCATAAGGCACCACAGTATCCAATCACTAGTGCACCTAGAGTGCACTCCATGTCGTTTAGAGAGAACAGAGAGGCTGGGGCCCTGATTGGCAGGGACCCAGCCAGACTATAGCCAGAAACCAGTGCTAACATCAGAAAAAAGTGGGGGCAACATAAGAGGCAGATCCTACTCTCCTACACAACCCCCCAAACGTAGGGACACTAAACTAACCTTGACCAGTTGAGTCTTCGTGTTCAAAGTGGAAATACCTTGAGAGTCCATCTGCATTGGCATGTTGGGTCCCAGGCCTATGTTCCACTGTATAGTCCATCCCCTGTAGGGAAATGGACCACCTCAAAAGTTTTGGGTTTTCACCTTTCATCTGCTTTAGCCATAGGAGGGGCTTGTGGTCAGTCTGAACTATGAAGTGAGTACCAAACAAGTATGGCCTCAGCTTCTTCAGGGCCCATACCACAGCAAAGGCCTCCCTCTCTATAGCTGACCAACGTTTCTCTCTAGGGGTCAGCCTTCTGCTAATAAAAGCTACTGGCTGGTCTTGACCTTCATCATTCAGTTGAGACAGTACAGCTCCCACACCCAGCTCAGAAGCATCTGTTTGGACAATGAACTTTTTGGTGTAGTCTGGACTCTGTAAGATGGGGGCAGTGCACATGGCCTGCTTTAGGTCTTCAAATGCCTTTTGACAGCTAGCTGTCCACTGAACCTTTTTTGGCATTTTCTTAGAGGTAAGATCATTCAAGGGGGTCACTATAGATCCATATCCCTTGACAAACCTCCTATAGTACCCAGTCAGGCCTAAGAAGGCTCTCACCTGTGTCTGGGTGGTTGGAGCAACCCATTCCAGTATGGTTTGGATTTTGCTCTGCAAAGGCTGAACCTGGCCTCCACCTACAAGGTGGCCCAGGTACACAACCTGACTCTGCCCTATCTGGCACTTGGTGGCCTTGATAGTGAGGCCTGCTTTCTGCAGGGCCTCCAAAACATTTCTGAGGTGGACCAGGTGATCCTGCCAGGAGGAACTAAAGACAGCAATATCATCTAGATAAGCTGAGCAATAAGTTTCCATCCCTGCCAGAACTTTATTCACCAACCTCTGAAAAGTGGCAGGTGCATTTTTCAATCCAAAGGGCATCACCACAAAGTGGTAGTGCCCACCAGGGGTCGAAAATGCTGTTTTGGCTTTTGCATCATCAGCTAATCTGATTTGCCAGTAGCCAGCTGTTAGGTCAAATGTGCTTAGATACTTGGCTGAGGCCAAAGTATCAATCAGCTCATCTGCCCTTGGTATGGGATAGGCATCAGTCCTAGTGACTGCATTGAGGCCTCTGTAGTCTACACAAAACCTCATTTCTTTCTTACCACCCTGGGTATGAGGCTTGGGTACCAGGACTACTGGGCTAGCCCAAGGGCTATCTGAAGGCTCAATCACGCCTAACTCCAACATTTTCTGGACTTCAGTCCTGATACAGTCCCTGACATGGTCAGGTTGCCTGTAGATTTTATTCTTGACAGGCAGACTGTCCCCAGTGTCCACCTCATGGGTGCACCAGGTAGTCTGACTAGGGGTCAGGCTAAACATATGTCTAAACTGTTGCAGAACTTGTCTGCACTCAGTTTGCTGATGGTCAGTGAGGCTGCTTGCCAAAGCAACACCATCTACTGACCCATCATCAGGGTTCTGAGAGAGCAGGTCAGGGAGAGGGTCACTCTCCTCCTCCTGGTCCTCATCAGTTGCCATGAGCAAGCCCATGTCAGCCCTGTCAACATATGGCTTTAATCTGTTGACATGAAGCACCCTTAGGGGGCTCCTGGGAGTTCCAAGATTCACCAGATAGGTGACTTCTCCCTTCTGTTCAACTATTGTATGGGGGCCACTCCACTTGTCCTGGAGGGCTGCTGGGGCCACAGGCTCCAACACCCACACTTTCTGTCCTGGCTGGTATACAGTCAGCACAGCCTTTGGTCATGCCAAGCTTTTTGCAATTCTTGGCTGGCCTCCAGGTTTTTGGTTGCCTTTTTCATGTACTCTGCCATCCGGGAGCGGAGACCAAGTACATAGTCCATCACATCTTGTTTGGGGGCTTGAGAGGTAACTCCCAGCCCTCTTTTACCAAACATAGTGGACCTCTCACAGGATGCCCAAACAGAAGCTCAAATGGGCTGTAGCCAACCCCCTTCTGTGGAACCTCTCTGTATGCAAACAAAAGGCAAGGAAGAAGAAGGTCCCATTTCCGCCTAAGCTTCTCTGGGAGTCCCTTAATCATTCCTTTCAAGGTCTTGTTGAAGCGTTCAACTAAACCATTGCATTGTGGGTGATAGGGAGTGGTGAACTTGTAAGTTACACCACACTCCTTCCACATTGCTTTCAGATATCCTGACATGAAGTTGGTACCTCTGTCAGAAATGACCTCCTTTGGGAAACCCACCCTGGAGAAAACTCCAATGAGGGCTCTTGCCACCACAGGTGCTGTGGTGGTCCTCAGGGGAATTGCCTCTGGGTACCTGGTGGCATGATCCACTACCACCAGGATAAATCTGTGCCCAGATGCAGTCTGAGGGTCAAGGGGACCAACAATGTCAATCCCTACCCTTTCAAAGGGTACCCCCACCACAGGTAGTGGTATCAGGGGGCCTTTGTTGTGCCACCTGCCTTACCACTGGCTTGGCAAGTGACACAGGAGCGACAAAACTCCTTTGTGTCCTCTGACATATGTGGCCAATGAAAATGTGGAACAAGCCTGTCCCAGGTCTTGTTTTGGCCCAAGTGTCCTGCCAAAGGGATATCATGTGCTAAGGTCAAGAGGAACCCCTAAACTTCTGAGGTATTACCAACCTCCTGGTGGCTCCAGGGGCTGGGTCTCTACCCTCAGAATATAGGAGTCCCTCATCCCAATAAACTTTATGGGACCCACTAGCACTCCCAGCAGCCTCAGCAGCAGCCTGCTGTCTGAGGGGTTCAAGAGAGGGGCAGCACTGTTGCTCCTTGCTCAGATCTTCCCTGGAAGGGCCCCCTGCCCCCAAGAACTCAACCTGGTCAGGTTCAAGTCCCTCTGGGGCAGTTCCTTCTTCAGGTTCTGCTTCACCTCCCTCTGGAAGTGAATCCTTGATCTGAGACAGAGGGAAGGCACTGCCTTAACCCTACTGCTCCTTCTCTTGGGAAGCATCTGGTCCATTGTTCCAGGATCCAGAGCTGGTTCAGTGTCATGCATTCTTGCTTGTGACCTGGTCACAGCAAATACCTCTGCAGGGATGCCCAACATCTCAGCATGAGTCCATAACTCTACTTCAGACCAGGCTGAAGTCTCTAGATCATTGCCCAATAGACATTCTACAGGGAGGTCTGCACTAACTACAACCTTCTTGAGGCCAGTTACCCCTCCCCAGGAGAAATTCACAACTGCCAGACTATGGTTGGTCTGGACATTGCTTGCATTGGTCACCTGGTACATTTCACCCAGGATGATCTGTCCAGGGTCCACTAGGTCCTCTGCCACCATGGTGACACTAGCACCTGTGTCCCTAAATGCCAAAGCCTGTTTGCCATTTATCAAAGGCTGCTGTTTGTACTTGCCCAGATTACTGGGGCTTACTAGGAAGGACATATCAATGTTTCCCTCACAAATCAGCATTGCCTGAGTGGTCACTCTGACTAGGTCAGAATCCACTTCAGAACCCAGGGTCAACCCTACTACACCCTTATTCTGTGTACCACCTCCACCAGTAGCTGAGCTAGGGGGCACAGTTGCCTTAGGGGCAGGAGTGGTGGTGGTTTGGTCTTTGGACTTGGTACAATCAGAAGTCCAGTGCCCTTTCTGTTTACAGAATTTGCACCAGGGCTTCTTTTGGCCTTTTCCCTTGTTGGACTGTGACTCCCCACCAGATGCAGATTTTTGGGGCCCTTGTGAAGACTTCTGGTCTTTTGACTTATCCCCACCTTTCTCAGGGCCTTTAGGATCTTGCTTCTTAGTGTCACCCCCTTGGTTCTGGGTTTTCTGCCTCACCCTGGTTCTGACCCATTTGTCTGCCTTCTTTCCCAATTCTTGGGGAGAGGTCAGATCAGAGTCCACCAGGTACTGATGCAACAACTGGTTCTGGCAATTATTTAGGATCTGTTCTCTCATCATCAGATTATACAATCCCTTGAAATCAGTAACCCTACTGCCAACCAGCCAACCCTCTAGAGCCTTGGTTGCACAATCAACAAAGTCAGTCCAGTCCTGAGTCTGTGCCTTCTGGGTATCTCTGAACTTTAACCTGTACTGCTCAGTGGTTAAGCCAAACCCATCTATCAGTGCACTCTTCAGGACCTCATAATCATCAGCATCCTCCTCTCTAACAGTGAGGAGCTTGTCTCTTCCTTTATCTGAAAAGGAGAGCCACAAGATTGCTGCCCACTGCTTTTGGGGGACCTGCTGTACTCTACAGGCCCTCTCCATAGCAGTTATCCATTTGTGGATATCATCCCCACTCTGGTAGGGAGGAACAACCTTGCTCAGGTTCCTATGGTCAGGGACATATTCTCTGCCTCTAGGGACACTGTTGCTGCCACCAGGGGTTCTAAACCCTCCCTTCTGGAAGCTCTCTGGATCTCCAGGGCTTCTCTATCCAGTGCCAACTGCTTGGTTCTGAGGGCCACTTTGGCTTCCTCATACTGGAGCAGTTTGCACCTTCTCTCAGAGGAGGTCTCTCTTAAGTTAAAGTATGAGCTCCTCTCCTGGACAAATTCTCTGCCAGAGTGATAAGAGTGCTCAGATTCCCTGGAAGGGGATCTGTGCCTCTCATCCACTCTGCCAGTTCTCTTAGGGAGAATTCCTCTGTCCTGTTCAGGCTCCTTGAAGCCTGGCCCTTCAACCACAGAGTCTTGGTCATTCGGATTGTCCTCATCTGACCCAGATACTATGATTGACCCACCCACTGATTCAGACCCCTTAGCTCCTAGAGCCAATTTAAGGTCATCTGCTGTCAGCAGATCTATCAGGTGTAGTGTTGAGGGACTCTGTCCTAGTCTCAGGTGTCTGTCAACACACATGGCTCTCAAGTCAGAGAAAGCCATGTCCTTATACTGAGGCTGAGTGGATCCACTGGGTCCACTCTTTAAGGACATTCTAGTGTTGTGCAGTGTTGTACTACCTACACTAGTTTGTGGCCTACTGATCCTAGCTTGAGCTGTGGAAAGGGTGTGCTATCCCTTGGCACACAGCTCTAAGTTCAGTAGAACTTATTGATACTAAGCTTGACTTTATATGTACCTTGAGTACCTATAATGGTTTTCAGTTAGTAATTCAAATAGAGATTTTCTGGTAAAACAATGGCAAGCTGGAATCCCACACGCTGCCCACCAATGTGAGAAGTTGGCCTGGTATATGCTGTTCACTAATTAAAGTGGACACCTTGCACCAGGGCAAATCGACTCTTATGGTAGATAGGTTTAAGACAACCTTTTAAAGAAAGCTATCCTAGTGGTAGCTGTGGAGAGCAGCCTTCAGGCTAAGTCTCGGAGGAATGTAAAGCAGCTTGTTTTACCATATAATCTCTTGAATCACCAAATGAAAAGACACCACACAGGTATATATATCAAATATATATGTATTTATTTCTAAATAACTCTCTACTAATCTCTTTATGAGATTAGAAGACAAACATATGCACAAATCAACGTTTCACAATAAGTTAAGCACAAAATATGGCTGGGGCCCTAGGGGCGTACCAGACCATATACTAAGTAAGAGACTTAGAAACAACGACTTGCGAGGAGACAAGGCCTAGGGCCTTCAGAAGTGCTGGGGCCTCACGAAACCACCCAAGGCAGGTAAGTAAAGGACCCACGGGGGACGCGTGCAGTGTGGATACACAGGCGCGAATCGCCGTTAACTTCAATGGGGCAAGTCGCGGTTGGAAATAAAGAGTTTTAGGATACTTCGGGAGAACCTACAAGCAAGTCACTTACAGGGTAAGTAGTTCTAGGGCCCACACCCACAGGAGCACCGTAGTGCTGGAGTTACCTCACCCAGGGAAGCCGGGTGCACAGGTGTCCTTTGGTGTCGGGTCGCGGCGTCGTTTTCAATGGCGAACAAAGAAGACTTGCTGCTTGCGGGAGCTGAAGAAGTGTCCGGTGGAATCCAAGCCTGGATTCTGAAGAAGGATGACCTGAAAGCAGAGGGGACAGTGTTCAAAGTCACTTGGCAGTGACCCGGGGCAAGGAAGATGGATGCCCACCGTCGTCGGTCGCTTCAGGTCGGTTGCGGGTGCCTTGACTCTTCAGCCACGTGGTCCAGGAGGCGTCGACGACGACCAGGAGCTGGATTCGGTGTGTCCCTCGGCGTCTGCAGCTGACTGCGGTGTCGGCAACTCGATCGGAGCCAACAAGCCTTGGCAGCCGCAAGTCTTGGGGAGATGGAGAAAAGTCGATGGCGCAGACCAGCAAGGTCTGTGGAACTCACCCAGCGAGGGTAAGTCAGGGCAGGCCTGGAGCAACCAGGGGAGCCCTTTGGTTTTGTTAAGAAGTCTTCTGGGGACCCACAAGCCAGCGGGCAAGGGATCGCGAAGACACCTCGGGCGGAATCACTCAACAGGGGCCCACGGTCACTCGGGACGGTGTAGGCCTCTGATCTTCGGAGGGATTCCTGCTGGAGGTCAGGACCACACGTGGTCCAAAGCACAAGTTCGTAGAACGTTGTGAAGGGGTTGCACTCGACAATAGTGCACGGTACCCAGGGGTCGCGGTTCCTCGTCACTCGTGGGGTCCACTTGCCTCAGCTTCGCTGGGGACTCACGATGGCCTAGGAGAGGTCAGGAAATCCACTTCTTGGGCTGCAGGGACTTCGGACTCCGGCGGGAGCGGCGTAGTTTGCGACCGTCGTTGTCGTTTTTGGTGCCTGCCAAGCAGGGGAGTCACTCCTTGACTCCAAGGGAGATTCTTCTGTCTTCCAAAGGTAGTGGAACGTCGAAGGACCAGGATTCTTCTGTAGAGCGTCGTCCAGGGGTTATCTGCTTTGCAATGGCAAGGTTCCCCTCTTATACTAAAAAGAGGGGATGGACTAGCTCTATGACCCCACCTATGGGAGGGTCAAGGGAGGGGTGGCTACACCCACTTCCCTTTGTCCAGTTTCGCGCCAGAGCAGGGGCAGGTAGCCCCTGAGCTGGTTTGAACTGGCATATGCACAGAGGAGCCTTCTGCTCCCCCAGTGCAGGACTTCAAAGCACTCTAAGAGTGCACCCACCCAGCCCCAATACACTAAACCCTGTCTGGAAGGTGGTTACACCTCCCTGTGACAGGATGCCTATTGTTGGGCTTCCTCCACTGCGAGTTTCGGTCATCAGCAGGAGGGCAGCCCAGTGTCTGTGACTGGTGGCATCCATTTTGTGATGCCAGGGCTCTTTAGGATTCTACCGCGTTTCCACAGCAGGTACATGTCTTATCCCTCTAGAAGGGTGGAATGCTACCCCCGCCGCCAAGATTGGCGGGGGGTAGTATTCCAAGATGTTTGACACCAAACACGACATGTTTTGATGCAGCCATTCCAAAGTTAGCATTTACCGCGAGGATATAATGCACTTAAATAGTATATGGTTTAACCGCATCCACAAACAGCACCAGAGAATGGACTCTGAGAACTGCAGAGGGGCCCTGCTCATGCAGAGGCACCCCCTCACATAGAAGCCAAGCACCCTGCCCTCAGGATTGATAGGGCCTGCCTTAGGGGTGACTGATAGGTTTATATGTGTGTGCAGGAGAGATATAGGAAACCTATATCTCAGTGAGGGTGCTAGCACCACCTCACCCAGGCTGCAGTAGCAGGCCTGTGGTGTCAGATTTAGACTGCTTCCCAGGGGTGGCATAATATATGCTGCAGCCCCTGGTAGGCCTGTGAAGTACCTATGCCCTTGGCACCTAAGGTACCATATACTAGGGACTCATAAGGCACCACAGTATCCAATCACTAGTGCACCTAGAGTGCACTCCATGTCGTTTAGAGAGAACAGAGAGGCTGGGGCCCTGATTGGCAGGGACCCAGCCAGACTATAGCCAGAAACCAGTGCTAACATCAGAAAAAAAGTGGGGGCAACATAAGAGGCAGATCCTACTCTCCTACACCTGTTTCTGCACTTCTCTTGCCTCTTTCTGCATCCCTGTTGCTTCATTCTGCACTTTCCATGCTTCTTTCTGCACCTGTCTTGCTTCTTTCTGCACCCCTGTTGTCTGTTTATGTACCTCTTTTGCCTCTTTCTGCACTTTTCTTGCCTTTTTCTGCACCTCTCTTCCCTCTTTCTGCATGTCTGTGTCCTCTATCTGCACATCATTTGCTTCTTTCTGCACCCCTGTTGTCTCGTTCTGCACTCGTAGTCCCTCTTTCTGTACCTTTCCTGCCTGTTTTTGCATCTCACTTGCCTCTTTCTGCACTTTTCTTGCTTCTTTCTACACCTCTGTTGCTTCTTTCAGCATTTCTCTTGGCTCTTTGTGCACTTCTCTTGCCTGTTTCTGCACTTCTCTTGCCTCTTTCTGCACCCCTGTTGCTTCATTCTGCACTTTCCATGCTTCTTTCTGCACCTGTCTTGCTTCTTTCTGCACCCCTGTTGTCTGTTTATGTACCACTTTTGCCTCTTTCTGCACTTTTCTTGCCTTTTTCTGCACCTCTCTTCCCTCTTTCTGCACGTCTGTTGCCTCTTTCTTTACCTCATTTGCTTCTTTCTGCACCCCGTTGTCTCTTTATGCACTCGTCTTCCTTCTTTCTGTACATTTCCTGCCTGTTTTTGAATCTCACTTGCCTCTTTCTGCACTTTTCTTGCTTCTTTCTACACGTCTGTTGCTTCTTTCAGCAATTATCTTGCCTCTTTGTGCACTTCTCTTGCCTGTTTCTGCACCTCTCTTGCCTCTTTTTGCTCCTCTGTTGGCTCTTTCTGCACCTCACTTGCTCCTTTCTATACTTCTCTTTCCTCTTTCTGCACCCCTGTTGCTTCATTCTGCACTTTCCATGCTTCTTTCTGAACCTGTCTTGCTTCTTTCTGCACCCCTGTTGTCTCTTTATGTACATCTTTTGCCTCTTTCTGCACTTTTCTTGCCTTTTTCTGAACCTTTCTTCCCTCTTTCTGCACATCTGTTGCCTCTTTCTGTACCTCATTTGCTTCTTTCTGCACCCCGTTGTCTCTTTCTGCACTCTTCTTCCCTCTTTCTGTACCTTTCCTGCCTGTTTTTGAATCTCACTTGCCTCTTTCTGCACTTTTCTTGCTTCTTTCTACACCTCTGTTGCTTCTTTCAGCAATTCTTGTGCCTCTTTGTGCACTTCTCTTGCCTGTTTCTGCACTTCTCTTGCCTCTTTCTGCACCCCTATTGCTTCATTCTGCACTTTCCATGCTTCATTCTGCACCTGTTTTGCTTCTTTCTGCACCCCTGTTGTCTCTTTATGTACCTCTTTTGCCTCTTTCTGTACTTTTCTTGGCTGTTTCTGCACCTCTCTTCCCTCTTTCTGCACGTCTGTTGCCTCTTTCTGCACCTCATTTGCTTCTTTCTGCACCCCTGTTGTCTTTTTCTGCACTCATCTTCCCTCTTTCTGTACCTTTCCTGCCTGTTTTTGCATCTCCCTTGCCTCTTTCTGCACTTTTCTTGCTTCTTTCTACACCTCTGTTGCTTCTTTCAGCAATTCTCTTGCCTCTTTGTACACTTCTCTTGCCTGTTTCTGCACCTCTCTTGCCTCTTTTTCCACCTCTGTTGGCTCTTTCTGCACCTCACTTGCGCCTTTCTACACTTCTCTTGCCTCTTTCTGCACCCCTGTTGCTTCATTCTGCACTTTCCATGCTTCTTTCTGCACCTGTCTTGCTTCTTTCTGCACCCCTGTTGTCTCTTTATGTACCTCTTTTGCCTCTTTCTGCACTTGTCTTGCCTTTTTCTGCAGCTCTCTTCCCTCTTTCTGCTTGTCTATTGCCTCTTTCTGCACCTCATTTGCTTCTTTATGCACCCTTGTTGTCTCTTTCTGCACTCGTCTTCCCTCTTCCTGTACCTTTCCTGCCTGTTTTTGCATCTCACTTGCCTCTTTCTGCACTTTTCTTGCTTCTTTCTACACCTTTGTTGCTTCTTTCAGCAATTCCCTTGCCTCTTTGTGCACTTCTCTTGCCTGTTTATGCACTTCTCTTGCCTCTTTCTGCACCCCTGTTGCTTTATTCTGCACTTTCCATGCTTCTTTCTGCACTTGTCTTGCTTCTTTCTGCACCCCTGTTGTCTTTTTATGTACCTCTTTTGCCTCTTTCTGCACTTTTCTTGCCTTTTTCTGCACCTCTCTTCCCTCTTTCTGCATGTCTGTTGCCTCTTTCTGCACCTCATTTGCTTCTTTCTGCACCCCTGTTGTCTCATTCTGCACTCGTTGTAGGAAGGTGGAATCTGACTATATGGTTGCCCCCACTTTTATCCTGGTGTTTTGCTGGTTTATGACTTAGTTGGACTGGGATCCTGCTATTCAGGGCCCCAGTCTATCTGCTTCCTCTATAAAATGGTTTCCATATGCCTTAGGCACATCTCTGATTGGAGTCTGGAGTGCCCTTATAAGTCCCTAGTATATGGTATACTATGTACCCAGGGCATAGGTACCTCAGAGGCCTACCAGGGGCTGCAGCATGTATTGTGCCACCCCTGGAAGGCCATCCAAACTGACACCACAGGTCTGCTACTGCAGCCTGGGTAAGGTGGTGCATGCACCCCTTACTGTGATATAGGCTACCTATATCACTATATACATACACACATATAAACCTATAAGTCACTCCTATGGCAGGCCTTATCAATCCTGAAGGCAGAGTGCGTGGTTCCTATGTGAGAGGGTGCCCTGCATGAGCTGGGCCCCTCTGCAGCGTTCGGAGACCCTTCTCTGATGCTGTTTGTAGTGCAGCCTGACCATATACTCTTAAGCGCATTATAACCTCGCGTTAAATGCTAACTTTGGGATGGCTGCACGGAAACATGTCGTGTTTGGTGTCAAACATCTTGGAATACTACCCCCACCAGTTCTGGCGGCGTGGGTAGCATTCCACCCTTCTAGAGGGAAAGACATGTACACACCGGTATGCCCGGTACTGACTTTCAAGCCCTGGCATCACAAAATGGATGCCGCTGCCACAGACACGAGTCTGGCCTCCTGCTGCTGACCGAAACTCTGGCAGGGGAGGCCTGGACAATAGGTTTCCTGTCCCAGGGAGGTGTGACCACCTCCCCAGACAGGATAGTGTGTATTGGGGCTGGGCGGGAGCACTCTCTGGTGCTTTGAAGTCCTGCACTGGGGGCACACTTGGTGTCCCTGTGCATACCCCAGTTCAAACCGGCTCAGGGGCTTCCAGCCCCTGCTCTGGCGTGAAACTGGACAAAGGGAAAGGGGTGTAACCACCCCTCTGCCCTGACCCTCCCATAGGTGGGGTCACAGAGTATGTCCAACCCCCTACCTTAGTATAAGTAAGGGAACCCAGTCCTTAGGACTTTAGATTTACCTGGACGAAACTCTGATACAGAATCCTGGACCTTCGACGCTCTACTTTAAGATTAGAGGACTGAAGAATCTCCCTTGGGGTCAAGGAGTGACTCCCCTGCTTGGCAGGCACCAAAGAATCAATTGTTTGGTCTGCATCCCTGAAGCTCCCGTCGGATGCCGAAGTCTTTGCATCACCAGAGGTAGATTTCCAGACTTCCCCGAGGCTTCCCTGAGTCCCCAGCAGAGCTGAGGCCCGTAGCTGTCGTGGGTAACGTGGAACTGTGACCCCTGGACACCGAACGCATTTGCAAGTGCATCCTTTTCTGGGTCTCCTACGAGGTCATGCTTTGGGCTCCCAGTAGCTCCAGCGTCCAGCACCAATTGCACCGAAGATCACTGGCCTCCACTCCACGAGTGTCCTGTGAGCCAGCTCCACGTGCACTGTCTCAAGGCTCCTTCGCGGTCGCTAGTCTGTTGGCTAGTAGGCCCTTCCGAAGGCCTATCTTTTTCTGCTTGGGCTCACTGGTTGCTCCAGGTGTGCCCTGACTTATCCTTGCTGGGTGAGTTCTCCAGACCTTGCTGGTCTGCAACATCGTCCTTCTTCGCTTTTCACGAGACTTGCCGTTGCCAAGGCTTGTTGGGTCCAATCCGGTCACCGATACCCCTGCAATCGACAGACGTTGTGGGACAGCTCGAATCCAGCTCCTGGTTGTCATCGACGCCTCCTGGACCTCGTGGCTGAAGAGTCAAGACAACCATCAACCTACCTGAAGCACTCGACATCGGTGGGCATCTGCTCATCGCCTTCCTGGTCACTGGCTAGTGACCCAGACTCTGTCCCCTCTGCTTTCAGGTTCTTCAGATCTTCGATCCACCTTTGGATCCACCCGAACACTTTCGACTTGGTCGCCAGCAGCACTTTGCAGCAGATCGCCATAGAAAGCGACGACGAAACCCGACCCGAAAGACACCTATGCACCCGGCTTCCCTGGGTGAGGTAACTCGAGTACTCCGGTGCTCCCGTGGGTATAGACACTAGAACAGCCTAGTTCTCAAAGGGTTTGCTCCAAGTCCTCCTCTAAGTGTCCCTTTTCTTTTAAATTCTAATCGCGACTTTCCCCATAGAAGTTAACGGTGGTTCGCGGTTGTGTTCATACACTGCACGCGTCCCCCGTGGGTCCCCTGTGTCACTGCCTTGGGTGGTTCCTTGTGGTCCAAGCACTTCTACAGGCTCTAGGCCTTGTGTCTAGCTCAGTCGTGGTTCTTATACCACTTTATTGGTATATGGTTTGGTACGCCCCTGGGGCTCAAACGTGTATTTGTGCTATTACTGTAGATAACTAACTCGTAACGTATGTACTTCGAACTCTAGCCTCATAAAGAGACTAGAGGGGTGTGTTTAGTAATAAATACATATATTTTGAATATATACCTGGTGTGGTCCTCTTTCATTTGGTCACTCAAGAGATTATAGACTGGTAAAACAAGCTGCTTTACATTCCTTCAAGACTTAGCCTGAAGGCTGCTCTCCATAGCTACCACTAGGATAGCTTTCAATAAAGGTTGTCTTTAACCTATCTCCAATAAGGGGTTGTTTGGACTGGTGCAAGGTGCCCACTATAATTAGTGGACAGCATATGCCAGGACAACTTCTCACACTCGTCGTCCCTCTTTCTGTACCTTTCCTGTCTGTTTTTTCATCTCACTTGCCTCTTTCTGCACTTCTCTTGCTTCTTTCTACACTTCTTTTGCTTCTTTCAGCAATTCTCTTGCCTCTTTGTGCACTTCTCTTGCATGTTTCTGCACTTCTCTTGCCTCTTTCTGCACCCCTGTTGCTTCATTCTGCACTTTCCATGCTTCTTTCTGCACCTGTCTTGCTTCTTTCTCCACCCCTGTTGTCTGTTTATGTACCTCTTTTGCCTCTTTCTGCACTTTTCTTGCCTTTTTCTGCACCTCTCTTCCCTCTTTCTGCACGTCTGTTGCCTCTTTCTGCACCTCATTTGCTTCTTTCTGCACCCCTGTGGTCTCTTTCTGCACTCGTCTTCCCTCTTTCTGTACCTTTCCTGCCTTGTAGGAGATTAGGATCTGCCTCTTATGTTGCCCCCACTTTTTTTCTGATGTTTACACTGGTTTCTGGCTATAGTCAGGCTGGGACCCTGCCAATCAGGGCCCCAGCCTCTCTGTTCTCTCTATACGACTTGGAGTGCACTCTAGGTGCACTAGTGATTGGATACTGTGGTACCTTATGAGTCCCTAGTATATGTTACCTTAGGTGCCAAGGGCATAGGTACTTCACAGGCCTACCAGGGGCTGAAGCATGTATTATGCCACCCCTGGGAAGCAGACTAAATCTGACACCACAGGTCTGCTACTGCAGCCTGGGTAAGGTGGTGCATGCACCCCTTACTGTGATATAGGCTACCTATATCACTACATAGATACACACATATAAACCTATAAGTCACTCCTATGGCAGGCCTTATCAATCCTGAAGGCAGAGTGCTTGGTTCCTATGTGAGAGGGTGCCCCTGCATAAGCAGAGCCCCTCTGCAGCATTCGGAGACCCTTCTCTGATGCTGTTTGTAGTGCAGCCTGACCATATACTCTTAAGCGCATTATAACTGTAGGAGAGTAGGATCTGCCTCTTATGTTGCCCCCACTTTTTTTTTCTGATGTTTACACTGGTTTCTGGCTATAGTCAGGCTGGGACCCTGACAATCAGGGCCCCAGCCTCTCTGTTCTCTCTAAACGATTTGGAGTGCACTCTAGGTGCACTAGTGATTGGATACTGTGGTACCTTATGAGTCCCTAGTATATGGTACCTTAGGTGCCCAGGGCATAGGTACTTCATAGGCCTACCAGGGGCTGAAGCATGTATTGTGCCACCCCTGGGAAGCAGACTAAATCTGACACCACAGGTCTGATACTGCAGCCTGGGTAAGGTGGTGCATGCACCCCTTACTGTGATATAGGCTACCTATATCACTACCTAGATACACACATATAAACGTATAAGTCACTCCTATGGCAGGCCTTATCAATCCTGAAGGCAGAGTGCTTGGTTCCTATGTGAGAGGGTGCCCCTGCATGAGCAGAGCCCCTCTGCAGCATTCGGAGACCCTTCTCTGATACTGTTTGTAGTGCAGCCTGACCATATACTCTTAAGCGCATTATAACCTCGCGTTAAATGCTAACTTTGGGATGGCTGCACGGAGAACATGTCGTGTTTGGTGTCAAACATCTTGGAATACTACCCCCCCGCCAGTTCTGGTGGCGGGGGTAGCATTCCACCCTTCTAGAGGGATAGACATGTACCTACTGTGGAAACGCGGTAGATCCTGAAGAGCCCTGGCATCACAAAATGGATGCCACCAGTCACAGACACCGGGCTGCCCTCCTGCTGATGACCGAAACTCGCAGTGGAGGAAGCCCAACAATAGGTATCCTGTCACAGGAGGGTGTGACCACCTTCCAGACAGGGTTTAGTGTATTGGGGCTGGGTGGGTGCACTCCTAGAGTGCTTTGAAGACCTGCACTGGGGGAGCAGAAGGCTCCTCTGTGCATATGCCAGTTCAAACCAGCTCATGGGCTACCTGCCCCTGCTCTAGCGTGAAACTGGACAAAGGGAAGTGGGTGTAGCCACCCACTCCCCTGACCCTCCCATAGGTGGGGTCATAGAGCTAGTCCCTCCCTTTCTTTTAGAATAAGAGGGGGAACCTGTGCATTGCAAACTAGATACCCCTGGACGTCGCTCTGAAGAAGAATCCTGGACCTTCGACGTTCCACTACCTCTGGAAGACTGAAGAATCTCCCTTGGAGTCAAGGAGTGACTCCCCTGCTTGGCAGGCACCAAAAACTACAATGACGGTCGCAAACTACGCTGCTCCCGCCGGAGCCCGAAGTCCCTGCAGCCCAAGACAAGGATTTCCTGACTTCCTCAAGGCCATCGTGAGTCCCCAGCGAAGCTGAGGCCAGTGGACCCCACGAGTGATGAGGAACTGCAGTCCCTGGGTACCGTGCACTATTGTCGACTGCAACCGCTTCACGACATTCTATGAACCTGTGCTTTGGACCACGTGTGGTCCCAGCCTCTAGCAGGCACCCCTCCGAAGATCAGAGGTACCCCATCCCGAGTGACCGTGGGCCCCTGTTGAAGGAATCCTCCTGAGGCATATTTGCAATCCCTTGCCAGCCAGCTTGTGGGTCCCCTGAAGACTTTTCTAAAGAACCAAAGGGCTCACCTGGTTGCTCCAGGCCTGCCCTGACTTACCCTAGCTGGGTGAGTTCCCCAGACCTTGCTGGTCTGCACCATTGACTTCTTACACTCTCCACGAGACTTGCTGCTACCAAGGCTTGTTGGCTTCAATCGGGTTGCCGACACCGCAGTCAGCTGCAAACTTTAAGTGACACGCCGAATCCAGCTCCTGGTTGTCATCGACACCTCCTGGACCTCGTGGCCGAAGAGTCAAGACACCAATGAATGACCTGAATCTGCCGACCACGGTGGGCATTCATTTTCCTTGCCCCGGGTCACTGCCCAGTGACTTTGAACACTGTCCCCTCTGCTTTCAGGTCTTCCTTCTTCCGAATCCAGGCTTGGATTCCACCGGACACTTCTTCGGACTTCACAAGCAGCAAGTCTTCATTGGCTCCCATTGAAAACGACGCCGCGACCCGACACCAAAGGACACCTATGCACCCGGCTTCCCTGGGTGAGGTAACTCCAGCACTACGGTGCTCCTGTGGGTGTTGGCCCTAGAACTACTTACCCTGTAAGTGACTTGCTTGTAGCTACTCCCGAAGTGCCCTTAAACTCTTAATTTCCAACCGCGACTTGCCCCATTGAAATCTACAGAGATCCGCGCCTGTGTTCACTCACTGCACGCGTCCCCCGTGGGTCCTTTACTTACCTGCCTTGGGTGGTTTCGTGAGGCCCCAACACTTCTGAAGGCCCTGGGCCTTGTCTCTTTGCAAGTCGTTGTTCTTAAGTCTCTTTTTTAGTATATGGTCTGGTACGCCCCTAGGGCCCCAGCCATATTTGTGCTTAATTTATTGTGAAACGTTGATTTGTGCATATGTTCCTGTCTTCTAATCTCACAAGAAATTAGTAGAGAGTTGTTTAGTAATAAATACATATATATTTGATATATATACCTGTGTGGTGTCTTTTCATTTGGTGATTCAAGAGATTGTGTGGTAAAACAAGCTGCTTTACATTCCTCCAAGACTTAGCCTGAAGGCTGCTCTCCACAGCTACCACTACGATAGCTTTCTATAAAGGTTGTCTTAAACCTACCTACCATAAGAGTCGAATTGTACTGGTGCAAGGTGTCCACTTTAATTAGTGAACAGCATATACCAGGCCAACTTCTCACATTGGTGGCAGCGTGTGGGATTCCAGCTTACTATTGTTTTACCAGAAAATCTCTATTTGGATTACTAACTGAAAACCACTATAGGTACTCAAGGTACATATAAAGTCAAGCTTAGTATCAATAAGTTCTTCTGAACTTAGAGCTGTGTGCCAAGGGATAGCACACCCTTTCTACAGCTCAAGCTAGTATCAGTAGGCCACAAACTAGTGTAGGTAGTACAACACTGCACAACACTAGAATGTCCTTAAAGGGTGGGCCCAGTGGATCCACTCAGCCTCAGTATAAGGACATGGCTTTCTCTGAACTGAGAGCCATGTGTGCTGCAAGGCACCTGAAGCTAGGACAGAGTACCTCCACACTACACCTGATAGATCTGCTGACAGCAGATGATCTTAGATTAGCTCTAGGAGCTAATGGATCTGAATCAGTGGGTGGGTCAATTACAGTGTCTGGGTCAGATGATGAACATCTGGATGACCAAGACTCTGTGATTGTAGGGCCAGGTCCCAAGGGGTCTGAACAGGACAGAGGAATTCTCCCTAAGAGAACTGACATAGTGGAGGACAGGCCTAGGTCCCTTTCTAGGGAATCTGAGCACTCCTATCACTCTGGCAGAGAATCTGTCTACCAGAGGAACTCCTACTTCTCAAGAAGAGAGACCTCCTCTGACAGAATGTACAAACTGCTGCAGTATGAGGAAGCAAGGTTTGCCCTCAAAACCAAGCAGTTGGCATTAGATAAGGAAGCCCTGGAGCTCCAGAGAGCTTCTAGAAAGAGGGGTTAGAACCCCCTGGTGGCAGCAACAGTGTCCCTAGAGGCAGAGAATATATTCCAGACCATAGGAACCTGAGCAAGGTTGTTCCTCCCTACCAGAGTGGGGATGATATCCATAAGTGGGTAACTGCTATGGAAAGGGCCTGTAGAGTACAACAGGTCCCCCAAAAGCAGTGGGCAGCAATCATGTGGCTCTCCATTTCAGATAAAGGTAGAGACAAGCTACTCACTGTTAGAGAAGAGGATGCTGATGACTATGAAGTCCTGAAGAGTGCACTGATAGATGGGTTTGGCTTAACCACTGAGCAGTACAGGTTGAAGTTCAGAGACACCCAGAAGGCACAGACTCAGGACTGGACTGACTTTGTAGATTGTGCAACCAAGGCTCTGGAGGGTTGGCTGGTTGGCAGTAGGGTTACTGATTTCAAGGGATGTTATAATCTAATGATGAGAGAACAGATCCTTAATAATTGCCAGAACCAGTTATTGCATCAATACCTGGTGGACTCAGATCTGACCTCTCCCCAAGAATTGGGAAAGAAGGCAGACAGTTGGGTCAGAACCAGGGTGAGGCAGAAAACCCAGAACCAAGGGGGTGACACAAAGAAGCAGGATTCTAAGGGCTCTGAGAAAGGTGGGGATAAGTCAAAAGACCAGAAGTCTTCACAAGGGCCCCAAAAATCTGCATCTGGGGGGGAGTCACAATCCAACAAGGGAAAAGGCCAAAAGAAGCCCTGGTGCAAATTCTGTAAACAGAAAGGGCACTGGACTTCTGATTGTAACAAGTCCAAAGACCAAACCACCACCACTCCTGCCCCTAAGGCAACTGTTCCCCCTAGTTCAGCTACTGGTGGAGGTGGTACACAGAATAAGGGTGTAGTAGGGTTGACCCTGGGTTCTGAAGTGGACTCTGGCCTAGTCAGAGTACCCACTCAGGCAATGCTGATTTGTGATGGAGACATGGACATGTCCTTCCTTGTGAGCCCCAGTAATCTGGGCAAATACAAACAGCAGCCTGTAATAAATGGCAAACAGGCTTTGGCATTTAGGGACACAGGTGCTAGTGTCACCATGGTGGCAGAGGATCTTGTGGACCCTGGACAGACCATCCTGGGCGAAATGTACCAGGTGACCAATGCAAGCAATGTCAGGACCAACCATAGTCTGGCAGTTGTGAATTTCTCCTGGGGAGGGGTAACTGGCCTCAAGAAGATTGTAGTCAGTGCAGACCTCCCTGTAGAATGTCTATTGGGCAATGATCTAGAAACTTCAGCCTGGTCTGAAGTAGAGTTATGGACTCATGCTAAGATGTTAGGCATCCCTGCAGAGGTATTTGCTGTGACCAGGTCACAGGCCAAAATGCATGACACTGAACCAGCTCTGGATCCTGAAATTATGGACCAGATGCTTCCCAAGAAGAGGAGCAGTAGGGTTAAGGCAGTGCCTTCCCCTCTGTCTCAGATCATTGATTCCCCTCTTAAGGGAGGAGGAGCAGACCCTGAGGAAGGAACTGCCCCAGAGGAACTTGAGCCTGATCAGGTTGAGTTCTTGGGGGCAGGGGGCCCTTCTAGGGAAGATCTGAGTAAGGAGCAACAGTGCTGCCCCTCTCTTGAACCCCTCAGACAGCAGGCTGCTGCTGAGGCTGCTGGGAGTGGTAGTGGGTCCCATAAAGTTTATTGGGATGAGGGACTCCTATATTCTGAGGGTAGAGATCCAGCCCCTGGAGCCACCAGGAGGTTGGTAATACCTCAGAAGTTTAGGGGTTCCTCTTGACCCTAGCACATGATATCCCTTTAGCAGGTCACTTGGGCCAAAACAAGACCTGGGACAGGCTTGTTCCACATTTTCATTGGCCACATATGTCAGAGGACACAAAGGAGTTTTGTCGCTCCTGTGTCACATGCCAAGCCAGTGGCAAGGCAGGTGGCACCACAAAGGCCCCCTGATACCACTACCTGTGGTGGGGGTACCCTTTGAAAGGGTAGGGATTGACATTGTTGGTCCCCTTGACCCTCAAACTGCATCTGGGCACAGATTTATCCTGGTGGTAGTGGATCATGCCACCAGGTACCCAGAGGCAATTCCCCTGAGGACCACCACAGCCCCTGTGGTGGCGAGAGCCCTCATTGGAGTTTTCTCCAGAGTGGGTTTCCCAAAGGAGGTCATCTCTGACAGAGGTACAAAATTCATGTCAGCATATTTGAAAGCAATGTGGAAGGAGTGTGGTGTAACTTATAAGTTCACCACCCCCTATCACCCACAATGCAATGGGTTGGTTGAACGTTTCAACAGAACCCTGAAGGGAATGATTAAAGGACTCCCAGAGAAGCTTAGGCGGAAATGGGACCTTCTTCTTCCCTGCCTGTTGTTTGCAAACAGAGAGGTTCCACAGAAGGGGGTTGGTTACAGCCCATTTGAGCTTCTGTTTGGGCATCCTGTAAGAGGTCCATTATGTTTGGTAAAAGAGGGCTGGGAGTTACCTCTCAAGCCCCCAAACAAGATGTGATGGACTATGTACTTGGTCTCCGCTCCAGGATGGCCGAATACATGAAAAAGGCAACCAAAAACCTGGAGGCCAGCCAAGAATTACAAAAAGCTTGGCATGACCAAAGGCTGTGCTGACTGTGTACCAGCCAGGACAGAAGGTGTGGGTGTTGGAGCCTGTGGCCCCAGCAGCCCTCCAAGACAAATGGAGTGGCCCCCATACAATAGTTGAGCAAAGGGAGAAGTCACCTATCTGGTGAATCTTGGAACTCCCAGGAGCCCCCTGAGGGTGCTCCATGTCAACAGATTAAAGCCATATGTTGACAGGGCTGACATGGGCTTGCTCATGGCAACTGATGAGGAACAGGAGGAGGAGAGTGACCCTCTCCCTGACCTGCTCTCACAGAACCCTGAAGATGGGTCAGTAGATGGTATTGCTTTGGCAAGCAGCCTCACTGACCATCAGCAAACTGAGTGCAGACAAGTTCTGCAACAGTACAGACATATGTTTAGCCTGACCCCTAGTCAGACTACCTGGTGCAACCATGAGGTGGACACTGGAGACAGTCTGCCGGTCAAGAGTAAAATCTACAGGCAACCTGACCATGTCAGGGACTGTATCAGGACTGAAGTCCAGAAAATGTTGGAGTTAGGTGTGATTGAGCCTTCAGATAGCCCTTGGGCTAGACCAGTAGTCCTAGTACCTAAGCCTCATACCCAGGGTGGTAAGAAAGAAATGAGGTTTTGTGTAGACTACAGAGGCCTCAATGCAGTCACCAGGACTGATGCCTATCCCATACCAAGGGCAGATGAGCTGATTGATACTTTGGCCTCAGCCAAGTATCTAAGTACATTTGACCTAACAGCTGGCTACTGGCAGATCAGATTAGCTGATGATGCAAAAGCCAAAACAGCATTTTCGACCCCTGGTGGGCACTACCACTTTGTGGTGATGCCCTTTGGATTGACAAATGCACCTGCCACTTTTCAGAGGTTGGAGAATAAAGTTCTGGCAGGGATGGAAACTTATTGCTCAGCTTATCTAGATGAAATTGCTGTCTTTAGTTCCTCCTGGCAGGATCACCTGGTCCACCTCAGAAATGTTTTGGAGGCCCTGCAGAAAGCAGGCCTCACTATCAAGGCCACTAAGTGCCAGATAGGGCAGAGTCAGGTTGTGTACCTGGGCCACCTTGTGGTTGGAGGCCAGGTTCAGCCTTTACAGAGTAAAATCCAAACCATAATGGAATGGGTTGCTCCAACCACCCAGACACAGGTGAGAGCCTTCTTAGGCCTGACTGGGTACTATAGGAGGTTTGTGAAGGGATATGGATCTATAGTGACCCCTTGAATGATCTGACCTCAAAGAAAATGCCAAAAGGTTCAGTGGACAGCTAGCTGTCAGAAGGCATTTGAAGACCTAAAGCAGGCCATGTGCACTGCCCCCATCTTACAGAGTCCAGACTACACCTAAAAGTTCATTGTCCAAACAGATGCTTCTGAACTGGGTGTGGGAGCTGTACTGTCTCAACTGAATGATGAAGGTCAAGACCAGCCAGTAGCTTTTATTAGCAGGAGGCTGACCCCTAGAGAGAAACGTTGGTCAGCTATAGAGCGGAGGCCTTTGCTGTGGTGTGGGCCCTGAAGAAGCTGAGGCCATACTTGTTTGGCACTCACTTCATAGTTCAGACTGACCACAAGCCCCTCCTATGGCTTAAACAGATGAAAGGTGAAAACCCAAAACTTTTGAGGTGTTCCATTTCCCTACAGGAGATGGAGTATACAGTGGAACATAGGCCTGGGACCCAACATGCCAATGCAGATGGACTCTCAAGGTATTTCCACTTAGAGCACGAAGACTCAACTGGTCAAGGTTAGTTTAGTTTCCCTGCGTTTGGGGGGTTGTGTAGGAGAGTAGGATCTGCCTCTTATGTTGCCCCCACTTTTTTCTGATGTTTACACTGGTTTCTGGCTATAGTCAGGCTGGGACCCTGCCAATCAGGGCCCCAGCCTCTCTGTTCTCTCTAAACGACTTGGAGTGCACTCTAGGTGCACTAGTGATTGGATACTGTAGTACCTTATGAGTCCCTAGTATATGGTACCTTAGGTGCCCAGGGCATAGGTACTTCACAGGCCTACCAGGGGCTGAAGCATGTATTGTGCCACCCCTGGGAAGCAGACTAAATCTGACACCACAGGTCTGCTACTGCAGCCTGAGTAAGGTGGTGCATGCACCCCTAACTGTGATATAGGCTACCTATATCACTACCTAGATACACACATATAAACCTATAAGTCACTCCTATGGCAGGCCTTATCAATCCTGAAGGCAGAGTGCTTGGTTCCTATGTGAGAGGGTGCCCCTGCATGAGCAGAGCCCCTCTGCAGCATTCGGAGACCCTTCTCTGATGCTGTTTGTAGTGCAGCCTGACCATATACTCTTAAGCGCATTATAACCTCGCGTTAAATGCTAAGTTTGGGATGGCTGCACGGAAACATGTCGTGTTTGGTGTCAAACATCTTGGAATACTACCCCCCGCCAGTTCTGGCGGCGGGGGTAGCATTCCACCCTTCTAGAGGGATAGACATGTACCTACTGTGGAAACGCGGTAGAATCCTGAAGAGCCCTGGCATCACAAAATGGATGCCACCAGTCAAAGACACCGGGCTGCCCTCCTGCTGATGACCGAAACTCGCAGTGGAGGAAGCCCAACAATAGGTATCTTGTCACAGGAGGGTGTGACCACCTTCCAGACAGGGTTTAGTGTATTGGGGCTGGGTGGGTGCACTCCTAGAGTGCTTTGAAGTCCTGCACTGGGGGAGCAGAAGGCTCCTCTGTGCATATGCCAGTTCAAACCAGCTCAGGGGCTACCTGCCCCTGCTCTGGCACGAAACTGGACAAAGGGAAGAGGGTGTAGCCACCCACTCCCATGACCCTCCCATAGGTGAGGTCATAGAGCTAGTCCCTCCCTTTCTTTTAGTATAAGAGGGGGAACCTGTGCATTGAAAACTAGATACCCCTGGACGATGCTCTGAAGAAGAATCCTGGACCTCCACATTCCACTACCTCTGGAAGACTGAAGAATCTCCCTTGGAGTCAAGGAGTGACTCCCCTGCTTGGCAGGCACCAAAAACTACAACGACGGTCACAAACTATGCCGCTCCCGCCGGAGCCCGAAGTCCCTGCAGCCCAAAACGAGGATTTCCTGACTTTTCCAAGGCCATCGTGAGTCCCCAGTGAAGTTGAGGCCAGTGGACCCCACGAGTGATGAGGAACCACAGTCCCTGGGTACCGTTCACTATTGTCAAGTGCAACCCCTTCACGACGTTCTACGAACCTGTGCTTTCGATCACGTGTGGTTCCAGCCTCTAGCAGGAATCATTCCGAAGATCAGAGGCCTACCCCATCCCTAGTGACCGTGGGCCCCTGTTGAAGGAATCCTCCCAAGGTGTCTTTGCGATCCCTTGCCAGCCAGCTTGTGGGTCCCCTGAAGACTTTTCTAAATAACCGAAGGGCTCCCCTGGTGGCTCCAGGCCTGTCCTGACTTACCTTCGCTGGGTGAGTTCCCCAGACCTTGCTGATCTGCACCATTGACTTTTTACGCTTTCCACAAGACTTGCTGCTACCAAGGCTTGTTGGCTCTAATTGGGTTGCCGACACAGCAGCTAGCTGCAGACTTTGTGGGATACGCCGAATCCAGCTCCTGGTTGTCATCGACGCCTCCTGGACCTCGTGGCCGAAGATTCAAGACACCCGTGAACGACCTGAATCTGCCGACGACGGTGGGCATTCATCTTCCTTGCCCTGGGTCACTGCCCAGTGACTTTGAACACTGTCCCCTCTGCTTTCAGGTCTTCCTTTTTCCGAATACAGGCTTGGATTCCACCGGACACTTCTTCGGACTTCACAAGCAGCAAGTCTTCATTGGCTCCCATTGAAAACGACGCTGCGACCCGACACCAAAGGACACCTATGCACCCGGCTTCCCTGGGTGAGGTAACTCCAGCACTACGGTGCTCCTGTGGGTGTTGGCCCTAGAACTACTTACCCTGTAAGTGACTTGCTTGTAGCTACTCCCGAAGTGCCCTTAAACTCTTAATTTCCAACCGCGACTTGCCCCATTGAAGTCTACGGCGATCCGCGCCTGTGTTCACTCACTGCACGCGTCCCCCGTGGGTCCTTTACTTACCTGCCTTGGGTGGTTTTGTGAGGCCCAAACACTTCTGAAGGCCCTGGGCCTTGTCTCTTTGCAAGTCGTTGTTCTTAAGTCTCTTTTTTAGTATATGGTCTGGTACGCCCCTAGGGCCCCAGCCATATTTGTGCTTAATTTATTGTGAAACGTTGATTTGTGCATATGTTCCTGTCTTCTAATCTCACAAGAGATTAGTAGAGAGTTGTTTAGTAATAAATACATATATATTTGATATATATACCTGTGTGGTGTCTTTTCATTTGGTGATTCAAGAGATTGTGTGGTAAAACAAGCTGCTTTACATTCCTCCAAGACTTAGCCTGAAGGCTGCTCTCCACAGCTACCACTAGGATAGCTTTCTATAAAGGTTGTCTTAAACCTACCTACCATAAGAGTCTAATTGTACTGGTGCAAGGTGTCCACTTTAATTAGTGAACAGCATATACCAGGCCAACTTCTCACAATAACCCCGCGTTAAATGTTAACTTTGGGATGGCTGCACGGAAACATGTCGTGTTTGGTGTCAAACATCTTGGAATACTACCCCCCCCCCCGCCAGTTCTGGCGGCGGGGGTAGCATTCCACCCTTCTAGAGGGATAGACATGTACCTACTGTGGAAACGCGGTAGAATCCTGAAGAGCACTGGCATCACAAAATGGATGCCACCAGTCACAGACACTGGGCTGCCCTCCCGCTGATGACTGAAACTCGCAGTGGAGGAAGCCCAACAATAGGTATCCTGTCCCAGGGAGGTGTGACCACCTCCCAGACAGTGTTTAGTGTATTGGGGCTGGGTGGGTGCACTCCTAGAGTGCTTTGAAGGCCTGCACTGGGGGAGCAGAAGGCTCCTCTGTGCATACACCAGTTCAAACCGGCTCAGGGGCTACCTGCCCCTGCTCTGGCGCGAAACTGGACAAAGGGAAGTGGGTGTAGCCACCCACTCCCCTGACCCTCCCATAGGTGGGGTCTTAGAGCTAGTCCCTCCCATCCTTTTTAGTATAAGGTAGGGAACCCTTGAACTTGCAAACTAGATACCCCTGGACGACGCTCTGAAGAAGAATCCTGGACCTTCGACGTTCCACTACCTCTGGAAGACTGAAGAATCTCCCTTGGAGTCAAGGACTGACTCCCCTGCTTGGCAGGCACCAAAAACTGAAACGACGGTCGCAAGCTATGCTGCTCCCGCCGGAGCCCGAGGTTCCTGCAGCCCAAGATGAGGAATTCCTGACTTCTCCAAGGCCATCGTGAGCCCCCAGTGAAGCTGAGGCAAGTGGACCCCACGAGTGATGAGGAACCGCAGTCCCTGGGTACCGTGCACTATTGTCAAGTGCAACCCTTTCACGATGTTCTACGAGCCTGTGCTTTAAACCACGTATGTTCCTAGCCTCTAGCAGGAATCCCTCCGAAGATCAGAGGCCTACCCCATCCCGAGTGACCGTGGGCCCCTGTTGAAAGAATCCTCCTGAGGCATCTTTGCGATCTCTTGCCAGCCGGCTTGTGGGTCCCCTGAAGACTTTTCTACAGAACCAAAGAGCTCCCCTGGTTGCTCCAGGCCTGCCCTGACTTACCCTTGCTGGGTGAGTTCCCCAGGCCTTGCTGGTCTGCACCATTTACTTTTTGCTCTTTCCACAAGACTTGCTGCTACCAAGGCTTGTTGGCTCCAATCGGGTCGCCGAGACAGCAGTCACCTGCAAACTTTGTGTTGCACGCTGCATCCAGCTCCTGGTCATCCTCGACGCCTCCTGGACCTTGTGGCCGAAGAGTCAATACCCCCGTGAATGACCTGAATCTGTCGACAACGGTGGGCATTCATCTTCCTTGCCCCGGGTCACTGCCCAGTGACTTTGAACACTGTCCCCTCTGCTTTCAGGTCTCTCTTCTTCCGAATCCAGGCTTGGATTCCACCGGGCACTTCTTCTGGCCTCACAAGCAGCAAGTCTTCATTGGCTCCCATTGAAAACGACGCCGCGACCCGACACCAAAGGACACCTATGCACCCGGCTTCCCTGGGTGAGGTAACTCCAGCACTACTGTGCTCCTGTGGGTGTTGGCCCTAGAACTACTTACCCTGTAAGTGACTTGCTTGTAGCTACTCCCGAAGTGCCCTTAAACTCTTAATTTCCAACCGCGACTTGCCCCATTGAAGTCTACGGCGATCCGCGCCTGTGCTCACGCACTGCACGCGTCCCCCGTGGGTCCTTTACTTACCTGCCTTGGGTGGTTTCGTGAGGCCCCAGCACTTCTGAAGGCCCTGGGCCTTGTCTCTTTGCAAGTCGTTGTTCTTAAGTCTCTTTTTTAGTATATGGTCTGGTACGCCCCTAGGGCCCCAGCCATATTTGTGCTTAATTTATTGTGAAACGTTGATTTATGCATTTGTTCCTGTCCTCTAATCTCACAAGAGATTAGTAGAGAGTTGTTTAGTAATAAATACATATATATTTGATATATATACCTGTGGGGTGTCTTTTCATTTGGTGATTCAAGAGATTGTGTGGTAAAACAAGCTGCTTTACATTCCTCCAAGACTTAGCCTGAAGGCTGCTCTCCACAGCTACCACTAGGATAGCTTTCTATAAAGGTTGTCTTAAACCTACCTACCATAAGAGTCGAATTGTACTGGTGCAAGGAGTCCACTTTAACTAGTGAACAGCATATACCAGGCCAATTTCTCACATTGGTGGCAGTGTGTGGGATTCCAGCTTGCTATTGTTTTACCAGAAAATCTCTATTTGATTTACTAACTGAAAACCACTATAGGTACTCAAGGTACATATAAAGTCAAGCTTAGTATCAGTAAGTTCTACTGAACTTAGAGCTGTGTGCCAAGGGATAGCACACCCTTTCTACGGCTCAAGCTAGTATCAGTAGGCCACAAACTAGTGTAGGTAGTACAACACTGCACAACACTAGAATGTCCTTAAAGGGTGGACCCAGTGGATCCACTCAGCCTCAGTATAAGGACATGGCTTTCTCTGACTTGAGAGCCATGTGTGCTGCAAGGCACCTGAAGCTAGGACAGAGTCCCTCCCCACTACACCTGATAGATCTGCTGACAGCAGATGATCTTAGATTAGCTCTAGGAGCTAATGGGTCTGAATCAGTGAGTGGGTCAATTACAGTGTCTGGGTCGGATGATGAACATCAGGATGACCAAGACTCTGTGGTTGTAGGGCCAGGTCCCAAGGGGTCTGAACAGGACAGAGGAATTCTCCCTAAGAGAACTGACATAGTGGAGGAGAGGCCTAGGTCCCTTTCTAGGGAATCTGAACACTCATATCACTCTGGCAGAGAATCTGTCTACCAGAGGAACTCCTACTTCTCAAGAAGAGAGACCTCCTCTGACAGAATGTACAAACTGCTGCAGTATGAGGAAGCAAGGTTTGCCCTCAAAACCAAGCAGTTGGCATTAGATAAGGAAGCCCTGGAGCTCCAGAGAGCTTCTAGAAAAGAGGGGTTAGAACCCCCTGGTGGCAGCAACAGTGTCCCTAGAGGCAGAGAATATATTCCAGACCATAGGAACCTGAGCAAGGTTGTTTCTCCCTACCAGAGTGGGGATGATATCCATAAGTGGGTAACTGCTATGGAAAGGGCCTGTAGAGTACAACAGGTCCCCCAAAAGCAGTGGGCAGCAATCTTGTGGCTCTCCTTTTCAGATAAAGGTAGAGACAAGCTCCTCACTGTTAGAGAAGAGGATGCTGATGACTATGAAGTCCTGAAGAGTGCACTGATAGATGGGTTTGGCTTAACCACTGAGCAGTACAGGTTGAAGTTCAGAGACACCCAGAAGGCACAGACTCAGGACTGGACTGACTTTGTAGATTGTGCAACCAAGGCTCTGGAGGGTTGGCTGGTTGGCAGTAGGGTTACTGATTTCAAGGGATTGTATAATCTAATGATGAGAGAACAGATCCTTAATAATTGCCAGAACCAGTTGTTGGATCAATACCTGGTGGACTCAGATCTGACCTCTCCCCAAGAATTGGGAAAGAAGGCAGACAAGTGGGTCAGAACCAGGGTGAGGCAGAAAACCCAGAACCAAGGGGGTGACACAAAGAAGCAGGATTCTAAGGGCTCTGAGAAAAGTGGGGATAAGTCAAAAGACCAGAAGTCTTCACAAGGGCCCCAAAAATCTGCATCTGGTGGGGAGTCACAATCCAACAAGGGAAAAGGCCAAAAGAAGCCCTGGTGCAAATTCTGTAAACAGAAAGGGCACTGGACTTCTGATTGTAACAAGTCCAAAGACCAAACCACCACCACTCCTGCCCCTAAGGCAACTGTTCCCCCTAGTTCAGCTACTGGTGGAGGTGGTACTCAGAATAAGGGTGTAGTAGGGTTGACCCTGGGTTCTGAAGTGGACTCTGGCCTAGTCAGAGTACCCACTCAGGCAATGCTGATTTGTGATGGAGACATTGACATGTCCTTCCTGGTGAGCCCCAGTAATCTGGGCAAATACAAACAGCAACCTGTAATAAATGGCAAACAGGCTTTGGCATTTAGGGACACAGGTGCTAGTGTCACCATGGTGGCAGAGGATCTTGTGGACCCTGGACAGATCATCCTGGGCGAAATGTACCAGGTGACCAATGCAAGCAATGTCAGGACCAACCATAGTCTGGCAGTTGTGAATTTCTCCTGGGGAGGGGTAACTGGCCTCAAGAAGGTTGTAGTCAGTGCAGACCTCCCTGTAGAATGCCTATTGGGCAATGATCTAGAAACTTCAGCCTGGTCTGAAGTAGAGTTATGGACTCATGCTGAGATGCTGGGCATCCCTGCAAAGGTATTTGCTGTGACCAGGTCACAGGCCAAAATGCATGACACTGAACCAGCTCTGGATCCTGAAACCATGGACCAGATGCTTCCCAAGAAGAGGAGCAGTAGGGGTAAGGCAGTGCCTTCCCCTCTGTCTCAGATCACTGATTCCCCTCTTGAGGGAGGAGGAGCAGATCCCAAAGAAGGAACTGCCCCAGAGGAACTTGAGCCTGATCAGGTTGAGTTCTTGGGGGCAGGGGGCCCTTCTAGGGAAGATCTGAGTAAGGAGCAACAGTGCTGCCCCTCTCTTGAACCCCTCAGACAGCAGGCTGCTGCTGAGGCTGCTGGGAGTGCTAGTGGGTCCCATAAAGTTTATTGGGATGAGGGACTCCTATATTCTGAGGGTAGAGATCCAGCCCCTGGAGCCACCAGGAGGTTGGTAATACCTCAGAAGTTTAGGGGGTTCCTCTTGACCCTAGCACATGATATCCCTTTAGCAGGTCACTTGGGCCAAAACAAGACCTGGGACAGGCTTGTTCCACATTTTCATTGGCCACATATGTCAGAGGACACAAAGGAGTTTTGTCGCTCCTGTGTCACATGCCAAGCCAGTGGCAAGGCAGGTGGCACCACAAAGGCCCCCTGATACCACTACCTGTGGTGGGGGTACCCTTTGAAAGGGTAGAGATTGACATTGTTGGTCCCCTTGACCCTCAAACTGCATCTGGGCACAGATTTATCCTGGTGGTAGTGGATCATGCCACCAGGTACCCAGAGGCAATTCCCCTGAGGACCACCACAGCCCCTGTGGTGACAAGAGCCCTCATTGGAGTTTTCTCCAGAGTGGGTTTCCCAAAGGAGGTCATCTCTGACAGAGGTACAAAATTCATGTCAGGATATTTGAAAGCAATGTGGAAGGAGTGTGGTGTAACTTATAAGTTCACCACCCCCTATCACCCACAATGCAATTGGTTGGTTGAACGTTTCAACAAACCCCTGAAGGGAATGATTAAAGGACTCCCAGAGAATTTTAGGCGGAAATGGGACCTTCTTCTTCCCTGCCTGTTGTTTGCATACAGAGAGGTTCCACAGAATGGGGTTGGGTGCAGCCCATTTGAGCTTCTGTTTGGGCATCCTGTAAGAGGTCCATTATGTTTGGTAAAAGAGGGCTGGGAGTTACCTCTCAAACCCCCCAAACAAGATGTGATGGACTATGTACTTGGTCTCCGCTCCAGGATGGCCGAATACATGAAAAAGGCAACCAAAAACCTGGAGGTCAGCCAAGAATTACAAAAAGCTTGGCATGACCAAAAGGCTGTGCTGACTGTGTACCAGCCAGGACATAAGGTGTGGGTGTTGGAGCCTGTGGCCCCAGCAGCCCTCCAAGACAAATGGAGTGGCCCCCATACAATAGTTGAGCAAAAGGGAGAAGTCACCTATCTGGTGAATCTTGGAACTCCCAGGAGCCCCCTGAGGGTGCTCCATGTCAACAGATTAAAGCCATATGTTGACAGGGCTGACATAGGCTTGCTCATGGCAACTGATGAGGACCAGGAGGAGGAGAGTGACCCTCTCCCTGACCTGCTCTCACAGAACCCTGATGATGGGTCAGTAGATGGTGTTGCTTTGGCAAGCAGCCTCACTGACCATCAACAAACTGAGTGCAGACAAGTTCTGCAGCAGTACAGACATATGTTTAGCCTGACCCCTAGTCAGACTACCTGGTGCACCCATGAGGTGGACACTGGGGACAGTCTGCCTGTCAAGAGTAAAATCTACAGGCAACCTGACCATGTCAGGGACTGTATCAGGACTGAAGTCCAGAAAATGTTGGAGTTAGGTTTGATTGAGCCTTCAGATAGCCCTTGGGCTAGCCCAGTAGTCCTAGTACCCAAGCCTCATACCCAGGGTGGTAAGAAAGAAATGAGGTTTTGTGTAGACTACAGAGGCCTCAATGCAGTCACCAGGACTGATGCCTATCCCATACCAAGGGCAGATGAGCTGATTGATACTTTGGCCTCAGGAAAATATCTGAGTACATTTGACCTAACAGCTGGCTACTGGCAGATCAGGTTAGCTGATGATGCAAAAGCCAAAACAACATTTTCGACCCCTGGTGGGCACTACCACTTTGTGGTGATGCCCTTTGGATTGAAAAATGCACATGCCACTTTTCAGAGGTTGGTGAACAAAGTTCTGGCAGGGATGGAAACTTATTGCTCAGCTTATCTAGATGATATTGCTGTCTTTAGTTCCTCCTGGCAGGATCACCTGGTCCACCTCAGAAATATTTTGGAGGCTCTGCAGAAAGCAGGCCTCACTATCAAGGCCACTAAGTGCCAGATAGGGCAGAGTCAGGTTGTATACCTGGGCCACCTTGTGGGTGGAGGCCAGGTTCAGCCTTTACAGAGTAAAATCCAAACCATAATGGAATGGGTGGCTCCAACCACCCAGACACAGGTGAGAGCCTTCTTAGGCCTGACTGGGTACTATAGGAGGTTTGTGAAGGGATATGGATCTATAGTGACCCCCTTGAATGATCTGACCTCAAAGAAAATGCCAACAAAGGTTAAGTGGACAGCTAGCTGTCAGAAGGCATTTGAAGACCTAAAGCAGGCCATGTGCACTGCCCCATCTTACAGAGTCCAGACTGCACCAAAAAGTTCATTGTCCAAACAGATGCTTCTGAGCTGGGTGTGGGAGCTGTACTGTCTCAACTGAATGATGAAGGTCAAGACCAGCCAGTAGCTTTTATTAGCAGGAGGCTGACCCCTAGAGAGAAACGTTGGTCAGCTCTAGAGAGGGAGGCCTTTGCTGTGGTGTGGGCCCTGAAGAAGCTGAGGCCATACTTGTTTGGCACTCACTTCATAGTTCAGACTGACCACAAGCCCCTCCTATGGCTTAAACAGATGAAAGGTGAAAACCCAAAACTTTTGAGGTGGTCCATTTCCCTACAGGGGATGGACTATACAGTGGAACATAGGCATGGGACCCAACATGCCAATGCAGATGGACTCTCAAGGTATTTCCACTTAGAGCACGAATACTCAACTGGTCAAGGTTAGTTTAGTGTCCCTGCATTTGGGGGGGAGGGGTTGTGTAGGAGAGTAGGATCTGCCTCTTATGTTGCCCCCACTTTTTTTCTGATGTTTACACTGGTTTCTGGCTATAGTCAGACTGGGACCCTGCCAATCAGGGCCCCAGCCTCTCTGTTCTCTCTAAACGACTTGGAGTGCACTCTAGGTGCACTAGTGATTGCATACTGTGGTACCTTATGAGTCCCTAGTATATGGTACCTTAGGTGCCAAGGCTATAGGTACTTCACAGACCTACCAGGGGCTGAAGCATGTATTATGCCACCCCTGGGAAGCAGACTAAATCTGACACCACAGGTCTGCTACTGCAGCCTGGGTAAGGTGGTGCATGCACCCCTTACTGTGATATAGGCTACCTATATCACTACATAGATACACACATATAAACCTATAAGTCACTCCTATGGCAGGCCTTATCAATCCTGAAGGCAGAGTGCTTGGTTCCTATGTGAGAGGGTGCCCCTGCATGAGCAGAGCCCCTCTGCAGCATTCAGAGACCCTTCTCTGATGCTGTTTGTAGTGCAGCCTGACCATATACTCTTAAGCGCATTATAGCCCCGCGTTAAATGCTAACTTTGGGATGGCTGCACGGAAACATGTCATGTTTGGTGTCAAACATCTTGGAATACTACCCCCCGCCAGTTCTGGCGGTGGGGGTAGCATTCCACCCTTCTAGAGGGATAGACATGTACCTACTGTGGAAACGCGGTAGAATCCTGAAGAGCCCTGGCATCACAAAATGGATGCCACCAGTCACAGACACTGGGCTGCCCTCCTGCTGATGACCAACACTCGCAGTGGAGGAAGCCCAACAATAGGTATCCTGTCCCAGGGAGGAGTGACCACCTCCCAGACAGGGTTTAGTGTATTGGGGCTGGATGGGTGCACTCCTAGAGTGCTTTGAAGTCCTGCACTGGGGGAGCAGAAGGCTCCTCTGTGCATACACCAGTTCAAACCGGCTCAGGGGCTACCTGCCCCTGCTCTGGCGTGAAACTGGACAAAGGGAAGTGGGTGTAGCCACCCACTCCCCTGACCCTCCCATAGGTGGGGTCTTAGAGCTAGTCCCTCCCATCCTTTTTAGTATAAGGTAGGGAACCCTTGAACTTGCAAACTAGACACCCCTGGACGACGCTCTGAAGAAGAATCCTGGACCTTCAAAGTTCCACTACCTCTGGAAGACTGAACAATCTCCCTTGGAGTCAAGGAGTGACTCCCCTGCTTGGCAGGCACCAAAAACTAAAATGACAGTTGCAAACTACGCTGCTCCCGCCGGAGCCTGAGGTCCCTGCTGCCCAAGACAAAAATGTCCTTACTTCTCCAAGGCCATCGTGAGCCCCCAGCGAAGCTGAGGCAAGTGGACCCCACGAGTGATGAGGAACCGCAGTCCCTGGGTACCGTGCACTATTGTCAAGTGCAACCCTTCACGATGGTCTACGAACCTGTGCTTTAAACCACGCGTGGTCCCAGCCTCTAGCAGGAATTCCTCCAAAGATCAGAGGCCTACCCTGTCCCGAGTGACCGCGGGCCCCTGTTGAAGGAATCCTCCCAAGGCGTCTTTGCGATCCCTTGCCAGCCGGCTTGTGGGTACCCTGAAGACTTTTCTACAGAACCAAAGGGCTCCCCTGGTTGCTCCAGGCCAGTCCTGAATTACCCTTGCTGGGTGAGTTCCCCAGACCTTGCTGGTCTGCACCATTTACTTTTTGCTCTTTCCACAAGACTTGCTGCTACCAAGGCTTGTTGGCTCCAATCGGGTCGCCGACACCGCAGTCAGCTGAAAACTTTGTGAGTCACACTGAATGCAGCTCCTGGTCATCCTCGACGCCTCCTGGACCTCGTGGCCGAAGAGTCAAGACACCTGTGAACGACCCGAATCTGTCGACGACGGTGGGCATTCATCTTCCTTGCCCCGGGTCACTGCCCAGTGACTTTGAACACTGTCCCCTCTGTTTTCAGGTCTCCCTTCTTCCGAATCCAGGCTTGGATTCCACCGGACACTTCTTCTGGCCTCACAAGCAGCAAGTCTTCATTGGCTCCCATTGAAAACGACGCCGCGACCCGACACCAAAGGACACCTATGCACCCGGCTTCCCTGGGTGAGGTAACTCCAGCACTATGGTGCTTCTGTGGGTGTTGGCCCTAGAACTACTTACCCTGTAAGTGACTTGCTTGTAGCTACTCCCGAAGTGCCCTTAAACTCTTAATTTCCAACTGCGACTTGCCCCATTGAAGTCTACGGCGATCCGCGCCTGTGTTCACGCACTGCACGCGTCCCCTGTGGGTCCTTTACTTACCTGCCTTGGGTGGTTTCGTGAGGCCTCAGCACTTCTGAAGGCCCTGGGCCTTGTCTCTTTGCAAGTCGTTGTTCTTAAGTCTCTTTTTTAGTATATGGTCTGGTACGCCCCCAGGGCCCCAGCCATATTTGTGCTTAATTTATTGTGAAACGTTGATTTATGCATTTGTTCCTGTCTTCTAATCTCACAAGAGATTAGTATAGAGTTGTTTTGTAATAAATACATATATATTTGATATATATACCTGTGTGGTGTCTTTTCATTTGGTGATTCAAGAGATTGTGTGGTAAAACAAGCTGCTTTACATTCCTCCAAGACTTAGCCTGAAGGCTGCTCTCCACAGCTACCACTAGGATAGCTTTCTATAAAGGTTGTCTTAAACCTACCTACCATAAGAGTTGAATTGTACTGGTGCAAGGTGTCCACTTTAAGTAGTGAACAGCATATACCAGGCCAACTTCTCACATGCCTGTTTTTGCATCTCACTTGCCTCTTTCTGCACTTTTCTTGCTTCTTCCTACTACCCTGTTGCTTCTTTCAGCAATTCTCTTACCTCTTTGTGCACTTCTCTTGCCTCTTTTTGCACCTCTGTTGGCTCTTTCTGCACCTCACTTACTCCTTTCTACACTTCTCTTGCATCTTTCTGCACCCCTGTTGCTTCATTCTGCACTTTCCATGCTTCTTTCTGCACCTGTCTTGCTTCTTTCTGCACCCCTGTTGTCTCTTTATGTACCTCTTATGCCTCTTTCTGCACTTTTATTGCCTTTTTCTGCACCTCTCTTCCCTCCTTCTGCACGTCTGTTGCCTCTTTCTGCACCTCATTTGCTTCTTTCTGTACCCCTGTTGTCTCTTTCTGCACTCGTCTTCCCTCTTTCTGTACCTTTCCTGCATGTTTTTGCATCTCACTTGCCTCTTTCTGCACTTTTCTTGCTTCTTTCTACACCTCTGTTGCTTCTTTCAGCAATTCTTTTGCCTCTTTCTGCACTTCTCTTGCCTGTTTCTGCACTTCTCTTGCCTCTTTCTACACCCCTGTTGCTTCATTCTGCACTTTCCATGCTTCTTTCTGCACCTGTCTTGCTTCTTTCTGCATCCCTGTTGTCTCTTTATGTACCTCTTTTGCCTCTTTCTGCACTTTTCTTGGCTGTTTCTGTACCTCTTTTCCCTCTTTCTGCACGTCTGTTGCCTCTTTCTGCACCTCATTTGCTTCTTTCTGCACCCCTGTTGTCTCTTTCTGCACTCGCCTTCCCTCTTTCTGTACCTTTCCTGCCTGTTTTTGCATCTCACTTGCCTCTTTCTGCACTTTTCTTGCTTCTTTCTACATCTCTGTTGCTTCTTTCAGTAATTCCCTTGCCTCTTTGTGCACTTCTCTTGCCTGTTTCTGCACCTCTCTTGCCTCTTTTTGCACCTCTGTTGGCTCTTTCTGCACCTCACTTGCTCCTTTCCACACTTCTCTTGCCTCTTTCTGCACCACTGTTGCTTCATTCCGCACTTTCCATGCTTCTTTCGGCACCTGTCTTACTTCTTTCTGCACCCCTGTTGTCTCTTTATGTACCTCTTTTGCCTCTTTCTGCAATTTTCTTGCATATTTCTTGCCTTATTCTGCACTTCTCTTCCTTCTTTCTGCACGGCTGTTGCCTCTTTCTACACCTCATTCACTTCTTTCTGCACCCCTGTTGTCTCTTTCTGCACTCGTCGTCCCTCTTTCTGTACCTTTCCTGCCTGTTTTTGCATCTCACTTGCCTCTTTCTGCACTTTTCTTGCTTCTTTCTATACCTCTGATGCTTCTTTCAGCAATTCTCTTGCCTCTTTGTGCACTTCTCTTGCCTGCTTCTGCACTTCTCTTGCCTCTTTCTGCATCCCTGTTGCTTCATTCTGCACTTTCTTTGCTTCTTTCTGCACCTGTCTTGCTTCTTTCTGCACCCCTGTTGTCTCTTTATGTACCTCTTTTGCCTCTTTCTGCACTTTTCTTATTTCTTTCTACACCTCTGTTGCTTCTTTCAGCAATTCTCTTGCCTCTTTGTTCACTTCTCTTGCCTGTTTCTGCACCTCTCTTGCCTGTTTTTGCACCTCTGTTGGCTCTTTCTGCACCTCACTTGCTCCTTTCTACACTACTCATGCCTCTTTCTGCACCCCTGTTGCTTCATTCCGCACTTTCCATGCTTCTTTCGACACCTGTCTTGCTTCTTTCTGCACCCCTGTTGTCTCTTTATGTACCTCTTTTGCCTCTTTCTGCACTTTTCTTGGCTTTTTCTGCACCTCTCTTCCCTCTTTCTGCATGTCTGTTACCTCTTTCTGCACCTCATTTGCTTCTTTCTGCACCCCTGTTGTCTCTTTCTGCACTCGTCTTCCGTCTTTCTGTACCTTTCCTGCCTGTTTTTGCATCTCACGTGCCTCTTTCTGCACTTTTCTTGCTTCTTTGTATACCTCTGGTGCTTCTTTCAGTTATTCTCTTGCCTCTTGTTGCACTTCTCTTGTCTGTTTCTGCACCTCTCTTGCCTCTTTTTGCACCTGTGTTTGCTCTTTCTGCACCTCACTTGCTCCTTTCTGCACCTGTCTTGCTTCTTTCTGCACCCCTGTTGTCTCTTTATGTACCTCTTTTACCTCTTTCTGTACTTTTCTTGGCTTTTTATGCACTTCTCTTCCTTCAGATACCACCAGTACCAGTCAGAAAAAAGTTGGGGGCACAGGATGACTTTGCAACAAGGCCTCTTTCTGCTCCTCTGTTGGTTCTTTGTGCACATCTCTTGCTTCTTTCTGCACCTTTCTTCAACTTTCTGGACTTCTGTTGCCTCTTTCTGCATTTCTCTTGCTTCTTTCTGCGCCTTTCTTCCTCTTTCTGCACATGTCTTACCTTTGTAGTCATAGTTAGAAATTAGCATTTAAAAAACCTTTGAAATTCACTGAAAAAAACACAGGTTTCTGGGACGTTATAGTTAGAAATTAGCATTAATAAAACCTTTGAAATTCACTGAAAAAAACAGGTTTCAGGGACGTTATAATTAGAAATTAGCATTTAAAAAACCTTAGAAATTCACTGAAAAAACCACAGGTTTCAGGGACGTAATAGTTAGTTGGACATTTCACTCGTACAAAACCAGAGAAATACGGCCGTTATAGTTAGCTCAGCTAACTTTAACTCGCGCCCCCGCAATGCACTGCTGATGACGTCACATATTACATCATTCATGACATGGTCAGTGACATCACTGATGACATCACCGATGACATCTCAAATGACATCACTGATGACATCACTGATGATATCATCCAGTGACTGTGTGTTTCTGTAAAGTTTAAATATGTTTTATACATATATATATAGGCCAAGGTGTATTGAAGAATGAGTGGGTGTATAAGTGTCTGAATTGATGATTTAGTAGGTGCGTGACTGACTGTATAAGTGAGTGATTAAATGTGTCTTACTGAATGCATGGGTTAGTGACTGATACAGACATTCACACAGTTTAGTTTGTCAGTTGGTGTGTAAGCGGTTGCATGGGTTGGTGAGTAGCTAAATAAGGGTCTATATGGGTTATTGATTGGTTGTCTGAGTATCTGTATGGGTGCCTGAGTGTCTGTGTGGGTGGGTGGGCGGTGTGACTCAGTGCATAGATGTGTGAGTGGGTGATTCACTGGGTGTATGGGTTCAAGAGTGCATCTGTGAAGGGCTGTATGGGTGGGTGAGTGTGTGTATGGGTGTGTTGGTGAGTGAATGGATGCCTCAGTGGTACATGTGTGAGTAACTGCATATGTGAAAGGCAGTATATGTGAGTGTTGGAGTATATAAATGACTATATGTGAGAGTGAGTGATAGTGAGAGTGGCTGTATGGATGAGTGTGTGCTTGTATTAGTTATTTATAAGAGTGTAAGTATGTGTTAGTATATGTTTGAATAAGTGAGGTGGTGTGTGTATAACTGTATAGGTGAGTAAATGGGAGTGTGATTGATTCTTTACATGACTGACTAGGTGTGTGAGTAACTCTATGGATGAGTGGCGGTGTGTGAATGTCTGTATAGATATGTGAGTGCATATGATAGTGCAGTATTGATGGTTGACTGCATGTATGAGTGACTGTATGGGTGAATGAGTGGATGTGTGTGTAGACATAGGAATTAGTGAGTGGGTTTGTACTAACTGGTATTGGTGTGTCTATGGTTTTGAAAATGGTAGTCTGTATTTTAGAGTGGGTGTATCAAAGGTTATATTAGGGTATGAGGAGGTGCATCAGAATATCACATGGATGATGTCATCAGTGATGTCATCAGTGATGTCATTTGAGATGTCATCAGTGATGTCATCAGTGATGTCACTGACCATGTCATGAATGATGTAATATGTGACGTCATCAGCAGTGCATTGCGGGGGCGCGAGTTATAGTTAGCTGACCTAACTATAACGGCCGAATTTCTCTGGTTTTATACGAGTGAAATGTCCAACTAACTATAACGTCCTTGAAACCTGTGGTTTTTTCAGTGAATTTCTAAGGTTTTTTAAATGCTAATTTCTAACTATAACGTCCCTGAAACCTATGGTTTTTTCAGTGAATATATATATATATATATATATATATATATATATGTATGTATGTATGTATGTTTGTATATATCTATATATATGTATATATGTATATGTATATATCTATATCTATACATATATCTATATCTATATCTATATATATATATATATATATATATATATATACATATATATATATATATATATATATTACGTACTGGCGGTCGCCAGTAGGTAGTTATAGTTAGAACCTAGTTGCCATAGGAAAAGCATTTTTTGATTTGCTAATAACTTTGGCGTCGTTTGACGAATCTTTCTGAAATTCTCCCAAAAAAAGTCTATTCAGGTCAGCTCCTATCCTAAAAGTTTGGGGGTGATTCGTCAAGTGGGGGCTGAGAAAAAAGGGGGGTCCCAAAACTCGTTTTCCCCATGTTAATTTCCATAGGAAATTTTGCGACGAGCTACAGCTTGAACTGCTGAACGGAATTACCCCAAATTTGGCAGAAAGGTAGAGCTTGGTTCAGAAAGCGACCTTTTTTTTAAATGGTGTAAATCCATTCAGTAGTTTTTGAGAAGCTCAAAAAATAAGAGTCAAAAAATAATTTTCCCATAGGAAACTTTGTGCAAGGCTACAGCCGAAACTACTGAATGGAATTACCCCAAATTTGGCAGAAAGGTAGTGCTTGGATCAGAAAGCGACCTTTTTTTTAAATGGTGTAAATCCGTACAGTAGTTGATGAGAAATTAGAAAAATAAAAGTTTCGATATCTGGGCGGAGCCTAAGTCGCGTACGCGAGCTTCACTGTGATTGGCTGCTAGTAGTCCAAACCAGGAAGTGTTGGCAGCCATCTTGTGGCTCGGTAGAAGCGAGTCACCCAAAAACAGAGAAAAAAAGGTATAAAACAAGAGAAGGGGGCAGGGTAGAAAAACCCTGACCCCCTAGGCCTGCTCAGGGGTCACAGAAGGACCGTCAGGGCCAAAGAAATCATTTAAAAAAAAAATAGTAATATCGGCGCAATTCGCGCTGGGGTCGCGGGTTCCCGCTTTTTATTTTAATGAGGCCCTTGGGTTGGCTAGGTTCCGGGGGCATTTCTTAAAAAATAATAGCAGGGGCTCGCAGGGATTGCGGGGGCCCGCTGGGGTCCGCGCAGCCCCGGGGCTTCAGTCATGTTGGGAGGTGGGTTGCGCGGCCCCCCTCCTGGAGCACTCTATGTGCTTATAACTTTGGCGTCGTTTAACGAATCTTTATGAAATTATCCAAAAGTTTCTCTTTTTTGATTAGCTCCTATATTGAAAGTTTGGGGGTGAATGGTGTAGGAGGGGCTGAGAAAAAAGGGGGTCCCAAAACATGTTTTCTCCATGCAATTTCCATACGAAACTTTACAGAAGACTGCACGTGAAACTGCTGAACGGAATTACGCCAAATTTGGCCGGGAGAAAGGTGATGGTCGAGAAAGCACGCTTTTATTTAAATGGTGTAAATCCGTTCAGTAGTTTTTGAGAAATGTCAAATTTTACGATATGGATATTTGAGAATTGTGACATCTGATTGGCTGAGGGGTTACGAGCTTGCGGCTCATTGGCTGTGAACGGTTGAAACCAGGAAGTGTTGGCAGCCATTTTGTGATTTACTCCGTCAGCTCGCATCTCTCCGTGTAGAAGCCATCGGGTTCGTAGTTTCGTAGTTTTACCTCTGCGAGGCAACACTGGCATCTGTGTCTGTGTGAGATATGCCTTTCACGCTGCCTCTCCTCATGTCATAAGGTCACGGCTATGCCTTTAGAAGCCCGTCCGTCGGTTGGGAGCTCTGTGAGTTAGTCTGTCGGTACGATCCTCTACACTACCCAAAGACTACCCAAACACCACTGCATTGTCGTAAACTCTAAAATACTACCCCCAGCACGATCTCCTACACTACCCAAACACCACTGCAGTGTCGTAATCTCTAAAACACTACCCCCAGCACGATCTCCTACACTACCCAAACACCACTGCACTGTCGAAAACTCTAACACACTACCCCCAGCACGATCTCCTATACTACCCAAACACCACTGCATTGTCGTAAACCCTAAAACACTACCCCTAGCACTACCCCTAGCAGGACACTATGCAAACACCACTGCAGTACCCTAAACCCTAAAACACTACCCCAGCATGACCCGTACAGTACCGAAACACCACTGCACTACCCTAAACCTTAAAACACTATACCCAGCATGACCCCGTACACTACACAAACGCCACTGCACTACCCTAAACCCTGAAACCCTACTCCCAGCACGACCCCCTACACTACCCAAACACCACTGATCTACCCTAAACCCTAAAAGAATACCCCCAGCACGACCCCCTACACTACACAAACACCACTGCAGTACCGTAAACACTAAAACACTACTCCGAGGATGACCCCCTACACTACATAAACACCACTGCACTACCCTAAACCCCAAAACACTACTCCCAGCATTACCCCTTACACTACCCAAACACCACTGCATTGTCGTAAACTCTAAAACACTACCTCCAGCACGATTCTTACACTACCCAAACACCACTGCACTACCTTAAACCCTAAAACGCTACCCCAGCACGAACCCCCAAACACTACACAAACACCACTGCACTACTGTAAATCCTAAAACAGTACTCCCTGGATGACTTCCTACACTACACAAACACCACTGTGCTACTCTAAATCCTAAAACACTACTCTCAGCACGACCCCCTACACTACCCAAACACCACTGCATTGCCGTAAACCCTAAAACACTACTCCCAGCATGACCCCCTACACTACCCAAACACTACTACATTGTCGTAAACTCTAAAACACTACCCCAGCAGGACCCCTGCACTACAAAAACACCACTGCGCTACCTTAAACCCTAAAACACTACCCCCACCACGACCCCCTACACTACCCAAACACCACTGTACTACCCTAAAGCATAAAACAGTACCAGTCCGTCGGTTCACAGGTCTGCGTCTGCGAGCCGTGGTGTTCCTAGCTGTACATGTGCAAGCTAGTCCGTTAGGTGATAGGTGTGTCTCTGCTAGCAGGGCCGTTGGCTCGTTGGTGTCCCTTTGCGAGTTAGACCTGAGCTCTCCCTCTGCGAGCCGGCACGTTGGTGTGCGTTTGCGAGCCAACGGCCCGTAGCTCTCCCTGTGTGAGCCAGGCCCACGGGCCGCAGCTCTCCGTCTGCGATCCTGCCCGACGGCCCGCAGGTCTCCCTGTGCTAGCCGGATCGCAGCTGTCACTCTGCGAACCGATATTGGGAATATAAGGCGGCTCTAAAAAGAGCCCTTGTGTTTATTAGTTGGAGCTACATATAAGTGCGGATGCACAGCCTCAGGTTATTCAGAAAAACTCGATTTCCCTGATCTGTGAAGTGTACTCTGTCACTTCTGTAGATATCAGCCATATCAAAACGTATGTTGTTGTTCTAGATGGACCCCATTCTATGGTCTCTGAGGTATGCAGACACAGCTTTGTTGACATTCTTCCTAGATTTTTCAATCTGAGGACAAAATTGGTTTGACCATTTCCACTTCTGTCTTTGGCATATATTGGAATATACAAAGACAGTTTGAGGCAAAAGCAACATGAATTGTCGAAAGGTGTCCTTCATTAGCATTTCCAAACCTACACCAGTCAATGTGCCTAGGTCGTTTCCACCACAGTGCACAATCATGAGGTCAGGGTGTTGGAGATGCAAACAGGTTTTAACTAAAGGCAACAATTGGTGCCACTTCAATCCTCTTTGTCCAAACCATTTAATGTCCATATTTTGTAAACCTAGGTCTAAGTCAATACGTCTCTGTTCTGCATACCTCTTGCACCAGAAAACATAGCTATGTCCTACGATCCACACTAGCATTTTGAAGGTATGGCTGGGAAGTATGGATAGATGTCTGTAGCTAATGCAGTCCATTTGTAGAATAATTGATATGTTTAAAGACGGGGAACTACTTTTTTTTCTCATTCAAAACGATAACTGATTGGGAGATGAAAAGCATTGTTTTCTAAAAAGTAGGGTGCACATTAGTTTGTGGAAAAGCATCTTTGTCATTGGTTAATAAAAAGCAGTTTGAACGTGGAGTTGATATGATAGGATAAAATTTGCTCAGTTGAACCACACCTGCTACTTGTATATGCAAATCACAATTTGAACGTAAAGCAATGATGAACTTTTAACCTGCACGTGCCGTAGAATGTTCTAGAAAGTGTTGATAGAATACGTTGAACTTCTCACCTGTATATGTCCTTAGATTGTAAAAAAAATGATTATATGGGAAGTTGAAAAATAACCAATAGAGAGAAGTTTTGCAATTTGAAAAAATCAAGGAACTATTCTGATTTGTTCTTTACATGTATTTATGTGTGGAGCAAAAGGGAAATTGTGCCATTACTGGTTCCATTCTTGACGAGAGCGGTCCATTATATGTACTGTGTGACAAAGAAAGAATTGCATACGTTTGTGACATTTGGAATCTGCATACCAACTACGAACGTAAGTTAGAAATTAAGAATGTGTGTAATGTGTTGTGTAGTAGTGGTTAATATTTGAGGCGTTATTTTTAACTTTGAAGGTATTTTTTATTTCTAAGTAACAGTGTTAGTGAAGTGTGGGGTTTCACATTGGTTCTAAAAGATGTATAAAGTGTGACTAATTGTTAAATAATTACTTTATATATGTTTAGGAGTTTTTCAGATAAAAAAATGTAACTTATCTTCTGTAAAAGACTAGGGGGCATATTATCAATGGCCAGCGATAATTATCGCTGGCCGTGCTTAGTGATAATAGTCCTATCGCAGGCTATCTCTGGAAATTATCGCCCTGGTAGCGTGTTATCAACAACGCGTTTCTCCAGGGCGATAAAAATTCCAGAGATAGCGAGGTTATCGCCGTTTTGCAGGGAACATCGCTGGTTTTCCAGCGATGTTCCTGCAAACGGCGATAACTCTGCTGATACGACCCTGTGGTCGTATCAGCAGAATCCACCCCCTATGTTAGGGATGGCTAAGTCAGGATTTTAGCAGACGTTAGATTTTGGCGAAAACGGCCGTTTTCGCCAAAATCTAACCTCTGCTAAAATCATGTGGGCTGCCTTGTAAATATCGCGATGTGAACATCAGCAATATTTGCAACGTAGTCCATCCGGGGTACGCCCAGTAACGCCCACTTTGCATCTCATTAGAGATGCAAAGATGGGCGTTGGGGGAAAGGGCGATAATGCAAGGTTTCACGCGATAGCGTGACCTTGCTGATTAGGCGATAAAATTATCGCCGCTTTTCGTCCGAAAACGGACACAAAAGCGGCGATAATTGTTTATCGCCTCGTTGATAATATACCCCTGTATGGTTTTAAAAATTATATGTAGCGTGTATTTGTATATGTATTGCGATGAGATAAACAGAATGTCACACGTTTCCAAATTATTCTTAGTCTGGAAATAGTGGGGAAGGTGTTATAGTAGAAAATGTATATGTTATTAACTTAAGAGAGATGGAACAAAAACCAGAAATGTTATGTGGACAATTTGTGGTCTTATTTTTTACATAAAGAGGTAGATTTCAATATCAGTTAAGACTGGTGTGTTACTGGGAGGCTTTGGATTTTGGTGTTGTTATGAAATGCAAGTTGTTGAGGAGCGTTTCTTCAGAAGACTTTTTTTATAAATATGTGAGCGATAAAAAAAGAAATGAAAATGTTTTATGTATATTTTCTGCATGATTTTGTTGACAATGCTAAAGTAAATGTGATTATTAGTGAAGGTAATTGTCAGGGTTTGTTGTTCTGCTGAATATACGTAGGCCTTTACGTGGTCCGGGTCTTGTCGGTACTGAGCTCTGTCATCCGTTTGAGACAGTTGCGAAATATATAATCCCAGTTAAAGCTGTTAATAAAGGTATAGTAAAGGGGCGATCCATAAAAAGTTTGGGAATTACACCTTTATTTACTCTGTCTAGCTCTCACCACCATTTTGTGCCCCCAGCGGTACTGTTTATAAAAATAATCTAATACAGTTCTTTGTATTATAAAAATAGCACTTCTGACTAAGTTTATAGCTATAATGGTAGGGTTTGTACTATATAGAGAATGGTGCAATCAGTTTCATTGGTATAAAACTGCACTGTGTTATGTTGGAAATATTAGATATGTATAGGTTGTGATGTTATATTTTACACTGTGAGGTACATTTGAATATAAGTGAAGACAGGTGTTATACTGCGAACCCGTTGAAAATGTGCACAGATTACATGGAGAGTAAATGGACAAAGTAAACGTAGATGTTGCTTTCTGTATGTATGCATGATTAGAATCATTTGATGATGCTTTAAGAAATAATCTAAATAGTGTTTGTGCTTTACAATTGGGTATACTGCACCGTGTTAGTAGTTAGTGACTAGATACTGCTACGAAATAAAGGTGGAGAGGGGCGTTTCTTTACAAGAGATATTTTATCAATGTGTGAGAGATAAAAAAGAAAAAAATGTTTTAGTAAATTTTCTGTAAGATTTGTTCACAGTAGGAAAGTAACTGTTATTATAAGTGATGGAAATTGTTAGGTTTTGTGTCTGTGCTGAACATACGCAGGCCTTTAAGTGGGCCGGGTGCTACCGGTGCTGAATACTGCTACCGCTTTCAGACAATCGTCATTTTTTTATCCCACTTAAAGCCCTGAATATATTTATATTAAAGGAATGGTACAATAAAAGTTTAGGAATTACACCTCCGTTTACTCTTCTCATCTCACATTCTCCATTTTGTGCACTCAACAGTAGTGTTTATAAAAATTAAGTTATAGAGCGTTATATAGTATAAAAATAGCACATACTTTTATTGGGGTGTTGGTGGGATCTGTAGTGTACAGAGAAGGTCGTAATGAGTTTGAATGGTACAAAAGGGACGTGACATATGTTTAAAATATTACATGGTTTTCGGATTAAGCTGTCCCTCTGTGAGTCCTCGGGCCCGCAGTTGTACCTGTGCAAGCGAACATTGGAAATATACCGCAGCTCTCTCTCTACGAGATAGCTACTTCACGTTCCCTCTCCCCACATCACCGTCCCGCACCTATCCCTTTACAAGTGGACGGCCCGCACCTCTCCCTATACTAGTCGGCCCCCGGCTGTTCCTGTGTGAGGCGGCCCGCAGCTGTCTGTCTACAAGCCAGCCAGTCGGCTCGCAGGTCTTCCTGTACGAGCAAGTCCTATCACACCAGATCATGGGTTTCTATTGGAATTCACAAGGGCATATTATCAAGCCCATTATCGCCGCTTTAGCGGCAGTTTCCTGCCGCTAAAGCGGCGATAATTTTGACGCCGTTCTTGATAATATGCCCCATATGCGTTTGCAAGCCGACGTCCCGCACCTTTCCCTATAGTAGTCGGCTCGCAGGTGTTTCTGTGCGAGCCGGTCCGCAGGTGTTCATGTGCAAGCCGGCCCGTAGCTCTCTCTGTTTGAGGCGACGGACCGCAGCTGTTTGTGTATGAGCCAGTCAGTCGGCTCACAGGTCTTCCTCTATGAGCCAGCGAACACTAGAAATATACCACAGATCTCTCTTTACGAGATACCCACTTCACGTTCACTCTCCCCACATCACTGTACAGCAGCTATTCCTTTAGAAGTGGACGAGCATCACCTCTCATTATACTAGTGGGCCCGCAGCTCTCCCTTTTCGAGCTGACGGGTCGCAACTCTCCCTGTAGGAGCCAGCTAATCGGCTCGGAGGTCTTCCTCTATGAGCGAGCCTGCTGGTCCGCAGCTCTCCCTCTGCGAATGACTGGTCGGCTCTCTGCTCTTGCCCTGCGAGCCGTCGGGCCCGCAGTTGTACCTCTGCAAGCTAATACTGGAAATATACTGCAGCTCTCTCTGCGAGATACCCCCTTCAAGCTCCCTGTCCCCACATCACTGTCCCGCACCTAAGCCTTTGGAAGCCGACGGCCTGCAGCTTTACTTATAGTAGTCGGCCCGCAACTGTTTGTGTGCGAGTAGGCCGGCAGCTCTCCTTCTACGAGCCAGGCAGACGGCTCGCAGGTCTTCCTCTATGAGCCAGCCCACCGGCCTGCAACTGTTCGTCTGTGAACTGGCCCGCAGCTCTCTCTGTACGAGCCAGCGAGTTGGCTCGCAGTTTTTTCTGTACGAGCCAGCCCGCCGGACCGCAACTGTTCCTCTGTGATCCGGCTTGTAGCTCTCTCTGTACGAGCCAGCTAGTCAACTTGCACATGTTCCTCTAGGAGCCAGCCCGCTGGCTTGTAGCTCTCTCTCTGGGAACCACTGGTGGGCTCTCAACTCTTTCTCTGCCAGATAATCCGCAGTGGTACCTCTGGAAAGCAATACTGTAAATATAGCTCATTTGTCTCTCTACGAGATAACCGCTTTATGCTCACTCTCTCCACATCACTGTCCCGCACCTGTCCCTTTGGAAGCCGACGGCTAGCACTTTTCCCTATAGTAGTCGGCTCGCAGCTGTTCCTGTGCTAGCTGGTCCATACAGACCATTGTCCTTCTGCGAGCGGACGGGTCGCTGCTGATTCTCTATGAGTCAGTTTCTCGGAGCCGGCCCGCAGCTCTCCCTGTACGACCCAGTTAGTCAACTCGCAGGTCTACCTCTACGAGCTAGCGCGCCAGCTCGCAGCTCTCCCTCTACAAAACATCATTCGGCTCGCAGCTGTTGGTCTGCGAGCCATTTGGTGCGTAAAAGTACCTGTGCAAGCTAACACTGGAAATATACTGCACTTGTTTTTGCGAAATATCGCGTTCATGCTCTCTCTTTCGACATCACCGGTCGCAGCTATCCGTTTGCAAGGGGACTGCCTGTAGTTTTCACTATAGTATTTGGACCGTAGCTGTTCCTGTTCTAGCCAGGTTGCAGCTCTCCCTTTGCACGGTATGGAGTTTAGCAATCATATTGTCAGTGCCATGCACTTTGTCCAATCATCCATCGAGCAGTATCTACTTATTCTATCTCTACGTCAATATCTAAGCACTTATAAATTCAATATGAGCTCAGTTTGCAGCACTGAAATCATTTTAGTTAATAGTAATGTACTTATAAAATAGCGTAGCTCTAACACTAGTATAGCTACAATATTCTGTGCAGTATGTATGCAGACCTCTAACCAGCTACAAAGTATGGAATGTTACAGTTTCTAATCATGTTGTTACACAATCAGATATGTAGTACTAATGGTGTGGTCTAGTATCTTTTACACTACTCATAGAGTACCAGAATTATGCAGGTAGTACTGTTCCATTGCGGAAATCATTGATGTACTTTCTTTGTAAGTATTTTTATAATTATATATGTGAATATTTTTATAATTATACATTTGAATATTTATATATAATTATTTTAATTATATTAACCTGTTTTCAAAGCTTTTATTTTTTTACATATATTTTGCATCATTATTAAGAAAGAGATACAATGACGAGAAAACAGCAAAGAAAAAGAAAAGAAAGAAAGGAGGTTTATTTGAAAAAAAAGGAAAAGAGATATTAGATCCAGTACAACATGGATGTTCAAAGAAAAAGTGTTCTGGTAAGAAAAGTAAAGTTTTTTTTTAAAAACTTGCAAAAACTGTTATTAATATTAAAAATATAGAAGAGACAGAACAAGAACAGTGAATCTAAAGCAAAAGAAAAATGTTCAAAAAAGTGGAAAATTGGATTATCGGAAAAATAATTATGTTGGAATACGCAAGAAACAATTTTCAGAAATTCGAAAACTAATATATAAAAGTAGAGTACTCCAGAATTTACTAAAAAATGTAAAATATATAAAAGGAGATCAGCATTTTACAGACAAAAAAAGGAGATTCATAGGGGCCGATTCCGATCTCGGCCGGTAGTGCTCCGAATCAGATTCGGATTTACCGGATCCGATTCGGAGCCCTGTTTCCCGACCGAATCGTACGCGGGTCCGGCCGAGCGAGTACGATGCAAGCGCCCGCGAAATCGCCGACCGACTCGTCACGCGGCTTCAACACGCTCCGACCGACTCGCATGGACACGACTCGCACCGCGCTATGGAGACGTTTCCCGGCCGGGTAAGTACGATGCGGCGCCGCGAGCAGTCCGACCGACTCGTGCCGTCCGGCTCGAAAAAGCTGTCGGAGCCGGACTTTGGGGGTCCGCGTCGGACCCCCTGTACGCGTAGGCGCGCGACTCGCACACAGGGGGACCCATGGGTCCCCCTACCTGTGCATGTACGCCACGATGCGCATGGATGCGTACCCGCTGTAGGGGGCGCCCTTGTTTGCCTCGCACCCATTGAGTCAATGGGAGCCCACGTACGCGTTAGTACGACCGGCTCCCATTGACTTCAATGGGAGTCCGACCGAATCGAGTCCGATAGCATGCGAATGCATCGTACTCGTCCGGTCGGACTGCTAGAGTCCGATTCGGTCGGAAATCTCTCCGGGTCCGGCTCGGTCGGAGTGATTTCCGGCCTGAATCGGAATCGGCCCCTAAGTGTTATTGAAAAAGCTTTTGAATTAAAAAGAAGATTGTTTATCTTAATTTTAAAAAGATTGAAGACTTTAAATACAATAATGGAGCGTATGAAGGACAATTGTAAGAGAAAAAGAATTGTAAATAGAACACATTTTTGTAAAATATTTTCCATGGAATGGAAGCATACTTCTAGTACGGAACCTTTTTTTAATGAAGAAAGTTATTTTCAACAAAATAGTTTAGTGCATGCAGTTGAAACCTGTGGTCGTTCTTATGAGGTGCGAGATGGTTGTCCAATTCAGAAAGAAAAGCTAGTTCCTAGAAATGTTGAAGAATTAATAGCTGAGGAAGTTCAAGGGAGACGTACCCAGGCTCCTGTGTTTACATGGGATTGTAGTAGGATTTGTAGTATACGTCAACAATCTATTGATATTTTACTAAATTTCTTAAGAGAATATGGAAGAAAAACTGTGAAACAGAAGATTAAGATATTACAAGGACTGGATCCTTGCAAAGTGAGAAAAAATACAGGGTTGCAAGGTCATTCTCTGGCTTGTCTTTCTAGGAAAGTGTGTCAAAGTCGTTTTCATCATTTGAGAATGTTAGCAGTACATCATTCAGAAATGCGGGAGTTAGTTAGAAGATTATACTATGTGAAAAGTCCTGCATTATGTCTAAATGAAATTAATACAGCTCTTTTGCATGGTTCAGTTTTGGATGTAAAAAAAGTATGTGATGATATAGAGTTATGTTTCTTTGCCGCTCAAGAGGAGTGTAGAGAAAGTGAGACTTTGATAAGTGTAGGTGTTGAAGAAGAGGTGGAAGATACTACTGATGTCAAGATTGAAAAAGAAATAACAAAGTTTAAAGTAGTTTCTGGTGAAAATCCCAACTATGTTTGTATTTGTTGCCGACGTAGTCATTATAAAATTCAAACTAGGAATGTAGATGTGTTTTTAAAAAGTGAAGAGGAGAACAATAATAAATGGAGAGAATTTGCTGCTTATCTGTTTATGGAAGGTCGTTTTGAGTTAGGTACTGTACAATGCATTTGTAAATATTGTTATAATAAATTAGAAGAAAACAAAATGCCAGCTAGAGCTGTCCATAATGACTTAGAATTAGTACCTATACCTCCAGAACTTAAAGATTTAAATACATATGAGGCTATCCTTATACAATCTGTGCACCCTTTTCAGGCTATAATTCGTATGGAGCCTAACACAGGTAAGCTGCCTCCAACAGATCTACAAAGAGGTTTAAAAGGAAGAGTTGTGTACTTACCTTTAGATTTTAAGAAATTTTTTGAAACTGTTGGTGTAGAAAGAGAGGATACTGAACCTGTAGTCATTCTTGTTAATGGTTTACCCACAAAGAGTTGGAAAATATGGCAAGAGTTAGTAGATGTCACGAAAGTCCAAAAGGCTACATTATATCTGGTGCAAAACAATATTTACTATAAAAATATAAATGTAGAAGAAGAAGAAATGACTTTAGAAGATGAAACACACATTTCAAGTGGATAAATAGAAAAAGTGGAGAGCTCAAGAAAAGAAGAAATTTATGAACATTATAGTATACACCCTCTACATTCAAAAGAACTGATAGGAGATACTATTGAATTGTTCCAGATGAAAAAAGCAAACGGAACTCCCATGAGTGTGTGGGAAAAAGTTTGGAAGCTCGTTGTTTTCCACAGCTCTTCCCTACTGGAAAAGGTGGACGATATGATGAACGACCAGTTCAGATTCCAGCTGCAGAATATCGTACTTTACGATTGTACTCAGAAGATCCAAGATTTCGTCAGTGTATTCCATATTTGTTTCATCTTTTATTTGAGAGTGATCTGTCCGCACTTTCATATGCAGTCAACCATATATTAAAAACGGGAACGCATCTTTCACATATTTCTGCAAAGCAATTTATGGACAAAGTTGAAGAAAGAGACGAACATTTAGAATCACAGTTAATTAATTTGATGGCATGTCAACGTGGCACTAATGAATATTGGTATCGACGTCATGGGGAACTAAAATGTATGTTAAGAAACTTAGGAACCCCTACGTGGTTTGTTACACTTAGCTGTGCTGAGTACGCATGGGATGATTTACTGGATTTTCTACGAGAAGCAAATTCAAATATAGAAAATATTGAATTGAAGACACCTGGAGAACTGTGTACCGTAGATCCTGTAAATGTTTGCAGATTTTTTAATCATAGGTTTGAAGCTATGATGTCTTTTATCTGTAATAAAAAAATCCACCTATTGGCGAAGTTATTGATTTTTTTGGAGAAAAGAATACCAAGCTAGAGGTGCTCCTCATATACATATGCTTTTATGGATCAAGGATGCACCTAAATTTGGAACTGATTCGGATGAGACTGTTTTGTCTTTTATTGAAGACTATGTTACCTGTGCGATTCCAAAAACAGGAGGAGAAAATATCTTAAGCCAGCAAGTTTTACGGTTTCAGAGTCATCGATGTGGAAAGTATTGCCGACGGAAATATAAGTCAAAGGATACATTTTACACAAAATGTCGATTTGGCTTTCCACGTCCAGTAATTTCCAAAGGAAGAGTGAACAGTTTTATGTCAGCAGTGAGGCATACCATCACTCGAAAATCACCCAAAAATACTTATAATTTAAAAAGAACAGAAGAATCAAAGTACATTAATGATTACAATCCGGTGATTTTGAAGATGTGGAATGCAAATATGGACATACAGGGCCTGATTCACAGAACTAACTTACGTCAAAAACGTAAACGTAAAGTTAGTACTTTTTAGGTATTCACAGAAGTTAGTAGTCCTAACTTTAGGACTCCTAAATGCCTTCTGTGAATACCAAAAGTCTGAAAGTTAGGATTTTTCTCAGTTTAGGAGTAGTAAAGTTAAGTAAAATCCTAACTTTAAGACTTTCGGTATTCACAGAAGGCATTTAGGAGTCATAAAGTTAGGACTACTAACTTCTGTGAATACCTAAAAAGTACTACCTTTACGATTACGTTTACGTTTTTGACGTAAGTTAGTTCTGTGAATCAGGCCCACAATATGTTGCAGATAACTCAATTGCTGTTGCTCGCTATGTCATGTCATATATTACCAAGTCTGAGAAGACAGAATTGAAAGAAATGTGGGAGGAAATTTCGCAGGAGAAGACACTTAGCAAAAAATTGTACAGCTTCAGCTTGAAGATGCTTTCACATCGAGAAATTGGATCTTACGAATGTTCGGATCGATTGGCATCTGCAAGTTTATATTCAAAGTCAAGAGGGATCATCTGGATAAGTCTTGGTCTTGCTGCAGCACGAAATCGAGTTTTGAAATCTGTAAAAGACATTGAATACTTGGCACTGAATGAACCGGAAAGTACAGATATTCTGAAAACAAATATGTTGGATATGTACTATCCAAATAGAAGTCCATACCTGGAAAACATATGTCTATATGAAATACTGCAACATTATAGTTTTTAAAAAATGTCACAGAAAATATAAATGAAGGAAAATACGCTGTAATTGGATCTGAAGGATGTTTGGTAAAGCATGACAAAGGAAATCTGATTAATCACAGGAAATTAAGTTGTGATACTCCAGATAAAAGAGAGTTTTTCTATTTAGCTCTTCTTCAACTCTTCAAACCTTGGCGGACTGAAATGGAATTACTTGGACATTATGACTGCTATGAGGATTCTTTCAATGCATGTAAAGATAGCATTGAATCTACAATTTTTCCAAATTATCTCCAAATGTTGAACGAAGAGATTAATCAAGAAAGAACTATTGCAGCTGAAATAGCTAGAGATAGTTCTCAAGATACTCAGAGTTCTGCTCCACAAAGTCAAGATCCACTAGGAGAAGCCATACTTGAAAATGAAGCGGCAATAGCAATGAGTGAAGTGGAAACGGTGATGCAGCAAGCACAACAGGACAATATTGATTTGGAAAATTTAGAGGAACATCTGATTACTGAACAGAAAGAAATATATCACCAAGTTACACAACAGATACAACATGGATTACTGCATGAAAAGAATGATTGCCAATGTACATCATTTAGACCTATTCTTATGTACATCAGTGGACAAGCTGGAACGGGGAAAAGTTTCTTGATTAAATGTTTGTCAAGTTATCTACAGAAAACAACAGATTCACATTTGTCTTGTGTTGTAACTGCTCCAACTGGGTTAGCAGCACACAACATTAAAGGGATTACATTACATCGTCTACTTATGGTACCAGTAGAACATGAAAATAAATTGGAATACCACAAGCTATCTGGAGAAGCTTGTTTCGAAGTTTCAAGAGTACTAAAGAAAATGAAACTTCTGGTAATTGATGAAGTAAGCATGGTCTCAAACTTAATGCTTGCGTTTGTACATTTGAGGATGCAGCAGATTTTAAAAACAAATTACGATGTTTTATTTGGAGGAAAACATGTAATTGTATTTGGTGATCTACTACAACTCACACCTGTGAAAGGCCAACTGGTTTTTAAGACCCTTCTTCATGAAGATACTAAAAAATCATTGGGAAGTATTGGAAATGTAAACATTTGGACTTCTTTTAAATATATAAGGAACTTATTAAGAACATGTGACAAGCAAATGACGAAGATTATGGAAACATTCTTCAAGATATTAGAATTGGTGTCTTAACAAAGGATGGAAAAAATGCTTTAGAAAGTCGGGTACTAAAAACTTGTTTCCAACAGAAAATATTGCGGCTGAAACAATCTACCGAAGAATTGCAGAAAAGGAATCTATAATTTGCCTTATGCCAACACTGAATGAATGCTCTACATTCAATGAAGAACTGTTGAAACTGGAGAATGAACCGATAATGAAAATGGTAGCTATTGATAAAATAGAACATGAAGGAGTAACTATTCTTTTGTCAGAGAAATTGCAGTTAAAATTAGATTCTTTGGAAAAATCCATATCTAAGACTGCTGGTTTGGAAAAGACCTTATATGTCTCTGTAAACTGCCGGGTAATATTACGACGTAATTTAGATGTTGAAAAAGGTTTAGTAAATGGAGCAATGGGGAAAGTTGTTGACTTTGTTAGTTATGCAAATAGAGATGAGATTGAATTTTTGAAGATTAAATTTGAACAGATTGAAGAGGTGAAACAAATTGGACGCTGTTGTGTTCGTTTCTTGCTTGTAAAAGATTTGTATGTTCGTAGAAAACAGTTTCCTGTTTGTTTAGCATATGCAGTGACTATTCATAAATCTCAAGGTTTAAGTGTAGACAATGCTTTGGTAAATATTGGAAGTTCTGTGTTTAAAGAGGGTATGGCGTATGTTGCATTGTCTCGAGTAAGAACGTTATCCGGATTGTATTTGATTGATTTTGATGAGCAAAAGGGTAGTGCAGATGTAAATTGTGTAAAAGAGTACAATAGGTTAAGAAGACTCTATGCTCCTAATTTAGGTGAATATCTTATTTATGAAAAACGTTTAATACGTCCAAAACGAAAATAAGATAAAGATTATACTGAGGTTGCAAGGAAAAAAAGAATTGAAAAGAATGACGAGTCTGAAAAGAAAATAGAAGGGAACACGGTTGCTAATATTGTAGGATATCAGTTAGAAAATAGTTCAGGTATCAACTGTTATGCTAATGTAATTGTGAACGTTGTTTTTTTTTAGAAAATCTACAGCATGCAATTATTGAAAATCGAGAAAAAGATTTTGTTCTTTGTTACATTATATTTTTGAGAAGTTGAAAACTGATAAAACGAAAATCCATACTGCTTCTGATGTGCGGAATATTTTGGATATATGTTCTGGTTCTTCACAATTTACACAGAATGTACAGCAAGATGCTCAGGAATTTCTTATGTTTATGCTTGCAGTATTAGAAGATGAAGGTATACAAATTGAAAATCTGTTTGGACTACGCTACAGATGGGTTCATAGATGTGACAGCTGTTCCTTTTCATCTACCACTAACATAAACACTGAACGATTCATATATTTGACAATGCCAGATTTGAAAACAGTGTCTTTCAATGAACTAGTAAAATCAGCTAATCAAGATATGGAATGTACTCAGTGCAAATCGGAAATGGTGTCAACATTATTTATAGCAAGATGTGGACAATATATTATTTTAATGCTGCAACATTGTAGAGCAGATGGAACAAAATTGGAAACCAAAATAATTTTTTTGTGGCAGGTCAAGTGTCAATTTCAGGAAGAACTTTTAAAACAGTGGCTATTGTTTTCCACGATGGACCTACTTCAACATCTGGACACTATACTGTCTATTTAAAATGCAATAAAGGATGGACACTATGTAATGATGCGCATTTAGAGTATACATTTCGGTTGCCTAATGAATTACGAAATTCATACTTAATATTTTTGATGCCAAAATTCTAAGAAGATATCAGCATGAATTACTGAGTATATTTTGGATATTTCCACTACAAATGATTTTAGAAACATCATTCACCCTATCAGAAACATGTGAATATGATTCTAGAAGTGTATGTTGGATATCCTCATTGCAAATGTTTTCAGAAACATCATTCGGCCTATTGGGAAGGTGTGTATATGAATTCAAAAGTTTATTTCGGATATACTCAATGGAAATATTTTCAGAAACATCATTCGGCCAATAGGGAAGATCTTCGTAATTACAGTTTCAATTATTAATTCTGTTCTTTCATATTGCGTTTCAAAAATTGTGTTTGAAAGAAGGTGGTGATATATTTGAAGTTTGTATTATAAACTATGTTACTAAGGATGTTTATTTGTGAAAATGTAAATACCAAGTTGCGTTGGTTGTAGACATTTTGAAGAGAAGTATGGCTTTTTTAACAATCTTATTGATTGTATTTTTTGCCTGCTGTCATCTGATGATTAACATTGAAATCACTGTTTATGGTGAAATTTAATACAATCTGAAGACAGCAAAAAATGGCAAATTGAATATGTGATGTAATTGTATACTTATGTTATGTTGCGAAAACTATAACATTATATGTAATAACAGAAGTTTTTTCTTCTTTTTTACAGACCTTACTACTAAAGTTTAAAATACTTTAAATTTGCATTTAAAAAAAAGAAGTGAAATTATATTAATAATAATTTCTTATCTACTTGGAAACAGATAAGATTAATCCACCCAGGTACTACCCTTTCAGTGTATCAAAGACATTGTGACTCCTCATGCCCATCGCCAGTCACCCAGCCAGTACTATACACTAATGCAATTTCTCCACTAATACCCAAGTACTTATAAATTCAGCATACACTCTCCTTGCAGTACTGTAATCATCCAGTCACTGCTGATGTACTCATACAATCATTCAAGCACTAACACAAGCAGTGCTACAATTGTCTGTGCACTATCCATACAGATCTCTAAGCATGCACATACTACTCATTCACTTATCTAAATACCCTGGTAGTACCCAAGCAATCTAGCAATCTCCCTGTCAGTCCCCATGCACTTCTCCAATCACCCATCTAGCGTGGTGTACTTATCTAATCACTTCGCTAATACCAAAGCACTTATAAATACACCATGCACTCTCTTTACAGCACTATAATCATCGTTACTAGTCATGTACTTATGGAATGGCCTCAGTACTAACACAAGTACCCGCTATTATTATTAATAGTAGGTTTTAGGGAAGATATAGTTAGAAAGTAGCATTTAAAAAACCTTTGAAATTCACTGACAAAAACCATAGGTTTCAGGGACGTTATAGTTAGAAATTACCATTTAATAAACCTTTGAAATTCACTGAAAAAACCATAGGTTTCATTGACGTTATAGTTAGTTGGACATTTCACTCATACAAAACCAGAGAAATTCCACCGTTATAGTTAGTTCAGCTAACTATAACTCACGCCCCCGCAATGCACTGCTGATGATGTCACATATTACATCATTCATGACATGGTCAGTGACATCACTGATGACATCACTGATGACATCTCAAATGACATCACTGATGACATCACTGATGACATCATCTATGTGACAATCTGATGCACCTTCTCACACCCTAATATAACCTTTGATACACCGTCTCCAAAATGCAGAATACCATTTTCGAAAACATAGACACACCAATACCACTTACTACATATCTAGTCACTGGTTGTTAGGTCTACATATACATCCACTCATTCACCGATACAATCACTCATACATGCAGTCACTCATCAATACAACACTAACATATGCACTCATACACCTAGACAGACACTCACACACCAGCACTCATCCAGAGTTACTCACACACCTAGTCAGTCAGGCAAATAATCAATCATACTTCCATTTACTGACCTATACCTGAAAATACACACAACACATCACTTATGCAAACAGAAAGAAATGCATAATTACTCTCTTATACAATAACTGATACAAGTGCACACTCATCTATACAGCCACTGTCACAATCATTGACTATCATGTATAGTCATTTATATACTCTAACTCTCACATACACTGCCTTTTACATATGTAGTTACTTGGACATGTACCAGTGAGACATCCATTCACTCACTAACACATCCATACACACACTCAATCACCCATACAGCTTTTTCCACATCTTCTTGAACCCATACACTCAGTGAATAAAACACTCAAACATGTATGCACAGAGTTACACACCTCCCACACAGCCACACACACACACTCAGACACCCATACAAATACTGAGGCAACCAATCAATAACCCATATAGACACTCATGTAGCTACTGACCAACCCATGCAGCAGCTTATACAACAGCACACAGACTGATACAGACATTCACACAGTTTAGTCACTAACCCATGCATTCAGTAAAATACGTTTAATCACTCACTTAAACAGTCAGTCACACACATACTAAATCCTCCATCCAGACACTTATACACCCACTCATTCTTCAATACAGCTTGGTATATATATAATGCATATTTAAAGTTTAAAGAAAAACACATTCACTGGATCATGTCATCAGTGATGTCATCGGTGATGTCATTTGAGATGTCATCAGTGATGTCATCAGTGAAGTCACTGACCATGTCATGAATGATGTAATATGTGACGTCATCAGCAGTGCATTGCGGGGGCGTGAGTTATAGTTAGCTGAACTAACTATAACGGCAGAATTTCTCTGGTTTTGTATGAGTGAAATGTCCAACTAACTATAACGTCAATAAAACCTATGCTTTTTTCAGTGAATATATATATATATATATATATATATATATATATATATATATATATATATATATATGACCCACTGGTGGTCACCAGTAGGTAGTTATAGTTAGGACCTAGCTGCCATAGGAAAAGCATTAATTGATTTGCCAATATCTTTGGCGCCGTTCGACGAATCTTCGCGAAATTTTCAAAACTAATGGGGCGCTCCGGTCAGCACCTGTCTTGAAAGTTTTGAGGTGATTTGTCAAGCGGGGGCCAAGAAAAAAGGGGGGTCTTAAAACACATTTTTCCCATGTTAATTTCCAAAGGAACTTTTGTCACGGCTACAGCCCGAACTGCTGAACGGAATTACACCATATTTGGCAGAGAGGTAACTGTTGTTCCAGAGTGCACTCTTTGCTTTAAATGGTGTAAATCTGTACAGTAGTTACTGAGAAATAAAAAAAAAAATTGATATCTGAGCACCGAAGAGGATTCGCGAACCCTCCCGAGCACGAGCTTCATTGTTATTGGCTGCCAACACTCCAAACCAGGAAGTGTTGGCAGCCATCTTGTGACTCGGTAACCGAGTCACAAGAAAACAGTAAAAAAATAATAAAAAACAAGAAAAGGGGGAAGGGTAGAAACTCCCTGACCCCTAGGCCTGCTCAGGGGGTTCCACAAGGACCCCGAGGGCCAAAAAAAGTATTTAAAAAAAATATTTTTGGTCGAAATCGCGCTGGGTGCGCGAATCCGGCCTATATTTTTTTAAAACACAAAGCACAGGCTCCCGCACTTCGTTTCTTTAAGCACCTGGGTGGCCTGGGTCCCAGGGGCAATGTCCAAATAATTAGCGGGGGCCCCTGCAGCTCCGGGGACTGCCACCTCCCCGGGACTTCATGAATAATGTGCGGGGGAACGCAGCCCCAGGGACCGCCACCTCATTTATTTTAGAGCAAGGGGGGCCTTGCAGGGCCCCCCAAGACTGGGGACTGCCACCTCCCTGGGGATTTTAGAAATATTTTGTGTGGGGGGCTCGAGCCCCCCCACACTGCCCTGGGGACCACTACCTCCCTGGGGCACTCTACGGAAATATGGGTGTCCGTTGCGGACACACGGCCCCGGGAACCACCACTGATGGAGCAGGATTTCGCAAAATGAAACCTGCTCGGACTAACACCCCCATAATACTTACTAACAGTGTGTGATGTAAAATGAACAGAGCAAATCACATAAACACGTGGGAAACCGCTTTGCGCATGCATGCACTAATGTGAACTAATGCATGAAAGAACTAGGCCGCATTTTACATTGCTCTTCAAAAGAAACGAGATTATGCACCTTTAGGCCGCATCTCGCATTTGCCTTTTTCATTTTGCTTTAAACGATAATAAATAATGCCGCTTTGCATGAAGCTCATGCTAGGAAAAATATTAACAGGGAATAGTGCAAAAGTGGATAGTACACAGTGAAAAATGCTTTACCATATAATTAATGAATGTTTATGTTCTATTTGCCGCAGTGAGTCAAATGCGCCTGAAATCTCTTAAGTTGTCCAGATAGATGAGGGGCTGAAGAATGAATAAATGACAAACAGACAGGAGTGCTGAGCGCTGCAGATGATCTAAACAGTTCAAGGATGAACCGCACAGAGAACATTGTTTGCCTGCCAAAAGATGAGACTGGCCGTGGGATCCACGACTTCTTTCGCAGACGTGGCTGAGAACTTAGTGAAATGTAACAAGAATAAAAATGCCTGGACTAGTCAGTCATTACGCGATGGGAAAAGAAGTAGAGCAATGAATATGAACAATTGTGAATGAAATCACGGTGGTGTGATGCACCACCTCCCCGGGCATCCAATGAGCAGTCGAATTCTGTGCAATGTTTCAATTAATGTGGGTTGGACATGTAGGTTTTAGGGTATAACTGGGGTGCCTTTGGGGGATGTGGTTAAGGAGTTGCTGCAGCGGTAGGAGATTGAGAGGGGAGATGCGTCGCTGTTCTTCGGTTTGCAGGGAGGCCTAGCTGTACCTGTCCTTGCCCTGTCCTGTTCCTGAAATCTGTGTTTCCTGACTCTACTTCAGGAGACCCCCACTACTCCCTTGGCCAGGGGGGTGGTATTTCATTGATCTTTGGGTTTGTATTATCTTCCGACTCGAAATTTGAATAATCATTTGCAAATGTAATTTTGTCTCTGAAACTTATGACTCTTCACCTATCCACTCCGTCCTAAGTATATTGTTTCGCATTATTTTTTTGCGGAAACTTATGTCTCTTCATCTATCCACTCCCTCATATGCATATTGTTAATTGTTGATGAGTTTGATACTGTTTGCATTGCTGATTGATTTTCTTTACCTTGTGTGAGATTCATTGTTTGCATTACGACCTATATACGATGAGCATTTAGCCATTTATTTGAGATAAACCTTTTAAAACTTACCCAGAGTCTGTGATTATTTAGCTGGCTAAATAGTCAGTTAGTTCTATTATTACCATCAACTTCTCAACTAATTGGTCCATCGACCGAGAGGAAAGAGAGTTGATATATAGGTCTAGTTATGTATTTAGAATAATCGGACATGAATTTGTGAAGGAAACGATTGCCACGTCTTTAAAACTTGACCCCCAGCGCATCAGGGATTTGGGTGAATGTGTATGGGTCATTGTATGTAATATTGATGAGTATTGATCCCTGATTAAGTGTCGCGCTGGATCAGTTTACTGGTAGCAGAGAATGGTTTAATTATTGATTAGTTTGGTAATAATTATTGATTATATGTTTTTAAGAAGAAAAAGTTAGTGTCCTGTTCTATGTTGTCTAGAAGTACAGGTACGGAGGTATCTGAGAAAATCCTGGGACTGGAAATTCAGCCTGAAGTAGGCAGAAGAAGAGTGTGGATAAAGAAATCACACTGCAGAATAACTTTGTCTGTTGTTATAATACTATACGGCGGAAGGCTGTAAGTGTTATATTTAGGGACAATTGCATATGAGAGAAGAGTATCTGAAATAGCGAAGGGTTCACTTTCGAAACTCTGGCCTTATCCCCAGAGGAGTACCAAGACCTCTTTTACACCAAAAAGTCCTCTTGCGAAACTTTGGCCTTATCCCTAGAGGAGTACCAAGTCCAGCTGTAGCTTGTTTGAGTGTGAAGTAACGCTGGACGTTATTTTACTCGAAGTAAAAGAATTTCTCATTTTGAAGTGAAGAACTATCTCTTTATTTAGAGGAACAGACAAGGTAGCATTGTTTTATGATGTTACTAACAAGAATTTTGATTAAGAAGATTTAGAAATACATTGCCGTATTATTGTGTAAAGGGAGGGTCAGTAGAAGGAGTGATACTGGCGTCATAAAAAGGCCGCGCTGGCATTGGTCAGACGGCGAGCGAAAAGTAAGCTCTGATTGGTCGGTTGGTATGAGCCGCGCTGATATTGGTTTAGATAGCAAATACGTAGAGAGCCATGATTGGACGGTTGGTGTGAGCCGCGCTGGTATTGGTTGAGAACTGACAAATAGAATAAGTAGAATTACGGAAGGGTTTCCTTGTTGTTTTATTGAGAGATATTAGTGTAAAGAGTTAGGAAAAATGAAGTTGCTAAAGAAAATAAAGAATTTCTTTAAAAAGGACAAACCAATAGTGACTAGAGAGGGAATTCTTATTCCCCCTCCAGGAACGCCTGCTTCCTATATGATGTTAGAGCGAGGATACCATATGTGTACTTGGTTAGAGAATTGGGTGGAATACACAAAGGATGATGGTGTTATAGCTTTTCCACAGCATGATTCGTTTAGTATAAGGATTTTGCAGAATTTGAGAAATCGAATGAATTCATTAGAGCCAAATCCCAGACCTACACAGTATGAAGCGTTAGAGGAATGGGAAGTAGAAGCATTCGAAAGAGAGAAATATCGAGGGGATAGAAGATACAGAAATTTAATGACGAGATACCCTTTTGAGAGAAGAGAGGATACAATGAAACGATGGAGGAGAGCGGTGGTAACTGAGGGTTTGTACCCAGTTTTAGTTGCTGATGACCAGACAGGAGGCAAATGTAAAGAGAAAAAGAAAAATGTAGAAACTTCAAGTTTAAGAGATGATGCAAACGATTCTGATGATGAATTGTTAGAGGATATTATGACCAAAAGACCTCCGCCATATCAAGAAAATTCAGTTGAGGTGACTCCGAATGCACCCTTTATGGGAAATCCATTAACCCCACAGATTGTGGACATGGCTAGAGTAGTGCGAGAAAAAGAATTGGACATGCTAAATAAGGCAAGAATAGAGCAGATCCAGCAAATAAATCAGTTGAGTCTAAATGCAGAAGCATTGACGGTACCGGTAACAATTGGTCCCGTAGTTCCATTGTATGGAGAAAAATAGAATGTATCAAAAGTACATACATTGGCAGTTCCAAGGAGTACCGACAGGAGTGGAATGGTGATGGTAGTGAATGAGGATGGACAGGCTAACACAAATACTACATTGTTAGATCTTCCAGTTTGTGAGATGATAACAGAAACCCCTAGAAGAAGTATGCAAATAGATCCAAGGAGAATAGGACCAAATGTTATTTCAGCGACAGGGAGTTCAGCAGGTCCTTCACCAGAGGAATTGAATGATTGGATAAAGGGAATGGAAAGGCAAAAACCTCAACCCCAGAGTATAAATGTGAGCCAATTGAAAGAGGATTTGGAAGAGATGATTACTGGTACAATAAGTCCAGATAGATTAGGTACTTACCGAGATGAAGAGCTGTTGTTTTTGTGTAAAAGTATTACTTGGAGAGCGAGGAATCTTCAAGAGAAAATATCAGAGGCTGCTAGTGAATATGGAAGAGATATAGAGAAGTCAAAGGTGTTGCAGAAATCGTACAGATTGGCCTTTACTGAAAAAGATCTAGAGAGTTTGAATGCGTCAGGAAAAAGATTGCAGATAAAAGAGTTGATGAATATTCTGAAAAAATGGGGGAAAGTTGAACGGTGGAAAGGTAGATGGATGAAAAAGAAAGAAGAGGCAGCTGGCAAAGGAACGTTAATGTTTCCGTTAAGAGAGACAGAACAAGTTGAAAGGGCGTGTCCGATGAGAGAAGTTCCAGGTGGTGGATATGTGCACGTTCCCTGGACATGACAGGATATATTGTCCTTTACGAATGATTTTCCCAGATTAGGAGAGAAACCGGTTGAGTGGTATAAACAGGTAGAGAGGTTTGTGAAAGTTTCAAAGGTTTTGTTAAAAGATTTAGATGGTTTGTTTGAGATTGTCGTACCAGCTGATTTGTGGACAGAATGTAAAATTACTGTTGATTGGCCAAAAGAAGAATATCCTAGAGACCCTAAAACAGGTGCACCATCTGATGAGGTGATGAGAAAGTATAATCAGGGAATCACCTTTTTGAAGGGAAAAATTTCTCCATAGGAAACAGATTGGGTTAAGATAGACAGAACGACCCAAGAACCGAAAGAGTCAGTTCATACCTGTTATGAAAGGTTGTTGCAGGTATTTAAACAGTACAGTGGAATTGAGAATATTGGAGACAAAGATATGGGACATTTTGTGTATCGTTTTGTGTTTGGTTTGAAACCGGAGATAAGTAATATTATTCAGCAACATTTGATCTGTTGGCAGAGCAAAACCATTGTCGAAATTTTGAGGCATGCGAAGTACTGTAGTGATGACATTGAATCAAGACATAAAAAATTAAAGGAGAAAATGATGTGGGCACAAGTAAAGGTAGCAGAGCAACAAGTAGTAAATAATAATTCTCAGACAGGTTACCAGATGAATGGTCAGAATCAAAATAGTCAGGTACCCAGTGGAGGTAAAGTTAGAGGGAAAATGAGTAAAGAAGAGGCTAGGAAGAAATGTCCTTGTCATGCGTGCGGAAAGTATGGACATTGGAAGAACGAGTGTAGATCCGCTCAAAAGAATAATGGGGCAAATCAAAATTTAAATCCACAGATGCAGAATGAGGTGGGTGTGAATCAACAGCATCAGCAGCAGCAGGAAGTTACTCCACAGTTACAAGTGCAACAAGCTCCCATGCCCAATAATGTGAATGCTCAAGTACAGAGGTACGGTGCGAACACTGGATTTCATGGAGGTGATCAAGTTGGTAAGAATCAAAATGTGTAAATGATTTCGCAATATTGGTTGCAGTGCAATGAGAATGATTCAGACTCATCTCAATGACGGTGCCTGAGGGGGGAGGAAGAGTGCGTACTTGGCGCATCTTTAGCGGTAAATCAGTCAGGTCCATTTGTTGACGGAAAGGTGGAAGGTAATGATATTACATTCCTGGTGGACACTGGTGCTACCCGTTATACTGTGAGAGCAGCAGAAATTCCAAACCTACCCCTCTTGGGAGAAACTATCCAAGTTGTAGGAGTCTCAAATAAGCATATTTGAACACCAGTCACAACTCCAATAGAAGTTCATATTGGGAGTTTCAGAGACATGCATTGTTTCGTGGTATGTGACACAAGTCCAGTAAATCTCTTGGGAAGAGATTTGTTGTGCAAAATGAATTGTACCATCTATTGTACACCTGATGGTATTGCATTTCAGACACCTGATGAGGATGTTGAATTCAAGATGATGTTAGCGAAGCAAGGGACAGAAGTGGATGAGTTGTTTTCACTTCTCACAGAAGAACATTTGCCCGAAGAATTAAAAAGTACAGTGAGCTCGGATGTATGGGACTTTACGGGAAAAGAGATTGGCCTAATGACAAATGTAGATCCGATTCAGGTTACAGTGAAAGAGGGTGCTGTGTATCCAAACACACCTCAGTACAAAATGAGTCCAGAAGTAATTGCAGGAGTCACTCCTGTGATTGACCAAATGATTGAACAGGGAATTTTGAAAGAAATAATGAGTAGTCCTTGTAATTCACCCATTATAGGAATTAAAAAGCCAAGCGGAAAATATAGAGTAGTACAGGATTTTAGAAAGATTAATAAAATTGTAGTACCTTGTTGTCCAGTAGTACCAAATCCAGCAGTAATCCTTTACCAAATTATATGCGATTCAGAATGGTACACAGTGATTGATCTGTGCCAAGCATTTTTCTCGATTCCTTTACATCCGGAAAGCCAGTATTTGTTTGGATTCCAGTTCAGAGACCGTGTTTTGCCATGGTGCAGAGTTCCTCAAGGGTACACAGAGAGTCCTTCAATCTTTAATCAGATTCTGAAAAGGTGTCTGGAGACTTTGGTCATGCCAGGAAATTCAGTTTTGGTTCAGTACATTGATGACCTACTTGTGGCATCAAAGACCCGAGAGGCATGTGTAACAGATACCATTGCCTTACTGAACCATTTGGCAGAAGGAGGACACAAAGTGTCACCAGCAAAATTACAATTTTGTAAACAGGAAGTCCAATACCTAGGACACAAAATAGAAAAGGGAGTCAGAAAGATGACACCCGAAAGAATTAGTGTGATTAAACAAATGAGCCCACCTACCACTCAGAAAGAAGTCTGAATGTATTTGGGAATGGTTGGATACTGTAGGCAGTGGATCAATGGTTTCTCACTGATTGCAAAACCTCTACAGAGGTTGACACGAAAAGATGTGAAAGATGCGATTGTGTTGGATGATGAAAGTATGGAAGCTTTTACTAAACTGCGAAACAGTCTTTGTCAAGCACCTGCATTGGGAATGCCAGATTATGCAAAGGATTTTGCATTATACTGTTGTGAAAGAGATGGGTGTGCACATTCAGTTTTAACTCAAAAACATGGAATGGCACGACGTCCAGTAGCATATTTTTCTGCTACTTTGGATTCAGTGGCTACAGCGTTACCAGGCTGTTTAAAAGCAGTAGCTGCTACTTGTGTGAGTCTGGAACAGAGTGAAGCAATTGTGATGGGACATTCAGTCAAGGTGTATGTGCCACATACAGTTGAGATCCTTTTGACATGTACGAGGACCCAGTACATGACCTCTAGTCGGCTAAGTATGAAAGAGTGATTTTGGGTGTTGAAAATGTGACTGTGGTAAGGTGCACTACAGTGAATCCAGCAACTCTGTTGCCGAATTCATATTGTGAGGAAGTGAGAGAGGAAGCGGATCATGATTGTCTGGATGTGACAGAGTTGTGCATGAAGCCCCGGCCCGATATTGAGGACACTCCACTAGAAGAATCAGATTGTGAGATGTTCGCTGATGGATCATGTTTAAGAAATGAAAAAGGAGAATTGTGTTCTGCCTATGCTGTTTGCACCATACCGGGAGTTTTAGAAGCATCCTGTCTAAAGGGGGTAAACTCTGCTCAAATTGCTGAACTGATAGCTCCGATTAGAGCGTGTAAAATTCCCAAAAGTCTGAGGGTAACCATATTTACTGATAGTCAATATGGTTTTGGGGTTGTCCACGACTTCGGTCAGCTATGGATGCAAAGGGGATTTCTGACTTCTTCAGGTTCCCCTATAAGAAACAGCAAAACTGTAAAAGATTTATTGGATGCTTTACAAATGCCCAAAAGAATTGCAGTGGTCAAATGTTCTGCACATAAGTCAGGAGATGACTATGTGATGAGGGGCAACAGATACGCAGATCAAGTAGCGCGTTTCTGTGCATGAAATTTAATTGCCCTAAACAGAGGGATTGAAAAGGAAAATACCAATTGCCATCTTATGTTTTCTTCTTCTTTTGAAACTTGGGATGAGATTAGGCAGTTACAGGAAGAGGCAAGTGATGAGGAAAAAGAAATCTGGATAAATTCAGGCTGCAGAAAGAGAGCAGAGGACGAAGTGTGGGTCTATATAGACGAAAGACCAGTCATGCCAGACGGTTCACTATCCCAAATGGCAAGGGTATACCATGGAATTGCACATGTTGGAAGAGATGCAATGATCAGGCTCTTCAAGTAGTCATGGTATAACCCAAAGTTCAGGGTCATTGCACAGTCTCTGCCAGAGGTGTGTCACCTGTCAGCAGCAAAATCCAGGCAGAAAGACAGTTGTTAGTTGGAGACGAATTGGAAAAGCAGCGGGTCCATTCACCCGGCTTCAGCTAGACTTTATAGAGCTTCCCCCGTGTAATGGGCTGAAATATGTGTTGGTTGTTGTCTGCTTGTTTTCTCGCTGGGTGGAAGCCTATCCAACGAGAAGGAATGACAGCTTAACTGTCGCGAAGCTGCTTCTAAGAGAACTGATTCCTAGATTTGGATTTCCAGTGACTTTGGAAACAGATAGAGGAACCCATTTTAACAATGAGATAATTCGGATGATTTGTGCAGCAATACAGATTGAACAGAAGCTGCATTGTGCCTATCAACCCGAAGCATCTGGAGTGGTTGAGCAGTTAAATGGCACAATAAAATCTAGGTTAGGAAAGGTGTGTGCATCCACAACACTGAAATGGCCTGATGCTTTACCCCTTGTAAAATGAGTCTTAGAAGCATACCTGACAAAAACACGGGTTTGAGTTCACATGAAGTCCTGAAGGGAAGAGCAATGAGACAAGCATTTACACCCGCGAACAAACTGATGAATATATCTGATGATCTAGTGCTTGATTATTACAGAGGATTAGCTGATCTGGTGCGTTCTGTGTCTCGCCAGGTTGGAGAAGATGCTACTACGACACAGCCGAATCAATGTCATGATCTGAGTCCTGGTGACTGGGCTCTTGTCAAGAAACATGTGAGGAAATCGTGTTTAGAACCCAGGTGGAATGGTCCCTACCATGTGATTCTGGTGACGACAACAGCAGTGAAGTGTCGTGGTTAGCCAAATTGGATCCATGGCAGCCATACCAGATGAGTCCCAAGTCCCCTTGAAAGACAAGAAGAGCAGCAACTGGTAAGTCAAAGCCAAAGATCAGAAGCTGAAGTGTGTGAAGCTGAAGAATCTAGAATAACAGATTCTGAAGAACAAACGGATGATGAACAGCCAAGTACAAGTCAAGTAGAGTGGGCACCAGTTACTGGGTCTCATGAGACTGCTATTGAACCAGAAGAAAGAGAAGTTACTGAAAGTCAAGAAGTAGAACAGATAGAAGAAAGGTCAAACAAGACAACTTGTGAACCAGATGGAGAAGGTGAAAAAGTAATTCAAGTTAAAAGGCCAAGAAAAGGTGACAATTGGCCAAGCGGAGTGAAAAGACTGAAATACACTCTTGTGAGGAGAAAATCAAGGAGAAGACCAGAGCAAATCAATGAGGTCACAAGTCAAACAGAACAAGAAGAGTCAGTACGAAAGACAAGGAGAGTAAGAATTCCAAGCAGAAAGTACACAGCACCGGAATGGACGTACGTGATCTTGGAAGAAATTGAAAGCTCAGATCCAAGTGAAGAAAAAGACGGTACTGACACTGAGCAAGTGAATGAAAGCAAATTAAGACCACCTTAATAGAACTGTGAAAAAATTTAAGGAGAAACTTTGTCAGACTAAATGAATGGAAAGACTCAGAAGATTTAAAGAAAAATAAAAGAAAAGAAAGGGGTAAAAGATGAAAGCCTTGAAGTGTAGGATTACACTATTTTTCCAGAGACTTATTTTTTTTGTAAATTTAGAATTTTTATAGATTTAGATTTATATTTTTAGTAGAATACAAAATGGCCAAAGCAAAAGTGACTGAACATCCAAAATCTAGTCTAAAACGTAGATGTATTAAAGCTTGCTTATGTAGTGTCTTTTTACTGACATTTATGTGGATATTATTAACTGTCATTGTACCTATTCTAATGGTAACAAATAATGGAAACAAAACTAATGACGTAGTAAGTTAAAGAATGAGTGATGTTACTAAAGAAACCACTAATACTAACAGAGAACAGATGGATGAAAGTATTCTCCATCATGATAAATCAATTAGTGATTTCTCATTAAATGTCTTTACTGAATTGTTGTATGAATATGTCAATACAATGAATGTGAGTAATTGTTATGTGTGCATGCAATTACCTTCGTCTGTCTCAGAAGGGGTGACGTATCACCACCTTCCTCTAACCTATGGTGTGTCTTGCAGTGTCTTAACCAGCCTATTCTACTTGACGGGAAAGCTGGAGTATCATTATTCTAATATAGATTTAGTATTTTCAGAGGTACCTATTATAAAAGAACTAAACAGGGTTTTGAGTAGTAAAAATGCACGGTATATGTGAGAATTCTTCCATATTACTAAGACACTAGATATAGGATATGCTTATAAAAACAATCTAACATGTAGTTTGCGGGTTGAAGATCATAGATATGGTAGAGTATAGAAGAGAAAGTTTCCAAAAGAAAGCTGCTGAACAGAAGTCACAGATACCACCATGGGCCTTTAGAGAAGGAAATTATGAGAAAGACGAGACGTACGCTGGAATGTCCCTGGACTGGTATAAAAAGGGGAAAATTTGTTTGCTTAGAATGAAAACTAACTATAATAATCATTTCATTGGTTCTAGTGAATGTGAGCATACTTACCAAATTACTGGAGGTTGGGGATTGAAGGGTGGAATTGATCTTGTTTTCCCTGGAGTTTATTATGTGTGTGGTAAGAAAGCGGACTACAGGCTACCTGCACATTGGTATGGTAATTGTTATTTTGTAATTGTTTTCCCAAAGGTTTATCATGTAGACAAAAGTAATAACAGAATCAATTAAATAAAACAAGGATTAACACGCAAGAAGAGAGCTAGTTTCTCAGAAATAGTAGGTGATATTTTTGGTGCACTGATACCCTCAGTTGGAGTCGTTCTAAATTTGCATAAAATTTGAAAATTGTCCACAGTGGTTGATCGTTTATCGACAGATACTGCTGGTGGCCTCTTGATGATTGACACCGAAATGGTTGCGATCAGATCAATGGTTTTGCAAAATCAACTTGCCCTTGATATCTTATTGGCAAAAGAGGGTGGAGTCTGTGGCATGCTGAAAATTCAACACTGCTGTACTTATATACCTGACAAAAGTAAAGGTATTGAGTGATATATTAAGAATATTACGAAATTACATGAAGACTTGACCCAAATGGAGGTTGACGGTGTCTGGGAGAGACTTGGTAAGAGTTTCTCTTCTGTAGGTAAATGGTTTTCTACCTTTGGAAGTAGTTTATTAGGAAAAATAGTAATACCAATGATTTCAGTAGTTGGAGTAGCATTAGTAATAATAACAATATATAAATGTTACAAGTGTAAGTGTGGAAGAAAAGAGATGACAGGAACAAATAACAAACGAAAAGCAAGGAAGAGAAAAAGAGATGAAATAGAACTAGAAGATATGAAAGGAGATTACTATGATGAGATTAAGGAGTTAGATGAGAAAATGATGAAAAGGGAAAAGAATAGTGATCTTTAGATAGATAAAGATGGTACTTGGTATGGTGGGTATTTTATGATGGCTCCAGGAAGCCATCAGAGGGGGATTGATGGAGCAGGATTTCGCAAAAGAAACCTGCTCGGATTAACACCCCGTTTACTTACTAACAGTGTGTGGTGTAAAATTAACAGAGCAAATCACATAAACACGTGGGAAACTGCTTTGCGCATGCGTGCACTAATGTGAACTAATGCATGAATGAACTAGGCCGCATTTTACATTGCACTTCAAAAGAAACGAGATTATGCACATTTAGGCCGCATCTCGCATTTGCCTTTTGCATTTTGCTTTAAACGATAATAAATAATGCCGCTTTGAATGAAGCTCATGCTAGGAAACATATTAACAGGGAATAGTGCAAAAGTGGGTGGTACACAGTGAAAAATGCTTTACCATATAATTAATGAATGTTTATGTTCTATTTGCCGCAGTGAGTCAAATGCGCCTGAAATCTCTTAAGTTGTCCAGATAGATGAGGGGCTGAAGAATGAATAAATGACAAACAGACAGGAGTGCTGAGCGCTACAGATGATGTAAACAGTTCAAGGATGAACCACACAGAGAACATTGTTTGCCTGCCAAAAGATGAGACTTGCCGTGGGATCCACGACTTCTTTCGCAGACGTGGCTGAGAACTTAGTGAAATGTAACAAGAATAAAAATGCATGGACTAGTCAGACATTACGCGATGGGAAAGGAAATAGAACAATGAATATGAACAATTTTGAATGAAATCACGGTGGTGTGATGCACCACCTCCCCGAGCATCCAATGAGCAGTCGAATTCTGTGCAATGTTTCAATTAATGTGGGTTGGACATGTAGGTTTTAGGGTATAACTGGCGTGCCTTTGGGGGTGTGGTTAAGGAGTTGCTGCAGCGTTAGGAGATTGAGAGGTGAGATGCGTCGCTGTTCGTCGGTTTGCAGAGAGGCCTAGCTGTTCCTGTCCTTGCCCTGTCCTGTTCCTGAAATCTTTGTTTCCTGACTCTACTTCAGGAGACCCCCACTACTCCCTTGGCCAGGGGGGTGGTATTTTATTGATCTTTGGGTTTGTATTATCTTCCAACTCGAAATTTGCATAATCATTTGCAAATTTAGTTTTGTCTCTGAAACTTATGTCTCTTCACCGATCCACTCCGTCATAAGTATATTGTTTCGCATTATTTTTTTGCTGAAACTTATGTCTCTTCATCTATCCACTCCCTCATATGTATATTGTTAATTGTTGATGAGTTTGATACTGTTTGCATTGCTGATTGATTTTCTCTCCCTTGTGTGAGATTCATTGTTTGCATTACGACCTATATACGATGAGCATTTAACCATTTATTTGAGATAAACCTTTTAAAACTTACCGAGAGTCTGTGATTATTTAGCTGGTTAGATAGTCAGTTAGTTCTAGTATTACCATCAACTTCTCAACTAATTGGTCCATCGACCGAGAGGAAAGAGAGTTGATATATAGGTCTAGTTATGTATTTAGAATAATCGAACATGAATTTGTGAAGGAAACGATTGCCACGTCTTTAAAACTTGACCCCCAACGCATCAGGGATTTGGGTGAATGTATATGGGCCATTGTATGTAATATTGATGAGTATTGATCCCTGATTAAGTGTCGCGCTGGATCACCACCTCCCGGGGGCAATGCACACTTTGGGAGGGGGGCCACGCGGCCCCCCTCCTGGAGCCCTGCATTGCCCTGGGAACCGCCACCCCCCCAGGGCTGGCTCCAGCAATGTCCCGGGGTGCCTACCCCCGGGACATTGCAGTTTGCAATGCGAGGGCGGGAGAACTGCTCCCGCCCTGTCATTGCAAACTATGCTTCGCTTCATGGAAGCGAGAGTAGAAAACCTGCTCTCGCTACCATGAAGCAAAGCAGATTGCTTTTGGACAAGGGGAGCTGCATGCCAGCAGCTCCCCTTGTCCAAAAGCAATGGCGGCTTCCGCAGGAGGCGGGGAGCCGGCTGGGACCGCGGGGGCATTGGGGCTCCTCCCGCGGTCCCCAACGTGAGGGCATGCCCCTGGGGATGGGGTCCCCGGGGCAAAAAAAAAGCCCTTGGTGGGGTGGGTAATTTTTTTTATTTTTATAAAAAATATAAAATGGCTGGGCCTCGGGGGATGGGGTCCCCGAGGCAGAATTTGAGTATTAAGAATGGGGGGCATTTATTTTTTTCTCGCATGCTTGGAGTCGCGACTCCATCGCAGCTCTCAGCGCGGCCCCTCAGTGTAAACACGATGGGTTCCCGACTCCAAGCAAAATTTAAAAAAGAATATGTATGTTAACTGTTGGGTTATAGGGTGGCTCTAAAAAGAGCCCTTGTTTTCATAATGAGTTTGTTGTAACTACATGTAAGTGCGGATGCACAGTTTTAGGTTGTTGAGGAAGACTCTGTTTCCTTGATCTGTGAAGTGTAGTCCATCACTTCTGTAGATGTCATTCATATCAAAATGTAGATTGTTGCTGTAGATGGACCCCATTCTATGATCTCTGAGGTATGCAGAAACAGGTTTATTGACATTCTTCCTAGCTTTCTCAAACTGTGGACAGAATTGATTTGACCACTTCCATTTCTGTTTTTGACATATATTAGAGAATACAAAGACAGTTTGAGGCAAAAGCAATATCAACTGTGCAAAGGTATCCTTCATTAGCATTTCTAGACCTACCCCAGTCAATGTGCCTAGGTCATTGCCACCACAGTGCACACTCATGAGGTCAGGGGGTTGGAGATGGAAAAACCAAAGGCATCAATTGGTGCCACTTTAATCCTCTCTGTGCAATCCATTTAATATCCACATTTTGCAAACCTAGGTCTTTGGCATTACCTCTGCGTTCAGCATACCTTTTGCACCAGAAAACATAGCTGTGCCCTACAATCCACTCTTTGAGCATCTTGAAGGGATGTCTGGAAGGAATGAAAAGATGTCTGTAGCTGAGGTAGTCAGTTGGTAGAATGAAAGGTATCTAAAATGGTGGAGAACATGTTGTTTTTTAAAAAGTTGATAAGTGATTGGCTGTTCATCAAGATTGTGCACTCAAAAATAGGGTGCATGTTACTTTGCTGAGGTATCATGTTTCTGATTCGTTATTAGAAAATGTTTCAAACGTACAGTAGATATCATAAGGTAATATTTTGCAAAAGTCAACCACACCTGCTGTTTGCATTTGTAAGCTTGCGTGCTGAACTTGAAACTAGGGTGAATTTGTGACCTGCCAGTACAGTTGAAAGTTCCATGAACTGTTACTATGGAAACTGGCATTAAGTTGAATGGGGGAAGGGTTGAAACTTAACTGTGCACTTAAAATGTGAAATAGATACTTAAATATAAGTGAAAAGTTAGTAAATTAAGGTTTTCTAAGACAGTAGAATGTGGAGAAGTAGTGAGTTGCTGTAAAATCTGTACTAGTATTTTTAAAAGTAGGTTTTTGAACTCCATTGTGGATTTGCGGCTCCACCGTGGTGGAGTCACGACTCCAGAAAATTACAGAAGCAGTTTGCGCACCATTTGAAGACAGTTAGAAAGAGTTAATATGTGTAACCAATAGAAATGTGTTTTACAATTTGAAATAATTATGGAAGCAATGCGATTTGATACCTACATTTATTTGAGTGCAAAAAGAGAGGGAAAGTTTGCCATTTCTGGTTTCACTTTTCTGAGAGAGGTGCATTACATTTCTTGTGTGGAAAAGGAAATCTGTTAAGAGTTTCTGATATTTGGTATTCTGCAATACTACCTCAAACGTGAGTAACCAATTTTTAAGGTGTATTATATAATATTCAGCACTGCTTTATTGTTTCTAGTGATATTTTTACTTAAAAAATAAAAAAATCCAAGTGTTGAAATTTTAAGACAAATGTCATGTATGGAATATGTTATGAAATGTACAGCTCTCTATTGTACTTTGTATTATTGTAATGAAAAGAGTTTTAAAATGGTTTGTAGATAGTAACATGGTAGAAGGATTAGTGTTGGCTTTCTGAAATTATCCAGGCAGTACTCTTGTACTGATCTTTTCACTGAGGCACTACTCATCTAGTCGTGCATTCTCTCAGGCCCTACCCACTACCCATCTATTTGTATGATTCTTTGATATATGATGCCACTTTTAAAAGGTACAGACACATGCATGCGTGCTTTCTGGAATATTGTCAGACTTTTAACAGATAGATTGAAAAGGTTGCTGCTTTGTATTTGCTTAGGCCCAACACTCTGAGTAGTTACTGAATAGTGAAGCTGCAGTCCAAAACTGAGGTTTAAGACATCGTGGTAGAGGGATTAGTGATTAGCTTAGCTTGTATTGGTCTGTGGAGATGTATACTTCAAATATGCCGCATAATTTCAGGTGTCTCTTTAAAATGGGAAGTGCAGTCTCTCAAGTTTAAGGGACTTTTTAGTCTTATGACTGAGGTATGTGTTTGTGTGCATATGTATTCTCTCATGTGTTATGACTAAATAGATAGTAGAGGTGTAAAACTCTGGTACACATGTATTTGTATCTTTCTTTTATATATGATGCCATTAGGGAAAGGCACAGACACATGCATGTCATGTAATCTCTCAGACATTAACCATACATTCGTGCAATCACCCAAGCACTACTATTCCACTCAAAGATTCAGTCAGGCACTACCCATGCACTCATCTATTCAGTCAGGTACAACATATGCACTCATAGAATGCCCCAAGCATTACCCTGACACTCATATTTTCTCTTAGGTACTTCCTATACACTCATAGAATCATCTAGTTACTACTACTAGTCATAGAATCACTTTTTTAGTCTTATGAGTGAGGTATGTGTCTGCGTCCATATGTATTCTCTGATGTGTTATGTCAAAGAGATGGTAGAGGTATAAAACATTGGAATACATCTATCTGTGTCTTTATTTTATATATAATGCCACTAGGGAAAGGCACAGACACATGCATGCCAAGTAACCCCTCAGACATTAACCATAGATTCGTGCAATCACCCAGGCACTACTATCCCACTCAAAGATTCAGTCAGGCACTACCCATGCTCTTATCTACTCACTCTGATACTACTTATGCACTCATAGAATGGCCCAAGCATTACCCTTACAATCTCATTTTCTCTCAGGTGCTTCCCATACAGTCATACAATCATCCAGTTACTAGCATTGCAGTCATAGAATCACTCAGGCAGTACCCATGCACTTTTTTTGCTCTTTCAAGCACTACTCATACAATCTTGTCTTTAACTATGCGTTAGCCTTGCACTCATGGTTTGTCCAAGGTATTTCCCCTGCACTGATCTAATCACCCATTCAGTACTGCTGCTCTCATGCAATCACCCAGGCAGTACTCTTGCACTGAACTATTCACTCAGGCGCTACCCATCTAGTCATCCATTCTCTCAGGCACTACCCACTACCCATCTATTTGTATGTTTCTTTGATATATGATGCCAATTTTTTTTTTAAACTTCTTTTTATTAAACAATAGTCAGCTTGCATAATCATGATTTTGTTCTTAAATTGGGTTACATACAATTTCAATGGCATACAAAAATTCCGCTTTACAAAAATATGTCATGATACTAGTAGTTCCTCTTGATTCCAGCTGTCAGATTTCCCCCGTCCCCGTCTCTCCCCGCCTAACTGGTCTATACCCCGCCGAGCCCCCTATAGTCTTCCCACCGTTGCCAAATTTTCTCCCATTTCTTGGGGCATCCCCGGCTTTCGTAGATTGTTTTTTCGGCCACGCATCACCAGTCAATGTCTTATTCCCACTGGGAGACTCTAGGTGGCTGGATCGCCCCCCATGCCCCGGCAATGTTCCTTTTGGCCACCATTGCGGCCACCTGTAGCCATATTCTCTGATATTTAGGCCAGTTCAGTTCACCCGACACACACAATATATGCCACCTGGCATCGAGGGGGACTTCTTGTTCCAACACCCCTGACATAATTCTGACCACTTTCCTCCAATATTTCTGTATGATCGGGCAGTCCCACAGGATATGAAAAAAAGTCCCCCTCTGAGTACACCCCCTCTGACACTCCTCCGTTGAGATGCGCCCTAACTTTTACATAAGTGTGCTGGTGTAATAGGACCTATGCAATATCCGCAATTGGACTAATCTGAACCGTGCCCTGATTGCTACCTCTCGGAGACTCTGTACAGCCTCTGCCCAGTCATCATCCTCCAACAATCCCACCTCGGATTCCCATGCTTCTCTGACCTTGATTAGTAGATCGGGTGAGTTGTTCATAATTTTTTTATATGTACAGGACAATGCCTTCTCTGGGATCGGATCCAATAATAATCTATCTTCTAATGGACTATACTCGGGGACCTGATCCCCATCTTTATGATGGCTGCCCAGCGCATGTTTCAATTGCAGATATTTATAGTGCTCCGTGGGTGCCAACTAAAATTCTGTCTTTAGCTCTGAAAACGACATCAACACCTGTCGTCGTCTCACATCCCCTAAACGTACAATGTCTATCAGTTTCCATTTTGCAAAACCCTGCAGTCGACCCACCTCCCGAAGCATGTCACTGGTCCATAGAGGAGTCTGCTCCGTCAGCCTTCCAGCCCATCCCAGGAATCGATTAGCCTTAGTCCATGCCATCTGTACTATTCGGGTATGCGGGGGCAGTCCGTCTTGACACTCCCTGTCGTATAATACCCGCAAGTAACCTCCAGCCCCCATCGCCCAGTGATCGACCCTGTATGCCAGGTCATTCCTGTCTCCAAAGGCCCAGTCGTTAATGACCATGAGTTGCGACACCCAATAGTACTTTTGAAGATCTGGGATAGTTAACCCTCCCTCGTACACCCCTTTCTGCAATTTGGCCAGTGCGATCCGCCCACCGCCCCCCCGTCCCACAGCAACGTCCTTAACTCGCTGTCTATGTCCCTGAAGAATTTTTCTGGTGTGTGACAGGGGGTGTTCTGTATGATATACAAAATCCGGGGCAGGGACATCATCTTAAAGAGAACCGCCCTTCCCATCAAGGATATGCAGCTTCCTCTAATGCATGACATCATTTTTCAACCAATCCAGCTGTGGCTTTAGGTTCCTTGCCAGGAACGCTGCGTCTGTTTTCTCAATCTGTATACCCAGATATTTAAAACTTGTTTTAATCTGGAGGTCAGAGTCGGCACTCAACTGTGGCGGCGGCCCATCCGATAGCATGTACAAGAGGGACATATCCCAATTAATCTGATACCCTGCGTAGCCCTCAAAAAGCTTGAAGATCTGTAGTAACCTATTAATGGTGATTCGCGGTTTCATCGCGTACAGAAGGACATCGTTGGCATACAATGATATCCTTTCCTCCCACTGCTCGCCCCCGTTGATGCCCGAGATAATCGGGTCTCCTCTGACCCATGCCGCCAGGGGTTCGTGCGCCAATGCGAACAATATCGGTGAGATGGGACACCCCTGCCTTGTGCCCTTCTGTAAAGTAAAAGATCGGGACACCGAGCCATTAACCCGGACTCTAGCCATGGGTTGCGTATATAGCAGCTGGATCCAGGAAAGAAACTCGGGTCTGAAGCCAAACCTCTTCAGGACCTCAAACAGATAATTCCATTCAATACTATCAAATGCCATGCGGGCGTCTAGTGACAAAAGAGCCGCCTCCACCCCCGGGTTAGTCCTCACCAAATGCATTACCTCATACATTCGGCACAGATTGAGTCTGGTACTTCGGCGGGGCATGAAGCCCGATTGATCCGGGTGTATCAACGTCAGAAGGGGCACCTGAAGTCTATTCACCAACACCTTCGCCGGAATTTTTACTTCTAAATTTAACAGCGAGATCGGCCTATATGAGCCGCACCGGTTCGCCGGTTTACCGGCTTTGGGGATTACAACTATCGTCACTGTTCGCTGATCCAGCGGCAGTAAACCACGCTCCCTCGCCTCATTAAACATGGCCAATAGGTATGTGGCTCCGGTGTTTGCCGTACACTTGAAGAGTTCTACCGGTAGCCCGTTGGGCCCCGGTGCCTTCCCTGCCTGCAAATCCTGTATGGCCGCCACTATTTCCTCCTCCGTTATCTCCCTGTCTATAGAATCCCTGTCCTCCTCCGCGCATTTCCGCCAGCAGTTCACCACAGTCTTGAGCCGACCTCACCGTAGTCAATTCATAAAGCCCCTCGTAATAGTCGGCGAATACTCGTGCTATGTCCTCTCCCGTCGAATGTGCATTCCCGTCACTGTCTTGTATTTCCGCCACCCAGTTCCTCTCTCTGTCCCGTTTTTCTAACCATGCAATCATTTTATTGGCTTTGTCCCCCAAATCATATATCCTTTTCTGAGTTGCCAGAGCAGCCGACCTTGCTGCGTTCATTGACATATTCTGTAATTCCTTTTTTCGAAGGTCAATTTGGTGCGCCAGTTCCCTATCTTTTTCCCCCCCTCTAAATAGAGTGCTTCCAGCTCAAGTAGTGCCATCTCTAACGTGTCCCAGCGCAACTTTTTTTCTTTGTTTTCTGCACCTATACATGCTTGGACGTATCCCCTCATTACAGGCTTAAATGCTTCCTAGAGAGTACCTGCCTCCTCTACTGACCCTTCATTCTCCTGAAAGTAGAGTTGTGCTCTCTCTTTAACCTTCAGGGCGTTCTCTTTATTTTGAAAGAACCAGGCATTCAGTTTAGGTGGCAGTGTATATTGGCGGGCCGGGCCCCTCAACTTAATTTCCACCGGGGAGTGATCTGATATACCCCAAGGTCCCATTCTAGCGTTACTGAACCACCCCTCACCTCCTCGATGTGTCAGTATATAATCTAGTCGTGAGTAACTGGCATGTGCGGCTGAGTAAAAGGTGTACTGTCGGACCCCCGCGTTGTGTAACCTCCAAAGATCAATCAGGCCAACTGCCTCCGTAAATGCAGAAAGTGGCTCCACCCCTCCCATTCTTGCTGCTGCAGTGTCTCTGTCCTGCCCCGAGTCCATAGTAGAGTTCGTGTCCCCCCCCAGCGCCAATACGCCCGGAGGGAGGCCCACCAGTAAAGTTCCCAATGCCGTGAACGCATCCGCTCGTGTTGCTGGGGGGATGCAGCAGGAAACCAGATTAAGGGCTTGTCCCTCCCAACTCCCTGCCAGAGCCACAAACCTACCCAAGGGATCATGTCTCACTTTATCCACCACTAGCGGGATCCCGTTCTTTACCCTTATTCCCACTCCCCGGGATCCTGAAGTATAGCCCGCGTGTGCTACCAATCCATAGCCACATCTGTCTAGTGCTCGATACCTCTGACCCTTAAGGTGTGTCTCCTCAACAGCACAATACTCGGGGAGTGGCGGTGCAAATACTGAAGCACGATGCTTCGTTTGATACAGTTCCCTAGCCCATTTACATTCCAGGAGAGTATACTTATATGATGCCACTTTTGAAAGGTACAGACACATGCATGCATGTTCTCTGGAATATGGTGAGAGTTTTAACAGACATATTGAAAAAGTTGCTGCTTTGTATTTGGTTAGGCCCAACACTCTGAGTCGTTGCTGAATAGTGAAGCTGCAGCCCAAAAGTGAGGTTTAAGACTTGTTGGTAGAAGGATTAGTGATTAGGTTAGCTCGCATTGGTCTGTGGAGATGTACACTTCAAGTATGCTGCATAATTTTAGGTGTCTCTTTAAATTGGGAAGTGCAGTTTGTCAAATTTAAGGGACTTTTTAGTCTTATGACTGAGGTATGTGTCTGGGTGCACATGTATTCACTCACGTGTTATGCCTAAACAGATGGTAGAGGTATAAAAGTCTGGTATACATGTATCTGTATGTTTCTTTTATATATGATGCCACTAGGAAAGGCACAGACACATGCATGCCATGTAATCCTTCAGACATTAACCATAGATTCACGCAATCACCAAGGCACTACTATCCCACTCAAAGATTCAGTCAGGCACTATCCATGCTCTCATCTAGGTCAGGTACTACTTATGCACTCATAGAATAGTCCAAGCATTACCCTTACACTCATATTTTCTCTCAGGTACTTGCCATACACTCATAGAATCATCCAGTTACTATTACTGCAGTCATAGAATCACTCAGGCAGTACCTATGCATGTTTTTATTCTTTCAAGCATTACTGATACACTCTTAACTTTAACCATGTGTTAGCTTTGCACTGATGGTTTGTCTAAGGTATTTCCCCTGCACTGATCTAGTCACCCATTCAGTACTGCTGTTCTTATGCAATCACCCAGGCAGTACTGTTGCACTGAACTATTTACTCAGGGGGTACCCATCTAGTCAACAGTTTACTCTCAGGTACTACGCACTACCCATCTGTTTGTATGTTTCTTTGATATATGATGCCACTTTTAAAAGGTACAGACACATGCATGCATGCTCTCTGGAATATTGTGAGTCTTTTAACAGACACATTGAAAAAGTTGCTGCTTTGTATTTGGTTAGGCCCAACACTCTGAGTAGTAGCTGAATAGTGAAGCTGCAGCCAAAAGTAAGGTTTAAGACATGTTGGCAGAGGGATTTGTGATTTAGTTAGCTCGTATTGGTCGATGAAGATGTACACTTCAAGTATACCACATAACTTTAGGTGTCTCTTTAAAAGGGAAGTGCAGTCTCTCAAGTTTTGAGGGAATTTTTAGTCTTATGAGTGAGCTATGAGTCTGCGTTCATATGTATTCTGTAATGTGTTATATCATAGAGATGGTAGAGGTATAAAACTTTGGTATACATCTATCTGTGTCTTTATTTTATATATGATTCCACTAGGGAAAGGCACAGACACATGCATGCCATGTAACCCCTCAGACATTAACCATAGATTTGTGCAATCAACCAGGCACTACTATCCCACTCAAAGATTCAGTCAGGCACTATCCATGCTCTTATCTACTCACTCTGATACTACTGATGCACTCATACAATGGCCCAAGCATTACCCTTACACTCTCATTTTCTCTCAGGTGCTTCCCATACAGTCATACAATTATCTATTTACTAGCACTGCAGTCATAGAATCACTCAGGCAGTACCCATGCACTTTTTATGCTCTTACAAGCACTACTCATACACTCTTGTCTTTAACCATGCGTTAGCCTTGAACTCATGGTTTGTCTAAGGTATTTCCCCTGCTCTGATCTAATTACCCATTCAGTACAGCTGCTCTCATGCAATCACCCAGGCAGTACACTTGCACTGAACTATTCACTCAGGCGCTACCCATCTAGTCATCCATTCTCTCAGGCACTACTCACTACCCATCTATTTGTATGTTTCTTTGATATATGATGCCACTTTTAAAAGGTACAGACGCATACATGCATGTTCTCTGGAATATGGTGAGAGTTTTAACAGACGTATTGAAAAAGTTGCTGCTTTGTATTTGGTTAGGCCCAACACTCTGAGTAGTTGCTGAATAGTGAAGCTGTAGCCCAAAAGTAAGGTTTAAAATATGTTGGCAGAGGGATTAGTGATTAGGTTAGCTTGCATTGGTCTGTGGAGATGTACACTTCAAGTATGCTGCATAATTTTAGGTGTCTCTTTAAATTGGGAAGTGCAGTTTGTCAAATTTAAGGGACTTTTTAGTCTTATGACTGAGGTATGTGTCTGGGTGCACATGTATTCACTCACGTGTTATGCCTAAACAGATGGTAGAGGTATAAAAGTCTGGTATACATGTATCTGTATGTTTCTTTTATATATGATGCCACTAGGAAAGGCACAGACACATGCATGCCATGTAATCCTTCAGACATTAACCATAGATTCGCGCAATCACCAAGGCACTACTATCCCACTCAAAGATTCAGTCAGGCACTATCCATGCTCTCATCTAGGTCAGGTACTACTTATGCACTCATAGAATAGTCCAAGCATTACCCTTACACTCATATTTTCTCTCAGGTACTTGCCATACACTCATAGAATCATCCAGTTACTACTACTGCAGTCATAGAATCACTCAGGCAGTACCTATGCATGTTTTTATTCTTTCAAGCATTACTGATACACTCTTAACTTTAACCATGTGTTAGCTTTGCACTCATGGTTTGTCTAAGGTATTTCCCCTGCACTGATCTAGTCACCCATTCAGTACTGCTGTTCTTATGCAATCACCCAGGCAGTACTGTTGCACTGAACTATTTACTCAGGGGGTACCCATCTAGTCAACAGTTTACTCTCAGGTACTACGCACTACCCATCTGTTTGTATGTTTCTTTGATATATGATGCCACTTTTAAAAGGTACAGACACATGCATGCATGCTCTCTGGAATATTGTGAGTCTTTTAACAGACACATTGAAAAAGTTGCTGCTTTGTATTTGGTTAGGCCCAACACTCTGAGTAGTAGCTGAATAGTGAAGCTGCAGCCAAAAGTAAGGTTTAAGACATGTTGGCAGAGGGATTTGTGATTTAGTTAGCTCGTATTGGTCGATGAAGATGTACACTTCAAGTATACCACATAACTTTAGGTGTCTCTTTAAAATGGGAAGTGCAGTCTCTCAAGTTTTGAGGGAATTTTTAGTCTTATGAGTGAGCTATGAGTCTGCGTTCATATGTATTCTGTAATGTGTTATATCATAGAGATGGTAGAGGTATAAAACTTTGGTATACATCTATCTGTGTCTTTATTTTATATATTATTCCACTAGGGAAAGGCACAGACACATGCATGCCATGTAACCCCTCAGACATTAACCATAGATTTGTGCAATCAACCAGGCACTACTATCCCACTCAAAGATTCAGTCAGGCACTATCCATGCTCTTATCTACTCACTCTGATACTACTGATGCACTCATACAATGGCCCAAGCATTACCCTTACACTCTCATTTTCTCTCAGGTGCTTCCCATACAGTCATACAATTATCTATTTACTAGCACTGCAGTCATAGAATCACTCAGGCAGTACCCATGCACTTTTTGCTCTTACAAGCACTACTCATACACTCTTGTCTTTAACCATGCGTTAGCCTTGAACTCATGGTTTGTCTAAGGTATTTCCCCTGCTCTGATCTAATTACCCATTCAGTACAGCTGCTCTCATGCAATCACCCAGGCAGTACACTTGCACTGAACTATTCACTCAGGCGCTACCCATCTAGTCATCCATTCTCTCAGGCACTACTCACTACCCATCTATTTGTATGTTTCTTTGATATATGATGCCACTTTTAAAAGGTACAGACGCATACATGCATGTTCTCTGGAATATGGTGAGAGTTTTAACAGACATATTGAAAAAGTTGCTGCTTTGTATTTGGTTAGGCCCAACACTCTGAGTAGTTGCTGAATAGTGAAGCTGTAGCCCAAAAGTAAGGTTTAAAATATGTTGGCAGAGGGATTAGTGATTAGGTTAGCTCGCATTGGTCTGTGGAGATGTACACTTCAAGTATGCCGCATCATTTTAGGTGTCTCTTTAAAATGGGAAGTGCAGTTTGTCAAGTTTAAGGGACTTTTTAGTCTTATGACTGAGGTATGTCTGCGTTCACATGTATTCTCTCACGTGTTATGCCTAAACAGATGGAAGAGGTATAAAAGTCTGGTATACATGTATCTGTATGTTTCTTTTATATATGATGCCACTAGGAAGAGGCACAGACACATGCATGCCATGTAATCCCTCAGACATTAACTATAGATTCGAGCAATCACCAAGGCACTACTATCCCACTCAAAGATTCAGTCAGGCACTATCCATGCTCTCATCTACTCAATCAGGTACTACTTATGCACTCATAGAATAGTCCAAGCATTATCCTTACACTCATATCTTCTCTCAGGTACCTGCCATACACTCATAGAATCATCCAGTTACTACTATTGCAGTCATAGAATCACTCAGTCAGTACCTATGCATGTTTTTATTCTTTCAAGCATTACTGATACACTCTTGTCTTTAACCATGTGTTAGCTTTGTACTCATGGTTTGTCTAAGGTATTTCCCCTGCACTGATCTAATCACCCATTCAGTACTGCTGTTCTCATGCAATCACCCAGGCAGTACTGTTGCACTGAACTATTTACTCAGGTGGTACCCATCTAGTCATCCATTCTCTCAGGTACTACGCACTACCCATCTGTTTGTATGTTTCTTTCATATATGATGCCACTTTTAAAAGGTACAGACACATGCATGCATGCTCTCTGGAATATTGTGAGTCTTTTAACAGACACATTGAAAAAGTTGCTGCTTTGTATTTGGCTAAGCCCAACACTCTGAGTAGTAGCTGAATAGTGAAGCTGCAGCCCAAAAGTAAGGTTTAAGACATGTTGGCAGAGGGATTAGTGATTTGGTTAGCTCGTATTGGTCGATGAAGATGTACACTTCAAGTATACCGCATAGATTTAGGTGTCTCTTTAAAATGGGAAGTGCAGTCTCTCAAGTTTTGAGGGAATTTTTAGTCTTATGAGTGAGGTATGTGTCTGCGTCCATATGTATTCTCTGATGTGTTATGTCAAAGAGATGGTAGAGATTTAAACTTTGGTATACATCTGTTGTAGGGATTCTGCACATACACAGAGCTATGCACAGGATAATAGGACCTCAGAGTATAGTAGTGAGCCAACAATACACCTCAGAACCCACAATCCCAATCCGACTAGCTTTAGCGTCTCATGAGCAGCGATGCTACCAATGATTAGACAACCCAGAACACGGTATCTCTCTCTCAGGACTCGCAGGAGCAAGAACACCCTTTCATAACTCACTCATACCTATCCACAACATGCGTAATAAGAGACACAGTATAGTTTAAATGTTTATTTCAACTATCGTGCTCTAATATACAGTACACGTGCCAGTACTATCAGCATAATGCATAAGAATAATATAATCAGCATAGTTACAATTCCATAGAATACAAACGTGGAAAGCATTTCATAAAGCTGTGGATATAGGGCTAAATGACCATATCACCCTCCCCGTGCTAGTGCTAGTTTATTATATAAACAGAAAACCTCTGGGCTTTGTCAGGCAGACCCTCATACCTCAATATCTAGATGCAAGGTTTACATCATCAGACAAGCACAGCTCTTCTCTCTGGAAAGGTTTTTCTCCAAGTGCCTCTAACAGTGAAATCACAATATTAAAAAGCACACAAATTTCTCCAGTGCAGCTGTACGTAGTGTTATGTCTAGGTGCGAGGGACTGGCCAGATCAGCAAGAACAGGGGACGTTGTTTTTCGACCTTGTACATGTTGTGCAGATGTAACCCACAGGGAACAGGAGAAAAGGTGAAAGGCAGAAATGCAGACAGTCCTAATATAGCCGGGCACAAGCAGAGGCTGGAAAAACAAAGTCAAAAAGTAACGTGCGTAGAAAAGGCATCATGGCAGCCAGGCCTCAGCTAACTTAGCAGGGCAGCCCATGAGGCCACAAACCACACGACACCCTCCCCTGGACAGTCCATCGGCCCAGACAGAGTTCAAATAGACCGAGCAGAACAGAAACGACTGTTTTGGAAAGGTCCCCATGAAACACAAGGAATGGGAGAGAAAAATAAAAAGGCTGTAGAAAAAATCCAGCGTGGCCGGACGCAGAGAGCGGAGGCCCTTTCAATCCATTAACGTGTAGGTGCAGAAAAACTCCACAATTTCCAAGAGGACATCGTTGGAACTGTCAAAAAAAAGAGACGCCATCCAGTCCAATAAATCAAAACAGCAGTCATGTTCCTCGTAAGAGGGAGCAGTGAACAGCAATGCGGGACAACTTGCGTGATACTCAATATAACTTTGTTGTAGGAGATTCCGAGCAGCCGCACGGATATCCCATTGCTCCAAAATTCCTTGTGCAGCCGCACGCGCCATATAGCCAGCACCGGAACAGTCCCGCTCATGGGCCTCTAAGGGACCCATTAAGGGGACAAAATCCGGGCGAGACAGAGACGTATTGGAGAGGCAATAATCCAACGACCATGAAAAAGGACATCAGAGGCAAGACATCACAGGTTGCACGCAAGTGAAATACGCAAAGCGAAAGGAAAGTCTGTAGGACACACTGAGTGTCGCCAATGGCAGGACGCCGAAGCCGGCGAGGATGCGCTCACGGAGCAGCTGGAGTCGACCTGGGTCGAGAAGGGCCCAAGGAAGTGCAGCCATTGCGTAGAAAACAGACCAAAAGCAAGACACCAGCCGCTAAGGCGAGGATCAACGGAAGCCACCAAATACACTGGAAAAAATGGAATGAATAAAAGCTGGTATTACACCAAAGATAGTTTGGGAAAGGAGGTAACAAGGCCAGAGCCCACAACTTTAAAAAAGTGCACCAGACCTTCGGTACGTGATGCATTAAAAACACGGTGAATCAGTTCACCGAAATGTTGTGGGAGGTTAGTGTTCAAAAGGGCCTGTATTTCACTGTGGGTACTAGCCACCTGGAGGATGAATGTCTCCCGGGCGGATGTGAGCATAACCTCCTGGTTCAATAATAGCGCCTTTATTCTGCTCAATTTATTGAAATCTGCCTTCAAGGTAGGAATGGAAGGCCAAATGGAACTATCTATGATGTCGTGCGGGGGAGGAAAAAGCACATTTTTGCAGGAAACTCTGTGGGAAACGGTTACAATATAGGGTATACCGGCCAGCATGCCACAGCAGTCCTGATTATTCAGAAGCAGATAGCTACCATTTGCAAGCACAGTGAAAGTAGGAGATATAGCAGGAGCAGGAATACCCTTCAAAACACAAGCAAGATTCAGAGCCGAAACGTTACAAGCGCTGTGCAATTTAATGTGTTTGCAAATATTGGAATGACCCACAGTAGAATCACAAGACTCGCCTGTGAGAAAAACTTCTTTTCCGTCCCTAAGACATTTAAGCATGAAAGGTAGGGACCACAGTTCATGCAAGAAGGCACTACCCAAAGGCTGAAAACGGCCAACGGGATAATGTTTCATGCAGGAACTGAATTCAAATAAAGAAAAAGGTAAAGCGATAACCCCGTGTACTAGCCACACTGCAGAAACTAATTCTGCCACAGAGAATGGTAAGGGCTCTATTTTCTCGATATGTAACAGAGTGTATGTTGCATCTTTCATGGACATGAACTGCTGTTTGTCAGTCAAATTAAAAGGCAAAAACAAGGCAGTGGTGTTCAGAAAATGCCAAGGAACTTTACCCATTTTAAGTGTTTGCAAAGTCCATGCAAACTGCATCACAGAACGCAATTGATTCTGACCATGATATAACACAGAAACATCATCTTGTACAATATCAACAACAGAGGAAATAATATTCTCTAAAGTGTAAATGCGGGAAGACAGGGTATTAATACTATTGTCAACAACAGCAAGCACCTTTTCTAAATTTGCTTGATCAATCTCCCGAAGGCGGGAGGCAGCTTCAATTTGCGAAAGCTTCCAGAGTTCATTGTAAGTTTCATAAATGAATCTCTTAGGTCGAGGGCCTCGAGGCCCCAGAACAAAATCGGACAGATCAATGTTGACTGAAAGGAGGGATAAATGCTGTTTTACAGAATCTAATGAAGAGTGCTGCAACCACTGTTTACATAGTTTACCAACAGAATAAGTTTTAACAGTACGAGAGTCAGAAAACCTGGGGTCTGGCCTATCCTGTTTGTAACCAGGAGCTGAGTCATGAAAACGCAGTTGGCAGGCATTTGCCGCTGTTGGCCAAGCCAACCAGGGTGACTGAACAAACGTGGAAACATTAAATGAATTGTTCTGAAACAAAGCTTGCAAATCAGTAAGTGAAATATTGAAATGCAAGCTCCCGTTGGTGGAGGAAGACAACACAGGAAAGGAAGGTGCATTTAATTGCTTGGAAGTAGCCAAACCCCAACATGTTGTTTGATAGATTGAATGATTTAAAAACAGAATTTGGGTAGGGATGAGGCAAGCACGGTGCAAGGCTTCTGTGCCTTGTACCTGCCAGGATTTAGAGCCCCAAATTGATTTTAAGTCAATGGTGTCCCACCAGTGCTCATAACCACCCACATTCAAAGCTGTTAAAAAGGAACCTGAATACAGCAACTTGGTGTGGGTCAACATGATCTTCTGTATAGAGGAAGTGTTTAACTTAAAATAATAGGACCCAGGGTTCGATCTATTAAAGTCGGTGAAATAAGCAAACTTGTTTCTAAGAGTTTGGGAGCTGCCTGGCAAAAGGGTTGGACAATGTTCCCATTGGGTGTAATTAAGAGGACCCCGAAGGGCACTCGGTTTATGAAGGAAATGGTTGCCCCAATGCTGATAACAATATAAATCGGCATAACTTGCAGAATTCATGTACAAATCTTCAGCATTAAAGGCAGCATAATATTTCAAATCAGTAAATAACGATTCAACTGCATGCACATCCCAATCGTCAGAATGAATATTACTTTTTACGACATCACCCATTGAAACACGCAGGACATTCGGTACATTAATTATCTCAGTAGGTCCATAAATTTGGAAATTTACCGCATCCCATACGATGCCATCAGCGACTGGGAAAGGTGAAATGTTCACAAATTTGTGGTCACGCTTCATGATGTGAGATGAAGAATGTGGAGCCAAAGTTCCAGCGACACAGTTCACTGCAGAGGGTTCTGGTAAATAGTGACCATTGATGAGCAGAAAAAACACTGTGACAAAGCCAATGGACATGAACAGAAAAATCAGGAATAGTACCAACCAGATGTATGTCCAGAGGGGTATCAAAAAATTGTCTCTGAGCCAGGATACAAAAATACTGAATCTGGACGGGATAAGTGATGAAGTGGAATCCGAGTCAAAGGAATAACATGTTGGGCTCAGTGGCGTTGTTGGTAGATGGGCCACTGACTCGTTAGCGGGGTAGGTATACTCAGTCTCCTCTTCGCAGGGAGAGTCCGGGAAGTCGAGTAAGCGATCAGGCAAATCTACCATCTTGATAGCAACATCTGTGACCGTTCGGGCTGGAGGGCCACAAACATTTGTCCGGGAAATGACTGGACAAGAGACCGCTGGTGTTACACTATTCAGGATCGGCCAGATGTTGTAGCTTGACATTGTCCATTGAGATGAATCTGTTCTCTTTGCGACCAGGAAGCGGTGGTAAGATGACTGTACGAGTACCCTTCAAGCCAAGGACTGGAACCGGTGCACGATAAGAGGGGCCAAATTCTTTTTTGTTCTCCACCTTCTCTCGAACCAGATCTCCAACCTTTGGAAGCCAGCCGGCAACCGGAATCTGCAGCGCAGCGTCCGTGGCTGAAGGCAAATGTTCGTTTGCAAGTCTGTCACGGTCTTCTTGTAAGCCCTGTAACATAGTAGAATGATTATCTACATCAAAGATGGCGGACTGCGCCGCCATGTCTAGACCATCAAGGTCGGGCACAAACATTCGTATGCCAAAGAGCATTTCATATGGGGTCCGCCCACCCAGAGGTCTTCTAGGGAGGTTATTAAGTGCACGTTGTATGGTATACAAATGGGCCAGCCAGTTCCTGCCAGTACCTAAGACTCTAGCTGTCAAGGATTGCTTTAAGTCACGGTTCATTCGTTCAACAATCGAATTGCCCTCAGGCCGATATGGAGACGAAAATTTTACCTGCACCCCCAGGGAACCCATTGCATCCTTGTAAGCCTTAGAGGCAAACGCTGGACCTTGGTCCGAATGGAAGGTGCCACACGCGAAAACTCCCACAAGGACACGCAAATCCCTTATGACATTTCGAGCGTCAGCACTCCGTTGTGGCCAGACCCAGATGAACCGTGTGCACGAGTCCACTGCAACCAAGATGTATTTATATGCAGTGTCTGAAGAGAATGGACCGCAGTGATCTAGGTAAACACATGCAAAAGGTCTGTTTGAAATGCAAAGCGGTGTTTGTGGTGGGCGTGAAACCGTGGAAGGCTTAATCTGCTGACAAACGTCACAAGAAAGCATATAGGTACGGGTTTGTTTGTATAAACCACGCCACCAGTACCGCTGTTGCAAGATGGAAACCGTCGCAGACACGCCTGCATGAGCCGAAGCCATACCCTCGTGTGCGGCCGTTATCAAGGAAAGTCTGCGGTCCGCGTTGGGAATTAGTCTAGCACCAACGTCTGGAATACTTATGAAAGGAGCCTGTTCGGGACCTAATTGATAAGTATATTTGGAAGGGAAACCCCAGGGGTATTTGGTACCTTCCGTTGTTGCAGCAATAGCTGCCAAGATATCAGTATCTATTTTAGTCATGGATCTTGTAACTGCTGCGACTGAACACGTGGCTACTGCTGATTTGGCAGCTTCGTCTGCCAAACCGTTACCAACAGCGTGTGCGCCCACACGCTGGTGGCCAAGGGTGTGAATCACTTGTGTGAGCGGCAAACGTTGTTTAAGATCTGCCACTTGAACCCAAAGCATCTTATGCTTAATTGTGCTGCCTTTTGCATCTCTATAGTCATTTTGAGACCAAAAGAAGAGATTGTCATTGAATGACTGAACACAGTAGTATGAATCGCACACAATAAGAGTGGTCACATCCGGATTAGTGAACTCAAGTGCTAGCACCAATGCGCGCAGCTCGGCCAATTGTGCAGTACTGTCTCCTAGTGCCTGAGTGTGCACTACAGTCGATTTGAACTTTCCGTTCACCATGGTACCTGCAACAATAGCACATGCAGCGGAATAAGCATGCTTGGAACCCGTGGCCGGTTGTGCTGAACCATCGGTATAGATAATACAGTCGTATTCCTCAAGCGGGAGCAAAGACAGAGGAGGAGGATGAACGAATTCATACTGTAGAAACTCCTGTGTCTGAAGAGAAGAATCAAAAATGAAAGTGACATCCGGGGACGTCAAAGATGTTGCCCATTGTATCCAACGGGGGTGCAAAGCTTTAGAGTTCGGTACACTTGCTTTTGTCACTGCCTCTAGGGCAGGATATGGTGTTACCACCAAAATGCGTTTTCCTTGTGCCAGTGCGCGTTCTTTCAGAATCGCCATTTGCACTGCAGTCAAAACTTTCTCCACAGAGGAAAAACGCATTTCTGCCGAAGTGTAAAGATGCGACTTGTATGAGATTGGTACTGTGTCACCTTCGTTAAAGGTTAAGTACGTGAAACCCATTGCCCCTGGAATTATTCTAATCACCAGGTTTGTGTGGTTATCACGTGTCAACAAGAATTTGGATTCAAGTAGATCTGACTGCAAAGTCTGCAGTATGGAGAAATGCTCGGGAAGCCAGCATGACTTCGAAAAGTTAGGTTGTATCAAGGCATAAAGCGGCTTGATACGCTGGGCATATTCGGGAATGTAAGTACGCCCGAAGTTTAAAAAGCCCAGTAATGACTGAAGCTTCTTCAGCGTAGTTGGAGGGCACAAGAGTGCGCATTTCTCCAAGAAATGGGGGGCTAAGCCCTTGCCTTCATTGTTGAGTTCATAACCCAAAAACAAAATGGTAAATTCAGCAATGTGAGATTTGGCAAAGTTGAATTTGTATCCCAGGAGCGCAAATTCAAGTATAATGCGGTCCACTCGGGAAAGATGCGGCCATAGTTCGTCGTCTGTCAGATAGATATCATCGACGTACGAACACGCATCTGGATCTATGTTGTGTAACAAAGAGACAACACGGGCGGCGAACACACCTGGACTGTTCTTGTAGCCCATAGGTAAACGCCGGAATTTGAATTGTTTACCACCGGAGGTAAAAGCGCTCCATTGGCTGCACTCCGGGGACAAGTTGTGCGTGTAAAATCCATTGGATAAGTCCAGTGTCGTTTTATATTTTTTACGGACAAGACTGTCTACAAGCGCAGAACTATGTGTATTCTGTACCGCAAAGGTCCGACAGTGAGAGTTCAAATGTCGGTAATCCAAAACTAGGCGGTATGATCCGTCGGGTTTAGAAACCGCGAAAAGGGGATTATTCATCGGTGATACGCATGTTTCAATCACTCCTTGATATTCCAACTGTGTCAGAATTTCGGAGACGGGACCCTTAGCTTCCTGCTTGATGGGATATTGGGGTTGTGGTTGAGGCAGCGACTGCAAAGGAATATCATGGGGGGGAGAGTCTTCATCCCAGCCCACGTGGTTGTGGTATAACGCCAGAGCCAGGGACGCGGCCCATTAGGCTGCGAGAGCCTCCGCTTTGTCCTTGGGGACATGACGAGAAAAGCTCGGAAGGATTACCTCCTCCCCTCTACGCGCAGCTAGTACGAACTGGGGCGGCCAATCCGTCTCTGCCAACAGAATGTCGTACGAAGAGGTCAGATTTTCCCAAAAAATCCCTTTAATAACACGCTGTATGTCACCTTCTATTTGAAAAACAATATTATATAGTCTATCAGGGGGTGCCACTCTGGTGTCTGCTGTCTCAACAGTAATGAATGTATCAGTTGCTGTCGCCTCCACATGAGGACGTAGTGCCTCCCGCACTATGGTAACTTCCGCGGCGCTGTCTAGGAGCGTCACTGCCCACGTCCAATTCAGGAGTCTCGTTCTCACCGTCTGTGGCATATCTCGCTGTAACAGCAGCAACTTTTTTCTTCTGAAACTGTGGGCGAGAACGTGGAAATTCGTCTGGTTTCCCTCGTACTTGTTGTCGAGGTTGGTCTCGTCCCTGAGGAGTCTCACGACCCCTGCCTCTATCCTGGCGATCTCCTCCACCGGCCTGAGAGGTTGTTGGTGCCTGTGAAGAACGAGGAGAACGCGAATCAGGGACTTGAAATCTCTCTGGAGATTTAATTCTCGCCCTATCGCGCAAATCATAAGTGCGTTCAGAAGAGACTGAAACTGGGGATGCGCCTCGCGACTCTGGTTTCTTTTGTTGCTTACCCTGCTTTTTCTGTCTCCAGCTCTTTTTAGTAAAGAACGGCTTCTCATCCTTCTCAGATTGAGATTTCGGTTGAGGTTGTGATTGTGTTTGCATTTTAGCAAAAGGCTTGACTCCCAGGCTATTACGGCCAATGGTTTTGTAAGCCTGGGCTATAATTTTCGGTAATTCGCGCGGCCTGTCCGGTTCTGGGATCAGAGCCAAAGCATTAGCTACTTGAAAGTTCACTGCATCGCCCTTGACATTCGCAAGGATCAAATCAGCTACTACGTCGAACACTCCCACCAGTCTCATCCCTAATTCCACAGCCGCTTCAGGGCCATGCTCATCCTGCACTCGTTTAATTACAGAGGGGAGAACCGTCATGGAAGGAGTGCCGAAACACTTCGCATATACTGCTGCGAATACCTTACCCCAGTTGTTGCATTCTGTCAACTCGGGTATCAAGTCTTTTGGCAAACTAATCGTCAAAATCCTGTGTTTTTCCACAGGAGATGTATTTGGAAAAACCGCCTCCAGCTGGTCAAATTTCTCTGCAAGCCAATAAGGCAAATCGTCCTTATTTTGTGGGCGCTTGCCCATCACCGAATTAACCATGACGGGACTTATGGTTACACCGCCCGGCCCAGCTGGATGCGCTGCAACTCCAGGCGGGGCTGCCTGGAGGTTGCCTGTAACAAATTGCACTAAAATCTATGCACACGTATCAAAGACGAATGCAAATTACGCAGCTCAGCGACTGTAAGCGTCATATAACGCGGATGTGGGGTATACCTGGCCAAAACAGGCCAAGTGGCCCCTTCAATCGATAAGGGGCCTAAACGAACCGAGGTAACTGGTTGGGGAGGGCGCCATCAAACCAAACACGGTGTTGCCATGCCGTGAGCGGTACTTCAAGATTCCTATAAGGTCTGTAGAGATTAGGAACAGCGGTGGCGGTGTATTCATGAAACAATTTATCAGTTCCATCCACCGCTGGAAAGGTGATCCAAGAGTAAAACACCTCAAAGGATCCGCTTGTTCCACAAAGATCAGATCGACACCCGCGTCAGGCACTCCATACACGGTCAAGTGAGCCCGGAGCGCTGCGCGGCTATGTGCTGCAATCTGTACAGCCATTTAAGGCTAAAATATTTCGACAACCCAATAGGAGGCAGCACAATATAGGGTTATATTTAAAAACCTTTTAACAACTTCAGGCTTGAAAGAACCTATAAAAACGTCAATATAGGAGGTATCACCTTCACACACGCTTCCGGAAGCGTCTGTGAAGGGGTTGTGGACAAGCACAAGTACTACTCAAGCGTCTCGCAGATAAGCAGCCCACTCGTTGGTTGTGCCATGTTGTAGGGATTCTGCACATACACAGAGCTATGCACAGGATAATAGGACCTCGGAGTATAGTGGTGAGCCAACAATACACCTCAGCACCCACAATCCCAATCCGACTAGCTTTAGCGTCTCATGAGCAGCGATGCTACCAATGATTAGACAACCCAGAACACGGTATCTCTCTCTCAGGACTCGCAGGAGCAAGAACACCCTTTCATAACTCACTCATACCTGTCCACAACATGCGTAATAAGAGACACAGTATAGTTTAAATGTTTATTTCAACTATCGTGCTCTAATATACAGTACACGTGCCAGTACTATCAGCATAATGCATAAGAATAATATAATCAGCATAGTTACAATTCCATAGAATACAAACGGGGAAAGCATTTCATAAAGCTGTGGATATACGGCTAAATGACCATACCACCCTCCCCGTGCTAGTGCTAGTTTATTATATAAACAGAAAACCTCTGGGCTTTGTCAGGCGGACCCTCATACCTCAATATCTAGATGCAAGGTTTACATCATCAGACAAGCACAGCTCTTCTCTCTGGAAAGGTTTTTCTCCAAGTGCCTCTAACAGTGAAATCACAATATTAAAAAGCACACGAATTTCTCCAGTGCAGCTGTACGTAGTGTTATGTCTAGGTGCGAGGGACTGGCCAGATCAGCAAGAACAGGGGACGTTGTTTTTCAACCTTGTACATGTTGTGCAGATGTAACCCACAGGGAACAGGAGAAAAGGTGAAAGGCAGAAATGCAGACAGTCCTAATATAGCCGGGCACAAGCAGAGGCTGGAAAAACAAAGTCACAAAGTAACGTGTGCAGAAAAGGCATCATGGCAGCCAGGCCTCAGCTAACTTAGCAGGGCAGCCCATGAGGCCACAAACCACACGACACATCTATCTGTGTCTTTATTTTATATATGATGCCACTAGGGAAAGGCACAGACACATGCATGCCATGTAACCCCTCAGACATTAACCATACATTCGTGCAATCACCCAGGCACTACTATCCCACTCAAAGATTCAGTCAGGCACTACCCATGCTCTTATCTACTCACTCTGATACTACTTATGCACTCATAGAATGGCCCAAGCATTACCCTTACACTCTCATTTTCTCTCAGGTGCTTCCCATACAGTCATACAATTATCTAGTTACTAGCACTGCAGTCATAGAATCACTCAGGCAGTCCCCATGCACTTTTTTTGCTCTTTCAAGCACTACTCATACACTCTTGTCTTTAACCATGCGTTAGCCTTGCACTCATGGTTTGTCCAAGGTATTTCCCCTGCACTGATCTAATCACCCATTCTGTACTGCTGCTCTCATGCAATCACCCAGGCAGTACTCTTGCACTGGACTATTCACTCAGGCGCTACCCATCTAGTCATCCATTCTCTCAGGAACTACCCACTACCCATCTATTTGTATGTTTCTTTGATATATGATGCCACTTTTAAAAGGTACAGACGCATGCAAACATGTTCTCTGGAATATGGTGAGAGTTTTAACAGACATATTGAAAAAGTTGTTGCTTTGTATTTGGTTAGGCCCAACACTCTGAGTAGTTGCTGAATAGTGAAGCTGTAGCCCAAAAGTAAGCTTTAAATTATGTTGGCAGAGGGATTAGTGATTAGGTTAGCTCGCATTGGTCTGTGGAGATGTACGCTTCAAGTATGCCGCATCATTTTAGGTGTCTCTTTAAAATGGGAAGTGCAGTTTGTCAAGTTTAAGGGACTTTTTAATCTTATAACTGGGGTATGTGTCTGCGTGCACATGTATTCTCTCACGTGTTATGCCTAAACAGATGGTAGAGGTATAAAAGTCTGGTATACATGTATCTGTATGTTTCTTTTATATATGATGCCACTAGGAAAAGGCACAGACTCATGCATGCCATGTAATCCCTCAGACATTAACTATAGATTCGAGCAATCACCAAGGCACTACTATCCCACTCAAAGATTCAGTCAGGCACTATCCATGCTCTCATCTACTCAATCAGGTACTACTTATGCACTCATAGAATAGTCCAAGCATTACCCTTACACTCATATCTTCTCTCAGGTACTTGCCATACACTCATAGAATCATCCAGTTACTACTACTGCAGTCATAGAATCACTCAGGCAGTACCTATACATGGTTTTATTCTTTCAAGCATTACTGATACACTCTGTCTTGAACCATGTGTTAGCTTTGCACTCATGGTTTGTCAAGGTATATCCCCTGCACTGATCTAATCACCCATTCAGTACTGCTTTTCTCATGCAATCACCCAGGCAGTACTGTTGCACTGAACTATTTACTCAGGTGGTAACCATCTAGTCATCCATTCTCTCAGGCACTATGCACTACCCATGTGTTTGTATGTTTCTTTCATATATGATGCCACTTTTAAAAGGTACAGACACATGCATGCATGCTTTCTGGAATATTGTGAGTCTTTTAACAGATAGATTGGAAAGGTTGCTGCTTTGTATTTGCTTAGGCTCAACACTCTGAGTAGCTGGTGAATAGTGAACCTGCAGCCCAAAAGTAAGGATTAAAATATGTTGGCAGAGGGATTAGTGATTTGGTTACCCTGTATTGGTCTATTGAGATGTACACTTGAAGTATGCTGCAGAATTTTACGTCTCTTTAAAATGAGAAGTGTAGTCTGTAAAGTTTAAGGGACTTTTTAGTCTTATGACTTAGGTATGGGTCTGTGTGCTCATGTATTGTCTCATGTGTTATGTTTAAGAGATGGTAGAGGTGTAAAACTCTGGTACACATGTATCTGTATGTTTGTTTTACATATGATGGTAGTAGGAAAAGGCACAGATACATACATGTTATGAAATCCCTCAGATATTGACCATAGATTTGTGCAATTATGCAGACACTACTATCCCACTCAAAGATTCAGTCAGGCAGTACTGATGTTCTCATCAACTAAATATGGTACTACTGATGCAGTAATAGAATGTCTCAAGCATTACCGTTACAGTTTTATTTACTCTCAGGTACTTCCTATAAAGTCATACAATCATCTAGTTGCTACCTTTGCTGTCATAGAATCACTCAGGCAGTACCCATGCAGTTTTTTATTCTTTCAAGCAATACTCATACACTCATGTCTTCAACCATGTGTTAGCCTTGCGCACATGGTTTGTCTAAGGTATTTCCCCTGCACTGATCTAATCACCGATTTAGTACTGCTGCTCTCATGCAATCGCCCACACAGTACTGTTGCTGTAAACTATTCCCTCAGACACTACCCATCTAGTCATGTATTATCTCAAGCACTGCCCACTAGCAATCTATTTGCATGTTTCTTTGATATATGAGGGCACTTTTAAAAGGTACAGATAGATTGAAAAGGTTGCTGCTTTGTATTTGGTAGTCCCAACACTCTGAGTAGTTGCTGAATAGTGAAACTGCAGCCCAAAAGTGAGGTTTAAGACTTGTTGGTAGAAGGATTAGTAATTAGGTTAGCTCGCATTGGTCTGTGGAGATGTACACTTCAAGTATGCCGCATAATTTTAGGTGTCTCTTTAAAATGGGAAGTGCAGTTTGTCAAGTTTAAGGGACTTTTTAGTCTTATGACTGAGGTATGTGTCTGCGTGCACATGTATTCTCTCTCGTGTTATGCCTAAACAGATGGTAGAGGTATAAAAGTCTGGTATACATTTATCTGTATGTTTCTTTTATATATGATGCCACTAGGAAAAGGCACAGACACATGCATGCCATGTAATCCCTCAGACTTTAACTATAGATTCGCGCAATCACCAAGGCACTGTAGTGTGGATTGTGGCCTCATTGTCTACATTGCTAAGTTAGCTTAGGCCTGGCTGCCATGATGCCTTTTTTGCACACGTTACTCTGTGACTTTGTTTTTCCAGACTCTGCTTGTGCCCGGTTATATTAGAACTGTCTGCCTTTTTGCCTTTCACCTTTTCTCATGTTCCCTGTGGGTTTCGCTCTGCACACCATGTACAAGGTCGAAAAACAACGTCCCTTGTTATTGCTGATCTGGTCAGCCCTCGCACTTAGACATAACACGAAATACAGCTGCAGTGGAGAAATTCGTGTGCTTTTAATATTGTGATCTCCTGTTGGTGGCACTTGGAGAAAAACCTTTCCAGGGAGAAGAGCTGGGCTTGTCTGATGATGTAAACCTTGCATCTAGATATTGAGGTATGGGGGTCCGCCTGACAAAGCCCAGAGGTCTTCTATTTTTATAATAAACTAGTTACTAGCACGGGGAGGGTGGTAAGGCAATTTAGCCCTATATCCACTGTCTTTATACAAAGCTGTCCCCGTTTGTATTCTATGGAATTGTAACCATGCTTACTATTTTATCGTTATGCATTATGCTGATAGTACTGGCACGTGTACTTTATCTTAGAGCACGATAGTTGAAATAAACATTTTAAACTATACTGTGTCTCTTATTACGCACGTTGTGGACAAGTATGAGTGAGTTATGAAAGAGTGTTCTTGCTCCCGCGATTCCTGAGAGAGTCCGTGTTCTGGGATGTCTAATAATTGGTAGCTTCGCTGTAGTACGGAGAACGAATGAGACGCTAAAGCTAGTCGGATTGGGATTGTGGGTACTAAGGTGCATGGTTGGTACACCACCATACACCGAGGTCCTATTTTCCTGTGCATAGCTCTGTATATGTGCAGAATCCCCGCAACATGGCGCCACCAACGTGGTGGGCTTCTTATCTGCGAGACGCTGAGTAGTGCTTGTGCTTGTCCACAATAACCTTCGCTTACGCTTCCGGAAACGTATGTGAGGGTGATACCTCCTATATTGATGTTTTTATAGGTTCTTTCAAGCTTGAAGTTATGAAAAGGTGTTTTCTTTTATGTCAACCCTATATTGCGCTGCCACGCACTAGGTTGTTGATCATTCCTGGTCTTGTCTTGTGGTTTGTGGCCTCCTGGTCTGCCTTGCTATGTTGACTTAGGCCTGGCTGCCATGATGCCTTTTTGCGCATGTTACTTTGTGCCATTGTTTTTCCAGCCTCTGCTTCTGCCCGGCTATTTTAGAACTGTCTGCATTTCTATCTTTCACCTTTTCTCCTGTTCCCTTTGGGCTACGTCTGCACAACATGTACAAGGTCGAAAAACAACGTCCCTTGTTCTTGCTGATCTGGCCAGTCCCTCGCACTTAGACATAACACTATGTACAGCTGCCCTGGAGAAATTTGTGTGCTTTTAATATTGTGATTTTCACGTTTGGGGGGACTTGGAGAAAAACCTTTCCAGAGAGAAGAGCTGTGCTTGTCTGATGATGTAAACCTTGCATCTAGAGCTTGAGGTATGGGGGTTCGCTAGTCAAAGCCCAGAGGTCTTCTGTTTTTATAATAAACTAGCTACTAGCACGGGGAGGGTGGTAAGGTCATTTAGCCCTATATCCACTGCTTTATGAAATGCTTTCCCCGTTTGTATTCTATGGAGTTGTAACTATGCTGATTATATTATCCTTATGCATTATGCTGATAGTACTGGTACCTGTACTGTATCTTAGAGCACAGTAGTTGAAATAAACATTTTAAACTATACAGTGTCTCTGCTTACGCACGTTGTGGACAGGTATGAGTGAGTTATGAAAGGGTGTTCTTGCTACTGCGAGTCCTGATTGAGAGATACCCTGTTCTGGGTTGTCTAATCATTGGTAGCATTGTTGCTAATGAGACGCTACAGCTAGTCGGGTTGGGGTTTTAGGTGCTAAGGTTTATGGTTGGCTCACCACTATATTCCGAGGTCCTATTATCCTGTGCATAGCTCTGTGTATGTGCAGAATCCCTCCAACATGGCGCAACCAACGAGTGGGCTGCTTATCTGCGAGACGCTTGAGTAGTACTTGTGCTTGTCCACAACTCCCTTCGCAGACGCTTCCGGAAGCGTGTGTGACGGCGATACCTCCTATATTGACGTTTTGATAGGTACTTTCAAGCTTGAAGTTGTTAAAAGGTTCTTAACTAAAACCCTATACTGTGCTGCCTTACATTAGGTTGTCGGAAAATTTTAGCCTGCAATGGCTGTTCAAATTGCGGCACATAGCCGCGCAGCACTCCGGGCTCACTTGACAGTGTATGGAGTGCCTGAAGCGGGTGTCGATCTGATCTTTGTTGTACAAGCGGATCCAGCTTACCACTTTGAGGTGTTTTACTCTTGGGTCACCTTTCCGGCGGTGGATGGGACTGATAATATGTTCCATGAGTATGAAACCACCGTTGTTCCTAATCACTATAGACCGTATAGGAATCTTGAAGTACCGCTCACGGCTTGGCAACACCGTGTTTTGTTTGATGGCACCCTCCCCCAACCAGTTACCGCGGTTCGTTTAGGCCCCATATCAATTGAAGGGGCCACTTGGCCTGTCTTGGCCGGGTATACCCCACATCCGCGTTATATGACGGTGGCAGTCGGTGAACTGCGTAATTTGCATTCGTCTTTGATACGAGTGCATAGAGCTTTAGTACAGTATGTTACAGGCAACATCCAGGGAGCCCCGCCTGGAGTTGCGGCCCATTCAGCTGGTGCAGGCGGTGTAACCATAAGTCCTGTCATGGTTAATTCGGTGATGGGCAAGCGCCCACTATATAAGGATGATTTTCCTTATTGGCTTGCAGAAAAATTTGACCAGCTGGAGGCAGTTTTTCCAAATACCTCTCCCGTGGAAAAACACAGGATTCTGACAATTAGTTTGCCAAAAGACTTGATCCCCGAGTTGGCAGAATGCAACAACTGGGGTAGGGTATTCGCAGCAGTATGTGCGAAGTGTTTCGGCACTCCTTCCATGACGGTTCTCCCCTCTGTAATTAAACGTGTGCAGGATGAGCATGGCCCTGAAGCGGCTGTGGAATTAGGGATGAGACTGGTGGGAGTGTTCGACGTCGTAGCTGATTTGATCCTTGCAAATGTCAAGGGCGATGCCGTTAACTTCCAAGTAGCTAATGCTTTGGCTTTGGTCCCAGATCCGGACAAGCCGCGCGAATTGCCGAAAATTATTGCTCAGGCTTACAAAACCATTGGTCGCAATAGCCTGGGAGTTAAGCCTTTTGCTAAATCGCAAACACAATCGCAACAACAACCAAAAACTCAATCTGAGAAAGATGAGAAACCAGTTTTTACTAAAAAGAGCTGGAGGTTGAAAAAACAGGGTAAGCAACAGAGGAAGCCGGGGTCGCGAGGCGCCTCCCCAGTTTCTGTCTCTTCTGAACGCACTTATGATTTGCGCGATAGGGCGAGAATTAAATCTCCAGAGAGATTTCAAGTCCCTGATACGCGTTCTCCTCGTTCTTCACAGGCACCAACTACGTCCCAGGCTGGTGGAGGAGAACGCCAGGATAGAGGAAGGGGTCGAGAGGCTCCTCAGGGACGAGACCAACCTCGACAACAAGTCCGAGGGAAAGCAGAAGAATTTCAACGCTCTCGCCCACAGTTTCAGAAGAAGAAGGTTGCCGCTGTAACAGCGAGATATGCCACAGATGGTGAGAACGATGCTCCTGAATTGGACGCGGGCAGTGACCCTCCTAGACAGCGCCGCGGAAGTTACCATAGTGCGGGAGGCGCTACGTCCTCATGTGGAGGCGACAGCAACTGAAACATTCATTACTGTCGAGACAGCAGACACCAGAGTGGCACCCCCTGACAGACTATATAATATTGTCTTGCAAATTGAAGGTGACATTCAGCGTGTTATTAAAGGGATTTTTTGGGAGAATCTGACCTCTTCTTACGACATTCTGTTAGCGGAGGCGGATTAGCCGCCCCCATTCGTGCTTGCTGCGCGTAAAGGGGAGGAGGTAATCCTTCCGAGCTTTTCTCGTCATGTCCCACAGGACAAAGCGGAGGCTCTTGCAGCTGAGTGGGCTGTGTCCCTGGCTCCAGCGTTATACCGCAACCACGTGGGCTGGGATGAAGACTCTCCCCCCCATGAAATACCTTTGCGGTCCCTACCACAGCCACAACCCCAATATCCCATCAAACGGGAAGCTAAAGGTCCCGTTTCCGAAATTCTGACCTAGTTAGAATATCAGGGAGTGATTGAAACATGCGTGTCACCTATGAATAATCCCCTTTTCGCGGTTTCTAAACCCGATGGATCGTACCGCTTAGTTTTGGATTACCGACATTTGAACTCTCATTGTCGGACCTTTGCGGTGCAAAACACACACAGTTCTGCGCTTGTAGACAGTCTTGTTCGTAAAAATATAAAACGACACTTGACCTATCCAATTGGTTCTACACGCACAACTTAGCCCCGGAGAGTAGCCAATGGAGCGCTTTTACCTCCGGTGGTAAATTATTCAAATTCCGGCATTTACCTATGGGCTAAAAGAACAGTCCAGGCGTATTCGCTGCCCGTGTTGTCTCTTTGTTAGACGGCATAGACCCAGATGCATGTTCGTACGTCGATGATATCTATCTGACAGACGACAAATTATTCCCGCATCTTTCCAAAGGGGACCGCATTATTCTAGAATTTGCGGTTTTAGCTTACAAGTTTAACTTTGCCAAATCTCACATTGCTGAATTTACCGTTTTGTTTTTGGGCTATGAGCTCAAAAATGAAGGTAACGGCTTAGCCCCCCATTTCCTAGAGAAATGTGCACTTCTGTGCCCTCCTACTACTCTGAAGAAACTTCAGTCTTTACTGGGTTTTCTGAACTTCGGGCGTACTTACATTCCCGAATATGCCCAGTGTATCAAGCCACTGTATGCCTTGATACAACCTAACTTTTCGAAGTCATGCTGGCTTCCGGAGCATTCCTCCATTCTGCAGTCTTTGCAGACAGACCTTCTTGAGTCTAAATTCTTGTTGACTCGTGACAACCACACAAACCTGGTGATTAGAATAATTCCAGGGGCAGTGGGTTTCACGTACTTAACCTTTAACGAAGGTGACACAGTACCCATCGCATACAAGTCACATCTTTACACTTCCGCAGAAATGCGTTTTTCGTCTGTGGAGAAAGTTTTGACTGCAGTGCAAATGGCGATTCTAAAGGAACGCGCACTGGCACAGGGAAAACGCATTCTGGTGGTAACACCATATCCTGCCCTAGAGGCAGTGACGAAAGCAAGTGTCCCGAACTCTAAAGCTTTGCACCCCCGTTGGATACAATGGGCAACATCTTTGACGTCTCCGGATGTCACTTTTATCTTTGATTCTTCACTTCAGACTCAGGAGTTTTTACAGTATGAATTCGTTCATCCTCCTCCTCTGTCTTTACTGCCGCTTGAGGAATACGAATGTATTATCTATACCGATGGTTCGGCACAACCGGCCACGGGTTCCAAGCATGCTTATTCAGCAGCATGTGCTATTGTTGCAGGTACCTTTGTGAACGGTAAGTTCAAATCTACTGTGGTGCACACTCAGGCACTCGGAGACAGTACTGCACAATTGGCCGAGCTGCGCGCATTGGTGCTTGCACTTGAGTTCGCTAATCCGGATGTGACCACTCTAATTGTATGCGATTCTTACTACTGTGTTCAGTCTTACAATGACAATCTGTTCTTTTGGTCGCAAAACGACTACAGAGACGCCAAAGGTAGCACAATTAAGCATAAAATGCTTTGGGTTCGAGTGGAAGATTTGCAACAACGTCTGCCTCTCACACAGGTGGTTCACACACTTGGCCACCAGCGTGTGGGCGCACCCGCTGTCGGTAACGGTTTGGCAGATGAAGCTGCCAAATCAGCAGTAGTCACGTGTTCAGTCGCCGCAGTTACCAGATCCATGTCTAAAATAGATACTGATATTTTAGCAGCTATTGCTGCGACGAAGGAAGGTGCTAATTACCCTAGGGGTTTCCCTTCCAAATATTCTTATCAGTTAGGTCCCGAACAGGCTCCTTACGTAAAAATACCCGACGTTGGTGATCGGCTGATTCCCAACGCGGACCGCAGACTTTCCTTGATAACGGCCGCACACGAAGGCATGGCTTCGGCTCATGCTGGAGTGTCTGCGACTGTTTCCATCTTGCAGCAGCGTTACTGGTGGCGTGGTTTATACAAACAAACCCGTACTTATGTGCTTTCTTGTGACATTTGTCAGCAGATTAAGCCTTCCACGGTTACACGACCACCACAGACCCCGCTCTGCATTTCTAACAGACCTTTTGGGTGTGTTTACCTGGATCACTGCGGTCCATTTTCTTCAGACACTGCCTATAAATATATCTTAGTGGCAGTGGATTCGTGCACACGTTTCATCTGGGTTTGGCCACAAAGAAGTGCTGACGCTCGAAATGTCATAAGGGATTTGCGTGTCTTTGTGGGAATTTTCGCCTGTGGCACCTTCCATTCTGACCAAGGTCCAGCTATCGCCTCTAAGGCTTACAAGGACGCAATGGGTTCACTGGGGGTGCGGGTGAAATTTTTGTCTCCATATCGGCCTGAGGGCAACTCGATCGTTGAACGAATGAACCGTTACTTAAAGCAATCCTTGACAGCTAGAGTCTTAGGTACTGGCAGGAACTGGCTGGCCCACTTGTACACCGTACAACGTGCACTTAATAATCTCCCTAGAAGACCTCTGGGTGGGCGGACCCCATACGAAATGCTCTTTGGCATAAGAATGTTTGTGCCCGACCTTGATGGTCTAGACATGGCGGCACAATCCGCCATCTTTGATGTAGATAACCATTCTACTATGTTACAGGACTTACAAGAAGCCCGAGACAAACTTGCAATTGCACATTTACCTTCAGCCACAGACACTGCGCTGCAGATTCCGGTTGCAGGCTGGCTTCCGAAGATTGGAGATCTGGTTCGAGAGAAGGTGGAGAACAAAAAAGAATTCGGCCCCTCTTATCGTGCACCAGTTCCAGTCCTGGGCTTGAAGGGAACTCGTACAGTCATCTTACCACCGCTTCCTGGTCGCAAGGAAAACAGATACATCTAAGTGGAAAATGTCAAGCTACAACATCTGGCCGATCCTGAATAGTGTTACACCAGCGGTCTCTTGTCCTGTCATTTCCCGGACAAATGTTCATGGCCCTCCGGCCCGAACGGTCACTGATGTTGCCATCGAGATGGTAGATTTGCCTGATTGCTTACTCGATGACCCGGACTCCCACTGCAACGACGAGTCTGAGTATACCTACCCCGCCAACGAGTCGGTGGCACACCTACCAACAACGCCACTGAGCCCAACACGTTATTCCTTTGACTCGGATTCCACCTCATCACTTGTCCCGTCCAAATTCAGCATTCTTGTATCCTGGTTCAGAGACAATTTTTGATTCCCCCTGGACATACATCTGGTTGGTGCTATTCCTGATTTTTTTGTTCATGTCCATTGGCTTTGTCACAGTTTTTTTTCTACTCATCAATGGTCACTATTTACCAGAACGCTCTGCTGTGAACTGAGTTGCTGAAACTTTGGCTCCACATTCTTCATCTCACATCATGAAGAGGGACCACACATTTGTGAACATTTCAGCGTTTCCAGTCGCTGATGGCATCGTATGGGATGCGGTAAATTTCCAAATTCATGGACCAACCGAAATTATTAATGTACCAAATGTCCTTCGTGTTTCAATGGGTGATGTCGTGAAAAGTAATATACATTCTGCCGATTGGGATGTGCATGCAGTTGAAGCATTATTTACTGATTTGAAATATTATGCTGCTTTTAATGCTGAAGATTTGTACATGAATTCTGCAAGTTATGCTGATTTATATTGTTACCAGAATTGGGGCAACCACTTTGTCCATAAACCAAGTGCACTGCGTGGTCATTTTATCTACACCCAATGGGAGCACTGTCCAACCCCTTTGCCAGGTAGCTCCCAAACTCTTAGAAATAAATGTACTTACTTCACAGACTTTGATAGATCGAACCCTGGGTCCTATTATTTTAAATTAAACACTCAATCCACTCAGAAAATCATGTTGACCCACACCAAATTGCTATATTCGGGTTCCTTTTTGAGCACCTTAACTGTGGGTGGTTATGAGTACTGGAAGGACACTATTGACTTGAAATCAATCTGGGGCTCCAAACCATGGCAGGTGCAAGGCACCGAAGCCTTGCACCGTGCTTGTCTTATCCCGGCCCAGATTTTATTTTTGAATAATACCATCTATCAAACTACGTGTTGGGGTTTGGCTACTTCCAAACAATTGAATGCACCTTCCATTCCTGCATTGTCTTCCACTCCCAACGGGAGCTTGCATTTCAATGTGTCCCTTACAATTTTGCAAGCTCTGTTTCAGAACAATTCGTTTAATGTCTCTACGCTTGTTCAGTCACCTTGGTTGGCTTGGCCCATAGCGTCTAATGCCTGCCAACTGCGTTTTCATGACTCAGTTCCTGGTTACAAAGAGGATAGGCCAGATCCAAGGTTTTCTGACTCTCGTACTGTAACAACATATTCTGTTGGTAAATTGTGTAAACAGTAGTTGCAGCACTCTTCCCTAGATTCTGTTAAACAACATTTGTCTCTCCTATCAGGCAACATTGATCTGTCCGACTTTATAATAGGGCCTCGTGGTCCACGGCCTAAGAGATTCATTTATGAAACTTATAATGAACTCTGGAAGCTTTCGCAAATAGAAGCTGCTTCCCGTCTACGGGAAATAGATCAAGCAAATTTAGAAAAGGTGCTTGCTGTTGTTGACAATAGTATTAATACCCTGTCTTCCCGCATTTACACGTTAGAGAATATTGTGTCCTCTGTTGTTGATATTGTACAAGATGATGTTTCTGTGTTATATCATGGTCAGAATCAATTGCGTTCAGTTATGCAGTTTGCATGGACTTTGCAAACACTTAAGTTGGGTAAAGTTCCTTGGCATTTTTTGAACACCTCTGCCTTATTCCTGCCCTTTAATTTAACTGACAAACAGCAGTTCATGTCCATGAAGGATGCAGCATACACTCTGTTACATATCGAGAAAATAGAGCCCTTACCATTCTCTGTGGCGGAATTGGATTCTGCCGTGTGGCTAGTTCATGGGGTTATCGCCTTGCCTTTTTCTTTGTTTGAATTTAGTTTGTGCATGAAACATTATCCTGTGGGCCGTTTCCAGCCCTTGGGCAGTGCCTTCCTGCATGAACTTTGGTCCCTGCCTTTCATGTATAAATGCCTTAGAGACGGAAAGGAAGTTTTTCTCATGGGGAGTCATGCGATTCAACTGTGGGTCATTCCCTTATTTGCAAACACATTAAGTTGCACGGAGCTTGAAACGTTTCGGCTCCGAATCTTGCTTGTGTGTTGAAGGGTATTCCTGCTCCTGCTATTTCTCCTACTTTCACTGTGCTTGCTAATGGTAGCTATCTGATTTTGAATAACCAAGACTGCTGTGGCATGCTGGCCGGCATACCCTATATTGTTACAGTTTCACACAGGGTTGTCTGCTGCAAGAATGTGCTTTTTCCTCCCCCGCACCACATCGTAGATAGTTCTGTTTGGCCTTCCATTCCTACTCTGAAGGCGGATTTCAATAAATTGAGCAGAATAAAGGCACTATTATTGAACCAGGAGGTTATGCTCACATCCGCCCGGGAGACATTCATTCTCCAGGTGGCTAGTACCCACAGTGAAATACAGGCCCTTTTAAACACTAACCTCCCACAACATTTCGGTGAACTGATTCACCGTGTTTTTAATGCATCACGCACTGAAGATCTGGTGCACTTTTTTAAAGTTGTGGGCTCTGGCCTTGTGACCTCTTTTCAAACTATTTTTGGTGTAATACCGGTTTTTATTCATTCCATCTTTTCCAGCGTCTTTTGTGGTTTTCCGTTGATCCTCGCCTTAGCGGCAGGTATACTGCTGTTGGTCTGTTTACTACGCAATGGCTGCACCACCTTGGGCCCTTCTCGACCCAGGTCGACTCCAGATGCTCCGTGAGCGCATCCTCGCTGGCTTCGGCGTCTTGCCGTTGGCGACACTGAGTGTGTCCTATACACTTTCTTTTCGCTTTGCGTATTTCACTTGGGTGCAACCTGTGATGTCTTGCATCCGCTGTCCTTTCTCATGGACCATGGATTATTGCCTCTCCAATACGTCTTTGTCTGTTCCGGATTTTGTTCAGTTGGTTGGTCCCTTAGAGGCCCATGAACGGGACTGTTCCGCTGCAGGCTACATGGCGCGTGCGGCTGCACTGGGGATTTTGGCACAATGGGATATCTGGGCGGCTGCTCAGAATCTCCTACAACAGAGTTATATTGAGTACCACGCAAGTTGTCCCGCATTGCTATTCGCTGCTCCCTCATGCGAGGAACATGCCTGCAGCTTTGATTTATTGGACTGGATGGCGTTGCTTTTTTTCGACGATTCCAATGATGTCCCCTTGGAAGGTGTGGCGTTTTTCTGCACTTACACTCTGTTGGATTGACAAGGCCTTCGCTTTCTGCGACCTGCCAAGCTGGATTTTTTTTTTGCCTCTACAATTTTTTTTCTTCCTCTCCCATTCGTTGTCCTTCATGGGGACTGCTCCACAACAGACGTTTCTGTTCTGCTCGGTCGGAATGAACTCTGCCTTCGTCCTGTGTTTTGGCCGATGGACTGCCCAGGGGAGGGTGTTTTGTGGTTTGTGGCCTCCTGGTCTGCCTTGCTACGTTGACTTAGGCCTGGCTGCCGTGATGCCTTTTTGCGCATGTTACTTTGTGCCATTGTTTTTCCAGCCTCTGCTTCTGCCCGGCTATTTTAGAACTGTCTGCATTTCTGTCTTTCACCTTTTCTCCTGTTCCCTTTGGGCTACGTCTGCACAACATGTACAAGGTCAAAAAACAACGTCCCTTGTTCTTGCTGATCTGGCCAGTCCCTCGCACTTAGACATAACACTATGTACAGCTGCCCTGGAGAAATTTGTGTGCTTTTAATATTGTGATTTTCACGTTTGGGGGGACTTGGAGAAAAACCTTTCCAGAGAGAAGAGCTGTGCTTGCCTGATGATGTAAACCTTGCATCTAGATCTTGAGGTATGGGGGGTTCGCTAGTCAAAGCCCAGAGGTCTTCTGTTTTTATAATAAACTAGCTACTAGCACGGGGAGGGTGGTAAGGTCATTTAGCCCTATATCCACTGCTTTATGAAATGCTTTCCCGTTTGTATTCTATGGAGTTGTAACTATGCTGATTATATTATCCTTATGCATTATGCTGATAGTACTGGCACGTGTACTATATCTTAGAGCACGGTAGTTGAAATAAACATTTTAAACTATACAGTGTCTCTTCTTACGCACGTTGTGGACAGGTATGAGTGAGTTATGAAAGGGTGTTCTTGTACTGCGAGTCCTGAGAGAGAGATACCGTGTTCTGGGTTTTCTAATCATTGGTAGCATTGTTGCTAATGAGACACTACAGCTAGTCGGGTTGGGGTTTTAGGTGCTAAGGTTTATGGTTGGCTCACCACTATATTCCGAGGTCCTATTATCCTGTGCATAGCTCTGTGTATGTGCAGAATCCTTACAACAGTCTTAATGGCCGCAAACGTAAATATCCCGGCACATAGCCGCGCTGCGCTCCGGGCTCATTTACTGGCTTATGGAGTGCCTGACACGGGTGTCGCTCTCATCTTTGTGGTGCAGGCTGATCCGGCTCACCATTTTGAGGTGTTTTACTCTTGGGTCACTTTTCCGGCGGTGGAAGGAGCTGACAATTTGTTTCATGTTTACGCTCCCACTGCCCTACCCAATGCTTATCGGCCTTATCAGGCTCTTGGAGTACAACTTACGGCATGGCAACACCGTATTTGGTTTAATGGCGCCCTCCCACATCCGGTCACCCTGATTCGTTTAGGCCCCTTATCAATAGAGGGGGCCACATGGCCAGTTTTGGCCGGGTATACCCCACATCCACGTTATTTGGCATTTGCGGTTGATGAACTGCGCGTGTTGCATGTGTCTTTAATCCGCGTGCACAGAGCTTTGGTACAATATGTTACAGGCAACGTCCAGGGGGCCCCTCCTGGAGTTGCGGCGCATCCAGCTGGACCGGGCAGTGTAACCATAAGTCCCGTCATGGTTAATTCGGTGATGGGCAATCGCCCACAGAATAAGGATGATTTGCCTTATTGGCTTGCAGAAAAATTTGACCAGCTGGAGGCTGTTTTTCCGAATACTTCTCCTGTGGACAAACACAGGATTTTGACGATTAGTTTGCCGAAAGACTTAATTCCTGAGTTGACAGAATGCAACAACTGGGGCAAGGTATTCACAGCAGTGTATGCGAAGTGTTTCGGCACTCCTTCCATGACGGTTCTCCCTCTATAATTAAATGGGTGCAGGATGAACATGGCCCTGAAGTGGCTGTGGAATTGGGGATGAGACTGGTGGGAGTGTTCGATGTGGTGGCTGATCTAATCCTTGCGAACGTCAAGGGTGACGCAGTCAACTTTCAAGTTGCTAATGCTTTGGCTTTGGTCCCGGAGCCGGACAAGCCACGCGAATTACCAAAAATTATTGCACAGGCTTATAAAACCATTGGCCGCAATAGTTTGGGGGTTAAGCCTTTTGCTAAAACGCAAACTCAATCACAACCACAACAAAAAACTCAGTCTGAGAAAGAAGAGAAGCCGTTCTTTTCTAAAAAGAACTGGAAGTTGAAGAAACAGGGTAAGCAACAATCAAAGCCAGGGTCGCGTGCTGCATCCCCAGTTTCCGTATCTTCTGAACGCACGTATGATTTGCGCGACAGAGCGAGAATTAAATCTCCAGAAAGATTTCAAGTCCCTGACCCGCGTTCTCCTCGTTCTTCACAGGCACCATCGACCTCCCAGACTGGTGGAGGAGATCGCCAGGATAGAGGCAGGGGTCGTGAGGCCCCACAGGGACGAGACCAACCTCGACAACCAGGCCGAGGGAAACCAGAAGAATTTCCACGTTCTCGCCCACAGTTTCAGAAGAAAAAGTTGCAGCTTTAACAGCGAGGTATGCCACAAACGGTGAGAACGAGACTCCTGAATTGGACGTGGGCAGTGACGCTGCTAGACAGCGCCGCAGAAGTTACCATAGTGCGGGAGGCACTGCGTCCTCATGTGGAGGCGACAGCAACTGATACTTTCATTACTGTCGAGACAGCTGACACCCGAGTGGCACCCCTGACAGACTATTTAATATTGTCATTCAAATTGAAGGTGACATTGAGCGTGTTATTAAAGGGATTTTTTGGGAAAATCTGACCTCCTCTTACAACATTTTGTTGGCAGAAGCAGATTGGCCGCCCCCATTCGTACTTGCTGCACCGAGAGGGGAAGAAGTAATCCTTCCAAACTTTTCGCATCATGTCCCCAAGGACAAAGCGGAGGCGTTAGCGGCTGAATGGGCTGGGGCCCTGGCTCCGGCGCTATACCGTAACCACATGGGCTGGGATGAGGATTCTCCCCCCCATGATATACCCTTGCGGTCTCTGCCACAGCCCCAACCCCAATATCCCCTCCGGCGAGAAGCTAAAGGTCCCGTCTCAGACATTCTGACACAGTTAGAATATCAAGGAGTAATTGAAACATGCGTATCACCAATGAATAATCCCTTTTTTGCGGTTTCTAAACCCGATGGGTCGTACCGTTTAGTTTTGGATTACCGGCATTTGAACTCTCATTGTCGGACCTTTGCAGTACAAAATACCCACAGTTCTGCGCTCGTAGATAGTCTTGTTCGCAAAAAATATAAAACGACACTTGACCTTTCCAATAGATTTTACACGCACAATTTGTCCCCTGAGTGCAGCCAATGGAGCGCTTTCACTTCCGGTGGAAAACAAGTTAAATTTCGGCGTTTGCCCATGGGCTACAAGAACAGCCCGGGAGTCTTCGCCGCCCGTGTTGTCTCTTTGTTGGACGGCATAGACCCAGATGCGTATTTGTACGTCGACGATATCTATGTGACAGACGACGAATTATGGCCGCATCTTTCCCGTGTGGACCGCATTATTCTTGAATTTGCGGTCTTAGGCTACAAATTTAATTTTGCCAAATCTCACATCGCAGAATTCACTGTTTTGTTTTTGGGCTATGAGCTCAACAATGAAGGTAGGGGCTTAGCTCCCCATTTCTTGGAGAAGTGCACACTTTTGCGCCCTCCAACGACCCTGAAGAAAGTTCAGTCATTACTGGGATTTTTAAACTTCGGGCGTTCTTACATTCCCGAATATGCCCAGCGTATCAAGCCTCTTTATGCCTTGATACAACCTAACTTTTCAAAGTCATGCTGGCTTCCTGAGCATTCCTCTATACTGCACTCTTTGCAGTCTGATCTACTTGAATCTAAGTTCTTGTTGACCCGTGATAACCACACGAACCTGGTGATTAGAATTGTGCCAGGGGCAGTGGGTTTCACGTACTTAACGTTTAACGAAGGTGACACAGTACCTATTGCATACAAGTCGCATCTTTACACTTCAGCGGAGTTGCGCTTTTCCACTGTGGAGAAAGTTTTGACTGCAGTGCAAATGGCGATTCTTAAGGAACGCGCACTGGCACAGGTAAAACGCATTTTGGTGGTAACACCATATCCTGCCCTTGAGGCAGTGACGAAGGCAAGTGTACCAAACTCTAAGGCTTTGCACCCCCATTGGATACAATGGGCTACATCTCTGACGTCCCCGGATGTCACTTTTATTTTTGATTCCTCTCTTCAGACACAGGAGTTCTTGCAGTATGAATTTGTTCATCCTCCTCCTCTGTCTTTGCTGCCGCTTGAGGAGTACAAATGTATCATTTACACCGATGGTTCGGCGCAACCGGCCATGGGTTCTAAGCATGCTTATTCCGCCGCATATGCTATTGTTGCAGGTACTATGGTGAACGGTGAGTTCAAATCGAGTGTGGTGCACACGCAGGCACTGGGAGACAGTACTGCACAATTGGCCGAGCTGCGTGCTTTGGTGCTCGCACTTGAGTTTGCGAATCCAGACGTGGTGACACTTATTGTATGCGATTCTTACTACTGTGTTCAATCCTTTAATGACAACTTATTCTTTTGGTCTCAACACGACTATAGAGATGCTAAAGGCAGCACAATTAAGCATAAAATGCTTTGGGTTCGAGTGGCAGATCTTAAACAACGTCTGCCTCTCACACAGGTGATTCACACTCTTGGCCACTAGCGTGTGGGCGCACATGCGGTCGGTAACAGTTTGGCGGATGAAGCTGCCAAATCAACAGTAGGCACGTGCTCAGTATCAGCAGTTACAAGATCCATGACAAAAATAGATAATGAGATTTTGGCAGCTATTGCTGCAACAAAGGAAGGTGCTAATTACACACGGGGTTTCCCTTCCAAGTACTCTTATCACTTAAGTCCCGAACATGTTCCTTACGTAAGAATTCCAGACGTTGGTGATCGGCTGATTCCCAACGCGGACCGCAGAACTGCCTTGATAACGGCCGCACACGAAGGCTTGGCTTCAGCCCATGCTGGCGTGTCTGCGACTGTTTCCATCTTGCAGCAGCGTTACTGGTGGCGTGGTTTATATAAACAGACCCGTACTTATGTGCTTTCTTGTGACGTGTGTCAGCAAATTAAGCCTTCAACGGTTACATGACCACCACAAACACAGCTCTGCATTTCTAATAAACCTTTTGGGTGTGTTTACCTTGATCACTGCAGTCCATTTTCTTCTGACACTGCATATAAATACATCTTAGTTGCAGTAGATTCGTGCACACGTTTCATCTGGGTTTGGCCACAACGAAGTGCTGACGCACGAAATGTCATCAGGGATTTGCGTGTCTTTGTGGGAATTTTTGCCTGTGGCACCTTCCATTCCGACCAAGGTCCAGCGTTCGCCTCTAAGGCGTACAAAAACACAATGCGGTCTATGGGGGTGCAGGTGCAATTTTCGTCTCCATATAGGCCCGAGGGCAACTCAATTGTGGAGCGAATGAACCGTGACTTAAAGCAATCCTTGACAGCTAGAGTCTTAGGTACTGGCAGGAACTGGCTTGCCCACTTGTATGGCCTGCAACGTGCACTTAATAATCTCCCTAGAAGATCTCTGGGTGGGCGGACCCCATACGAAATGCTCTTTGGCATACAAATGTTTGTGTCAGACCTTGATGGTCTAGACATGGCGGCGAATGCCGCAATCTTTGACGTAGGTAATCATTCTACTATGTTGCAGGACTTACAAAAGACCCGTGACAAACTTGCAAACGACCACTTGCCTTCAGCCACTGACGCTGCGTTGCAGGTTCCGGTTGCCGGCTGGCTTCCGAAGGTTGGGGATCTGGTCCGAGAGAAGGTGGAGAACAAAAAATAATTTGGCCCCTCTTATCATGCACCGGTTCCAGTTCTTGGCTTGACGGGTACTCGTACAGTCATCTTACCACCGCTACCTGGTCGCAAAGAGAACAGATACATCTCAGTGGACAATGTCAAGCTACAACATCTGGCCGATCCTGAATAGCGTGACACCTGCGGTATCATGTCCAGCCATTTCAAGGACTCCTGTTTGTGGCCCTCCAGCCTACACGGACACTGATGTTGCCATTGAGATGGTCGCTTTGCCTGATCGCCTGCTCACCTTCCCGGCTTCTTCCGGCAACGAGGAAACCGAGTATGCATACCCCGCAAACGAGTCGGTGGCTCATTTACCTACAACACCACTGAGCCCAACCCGTTTCTCCTTTGATTCGGCTTCCACCTCATCACTTATCCCGTCCAGCATCAGTATTTTTATATCCTGGTTCAGAGACAATTTTTTGGTCCCACCATGGACATACATCTGGTTGGTACTATTCCTGATTTTCCTGTTCATGTCCGTTGGCTTTGTGACAGTTTTTTTCTTGCTCATCAATGGTCACTATTTACCAGAACTCTCTACAGTGAACTGTGTCGCTGGAACTTTGGCTCCGCATTCTTCATCCCACATCATGAAGCATGACCACACATTTGTGAACATTTCCGCCTTCCCAGTCGCTGATGGCATCGTATGGGATGCTGTAAATTTCCAAATTCATGGACCAACCGAGATTATTAATGTACTGAATGTCCTTCGTGTTTCCATGGGTGATATGGTAAAAAGGAATATTCATTCTGACGATTGGGATGTGCATGCCGTTGAATCGTTATTCTCTGATTTGAAATATTATGCTGCTTTTAATGCTGAAGATTTGTACTTAAATTCTGCAAATTCTGCTGATTTATATTGTCACCAGCATTGGGGCAACCATTTTCTGCATAAACCAAGTAGACTTCGGGGTACTTTTAATTACACCCAATGGGAACATTGTCCGACCCCTCTACCAGGTAGCTCCCAAACACTTAAAAGTAAATTTACTTACTTTACCGACTTTGATAGATCAAACCCTGGGTCCTATTATTTTAAATTGAACATTTCGTCAAATCAAAAGGTCATGTTGACACACACCAAATTGCTATATTCCGGCTACTTTCTGGACGCATTAGCCGTGGGTGGTTATGAGCACTGGAAGGACACCATCGACTTAAAGTCTATCTGGGGCACGAAATCATGGCAGGTACGCGGTACGGAAGCCTTACACCGTGCTTGCCTAATCCCGGCCCAAATTTTATTTTTAAATAGTACGATCTATCAAACAACTTGTTGGGGTTTGGCTACTTCCAAACAATTGAATGCACCCTCCATTCCCGTATTGTCTTCAAATCCCAACGAGAGCTTGCATTTCAATATTTCCCTTGCAAATTTGCAAGCTTTGTTTCAAAATAATTCCTTTAATATTTCTACGACTGTTCAGTCTCCCTGGTTGGCTTGGCCCATAGCATCAAATGCCTGCCAACTACGTTTTCATGACTCGGCTCCTGGTTACAAACAGGATAGGCCAGATCCAAGGTTTTCTGACTCTCGTACTGTTACAACATATTCTGTTGGTAAATTGTGTAAACAGTGGTTGCAGCACTCTTCATTAGATTCTGTAAAACAACATTTATCCCTCCTATCAGGCAACATTGATCTGTCCGATTTTGTTCTAGGGCCTCGAGGTCCTAGACCTAAAAGATTTATTTATGAGACTTACAATGAACTCTGGAAGCTTTCGCAAATTGAAGCTGCTTCCCGTTTACGGGAAATCGATCAGGCAAATCTAGAAAAAGTGCTCGCTGTTGTTGACAATAGTATTAATACCCTGTCTTCCCGCATTTACACATTAGAGAATATTGTTTCATCTGTTGTTGATATTGTACAAGACGATGTGTCTGTGTTATATCATGGTCAGAATCAATTGTGTTCAGTAATGCAGTTTGCGTGGACGTTGCAAACATTAAAAATGGGCAAAGTTCCATGGCATTTTTTAAACACGTCTGCCTTGTTCTTGCCATTTAATTTAACTGAAAAACAGCAATTCATGTCCATGAAAGATGCAACATACACTCTCTTACATATCGAAAAGATAGAGCCGTTACCATTCTCTGTGGCGGTGACTGACTCTGCAGTGTGGCTAGTTCACGGGGTTATCGCTTTGCCTTTTTCTTTATTTGAGTTCAGTTCATGCATGAAACATTATCCTGTTGGCCGTTTTCAGCCTTTAGGCAGTGCCTTCTTGCATGAACTTTGGTCCCTGCCTTTCATATACAGATGCCTTAGGGACGGAAAGGAGGTCTTTCTCACAGGGGAGTCTTGCGATTCTACAGTGGGTCATTCCCTAATTTGTAAAAACATTAAATTACACGGGGCTTGTAATGTTTCTGCTCCGAATCTTGCTTGCGTTTTAAAGGGCATTTCGGCACCTGTTATATCACCTACTTTCACTGTGCTTGCAAATGGTAGCTATCTGCTTCTGAATAATCAAGACTGCTGTGGAATGCAGGCAGGCATCCCCTACATTGTAACGGTTTCACACCGTGTTGTGTGCTGCAAAAATGTGCTTTTTCCACCCCCGCACGAAATGGTAGATAGTTCCATTTGGCCTTCCATACCCACTTTGAAGGCGGATTTCAATAAATTGAGCAGAATAAAGGCGCTATTATTAAACCAGGAGGTTATGCTCACTTCCGCACGGGAGACCTTCGTCCTCCAGGTGGCGAGTACCCACAGTGAGATACAGGCTCTTTTGAACACAACCCTCCCACAACATTCCGGTGAACTGATTCACCGCGTATTCAATGCTTCTAATACCGAAGGTCTTGTGCACTTTTTTAAAGTTGTGGGCTATGGCCTTTTTACCTCCTTTCAAACTATATTTGGTGTAATTCCGGCTTTTATTCATTCTACTTTTTTCCAGCGTCTTTGGCGGCTTCCCCTTGATCTTAGCCTTAGCTGCTGGAATATTACTTTTAATTTGTTTGCTGTGCAATGGTTGCACTTCCTGGGGGCCTACTCGACCAAGGTCGACTCCGGATGCTCCGTGAACGCATGATCAACAGCTTCGGCATCCTACCATTGGCGACACTCAGCGTGTCCTATAGACTTTCTTTTCGCTTTGCGTATTTCACTTGCGTACAACCTGTGAAGTCTTGCTTACGATGTCCTTTCTCTTGGTCCTTGGATGTTTGCCTCTCCAATACGTCTCAGTCGGACACGGATTTTGGCCAGTTGATGAGCCCCTTAGTGGCCCATGAACGGGAATGTTCCGGCACTGGATTGATGGCACGTGCGGCTGCTCAGAATCTCCTACAACGAAGTTATATTGAGTATCACACAAGTTGTCCCGCAATGCTGATCACTGCTCCCTATTATGAGGAACATGAATGCAGTTTTCATTTGTTGAACTGGATGGCATCTCTTTTTGCGGACGACACCAATGATGTCCTCTTGGAAGGTGTGGTAGTTTTCTGCGCATACACTCTTTTGGATTAGGGGCCTTTGCTTTCAACAAACTGCATTTCTGGATTTTTTTTGTCTTTTAGTGCCCTAATTTCTAGACCTATCTGGAATGTTTTTTTTATCCTGAACTTTTTTTCCATTCACTGTCCTTCATGGGGACTTTTCATAAATAGACATTTACATTCTGCTCCATCTATTTGAACTCTGTTTTTGTCCTTTGTCTTGGCCTATGGACTGACCAGGGGAGGGTGTAGTGTGGATTGTGGCCTCATTGTCTACATTGCTAAGTTAGCTTAGGCCTGGCTGCCATGATGCCTTTTTTGCACACATTACTCTGTGACTTTGTTTTTCCAGACTCTGCTTGTGCCCGGTTATATTAGAACTGTCTGCCTTTTTGCCTTTCACCTTTTCTCATGTTCCCTGTGGGTTTCGTCTGCACACCATGTACAAGGTCGAAAAACAACGTCCCTTGTTATTGCTGATCTGGTCAGCCCCTCGCACTTAGACATAACACGAAATACAGCTGCAGTGGAGACATTTGTGTGCTTTTAATATTGTGATATCCCTGTTGGTGGCACTTGGAGAAAAACCTTTCCAGGGAGAAGAGCTGTGCTTGTCTGATGATGTAAACCTTGCATCTAGACATTGAGGTATGGGGTCCGCCTGACAAAGCCCAGAGGTCTTCTATTTTTTTAATAATCTAGTTACTAGCACGGGGAGGGTGGTAAGGCAATTTAGCCCTATATCCACTGTCTTTATACAATGCTGTCCCCGTTTGTAGTCTATGGAATTGTAACCATGCTTACTATTTTATCGTTATGCATTATGCTGATAGTACTGGCACGTGTACTTTATCTTAGAGCACGATAGTTGAAATAAACATTTTAAACTATACTGTGTCTCTTATTACGCACGTTGTGGACAAGTATGAGTGAGTTATGAAATAGTGTTCTTGCTCCCGCGATTCTGAGAGAGTCCATGTTCTGGGATGTCTAATCATTGGTTGCTTCGCTGTAGTACGGAGAACGAATGAGACGCTAAAGCTAGTCGGATTGGGATTGTGGGTACTAAGGTGCATGGTTGGTACACCACTATACACCGAGGTCCTATTTTCCTGTGCATAGCTCTGTATATGTGCAGAATCCCCGCAACAGCACTACTATCCCACTCAAAGATTCAGTCAGGCACTATCCATGCTCTCATCTACTCAGTCAGGTACTACTTATGCACTCATAGAATAGTCCAAGCATTACCCTTAGACTCATATTTTCTCTCAGGTACTTGCCATACACTCATAGAATCATCCAGTTACTACTACTGCAGTCATAGAATCATTCAGGCAGTACCTATGCATGTTTTTATTCTTTCAAGCATTACTGATACACTCTTGTCTTTAACCATGTGTTAGCTTTGCACTCATGGTTTGTCTAAGGTATTTCCCCTGCACTGATCTAATCACCCATTCAGTACTGCTGTTCTTATGCAATCACCCAGGCAGTACTGTTGCACTGAACTATTTACTCAGGTGGTACCCATCTAGTCAACAGTTTACTCTCAGGTACTACGCACTACCCATCTGTTTGTATGTTTCTTTGATATATGATGCCACTTTTAAAAGGTACAGACACATGCATGCATGTTCTCTGGAATATTGTGAGTCTTTTAACAGACACATTGAAAACGTTGCTGCTTTGTATTTGGTTAGGCCCAACACTCTGAGTAGTAGTTGAATAGTGAAGCTGCAGCCCAAAAGTAAGGTTTAAGACATGTTGGCAGAGGGATTCGTGATTTAGTTAGCTCGTATTGGTCGATGAAGATGTACACTTCAAGTATACCACATAACTTTAGGAGTCTCTTTAAAATGGGAAGTGCAGTCTCTCAAGTTTTGAGGAAATTTTTAGTCTTATTAGTGAGGTACGTGTCCACGTCCATATGTATTCTCTAATGTGTTATGTCAAAGAGATGGTAGAGGTATAAAACTTTGGTATACATCTATCTGTGTCTTTATTTTATATATGATGCCCCTAGGGAAAGGCACAGACACATGCATGCCATGTAACCCCTCAGACATTAACCATACATTCGTGCAATCACCCAGGCACTACTAACCCACTCAAAGATTCAGTCAGGCACTACCCATGCTCTTACCTACTCACTCTGATACTACTGATGCACTCATAGAATGGCCCAAGAATTACCCTTACACTCTCATTTTCTCTCAGGTGCTTCCCATACAGTCATACAATTATCTAGTTACTAGCACTGCAGTCATAGAATCACTCAGGCAGTACCCATGCACTTTTTTTTGCTCTTTCAAGCACTACTCATACACTCTTGTCTTTAACCATGCGTTAGCCTTGAACTCATGGTTTGTCTAAGGTATTTCCCCTGCTCTGATCTAATTACCCATTCAGTACAGCTGCTCTCATGCAATCACCCAGGCAGTACACTTGCACTGAACTATTCACTCAGGCGCTACCCATCTAGTCATCCATTCTCTCAGGCACTACTCACTATCCATCTATTTGTATGTTTCTTTGATATATGATGCCACTTTTAAAGGTACAGACGCATGCATGCATGCTTTCTGGAATATTGTGAGTCTTTTAACAGATAGATTGGAAAGGTTGCTGCTTTGTATTTGCTTAGGCCCAACACTCTGAGTAGTTGGTGAATAGTGAAGCTGCAGCCCAAAAGTAAGGTTTAAAATATGTTGGCAGAGGGATTAGTGATTTGGTTACCTTGTTTTGGTCTATTGAGATGTACACTTGAAGTATGCTGCAGAATTTTACGTGTCTCTTTAAAATGAGAAGTGTAGTCTGTCAAGTTTAAGGGACTTTTTAGTCTTATGACTGAGGTATGTGTCTGCGTGCTCATGTATTGTCTCATGTGTTATGTTGAAGAGATGGTAGAGGTGTAAAACTCTGGTACACATGTATCTGTATGTTTGTTTTACATATGATGGTAGTAGGAAAAGGCACATATACATACATATTATGTAATCCCTCAGATATTGACCATAGATTTGTGCAATTATGCAGGCACTACTATCCCACTCAAAGATTCCGTCAGGCAGTACTGATGCTCTCACCAACTAAATATGGTACTACTGATGCAGTAATAGAATGTCTCAAGCATTACCGTTACAGTTTTATTTACTCTCAGGTACTTCCTATACAGGCATACACTCATCTAGTTGCTACCTTTGCTGTCATAGAATCACTCAGGCAGTACCCGTGCAGTTTTTTATTCTTTCAAGCAATACTCATACACTCATATCTTCAACCATGTGGTAGCCTTGCGCACATGGTTTGTCTAAGGTATTTCCCCTGCACTGATCTAATCACCCATTTAGTACTGCTGCTCTCATGCAATCACCCACGCAGTACTGTTGCTGTAAACTATTCCCTCAGACACTACCCATCTAGTCATGTATTTTCTCAAGCACTGCCCACTAGCAATCTATTTGTATGTTTCTTTGATATATGATGGCACTTTTAAAAGGTACAGACACATGCATGCATGCTTTCTGGAATATTGTGAGTCTTTTAACAGACATATTGAAAAACTTGCTGCTTTGTATTTGGTAGGCCCAACACTGTGAGTAGTTGTTGAATATTGTTATTGTTATTGAAGTTTGTAGCACGCACGGATACTCCAAAGAGTGTCCCAGCGCGAGCCTTGAGAAGTGAAGAAGGACCGGTTAGATAAAAAGAAAAGTTTTGAGCCGTTTTTTAAAAAGAGTAAGGTCCTGGATGCTGCGAAGAGCAAATGGAAGAGAGTTTCAGGCCGTGGCAGCCTAAAAGCAAGAGAGCTGCCACCCATTCTTTGGAGGTGAAAGCTAGGTATCTGGGCGAGAAGCTGAGAAGCTGACTGAAGCTGTCTAGCTGGAGTATAAAACATAAAACTTTTCCTTAAGAAAATTGGTCCGGAAGCGTGTAGGGCGCGAGGCGCCAAGACCAGGGCTTTAAACTTAACACGTTCGGCAACAGGCAGCCAGTGAAGTATGCGCAGATGTTGTCTAACGCTGCTTCTAATTGGGATATTAAAAAGAAGCCTGGACTCAGCATTCTGGACTACCTGCAATCTGTTGAGCATGTAGCCCGGTAAACCAACGTACAAAGCGTTGGCGTAGTCGATACGCGACAGTATCAACGCCCGAGTGACCGTTTCCTTGGCAGCCCTGAGAAGAAGCGGGAGAAATTTCCCAAAACAGTTCCCAGCAAGCTTCTTGATCTGGATGGAATTGGACAAGTTCTCTTCAAACCGAATCCCCAGATGCTTTGCGGGTTGTCCTGAAGAAGAAGGCAAGGGATAGTCGGCTGGCCAGAGTGCTTCTCTAAACTGGGGAGGGAAATTCCCATAAAGGAGGATTTCCGATTTGTCTTCATTGCACTTTAGCTGCGCTAAGGAAAGCCAATGAAAGACTGCTATCAGACAGTTTTTTGCCTCAGAGGTAGAGTACTCGGATTTGCCCCAGGTGAACAGAAGCTGAGTATCATCGGCGTATGCAATAATTTTGGCTCCAAGATCCTCCGCCAGCCGAACCAAGAGAGTGACGTAAATGTTAAAAAGAAGGGGCCTCAAAGAAGACCCCTGCGGCACTCCAGTGGTCACCAACTGTGGCGGGGATGCAAACGTGGGAGCGAAACCTGTTGCGTACGACCTTCCAGAAAAGATTTCAACCAGCTCCAGGCAGTACCCGAAATACCTATGTGCGCCAGACGAGCAAGTAGCAAAGATTGGGGAACGGTATCAAAAGCTGCCGAAAGGTCCCGCAAAATCAGGGCTGCCCTTCCGCCAGAGTCCAAGCAATCCCGAATAGCTTCAGAGACTTCAACTAAAGCAGACTCAGTACTATACGAGGCTCTGAACCCGGATTGGGCTGGATGGAGTAAGCCCGAGCTTTCGATGTATTCGGTAAGTTGTTTATTGACGAGCTTCTTACAGATTTTAGCCACACTAGGTAGAAGGGAGATGGGACGATAGCTCACAGGGTCCAGTGGATCCAGCAACGTTTTTTTTAAGAGTGGCAGAATCTTAGCCTGTTTCCATGCTACCGGAACAAGAGCCTCCTGGAGGGACAAATTAATGAGCCTATTGACTTCAGGGTTGACTGTCTCTGCGACTGAAGCCAGAAGCCTAGCTGCACAGGGGTCAGATGGAGAACTGGATTTCAAGGCCATGAGAACCCTAAGTGAGTCTGGCAAATCGATGGGTGTAAAAGCCACCGGGGAAGGAGATGAAGCAGGTGGAGCCTCCGACGGCGAGGATACAGCCATAGCCTGATTCCGAATAGTAAACGACGCCTGTATAGAGCGGATCTTATTAATGAAATAGTTTGAAAGTTTCTCGCACCAGGCATTCGAAGCAGGGAGCCTCATAGACTCAGCTCTTGGAGCCAGAAAGCTCTGGACAATGGAGGACATTTCCTTAGAGTTATTTCTGGCTGAATCAATGCGATCCGCATAGTAAAGACTTTTAGCATGCAATATGGTGGTGTAATACATTTTCTGAGCTTTCCTAAGCATCAGCTTCGCCAACGGGCAGAAATCTTTCCACCAGCAGCGTTCCAATTTTTTGCATTGCTGCTTCAACGCTTTAAGTTCAGGCGCGTCCAGTGTTTTGAGGGGGACTCCCTGGCCCGCCTATGAAGGGATGGAGGAGAGAGAAGATCCACCACCCGTATGATCCAACCAGAAAAACTAGCCAGCGCTCCCTCTAGGTCAGTGGGAGGAACTGGTCTTGACTCTGCCAGAGCATGGCTGAAAGTCAGAGGGTCAATTATGGCGGAGGCAGGGCCCTGTCCAACCTGTCCCGGAAGATTATTGCCCTTTGAGGCCCAGGAAAAATAAAACCGCTCCAACTGGGTTAGCAGCACACATTAAAAGGGATTACATTACATCAATTACTCATGCTACCAGTTAAACATGAAAATAAATTAGAATATCATAAGCTATCTGGAGAGTTCTAAAGAAAATGAAACTTCTAATCATTGATGAGGTGAGCATGGTCTCAAACTTAATGATTGCCTTTGTACATTTAAGAATGCAACAGATTTTAAAAACAGATTATGATGTTTTATTTGGAGGAAAACATGTAATTGTATTCGGAGATCTACTAGAACTTACTCCTGTGAAAGGACAACCAGTTTTTAAAACCCTTGTTCATGAAGACACAAGGAAATCTTTGGGAACAGTGATGAACATTATGGAAACATTCTTCAAGATATAAGAATTGGTGTTTTGACAAAACATGGTAAAGAAGCTTTACAAAGTCGGCTACTAATGAACTTGTTTTCAAATGAAAACATTGCACCTGAAATAATGTACAAAAAAATTGGAGAAAAGAAGTCTGTAGTTTGCCTAATGCCAACACTGCTAGAGTGTTCTACATTCAATCAAGAACTTTTGAAACTGGAGAAAAAACCAATAGTGAAAATGGAAGACATTGATAAAATGGAACACGAAGGAGTTACTATTCTTCTCTCAGAGAAATTACAGTCAAAATTGGATTCTTTGGAGAAGTCTGTATCTAAGACTGCTGGTTTAGAAAAGACTTTATATGTATGTGTAAACAGTCGGGTAATTTTACGGCATAATTTGGATGTAGAAAAAGGTTTAGTAAATGGAGCAATGGGAAAAGTTGTTGATTTTGTTAATTATCAGAACAGAGATGGAATTGAATTTTTGAAGATTAAATTTGATCAGATTGAAGAGGTAGAACAGATTGGACGTTGTGCTGTTTGTTTTTTGCTTGTAAAAGACTTGTATGTTCGTAGAAAACTGTTTCCTCTTTCTTTAGCATATGCAGTAACCATTCATAAATCTCAAGGTTCAAGTGTAGACAGTGCTTTGGTAAATATTGGAAGTACAGTGTTTAAAGAAGGCATGGCATACGTTGCATTGTCTCGAGTAAGAAGATTATCTGGTTTGTATTTGATTGATTCTGATGAAAAAGATTAGTGCTAATGCAAATTGTGTAAGAGAGTACAATCGGTTAAGAAGACTTTATGCTCCTAACTTAGGTGTGTCCAAAACGGAAATATCACAAATATTCTACTGAGATTCAAAAAAAAGAAAACAATTGAAGAGAATCATGAAGGTGCAAAGAAAATGAAAATGGACTCCGTTGATGATATTGTAGGATACCAATTAGAAAATAGTTCAGGTATCAACTGCTATGCTAATGTAATTGTAAATGTTGTCTTTTATCTAGAAGATCTTCATCATGAAATTATGGAAAATCGAGAAGAAAGATTCTGCTCTTTATTACGTTATATTTTTGAAAAGTTGGTAACTGATAAAACTAAAATCCATACTGCTTCTGGCATTCGGCAACTTTTGGATATATGTACTGCTTCTTCACAATTTACACTTAATATACAACAAGATGCACAAGAATTTCTTATGCTAATGCTTGCAGTATTAGAAGATGAAGGAATAGAAATTGAAAATGTATTTGGACTAAGTTACAGATGGGATCATAAATGTGAAGAGTGTTCATTTTCTTCTAACACTGAAATAGGCACTGAACGATTCATATACTTGACGATACCAGATTCAAAATCAGTATCTTTTAACAAATTAGTAAAAACAGCTAATCAAGATATGAAATGTTCTCATTGTAAATCAGAAATGTTGTCAACATTATATATAGAAAGATTTGGAAAATATGTCATTTTAATGCTACAACTTTGTAGAGCAAATGGGAGAAAATTGGAAACCAAAATTAAAAATTTTGTGGCAACTCAAGTATCAATTTCAGGAAGAACTTTTAAAGCAGTAGCTATTCTTTTCCATGATGGACCTACTACAACATCTGGACACTATACTGTGTATTTAAAGTGCAATAAAGGATGGACACATTGCAATGATGCCCATTTGGAATTCAAATATAAGTTGCCTTACGAATTACCAAAATCATATCTGATATTTTTTATGCCAAAGTTTTGAAAACATCATTCGGCCTATTGGGAAAATATGAACACGAATGAACAAGTTTATTTTGGATATTTTTAATGCAAATGGATTTGGAAACATTATTTGGCCTATTGGGAAGATGTGAACAATTACTGTTTGGATTATTGTTTGTGCTAATTCATATTGCATTTGGAAAATTGTTTCAAAGAAGTAGTTTATGTATTTGATCTTTACAGTATCCGCAATGTAAATGAGAGTGTATATTTTACAAAATGTACTTGAGAAAAATAAAAGATTTAATGTAGTTGGAGAATGTAATTTAGAAACTGTAGATAGGTAAACAGATAGTTACACTTGTTGTAAATATTTTCAACGCAGATTTGTTTTTTTTTACAATCTCATTGATTGTTTTTTCCCCCCGCTGTTTTATGATGATCTACATTGAAATCACTGTGTATCGTGAAATTCAGTAGAATATGAGAACAACAAAAAAGGGAAACTGAGTATATTATGCAATTCTAAAATTATGTTCTGTTCTAAAAACTATAATATTATATTCGATAACAGTTTTTTACAGAAGGTAATGGCGAAGTTTGAAAAGATTTTAAATTCATTTTACAACAAAACTACTGTAAAATACTTCCACTGAGTTTTGTATCTTTTTTAGTAAAAAAGGTAAGATAGAATAATGTAATAAGCATAATAATGTGAACTAATGTTTACAGTTGCTTTTATTGCACTCATCCATTTTTCCAAGGCTACCCATGCACTCATCTACACAGTTAGGCACTATTCCCACACTCCTCCAATCACCCAGTCACTATCCATGCATTTCTCCAATCACCTAGCCAGTACCCATACATTTATAATATCACCCAGACACTACCTATGTACTCATCCAATCACCCAGGCACTACCTGTACACTCATGCAATCAGCTAGACATTACCCGTATACTCTTGCAATCACCCAGGTATTACCTATACATCCTCTAATCCCCCAAACATTACCCCTGCACTCATGCAATCACCCAGACACTACCCTTGCACTCTTTCAATCACCCAGGCAGTATCTATGCAGTCCTCTAATTACTCAGCCAGTACTACGCACTTATAAAATCACCCAGACACTACCTATGCACTACTCCAATTATCCAGGCAGTACCACTACACTCATGCAACCACGTGGACATTACCCCTGCACTCATGCAATCACCTAGACATTACTCATGCACTTTTCCAATTACCCAGACATTACCCCTTCACTCATGCAATCACCTAGTCATTAAACATGCACTCCTTAAATCACTCAGGCAGTACACATGCACTTATAAAATCACCCAGGCACTACCTATGCACTCCTGTAATCACCCAGGAACTACCCCTGTACTCCTCCAATCACTCAGCCAGAAACCTTGCACTGATAAAATCACCCAGACACTACCTATACACTTCTGCAATCACCCAGGCACTACCCCTGTACTTCTCCAATCATTCAGCCAGAACCCTTGAACTTATAAAATCACCCAGGCACTACCTATACACTTCTCCAATCACCCAGGCACTACCACTACAGTCATGCAACCACCCAGACATTAATCTTGCACTCATGCAATCAACCAGGCACTAGCTACACACTCATAGAATAACCGAGGCAGTACTTTTGCACTGCTGCAATCACCCAGGCAGCATCCATGCACTCCTCCAATCATCCAGCCACTACCCATGCACTTAAAAAAAATCACCCAGGCACTACTTGTACACTTTTTCTATTACCCACGCACTACCACTACAGTCATGCAATGACCCAGACATTACTCTTGCACTGATGCAATCAGCCAGACATTAGTCATGCACTCCTCCAATTACCTACACATTACCCTGCACTCATGCAATCACCTAGCTATTACCCATGCAGCCCTTCAATCACTCAGGCAATACCCATGCACTTATAAAATCATTCAGACACGACCTATGCAGTCATGCAATCACAGAGGTACTACTGGTGCACTCATCGATGCACCTAGGCATCACCCATGCACTCCTCCAATCAGCCATGCACTATCCATCTACTCCTTCAATCATCCAGTCACTACCCTTGCAGTCCTCCAATAGCCCAGGCACTACTGCTGTAATCATATAATTACCCAGGCAATACCCATACACCTATAAAAACATCCAGACACTACCTATGCACTCATGGAATCACACAAGCACTACCCATACACTTCTCCATATATTCCACTTACCACAATTCATACAACACTCCTCGATGCAGCTAGGCATTACCCATGCACTCCTCCAATCATCCAGCCAGTACCCATGCACTTAAAAAATCACCCAGGCACTACTTATACACTTTTCCAATCACCCAGGGACTTCCACTACAGTCATGCAACGACCCAAACATTACCCCTGCACTCATGCAATCACTTAGGCATTACCTATCCACTCCTCCAATGACCCAGACATTACTCCGGCACTCATGCAATCACCTAGCTATTACCCATGCAGTCCTTCAATCACTCAGACAGTACCCATGCACTTATTAAATCATCCAGATACTACGCATGCACTCATGCAAACACAGAGGTACTACTGATGCACTCATCAATGCACCTAAGCATTACCGATGCACTCCTCTAATCAACAATGCACTATCCATGTACTCCTTCAATCACCCAGTCACTACCCTTGAAGTCTTTCAATAACCCAGGCACTACCGCTGTACTCATATAATTAGCCAGGCAATACCCATACACTTATAAAAACATGCAAACACTACCTATGCACTCATGCAATTACACAGGCACTACTGATGCACTCCTCGATGTACCTAGGCATTACCCATGCACTCCTCCAATCAGCCATGCACTATCCATGTACTCCTTCAATCACCCAAGCACTCCTCTTGCACTCCTCCAATAACTTTGGCACTAGCGCTGTACTCATATAATTACCCAGACAAAACCCATGTACTTATAAAATCACCCAGGCACTACCTCTATACTCCTGGAATTAGCTAGACATTACCCTTACACTCATGGAATTACTGAGGAATTAGCTATGCAATCCTCTAATCCCGCAGACATTACCCCTGCACTCATGCAATCACTTAGGCATTAGCCATGCACTCCTCTAATTATCTACACATTACCCCTGTACTCATATAATCACTTAGGCATTACCTATGCATTCCTCCAATGACCCAGACATTTACCCTGCACTCATGCAATCACCTAGCTATTACCCATGCAGTCCTTCAATCACTCAGTCAGTATCCATGCACTTATAAAATCAACCAGGTACTTCCTATGCACTCATGCATTAACCCAGGCAATACTTATAAACTTCTCCAATCACCCAGGAACTACCACTACACTCATGCAACCACCCAGACATTACTTTTGCACTCATGCAATCACCTGGGCTCTAGCTATGCACTCATACAATAACCCAGGCACTACTCTTGCACTGCTGCAATCACCCAGGCAGCAACCATGCACTCCTCCAATCATTCAGCACTTAAAAAATCACCCAGGCACTTCCACTACAGTCATGCAACCACCCAGCCATTAATTTTGCACTCATGCAATCAACCAGGCACTAGCTATACACTCATAGAATAACCGAGGCAGTACTTTTGCACTGCTGCAATCATCCAGGCAGTATGCATGCACTCCTCCAATCATAAAGCCAGAACCCATGCACTCAAAAATCACCCAGGCACTGCTTATATACTCTTCCAATCACCTAGGCACTACCACTACAGTCATGCAACCACCCAGACATTACTCATGCACTCCTCCAATTACCCACACATTACCCCTGCACTCATGCAATCACCTAGACATTACCCATACACTCCTTCAATCACTCAGGCAGTACCCATGCACTTATAAAATCATCCAGACACTACCTATGCACTCATGCAATCACAGAGGTACTGCTGATGCACTCATCGATGTACCTAGGCATTACCCATGCACTCCTCCAATTAGCCATGCACTATCCATGTACTCCTTCAATCACCCAGGCACTACTCTTGCACACGTCCAATTACTCAAGCACTTCCCCTGTAGTCATATAATTACCCATCCAGTACCCATGCACTTATAAAATCATCCAGGCACTACCTATGCACTTATGTAATCACACAGGCACTACTGATGCACTCCTTGATGCACCTAGACATTAGCCATTCACTCTTACAATCACCTAGGCATTACCCATGTACTCATGCAATCACTCAGGTAGTACATATGCACTTCTGCAATCACCCAGGCTCTACATATGCTCTCATGCAATCACACATGCACTACCTATACACTTCTCCATATATTCCACTTGCCACAATTGATACAACACTTAGACATTTGTCGATTTTTAACCAAATAGGCGGTTCTGAAAAGAACCATTTTTTTCTTATTTTTTGTTTTATATTTTTGTGTGTTTTTTTAACTCTTTTTTGAATCTTTTGGGTGTTTTAAAAAAATAAATGAAATCATAAACAGAACCAACAGTGAAAACGTTAAAACAAATTATGCAATTGGAAAGTCATTGCATAAAAAAGAAAAAAAAATTAACAGTGGTGGTTCCTAATGGCAACCAGGATGGCATCCAGTGATTGCTCACCAAAACATAAGATCTTCTTACATTTAACACAGCGCTGCTCCACTCTGGCAAGGTCAGGGATGATGTTTGGTGTAGCAGTTGTTGTGGAAGCAGAGGATCTGCTAGGTCCAGCAACGTTCTCCTCAGTTGCCTGCTTTTGTTGCTCACATCGCAGCTGTTCTCTTGCAAGACGCCGAGGGTGCATTGTTTGCAAATGCTTCAACATACTTGACGTGCCGCAAGAATGCTTCTTTTCTGATCCTCGTGAGAGGACCCTCTCACAAATGGTGCATGTCACTTTACGGGCATTCACCTTTTTCTACCCAGGTGGTATGGAGAAAAATGCCCAAACGATACTTTCGTAGGTGATCTTCATGGGTTCCTCCAAGTCTTCTTCCTCTTCAGGTGGAAGCTGCTGAGGTGCATTGCCAGCTGCCATTTTTAGATGGAACAAAAAAACACCAAAAAAAGGCAAGGAAGAGGAGCAAAAGATAACAGGTGTGTCTCCTGAGATGCAGTTGAAGGAATGAAAAAAATTGGTGTGGGCCTTCAAGTTCTAGAATCAAAAGCTTCTTAAAGAATGAAATTGTTTCTTTTGAAGTCACATGGGATTCGCAACCAGTGCGCAACGGATGCAATTCCCGAAAACTATATTTATCAATACTATATCTTTATTACAATTACAAATATATGATATTTACAATTATGTTAAATAATCTCTTGGTATAATACACATATTAAAGTTATATACATATACTTTTAAATTATAGTTATATTAGGGTGTGAGGAGGTGCATCAGATTATCACGTGGATGATGTTATCAGTGATGTCATTTGAGATGTCATCAGTGATGTCATCAGTGATGTCACTGACCATGTCATGAGTGATGTAATATGTGATGTCATCAGCAGTGCATTGCGGGGGCGTGAGTTATAGTTAGCTCAACTAACTATAACGGGATGGTATAATTAGAAATTAGCATTTAAAAAACCTTAGAAATTGACTGAAAAAACCATAGGTTTCAGGGACGTTATAGTTAGTTGGACATTTCACTCATATAAAACCAGAGAAATTCGGCTACTATAGTTAGTAGAGCTAACTATAACTCGCGCACCCGCAATGCACTGCTGATGACGTCACATATTACATCACTCATGACATGCTCAGTGACATCACTGATGACATCTCAAATGACATCACTGATGACATCATCCAGTGACTGAGTGTTTCTAAAAATTTCAAGAACGTTATATCTATATATGCCAAGGTATATTGAAGAATGATTGGTTGTCTGAGAACCTGTATGGGTGCCTGAGTGTCTGTGTGGGTGGGGCGGTGTGTGACTCCCTGCATGGGTGTGTGAGTGGGTGATTCACTGGGTGTATGTGTTTATGAGTGCGTGTGTTAGGTAGTATATTGGTGAGTGAGTGTACGTATAGCTGTGTTGGTGAGTGAATGGATGTGTTAGTGGTATATGTGTAAGTAACTACATATGTGAAAGGCAGTATTTGTGAGTGTTGGAGTATATAAGTGAGCTTATGTAACAGTGAGTGATTGTGACAGTGGCTGCATGGATAAATGTGTGCTTATGTCAGTAATTGTTGAAGACAGTACGTGTCTGTATGAATAAGTGACGTGGTGTGTGTATAACTGTATAGGTGAGTAAATGGCAGTGTAATTAATTCTTTGGGTGACTGATTAGGTTTTTGAGTAACTCTTTGGGTGAGTGGCAGTGTGTGAGTGTCTATATGGGTGTGTGAGTGGATATATCAGTGGCTATATTGATGAATGACTGCGTGTATGAGTGACTGTATGGGTTAGTGGGTGGATGTGTGTGTAGACATATGAATCACTGAGCGGGTATGTACTAACTGCTATTGGTGTGTCTATGGTTTCGATATTGGTAGTCTGTATTTTAGAGTGGGTGTATGAAAGGTTTTATTAGGGTGTGAGGATGTGCATCAGATGATCGCATGGATGATGTCATCAGTGATGTCATCAGTGATGTCACTGAGCATGTCATGAGTGATGTAATATGTTTTGTCATCAGCAGTGCATTGCGGGGGCGCGAGTTATAGTTAGCTCTACTAACTATAATATTCGAATTTCTCTGGTTTTATACGAGTGAAATGCCCAACTAACTATAACGTCCCTGAAACCTATGGTTTTTTCAGTGAATTTCTAAGGTTTTTTAAATGCTAATTTCTAACTATAACGTCCCTGAAAACTATGGTTTTTTTCAGTGAATTTCTAAGGTTTTTTAAATGCTAATTTCTAACTATAACGTCCCTGAAACCTATGGTTTTTTCAGTGAATTTCTAAGGTTTTTTAAATGTTAATTTGTAACTATAACGTCCCTGAAACCTATGGTTTTTTCAGTGAATTTCAATGGTATTTTAAATGGAAATTTCTAAGTATAATGTGCCTCAATCCTATGGTTTTTTATTGACTACATATATATATATATATATATATATATATATATATCTATATATTAACCAAAAGTTGAGAATAATTTATAGTTAGGAAAACTATATTCATTCTTTCTTTTTTTAAAAATTATTACACAGAAGTCGCGCACCCTACGCGCACCCTACACGATGGCTGCACGCACCTCGCTACCGCACATTTCAGAAGTTGCGCACGTATTCCTGACTTCGCGCCGGCATCGCACCGGGGTCGTGACTTCAGCGTAATTTGAAAAGTTTGAAATATCATTATAGAAATTATCAATACATTTTATGGTTATAGTGTTTGACTAATTTAATTTAGAAAACTATTTATAAACCATTTTTTTCAGTATACTATTACCGATATGAAATTTCACGACTGCGCGACTTATGCGTGTACGGTAAGCGACCCCTCCCCGCACGTATTTCCGGGGTTGCGCCAGGATCGTATTTCCAAAGTGTGAAATATCACTATATAAAGTTCAAATATCAGATTTGTATAAACACTTTCACTAATATCCTTTTAAAAATATTGTATAAACATTTATTTATAGTTTAGAATTATGTATAGAATATTTTACGGGTGCGCGTTGGGTGCGCGCACCCTACGTGACGTCGTGTCAGCAGGAAAAGAAAGAATGTGATTGGTTTAAATCATTTTCATATTGTAAGAGGGAGGTTCCATTCTAGTATATTCCTCTTATTATTTGGCTACCTTAGAGAGAAGACCTGCTTCTTGTTTCTCTCTTCTTTTTTTTCAACTTTTGTCTGTTTATTAATATTTTTTTTTGCAAGACTATGGCTTCCAATGAACCAACAATTGACCCCTTGGACATGGAAGAGGAGGAAGAAATCATGGAACCAATCAAAAAGAGAAAGGAGAGCATTGTGTGGGCCTTTTTTTCAGTTCCGGAGGGCGAAAAAAAAGTGAATGCCCGTAAAGTCACGTGCACCATATGCAAACGAATATTATCCAGCGGATCGGAGAAGAAATATTCATGTGGAACCAGCAGCGTGAAAAAACATCTGGAGACACCGCACCCGGTTCACCTGGCTAGAGAGGAGAGGAGGAGACAGCTTAATGAGGCGGAGGAACGAGATCCAAATGCCCCTTCTACCTCATTCCAGCAAGTTCCTCCAGCGCCAAGGCCCCACATTGTCTCTGAACTTTTTGAAGCTGCAATCATTTGCAAGAAGTGTGAGACTAAACTCTGCATTGGAGAGCAATGTCTCGATGTTATAACAGCTGCCATAAAAGCACATAAATGTTAATTTTTTTTATAATGTGCTCTTCTTTTTGTTAAACAGCTTGTTTGTTCTTTTTCATTTTTTTCTAATCTAAAAGAATATCAAAAACACACAAAAAAAGAAAAAAAGGTTAAAAAAATAAAAACATTTTTTAAATTGTTCAAAAAAACCCGGTTCTTACTTAACCATATCTATTGGTTAAAAAAAGAAAAATTACCTGAGTGATTGCATGAGAGCAAGGACATTGTGTGGGTGATTGGAAAAGTGCAAGGGTAGTGCGTGTTTTTTTTAATGAATATTTAAGTAGTAGCAGAGTGACCGGATAAGTACATGGTACTGGCTGGGTGATTGGAGGAGTGCATGGGTAGTGACAGGGTGATTGCTGGAGTGCATGTGTACTACCTGGGTAATTGAAGGAGTAAATGAGTAGTGTCTAGGTGATTAGAGGACTGCATGGGTAGTGCACAGGGGATTGTAGCACTGCATGGTTAGTGCCTGGGTCATTGCATGAGTACATGGGTACTGACTGGATGATTAGAGTACTGCAAGGAGAGTGTATGGTGAATTTGTAAGTGCTTGGGTATTGGCGGAGTGATTGGATAAGTACATGGCACTGGCTGGGTGATTGGAGGAGTGCATGGGTAGTGACAGGGTGATTGCTGGAGTGCATGGGTACTACCTGTATAATTGAAGGAGTGAAGAGTAGTGCGTAGGTGATTAGAGGACTGCATGGGTAGTGCACAGGTGATTGTAGCACTGCATGGTTAGTGCCTGGGTCATTGCATGAGTACATGGGTACTGACTGGATGATTAGAGTACTGCATGGTGAATTTATAAGTGCTTCGGTATTGGCAGAGTGATTGGATAAGTACATGGTACTGGCTGGATGATTGGAGGAGTGCATGGGTAGTGACAGGGTTCTTGCTGGAGTGCATGGATACTACCTGGGTAAATGAAGAAGTGAATGAGTAGTGTCTAGGTGATTAGACGACTGCATGGGTAGTGCACAGGTGATTGTAGCACTGCATGGTTAGTGCCTGGGTCATTGCTTGAGTACATGGGTACTGACTGGATGATTAGAGTACTGCAAGGAGAGTGCATGGTGAAGTTATAAGTGCTTGGGTATTGGCGGAGTGATTGGATAAGTACATGGTACTGGCTGGGTGATTGAAGGAGTGCATGGGTAGTGACAGGGTGATTGCTGTCGTGCATGGATACTAGCTGGGTAATTGAAGGAGTGAATGAGTAGTGTCTAGGTGATTAGAGGACTGCATGGGTAGTGCACAGGTGATTGTAGCACTGCATGGTTAGTGCCTGGGTCATTGCATGAGTACATGGGTACTGACTGGATGATTAGAGTACTGCAAGGAGAGTGCATGGTGAATTCATAAGTGCTTAGGTATTGGCGGAGTGATTGGATAAGTACATGGTACTGGCTGGGTGATTGGAAGAGTGCATGGGTAGTGACAGGGTGATTGCTGTAGTGCATGGGTACTACCTGGGTAATTGAAGGAGTGAATGAGTAGTGTCTAGGTGATAGAGGACTGCATGGGTAGTGCACAGGGGATTGTAGCACTGCATGGTTAGTGCCTGGGTCATTGCATGAGTACATGGGTACTGATTGGATGATTAGAGTACTGCAAGGAGAGTGTATGGTGAATTTGTAAGTGCTTGGGTATTGGCGGAGTGATTGGATAAGTACATGGCACTGGCTGGGTGATTGGAGGAGTGCATGGGTAGTGACATGGTGATTGCTGGAGTGCATGGGTACTACCTGGGTAATTGAAGGAGTGAAGAGTAGTGCGAAGGTGATTAGAGGACTGCATGGGTAGTGCACAGCTGTTTGTAGCACTGCATGGTTAGTGCCTGGGTCATTGCATGAGTACATGGGTACTGACTGGATGATTAGAGTACTGCAAGGAGAGTGCATGGTGAATTTATAAGTGCTTCGGTATTGGCAGAGTGATTGCATAAGTACATGGTACTGGCTGGATGATTGGAGGAGTGCATGGGTAGTGACAGGGTTCTTGCTGGAGTGCATGGATACTACCTGGGTAAATGAAGGAGGGAATGAGTAGTGTCTAGGTGATTAGACGACTGCATGGGTAGTGCACAGGTGATTGTAGCACTGCATGGTTAGTGCCTGGGTCATTGCTTGAGTACATGGGTACTGACTGGATGATTAGAGTACTGCAAGGAGAGTGCATGGTGAATTTATAAGTGCTTGGGTATTGGCAGAGTGATTGGATAAGTACATGGTACTGGCTGGGTGATTGGAGGAGTGCATGGGTAGTGACAGGGTGATTGCTGGAGTGCATGGATACTACCTGGGTAATTGAAGGAGTGAATGAGTACTGTCTAGGTGATTAGACGACTGCATGGGTAGTGCACAGGTGATTGTAGCACTGCATGGTTAGTGCCTGGGTCATTGCATGAGTACATGGGTACTGACTGGATGATTAGAGTACTGCAAGGAGAGAGCATGGTGAATTCATAAGTGCTTAGGTATTGGCGGAGTGATTGGATAAGTACATGGTACTGGCTGGGTGATTGGAAGAGTGCATGGGTAGTGACAGGGTGATTGCTGGAGTGCATGGGTACTACCTGGGTAATTGAAGGAGTGAATGAGTAGTGTCTAGGTGATAGAGGACTGCATGGGTAGTGCACAGGTGATTGTGGCACTGCATGGTTAGTGCCTCGGTCATTGCATGAGAACATGGGTACTGACTGGATGATTAGAGTACTGCAAGGAGAGTGCATGGTGAATATATAAGTGCTTGGGTATTGGCGGAGTGATTTGATAAGTACATGGTAATGGCTGGGTGATTGGAGGAGTGCATGGGTAGTGAGAGGGTGATTGCTGGAGTGCATGGGTACTACCTGGGTAAATAAAGGAGTGAATGAGTAGTGTCTAGGTGATTAGAGGACTGCGTGGGTAGTGCACAGGTGATTGTAGCACTGCATGGTTAGTGCCTGGGTCATTGCATGAGTACATGGGTACTGACTGAATGATTAGAGTACTGCAAGGAGAGTGCATGGTGAATTTATAAGTGCTTGGGTATTGGCGGAGTGATTGGATAATACATGGTACCTGCTGGGTGATTGGAGGAGTGCATGGGTAGTGACAGGGTGATTGCTGGAGTGCATGGGTACTACCTGGGTAATTGAAGGAATGAATGAGTAGTGTCTAGGTGATTAGAGGACTGCATGGGTAGTGCACAGGTGATTGTAGCACTGCATGGTTAGTGCCTGGGTCATTGCATGAGTACATGGGTACTGACTGGATGATTAGAGTACTGCAAGGAGAGTGCATGGTGAATTTATAAGTGCTTGGGTATTGGCTGAGTGATTGGATAAGTACATGGTACTGGCTGGGTGATTGGAGGAGTGTATGGGTAGTGGCAGGGTGATTGCTGGAGTGCAAGGGTACTACCTGGGTAAGTGAAGGAGTGAATGAGTAGTGTCTAGGTGATTAGAGGACTGCATGGGTAGTGCACAGGTGATTGTAGCACTGCATGGTTAGTGCCTGGGTCATTGCATGAGTACATGGGTACTGACTGGATGATTAGATTACTGCAAGGAGAGTGCATGCTGAATTTATAAGTGCTTGGGTATTGGCGGAGTGACTGGATAAGTACATGGTACTGGCTGGGTGATTAAAGGAGTGCATGGGTAGTCTCAGGGTGATTGCTGGAGTGCATGGGTTCTACTTGGGTAATTGAAGGAATGAATGAGTAGTGTCTAGGTGATTAGAGGACTGCATGGGTAGTGCACAGGTGATTATAGCACTGCATGGTTAGTGCCTGGGTCATTGCATGAGTACATGGGTACTGACTGGATGATTAGAGTACTGCAAGGAGAGTGCATGGTGAATTTATAAGTGCTTGGGTATTGGCGGAGTGATTGGATAAGTACATGGTACTGGCTGGGTGATTCGAGGAGTGCATGGGTAGTGACAGGGTGATTGCTGGAGTGCATGGGTACTACCTGGGTAATTGAAGGAGTGAATGAGTAGTGTCTAGGTGATTAGAGGACTGCATGGGTAGTGCACAGGTGATTGTGGCACTGCATGGTTAGTGCCTCGGTCATTGCATCAGAACATGGGTACTGACTGGATGATTAGAGTACTGCAAGGAGAGTGCATGGTGAATTTATAAGTGCTTGGGTATTGGCGGAGTGATTGGATAAGTACATGGTACTGGCTGGGTGATTGGAGGAGTGCATGGGTAGTGAGAGGGTGATTGCTTGAGTGCATGGGTACTACCTGGGTAATTAAAGGAGTGAATAAGTAGTGTCTAGGTGATTAGAGGACTGCATGGGTAATGCACAGGTGATTGTAGCACTGCATGGTTAGTGCCTGGGTGATTGCATGAGTATATGGGTACTGACTGGATGATTAGAGTACTGCAAGGAGAGTGCATGGTGCATTTATAAGTGCTTGGGTATTGGCGGAGTGATTGGATAATATATGGTACCTGCTGGGTGATTGGAGGAGTGCATGGGTAGTGACAGGGTGATTGCTGGAGTGCATGGGTACTAACTGGGTAACTGAAGGAATGAATGAGTAGTGTCTAGGTGATTAGAGGACTGCATGGGTAGTGCACAGGTGATTGTAGCACTGCATGGTTCGTGCCTCGGTCATTGCATGAGTCCATGGGTACTTACTGGATGATTAGAGTACTGAAAGGAGAGTGCATGGTGAATTTATAAATGCGTGGGTATTGGCTGAGTGATTGGATAAGTACATGGTACTGGCTGCGTGATTGGAGGAGTGCATGGGTAGTGGCAGGGTGATTGCTGGAGTGCATGGGTACTACCTGGGTAAGTGAAGGAGTGAATGAGTAGTGTATAGGTGATTAGAGGACTGCATGGGTAGTGCACAGGTGATTGTAGCACTGCATGGTTAGTGCCTGGGTCATTGCATGAGTACATGGGTACTGACTGGATGATTAGAGTACTGCAAGGAGAGTGCATGCTGAATTTATAAGTGCTTGGGTATTGGCGGAGTGACTGGATAAGTACATGGTACTGGGTGGGTGATTGGAGGAGTGCATGGGTAGTGACAGGGTGATTGCTTGAGTGCATGGGTACTGACTGGATGATTAGAGTACTGCAAGGAGAGTGCATGCTGAATTTATAAGTGCTTGGGTATTGGCGGAGTGACTGGATAAGTACATGGTACTGGGTGGGTGATTGGAGGAGTGCATGGGTAGTGACAGGGTGATTGCTTGAGTGCATGGGTACTACCTGGGTAATTGAAGGAATGAATGAGTAGTGTCTAGGTGATTAGAGGACTGCATGGGTAGTGCACAGGTGATTGTGGCACTGCATGGTTAGTGCCTCGGTCATTGCATGAGAACATGGGTACTGACTGGATGATTAGAGTACTGCAAGGAGAGTGCATGGTGAATATATAAGTGCTTGGGTATTGGCGGAGTGATTTGATAAGTACATGGTAATGGCTGGGTGATTGGAGGAGTGCATGGGTAGTGAGAGGGTGATTGCTGGAGTGCATGGGTACTACCTGGGTAATTAAAGGAGTGAATGAGTAGTGTCTAGGTGATTAGAGGACTGCGTGGGTAGTGCACAGGTGATTGTAGCACTGCATGGTTAGTGCCTGGGTCATTGCATGAGTACATGGGTACTGACTGAATGATTAGAGTACTGCAAGGAGAGTGCATGGTGAATTTATAAGTGCTTGGGTATTGGCGGAGTGATTGGATAATACATGGTACCTGCTGGGTGATTGGAGGAGTGCATGGGTAGTGACAGGGTGATTGCTGGAGTGCATGGGTACTACCTTGGTAATTGAAGGAATGAATGAGTAGTGTCTAGGTGATTAGAGGACTGCATGGGTAGTGCACAGGTGATTGTAGCACTGCATGGTTAGTGCCTGGGTCATTGCATGAGTACATGGGTACTGACTGGATGATTAGAGTACTGCAAGGAGAGTGCATGGTGAATTTATAAGTGCTTGGGTATTGGCTGAGTGATTGGATAAGTACATGGTACTGGCTGGGTGATTGGAGGAGTGCATGGGTAGTGGCAGGGTGATTGCTGGAGTGCAAGGGTACTACCTGGGTAAGTGAAGGAGTGAATGAGTAGTGTCTAGGTGATTAGAGGACTGCATGGGTAGTGCACAGGTGATTGTAGCACTGCATGGTTAGTGCCTGGGTCATTGCATGAGTACATGGGTACTGACTGGATGATTAGATTACTGCAAGGAGAGTGCATGCTGAATTTATAAGTGCTTGGGTATTGGCGGAGTGACTGGATAAGTACATGGTACTGGCTGGGTGATTAAAGGAGTGCATGGGTAGTCTCAGGGTGATTGCTGGAGTGCATGGGTTCTACTTGGGTAATTGAAGGAATGAATGAGTAGTGTCTAGGTGATTAGAGGACTGCATGGGTAGTGCACAGGTGATTATAGCACTGCATGGTTAGTGCCTGGGTCATTGCATGAGTACATGGGTACTGACTGGATGATTAGAGTACTGCAAGGAGAGTGCATGGTGAATTTATAAGTGCTTGGGTGTTGGCGGAGTGATTGGATAAGTACATGGTACTGGCTGGGTGATTCGAGGAGTGCATGGGTAGTGACAGGGTGATTGCTGGAGTGCATGGGTACTACCTGGGTAATTGAAGGAGTGAATGAGTAGTGTCTAGGTGATTAGAGGACTGCATGGGTAGTGCACAGGTGATTGTGGCACTGCATGGTTAGTGCCTCGGTCATTGCATCAGAACATGGGTACTGACTGGATGATTAGAGTACTGCAAGGAGAGTGCATGGTGAATTTATAAGTGCTTGGGTATTGGCGGAGTGATTGGATAAGTACATGGTACTGGCTGGGTGATTGGAGGAGTGCATGGGTAGTGAGAGGGTGATTGCTTGAGTGCATGGGTACTACCTGGGTAATTAAAGGAGTGAATAAGTAGTGTCTAGGTGATTAGAGGACTGCATGGGTAATGCACAGGTGATTGTAGCACTGCATGGTTAGTGCCTGGGTGATTGCATGAGTATATGGGTACTGACTGGATGATTAGAGTACTGCAAGGAGAGTGCATGGTGAATTTATAAGTGCTTGGGTATTGGCGGAGTGATTGGATAATACATGGTACCTGCTGGGTGATTGGAGGAGTGCATGGGTAGTGACAGCGTGATTGCTGGAGTGCATGGGTACTAACTGGGTAACTGAAGGAATGAATGAGTAGTGTCTAGGTGATTAGAGGACTGCATGGGTAGTGCACAGGTGATTGTAGCACTGCATGGTTCGTGCCTCGGTCATTGCATGAGTCCATGGGTACTTACTGGATGATTAGAGTACTGAAAGGAGAGTGCATGGTGAATTTATAAGTGCGTGGGTATTGGCTGAGTGATTGGATAAGTACATGGTACTGGCTGCGTGATTGGAGGAGTGCATGGGTAGTGGCAGGGTGATTGCTGGAGTGCATGGGTACTACCTGGGTAAGTGAAGGAGTGAATGAGTAGTGTATAGGTGATTAGAGGACTGCATGGGTAGTGCACAGGTGATTGTAGCACTGCATGGTTAGTGCCTGGGTCATTGCATGAGTACATGGGTACTGACTGGATGATTAGAGTACTGCAAGGAGAGTGCATGCTGAATTTATAAGTGCTTGGGTATTGGCGGAGTGACTGGATAAGTACATGGTACTGGGTGGGTGATTGGAGGAGTGCATGGGTAGTGACAGGGTGATTGCTTGAGTGCATGGGTACTACCTGGGTAATTGAAGGAATGAATGAGTAGTGTCTAGGTGATTAGAGGACTGCATGGGTAGTGCACAGGTGATTATAGCACTGCATGGTTAATGCCTGGGTCATTGCATGAGTACATGGGTACTTACTGGATGATTAGAGTACTGCAAGGAGAGTGCATGTGAATTTATAAGTGCTTGGGTATTGGCTGAGTGATTGGATAAGTTCATGGTACTGGCTGGGTGATTGGAGGAGTGCATGGGTAGTGGCAGGGTGATTGCTGGAGTGCATGGGTACTACCTGGGTAATTGAAGGAGTGAATGAGTAGTGTATAGGTGATTAGAGGACTGCATGGGTAGTGCACAGGTGATTGTAGCACTGCATTGTTAGTGCCTGGGTCATTGCATGAGTACATGGGTACTGACTGGATGATTAGAGTACTGCAAGGAGAGTGCATGGTGAATTTATAAGTGCTTGGGTATTGGCAGAGTGATTAGATAAGTACATGTTACTGGCTGTGTGATTGGAGGAGTGCATGGGTAGTGATAGGGTGATTGCTGGAGTGCATGGGTACTACCTGGGTAATTGAAGGAGTGAATGAGTAGTGTCTAGGTGATTAGAGGACTGCATGGGTAGTGCACAGGTGATTGTAGCACTGCATAGTTAGTGCCTGGGTCATTGTATGAGTACATGGGTACTGACTGGATGATTAGATTACTGCAAGGATAGTGCATGGTGAATTTATAAGTGCTTGGGTATTGGCAGAGTAATTGGATAAGTACATGGTACTGGCTGGGTGATTGGAGGAGTGCATGGGTAGTGACAGGGTGATTGCTGGAGTGCATGGGTACTACCTGGGTAATTGAAGGAGTGAATGAGTAGTGTCTAGGTGATTTGTGTTTTGCATGGGTAGTGCACAGGTGATTGTAGCAGTGCATGGGTAGTGCTTGGCTTACTTAATCTTACCTTTTTTTAAGAAGATATGAAAGTCATTGAATCCATTTTTTCAGTTGTTTTATTATAATCTAAATTTAAAATATTTTCAAACTTTAGAATTAGTGTCTGTAAAAGAGAAGAAAAAATGCTGTTATTACAAATAATATTATAGTTTTAAGAACACAACATAATTTTACAATTACATAACATATTCAGTTTGCCTTTTTGCTGTTTTCAGACTCTATTGAATTTCACCATACACAGTGATTTCAATGTTGATCATCATATAACAGTGGGCACAAAAATACAATGAATAAGATTGTAAAAAAAAACAAATCTCTGTTCAAAATATTCACAACAACTTTAGCTATCTGATTACATTTTCAATAATAAACACTTTCATTTACGTTGCATAAAATACAAAGACCAAATATATGAACTACTTTTTTCTATCACAATTTTCCAAATGCAATATCAATGAACCGAAATGAAAATAAAAACAGTAATTGGTCACATCTTCCCAATAGGCCAAATGATGTTCTCCTAACTGTTTTCATTGAAAATATCCAAAAATAACTCATTAATTCATTTTGATATCTTCCCAACAGGCCAAATGATGTGTGTGAATTCATTTGCATTGACAATATCTGAAATAAACTGGTTAATACATATTGACATCTTCCCAATAGGCCGAATGATGTTTTCAGAACTTTGGCATCAAAAATATTAGATATGAATTTGGTAATTCATAGGGCAACCGACATTTGAATTATAAATGGGCATCATTACAAAGTGTCCATCCTTTATTGCATCTTAAATACACAGTATAGTGTCCAGATGTTGAACTAGGTCCATCATGGAAAATAATAGCCACTGCTTTAAAAGTTCTTCCTGAAATTGACACTTGACTTGCCACAAAATTTTTAATTTTCGTTTCCAATTTTCTTCCATCTGCTCTACAACGTTGTAGCATTAAAATGATATATTGTCCAAATCTTTCTATAAATAATGTTGACAACATTTCCTATTTCCAGTGAGTACATTTCATATCTTGATTAGCTTATTTCACTAATTTGTTAAAAGACACTGTTTTGCAATCTGGTATTGTCAAATTTATGAATCGTTCAGTGTCTATTTCAGTGTTAGAAGAAAAAGAACAGTCTTCACATTTATGATCTCATCTGTAACGTACTCCAAACAGATTTTCAATTTGTATTCCTTCACCTTCCAATACTGCAAGCATAAGCATAAGAAATTCTTGAGCATCTTGCTGTACATTAAGTGTAAATTGTGAAGAACCAGAACATATATCCAAAAGATGCCGAATGCCAGAAGCACTTTGGATTTTAGTTTTATCAGTTGTCAATTTTTCAAAAATATTATGCAACAAAGAACAAAATCTTTTTCTCGATTCGTCATAATTTGATGATGTAGATTTTCTAGAAAAACACGATGTTCACAATTACATTAGCATAGCAGTTGATACCTGAACTATTTTCTAACTGGTATCCTACAATATCATCAACAGTGTCCATTTTCATTTTCTTCAGAGCCTCAACATTCTCTTGATTTTTTTTCTCCTTTCCAACCTCACTACAGTGTTTCTCATATGTTCATTTTGGACATACTACACACTTTTCATATACAGGATATTCACCTAAGTTGGGAGCATACAGTCTTCTTAACCGATTATACTCTCTTACACAATTTGCATCTGCACTAATCTTTCTCTCATCAAAACCAATCAAATACAATCCAGATAATGTTCTTACTCGAAACAATGCAACATATGCCATACCTCTTTAAACACTGAACTTCCAATATTTACCAAAGCACTGTCTACACCTAAACCTTGAGATTTATGAATGGTCACTGCATATGCTAAACAAAGAGGAAACTGTTTTCTACGAACATACAAATCTTTTACAAGCAAGAACCGAACAGCACAACATCCTATCTGTTTAACCTCTTCAATCTGATCAAATTTAATCTTCAAAAATTCAATTCCATCTATGTTCTGATAATTAACAAAATCAACAACTTTTCCCATTGCTCCATTCACTAAACCTTTTTCAACATCTAAATTAGGCCGTAATATTACCAGACAGTTTGCACATACATATAAGGTCTTTTCCAAACCAGCAGTCTTAGATATAGATTGTTCCAAAGAGTCTAATTTTGACTGTAATTTCTCTGACAGAAGAATAGTAACTCCTTCATGCTCTATTTTATCAATGGCTTCCATTTTCATTATCGGTTGTTTCTCCACTTTCAACAGTTCTTCATTGAATGTAGAGCATTCTTTCAGTGTTGGCATAAGGCAAATTATAGACTTCTTTTCTGCAATTTTTTGGTACATTGTTCCAGGTGCAATATTTTCATTTGGAAACAAGTTTGTTAGTAGCCGACTTTGCAAAGCTTCGTTGCCATCTTTTGTCAAGACACCAATTCTAATATCTTGAAGAATGTTTCCACTTGCTTGTCGCATTTTCTTAATAAGTTCTTTATATTCAAAATGAGACCAAATGTTCACATTTCCAATACTTCCCAATGATTTTTTTGTGTCAATATGAACAAGGGTCTTAAAAACTGTTTGGCCTTTCACAGGAGTAAGTTGTAATAGATCGCCGAATACAATTATATGTTTTCCTCCAAATAAAACATCATAGTCTGTTTTTAAAATCTGTTGCATTCTTAAATGTACAAAGGCAAGCATTAAGTTTGAGACCATGCTTACCTCATCAATTATCAGAACTTTCATTTTCTTCAGTACTTTAGACACTTCATAACAAGCTTCTCCAGATAGCTTGTGATATTTCAACTTATTTTCATGTTCTACTGGTAACATGAGTAAAAGATGTAATATTGTGTGCTGCTAACCCAGTTGGAGCGGTTACAACACAACATAAATGTGAGTCAGTGGTTTTCTGTAGATAACTTCTCAAACCTTTAATTAAGAAATGTTTTCCTGTTCGTGCTTGACCACTGATGTACATTCGAATAGGTTTAAATGATGTGCATTGGCATTTTTTCTTTTCATGCAGTAAACCATGTTGTATCTGTTGTGTAAGTTCCTGATATGTATCTTTCTGTTCAATATTCAGCTGTTCTTCTAAGTTTTCCAAATCAATAGTGTCTTGTTGTGCTTGCTGCATAGCCATTTGCACTTCACTCATTGCTATTGCTGCTTCATTTTCAACAATGGGTTCTCCTAATGGATCTTGACTTAGTGCAGCAGAACTCTGACTATCTTGAGAACTGTCTCTAGCTGTTTCAGCTGCAATCGTAGTTTCTTGATTAATCTCTTGGTTCAACATTTGCAGATAATTTGGAAAAATTGTACATTCAATGCTATCTTTACATGCATTGAACGAATCTTCATAACACTCAAAATCTCCAAGTAATTCCATTTCAGTCCGCCAAGGCTTGAAGATTTCTAGAAGTGCTAAATTAAAAAATTCTCTTTTATCTGGAGTATCGCAACTGAGTTTCCTGTGATTAATCAGATGTCCTTTGGCATGTTTTACCAAACATTCTTCACATCCAATCACTGCATATTTTCCTTCATTTATATTTTCTGTAACATTTCTCTTAAAGGTGTAATGTTGCAGTACTTTATAGAGACATATGTTTTCCAGATGTGGACTTCTGTTAGGATAGTACGTATCCAACATATTTGTTTTAAGAATATCTGTACTTTCCGGTTCATTCAGTGCCAAATATTCAATTTCTTGTACAGATTTCAATACACGATTTCGTGTTGCAGCAAGACCTAGACTTACCCAAATGATTCCTCTTGACTTTGAATATAAACTTGCAGATGTCAACCGATCCGAACATTTGTAGGATCCCATCTCTCGATGTGAAAGCATCTTCAAACTAAAGCTGTACATTTTCTTACTAAGACACTTCTCTTGTGAAATATCTTCCCACATTTCTTTTAACTCCATCTTTTCAGATTTTGTTATATAAAATGTAACGTAGCGAGCAACAGCAATGGAATTATCTGCAACATACTGGATATCCATATTAGCATTCCACATTGACAAAATTACTGGATTGTAGTCATTAATATATTTTGATTCTTCACTTCTCTTTATATTGTAAGTATTCTTTGGAGATTTTCGAGTGATAGTATGTCTCACTGCTGACATAAAACTGTTGACTCTTCCTTTGGAAATTACTGGACGTGGAAAACCAAATCGACATTTTGTATAAAAGATTTCCTTGGACTTGTATTTCCGTCGGCAATACTTTCCACATCAATGATTTTGAAACCTTAAAACTTGCTGTTTTAAGGTATTTTCTCCTCTTGTTTTTGGAATACCACAGGTAACATAGTCTTCAATGAAAGTTAAAACAGTCTCATCAGAATCGGTTCCAAAATTAGGAGCATCCTTAATCCATAATAACATATGTATATGTGGAGCACCTCTGGCTTGGTACTCCTTTCTCCAAAAGAAATCAATAACTTCTCCAAGTGGTGGGTTCTTTTTATTGCAGATAAAAGTCATCATTGCTTGAAACCTATGATTAAAATATCTGCACACATTGACTGGATCCAAGGAACACAGTTCTCCAGGTGTCTTGAATTCAATGTTTTTAACGTTTGAATTAGCTTCTTTTAGAAAATCAAGTAAATCGTCCCATGCGTATTCTGCACAGCTTAGCGTAACAAACCACGTAGGGGTTCCTAAATTCCTTAGCATACATTTCAGTACTCCGTGACGACGATACCAATACTCATTAGTACCACGTTGACACGCCATCAAATTAATTAACTGAGATTCTAAATGATCATCTCTTTGTTCCACTTTGTGCATGAATTCCTTTGCAGAAAGATCTGTAAGATGAACTCCTGAATTCCTTTGCAGAGAGATCTGTAAGATGAACTCCTGTCTTTAATATGTGGTTCACTGCATATGAAAGTGCAGATAAGTCACTTTCAAACAAAAGATGAAATATGTATGGAATATATTGTCGAAATCTTGGATCTTCTGAGTATAATCTTGTTGTACGATATTCTGAAGCTGGAATCTGCACAGGTCGTTCATCATATCGTCCACCTTTTTCAGTGGGGAACAGCTGTGGAAAACAACGCGCTTCTAAACTTCTTTCCCAAACACTCATGGGAGTTCCCTTTGCTTTCTTAATTTGGAATAATTCAATAGTAGTTCCAATCTCTTCTTTTGAATGTAAAGGATGAATACTGTAATGTTCATAAATTTCTTCAGTCCTGGAGACATCGACTTTTTCAATTTGGCCAGTTGAAATTTCTGTGTCATCTCCTAAACATATTTCGTCTTCGTCCACAGGTATATTTTTATAATAAATATTGTTCTGTGTAAGATATAATGTAGCTTTTTTAAGTTTGCTCACATCTACTAACTCTTGCCATATTTTCCGACTCTTTGTTGGTACACCATTAACTAGAATAACCACAGGTTCAATTTCTTCTCGATCTACACCAACTGTTTCAATATTTGTTTTCAAATCCAAAGGTAAATACACAACTCTTCCTTTTAAACCTCTTAGTAAATCTGTAGGAGGCAGCTTACCTGTTTTAGGCTCCATACGAACAATAGCCTGAAACGGGTGCACAGATTGAATTAGAATACATTCATATGTATTTTAATCTTCTAGTTCTGAAGGAATACCTTACAACTCTAGGTTATTATGTACAGCTCTAGCTGGCAATTTATTTTCTTCTAGTTTGCTGTAACAATATTTACAAATACATTGATCAGTACCCAACTCAAAACGACCTTCCAGTATCAAATAAGCACCAAATTCCTCCCACTTATCATTGTTTTCCTTTTCACTTTTTAAATACACATCAACATTCCTAGTTTTATTTTTATAGTGACTACGTCTACAACAGATACAAACATAATTTGGTTTTTCACTACAAACGACTTTAAACTTTGTAATTTCTTCAGCAATCTTTTGAGTACTACTATCTTCCACCTCTTGTTCAACACCTACATTTATGACACTCTCATCTTCTCTACACTCCTCCTCAGGACCAAAAAACAAAACAGTATATCATCACAAACTTTTTTTACATCCGATTCTGAACCATGCAAAAGAGCAGTGTTTATTTCAGCTAAACATAATGTAGGACTCTTTACATAGTACAATCTTCTTACTAACTTCCGCATTTGTGAGTGATGTACTGCTAACATTCTTAAATGAGGAAAGACACTTCGACACACTTTTCTAGAAAGACAACCTAGAGAATGACCCTGCAAACCAGTATATTTTCTGACTTTACAAGGATCTAATCCTTGCAACATCTTAATCTTCTGTTTAACACTTTTTTTTACTGTATTCTCGTAAAAAAATTACAAAAATATCAATAGATTCCTGTCGTATACTACAAATGCTACTGCAATCCCATTTATACACTGGAGCTTGAGAACGTCTCCCTTGAACTTCTTCAGCTATTACCTCTTCTACATTTCTAGGAACCATCTTTTCTTTTTCAATTGGACAACCATTTTTAACCTCATAGGAACGACCATTGGAATCAACTGCATGAACTAATGTATTTTGTTGAAAATAGCTCTCTTCATTAAAAAAGGTTCACTACTAGAAGTGTGCTTCCATTCCCCCAAAAAATTGCAAAAGTTAGTTCTATTGATCAGTCATTTTCTTTTACTTTTCTCCTTCATAAAGTCCATTATTTTATTGAGTGTTCTCATTCTGTTCAAAACTAATATAAACAATCTTCATTTTAATTCAAAAGCCTTTTCGACTACACTTTCAATCTGTTGTTTTTTTTTATAAAATGCAGATCGTTTCTTATATTTTTTTAAATGTTTCATTACATTTTGCAGTACTCTACTTTTAATCATGCGTTTCCTTATATCCTTATACTGTTTCATCCTTCTTTCATAATAGATTTTTTTACCAAAACTTGATCTTCTATCACTATCTTTTTTTTGCTTTTCCTTCCGAATGATTGAACAAGTTTTATTTTTATTTTGTCCATTTTCTAAATTTGTAATCTTCTTTAAAACTCTTTTAACAAAATCTTTAGTTCTCTTACCAGAAGCCTTTTTCTTCACTGTCACATGTTCTACTTTGTCTGATTTCTTCTTTTCTCTTTTTTTTAAATAGGATTCTTTTCTTTCTTTCCTTTTCTTTTCTTCTGTCTTGGTCATGATGATTCTTTAGTAATGATAATGGTCAGTATCTGAAAAGAAAGAAAAGTTTAAATACATTTGTTAAATCATTTACTATTATTAAAATAATTATACACAAAATTTTATAGCTACACCAGTAACATCTGGGGCATTAAAGGACTACATAGGTAACACCTGACTTATTCCATGACTACAGGGATAATATCTGAGTATTTACATCACTACATAGGAAGTGACTGACTGATTCTATAAGTGTATGAGTACTGACTAATTAATTACATAAGTACAAGAGTAGTCCCTGCGTGATTGAAAGACAACAAACATACTGCCTGGGTAATAGAAGCACTGTATAGCTAATGCATTGGTTAACACCTGGCTGATTGCATGACTACATGGGTAATATCTGAAGATTTACATGACTATATAGGAAGTGACTGCATGATTTTATAAGTGCATGGGTACTTTTTGGCTGATTGCAGGACTACTGAGGTAGTGCCTGAGTGAATAAAGGAGTGCAAAGGTAGTGCCTGGGTGATTTCATAACAGCATGACTACTGGCAGAGTGATTACATAAGTACAACAATATCATCTCCGAGTTTGAAGGAGTACAACGGTAGTGCCTGGTTGATTATATAAGTGCATGAGTAGTGGCTATATGATTAGGAGAGTGCATGAGTAATACCTTGGTGATTGCATGAGTAGTGCCTAGATGATTGCATGACTGCAGCACTAATACCTGAGTGATTACAGCAGAGCATATATAGAGTCTGGATCATTCAAGGGCTGCATGCACAATACTTGGGTCTTTTTATAACTGCAAAAGTGTTAGGCCTAGACAAATATAAAGCAGCACACTATTGCATAACTCAACCATAAGTCTCTCCATACTGTTAAAAGCATGCATATATACGTTTCTACCTTTTCAAATCATCATCATATCTAAAAGAAATATACATACAATATTTCTGGAAAATAGTGAAACCTACAAATGGAGACATGTAATAGATCTGCCTGAGTGATTGCATAACTCCATGACTTGTGCTTGGATGATTGTATAAGTGCAAGGGTAGTCGCTGGGTAATAGGAGGAGAGGATAGATAGTGACTGGCTAATTGCATGATTGCAGACATAGAGGTTCAGTGCATGGATAAGTGTATGAATAGCTCCTGAGGCATAGACGAGCTATTGTGTAGTGCCTAGCTGAATAGATGAATGCAACAGTAGGGCCTGGATGATTCTATGACTGCAAGGGTAGTGTATGGGTTATTACATGAGTGCATAGCTACAGCCTGCATCATTGCATGACAGTAGGAGTAGTACATACATAGTGCCTATGTCATTGCATGACTGCAGCAGTAATATCTGGACGATTATTGGAATTCATTAAAAGTGAGTGGGTGATATTATAAGTCCATGAGTACTGCCTGGGTGAATATAGAACTACTAAGGTACTATCTGGACTGCAAAGGTAGTGCCTGGGAGAATTTATAAGTGCATGAATACTGGCTGAGTGATTACATAAGTACAAGAGTAGTCTCTGCGTGATTGAAAGACTACAAACATACTGCCTGGGTAACTGAACCACTGTATAGCTAATGCATTGGTGATTCCATGAGTACAACAGTAATGTCTGGGGGATTAAAGGAGTACATAGGTAACACCTGGCTGATTGCATGACTACAGGGGTAATATCTGGGCATTGACATGACTTCATAGAAAGTGACTGGGTGATTTTATAAGTGCATGGGTTATTCTTGGCTTATTGCAGGACTAGTGAGGTACTGCCTGAGTGAATAAAGGAGTGCAAAAGTAGTGCATGGGTGATTTCATAACAGCATGACTACTGGCTGAGTGTTTACATAAGTACAAGGATACCACCTCCGAGATTGAAGGAGTGTAACGGTAGTGCCTGGGTGATTATATAAGTGCATGAGTAGTGGCTACATGATTGGAAGAGTGCATGAGTAATACCTTGGTGATTGCATGAGTAGTGCCTAGATGATTGCATGACAGCAGCACTAAAACCTGAGTGATTACAGCAGAGCATATATAGAGCCTGGATCATTCAAAGACTGCATGCACAATACTTGGGTCTTTTTATAACTGCAAAGGTGTTAGGCCTAGACAAATATAAAGCAGCACACTATTGCATAATTCAACCATAAGTCTCTCCATAATTATAAAAGCATGCATATATACGTTTCTACCTTTTCAAATCATCATCATATCTAAAAGAAATATGCATACAATATTTCTGGAAAATAGTGAAACCTACAAATGGAGACATGTAATAGATCTGCCTGAGTGATTGCATAACTCCATGACTTGTGCATGGATGATTGTATAAGTGCAAGGGTAGTTGCTGGGTAATGGGAGGAGAGGATAGATAGTGACCGGCTAATTGCATGATTGCAGACATAGAGGTTCAGTGCATGGATAAGTGTATGAATAGCTCCTGAAGGCATAGACGTGTTATTGAGTAGTGCCTAGCTGAATAGATGAATGCAACAGTAGGGCCTGGATGATTCTATGACTGCAAGGGTAGTGTATGGGTTATTACATGAGTGCATAGCTACAGCCCGCATCATTGATGACTGTAGGAGTAGTACATATATAGTGCCTATGTCATTGCATGACTGCAGCAGTAATATCTGGAGGATTACTGGAATACATTAAAAGTGAGTGTCTGATATTATAAGTCCATGAGTACTGCCTGGGTGATTATAGAACTACTAAGGTACTATCTGAGTGAATACAGGACTGCAAAGGTAGTGCGTGGGTGAATTTATAAGTGCATGAATACTGGCTGAGTGATTACATAAGTACAAGAGTAGTCTCTGCATGATTGAAAGACTACATACATACTGCCTGGGTAATTGAACCACTGTATAGCTAATGCATTGGTGATTCCATGAGTACAACAGTAATGTCTGGGGGATTAAAGGAGTACATAGGTAACACCTGGCTGATTGCATGACTACAGGGGTAATATCTGGGGATTGACATGACTTCATAGAAAGTGACAGGGTGATTTTAAAAGTGCATGGGTCATTTTTGGCTCATTGCAGGACTAGTGAGGTAGTGCCTGAGTGAATAAAGGAGTGCAAAAGTAGTGCATGGGTGATTTAATAACAGCATGACTACTGGCTGAGTGTTTACATAAGTACAAGGATACCACCTCCGAGATTGAAGGAGTGCAATGGTAGTGCCTGGGTGATTATATAAGTGCATGAGTAGTGGCTACATAATTGGAAGAGTGCATGAGTAATACCTTGGTGATTGCATGAGTAGTGCCTAGATGATTGCATGACTGCAGCGCTAATACATGAGTGATTACAGCAGAGCATATATAGAGCCTGGATCATTCAAAGACTGCATGCACAATACTTGGGTCTTTTAATAACTGCAAAAGTGTTAGGCCTAGACAAATATAAAGCAGCACACTATTGCATAACTCAACCATAAGTCTCTCCATACTGTTAAAAGCGTGCATATATACGTTTCTACCTTTTCAAATCATCATCATATCTAAAAGAAATATGCATACAATATTTCTGGAAAATAGTTAAACCTACAAATGGAGAAATGTAATAGATCTGCCTGAGTGATTGCATAACTCCATGACTTGGGCTTGGATGATTGTATAAGTGCAAGGGTAGTCGCTGGGTAATGGGAGGAGAGGATAGATAGTGACTGGCTAATTGCATGATTGCAGACATAGAGGTTCAGTGCATGGATAAGTGTATGAATAGCTCCTGAAGGCATAGACGAGTTATTGAGTAGTGCCTAGCTGAATAGATGAATGCAACAGTAGGGCCTGGATGATTCTATGACTGCAAGGGTAGTGTATGGGTTATTACATGAGTGCATAGCTACAGCCTGCATCATTGCATGACTGTAGGAGTAGTACATATATAGTGCCTATGTCATTGCATGACTGCAGCAGTAATATCTGAAGGATTACTGGAATACATTAAAAGTGAGTGGGTGATATTATAAGTCCATGAGTACTGCCTGGGTCATTATAGAACTACTAAGTACTATCTGAGTGAATACAGGACTGCAAAGGTAGTGCGTGGGTGAATTTATAAGTGCATGAATACAGGCTGAGTGATTACATAAGTACAAGAGTAGTCTCTACGTGATTGAAAGACTACAAACATATACTACCTGGGTAATTGAACCACTGTATAGCTAATGCATTGGTGATTCCATGAGTACAGCAGTAATGTCTGGGGGATTAAAGGAGTACATAGATAACACCTGGCTGATTACATGACAACAGGGGTAATATCTGGGGATTGACATGACTTCATAGAAAGTGACTGGGTGATTTTATAAGTGCATGGGTCATTGTTGGCTGATTGCAGGACTAGTGAGGTAGTGCCTAAGTGAATAAAGGAGTGCAAAAGTAGTGCATGGGTGATTTCATAACAGCATGACTACTGGCTGAGTGATTACATAACTGCAAGAGTAGTCCCTGCATGATTCAAAGAGTGCAAACATAGTGCCTGGGTATAAATATCACCTCAAACTATAGATGATTCATTGAGTACTGCCTAAGTGAATAGATAAATGCAACAGTAGGCCCTGGATGATTCTATGACTGCAAGGGTAGTGTGTGGGTTATTACATAAGTGCATAGGTACAGCCTGCATGATAGCATGACTGTAGGGGTAGTACATAACAAGTGCCTGGGTGATTGCATTACTGCAGGAGTAATATCTGTGGGATTTCTACAACAGATAGAAAGTGAGTGCGTGATTTTATAACTCCATAGGTACTGTTTGGGTGATTACAGAAGTACTAAGGTAGTGCCTGGGTGATTTTATAAGTGTATGACCAAGTAGACACATATCTCAGTCACAACACCATGCAGAGCTCAAAACTTAACAGAGTACACTTCAATTTTCAAACAGACACTGAAAATTATGCGCTCTACACCAAATATAACTTTCCTTACATGATACAAATAACTCTAACAAATAACATCTCTACAAACATCTAAAAGCTCAGTTTCAAGCTTCTGCTTAGCAATTCTATAACTACTTATAATAAAACACCTATCCAGATACAAAGTAGGAACCCTTCACATATCTTTAGTAAAACTGTCATCATATTCCTAGAAGCATACATGAATGTGTCTCCACCATACCACTATCCAAACCTTAAAAATTCACAGAACAAACTACAAATTTCAGACAAACATAAAAAATTATGCAGCATTTTTCAACTGTACTTCTCTAGTGACTTAAAAAAACAAGCCTAATTAATAATAACACCTCTTTATTATACATCATGCATCTTCAAATGTATAAAACATATCAAAATACATATAGAAGTAGAAACATAGTTCAGACAGAAGTCCATGCGCACCTTAAAACTCGACAGACTCCAGCTCCAAATTTAAAGCAACAGCTAAAATTTTGCGGTATACTAGAAATGTACATATCCACACACAAAAACAAACTACCACAATCACTAATCCATCTTCCAATATACACATATTACTATTCAAAAACTAACTCAAACAATATATAACTACAATAAAACAAACTACAATACACATATATTCATTTATTACTATATCTCAAACCTCACACATTTTGAAATATTTTTAAAGTTTAAAATAAACCTAATCGATAATACACCTCACAAACTTATAACTCACCTTTCAAATAGATGTGGAGATTTTCAAATATCGCAAACTCATAAAAGATTTGATTATGCACACAATCAATGTAATGCACCAATTTCATCAAGGTAGAACCAGTAATGGCAAAGTTTCCCTCTCTTTCTCCACACAAATACATATGACTAACAAATCACATTCCTTCCTACATTTTTTTAAATTTCAAAACTCCTTTCTATTGGTTACACATATTAACCCTTACAAACAGACTTCTAAAACTGCCCAAACTCATTCTTAAAGGTTCTAAAGTCGCAACCCCACCGCGACGGAGCTGCGTACCCACACGGGAGTTGAAAAACATATTACCAATAAAAACTCAACTATTTTTTAAGGACACACCACTTCTAAAAATACTCTTGACTTGGGAAATCTTACTTTTAATGAAATTTCACTTACATATACATCACAATTTCACATTTTAAATCCACAGCTAAGATCCAACCCTTCCCCCATTCTGCTTAATGCCAGTTTCCATAGCAACAGTTCATGGAACACTCAACTGAACTTGCAGGTCACAAGTTCAGCATATTTTAAAGTTCACCACACAATGTTGCAAATACAAACATTAGGTGTGGATGACTTTCCAATATATGAGCTTATCCTATCTACTGTACCTTTCAAACCTTTTTTACTAACCAATAAAAAACATGCTTTTTAACCCCTTCCATGCGCGGCCGATTTTCGCCCTGTGCGAGGCGTTTCATTAAGCGGACGGGTTCATGACGAGCTCAGCTCGTCATGCGCACATGAGCACTGCGCAGCATGACGAGCTGAGCTCGTCATGAGCATGGAAGGGGTTAAAGACAGAAACATCCCCCCTATTTTTGACTGTACAATGTTCTTAAACAGCCAATCATTTCTCTTCTTTTTTAAAAACTGCATCTTGTCCACCATTTTAGATACCTCTCATTCTACCAACTGACTACTTCAGCTACAAACATCTTTTCATTACATCCAGACTTTCCTTCAAGATGCTTAGAGTGTGGATTGTGGGACACAGCTATGTTTTCTGGTGCAAAAGGTATGCTGAACACAGAGGTATTGATAAAGACCTAGCTTTGCAAAATGTGGACATTAAATGGATTGGACAAAGAGGATTAAAGTGGAGCCAATTGATGCCTTTGGTTAAAACCTTTTTACATCTCCAACCCCCTGACCTCATGATTGTGCACTGTGGTGGCAATGACCTAGGCACATTGACTGGGGTAGGTCTGGAAATGCTAATGAAGGACACCTTTGCAGAATTGATGTTGCTTTTCCCCCAAACTGTCTTTGTATACTCTAACATATTCCAAAGACAGAAATGGAAGTGGTCCAATCAATTCTGTCCACAGATTGAGAAAGCTAGAAAAAATGTCAATAAAGCTGTTTCTGCTTACCTCAGAGACTATAGCATGGGCTCCATCTATAACAACAATCTACGTTTCCATATTGATGGCATCTACAGAAGTGATGGAGTACACTTCACTGATCAAGGGAACAGAGTGTTTCTCAACAACCTGAAGCTCTGCATCCGCACTTACATGTAGCTACAACAATCTCCCAATGAAAACAAGGGCTCTTTTTAGAGCCACCCAATAACCCAACATATAACCTAGCTTTAGAAAAAAAAATCTTAATTATTTTTGCTTGAAGTCGCGCACCCATTGCGACTTTAGGAACCATGCACCCATCGCGTTTACACTAGGGGGCCGCACTGGGAGCCACGCACCCATTGCGTTTACACTAGGGGGCCGCGCTGAGAGCCGCGCACCCATCGCGTGTACACTAGGGGGCCGCGCTGAGAGCCGCGCATCCATCGCGTTTACACTAGGGGGCCGCGCTGCGCACCGCAAACCCATCGCGTTTACACTAGGGGGCCGTGCCGCGCTAGGGTCGCGACTCCAAACTTTGTCCAAAAAAAAAATGTCCACTTCCATTAATTTATATTCGCCCCTGGGACCCCATCCCCCGGGGCATGCACAATTAATTAAATATTTACTTTTCAGGGGAAGGGGGCCATGTGGCCCTCTTCCCTGGGCCACTTACTGCCCCGGGGACCCATCCCCGGGGCATGCCCAATTCTTTAATTATTTTTTTTAAAGGGAGGAGGGTTGCGTGGCCCCCCTCCCGGGCCATTTTTGCTCCGGGGACCCCATCCCCCGGGGCATGCCCAAATGTTTTTTGGGTTTTTTTAAAGGGAGAAGGGCCGAATGGCCCCCATCCCGGGCCATTTTTGGCCCTGGGGACCCCATCCCCCGGTGCATGGCCTCTGGTTGGGGACCGTGCGGGGAGCTCCAATGCCCCCACGGTCCCGCCGGCTCCCCGCCTCCAGCGGGAGCCGGCATTGCTTTTCCACAAGGGGAGGTGCTGACATGCAGCTCCCCTTGTGCAAAAGCAATTCTGCTTTGGTTTTTGGAAGTGAGAGCAGGTTTCCTGCTCTCGCTTCCAAAAACCAAAGCAGAGTTTGCTATGACAGGGCGGGAGCCGTGCTCCCACCCTGCCATAGCAAACAGCAATGTCCCAGGGGTGGGTACCCTGGGACATTGCAGGAGCCGGCCCTGGGGGGTGGTGATCCCCAAGGCCATCAAGGGCTCCAGGAGGGGGGCCACGCGCCCCCCTCCCAATGTATTTAAAGCCCCGGGGAGGTGGTGGTCCCCGGGGGTCCATAGCGGACCCCCGAATTTGAATATTAAGTGCCCCGGAGAGGTGGTGGTCCCCGGGGCAGTGTGGAGGGCTTGAGCCCCCCCACACTAATTATTATTTATAGCCCCGGGGAGGTGGCGGTCCCCCCACCCATTTACATGAATGCCCAAGGGAGGTGGCAGTCCCCGGGGCAGCGTGGGGGGGTTGGAACCCCCACACATTTATTAAAGAAGCCCCGGGGAGGTGGCGGTCACCGGGGCTGCAGGGGGGCCACTTGCCCCCCGCATTCAATTTAATAAGCCCTGGGGAGGTGGCGGTCCCTGGGGCTGTGGGGGCCCCCACGGGCCACCGCAAATTCATTTGTGAGTGCCCCCGGGACCTGACCCACCCGGGGCCTTGAAAAACGAAGCACAGGAGTCCGCGCTTCGTTTTTGTTTTATTTTCTCGGCCGAATTCGCGACCCCAGCGCAAATTCGGTTGACTTTTGTGGTATTGGTATGTCCATTGTTTTGAAAATGTTAGTTTGTATTTTTGAGTGTGTGTATCAAAGGTTATATTAGGGTGAGAGGAGGTCTGCCACTCTATCACAAGGATGATGTCATCAGTGATGTCATCAGTGATGTCATTTGAGATGTCATCAGTGATGTCATGAGTGATGTCACTGACCATGTCATGAGTGATGTAATATGTGACGTCATCAGCAGTGCAATGCGGGCGCGTGAGTTATAGTTAGCTGAACTAACTATAACGGGGAATTTCTATGGTTTTGTACGAGTGAAATGTCCAACTAACTATAACGCCCCTGAAACATATGGTTTTTTCAGTGAATTTCTAAGGTTTTTTAAATGCTAATTTCTAACTATGACGTGCCTGAAACCTATGGTTTTTTCAGTGAATTTCTAAGGTTTTTTTAAATGCTAATTTCTAACTATAACGTGCCTGAAACCTATGGTTTTTTCAGTGAATATATATATATTTATTATACTATTCCCAAAAAAAGCCTCCAAGCTTTAAAGATGCACTCCGCAGGGGATTAGTTCACTGAACTTTAATTTAAAAAAACGGTTGCACAGTCCCAATTAATGAAGTCCCTGACGCGTTTCAGTGCCTCCGGCACCTTAATCATAGGGTGGGCAAGAAGGAAAACCAGTACTGGACTGCCACTTATTTTTACCCATCATGCATGTGCTTTCCAGTAAGCAGCATGCAGGGAGTAGTAGTCCCAATTCTTCCCCTTTGGTGGGGTCCGTTTTCCGACAATAATATTTCTATTTATACGAACATTGGCAGAAATATTATTGTCAGAAAACGGACCCCACCAAAGGGGAAGAATTGGGACTACTACTCCCTGCATGCTGCTTACTGGAAAGCACATGCATGATGGGTAAAAATAAGTGGCAGTCCAGTACTGGTTTTCCTTTTTGCCCACCCTATGATTAAGGTGCCGGAGGCACTGAAACGCATCAGGGACTTCATTAATTGGGACTGTGCAACCGTTTTTTGAAATTAAAGTTCAGTGAACTAATCCCCTGCGGAGTGCATCTTTAAAGCTTGGAGGCTTTTTTTGGGAATGTTAACGCACGGCGGCTCCGGCCGTGGAAGATTGCACCGCCGAGAATACCGAAGGAAGGTCTGTGTGGTTGTGAATCTTCACAGCTTGTTCCAGCGCAAGGGACATCAGAATTTGAAATGGTTGCACGGTCCTGAGGCCCACCAGAGGGCTGTGAAAACTTTATAATGAACATTGGCAGAAATATTATTGTCGGAAAACGGACCCCACCAAAGGGGAAGAATTGGGACTACTACTCCCTGCATGCTGCTTACTGGAAAGCAGATGCATGATGGGTAAAAATAAGTGGCAGTCCAGTACTGGTTTTCCTTTTTGCCCACCCTATGATTAAGGTGCCGGAGGCACTGAAACGCGTCAGGGACTTCATTAATTGGGACTGTACAACCGTTTTTTGAAATTAAAGTTCAGTGAACTAATCCCCTGCGGAGTGCATCTTTAAAGCTTGGAGGCTTTTTTTGTGGATTTATTATACTATGTATACATGTGAAAATGTCTCGGTCCCCTGTTTGCCTCGGTGGCACGGAAAAAATGGGTGGAACTGACGTCAGCACGCCGACGAGGTCCTCTTATGGCTCCGATGATGTCATACGGTGTCGCGAGCGGAGCCGTGCTCGTTGACGTGGGAGAGCTAGGAAAGAATTTCCGTGGAATGCTGGTGCAGGGGATATTCACCTAAGTGTTCAGGCTAGTCCTTTGGGAGCAACTGTTTATGTTGCCACTCCAGAAACCGAAACCAGTGATCCGAGGGCAGAGGCCCTGCAGATGGCACACGAGGTGGGGTGCCCAGTCGTGTGCACCGGCGGGGCAGCGAAGTGACAAGCACCACAACCCACAAAAAAGGTAACGAGGGCACTGAATAACACAGGATCTTCTCTTTGTATCTGGCAGGAACAACGAAGTTAAAATGCCGTAGTACCAAAATGTAGAATTAGTGCTACAACGGTCTTCAAGAGGACCTGCGATGCCGCTTCTGCCTCCCGTACCCTGGAGGCGGCACATGGGTCACGCGGTACGGTCATACTGCGGTGGGATGCACACTCGACCTCTCATGGCACTGCTCCACACTTCAGGGAGGACGCTTTCCAGTAGCTATGTTTTCTGATGACATGTCGCGCCGGCCCCGTCCAACAACAGAACTCCTTTAGATCCAAACAGACTCTTCCACTCTCTCACCGGAAGTGAAACCAGGCCACGCGGACACTTTCACAATACAACAGCCGGGAGCGCACTTTTCGGTAAAAAAACCACATTCCTTCCTCCTAATTAATCAAATAAACGTCTCACTGAAGAACAGGGGCCAGCTTCGATCGGTAAACAGCCGTTACAACGACTTTTTTACTTTGCGATACCATTACAACGCATGCATTACCACGCATGCGTTGGACATCACGAAGTCATTACTACGCATTTTTTTAGAACGCATGGTCATTTACCATGCATGCCTTTACAATGAATTTTGTTGTAAAGGTATGTATGGTAAATGACCATGCGTTCTAAAAAACATGTAGACGATCCATGTCGTTGTAAGGAAACAGAGGCTGTTCCGTTTCCTCACAACGACGTGCACCGCCGCTCAGAGATGACGTGAAGCAGGAACCATGAGGAGAGAGGAACCATGAGGAGTGAGAGGTAAGGGGGATTGGGCATGGGGGTGGGGGTTTCTTTTCTAGGGTTTAGGGTAGTGCAGTGGTGTATTTGTGTGGTGTAGGGGGTCGTGCTGGGGGTAGTGTTTTAGGGTTTAGGGTAGTGCAGTGGTGTTTGGGTAGTGTAGGGGGTCGTGCTGGGGTAGTGTTTTAGGGTTTAGGGTAGTGCAGTAGTGTAGGGGGTCGTGCTGGGGGTAGTGTTTTAGGGTTTAGGGTAGTGCAGTGGTGTATGGGTAGTGTAGGGGTCGTGCTGGGGTAGTGTTTTAGGGTTTAGGGTAGTGCAGTGGTGTTTGAGTAGTGTAGGGGTCATGCTGGTGGTAGTGTTTTAGGGTTTAGGGTAGTGCAGTGGTGTTTGTGTAGTGTAGGGGTCATGCTGGGGGTAGTGTTTTATGGTTTAGGGTAGTGCAGTGGTGTTTGGGTAGTGTAGGGGTCATGCTGGGGGTAGATTTAGGGTTTAGGGTAGTGCAGTGGTGTTTGGGTAGTGTAGGGAGTCATGCTGGGGGTAGTGTTTTAGGGTTTAGGGTAGTGCAGTGGTGTTTGTGTAGTGTAGGGGGTTGTGCTGGGGGTAGTGTTTTAGGGTTTATGTTAGTGCAGTGGTGTTTGGGTAGTGTAGGGGTAGTGCTAGGGTAGTGTTTTAGGGTTTAGGGCAGTGCAGTGGTGTTTGTGTAGTGAAGGGGGTCATGCTGTGGGTAGTGTTTTAGGGTTTAGGGTAGTGGAGTCGTGTTTGTGTAGTGTAGGGGTTGTGTTTTAGGGTATAGGGTAGTGCAATGGTGTTTGGGTAGTGTAGGGGTCATGCTGGGGTTAGTGTTTTAGGGTTTAGGGTAGTGCAGTGGTGTTTGGGTAGTGTAGGGGGTCGTGCTGGGGGTAGTGTTTTAGGGTTTAGGGTAGTGCAGTGGTGTTTGTGTAGTGTGGGAGGTCATGCTGGGGGTATATTTAGGGTTTAGTGTAGTGCAGTGGTGTTTGGGTAGTGTAGGGAGTCGTGCTGGGGGTAGTGTTTTAGGGTTTAGGGTAGTGCAGTGGTGTTTGGGTAGTGTAGAGAGTCGTGCTGGTGGTAGTGTTTTAGGGTTTAGGGTAGTGCAGTTATGTTTGGGTAGTGTAGGGTGTCGTGCTGGGGGTAGTGTTTTAGGTTTTAGGGTAGTGCAGTGGTGTGTGGGTAGTGGAGGGGGTAGTGTTTTAGGGTTTAGGGTAGTGTGCCCAACCAGCCACAATATCTGTGGACAAAGGGGATCCTGACTCTTTGGAACGCTCCGTCAATTGAATAATTTGGGTCAAGGGCCCTACCACGTCCAAGACCTATCAATTCCTTTCTTGGGATCCCTCATATACTTGGAGAAAAAGGTACATCGTTTCTCATCAATTTCAGGCGTGTGTGCCACCTTCCCCTTCAGTGAGGGCCTGGGGCATTCTCCCTCATCCTATTCCTGACCTCCCTTTCAAGGGGTTGATGGATTTTCCCCACCACATACTCTGCCACTTTGGCGTCAGGTGTCCACTCTGCCGACCTAGGATGGTAAATTTGGGTAGGCTCGAACATGTCCGAGTGGACCCCGTCCCCAACCGGGGACTGAGAGGAGTGGGACTCTGGACGCCAGCAGAGGGTGTGAGCACAGAACAAATGCCCTTAAAATCCTTAAGACAGCCCCCTCGCCGGTGCTCCAACAGCTGGGCTTTCCCCGAAGCTGTTATAAGAATAGACTGAGGCGCAATACCAATTACCACCACCAGGTGGCGCTGGTCACTAACGTGGCCGTGTGGGGAAATCACCGCGTAGCGGTGTCAAAATTAGGCGAGGGTTGGTCGGGAATCAAGTGGACACTAAAGGAGTGACCGGATTCCCAAACGCGCGTAAAGACCAGCGGGAGCGCTCGACAGAGCTGCCTCGCTCGGACCAGATGCGCCTGACAGGATCTCACCGCGCGCAGAGCACACAGCGGGAGAAACTGTGAGGGGGAGAACGCGCTCGGGCAAGAGCCTGCTGCGCAGGGAATATGAAACAATACCAAGGCAATAATGCTAATAACGTGCACAAGAAACCGCTATACAAACAGCAACAACGTCAGATTAAGCCAAGAATGTAAGGAATGCACTTAACTGACGAGCAGTGAAGAAAGAGGAAGCGGAAGGGATGTCAAGATATTATATACGATGGACTGTGATATGATTGGACTATAGTTGCCTTGGAGACTACCCCTCTAATGGTTCATGGGTTGTGTAGTCTTTTGTTTAATGATTGTTGTGTTACGTTTTCTTTGAACTGCTATGCAAATAAAGTGAGGAAAGATGTGCATAATCCTCGCCTCCGTCCTGCCATAGAATTCATTAAACTTTAATTGATCTGATTTAGAAACATAGATCATAAAAGTGTACATAAAAACAGTAAATCCTCTTTCCTAATACAATACAGTGAGAATTAATTAAAACCAGTAGGTAAAAACGGGTGTTACAAAGCCCGGTTCAGAGCAATTTCAGGTTAACAGAATCGTAAAGTTCAATGTTTCGTAAGTTAAATCTCATGTACTTTCATCAAAATACGCAATAAGGGGTCCAAGTAAGATGTAACGCTCCAATACCTGACCAGTTTGCACTATATAAAACTGCAGAAAAACTAAAAATAAAAAGTGTTTTGCACACTTCTGTCATTGGGCTATATGTGGGCTACATCTGGGTGATATTTGTGCTACATTTGGGCTCTTTTTTCTCTGGTGGCCATCTTGGGAGACTTATTTGTTATGAAGTTTCCCAATTTCGTCATTTACTGCAGTCTCCTCAGTAGGAAATGCTTTCAGTTTTTTACTTTGATTCCATCAAGAAGGCATTCAGATGTGCCACACATTTGCCATAAATTCAGAATGTTAGCACTCTAGTTGTTCATTAGATCACTGTAGTAAAGCTACTGCTCACCAGGGAGTTAACTGGAAGTCTACTGCTGGTATTGAAAGTGATTGTTTCAGTCTGCATGTCAGAATTTTCTAATGAAATAGAAGAGGATTTGAGATCTCACTTAAAACATGCCCTACATTTTCTTTCTGCAGCACTAACCATAATTTCTATGGCAAAATGAACCCCCTCATTTTGTTCCTTTTTAAATTAAATGTTTTAAGTGTTACCAGTTTATTCCAATCAAGATGGCTTCAGGTGTGCCATACTTTTGTCATAAGTAAGACTGTTAGCGCTCTAGTTGTTCTTTAGAACACTCTGGGAAGCTGCAGTAGAACACAAAGGCATCAACTGACAGGCTGCTCCTGTTGAAATATAACAGGAAGATATTTGAGATCTCACTTAAAACATGTCCTAATTTTTCTTTCTACAGCACTAACCATAATTTCTATGACAAAATGAACCCCTCATTGTGTTCCTTTTTAAATTAAATGTTTTAAGAGTTACCAGTTTATTCCAATCAAGATGGATTCAGGTGTGCCATAATTTTGTCATAAGTAAGACTGTTAGCGCTCTAGTTGTTCTTTAGAACACTCTGGGAAGCTGCAGTAGAACACAAAGGCATCAACTGACAGGCTGCTCCTGTTGAAATATAACAGGAAGATATTTGAGATCACACTTGAAACATGTCCTAATTTTTCTTTCTACAGCACTAACCATAAGTTCTATGACAAAATGAACCCCATCATTTTGTTCCTTTTTAAATTAAATGTTTTAAGTGTTACCAGTTTATTCCAATCAAGATGGCTTCAGGTGTGCCATACTTTTGTCATAAGTAAGGCTGTTAGCACTCTAGTTGTTCTTTAGAACACTCTGGGAAGCTGCAGTAGAACACAAAGGAATCAACTGACAGTCTCTGCCCTTGTTGGATGTACATGTTTTACTGAGAATGTCAGACTTCATTCTCACATGACTGAGAAAGATAATGTGAATTTACAGAAAATATGCTCTCATTTTAGCTTCTGGAGCACCTTCCAAAACTGTATGGGACAAGCATGTGAAAATAGTTTTCTCTCAAACATGATTCATGAAATCCCAGCAGAAGGTTTTTCACAGGGTAAAATCACCTTAGAACACACCACAATTCCTGAAATTAGTATGGTACCATCAACAAATGAATTCGAATGTAACTAAAGTCTGTTATCACCCTTTATAGTTCTCCTTTTGGTAACCCTCAAAATCTTCGATTCACTACAATGCATTTCAATGGGGTACTATCATTTATATTGGTCCCAAGATGGCTGCCAGCAATTCCAGGATGAAGTGCTGACAGCCAATCAGATCTCACGATGACATGTGTAGTTAGGCTCCGCCCAGATATATATGTGTTTTCTTTTTCAAATTTCTCAGGAACTACTGAACGGATTTACACCATTTAACCAAAAGGCATGACTCTGAACCAAGGGCTACCTTTTTGCCAAATTTGGTGTAATTCCGTTCAGCAGTTCGGGCTGTAGCTGCGATGAAAGGTTCCTATGGAAAATTGCATGGGGAAAACACGTTTTGGGACCCCCTTTTTTCTCGGCCCCCACTTGACGAATCACCCCGAGTCTTTCAGGATAGGAGCGGACCGGAGCGCCCCACGAGTTTTGCAAATTTCGCGAAGATTTGTCAACCGGCGCCAAAGTTATTTCAAATAGAATGTTGCGGATTTCCTATGGAAAATAGGTCCTAACTATAACTATCTACTGGCGACCGCCAGTAGATAATATACATATATATATATATATATCGTCCAAGAAGGCTTCCAGCCTTTTCATCCGACTTCATCCACCAATTGGGGTTGGTGCGAACAGGCGGGCGCTGGACCCGCGATAATTTGTAGAAATCCCTCAGTCAATCGACGGAAGGCAGAGTCGCACTCAGGATAGTTTAAAGAGAAAACAATTTATTGACTGACGCGTTTCAACCTCACGGTCTTTGTCAAAGTCAATGTCATGAATGATGTAATATGTGACGTCATCAGCAGTGCATTGCGGGGGCGCGAGTTATAGTTAGCTGAACTAACTATAATGGCCGAATTTCACTGGTTTTGTACAAGTGAAATGTCCAACTAACTATAACGTCCCTGAAACCTCTGGTTTTTTCAGTGAATTTCTAAGGTTTTTTAAGTGCTAATTTCTAACTATAACATGCCTGAAACCTATGGTTTTTTCAGTGAATTTCAAAGGTTTTTTAAATGCTAATTTCTAACTATAACGTCCCTGAAACCTATGGTTTTTTTCAGTGAATTTCAAAGGTTTTTTAAATGCTAATTTCTATCTATGCCTACAGAGGTAGGACATGTGAAGAAAGAGGAACAAAGGCACAGAAAGAAGCAAGACAAATGCAGAAAGAGGCACCAGAAGTCCAGAAATATGAAGAAAAGTGCAGGAAGAAGCACGAGATGTGCAGAAAGAACCAACAGAAAGTCCTCCTGTGCCCCCAACCTCTTGCTGACGGGTACTGGTGGTAACTGACTCTGACTAACCAGGCCTAGAGCCAGTGCTATGCTAAAAGACACTTAGAATACAGTGAAAACACCTACATACGCTAGGGAACACTATGCGCTAGGGTACCCCTGTGATTAGCATGACCTCCTCTGTAAGGCCCTAGTACATAATAGGGCAGGGGGATTATAACTACCTCTAAGTCAGAGGTGTAGAAAGATGCTTCTTTAAGTAGTAGTCACGTTTGCAGAGTGGTGGAGAAAGGGTGCTGGGCCTCCGACCAGCGCTCAGGAATTCCGCTTCGTAGGACTTACAGGAGGTACCAGGAGAGCTTCTTGGCCCCCAAACTCCCTCAGGACTAAATTGGACTTCATCCCCCATCCCGTAGTCTGCCAGGAGGCGCGTTTGCAGAGTGGTGAAGAAAGGGGGGCATGGCCTCCGAAGACGTCTTAGCAATCCCACTGTGTGGGACTTACTGAAGGTAACAAGAGGGGTAGTTGGCCCCCAAGGACATCCTTGGGGGCCAACTTCCCCTCCTATTACCTCCAGTAAGTCCCATACAGCAGCATTGGTAAGTACTCGTACCAGGCCACGCCCCCTTTGCCACGACTCTACAAACGCGCTCCCTGGCATGCTCTTGGATGGGAATTGAAGTCCCCTTCGCTGCTGGGGGTCCTTTAGGGGCCAGCTAGCCTACCTCTTACCTCCAGAAAGCCCCACGCAGTGGGATTGCTGAGAGGTAGACAAAGGCCACACCCCCTTTCTCCACCACTCTGCAAACGCGCCCCCTGGCACGTTGTTAGTTGGGGAATTAATTCCCCTTGAATACTGAGGGTCCCTGGGGGCCAACTAGCCCACCAGGTACCTCCAATATGCGCCACAGAGCTGGATTGCAGAGAGGTGGTCCGAGGCCACGCCCCTTTTTACACCACTCTGCAAACGCGCCTCTTGGCGCACTGCTGCTCGGGGGATGAAGTCCACTTGTGTCCTGAGGTCCTCAGGACACAAGAGGACCTCATCGACCCACAAACCCGCCACGTAATTAGGCATGCCCCCGGGACCTGGCCCACCCGGGGGCTTAAATACAACAAAGCGTGGGAGCCCGCGCTTTGTTTTTTAAAAATTTTCTCGGCTGGATTCGCGACCCCAGCGTGAATTCGGCCGATTTTTTTTTTTTTTTAATGCTTTGTTTAGCCCTGGGGATCCTTGTGAGACCCCCTGAGCAGGCCTCGGGGGTCAGGGTGTTTGTACCCTGCCCCCTTTTCATGTTTTTTATCTTTGTTTCACCCTTTTTCTTGTGACTCGGTTACCGAGTCACAAGATGGCTACCAACACTTCCTGGTTTGGAGTGTTGGCAGCCAATCAGAGTGAAGCTTGTGCCCGGGAGGGTTCGCGAACCCTCCTCGGTGCCCAGATATCGATATTTTTCTTTTTTAAATTTCTCAGGAACACAAATCGTGCATTCGCTACGTATGCACCTGACACGAGACTCCGTCCCTCCTGACGCTTCACCACTGGAAGATAGAATACTAGACGGGTCACTACCCGAGAAAACCATTTCTCTCATATATAAGAAGTTAATCAACAATGGGGAGGACCAGCTCCAAACACTGCGGGAGAAGTGGACAAGGGACGGGATTGAATTGGATGAGGAGGATTGGCAGGAGGCGATATCCTCTCCCAGGGTAGTAGCCATATCAGCGCGCCTCAGATTAGTCCAGCTTAAAATCCTACACAGGATTTACATGACTGGGCCTCAGCTATTACACATGGGAAGGGAGATAAGTGGGGAGTGTAGGAGGAACTGTGGGCACACAGGAACATTTATACATATTCTTTGGGAGTGTCCAGCCATCAGCACATTCTGGCGCAAGGTTCAGGATGTCATCAACTCGGTACTCTCGATCTCGCTTCGCCCTGAGGTGAGACGCTGCCTCCTGAATATTTGGGAACCTACTGACTTGAACACAACCCAGACACAATGGTCTACACTGGGATTCATGATAGCAAAGAGGAACATTGCGCAGCGATGGGGAGCAGAGCAACCTCCCACAATAGAAGCCTGGGAGAGGGATCTAGACTGGTGCATGTATAGGGAAAAAACGGTGTACCTGGCCAGGGGTTGCCCGAAAAAGTGGTCCCGTGTATGGGGCTCTTGGAATATATATCGAGGAGATATATGCTCACCGCCTCGCTGTATTGACATTACAGACCCGCCCTCACCGTAACATTCCTCATTTCCTGTAATTATGTAAAATGATTTTCCTCCCCCAGGATATCTCATGCCCTTAAGTGATTGACTCCTCTGTAATGTATTATTGTATTTATGTTTGTTTAATAAAAAGAAATATAAATTTTTTTTTTTTAAAATGTAAAAAAAATTTCTCAGGAACTACTGAACGGATTTACACCATTTAAAAAAAAGGGAGCACTCTAAAGAAAGACCTACCTATTTGCCAAATTTGGTGTAATTCCGTTCAGCAGGTCAGGCTGTAGCCAGTAATAAAGTTTCCTATGGAAAATAACATGGAGAAAACGCGCTTTGGGACCCCCCTTTTTTCTCAACCCCGCTTGACGAATCACCCAAAACTTTCAACACACAAACTGAGCGGTCCGGCCCTATTTTTTGGAAAATTTCATGAAGATTCGTCAAACGGTGCCAAAGATATTGGCAAATCTAAAAACGATTTTCCTATGGAAACTAGGTCCTAACTATAACTACCTACTGGCGACCGCCAGTAGGTATATATATATATATATATATATATCCACTGAAAAAAACACAGGTTATAGGGATGTTATACTTAGGCTCAGATTTCACTCATTCAAAAACATTGAAATTCAGCTGTTATTATTTATTTATTATTCATAAGTTTTATATAGCACAAGCTAGACCCGTGGGTATCAGAGCGCTTTACATACACAAGAGAAAAATAGCCTGACACAGCATGACATAAGGATGCATAAAGAGATAAACATAACATTATAAGAAGGCATTCAGTAAAGGGGAGTGTGAAAGCTTAGGTAGTTGAAACAATCAAATAACCATCTATCCTTGATGGTCTAGTTAAGAGGTGAATCAGCTAAGCTATTAAAGTCTAGATCAGTTGGCTTGGGCGGTAAAGTATTTGTTGAGGAGAAGGAGTTTCAGGTCCCTTTTGAAGCAGGAGAAGAAGGGGTTGCATCTGAGGTCTATAGGGAGTGCGTTCCACATTCTGGGTACATTACCAGAAAAAGATCGGGACTGAGTGGTTTTCCTTTTCAATTTCATAGGGATGAGAAGAAGTGAGTTGATCGGGACTGAGTGGTTTTCCTTTTCAATTTCGTAGGGATGAGAAGAAGTGAGTTGGAGCTTCTCAGAGTTCTGGATCTTCCTGCTTTTACCAGTTTGCTGGTTAGGCAGTTGGGGGAATGTGTGTGAAGGGTTTTGTGTGTCATGCAGGATGACTTGCAAATACATCTACCTTCAATGGGAAGCCAGTGGAGGGATTTGAGGGTTGGTGTGATGTGTTCAAACCGTTTCACACCAGTTATGAGCCGGACTGCCAAGTTAAGGACTGACCTTAGTCGGGCTAGGTGAGCTTTTGGCGTCCCTGCTAGGATGGAGCTCCCATAGTCCAGTTTAGAGAGAACTAGGGATTGTACTATTGTCATAAAATTATCCTGGGGAATGAAAGGTTTAATTTTCTTGAGGTGTTTTAGTGAGTAAAGCGCACCTTTTGCAGAGTTTTTGATGTGGTCCTTCATAGACAAGTTCTTGTCCAGGGTAATGCCTAGTGACTTTACTGAGTCGGATAGGACGAGAGAGCAATTTAGGGCATCCAGGTTTGTGAGCCAGTCTTGGATTGGTAGGTGGTTACTTTTCGGAAAGAACAGTATTAATTTAGTTTTGTCTGGGTTCAGTTTTAAGTGGTTTTAGTTAAACCAAGTTTGTATCTTGGTTAGTGTGGCATTGAGGTGTCTGATGTCACTGGGTGATTTTATTTTGTAGTAGAGTTGCGTGTCATCTGCATATAGGTGATATTTAACTCCTGCTTGCTTCAGAATGATTGTAAGGTGTTCCATGAAGAGATTGAAGAGGGACAGGGAGAGGATCGAACCTTGGGGGACCCCAAGCGTGACTCGTGTGGGCTTAGAGAGACAGAAGCTGATTTTAATGTGTTGCGATCGGTGTTGAAGGTAGGAAGCACACCATTTTAGTACTATGCCATTAATGCCAGAACGCCTCTTCAAGGTCTCAAGTAAAGCTGCATGATTTATTGTGTCGATAGCCACTGATAGGTCAATAAGGATGAGAAGACATGCTTTACCTTCATCTAAGACTCTGTGGATATCGTCTGAAACATCGAGCATGGCTGTTTCAGTGCTACAGCCTTTCCAGAATACCGATTGAAAGGTATCCAGGAGGTTGAAATCATCTATAAGTTTGTTAAGTTGTTGGAGAACACGGTGGGCGTGGTCTGCAGCCCAAGATGGCGGTCGCTTAAGCGACGAGCTCCGGGCCGGGGCACCTAATCCGAAACATTATCCTGTACTCCTTACCTTGCAAGCAGATAATTCCAGCGTCGGAGTGCTGGGAGCACCGGCGGGCTGCCTTGACGCTGCATTCAGGAGCTCTGAGACCCCGGCAGTGAGGACTTTCAGGCGGCGGCGTGTTCCGGCCTCCCCAGGGGCCTACACCGGGACTGAAGCCTCGGACTGCCCTGATTACTGGCTGGGCGGCGGGTGCCGGCTCCCCGCAGCGACTGGCACTTTGGCTCCCGGCTCTGGGGCCTGCACGCCCACTTCTCGGGGTCGCGGCCACCTGGCCCAACCGGAGCACAGACTGGGGTGCATTGGGCTGCTGCAGCTGCGGGAGGTACGTGGGGCGCACCGGTGTGTCGGTGCGGTGCCGCTCGCCGTAGCGGGCTCCCCCGGGTGAGACCCCCGCAGCTCCTGGGACTATTTCGCGCCACGCTTCGGTGGCGAGTCCCCCGACTGTACCGGCGCTGCCTTAGGTGGGGCCCCAGCAGCTCCTGGGTTTATTTTGCGCCACGCCTTGGTGGCGACCCCCTGGCTGTACCGGCGCTGCGCTGCTGGGTTGTGGGTCGGCGAAAGACACTTGAATCCCTCCCGGACACCGAGGTGAACTCTATTGGTGAGCGCGGGGCCTGCGCGTGGTGCCCTCATCTCCACTGCGACCCGCAGAGCTGGTGGCCCTTGGGATCCCCGGGCAGTATTGTTGACCGGCTGTACCCGGGATACCGGGACGGGCTGACGAGTCCCTACTGCCCCCCAGCCGGAGAGCAGGGGTGGTGCGGCTCCTTGCCAGTAGAGGGGCCCCTTCGCGCCACATATCGGTGGCGGCTCCATGGTTGGACCTGTGGGGGTCTATGCTGTACCGGGGCTAACACCTGATCGGATCGGAGGTCCAGTTGCGACTGAGAGTCCGCCTTGATGTGGAGGCTGGGGGGGCGCTAGGCTGAACAGTGGCCTACTGGGGCATTGCGCTGCGAGGGCCGCATGTGGATCTCCTGACACCCTTCACTCCGGTTACAGTCCAGTGCCTTATAAGGGCCCACTACTACATCTGCGGTCGGCGGCCCTGGCCTGCCTGGGCGCCCCCTCCTGTGATAATTGCGACGGAGTGGGCCGACACTCCCAGCGTTGCATTAGGGTCGAGCTGCTGATCAGTGGTGGGAGTTGGGTGTCTGGCTAGGCTCCTCTCCGGCTGCCCCCCTGACGCTGCCTGCAGCAGGGCTCTACCACTGGAACGCGGTGGCCGGGGACATATAGTCCTATTGCGCAATGCCGCCAACCATGGGCAAAGGAAAGCCTAGAGCGGCTACGAGGTCAGGAAGAACTGGTTCTCTTTCTCCGCCTTCAGGACATTCTTCCACCCTGTCCCATCATGCAGACGGTCATGCTGGTACCAAGGCTCCAGTAGATAAACTTGACATGATCTTGCAGGAAATCCGCGATTCTCGCTCTGTGATGGAAGCGCAACTGGGCATGATTTCAGTAGATATCAATCTGTTGAAGGATGATCATAAGAAGCTCACTGAGAAAGTCAAAACGGCTGAGCAGAAGGTGGAAAGCATGGTACCTCAGGTGCAAGCCCATGAGGAGCAACTCAATCATCTGTGCCACCAGCTCGACTCCCTCCAGGACCGGGCTGATGACACGGAAGGCCGGGCACGCCGGAATAACCTCCGGATAGTAGGGCTGCCGGAGGGAACGGAGGGATCCACACCCACGGAGTACATAGAGCACTGGCTAAAGACTAGCGTGGCCCCGATCGGATTGTCCACGCACTTCACGGTGGAGCGGGCACACCGTGTCCCTGCGCGTCGACCACCACCAGGTGCCAACCTGCGTCCTCTCTTGGCCAGGATTCTGAATTTTCGGGATCACCTATTGCAGGCGGCACGGGACATGGACCGCTGCAGATTGACAATGCGAAGATCTCAATATTCCCCGACTACACCCTGGCGGTCCAGCGCAAGAGGTTTTCTTTTATGGAGGTGAAGGCACGGGCCCAGACAGCGGGTCTGTCGTTTGCCTTATTGTTTCCAGTAAAATTAAAAATCCTCTATAATCAACGCTCCCTGTTTTTTGACACTCCAGACAGTGCTTGGGACTGGCTGGACAAGACGTTCCCCGCTGTTCTTCCTATGAGGCGCATGGACTCCTCGCTGCCAAAGACACAGTGACCCCATGAAGGCGGAAGAGGGGGCTTCTCACTCAAAGTTCGACCTTTAGTCCCCTGGTCCGTCAACAAATGCTGGAGGGCAGGCAACGGGCGCTCCATACAGCCTCGTCCTTCCGGACCACCCGCCCGTCAATCAGCACCAGTCCGTCCGAAGGAGCTAATACAGACACTGATTCTGATGGCAGCGTTGCACTGTTTCCTTCTGTGACCACTCAACTTAGTAATGATCCTTTGGCTTCAGCTGGTTCTCAGTTGTGTGACCCATAGTCTTGTATGTCTTCCCTGGTCTGCTGTGGGCTCTCTGTTTAGCGCGTCATGCTGTAGTTCTAATTATGCTTCTTTACCTACCTGGCTAAGAGGATGTTCTGGCATATGCATGTTGTGTGGCAGGTAGGGACTGAATAGTAGGTCCACTGTACCGCGTTCTGGGCGTTTTCATGTATTAATTCACTGCTTTAGTGTGGATGCTGATAGTGTTAGCGGCCTTCCCCCATAGGCGTTAGCATTGGTTGAATGTGAAGTATGTTACTTTGGTATCTACGGTTTGGTCGAACGAAGTTTGGGCGTTGGACCCAGTATTGGGACATTGTTGAGTTATGTGTAGTTATGCTGAATGGTCTGGGGGTCGTGGGTAGGTGGGTGTGGGGCGGTGGGCGGGGATGGGACCCTGGGGGGTTTTTAGCCACCTTTTGATGATGTCTGCTAATACTTCTTATACTTTTGTCTCATGGAACGTCCGGGGTATGGGGTCTATTGCTAAACAGCATAGAATTGCTGCACAATTACATCGTTGTAAAGCACAGATAATATGCTTTCAGGAGACACACTTGGTTCCCTCTGAAACTTTGAAGCTATGTAGGAGATGGCGGGGTCAATTTTACGCAACCGCATATTCGGCTTTTTCTAGGGGAGCTGCAATCTGGATCCGGGCGGGGATCCCTTTTTCACTTACTGAGAGCAAAATTGATGATCAGGGCCGGTTTGTCCTACTACTGGGAGCGTTAAATGGTAGACAAGTAGTACTGGGGTCCCTGTACGCCCTAACATTGAGCAAGAAGCATTTTTAACACGAGTCTCCCGAGCACTTGCTGATTGGTCCCATTTCCTTTGGCTGTTAGGCGGTGATTTAAACGCGGTGTTTGATCTATGTCTGGACCGTTCCCATCCTCCCTTACTTAACACTACGGCGAGGGCACAGGCCGAGGCCTTAACACATTGGGTACAAGGCTGGAATTTAGTAGATGTATGGAGGGCTTTACATGTGAATATGAGAGAATATTCCTTCTACTCTTACCCCCACAAACTACATACACGTTTGGATTACTTTCTGTGCTCCCCCGAATTGTCCTCTTCCATCTCCCAATGTGAGTATCTAGGTAAGACTATATCTGACCATAATTCCATAGAGCTATCGCTGAGATGGAGCCGTTCCCCTGCTCCTATTCCAACGTGGAGAATGCAGCCGATGCAATTGGAAGACCAGGTGTATCGGGCCGCATTGGCTACGGCTATAGATGGGTATTTCGTGGAGAATGAGGGTACTGCCTCGTCCAGGTCTATAGAGTGGGAGGCCTTCAAGGTGACGGTGCGCTGGGTGGCCATGGGGACTTTGACAAGATCTCGGAGGGAAACGATTAGGGACCTAACAGACTTGGAGAGGAACTTGCAGGCTTTGGAGATAGCGGCTCAGGGGAGCGCTGACGGTGTAGAGCCACTACAGTCCGCCAGGATTCATTATGCGGACTTGCGGGAACGTTTACGCATAATAGATTTTAATGCATACACTACGCACCCATTCCGAGGCGGATAGGGTGGGCACATTGCTAGCCAGACTGATACGTCCCACGGCGAGTCCGACTCCCATTTTAGCAATAAATACGACTCATAACACGTTGGCTACTTCACAGGGTGAGATCAATGCTGCGTTTCAGGACTATTATGCTCGTTTATATACCGCACCCCCCTTGGATGTCTCGACTCCTATACTCTCCTTTCTGTCCACGGTCCAACTCCCTATAGTTTCGGATGCGAATGCTGAGGAACTGGCAGCTCCGATTACTATAGCAGAGATTCGGGTGGCGTTGAAGGCATTGGCCTGTAACAAAATGCCTGTCTCCGACGGTCTCCCTGTGGAATTTTATTCTACCTTCGCTGATAAGCTGCTCCCTAGGTTGTTGCAATTATACTCTTCCTCGTTGGAAGACGGTGTTCTGCCCCCCACCGTTAGGGAGGCGATAGTCACATCACTACTGAAACCCGATAAGGAACCGACTGACCTGCTATCTTATAGACCGCTTTCGATTCTTAACACAGAATATAAGATACTCAGCAAGGTATTAGCATCGCGTTTACTTCCACTTCTTCCCCAATTGGTCCATACTTCTCCTGTCTTACACTTTGGTCAGATGCAATTTAGAGTCGAACCCGTCACTTTTAAATATTTAGGGATCAACATATATAGATCTAACGCCGATACTATAGATGGTAATGTGGTGCGCACCATTAATTCATTACGCTCCCAGATCTCCTTCTGGAATACATTTCCGTTGACGGTGGCGGGCCGCTTGGCGGTGTCGAAGATGGTTATGTTGCCCCGCCTCCTCTATTACTTTGTGAACCTACCGGTAGTCCTTCCGGCCTGGATTTTTAGAACACTTGACACGTTGTTGACATCCTTGATTTGGGGGACGGGCAGACACAGACTGGTGTTGGCAAAGATACAACTTCCTAGTGCTGCGGGGGGTATGGGGGCACCTGATTTTAGGACGTACTGTATAGTGGGACAATTACAGTGGATGGCGTACTGGTTGGCGGGTAAGAATCTGTTTGAAATAGGACAATCCCCGGACTTTTTAAAACGAGGAACCCTTCAATCACAATTATGCCCGGGCACACAGACACTGCGCGATCCTCCTTATTTGCTGCATGTTGCATTACATTATTGGAAACAAGCTCATAAATTAGCAAAAGTGCCATTTCCATATGCTCCGAACATCCCGATCTGTGGGCTGCCCACTAGGCGTGGGATAATTTCGATGACCCGAATAAGTGGATGGGCGCGAGAGGGGGTGGGATCCGTTGGGGACCTCTTCTTAGATGGCCACATGATGCCCCACGAAGAGTTTGTACGTACTTATTCGGTGCCTGGAACCCTGTTTCTCACTCATGCGGCTATCCTACGCTATATCCGGAGTTTCTGGCTCATAGAACAGAGAGAACCTCCAACTTTTCAGTTGCTGAAAGCACTACACATAATGGGGCACGGACGCCACTTGGTGCGCTGGCTATATCGAGGCCTAAGGGACCATTTACACATCCCATTATTGCACCTTAGGTAGAAGTGGGACATGATCTTAGGACGGGAACTGGATGACAGAGAATGGGCCCAAATGTTAGAGCACCCACGGCGAGTCTCACGTAATTGTCGCCTAAAAACGATCCAATTATTCATCTTGCATAAGGCGTACCTCGCCCCGGCAACGATACGAAAGATGTTTCCAACTGCGGCCTCGATATGTCCACGGTGTAAGGCACCCGACGCTACTTTTACTCATATGCTATGGTATTGTCCAGTGCTACGGGGGTTTTGGTCAGAGGTGGCCCGGGGTCTGGTAGTACTGACAGAACACGCACCATGGGACACAATTGAGGCCTGTCTCCTGGGGCTCTTCCCCCTCCCTAGGAAAGCGAAATTGCTACGCCGATTTGCAGGTTTGGCTTTGATACTCGCCAAACTTATGATCACACAGCGCTGGAAGTCTAAATCAGCGCCTCGTGCAGGCACTTGGCATGAGGAGGTGGTCAGGTGGGCGATTGCAGAAAGGGAGGCTCTGCAGCGAGAGTATAGGGGGCTGGGAAAACGACCAATTTCTCTGGATTGGGCACACTTGGTGGAATTGTTCAAGGCTTCCGGGGGAAATGTGATGGAGGACTCACAGATTGCAGCGTTCGGAAGTAGTACTAACCCCTGATTGCTAATGACACAATGGCGATGCTCTTTTTTCCCTGGTGCCTCCCCTGCCTTTCCCATCTCTTTTACACTGCCCCTTTTGCCCTTTGCTGTTCTCCCCCCCTTTTTCCCCCTCCCCCCCCCTAACTCCCCCCTCTCTTTCCCCCTCCCCTGTGCCCCCTTCCACGATGGTAACAGACCGGACAGGCGCCAGATGCAGGAACATCGGCTCAATGTTTTGTCTTAGTAGCAGCAACTGGGTTAATTGTTTAGTTTGAGAGTTGTGGGGGGTGGGATTTCCTGGGTGGGAGTTTAACGGAATACTGCGATTAATCGATTATCCCTAGGTCTTTATTTAGGGTACGAGTATACAGTAAGAACATTAATAGTGCTTAAAATGTTGCACTCTTTGCGATGTGGTTATATTCATTATATGTTAAGCTCCGGGACAGGTGCAGGATAAATGCTGCCTAGTCACTGAAAATGTAACTGAAATGTTTGCTATCGACTGTGTACACAAGTATATTATCTGCAGTATTTAATAAATTTTTTTTTTTTTTTTAAAGTTGTTGGAGAACACACTTCTCCAGGGTATTAGCTAGGAACGGGAGGTTGGAGATAGATCTGAGGTTGTTGAGATCGTTAGGGTCGGCCCCTGGCTTTTTGAGTATGGGTGTGATTTGTCCTAATTGGAGGGAGTCTGGGACACAGCCTGATATGAGAGAGAAGTTGATTTTTGGCCAGAAAGGGGCAATGATGTGCTTGAGATTTTGTATCATTGTGGATGGGAGTGGGTCCATAGTGTGGGAAGTAGGCTTTAAGCTCACAATGATATTGAAGACATCTTTTTCAGACTTGAGTTTGAAGTCCAACCAATTAGCATAGTTTTTTGGTTGGGTGCGGCCTGGTTGTCCTTGGTATGATTTAGTTCTGTTTGGTCAAGGGCGGGTATAGTGGGGCAGGTTAAGAGGGAAGGTGAATCTGAGATTTGGATGAAGGATTGCTCAATTTTTGTGACCTTATCTGTGAAGAAGCTGACAATTTCTTCGCAGCAATCCTTGGTGGCTATTATTTTGTGCGGGGATGCGCTGTTAGTTTGTCTTTTAACAATGTTGAAGAGTTCCCTGGGTCTATTCTTAGCCTGGTCTAGTTGGCTGCGAAAAAAGAGGCCTTTTCTCTAAAAATGTGTTTTTTATATGACAACTGTGTGGATATAAGTAATGTGAGATACATTGTTGAGGGGTTTTGTCTCCATGTCTTTTCCGCATGTCTGAGTTGTCGTCTTTCGTTATTAAGATCTGCGTTGAACCAAAATTTTGATTTGATAGATCTCATTTGTTTAAGTTTGAGTGGTGCCACTTGATCTAACACCTCCCTCATTGTTGTATTAAAGTGTACTGTGAGGACATCAGCCATGTGAGTGGTAGGATGGAGCTGTAGATGGGCATGAATCCTGGATACCAGTTTGGTTATAGGGACTTCTTTGATGTTCCTGATCCAGTGCTTAGGTTTGTCAGATCGTGTTGGTTGGTATCTGACGTGTGAATCAATAGTAAACAATATGATGTGGTGGTCAGACCAGTGAATGGGAGAAATCAATCTCAAAGAGACCACCTCATTTTTGGTGATGATCACATCCAGAGTGGCTCCTTTAATGTGTGTTGGTTCATTGCAGAGTTGTTTGAGGTTGATTATTTCAAGCAGGTTGGAGAGGTTCTGGTCTGTGTTGTCTTCTGGGTTGTTCCAGTGGATATTGAAGTCGTGTCCGTTAGGGAGAATCGTGTTACTTGGTTGGTTAGATCTTCAGCGAAGAGGGTACGCTCACCAGGAGGATGGTAGATGGTATGAAATTTGATGGGTGCGGAGCCTATGACTGTAAGTTCAACACCAGGGTGCTCAATAGTCAGGTATTCTGCACTTTTTAATGTGGCCAGCTGTATTCCTTCTTTGTGAACGATAGCTAGCCCACCACCCCTTTCAATCATTCTGTCATGTCTGATGATGTTGTATCCTGGAGGGGTGAGTAGGTCTAGAATGGGGGTAGAGTGGTCATTGAGCCAGGATTCAGTGAGGAAGGCAATATGTATTTCTTCACTGAGTATAACCGCAGCAATATCTGTGGTGTGTTGTACTGCTGATCTACAATTGAGGAGCATGCATGATAGAAGACAAGGATTGTCATTACTGGAGTGTGCTGTATGGATAGCAGTGTATTGAGCAAGTGGTCTGGGCAAGTGGACAGTTCTAGGGATTCTATTTGTGCCAACTATTACTGGGATTTCGAAGGGAGCCGTATTCTGATCTCATCTGCTTCCAGTACTGAAATGGGTTGGAGAGATCGGCGAGGTCGGTGTGTTTGACCCCCCAAAGGAATGGAGGGCCATGGGGTGCCTTGTAGGGCCATGGGAGAGTCTGTGTGGGGGGAAGGTGTGTAACTGCCCAGAGTGAGTGAGCAGGGTGGCTTAACCAGGTTGGGAAGTTCTTGTCGTAGGTGTAGGATGTCGACAGCTAGGGAGTCGATTTTCTGCTCCATTCAGATCAGTCGTTGGGTAAGTGAGTTAATTGTGCTTCTAGCCTTCGGAGGGAGCAATGTATGACTAGGAACTGTGGAAGGAGAGAGTACTTGGTAATGGAGTTGAACGGTGTCATTGGGACTAGGAGTGGGGATAGATTGAACATGTGGAGTCAGGTCATTGATCCTTCCAGTCTTGAGGTTAGGAGGAGGCGTTGCGGGTCTTGGGTCAGAGAAAGGAGAGGTTTGGGGGAGGTCAGTGTCTAAGGGATTAGCAGTGACATTTAGAAGTGGAGATGGTTTGGGCATGTGAAATAGGGTCAGTATTGATGTTGGGGCTAGTTTAAACAGGCAGAGTCGGGTCTACTATGGCCAAGAGGAGAGTGCCTATAGCAACTTCAGTAGTGGACAGACTGTAGTGTGTGTCTGATCTGCCTAGTTCGAGATAAGCCTTGAGGGTTTTTTTAACTGTGAGTTTGCTGGTCCGGGTGGGGGCTGTTGAAGTCATTATGGTGGGTGTTTGTCGGTGGAGTGTGATAATGGGGGTAGTGAGATTGTAATGAGTGATGGTGGATGTCGCTGAGTTGCAGAGTGGGTTGGCAGGGAAAGGAGATCCGATCAGTTCTGGGTTTTTTGTCGGGGGAGGGGGATTGGGGAGATTGGGTTTGATGGCTCTGTTGAGTTAATGAGGAGAATAGTGTAGGGAAGTGACGATCAAAAGTGGTGAGGTGCGGGTCAGTGGCCTGTATGAGAATGTTTCCTGTTCTAAAGATGGAAATGGTGAGTTCCCCTTTAAAGGTAGGGGAGACGGTTGGGGAGTTTTTTGCACCATAGGGAATTTTGACTGACTTAGTGACTTGAAGTTGAAGAAGGAAGGTGTTTTTCCACTTTGTCGGGCGCTTAGTGTAAAAGACAAAGCCGGTTTTCTTATTGCAGTTAGTCGCGTTGTGGTAGTTGTCGACAATAAGTGTTTCCGGGTGCTATTTCAAAATTCTTAGCTTGAAATTCTTTTTAGCATTATTGGACAGATTTTCTGCGTAATTTATGGTCCATGAATTGGGTCCATAGCGCACGAGTGCCAAGTTAAGGGGGGGATTTAGTGGGCGCATAGTTAATGACTGTGAGGTCTGGTTCCAGATGAATCGATGGGAGGAGTAGCTTACCGCACATTTAAGTCCTCGACTCCTAGACAGGGTGTTCTAATCTTCATCTAAAGTTTGAAGGCCAAGCCATTCCAGGATGGCCACCATATTATATGAGCGAGAGGAGCTTAAGCTACAGAAGTTAGGAAACTGTTGTTAAGGGGGACGGGGTAAGTACGTGGGCATCAAGGCTTCCTTGGACCATTGTTAGCTTAGATATATGGAGGTGGGGAGAGTAAAATGCAGGGGCATCAAGGCTTCCTTAGTTCATTGTTAGTTTAGATGTAAGGAGGCGGGGAGGCAGAGTTCTGCTTGGTGGCCATTATTTATGTCAAGGGTTAGACCATTTCAAGATGGCTGCCATATTAGAAGTGTAAGAGGAGCAGCGGCAACAGTGGTCTTTTGTCAGTTTCAATTGTTAGGAGGCAGAGTTCTGCTAGGTGGCCATTATTTATGTCGAGGGCTAGACCATTCCAAGATGGCCACCATATTAGAGGTGTAAGAGGAGCAGAGGCAACAGTGGTCTTTTGTTGGTTTCAATTGTTAGGTAGGATGGTAAAATACAGGAGCTCCAAGGCATCATTAGTCCTTTGTTGGTTTTGACTGCATGGAGGTGGTGAGGTAGAGGGCAGGGAACAGAGATCAAAATGGTGGCCTCCGGTGAGTGAGGTGTGTTGATTTGGAGCAATACAAATGTGCTCCGAAATTCCAGATTAAACACCGATTAGGCTTCACACATCTCTGTACTCCCAATTGAGATCAGCGAGGGCACCATCAATGGGTGGCAGTCGGATGCTGCTTCTGTCCCCGGGCACCAAGATGGCCATCGACCCCCAACATTAAACCCACCACGGGAAACACTCGGCGCTTCCCTCAGCTCCAGCACTCTGCAATCAGACCGGATTGGGGCTGGCCCAGCCATGCTGATCAGCTCAACTCGGCCTAAATAGATTAAACAGGGCAGAGAGGGCAGCGCTCTCAGTGCAGCTGCCGACATCGGTAAAAAACACAGTCCCCAAAAGCCCAGTAAGAAGACTACCTCCCACATACCTTCAGAGAGCAGTCTCTCTGTGACTTGGTGCCACGAGCCCTGGCTCGGTCAGATCAGCGCGAGATCCGTCGAACAGGGCAAAGAGGGCAGCACTCTCATATTGGCTGCCAACGTCGACAGAGTTCCAAGCGGGGATCCCGTCCAGTCCCCAAAAGCCCAGTGAGCAGACTGCCTCCCACGTACCTCCAGGGAGCAGTCTCTCCACCTCTCGGCACAATGTATCCTGACTCAGGCTCATCTAGGGGAGCGGCTTAAGCTCCTGTGTGATCGGGCTACCAGCGTGATCCGGATGGCCAGGAGAAAGACGGCCACTCAGCCGAGATCAATCCATCTGGGCGGAGAGGGCAGCACTCTCGGAGCGGCTGCCGATGACGTCAAAAAAGCCACAGCGGGGGTTCAGGTTCAAGAGCCCAGCAAGCAGCCTGCTTCCCCTGCACTGCCTCCAGAGAGCAGACTGCCTCCCACGTACCTCCTGGGAGCAGGCTCTCTGGCTCTCATCACAGTGCAACCTGGTTCAGGTTCATCAAGGGGAGCGGCTCAGGGTCCAGTGTGATCTGGCCAACAGCACGATTCGGATGGCCAAGGGAAGGTCGGAGCGATCACCAACTGCCTCCGCATGGACTCCAGAGAGCAGCCTGGAAACTTCGAAGAGGTGACTAAGGCGGTCCTTCTTTGTGTCAAATATCTAGCTGTAAGTGTTCAGGGTAGTAGCGCTCATCGGGAGGTGGCAGTGGTAGGCCGAGTAGGGATTTATAACAAAGTTGATCCCAAAGCCCGGGAGCTCTCACTCAGAGCTCCATGCCGGTGGCCATCTTGGTTTGTAAGGGGTTATCTGAGCTAACTTACGCCCCTGTAATGCAGTGCTTATGGCCTCACATATTACATCACTCATGACATGGTCAGTGACATCACTGATGATATCACTGATGACATCTCAAATTACATCACTGATGACATTACTGATGACATCATCCACATAACCACTTGCACACCCAATCACACCCCCATATAACCTCTCATACACCCACTCACTCACCCACACAATCACTCACATACCCATTCACAAACACATACAAATACTCATGCACCCACTCACTAATGTATAGAGGAACTCACACACCCACGCACTCACTCATACAAGCACTCACACAACCACTCACTCACCCATACAGCTCTTCATACAACCAGTCACTCACCCATACACCTACTCACACAGCCCCATACATGCTCACACACTAATTCAACCCTACAGCCACTCACATACCCATTCACACACCCATATAGCCTCTCAACACAACCACTCACTCACCCATACAAACACTCACACACCCACTTACATACTGATTCACACATCCTTACAAGCTCTCCCATGTCTTCTCACACACCCATACAGTCATTCACACAGACACTCACTCTCCAAAATAACCACTCACACACCAACTCAATTAACCAAATACTCACTCACCCATATAGCCATTTACACACCCAGTCACTCACTCATACAGCCATTCAGACACCCACTTACTCATCCATACAGTCACTCACAAAGTCACTCACTCACCCATACAGCCACTGACACACCCACTCACTCACCAACATAGTTACTCACACCCACTCACTTACCCACACAGCTACTTAGATATCTACTTATATACCCATACAGCCGCTCACACACCCAGTCACACAACCATACAGCCACTCACACACTCACAAAACCACTCACACACTCACTCACATACCCTTACAACCACCCAGAATACCCACTGACACAACCACTCAAACACCTACAGACCTAGTCAGACATCCACTCACTCATGCTTACAGTCACTCATGCATGCACTCACAAATCCATACAGCCATTTTCACACCAATTCACACACTAATAAAGGCAGTCACACACCCACTCAGAATATACATGCTAGACATAGTATCACTCATTAGTAGTACAACTAGTATACTAATCTAATTTTTGTAGCAGGTTAATATATATGTTTAACACCCATAAACTCTTAGAAACCCTTACACTCACTGGATGATGTCATCAGTGATGTCATTTAAGATGTCATCAGTAATGTCACTGACCATGTAATGAGTGATGTAGTATATGAGGTAATGAGCAGGGCATTGTGGGGGTGTAAATTATAGTTAGTTCAGGTTACTATAACTGCTGAATTTCAATGGTTTTGTATGACTGAAATCGAAGCCTACTACAACATTCCTGTAACCTTTGCTTTTTCATTGACTATGTATATATATTTATATATATATATTCACTGAAAAAACCATAGGTTTCAGCCACGTTATAGTTAGAAATTAGCATTTAAAAACCTTAGAAATTCACTGAAAAAACCATAGGTTTCAGGGGCGTTATAGTTAGTTGGACATTTCACTCGTACAAAACCAGTGAAATTCCCCGTTATAGTTAGTTCAGCTAACTATAACTCGCGCCCACAATGCACTGCTGATGACGTCACATATTACATCACTCATGACATGGTCAGTGACATCACCGATGACATCACTGATGACATCTCAAATGACATCACTGATGACATCATCCATGTGATAATTTGATGCATCTTCTCACACCCTAATATAACCTTTGATACACCCACTCTAAATTACAGACTGCCATTCTCAAAACCATAGACACTCCAACACCAATAACTACATACCCACTCACTGATTCTTAGGTCTACACACACATCCATTCACTCACCCGTACAGTCACTCATACTTACGGTCACTCAGTACAGGACTATCATATGCACTCATACACCTATATAGACACTCACACACCGCCACTCATCCATAAAGGTACTCACACACCTAGTCAGTCATGCAAATATTTAATCACACTCCCATTTACTCACCTATACAGTTATACACACACCAGCTCACTTACTCATACAAATACTAGCACATTCTTACGCTCTTATACAATCACTGATACAAGCACACACTCATCCATACAGCCACTCTCACAATCACACACTCTTACTTATAGCCATTTAAATACTCTAACACACATATATACTGCCTTTCACATATGTAGTTACTCACACATGTACCACTGAGATATACATTCACTCACTAACACACCCATACACATACTCACCCACCCATACAGTCCATCATTTCTAACTATGCACAGAGTCACACACACCCCACCCACACAAACACTCAGGCACCCATACAGATACTCACACAACCAATCAATAACTCATATAGACACGCACGTAGCTATTCACAAACCCATGCAGCCGCTTACACACCAACAGACAGACGGATACAGACATTCACAGTTTAGCCCCTAACCCATGCATTCAGTAAGATACGTTTAATCACTCACTTATAGACTAAGTCACGCACCTACTAAATCATCCATTCAGACACTTATACACCCACTCATTCTTCAATATGCCTTTCCGAATATATATTAAACATATTTAAACTTTACCAAAACACAAAGTCACTGGATGATGTCATCAGTGATGTCATCAGTGATGTCATCAGTGATGTCATCAGTGATGTCATTTGAGATGTCATCAGTGATGTCCTCAGTGATGTCACTGACCATGTCATGAGTGATGTAATATGTGACGTCATCAGCAGTGCATTGCGGGGGCGCGAGTTATAGTTAGCTGAACTAACTATAACGGGGGAATTTCACTGGTTTTGTACGAGTGAAATGTCCAACTAACTATAACGCCCCTGAAACCTATGGTTTTTTCAGTGAATTTCTAAGGTTTTTTAAATGCTAATTTCTAAATATAACGTGGCTGAAACCTATGGTTTTTTCAGTGAATTTCAAAGGTTTTTTAAATGCTAATTTCTAACTATAACATGCCTGAAACCTATTGTTTTTTAAGTGAATTTCAAAGGTTTTTAAATGCTAGTTTCTAACTATGCCTACAGAGGCAGGACATGTGAAGAAAGAAGAAAAACGCACAGAAAGAAGCAAAAGAAATGCAGAAAGAAGCAACAGAAGTCCACAAAGACGAAGAAAAGTGCAGGAAGAAGCAAGACATGTGCAGAAAGAACCAACAGAGGAGCAGAAAGAGGCCTTGTTGCAAAATCATCCTGTGCCCACAACTTTTTCAGACGGGTACTGGTGGTAACTGACTCGGACTAACCAGGCCTAGAGCCAGTGCTATGCTAAAAGACACTTAGAATACAGTGAAAACACCTACATACACTAGGAAACACTATGCGTTGGGATACCCCTGTGATTAGCAAGACCTCCTCTGTAAGGCCCTAGTACATAATAGGGCAGGGGGATTAAAACTTCCTCTTAAAACGCGCCATGGGGCGCGTTTGCACAGTGGTGAAGGGAGGGGGGGGCCTGAGGTGACATGTGTGCAAACAAGCCCTGTGGCCGTTTTAAGTTGGGAGATTAAGTCCCCTTGATTCCTGAGGGTCCCTGGGGTCCAACTAGCCCACTAGGTACCTCCAGTAAGCGCACAGAGCTGCGTTGCACAGAGGTGTAAAAAGGGGCGTGGCCTGGACCACCTCTCTGCAACGCAGGCCTGTGATGCTTTCTGGAGGTACCTGGTGGCCTAGTTGGCCCCCAGGGGCCCTCAGGATTGAAGGGGTATTAATTCCCCAACTTAAAACGCGCCACAGGGTGTGTTTCCACACTTCACCTCAGGCCCCGCCCCCTCCCTTCACCACTGTGCAAACGCGTCCTGTGGCATGTTTTAAGTTGGGGGATAAAGTCCCCTTGAGTCCTGAGGGTCCCTGGGGTCCAACTAGCCCACGAGGTACCTCCAGTAAGCGCCACAGAGCTGCGTTGCATAGAGGTGTAAAAAGGGGCGTGGCCTGGACCACGTCTCTGCAACGCAGGCCTGTGGCGCTTACTGGAGATACCTGGTGGGCTAGTTGTCCCCCAGGGGCCCTCAGGATTGAAGAGGAATTAATTCCCCAACTTAAAACGAGCCACAGGGTGTGTTTGCACACATGTGACCTCAGGCCCCGCCCCCTCCCTTCACCACTGTGCAAACGCGCCCCATGGCGCGTTTTAAGTTGGGGGATTAAGTCCCCTTGAATCCTGAGGGTCCCTGGGGTCCAACTAGCCCACCAGGTACCTCCAGTAAGCGCCACAGAGCTGCATTGCAGAGAGGTGTAAAAAGGGGCGTGGCCTCTGAACACCTCTGTGCAAGGCAGCTCCCTGGCGCATACTGGAGGTACCTGGTGGGCTAGTTGGCCCCCAGGGACCTTCAGTATTCAAGGGGGGGAGGCGGTCCCCAGGGCCATCACAGGCTCCAGGAGGGGGGCCGCGCGGCCCCCCTCCCAACATTGGCAAAGCCCCGGGGAGGTGGCGGTCCCTGGGGCATGTGGGGGGGCTCGAGCCCCCCACACAGGTTCTTTATTTTTTTTAAATACAAGCCCCGGGGGTGGCGGTCCCCGGGGCTGCGGGGGGCCATGTGCCCCCCCTGCAAATATGTAAAGAAAGCCCCGGGGGGTGGCGGTCGCCAGGGCTGGGGGGCCCCTTGGGCCCCCCATTCACACCATAAACATTGCCCCCGGGACTTGGCCAACCCGGGGGCTAAATAATAACGAAGCGCGGGAGTCCGCGCTATGTTTTTTTTAGTTTTGCTGCCGGATCCGCGGATCCGGTGCGCATTTTGCTGATTTAAAAAAAAATGCTTTTTTGGGCATTGGGATTCCTTGTGTGACCCCCTAAGCATGCCTAGGGGGTCAGGGTGTTTCTACCCTGCCCCCTTTTCTTTTTTTTCGCGTTTTTTATTCTGATTTCTTGTGACTCGGTTCTACCGAGTCACAAGATGGCTGCCAACACTTCCTGGTTTGGAGTGTTGACAGCCAATTAGAATAAAGCTCGTGGTCGGGAGGGTGCGTGGATCCTCCGTGCCTCTATATATCGAAACTTTTATTTTTTGATTTTCTCAGCAACTACTGAACAGATTTATAACGAAGCGCGGGAGTCCGCGCTTTGTTTTTTTTAGTTTTGCTGCCGGATCCGCGGATCCGGTGCGCATTTTGCTGATTTAAAAAAAAATGCTTTTTTGGGCATTGGGAGTCCTTGTGGGACCCCGTAAGCATGCCTAGGGGGTCAGGGTGTTTCTACCCTGCCCCCTTTTCTTTTTTTTCACGTTTTTTATTCTGATTTCTTGTGACTCAGTTCTACCGAGTCACAAGATGGCTGCCAACACTTCCTGGTTTGGAGTGTTGACAGCCAATTAGAATAAAGCTCGTGGTCGGGAGGGTGCGCGGATCCTCCGTGCCTCTATATATCGAAACTTTTATTTTTTGATTTCTCAGCAACTACTGAACGGATTTACACCATTTAAAAAAAGGGCGCTTTCTGAACCAAGCACTACCTTTTGCCAAATTTGGTGTAATTCTGTTCAGCAGTTCAAGCTGTAAACGTGTCTAAACTTTCCTATGGGAAATACATTTTTTGACCTCTATTTTTTGAATTTTTCAGGAACTACTGAACGGATTTACACCATTTAACAAAAAGGTCTCTTTCTGACCCAATGGCTACCTTTTTGCCAAATTTGGTGTAATTCCGTTCAGCAGTTCGGGCTGTAGTCGTGTCTAAAGTTTCCTATGGAAAATAACATAGAGAAAACAGGTTTTGGGACCCCCTTTTTTCTCGGCCCCCGCTTGCTGAATCACCCCGAAACTTTCAAGACAGGAGCAGACCGGAGCGGGCTATGAGTTTTGAAAATTTTGCGAAGATTCGTCAACCAGCGCCAAAGATATTGAGAAAACAAAAAATGAGTTTCCTATGGAAACTAGGTCCTAACTATAACTATCTACTGGCGACCGCCAGTAGATAATATATATATATATATATGTATGTAGGTGTGATCAAGGCCGCATGTCTGGCGGCCGAAATGCGTCATTTTGGACATAGATGTGTGAATAAACCCATCTGTTAAATACTTCTGCCTTTGGAGTCTGTGCCTGTGGTGTTGCGCTGCTGCCGTAGCGGATACATTCCTGGGATTTTCGTGGTGATATATATATATATAGTGAGCAAGGCGGTCCGCCGCCGAAACGCGTCTTGGTCTTCAAATGGAATAAATCGTTCCGTGATATACTCCCACGGTGTCAGCGCCTGTGTTTTTGCCGACATACAGGATTGGAACTATATATATATATATATATATATATATATATATATATCCTTTCATGTGTGTCCCGCAGAAACCCGGCCACATCTGCCACGTGAGGCTGGTGCAGAACAGCAGGTGCGAGTCCTGTTAATCATAAATAATTGCCACCACCTCCTACATCAGAGAGGAAAGGAAAGTCCGCACTCACCACTTCACATAAAGATGAAATTTATTCGACAACGCGTTTCAACCTAAACAGGTCTTCTTCACAGCCTCGAAGACCTGTTTAGGTAGAAACGCATTGCCGAAAATTTCATCTTTATGTTAAGCGCTGAGTGCATACTTTCCTTGCCTCTCTGATGAGGGAGGTGGTGATAATTATTTATATATATATGTATATGTTTTAATTTATGAATTGCGGTATTTGCACAGTGATTTGAAATAACTCTTGCACTTCAGGCATTAGCCAGAGAAAGATTTAAAGGGACACTGGTCCGGGACTATTCAAAATAACATTGAAGTGCCTGAAGCTGAAGTATTTCCACTATGGCATTTAAAGGAATCACGTGCACAATTGATTTAAATAATCAGAACTGGCATTTCAAGGGTTGACAAAGGCCGCAAAGAACGGCAGAAACGCGTTCCCTATTATGAGCTGCTGTGATTTTAAAATAAAGCTGATGACATCCTGAGCCTAGAGTGCAGTTTCCTTCTTTGATGTAAGAGGAACACAATCCTTTGTGAATAAACAAATGCTGCCGAGCCCAAATCCTTTGTAAGCATGGTTTTTATTTTTCCATGTAGCAAAAACGCCCGACGCGTTTCGGAGCAGCCACTCCTTGGTCACGGGTCAGTAAACGTTTGTTTCCACCATTAACATATAGCGCACCAAATGTTAACATAAAGATAGGACTACTATATCACCTATAATATCAAGCAAAACGGCATCCATTTTGAAAAGGGTAATTTCTTATGTTCTATAAACTTACTAACATAGAATTTAGAAAGTTAACTTCACAACAAACTAGTGTAAATGTTTCATTGCACATGATCAGTAATGCCCTTATAGCTGATAAGGCTAAGGAAAAATAAAACACCAAATTTCATGTTGCTCGACAATCAAGGCCAAGTGGGTGTAAACACACAAATTGATGCCTCGTTATATCTTCTTATGTTCTATATACTTGCTAACATAGAATTTAGAATGTTAACTTCCCAACAAACTAGTGTAAATGTTTTATTGCACATAATCAATAATGCCCTTATAGCTGATAAAGCTAAGGTAAAATAAAACACCAAATTTCATGTTGTTCGACAATCAAGCCCCAGTGGGCGTAAACACACAAATTGATGCATCGTTATATCTTTACTAATGTCTCCATGGGCAAAATTACAACAACCATTTTTCTAGATAAATTCCCAAAAAGCCCTAGTGGGCATACGTATGCAAATCTACACATAAAATTAAATTTAGCACCCCATATTGTAGCTCTTTTCCGTTCTTCTGCATTTCAAGATGATATCTCCGTCTCCTATAAGATAAAAACAAAAACAAGTGCAAAGATCATAAACGATCCACCTATAACTATTAAAAATTACAAACATTATGCAAAAGAGGCATACACGCAATTTCATATTCATAACAACGATGGTACAGAATCTCTTGTTAATCAACCACTGATCAACTATTTGGCCAGTTAACCTATATGTACAGATAATTCCTCATCTTTATTCATGCCAACTGGGTACAGGGTCTCATATTTTATAATCATCTTGGATTCCAAACGTCTTAAGTCCCGAACCCTATTTCCTCCTCTTTCAGAGATTGGAATTCTATCTAGGGCACAATATTTCAACAACCTGGCATTTTTGTTGTGAAATTCCTCAAAATGCCTTGCGATGGGATATTGTTTATCCTCATTTGTGATAGCTCTCATGTGCTCTAAAATGCGTTTTTTTACTTGGTGACTTGTGCTCCCAATGTAAATTAATACGCAAGGGCAGATCAAAGAGTATACATAGAAATCAGATTTGCACGTCAGATGTTTTGTAATCACAAATGGCTTCTGAAAATTGGATAACTCTATTTGCTTACAGTTGGTACTACTTTGGCACGCTTTGCAAGACCTGCATACGAAAAACCTTGTATCATTTTATGTGTTTTCGTGGCAGTTGGTAATGTACTCCTACAAAGAATATCTTTTAAAGCTGTGTATCTTCTAAATGTAATTCTCTGATTGTCTCCAGCATATTTACATACTGTGTCATCTGTACCCAAAACATCCCAGAATTTTCGGAGGCATCTTTTCACCTTCCAAGCTTGATTACTGAATGATGTTATGAATCTTATCAGTTCTTCTTTGTCCTCTACTCCACTTTTAGTTTTTAACAGATCATCTCTTTTGACAGTTTTCACTTTATCGCATGATTGTTTTATTGTTTTTTGAGAATATATCCTTTCCCTAAATCTTGCTTTCATTAGCATCATTTTTTCCTCGAAGGCTAGGTCAGAGCTACAGTTTCTCCTCGCCCTCAATAGCTCTCCATATGGTATACTATTGATTATGTTGATAGGGTGACAACTCTCTGCATGCAGTAAACTATTGCCAGCAGTTTTTTTTATGAAACAATCTGCTCTCAAGTTGATTACCACTCACTTTAACTTCCACATCCAAAAATTCAATAACATTCTTGTTCAGGGTGCACGTGAATTTTAGATTCAAATTGTTATCGTTAAGGGTCTCAACAAAACTTGTGGCTTCAGTTTCAGTCCCTTTCCAGAAACAAAATACATCATCAATGTACCTGGCCCAGAGGACGGCATGTTGGTTAAAGGCTTCGATGTTACTTGCCACCTGCTCCTCCCACCAGCCAGGGTATAAACCCGCATAACTGCGGGCGAAGCAGGTCCCCATTGCCGTTCCCTGGGTTTGGCAATAGATCACATGATCAAAAATAAAGAAATTGTTTGTCAAACATGTATGCATCATGTTCAAAAGCATTTCAGTATACATTAGATATGATAAGGCACGACTCTTGAGGAAAACACGACATGCTTCCATACCTAGATTGTGTGGTATACATGTGTACAAACTATTGACATCTAATGTTATTAATAGCATGTCATTTTCCCAGATTATGTTCTCAATTAATCTTAAGAAATCTCCTGTATCCCGTACATACGATGGTAGAGCTTGTACATACGGTCTTAAGAAGTAATCGATGTACCTCGAGGTGTTTTCATATAGACTACCCATGGAGGAAACAATTGGTCTACCCGGGGATTTTGACTGTCTTTATGAATTTTAGGCAACAAATACATTGCTGCTAATTTTGAAAACTCACAATTCAGAAATGTAAACTCATCATTAGTTAATAAGTTTTCATTTCTCCATTTAACAAGATTGACCTTATATCTTTCATTGCTTTCCTCATAGCTTTTTCTGTCTGTTGTCACATTACTATTCTTATCATTCAGTTGTCGTTTGCCCTCATTTAAATAAATTTTTATCGGCCCGACAACTATATTTCCACCCTTATCAGATTTTTTTATCACTATCTCTTTGTTATTCTGTAAGTCTTTAACAGAGTTTTGTTGTTCTAGGGTGGGATTATTATATGAGTGGGCTTTACGTCTCCCAAGTTTTTTTAATCCATTTTTAACACCCTTCTCAAATACCTCAATTGCATCATTATGTATTTGGGGTAAGAACCTAGATTTGGGTTTGAAACCGCTGGTGATGGCACGATCAATTATCACATTCTCCTTAACCAGACTAATCAGTGGATCATCAACCCAGCCCTCTACTGCCTCCAATTCTCTCAAAGTATGTAGGATTTCTATGTCTTCAATAGTGAGATTGGACTTGACGTTAGGGGTTGGTAACATTATTTATTTTTGTTTACTCTCATACCATTAATTAAGTTTTAGTTTTCTCGTAAAATGGAACAAGTCAATCATACTTTTAGTGTAATTAAATCCCTTTGTAGGACAAAATGTTAACCCCAAAGACAAAACATCAATTTGACTTTCTCACAATGAAATTTCAGATAAATTTACCACCATGAGTCCTTCATGTTGTTGCCGATTTGCCTCTTGTTATCATTCCCATGAAGCCTTCTAACTTGCCTTGATGTTTTGTGCCTCGCTTGTTGCCTCCTCTGGTGCCTCGACCTCGACCTTTGTTTACCTGGGGCCCTGGACTCGCCGATCCTTGTCGTCCCCTTGCCAAAAGGTCGAATTCTTTTAAAATTCAGGATTTTACTCCTGATTGTTCTTCTTGTTCTTGAATCTTGTTTACCATGGCTTTACTGTCTGTATGCTTATTCAAATCCGTGCGTGACTCAGTATCCACCTCCGTTCCAACAGTAATGTTCACATCTTTAAGCTCCTGAATGATCTCAAATCTAGTCTTAGCAGTTTCTCTAAGACGATCAAATTTCCTCCCGAATGTGAATATTTGTCCCATTTCATAGTCTATTTGATCCCTAGGAAACTTTTGTTGTTTCTTCAATTTTATTTCATCCTCAGCTGTTTCTAATCTCAATTTCAGTTTATTTATTTCTAGGTCAAACTCACTGTCAGTGCATTTTTCTTTCAATAGATTTGATAATCCCTCCATTTCTAGTGTTAGTCTCTGTGTGTCTTTCAATGCATATTTGTTTAATAGCTTTAACATGATGGTGGCACAGTTGTGATTATTGTGTGCCCATTCTTCAATCAAGTCGGGGTCATAGAAAGTTGGAGTAATAAAAATCCGCAAGCCTCTTGGGACACATTCATGGTCCACATATTTTTGTAGGGCTGTCGCCTCTCACCATTTGGCTTGTTCTAACTTCGCAGCTTTCCATAGATTGTCCCACAATTGCTTTTTAGTTTGAAATTCATTAGCAGTGATGCTGCTCGATTTCTCTCCGTCCGTTGATTTATTCAAAATTGGTATAAACAGCAATTCTGCCGCTTGTCGTCGTGTCGCCTCTCTATTTGCCAACATTCTGATTGATTTTGGGGCAGTTTTTCAAAATACCCCTCCGCTGGTAGCCACCAGCTGTCTCCAAGCTGTGTAACGACTGTGACTAAACTCATTTAGTCACGCCGGTTCTGCTAACCTCCCGGTCTCTGTGTGTTACAGTTCCGGACTTCGGACTTCTTTCGTAAGCGCTCGCGGTCAAGGCAGCTGATCGAGAACTAAGTCCTCCGACTTACTCGATCGCTGCGAGGCTGCAACCATAGGCAGGTTCACCAACAGTCCCATATACCGATCCAGATTCTCGAGGGCGGGCAGAGAACTTTATTGTAAATTACCTTTAGAGTTCGCGAGTAACTCTTCCCCAAACGGCGGCGGGCTTCCGCCGAGTTCGCGGACCTCCGTAATACACACAATCCTTTGTGAATAAACAAATGCTGCCGAGCCCAAATACTTTGTAAGCGTGGTTTTTATTTTTCCATGTAGCAAAAATGCCCGACGCGTTTCGGAGCAGCCGCTCCTTGGTCACGGGTCAGTAAATGTTTGTTTCCACCATTAACATATAGTGCATATAGTCTAAATTCTATGTTAGCAAGTATATAGAACATAAGACATTACCCCTTCCAAAATGGATGCCGTTTTGCTTGATATCATAGGTGATACAGTAGACCTATATTTATGTTTACATTTGGTGCACTATATGTTAATGGTGGAAACAAACGTTTACTGACCCGTGACCAAGGAGCGGCTGCTCCGAAATGCGTTGGGTGTTTTTGCTACATGGAAAAATAAAAACCACGCTTACAAAGGATTTGGACTCGGCAGCATTTGTTTATTCACAAAGGATTGTATGTATTACGGAGGTCCGCGACCTCGCCGGAAGCCCGCTGCCATTTGGGAAAGAGTTACTCGTGAACTCTAAAGGTAATTTACAATAAAGTTCTCTGCCAACCCCCGAGAATCCGGATCGGTATATGGGACTGTTGGTGAACCTGCCTAGGTTTGCAGCCTCGCAGCGATCGAGTAAGTCTGAGGAATTAGTTCTCGATCAGCTGCTTTGACCGCAAGTGCTTACGAAAGGAGTCCGAAGTCCGGAACTGTAACACACGGAGACCGGGAGGTTGGCGGAACCGGTGTGACTAAACGAGTTTAGTCACAGCCGTTAAACAGCGTGGAGACAGCTGGTGGCTACCAGCAGAGGGGTATTTTGAAAAACTGCCCCAAAATCAATCAGAATGTTGGCAAATAGAGAGGCGACACGACGACAATAGGCAGCATATCCTGTTTATACCAATTTTGAATAAATCAACGGACGGAGAGAAATCGAGCAGCATCATTGCTAATGAATTTCAAACTAATAAGCAATTGTGGGACAATCTATGGAAAGCTGCGAAGTTAGAACAAGCCAAATTGTGGGAGGCGACAGCCCTGCAAAAATATGTGCACCATGAGAGAGTCCAAAGAGGCTTGCGAATTTTTATTACTCCAACTTTCAATGACCCAGACCACGACTTGATTGAAGAATGGGCACAGAATAATCACAACTCCTCCACCATCATGTTAAAGCTATTAATCAAATATGCATTGAAAGACACACAGAGACTAACACTAGAAATGGAGAGATTATCAAATCTATTGAAAGAAAAATGCACTGACAGTGAGTTTGGCCTAGAAATGAATAAACTGAAATTGAGATTAGAAAAAATTGAGGAGGAAATAAAATTGAAGAAACAACGAAAATTTTCTAGGGATCAAATAGACTATGAAATGGGCCAAAGATTCACATTTGGGAGGAAATTTGATCACCTTAGAGAAACTACTAAGACTAGAATTGAGATCATTCAAGAGCCTAAAGATGTGAACATTACTGTTGGTACGGAGGTGGATACTGAGTCACACACGGATTTGAATAAGCATACAGACAGTGAAGCCATGGTAAACAAGATTCAAGAACAAAAAGAACAATCAGGAGTAAAATCCAGAATTTAAAAAGAATTCGACCTTTTGGCAAGGGGACGACAAGGATCGGCGAGTCCAGGGCCCCAGGTAAACAAAGGTCGAGGTCGAGGCGCCAGAGAAGGCAACAAGCGAGGCGCAAAACAGCAAGGCAACTTAAAGGCTTCATGGGAATGACAACAAGAGGCAAATCGGCGACAAATTGAAGGACTCACTCACGGTAGTAAATTTATCTGATATTTCATTGTCAGAAAGTCAAATTGATGTTTTGTCTTTGGGGTTAACATTTTGTCCTACGAAGGGATTTAATTACACTGAAAGTAGGATTGACTTGTTCCATTTTACGAGAAAACTAAAACTTTAGAAATGGTATGAGAGTAAACAAATAGAAATAATGTTACCAACACCTAACGTCAAGTCCAATCTCACTATTGAAGACAGAAACACTACATACTTTGAGAGAATTGGAGGGAGTAGAGGGCTGGGTTGATGAGCCACTGATTAGTCTGGTTAAGGAGAATGAGATAATTGATTGTGCCAGCACTAGCGGTTTCAAACCCAAATCTAGGTTCTTACCCCAAATACATAATGACACAATTGAGGTCTTTGAGAAGGGTGTTAAAAATGAATTAAAAAAACTTGGGAGACGTAAAGCCCACTCATATAATAATCTCACCCGTGAACAACAAAAAATCTGTTAAAGAATTAATCAATCAATCAATCATGTCACTTATAAAGCGCACTACATACCCGCGAGGGTCTCAAGGCGCTGGGGGAAGAGGGGGGTGGTGCTGCTACTGATCGAAGAGCCAGGTCTTCAGGAGTCTTCTGAAGGCCAGTAGGTCTTGGGTCTGTCGGAGGTTGGTGGGGAGGGTGTTCCAGGTCTTGGCGGCGAGGTGGGAGAAGGATCTGCCGCCGGCGGTCGTTTTCCGGATGCGGGGGACTGTGGCGAGGGCGAGGCTGGTCGAGCGGAGCTGGCGGGTGGGGGTGTAGAAGCTGAGTCGTCTGTTGAGGTAATTACAGGATAACAAAGAGATAGTGATAAAATATCTGATAAGGGTGGAAATATAGTTGTCTGGCCGATAAAAATGTATTTAAATGAGGGCAAAAGACAACTGAATGATAACAATAGTTATGTGACAACAGACAGAAAAAGCAATGAGGAAACCAATGAAAGATATAAGGTCAATATTGTTAAATGGAGAAATGAAAACTTATTAACTAATGATGAGTTTAAATTTCTGAATTGTGAGTTTCCAAAGTTAGCAGCAATGTATTTGTTGCCTAAAATTCATAAAGACAGTCAAAATCCCCCAGGTAGACCAATTGTTTCCTCCATGGGCAGTCTATATGAAAACACCTCGAACTACATCGATTACTTCTTAAGACCGTATGTACAAGCTCTACCATTGTATGTACGGGATACGGGAGATTTCTTAAAGATTAATTGAGAACATAATCTTGGAAAATGACATGCTATTAATAACATTAGATGTCAATAGTTTGTACACCTGTATACCACACAATCTAGGTATGGAAGCATGTAATTTTTTCCTAAAGACTCGTGCCTTATCATATATAATGCATACTGAAATGCTTTTGAACATGATGCATACATGTTTGACGAACAATTTCTTTATTTTTGATCATGTGATCTATTGCAAAACCCATGGGCTGGCAATGGGGACCTGCTTCGCCCCCAGTTATGCGGGTTTATACCTTGGCTGGTGGGAGGAGCAGGTGGCAAGTAACATCGAAGCCTTTAACTAACATGTCGCCCTCTGGGCCAGGTACATTGATGATGTATTTTGTATCTGGAAAGGTACTGAAACTGAAGCCACAAGTTTTGTTGAGACCCTTAACGATAACAATTTGAATCTAAAATTGACGTGCACCCTGAACAAGAATGTTATTGAGTTTTTGGATGTGGAAGATAAAGTGAGTGGCAATCAACTTGAGAGCAGATTGTTTCGTAAAAAAAACTGCTGCCAATAGTTTACTGCATGCAGAGAGTTGTCACCCTATTAACTTAATCAATAGTATACCATATGGAGAGCTATTAAGGGCGAGGAGAAATTGTAGCTCTGACCTAGCCTTCGAGGAAGAAATGATGGTATTGAAAGCAAGATTTAGAGAAAGGGGATATTCTCAAAAAACAATAAAACAAGCATGCGATGAAGTGAAAACTGTCAAAAGAGATAATCTGTTAAAAACTAAAAGTTGAGTAGAAGACAAAGAAGAACCGATAAGATTCATGACGTCATTCAGTAATCAAGCTTGGGAGGTGAAAAGATGCCTCCGAAAATTCTGGGATGTTTTGGGTACAGATGTCACACTATGTAAATATGTTGAAGACAATCTGAGAATTACATTTAGAAGATGCACAGCTTTAAAAGATATTCTTTGTAGGAGTACATTACCAACTGCCACGAATACACAAAAAACGATACAAGGTTTTTTCGTATGCAGGTCTTGCAAAGCGTGCCAAATTAGTACCAACTGTAAGCAAATAGAGTTATCCAAGTTTCAGAAGCCATTTGTGATTACAAAGCATCTGACGTGGAAATCTGATTTCTGTGTATACACTTTGATTTGCCCTTGTGCATTAATTTTCATTGGGAGCACAATTCACCAAGTAAAAAAACGCATTTTAGAGCACATGAGAGCTATCACAAATGAGGATAAACAATATCCCATCGCAGGGCATTTCAAGGAATTTCACAACAAAAATGCCAGGTTGTTGAAATATTGTGCCCTTGATAGAATTCCAATCTCTGAAAGAGGAGGAAATAAGGTTCGGGACTTAAGACCTTTGGAATCCAAGATGATTATAAAATATGAGACCAGGTACCCAGTTGGCATGAATAAAGTTGAGGAATTATCTGTTCATATAGGTTAACTGGCCAAATAGTTGATCAGTGGTTGATTAACAAGAGATTCTGTACCGTCGTTATTATTAATATGAAATTGCGTGTATGCCTCTTTTGTATAATCTTTGTAATATTTAATGGTTATAGGTGGATCGTTAATGATCTTTGCACTTGTTTTTGTTTTTATCTTATAGGAGACGGAGATATCATCTTGTAATGCAGTGGAACGCAAAAGAGCTACAATATTGGGTGCTAAATTTAATTTTATGTGTAGAATTGCACACATATGCCCACTAGGGCTTTTCGGTAATTTATCTAGAAAAATGGTAGTTGTAATTTTGCCCATGGAGACATTAGTGAAGATATAACGATGCATCAATTTGTGTGTTTACGCCCACTGGGGCTTGATTGTCGAACAACATGAAATTTGGTGTTTTAGTTTACCTTAGCTTTATCAGCTATAGGGCATTATTGATTATGTGCAATGAAACATTTACACTAGCTTGTTGTGAAGTTAACATTCTAAATTCTATGTTAGCAAGTATATAGATCATAAAAAATTACCCCTTTCAAAATGGATGCCGTTGTGCTTGATATTATAGGTGATACAGTAGTCCTATCTTTATGTTTACATTTGGTGCACTATATGTTAATGGTGGAAACAAACGTTTACTGACCCGTGGCCAAGGAGCGGCTGCTCCGAAACGCGTCGGGCGTTTTTGCTACATGGAAAAATAAAAACCACGCTTACAAAGGATTTGGGCTTGGCAGCATTTGTTTATTCACAAAGATTTGTGTGTATTATGGTGGTCCGCGACCTCGCTGGAAGCCCGCCGCCGTTTGGGGAAGAGTTACTCGCGAACTCTAAAGGTAATTTACAAAAAAGTTCTCTGCCCGCCCCCGAGCATCCGGATCGGTATATGGGACTGTTGGTGAACCTGCCTATGGTTGCAGCCTCGCAGCGATCGAGTAAGTCGGAGGACTTAGTTCTCGATCAGCTGCTTTGACCGCGAGCGGTTACGAGAGGAGTCCGGAGTCCGGAACTGTAAAACACGGAGACCGGGAGGTTGGCGGAAATGGCGTGCCTAAGCACGTTTAGTCACAGCCATTACACAGCGTGGAGACAGCTGGTGGCTACCAGCGGAGGGGTATTTTGAAAAACTGCCCCAAAATCAATCAGAATGTTGGCAAATAGAGAGGCGACACGACAAAAAGCGGCAGAATTGCTGTTTATACCAATTTTGAATAAATCAACGGACGGAGAGAAATCGAACAGCATCACTGCTAATGAATTTCAAACTAAAAAGCAATTGTGGGACAATCCATGGATAGCTGCGAAGTTAGAACAAGCCAAATGGTGGGAGGCGACAGCCCTGCAAAAATATGTGGACCATGAGAGAGTCCCAAGAGGCTTGCGGATTTTTATTACTCCAACTTTCAATGACCCTGACTTAGATTGAAGAATGGGCACAGAATAATCACAACTGCTCCACCATCATGTTAAAGCTATTAATCAAATATGCATTGAAAGACACACAGAGACTAACACTAGAAATGGAGAGATTATCAAATATTTTGAAAGAAAAATGCACTGACAGTGAGTTTGACCTAGAAATGAATAAACTGAAATTGAGATTAGAAAAAGCTGAGCATGAAATAAAATTGAAGAAACAAAGAAAATTAGACTATGAAATGGGACAAATATTCATATCTGGGAGGAAATTTGATCATCTTAGAGAAACTACTAAGACTAGAATTGAGATCATTCAAGAGCCTAAAGATGTGAACATTACTGTTGGAACGGAGGTGGATACTGAGTCCCGCATGGATTTGAATAAGCATACAGACAGTAAAGCCATGGTAAACAAGATTCAAGAACAAGAAGAACAATCAGGAGTAAAATCCTGAATTTTAAAAGAATTCGACCTTTTGGCAAGGGGACGACAAGGATCGGCGAGTCCAGGGCCCCAGGTAAACAAAGGTCGAGGTCGAGGCGCCAGAGGAGGCAACAAGCGAGGTGCAAAACAGCAAGGCAACTTAGAAGGCTTCATGGGAATGACAACAAGAGGCAAATCGGCGACAAAATGAAGGACTCACTCACGGTGGTAAATTTATCTGATATTTCATTGTCAGAAAGTCAAATTGATGTTTTGTCTTTGGGGTAAACATTTTGTCCTATGAACAGATTTAATTACATTGAAAGTAGGATTGACTTGTTCCATTTTAGGAGAAAACTAAAACTTAAGAAATGGTTTGAGAGTAAACAAAAATAAATAATGTTACCAATACCTAACGTCGAGTCCAATCTCACTATTGAAGACATAGAAACCCTACATACTTTGAGAGACTTGGAGGGAGTAGAGGGCTGGGTTGATGATCCACTGATTAGTCTGGTTAAGGACAATGTGATAATTGATTGTGCCAGCACTAGCGGTTTCAAACCCAAATCTAGGTTCTTACCCCAAATACATAATGACACAATTGAGGTCTTTGAGAAGGGTGTAACAAATGAATTAAAAAAACTTGGGAGATGTAAAGCCCACTCATATAATAATCTCACCCGTGAACACCAAAAATCTGTTAAAGAATTACAGGATAACAAAGAGATAGTGATAAAAAAATCTGATAAGGGTAGAAATATAGTTGTCTGGTCGATAAAAATGTATTTAAATGAGGGCAAAAGACAACTGAATGATAAGAATAGTTATGTGACAACAGACAGAAAAAGATATGATGAAAGCAATGAAAGATATAGGATCAATCTCGTTAAATGGAGAAATGAAAACCTATTAACTAATAATGAGTTTAAATTTCTGAATTGTGAGTTTCCAAAGTTAGCAGCAATGTATTTGTTGCTTAAAATTCATAAAGACAGTCAAAATCCCCCGGATAGACCAATTGTTTCCTCTATGGGTAGTCTATATCAAAAAACACCTCAAAGTACATTGATTACTTCTTAAGACCGTATGTACAAGCTCTACCATCGTATGTACGGGATACAGGAGATTTCTTAAGATTAATTGAGAACATAATCTGGGAAAATCACATGCTATTAATAACATTAGATGTCAATGTACACCTGTATACCACACAATCTAGGTATGGAAGCATGTCGTTTTTTCCTACAGAGTCGTGCCTTATCATATCTAATGCATACTGAAATGCTTTTGAATATGATGCATACATGTTTGACAAACAATTTCTTTATTTTTGATCATGTGATCTATTGCCAAACCCAGGGGACGGCAATGGTGACCTGCTTCGCCCCCATATATGCGGGTTTATACCTTGGCTGGTGGGAGGAGCAGGTGGCAAGTAACATCGAAGCCTTTAACCAGCATGTCGTCCTCTGGGCCAGGTACATTGATGATGTATTTTGTATCTGGAAAGGGGCTGAAACTGAAGCCACAGGTTTTGTTGAGGCCCTTAACGATAACAATTTGAATCTAAAATTCATGTGTACCCTGAACAAGAATGTTATTGAGTTTTTGGATGTGTAAGTTAAAGTGAGTGGCAATAAACTTGAGAGCAGATTGTTTAGTAAAAAAACTGCTGGCATAGTTTACTGCATGCAGAGAGTTGTCACCCTATTACCTTAATCAATAGTATACCATATGGAGAGCTGTTAAGGGCAAGGAGAAATTGTAGCTCTGACCTAGCCTTCGAGGAAGAAATGATTGTAATGAAAGCAAGGTTTAGGGAAAGGGGATATTCTCAAAAAACAATAAAACAAGCATGCGATAAAGTGAAAACTGTCAATAGAGATGATCTGTTAAAAACTAAAAGTGGAGTAGAGGACAAAGAAGAACCAATAAGATTCATAACGTCATTCAGTAATCAAGCTTGGGAGGTGAAAAGATACCTCTGAAAATTCTGAGATGTTTTGGGTACAGATGACACACTATGTAAAAATGTTGGAGACAATCCGAGAATTCCATTTAGAAGATGCACAGCTGTAAAAGATATTCTTTGTAGGAGTACATTACCAACTGCCATGAATACACAAAAAATTATACAAGGTTTTTTCGTATGCAGGTCTTGCAAAGTGTGCCAAAGTAGTACCAACTGTAAGCAAATAGAGTTATCCAAGTTTCAGAATCCATTTGTGATTACAAAACATCTGACGTGAAATTTGATTTCTGTGTATACGCTTTGATCTGCCCTTCCACATTAATTTACATTGGGAGCACCATTCACCAAGTAAAAAAATGCATTTTAGAGCACATGAGAGCTATCACAAATGAGGATAAACAATATCCCATCGCAAGGCATTTCAAGGAATTTCGCAACAAAAATGCCAGGTTGTTGAAATATTGTGCCCTTGATAGAATTCCAATCTCTGAAAGAGGAGGAAATACGGTTCGGGACTTAAGACCTTTGGAATCCAAGATGATTATAAAATATGAGACGAATACCCAGTTGGCATGAATAAAGATGAGGAATTATCTGTACATATAGGTTAACTGGCCAAATAGTTGATCAGTGGTTGATTAACAAGAGATTCTGTACCGTCATTGTTATGAATATGAAATTGCGTGTATGCCTCTTTTGTATAATGTTTGTAATTTTTAATGGTTATAGGTGGATCGTTAATGATCTTTGCACTTGTTTTTGTTTTTATCTTATAGGAGACGGAGATATCATCTTGTAATGCAGAGGAACGCAAAAGAGCTACAATATGGGGTGCTAAATTTAATTTTATGTGTAGATTTGCATATGTATGCCCTCTAGGGCTTTTCGGGAATTTATCTAGAAAAATGGTTGTTGTAATTTTGCCCACGGAGACATTAGTGAAGATATAACGATGCATCAATTTGTGTGTTTACGCCCACTGGGGCTTGATTGTCGAACAACATAAAATTTGGTGTTTTATTTTACCTTAGCTTTATCAGCTATAACGGCATTATTGATTATGTGCAATGAAACATTTACATTAGTTTGTTGTGAAGTTAACATTCTAAATTCTATGTTAGCAAGTATATAGAACATATGAAGATATAACGAGGCATCAATTTGTGTGTTTACGCCCACTTGGGCTTGATTGTCGAGCAACATGAAATTTGTTTTTTTATTTTTCCTGAACCTTATCAGCTATAAGGGCATTATTGATCAGGTGCAATGAAACATTCACACTAGACTGCTGTGAAGTTAGCTTTTTAAATTCTATGTTAGCAAGTATATAGAACATAAGAAAATACCCCTTTCAAAATGGATGCCGTTTTGCTTGATATTATAGGTGATACAGTAGTCCTATCTTAATGTTTACATTTTGGTGCACTATATGTTTATGGTGGAAACAATCGTTTACTGACCCGTGACCAAGGAGTGGCTGCTCCGAAACGCGTCGGGCATTTTTGCTACTTGGAAAAATAAAAACCACGCTTACAAAGGATTTGGGCTCGGCAGCATTTGTTTATTCACAAAGGATTGTGTGTATTACAGAGGTCCGCGACCTCGCCGGAAGCCCGCGCCGTTTGGGGAAGAGTTGCTCGCGAACTCTAAAGGTAATATATACATATGTATATAGATGGTCAGTACTCCTTTTCTTCACCGGTTCCCTGCACCCCAGAACCAGAAAGGGAAAGGACTCCTCTTGTTTTGTGCAATTTCTTTTATTTTTTCAGTGCTATGCTGCCATGACGCGTTTCAACCCACCAGGGGCCTTGTTCACATGACATGCTACTGTTACCACCCCCATTTAAAGTGCTCAGTGCAATTAACCTCCATAGATACAGATAACAGACTACCCGTCTGGATTTTGCTCTATCCATTACAACATTTCAAGTTTTTAGCAGGATATGTGCATTTTGACAAACAGTTAATCCTTGTTTGCTGTTTTTAAAACCTTATATAAAGTGCTCCTTATTTCCGTATAAATACATACTTAATAAATACATGGTTTAAAAAGTATCATAAAAGCTTAATGCAACATTTCATGACATTAAAAACCATGTGCAAATTACGCAAAATTCATTGAGTATAAATACATTGAGGTAGAGTATACTTTATAAACAGTCAAACAAACTCCCAAAAGACTTTTGGAATGTGTACTAAATGTCTCTGAAACATAATATTTTTGCTATGTCAGGACATGCCTAATCTGTTTCTACTGTTCAGATTGTTGCATTGTTTGTGAATGTCTTTTGAGAGATAACTGCTAGGATCTGTTATGTCTTATGCCCACGCATGACTATATTGCCCATGTGGGCGCGTACCCAGCTGCTTAAACAATGCAACAATATGTGCAAAATTACAAAAACTCTGTTAATTTGCATGTTCTTGTTGCTCTCCGAGCATTTTCATGCAAATAAAGTGCTAAGAGTGCCTAAAGTGCTGATGCATAAAACACTTTTTTAAATATTATTTATTATTTTTTTGTGAGATGCGAACTCAAGTTCACAATAAAATCAGAAAAGAGGGAAAAGGGGAGGGGGGGTTTCTCCTGTCGGGAAGGGGAGCAGCATTATTAAAACCCAAAATTAGGTATGTTTCAGTTTTCCTTGGGCCATAGGCAGATATATGTTGTTAAAACTGAGCTACAGCCAAGTGTACAAATCTTCGGTGGTATTCAGCCCATGTGGGCTTTTACTGTCTAATTCTAAGATGAACCTGGTTTCCAACCTTCTAAGTGTTGCTTCCCTGTTACCTCCTCCTCTTAGAGGCGGAACAGCATCCACCACATAATATTTTAAATGGTCCAGGTTGTTGGCATGGACCTCTTTAAAGTGGGGGGCCACCGGATACGTAATATCTGAATTGGTTATGGCCCGAAGGTGCTGGAGAATTCTCTTGTGGACCTGCAGCTTTGTACTGCCTATATACCGCAGTCCACAAGAGCACTCCAGCACATAAACGGCAAATTCAGATTTACATGCTAGAAACTTGTTAATTTTAACAGGCCCACCCCTGAAAGGGGTGCAATAAGAAGTTTTGCTCACCCCATATTTGCATGCCTTACACATTGTACACCGGACAAAGCCTTTACGGTCTGTCATCCAGTTGCCACCTGTTCTGATCTCGGGTCTGATGCTAACTAAAAAATCACTTGTGCTGGGGGCCTTTCTGAATGTAATTACTGGAGTCGTTGGAAGCTTGTTCTCAATAACCTGATCACTACGCACTAAGTGCCAATTCTTTTTGATGATTTTCCTCAAATCATCTCTTTGTTTATTATATGTTAAAATCAGCGTAGGGCTGGTTTCAACATTTCCTGCTTCATTTCCCTTTTTATTTTTTCTGCCTGTTGGTTTTAGCAATAGATCTTCTCGGGATAGTTCTTTAGTGCGGTGTATTGCTTCCTCAATGGTGCGTTCTGAGTATCCTCTGGCCAAGAAACGATTTTTACACTCCTCTTGTGCTGTTGTAAGATCTACCTCATTGCTACAAATTCTGCATATTCGCAGCATTTCTCCATAAGGGATACTGCAGATAGTGTGTCTCGGGTGAAAGCTGCTAGAATGTAAGATCGTGTTGCCTGATGTAGGTTTCCGATGTAGTTTGGTTTCCAATCTACCATCTGCCACATATATTTCTACATCTAGGAAACAGATGGCGCTCTCACTGATGTTATACGTGAAGTGCAGGTTTATATTGTTACAATTCAGTTTGGTTATGAACTCTTCTGCACTTTGTCTGTCCCCCCTCCACACCACAAACAAATCATCTATGAAACGAACCCATTTTATCACATTGTTTGCCATTATGTTTTCATACTGAGTTTTTAGAATTTTCTCCTCCCACCATCCCATGTGGAGGCAAGTGTAGCTTGGCGAAAAGCTTGCCCCCATAACTGCGCCCCTTACTTGATGATAGACCTGTTGCTGGAATAAAAAATAGTTATTCTCCAAACAGAATTTTGTAAGATCTATCAACATCTTGTTGTGCGCATATAGTTCAATGGGTCTGGTACCAAGAAAATGTTCAAGGGCTCTTATTCCATCATGATGGTGTATCGAGGTATACAGATTAGAGACATCCATTGATATCAGTAAGTAGTCTTCTTTCCAATGGAAATCATGCATTTGTTTTAAAAATCTGTAGTGTCCCATATATATGATGGAAGGGCCTTTACATGATCTTGGAGGAAGGAGTCTATGTATATTGATACGTTTTCTAATAAACTCTGTTTAGCGGAAATGATGGGCCTGCCCGGCGGTCGTTGATTATCCTTATGAATTTTAGGAATGAAATAAATCACCGGTGTTGTTGGATAATCATTTTTGAGATATTTTAATTCATCTTGGTTGATTAGGCCCATACTTTTCCATGCTAAAAGTTTGGCAAACAGTTCAGTTCTGTGCTGTTTTAGTAGCCAGTTTGTTACTCAGCTTATAGCAGTTACGATCACCCAATTGTAGGAGTGCCTCGTCCATATATTGTTTCTTCGGCCAGATGACGACATTGCCGCCTTTGTCTGAATTGCGCACTACTATTGAGTCATTATCTCACAATTTTCTAATCAGTTGTTGGTACTTTTAATGTTGTACATTACGTTTACTGTGATTGTTTTGTGTTTTGAAATTCAATTTTCGTATTTCCGAAGGTAACATTTCATTAAAAGAATCAATAGAGTCCATTGGCATGAGAGGCACGAATTTTGATTTAGGTTTGAATCCTGTGAGTGGAGCAGCAGTTATGTTTATTCCTTGCTGTTGCATGCATATTTGTGTGGACTCCTGATCTACCTGCCCTGATTCCTCATTTTGAAGGGCATAAAGGTCCCATAATAAACTAACATCTGAAGCTTCCAGTGATGTGTTTGTTTTTTGAGGGGTATCTGATGATGTTTTTGTCTGAGTTGATGATATTTTTGCAGCTTCAATTTCCTGATAAATTTATATATATCAGCTCTAGTTTGAGGATAGTCAAAATCACTCACTGGACAGTATGAGAGCCCTAGCGCTAGCAATTGTTGTTCCGCTATATCTAGATTAATATTTGAGAGATTGATGATGGTGTTGGTATTTGTTGTTTGCTGCGTTATTTGCGGCGCCACCCTCTGTTTCTCATTTTCTTGGCATTTGGCTGCATTTTGGTGCCTTCTTCTCCTTCTTTCGCTGGTGCCTTGAGTTTCTCCTCTGTTTGGTTTGGAGTTTGTATTCCTGGGACGCAATGTCTGGCGCCTTTCCTCCCTTAAAAAATTGAGCTCCCCTGCCAGTGTATGTTTTCGCAGCTGTGGTCTGGTACCCCCTGATGTGCTCGGGTTGTGCTCGGTCTCTGATTCTGTTTCCACAGATGAGCTTAAATCCGAAAATGACGATGCAGGCTCTAATTGCCTGCTGGGTTCTGCTGTTGACCCTGTACCCATCATGTACTTGCTGCTTTTGCTGCATCAAATTTGCGGGAGAAGGTAAATATTTGTCCCTGATCATAATCATTTTTATCCTGCTGGAATTTAAATGTCTTTTGTTTTTTAATGACATCTTCATCCTTCTTTAGACGTGTTAGCATTTCCTCCCTCATTTTAGCTGTGGCTTCAGTGTTCTCACTCATTTCAATTTGTTGGTTCAATATATCAACTTGTTTTTGCAATTCAATCCTATTAATGTCCGCATATTTTACCAGGATCTCTACTAGTCTCCTCGAGGACTCCAGGTTACACTCCCCCCATTCCCATAACATATTGGGGTTGGGGTTGTCGTAGCCCGGAGCAAGCATGATGCGCAGCCCTCGGGGGATCCTACCCACCTTCAAATATTTAGAGAGGGACCTGAACTCCCATATATATATACAACCAGGATCCCAAGGTTAAACCACACAGGGTAAAACACGGGCACGGGCACAGACTCCGTTAAAGATGCAGAAAGTGAAATTTATTGCATTATCATGTCAGGATGACGCGTTTTGACCGCAAGCCTGCAGCCTTGATCACATAGCGCGTGCTTTTGTGACAGGGTAGATATAGGGTAGGTAGTGATTTTTCTATTTCTACAAGTGGAAAACATTTTTACGTTGTGCTAACGACATGCTGAAAATCAGATGAGTCATGTGCACATGACTTCGTAGATGCCGTTAAACAGACATGCAGCGGACATAGACAATAGACTGATGTGACACTCCTACCCACCGCAATACAAGAACAATATAGAATACAAATCCAAAAATTATACATTTAGATTTCTAATGAGACATGTGAGATCTGTTTAAATTAAAGCCATAGATCGTAATAGTAGCGGACATTTCTGGAAATAGAAAAAATATATGTGTGACGCTGGAACTGTGTAAACTCTATGAGTCCTATGAAAAAAAGACTCGAATGAGCTGGAAACGTCACGTGGAGACGAGTGTCATACAAAGTGATGGAGGTGGAACCCATATAGATGCGCGAAAGTCATGCAGACTGGGACCAGGCACACAGGGAAACTTCAAGAAAATTGAAAGCCTTATTCAGCGGTGAGTCAAGGTCAGTGTGTAATACTATCTGCACAAATGCGCAATGTCTAGTCAGCATTGAGAACACCTAAGTGGTAACTGTCCGATGTAAAAGATGTGCCACAATGGAAAACACTACCAAAAGAAATATCCATGCATGAGGAACAAAATGGGATAGGTAGAACAGGGAAAGTGCTGGAGTGATGAATGCGTGTAGGCAAAAAAGAAGGGGGTGCTCCACATCTGACAGTAGGAATGTAAATTACAATTCCTAATGGCGTGTTGGGTGTACGTCAAGTGTTAAGGTGTCATGGAAAGTTTAGGGGTGATCCATGCAGTGGGGATTGAGAAAAAGGGGCACAAATAATGGGGCTGTTTGTAATGTTAATTCCCATGGGAACGCGTTGTTGAACCTACAGCCCGGACTGCTGGACGGAATATCACCAAATTTGGCAGAAAGGTAGATGTTGTTATAGTTAGAATTAATTTTTTAAGTTATAATTTTTAATATGGTGGTGGTCGTTGCATGTTTGCAATTGTTTTGCGATTTCACTACATGATCGCGATCATCGCAATGTCACCGCGAATTTCCAAAATTCAAAAAATAAATCAGTTAACAAGAAAATGAACAACATTTTGGACTCTTGGGTGGCTCTGACAAGAGCCTTTGTGTTAAGAGTGTGTATAAGACAGCTACATATAAGACTGTATGCAAAGTTTTAGGTTGCCTAGAAACACCCTGTTCCCTTCGTCTTTAAAGTGAACTCCATCACCTCCATATATATACCATATGTGGATCATACAATGTAATATGTATAAATATGTGTTATACACGTTACCAAAAACATGCGTTCATCGCGGTTATCGACGTCATCGCGACATCTGGCATCACAGCGATCATGCAAAGCTTGAATTTTTTTCTCCAAAAGTTAGGTTTAAAGAGTATATCAATAAACAGCTTGTGTCAAATATTAATTAAATATTAATTAAAATATGTCTAAGTATCTGTCCCCGAGTTTTAAAAAAGACACAAACTTTGCGACTACCGATGATTTTGCGGTCTACAGAGTCGCCCGTGAATATATAAAACACCACATTGAAGGGGTTTTTTCACAAAACCATCACACAAACTCAAATATAAACTCTACATTACTAAAAACTAGTGTCTGCTGTTAAGTAAAATCTGTCTATATATATGTTTATGACTTCCTCAAAAACATGCGCCTTTCACAACGTCATCGTGGGTATAGTGACGTTGTCACAAATATAAAAAATGTAAGGAAAAAAACAATGCTTATTAATAGACTGAAGCTTATAAAAATACACCGTATAGAGACATTTTAAATTGAAAATACAATTTAAAAACCTTAAAAATTGTATTAAAAAATCATAGATTTCATTAACGTTATAGTTGGAAATAGAATATGAAAAGCCTTAGAAAATCACTGAAAAAACCCAAAGTTTACAGGGACATTATCGTTCGGAAATAGACTTTAAAAAACCATAGACATTCACTGAAAAAACCAAAGGTTACAGGGCTGTTATAGTTAGGAATTAACATTTAAAAAACCTTAGAAATTCACTGAAAAAACAAAGGTTACAAGGACGTTATAGTTAGCGTCAGATTTCACTCATACAAAACCAGTGAAATTCAGCAGTTATAGTTAATTGAGCTAACTATAACTCGTGACCCCGCAATGCACTGCTTATGACCTCACATATTACATCACTCATGACCTGGTAAGTGACATCACTGATGACATCACTGATGCGATCTCAAATGGCATCACTGATAACATCATCCAGTGAATGTGAGTATTTTTCAAATGTTTCTGAGTGTTAAATATATATACCAAGGTGTATTGATGAATCAGTGGGTGTATGAGTGCCTGTATGGATGACTCAGTAGATGCGTGACTGATTGTATAAGTGAGCGATTAGGTGTCTCAGTGAATGTATGGGTGAGTGACTAGGTTGTCTAAATGTCTGTATCAGTCTGTCAGTTGGTGTCTAAGTGGCTGTATGGGTTGGTGAGTAAGCACGTGAATGTCTGTATGGATGATTCATTGGCTGTCTGAGTACCTTATGGGTGTATGAATGCCAGTGTGTTTGTGGGTGAGAGGGTGTGTGACTGCCTGCATGAATGAGTGAGTGGATGAGTTAGTGGCTGGATGGGTTAGTGAGTGCATCTGTGAGGAGCTGTATGGGTGGCTGAGTCTGTGTATGCTTGTGTTGGTGAGTGAATGGATGTGTCAGTGGTATATGGGTGAGTAACTGCATATGTGAAAGACAGTATAGGTTAGTGTTGGAGTAGTGACTGTATGTGTGAGTAAGTGATTGTGAGAGTGGCTGTATGGGTGAGTGTGTGCTTGTGTCACTGACAGCATGGGTGAATTAGTATGTGTTAGTATCTGTATGAATAAGTGAGTGGGTGCATGTATAACTGTATAGGTGAGTAAGTGGCTATGTGATTGACTCTATGGGTGAGTGAGTAGGTATGTGAGTAGCTTTATGGGTGACTGACAGTATGTGAGTGACTGTATGGGTGTATAAATGAATATATCAGTGGCTCTATTACTGAGTGAGTTGCTGTATGAGTAGCTGTATGCGTGTATGAGTGGATGAGTATGTAGATCTATTAATCAGTGAGTGGGTGTGTAGGTACTGGTATGGGTGTGTCAATGGTTTTGAGAATAGTAGTCTGGAAGTTGGAGTGGGTATATGAAAGGTTGTATTGGGGTGTGAGTGGGTGTGTCAGAGATTCTGTGGATGATGTCATCAGTGATGTCATCAGAGATGTCATCAGTGATGTCATCAGTGATGTCACTGACCATGTCATAAGTGATGTAATATGTGAGGTCATAAGCAGTGCATTGTGGAGGCATGAGTTATAGATAGCTCAGCTAACTATAACTGCTATATTTCTCTGGTTTTGTACGAGTGAAACTTGAGCCTAACTATAACGTCTCTGTAACCGTTGGTTTTTTAGGGAATTTCTACATATTTTTTAATTCCATTTCCCAACTTTAACGTCCTTGTAACCTTTGTTTTTTTTTTCACTGAATATATACACACACACACACACACATATATATATATATACACATACATATATATATATACATGCATAAATATATTTATATATGCATGAATATATACATATAAATATGTGTGTATATATATATATATATATATATCGAAAGAACAAAAGATTCTCCGCACTTCCGCACTCCTGTGTGGCGAACAGAGAAACACGAACCACTTGCAATTAGGCACTGTTGTTGTTTAATCAGTCCTCAGATCTGACGCGTTTCAGACAACACTTGTCCTTGATCACAGATCACAGAGCCTAGTTCGCCATCTTTTTTATGTAAATGCAGTGACACCCAACCACGTGAGAAATAGACATAAAAGTAACACTGCCTAAATTAGTCAATGCCCTGATAAGTCTGTTTTTCAATTTTTGCTCATTAACATCAAATTGTTAAAAGTTTTCAAACGTCTATAAAACAGGCCAGTGTATACAATACATGAATAAATGCTGCATACAGATTTGATTGTAATTTTCCGCGTCTAATTATAAAAAGACCAACATTCCTACTGCAGTGTAACTCGACACAACAACACACAGATAAAATGGAATATGATTAATAAAACCCAGCATTGCCCTTAATTTATATTGCTGGTTAAAAGCATTCCTAGGATTGCCATTCAATGCCGTTTTGCCTAGTTTCTGGAATAATCAAAAGGCATGCAATAAGTAAATCATCAAACAAACATCTGTGCAAATATCGCAAATAACACTGCCTACTCAAAGGAATATATAAAGGAGGTACCGCTCTACGTAGCTCCAAATTCGTCTTCCTGCTTAAATGCAAGGACATAAATGTGCAAATAGCGCAAACACAATATAGGTATCTGTATGAATACAGATAACTCTTCACCCTCCAGAATTCATCATATCGCCTTCTGCTTGCATGCCTAAACAATACTATTGACCCATTGTTCTGTTTCACCACAACCTTATAAATAAAGTTGTTTCATAAAAACTTTTTTGTGCAAAATATTGCAGACTAAAATACAGTACTATATAATAAAGTGCTACCTTTCGGTCAAAATGACCTAATAAAGTGCAAGTGCTAACATCAATAAATAAATAAATAAATACCCTCATGTGATTGTTGTTGAATTTTTAAAAAATATAGTTGATAAAAACAAAGTCTAGTTGGAAATCAGAAGCTGTCATCCAGGCTTTTCAACATACTTCTATGTATATATACATATCTGCTCTCTATACCTTGGGAAAATAGGATGTTAAATATCTCACTTCATTGTCATTGTTTATAAGAAATGGTGAAGATCCTCTGTATTATTAAGACCATTTGGGAATTTACTGTCCATCTCCAATATCATTCTGGACTCCATTTGCCTAAGGAGCTTCTCTCTATCTCCGCCCCTGCGTAACTTAGGAATGGCTGCCACAACGTAATACCTCAAACAATTCAAATCATTGTCGTGTACTTGTTTGAAGTGTCGAGCAACCGGATATGAGGCATCGTTGTTTACGATTGCCCGTAAGTGCTGTAAAATTCTGACATGCACCTGTAGCTTGGTGCTGCCAACATACCGCAAACCACAGGTGCATGTCAGAACATACACTGCAAACTCAGTTCTACAGTTGAAACTTCCCTGAATGATGATTTTGTCAGGACAAAAAGGGGTATGATAGTATGTAGTGTTTACCCCGAATTTGCAGGCCCTACAGGAGGAGCATTTGGAAAACCCTTTCCTAGACTGCAACCACATCACTGCTCCTGCTGATTCAGGACTGCTTTTGACAACCTGTGTTTTTATAGAGGCACCCTTTCTATAAGTAATAGTAGGTTGCAACGGGAGCCTAGAAGTTAAAACACCGTCCGTGAGCAGTATAGGCCAACTACGTTTTATTATGGACCTTATCTTTCTCTCCTGTTTGTTATACGTGGTTACAAATCTAGGGACATCCAAGTCCCCTGCATCAGCACCTGCATCATCAGAACTGACATTGAATAGGGTTTCTCTGGGCCTATCACAAACTTTTTTAACAGCCTCCTTCAGTACAGCCTCACTATAGCCCCTCTCCCTGAATCTAGAGAGAGCTTGTTCCATACGCACGGATAGATCCGCCTCCGTACTACAGATTCTTTTGAGGCGCAATAGTTCCCCAAATGGGATGTTTCTAATAAGATGTTTAGGATGCGCACTGCTGGCATGAAGTGTAGAATTACCAGCAGTGGCTTTTCTATGGAGGGTAGTTGTTATTCTGCCATCTTTTATGTATATCTTTACATCTAAAAAATCAATGCTTTCTTTACTAATTTGAGATGTAAATTTTAAGTTAGCATTGTTGACGTTAATTTGATTGATAAAATCAATGACACTTCTTTCATCTCCTTTCCATATTATAAAAACATCATCGATGTATCTTACCCACTGGATAACATGCTTGTCGTATTTAATCCTATGTGTGCCTTTGAGGGCCTGCTCCTCCCACCAGCCAACATGCAAACAAGCATAGCTGGGGGAGAAGCAGGCTCCCATCGCCACCCCTCTTTTTGTAAGTATACATCATTGCCAAATAGAAAAAAGTTGTTATGTAGGCACCAAAAAATCAACTTTAAAAGCATCTTGTTATGATTATAGCACGCCAAAGACCTGGTATTTAAGAAATGTTCTATTGCTTCAAGTCCAGTGGAATGTTCAATACTAGTATATAGTGATTCGATGTCCAAAGTTATGAACATCAAATCATCTGCCCATGTTGTGCCATTAATTTTTCTCAGGAAATCCCCTGTGTCCTTTATATATGTCGGAAGTTGCTTGACCAGGTCCTGCAGGAAGAAATCAATGTATTGCGTCACTTGTTCACCCATACTTTGGATCGCCGATATTATTGGTCTTCCTGGGATGGGTGAAATCATTTTATGCACTTTTGGTATCAAATAAAGTCGAGGTAACACAGGATGTTCTACATGCATAAATCGATATTCCTCTGTGGAGATCATCCCCTCACATTTCCACTGTGAAAGAATTTTCTTCAATTCTTCTCTTGCCAAATTGTATTGTTTCCAAGTTGTTTTCTCATAACAGGACTGATCATCAAGATGCCTACGCGCCTCCTGTATATATATTTATTTTTTTTCTCAATGAAAGAACCAAAGGTTAAAGCTTAGTTATAGTAGTTAGGAAAACTTATTTTCCCTATGCAAACCTAGTTTAAACTACACAAACTTTAAATATTCTAAAGTTATCATTATAACTTGCATTTACAATTTATCCACCACCTTCAAATTATTAGAAATAGAGGACCTCGTTACATACTCTTTTTAGCTCGCCAACCAGACAACACTGACTATAACTCTCCACTCTTCCATGCACTGTGTTGTGACAAATAATTTCATTTGAGAAGCTATAAATGTTGTAAATGTTGTTATGAATGCTATGATTTTACAAGCTATAAGTGATGTAATATTCAAAGGGTATAACATTCGAAGTGCATGGAAAATGGATGAGTTTTAGCTAATTTAGTGTATCAAGTGAGGTTTCAAGACTGGGTTTGGAGGTGCATGACATACTATTTTAAAAGGTTGCATAAATTATAAATTGAAGGTATATTTATAAATTTACAATTTTTAATGTTTGTGCATTTTAAGTTGGGATTGTATAGAAAGAATACATAAGGTATTTCTAACTATAAATTATCCTTAACCTTTGTTTTTTTCATTGCATGTTCATCATTTTTATTTTTTAATAAAAATGTTTTCCAAATCGCAGTGTAGAGTGTCATTGATTTGAGTGTCATAAAGTGGAGTGTAGTACAGTGAGGAAGATTATCGATTGAGTCTAGTGTCGTAGATTGGAGTATTGCAGAGTGGAATAGAGTGGAGTGGAGCAGAGTGGAGTGACGTAGCATACAGTGGAATAATGTGTTATACCATGGAGTGGCGTGGTTTGTCGTATCGTGGAGTGGAGTATCGGAAAGTGGAGCGGCTTGTTGTACAGTGTAGTGGCGTATCGAACAGTAGAGCTGATGTTGTACAGTGGGGTGTCATCGACTGGAGTGTCATGAAATGGAGTGTGGTAGAGTGGAGTGTCATTGAGTAGAGTGTCGTAGAGTGGCATAGAGTGTAGCAGAGTGTAGCAGAGTGTAGTGGCCTAGAGTGGAGTTCAGTGGAGTAGAGTGTCATATAGTTCAGTGCTGTCAAGTGTAATGTAGTGCAGTAGAGTGGCGGAGAGTGTTGTACAGTGGCATATCATTATTTGTGAGAGCACAGTACATGGTAGAGTGGTGCATTATAGTATGTGTTGTCTGGTTAGCGAGCTGAAAAGAGTATGTATCGAGGTCCGCTACTTATAATAATTTGAAGATAGTGGATAAATTGTAAATGAAAGTTATAACTATCATTTTTAAAGTTAGTGTAGTTTAAACTTGGTTTATATAGAGAACATAAGTTTGACTAAATATAACTAAACTTTAACCTTTGTTTTTTCATTTAATTTCAATTGTTTTTTCATAGACCCAAGTGTCACAAGTGGAGAGTTGTTATGTCGAGTGTTGTGTAGTACAGTGGAGGAGAATGTTGTAAGTTCTATTGTCATGGACTGCAGTATTGTAGATAGGAATCGAGTGGAGTAGACTAGAGTGTAGTAGCGTATTGTACAGTGTAGTAAAGTGTTATATAGTGTAGTGGCATGGTGTCTCATACAATAGAGTCAAGTATACCGGACTAGAGCAACGAGTTGATCAGTAGAATGGTGTGTTGAGTAATAGAGTAGGGTGTCATGGAGTGGAGTAGATTGGAGTAGAGTGTTTTAGAGTGGAATGGGTAAAGTAGTGTTATAGAGTGGAGTATCAGCAAGTGGAGTGTCATAGAGTATAGTGGAGGAGAGTGTCGTAGAGTTGAGTGCCGTGTCATATAGTGGAGTGGTGTATCGTAGAGAGAAGTTGAGTGGTGTGTCATTGAGTGTCATACAGTGTAGTGCAATGGCGTACAGTGAATTGGCATAGAGTGGAGGAGAGTGTCCTAGAGTGGCATAGAGTGTAGTATAGTGGTACGGACCACTGTAGTATAGTGGAGTTGTATACAGTGGAGTGTCAGACAGAGGCGCGGTATAAAGCGGAATATAGTACAGTGGCATAGAGTGGCATAAAGTGGAGTGGAGTGCAGTAAAGTGGAGTGCAGTACACTGGAGTGGTGTAGTGTAGAGTGGAGAAAAGTGTCATAGAGTAGAGTGGTGTGTCATAGACTACAGTGATGTGGAGTGCAGTAGAGTGGAGGGGTGTAGCATATAGTCAAGTAAATTGTCATAAATTGGAGTGCTGTGTGGTACAGTAGAGTGTAGTGGGGGTGTCATACACTATTGGAAAGTGTTGTACACTACAGTAGAGTAGAGTGACATACAGTCTATTTGATTTTTGTAGAGTGGGGTGGTGTACAGTACAGTATAGTGTTGTAAAGTGTGGTACAGTGAATTATTATACAGTGTTATAGAGTACAATGGCATTGAGAGGCGTACAGTGGAGTGGCGTACAGTGGAGCACTGGAGTAGAGTGGAGCACTATGTCAGATTAGAGTGGAGTAAATTGAGGTGCAGTGGCATACAATGAGTAGCGTATAATATATAGTGGGCGAGCATATCATAGAGTGAGTGGAGTAGAATATTGTACTGTGGCATACAGTATACTACAGTGTAGTACAGTGGAGTGGAAGGGTATAAACAGGAGTAAAATGTCAGAGGATGGCATACAGTGTAGTATATTGTTGTAGCAGTGAGTAACATAGAGCACAGTAGTGTGTAAAACAGCGGAGCTGCATAGAGTGGATTGTTGTATAGTAGCGTAGAGTGAGGTAGTCTCATACAGTGGAGTAGAGTCAAGTAAAGTGTCGTAACGCAGTGTGGACTAAAGTTCAATAGAGTTTATTGGTGTGTCGTACAGTAGAGTGTCATGGTGTAGAGTGTACTGCCGTATCTTAGGTAGTCAACTGTTATAAATTGGAGTGGGATCCCGAACAGTAGAGTGGAGTGCGGTGTCGTATAGAAAAGCATTGTATAGTGGAATAGAACTTTGTAGTTTGGAGTGTACAGACAAAGGGCATCATTACGATGGCGGGTGGACAAAGTCCGCCCGCCACCACAGCGGAATGCGGGACCATCCGCAAGGGGTGCGGTGGTCCCGCCATGGGTATTAGGATGCCACCGCCACGGTGGCGGTGGCATCCCGTATTGTTCGCATTGCAGCGGGCGGTGCTGTCACCAGCACCCGCCGAAATACGAAAAACGCATGTTGTGCATTTGAATGCCCAACGTGACAGGCACCGCGTGGTGGCTGCCACCTTGTGCATTCAAATGTAGGGGGGTACCATAGGTACCCCCCATGTGCACCCCCCTCCACAAATCCTGGGGGGCCGCAACGGGCCCCCAGAAGCAAAGACCACATGCCTTTCCATGGCGGCAACACCGCCATGGAAAGGCTGCTTACCGCCAGCATCCTAATATGGATGGAGGTGCCACCATGTTAGAGCCCTTTTCTGCCCGGTTGACGAGTCGACCGGCGGAAAAGCGGCAGACGGTCTTTCCGTCCGCCTGGGTCCCCACCGCCATCGTAATATGGCGGGGGGAAATGTTGTACGGGCGGACGTTAATGGCGGGCGGATCGCCACCGCCATACGGGCGGCGGCGATCCGCCAGACATCATAATGACCCTCATAGTTTGGAGTATAGAGTTGGACATTGAGGTTTACAGAGATAGAGTGGAGTAGAATGTGTAGGAGTACCATGAAGTGTAGTAGACTTTTATAGAGTGGAGGAGAGTGTCATACAATGGAGTGGAGTGGCGTACAATGTAGTGGCATTGAGTGGGTTTCCGTAAAGTGGAAAAGCATACAGTAGAATAGCATACAGTGGAATACTGTATAGTGGAGTGTAGAAGAGTGGAGTGGAGTGGAGTGGAATTACGTAGAGTGGAGTAGAGTGAAGTGATGTAGAGTGGAGTAGGGTACAGTGGATTAGAGCAGAGTGGGATGGCATACTTTGAAGTGGTACAGCACAGAGTCGAGGAAACCGTTATAAATTGAAATGGCGTCTCATACAGTAGAGTGGAGTGCTGTGTTGTACAGTGTTGTAAACTGCCATAGAATGGAGTAGGGTGTTGTATAATCGATTGTATAGGCATAGAGTCGAGTGCAAATTTGGACAGTGGAGTGTACCGGATAGAGTGGAGTAGAGTCTAGTAGAGTGGCATAGAGTGCAGTAGAGTTTTTAATAATGGAGTTATTTTGAGTGGAGAAGAGTGTACTGGAGTGATGTAGAGTAGAGTAGCGTACAGTGGAGTGTCAAAAAGTGGAACAGTGTAGAGTGGAGTGGCGTAGACTGTAATAGCGTACAGTGGAGTGGTGTACAGTGAAGTGGTTTAGACTGAAGTGGTGTATTGTGGGGTTGGTTAGAGTGTAATAGCATACAGTGGAGTGACGTAAAGTGGAGAGGGGTAGAGTGGAATACCATACAGATAATGGGCAAAGATTGAAGTTGCGTATAGTGTAATAGCGTAGAATAGAGTGGCATATAGTGTAATAGCATAGAGTGTGTAGTGTAGCTCCTATTTCCCTAATAGGCTCTGCGCATTGGAATAATATATCCTATAGGTTTGACATAGGACTAAGGTCGGTATGTCCCTATCGAGTATATTAAACTTAATTACTTGTGCCAGCTAGCTCAGAGGCCACTAGAAACTTCTTGACGACAAGAAGGGAGTAGTTTCTGGAAGCCGCAAAACATGACCACTGTGTTTCCCTTACAGAATCAGGACGTGTCCCAGAGTCATAGAAACAATAGATAACTATTTCACTCAGCTCAGTCGTGCATGTCTAGTTACTCTCAAAGTTACACAGAAATAACAGGCGGGCATGTCAATAAAGGATTTATTGAACAGTCTTGTTTCTGTTGTAAGTTAAATGTGCTGTTACGATCACAAGACAGTATGCGAGATAAATAATGTACAGAGTGAGCAGTAGAAATAAATAATACTGCGTTAGCATTATCTTTTCAGCATATATGCATTTACATAAAATGACACAGCCTAAAAATGTGAGTACTCATACGATGCGTTTCTAGCCTAGTTCTACCCCAGTGTTCCTAACCTATCCTAGGTGTAGGGAGAAGTAGAAGTAGGTGATGTAATCCTGACTAGAGTATACTAAGAGTATGTTAAGCTTAGTATGCCAAGAGTCCAGTATGCCAAGAGTCCCTCTAGGTTCTAGTCTGCTCCATACCTGAAGAATGAGAGAGGTAGGAATCTCTTTCCCAGACTCGAACTCCAACACCCCGCAAGGGAAGTTAGATCACTGGAAGCTGGACTCTCTGCGTGCAGGAATGACAGCGTCTTCTCAGTGCGTCCGGCCGGGAATCGGGCTCCTCTGAAGTCGAGGTCTCCTCTGATTTACAGGGGTTTGGGAAGGTATATTTATACCTGAAAATGTTAGCATTGACGTGAGTTGGGCACCGAAAGATGTCATGAATGAACCCCTAAGGAATAATGGTTCATGCATAATATATGAGTCCTTGAAGAAATCAATAGTCCTGGGCAAGGGAAACTCCCGCAGCCTAAGGGTCTGTTTTTTTTCATGAACTCGTTGTGAGGCTAGGGTGGACGGATGTCGGAATCCATGCCTGTATTTGGAGTGCAGGGGTTATGCCTAAATAAGGTCTATGATTTTATGCCTATATAAGGGCAAGGCGAATTGTGCCTATATAAGGACATGAGTCTGGAAAGCCCGTTTATGGACACCCTAGGAAATATACAACACCCACTCCTCTTTCGTGTGTACGATAATACTAAAATGCTAAACATATAAAATGCTAAAACATTAAAATGGAGTACTGCATATAAAAACATATCCTAAAAGCATTAAAAGAAATATTAAAAATGCAAAGGTTTCTGTACATCATTTAACCAATGTTTTTCAAATTTTTCAAATTCAAAAAGCTTTATTCGATTTTTAGTACAAAAAAATCATAAAAGCTTACATACAAATTAATACGAATCATTAAAAATGGCCATACTTAAAAAACATCCAAATTACATTATACACATAGAATTTTTTTAAAACTTTATCTAAAATCTATTTAGACTAAAAACATCTAGCATCAACAATTTAATTTCCAGTTTATTTAAGTATCCTAACTATTTAATATCATGATTTCATTACAACAACCTTACATGTAATTAATAATTTATTAAGACAAAGAATATAAGTCTCACCAGAAAAGTTCCTAGCAAGATCCAATCTCAATTCGTTTTCTATAATGAATCATGCTCTTCAGAAATGATGCAATATTATTAGTGACTATCTCGTTATCTAAATACTGAAGAGCAATGAACGCTAGGCGGCACTGCCTCAATCCCCATATTTTTAATATTGGTTTAATCCATCTTTTCCTTAATGCCAGATAAAATTTGCAGATTAGTACGACATGTATAGTCGATTGTGGTGACACCCCATCACAGGGGCAATTTGGTAAATTTAATGACCAGTCATTAATCATCGGAAAACTGACCAAGCGGTGAAATACACTCAGTCTAAATCGTATTAGTACAAATCTGTCGTAACTGCGTGGACTAAAAAGCAAATATGGCTGGATGAAAGGGGAAATACATATCTGTTGGTTCAATTGGACGGTTGTTTTTACTGCCTCACTAGTGAATCTAATTACTTCCAGGTGATGCATACACCGTTTTTTAAAATCACTTTTTGAAATTTTACTCATTGTCTGGGGATTTATATAAAATTCTGGTTCTCCTATATCATTCATGAATTTCTTTATATATCTTAACCATCTTATCTCTATAGTATGTTCCAAATTTAGGCTGTCCCGTAGTACAAACTGGTTGAAAGAGGATTTTTCATTTCCAGCATAAAGTTCGGAATAAATGCAATCGGAATGAAATATAAAAGCAATATTTACATATGACGAAAATGATCGATAAGTTTGTTCAAAATCAAAGTTATTTCCTGTCATAAAAATTAAATGAACTGTTCTAGACACACAAGATGACTAAGTGTCCCTGGAAGTACTGCCAAGTCCGTATTATAAGGCTAGTTCTACTTTAAGCAGATTGAAGTGCCATTTTCGTTCGAAAAAATGGGACAAAAGTTCAAATTTGGTAGAGTTCCAAGTTTTTGAAAAATGAAGGCCAAATTGTTACTGCATCTCTGGAACACAGTATGCTGAATCAGAGTCAGTTTACGGGTCTGGTGTAAACATGAGATCATCTATTTCAATAGACAAAACATCATCCACTGTCGTTGGTGTAAGTTGAAACACCTCGTTTAAGAGATTGACCGCACAAAGATGTGAAGCATCGCTCTCAGCATAGGTCGCCGCAGCAATGTTCGCGTCCGTTGTTACCTGTGTGCCTGGAGTTGTCTCTCGTACCTCAGCAGCTGCCGGAAGCGTCTGTGAGATCTCAATGAATGCTGACATCAGGATTGGTAGCCTCTGGGGAGAACACAAAGCATGGGCCGTTATCGGTACCAGCAAAGTATCGACATCCTTTGTCGTGGCTGATGGATATGTTAGACAAGCGTCCAACACGCATTCTTCACCGCATAGCAGGCATCGTAGAACAGGTAAGATGCAATCTTGCCAGATTGGTCTAAATGACAGGAACCAAGCTGTATTAAGGTCCCGTAGACGAGTCATGCCCAATAGCTGTACTATTCGCTCACGGCACTTTCTTTCAAGGAGAGCTTTCTCCATTTCGCTCGGAGTGATGTCTGCGAATAGGCTGGCCATAGCGCAATAGCAGAAAGATGAATAAAATTCCGGCAACAAGTGCGAGAATTAATGGTATGCCACCAAACACCGAATGTGCAAAGTTGGGGATAATTCCAAGTATTGCCTGGAAAGGTGCTAATAGACCAGAGCAAATGCTCTTAAATACATGTACAATTCCGGTCGTATCTGACATGTTAAAGATACGCGATATCATTTCTACAAAATGTATAGGGCAGTTTGTACATATTAAAGTCTGTATCTCAGCCGAAGTCCTTGCTACTTGTAGATCATAGGTTTCTTTGGCCGAGGTCAAAGGCAATGTTTGCTGTAAAAGCATGGCTTTCATTCTGCTCAAAGTATCAAATCTTATAAAGGAGACGTTCAGCGAAGGCCATAGCGGCGACTCCCTGACTGTGTCTATTGAGGGAAACAATACTTGCATACAGCAAGTGACCCTGGAGTTGACCGTTACTAGATATGGGATGCCTGGCAACATTCCGCAGCAACTCTGATCATTCAACATGAGGTAACTCCCGTTAGAAAGTTGTCCAAACGTTGGATTAATCACAGCAGCTGGTGTACCCCGCTGATGGCAAGACAAATTCGCCACAGAACCATTACAAGCCCCGTGTAAAGAAATGTCCTGACACATAAGTGAACCGGTCAGTGCATGTTTACAGTTGGTACCGCTTAGAAACACTTCACGATCCCCACTCCAACATCTATGTGTATACGGTAAATCCCAAGATGTCTTAATGTATTCCTTACCCAACCTTTCATATTTGCCTGCTTGCACTTGTCTGAGGCAATACTGAAACTGAAAAGTAGTCACAGGTAATGTTATTTTGCCATGAATAACCCATTCTGTAGCTGGTTTTTCTGCCACTGTGAATGGTAACTTCTCCAGTTTTTCAATGCTTAGCACATTATACCTTGCTCCTCTTTGTGCCAATTCGATCTGTTTATCAGTGAGATTGTATTCTGCAAACAGAGACGACGTGTTGATGAAACGCCAAGGCACATAGCCCGCTCGCAAAGATTGCAGCGTCCAGCTCAATAACACTATAGAACGTAATTGGGATTGACCTTGTTGTAACATAGCCAAATCTTGTTCTAGAATGTCGATAGCAGAGGATACAATGCCATCCAATGAATATATTCTGGAGGACAAAGTTGTTAACCCATTGTCGACCACAGAGAGTGTTTTCTCTAAATTAATATGATCAAGTTCACATATTCGTTCTGCGGCCTCTATCTGTGACACTTTCCATGCTTCATTATAAGCAGCATAAATGCCGGCATATATGAAACGTTTTTGACGCGGTTTTCTTGGTCCAAGCAAGAATTCCCTAAGATCTGCGTCTCCTGTAAGTAAGGATAAGTGTTGTTTCACATCCTGTAGTGTAGATTTATGCAGCCAATCGAGGCATAATTTTCCTACACTATATGTTGTTACTACCCCCGGATGTTGTCTTTGGACATATCTTGGGTCTGGCCTACGTATAGTAAAGCCCTGAGTTTTGTTTAAGAACCTTTCCTGACAGTTGTTTGTGTCTATGGGCCAGATCAACCATTTCTTCCAATTTGGATCAGATCTGTTGAGTTGTAGTATATTGTCAACTGTCACCACTGCCTTTGTATTATTATCACTGGCAGGTGTTGGCACAGAAGGTGATTTCATCTCTTTGATCTTGGCTAATCCAAGACAAGATGTTTGTTGGACGGTTTCATTCAAAAACAGTATTTGTTCAGGGATGATACAGGCTCTAAACAAAGCTTCTATACCCTGTACTTGCCAATCTTTACTACTCCCAGACAGTTTTTGTCTCAATTGTGTCTTTCCATAAGTCGAAACCCTGTGTAGACAGTTGGGCAATAAATGCTGCAGAGTAAATCTGTTTCGTATTTGTTAACATAGTTTTCAGACCTGTTTTGTTTATATTTCTATAGTAAAACGTTTCTGGGTCAGATGTATTGTATCCTGAAAAATATGGAAACTTACTAGAAAAAGTTTTGAACTACCTTGTGGTGGTGTAGGACAATGTTCCCATTGGTTAAACATAAACACATTTCTTGGATATGCAGTTTTATGCAAATAATGATGACCATAGTGGTTATAACAATACAGTTCTTCATAGTCTGATGATCCCTCTAAATATTCATTTTTAGAAAATGCAGCAGATTTTTCTAGATCAAACATTATGTCATTCACAGTCTCAAAGTCCCAATCATCTGAATAGGTACTGGACGTAATTAAATCACTTAGTGAAATTTTAAACAAATGTGGAATGTTCAATTGTTCTGTTGGTCCAAAAATTTCATAATCTGTTTTGTCCCACACTATACCATCGTGTATAGGAACAGCTGTGATGTTCACTGATGACAAGTCTCTTGCTTCACGATGGGAAGATTTATGAGTTTTCAGAAGTACGTTTACGTCTTTTCCTTCACTGTTCACATGGATGTATCTGCCACTTATAAGCACGCTTACTGTTGTTACCAAAGCTAGCCAGAGCAGAAAAACAAAAAGTCCAGATGTAATCCAGAGTTCAATCCATGGCGAAACCAGATAAGTCTTTTTCAGAAAGTGAATAAAGTCTTGTACTTGCTGCTTGAGTTTGAATGATGCTGGCGTCGTTTCAGGTTCACTTGGATCTTCTGAGAACGTATCAAAGTCAATGAAATAGCCAAAAGCAGTTCTGTCAATTGTTGGAATTGCATCAGGATTTGTTGAAATCACAGGAGACAGTTCTTCACGTGTCACATTGGTGTAGACAGGTGTATTTGGACAAACTGTTATTTGGTTGTCAAGAGGGATGAGTTCCATAGCTTGGTTGCTTAGTCCTTCATTTGTTACAGCTGAATTCTCGATCGTGATCAGTCTTTCAGTCTGAACCTCTTGAATAGTAGCGAGAGGAGTGCGTCTGCTACTAGGTCGGAGTCCACGAGGCCTACTGCTTAGTGTTGGCCACATACTGTGGTTTGATCAGGTCGATGGACACAAATCTTTTCTCCTTTCTCCCAGCAAGGGGCGGCAGAAGTACTGTCCTTGTTCCTTGAACAGCTAGAACAGGTACCGGTTGTCTGTAAGAAGGTCCAAATTCCTTCTTGTCCGCAATTTTTTCTCTGACTAGATCCCCAACTTTCAGAATCCAGACAGGCCTTGCTGGGACCGCCGATATTTCCCCAGTGGTGGTTGGCTGTAGGGATACGTTGCTTTGTTTCGTTCTTAATTTGTTAAGATCCTGTAAAACAGCCAAACGATCTTTGATATCAAATAGTTTATTTTCCACCACTGTGCCTACGTGTTCTAAGTCTGGAACCCACATTCTTGTCCCAAATAGGACCTCATATGGAGTGACCCCCCCTAGAGAACTTCTTGGCAGATTGTTGAGAGCGCGCTGTACGCTATTGAGGTGTTTGACACACCCATCACCCGAACCTAATACCCTAGCTGTTATAGACTGCTTTATGTCCCGGTTTTTCCTTTCCACAACAGAATTTCCCTCAGGATGGAATGGAGAGGAGTACCGCAATGCAACGCCCAGACTGGCCATGCCCTCCTTGTAAGCCCTAGAGCTAAACGCAGGACCCTGGTCAGAATGTAGCGTGCCTATTGCATATGTGCCGATAAAGACTTGCAAATCTTTTATAACAGTTCGAGCGTCAGCCGAGCGCTGAGGCCATAACCATAGGAACCTAGAGCATGAATCCACTGCTACCATGATATATTTATAATTACCGTCCCTCTGCAAGGGACCGCAGTGGTCCAGGTAAACACAAGCTAATGGTTTATCCGAAATTAAAAGGGGTGTCTGCGCAGGACGTTTCACTGTTGAGACTCATCTGTTGGCAAATATCACATTCTAAAACATAGTTTTTAGTTTGTTTCCGAATGCCAGGCCACCAATATCTTTGCTTTAGTAAAGATACTGTCGCTGAAACACCTGCATGGGCAGAAGCTATCCCTTCGTGTGCTGCTAGGATTAGTCCTAATCTGCGTTCCTTGTTTGGAATTACCCTATCCCCCACTCCAGGGATTCGAGCAAAAGGAACGTTGTTCGCATCAATTACATAAGAGTACTTGAGTGGAAACTTTTTGGTAACGCTGCACTGCTGCCTTTGCTCGAAGCATTGACAGCTAACATTATCTCACCGTCTATTTTTGTTTTTGAACGAGTGATCGCAGCTACGGAAGCCGTCTGAACAGCCCCCTTTGCGGCTTCGTCAGCCAATGAATTCCCTGTAACGTGAACGCCATCACGCTGATGACTCAGTGTGTGAATCACGTGAGCCTTTGGTAGTTCGTTTTTCAACTGAACTACTTGTTCCCAAAGCAGTTTGTGCTTTATTGTGCCACCTTTCGCATCTTTGAAACCATTTTCAAGCCAGGTTCGTATATAGTCATTATACGACTGAACACAGTAAAAGGAATCGCACACGATTAGTGTGAGGAATTCTCGATCCGTACTCTCAAGTGCCAGTTTGAATGCCTGTAGTTCAGCTCGCTGAGCTGTACAATCACCTAGTGATTGAGTTTTTGTGACCATAGGTCTGAAGATGCCATTTCGCATGTGACCTTTAACGATAGCACACGCTGCACTGTAAGCTTGCTTACTCCCTGTTGCGGGCTGTGCGAATCCGTCAGTGTAAATTATGAATTCATACTGATCGAGAGGCAGAATCTCAGTGGGCAGAGGACATTCTTGTTCATATTGGAGAAATGCTTGTGTTTTTAAATCTGGATCAAAAACATATTCAACATCAGGTGCAGCAAGAGAATTAACCCATTGTATCCATCTCGGATGTAGTGCTTTAGCATTTGGAATGCTTGCTTTTGTGACCGCTTCTAAAGCTGGTACCGGGGTTACGACAATTATGCGTTTCCCTTGGGCTAAGGCTCTTTCTTTTGCTACAGCTGTTTGAACTGCTGTTAGAATTTTTTCAGTAGAACTGAATCGCATTTCCGCTTGTGTGTACAAATGTGATTTGTATGCGATTGGTACTTTTTCACCGTCATTGAAGGTTAAGTAGGTGAATCCACATTGACCCGAAATTATTCGAATCACCAAATTTCTTTGACTTACGCGTGTTTGTAAGTGATTTGATGCTAACATGTTAGCCTGGAGTGAACGCAAAATTTCTGTGTGTTCGTTTGTCCAGTTTTTGATTGAAAAATCAGGTTTAATTAATGCGTAGAGAGGTTTAACCCTTTCTGCATAGTTTAGTATGTATGTTCTTCCAAAATTTAGGAAACCCAGAATGGATTGTAAGTTTTTAGCGTCTTTGGAGGTTGGAGCAGCGCACATTTCTCTAGAAAGTTAGCTGCCAAGCTCTTACCTTCACTTGAAAGCTCATATCCCAAAAATAGGACATTGAGATGGGCAATTCGGGACTTTTAAAGTTGAACTTGTAGCCCTCAGAGGCGAATCCCAATATAATGGTGCTCACCCTGTTCAAGTGTTTGTCCAAGTCATCGTCTGTCAGATAGATGTCATCGACATAGGACAATGCCTCGTTGTCATAGATTTGTAGTAACTCCGTTACCCTCGCTGAGAATAAACCTGGGCTGTTTTTGAACCCTTGTGGGAGTCGACAAAAGTGACGCTGGGTCCCCATTATGGAGAATGCCGTTAAGTACCTACTTTCAGGTGCTATATTTTGACAAAAGAAACCATTTGAGATGTCTAATGTTGTTTTGTATTTTTTACGCACAATGTTATTCATTAATGCTGTGCTATGTGCATTTTGCACTGCAAAAGTTTTAGAACAAGTGTTTAAATGTCTGTAGTCCAAAACTAGACGATATGTATTGTCTGGTTTGGAGACAGGAAACAAAGGATTGTTCATTGAGGAGGTGCATGTTTCAATCACCCCTTGATATTCAAGTTGATCTAAGATCTCCCTGACCTGTTTTTTAGCTTCTTGCTTAATAGGATACTGCCTTTGTGCAGCTGGTTCATGTTTCAGATTTATTTTATGGTGAGGTGAGTCCTCATCCCATCCTACATGATTTTTATATAATGCTGGAGCCTGGGCCACTGCCCATTTTCTGGCATATGTATATTTTAGGTGAATTGGTATGTGATTGGAGAAGGCAGGCATAATAATGTCCTCGCCGTGTGGGCACTCCCTGACAAATTGTGGTGGCCAGTCCTTTTCTGCTAGAAGTATGTCATAACCCTTTGATAGTCTTTCCCAAAAGAGTGCTTTAACCTGTCTAGGTTTGTCTCCCTCCATCCGGAGTGTTATGTCAAATAACTTTTGTGGAGTACTAACCCTGGTGTCTACACTCTCTACTGTAATGTACTCATTCAAGTCCACAATCTCCAGAAGTTCCTTCAGGTTCTGGCGAGCTTTTGTGACTTCTGCTGCACTGTCCAGCATTGTCTGAGCCCATTCTCCGTTCTTGAGTTGTGTTCTCAGTATTCTCGGCATGTCTTACTTTCAGACCTGCTACTTTCTTTTTGGAGAATTGAGGTTTTGCTTTGGTTTTTGGAGCGTGTTTGTCGTCTTTCGATTTCACGCGTTCTTCTCTATGTTCTGTTCGTCCTCTTCTTTCCGAAGTCTGTGATGAGACCTGAAAGGGACGAGAGGAACGTGTATCAGTATCTTGATACCTATCAGGTTTTCTCAAATTATCCCTATTCCTGAGGTTATACCTCCTTTCAGAGGGCTCCTTTTGAGGAGACCTACCTCGCGATTGAGAACCTTTCTCATTTGAATTTTGTTTAGTAGACTCCCACTTCTTTTTAGAAGATGTAGGAGTTTGTTTAATTGAGTCCTTCTCAGGACTTTCAGATAGTTTCGGCTTCACTGGTCTTCCACCCAAACTATCTCTGCCTAATTCTGCATAAGATTGTTCTATTATTCTGGGTAGCTCTGTTTGATGTTCTGTAACATCAAATTCCCTTAATTTTTGTCGGATCGCCACTGCTGCCTCCCTTTAATATTAGATAATATTATTGTTGAGACCTGGTCGAAATTTTTCAGTAATTTCATACCTAAATTTTTCAGTAATTTCATACCTAAATTTAAAGCAGGCTCTGTCCCGTTTTGAATTTGTTTTAGGACATCAGGTATTACCGCAATCGATGGAATACCATGTGTTTTAGTATAGATGGCAGCAAAGACTGAGCCCCAAGTGGTGCAGTCTTCCAGTTGTGGTGTGATCCCCATTGGTAAACTAATGGTTAGGATTCTGTGTTTCTCATGTGGGCTAGTATTTGGAAATACTGCTTCGATTTGAGTAATTTTTTGAGCTATCCAAAATGGAATTTGCTCCCGCTTAGTGGGCATTTTACCCATGACTGCGTATAGAGTCTGTGGTGTAATTTTTAGAGTATTCCCCTGGTGGGGGTTTGATTTGGAATTGTTAATGGTGGTTGGACTGTAAAAGTCTGCATGACATATTGAACCAATTGTCTGTAGATTTTTATTAACTCTGTGAGTTGAGTAAGTAGTTCCTCATCTGACATTATTTCGATGTCGGGATGAGGTGTATAGCCGGCTAGAATCGGCCATGTTGCTCCTGGTCTACCTAGTGGACCGAGCCTGGTTATGTTTTTGAGATGTTTTAGGGCGCCTTTAAACCAGAGCTGATGCTCTTGGTATGTTAATGGAATTTCAATATCCTCAAAAGAAATGTATTCCTCTGGTGGTTCATCTTCTTTGTAGAAGTGAAATGTGTGAGTTACTGAATTGGATTCAGGAAATATTACCCATGAATAGAATACCTCTGTCTGAAAGGATTCATGTGCCTCTATCACGAAAACTGCTCTACCTCCTCTCGGTGATAGGCCATGTTTTATAAGTTTTAGAGTAATGGCTCTTCTTAAGTTTGGAGCGATGTCGATGACACCCTCCTCGGTTTCATTTAAACCTGTATTGTTAAAAAGTGCTGCTTGGGCTGGATCAGCTGCAGCTCCACCGTTTCCGGCGGGATTGTCCCCGTTTAAGGACATTTTGTTTTATGAAAAATGTAGAACAAGTTTCAAGGAAACAAAGATAAGGTGCACAATATTTTGGAACACTGTATCCTTCAACGTTGAGCTAACCAAACAGCTAATATATAGGGTTCTACCCTATGTAGCCGTGGTGGATACTTAACCCTGCCCACTCCAGACGTCTTTAGGAGTATATGGGTAGGGGTCTCTGAGAGAAAAAGAAGAAGCATGGCTGAGTTACTCAGTATCTAACGTTGAATTACTGCCTTACCAAACCGTTGGGCGCCATGTAGTGTAGCTCCTATTTCTCTAATAGGCTCTGCGCATTGGAATAATATATCCTATAGGTTTGACATAGGACTAAGGTCGGTATGTCCCTATCGAGTATATTAAACTTAATTACTTGTGCCAGCTAGCTCAGAGGCCACTAGAAACTTCTTGACGACAAGAAGGGAGTAGTTTCTGGCAGCCGCAAAACCTGACCACTGTGTTTCCCTTACAGAATCAGGACGTGTCCCAGAGTCGTAGAAACAATAGATAACTATTTCACTCAGCTCAGTCGTGCATGTCTAGTTACTCTCAAAGTTACACAGAAATAACAGACGGGCGTTTCAATAAAGGATTTATTGAACAGTCTTGTTTCTGTTGTAAGTTAAATGTGCTGTTACGATCACAAGACAGTATGCGAGATAAATAATGTACATAGTGAGCAGTAGAAATAAATAATACTGCGTTAGCATTATCTTTTCAGCATATATGCGTTTACATAAAATGACACAGCCTAGAAATGCGAGTACTCATATGATGCGTTTCTAGCCTAGTTCTACCCCAGTGTTCCTAACCTATCCTAGGTGTAGGGAGAAGTAGAAGTAGGTGATGTAATCCTGACTAGAGTATACTAAGAGTATGTTAAGCTTAGTATGCCAAGAGTCCAGTATGCCAAGAGTCCCTCTAGGTTCTAGTCTGCTCCATACCTGAAGAATGAGAGAGGTAGGAATCTCTTTCCCAGACTCGAACTCCAACACCCCGCAAGGGAAGTTAGATCACTGCAAGCTGGACTCTCTGCGTGCAGGAATGACAGCGTCTTCTCAGTGCGTCCGGCCGGGAATCGGGCTCCTCTGAAGTCGAGGTCTCCTCTGATTTACAGGGGTTTGGGAAGGTATATTTATACCTGAAAATGTTAGCATTGACGTGAGTTGGGCAGCGAAAGACGTCATGAATGAACCCCTAAGGAATAATGGTTCATGCATAATATATGAGTCCTTGAAGAAATCAATAGTCCTGGGCAAGGGAAACTCCCGCAGCCTAAGGGTCTGTTTTTTTTCATGAACTTGTTGTGAGGCTAGGGTGGACGGATGTCGGAATCCATGCCTGTATTTGGAGTGCATGGGTTATGCCTAAATAAGGTCTAGGATTTTATGCCTATATAAGGGCAAGGCGAATTGTGCCTATATAAGGACATGAGTCTGGAAAGCCCGTTTATGGACACCCTAGGAAATATACAACAAGTGGAGTACAGTGGAGTGGAGTGGCATAGAGTAGAATAGTGTAGAGTGCCCTAGTGTACAGTAGAATAGCATAGACCAGAGTGGCATACAGTGGGGTGGTGTAGACTGGAGTAATATATATTGGAGTGGGGTAAAGTGAAAAAGGATATAGTGGAGTGGTGTAGAGTGGAGTGGCGTCTAATGGACTAGAATAGAATGGAGAGGCGTAGAGTGGAGTGGTGTACACTGGAGTGGAGTAGAGTGTAGTAGTGTATACTGGAGTGGCATACAGTGCAATAGCATAGAGTTGAGTGGTGTACAGTAAAGTGGCATACAGTCAAGTTGTATACTCGAGTGGCGTACACTGGAATGGGGTAGAGTGCAATGGCATAAAGTGGAGTGGCGTACAGTGGAGTGGTGTCCAATGGAATAGCATATAATGCATTGGGGTAGAGTGGAGTGGCATACACTGAAGTGGCATAGAGTGGAGTAGCATACAGTGGAGTGGCATACAGTGGAATAGCAGAGAGTGGTGGGGCATAAGTGGAATGGCATAGAGTGGAATAGCATATACTGGAGTAACTTATAGCAGAGTGGCATACATTGGAGTGGAGTACATTGAAGAGGTATAGAGTGGAGTTGTATGCAGTGTAATATCATAGAGTAGACTGGTGTAGAGTGGAGTTGTATACAGTGTAATAGCGTAGAGTAGAGTGGCATTGAGTGGAGGGTTGTACAGAGGAGGGGCATAGAGGGTAATAGTGTATTGTGCAGTAGTGTACAGTGGAGTGGCGCATAATGGAGTGGTGTAGACTGAAGTGGCATACAGTGGCATAGGGTAGAGTGTAAAAGCATACAGTGGAGGGGCATACATTGTAGTGGGGTCCAATTGATTAACTTAGAATAAAGTGGCGTAGAGTGGAGTTCGATACACTGGAGTGGAGTAGCATGCAGTGGAGTGGCATACAGTGGAGTAGCATAGAGTGTAGTGGCATGCAGTAGAATGGCATACACGAAAGTGGCGTAGAGTGGAGTTGTGCACAGTGTAATAGCATAGAGTGGAGTGGAGTAGAGTGGAGGTTTGTACAGTGGAATGGCATAGAGTGTAATGGGTTATAGTGGAGTAGAGTATAATGGAGTGGTGTATAATGGAATGGTGGATGCTGGAGTGGCATACAGTTGAGTGGGGTCCAATTGAATAGCGTAGAATGAAGTGGCATAGAGTGGAGTGCCATACACTGGTGTGGCGCAGACTGGAATAGCATACAGTGGAGTGTTGTAGAGTTGAGTGACATAGAGTGGAATAGAGACGAGTGGAGTGGCATACAGTAGAATGGTGAAGAGTGGACTACCTTATAGTGGAGTATAGTGGAGTAGCATTCAGTGGAGTGGCGTACAGTGGAGCTACGTAGACTGGAGTGGCCTACAGTGGCATTACGTACAGTGTAATACCATAGAGTGGAGTGGTGTAGAGTGGAGTCTCGTGCAGTGGAGAGGCATAGAATGGAGTGGAGTAGAATGGAATAGTGTATAGTGGAGTGGCTACAGTCGCGTGGCATATGGATGTATGTGAAATTTAGCAGCAATGTAGACTATTGTGTGAAGAGTGATGCAAAACAGCAAATTGTGCAGCCTTGCATTTCTCCAGATTTACCGATCAATACAGGGCCAAGCATGGTGGGCTTGCTTTCCTTTGTAAATCTGACTTTAGTATTGCATTGCCCATGCGACACTGTGAGTGACGGAAGAGTACCAAAATTCAATAATACATCTAGGCCTTAGTTATATTTTGGGCCACGGTATACAGTGATAACTGTGCAGTATACTATGGTACATGGCAATGACAATCCAGTCTATAATTGGGTAATGGCTGCTTTTAGAGAATGAAAACATAGCCATATTGTTTTTACTACACTGTGTTCAGTGTGAGGGTCTTAGATATGGATAAGTAGTAGGTTCCTACCTATTACCACTTTACTAAAGTGGTAATAGGTCAGGAAATGTATTTATATTTTTTAAGTATTTTTAAATAAGTTTACAGGCATGTATCATTGTAGTTTCACAACATTTTGGGATCTTCCACGAAAGTACCACAGTGACAGATATCACGAAGTTTCAATGCCTTATAACTTACAAAAATACTTACATAATTAACTGCAGTATCCAAAAATCATAATCTCTGCACCATAATGTATATTCCTGAAAAAGTTCATGTAAATCCATTTAGCCGTTTTCATGCTACATCAAATATAATAGTCTATGGAAAATGTATTGCTGGGAAAACGTGTTTTGGGACCCCTTTTATCTTTGCACCCCCTTAACGATTCACTAAAAAAATGTACATAATCTCAAAATGTAGAAAATGCTATAGATCTGGAAAGTTTTGTGGTGATTCATCAAACAGGCGGAAAGTTATTAGGGAACTAATATCCAAGGAATTCCTATCTTTGGGAATACTAACTATGACTACAGCGTGGTAATCAGATTTAAAGTGATTTTTTTTTTTTTATCGAGCATCCACCCATGAATTCTGAAGCATTTCCAGATTAACCTATATCGGTAGACCTGGGAATGCGTCAGAATGCTATGCCTCCCCAGGGGAGGAGTAGCAAGGAGAAATATCTTTACTTCTCCTTGTTGTTTCTATATGTGCTGTATTTTGAAAGAGGAAAAAGCCTCGGAGGATTGTTTTTGTGGAGCAAGGTGCCCCTTCCTGAACAAAAACAATTGTGCCTACAACATAGGCACCCTTGCACCATGGTGCAAGGGTGCCTGCGTTGGCACTGGGCAGCAGTTTGTATGCCAGTGCAGGCAGAGAGCATGAATGATCTGTATTATGTTAAATACAGCACATTCCTGCTCTCTCCCTTTCACGCAGCGCAGCAAGGTGGCTTCCTGTGTTGTGTTACTTGAAATGTTGATAAATATGGCCCTAAGGGCCTTGTGTAACTGGCCAGAACTTGGAACAGCACAGTGTCTTTTTAGATTTGGGATGTAATCATATTGTACCTTCAACTAAGTGATTTAAGGGATATGTTTTTAATAAGAGTGAAGTGGTGACCTTTGCAGATAACCATAAGACTCACTATCAAATGTTGTTATTTTTAATATTAAATACTTACAACATTTAAAACCGAAGCCCGTTTTAACTCGCTTGCTACTTATGGAAGTTAAGTTGAAATGGTACTTTCTCATTCTATGGCGTGAGAGAGAGAGGCGTGAAATGACCAAAATTGACCATTGAATATTTTTCATTTTCAAATTCGATTCACTACTTCATTCTTTTGGGATTGCCCAAGTAAGATACATAAATTGTGCCCAACAATTGGCATAGGCCATCTAAGAACTGATGCCAGTGCGGATTGCAAGGAACCTTTACATGTGCTCCAATACTGTGTATTATTGCAGACACATCTCTTCTGCTTTATTTCACAGTGTTTCAGCAATATCCAGGCAATGCATTTGGGGGAGCTATAAGACAGATGCAATCAGCGCCTGCTTTCAGAAAGCGGTACTGTTAAAATGTATTTTCTCCTAACCTTTAGTTCCCTGTTCAAAAAGGACTTCTATTTTAAATTGTAATATGTGACTTCTGAATCAGATGTTAATAAATCTTGCCGACAAATTCATTGCGTTGATTTTCTTACTATTATTCTTGCACTTTTTAAAAAAATTATCATGATATTATTATGTTAAGGTGAAAGGTACCAGACTTTCAGGAGACAGTTAACACCCCATTTTATGCCTGGATTTCTGATGAGGATTATGTATTTAGGGGATGCTAATAAAAGTTATTCACTGATGTTAATACCCAGCATATATTAACTTCTTCTCAAGGAAAAGATTAAATCCCCTCTGTAATATGGTTAGCTGAAGTCGAATTTGAACATCGTCATCGCAGGGTTTGCAATATTCTTTATTGTCTACAATTTAAAAATGCATTTGTCAAAATCACCTTAAGCTTGGTTGGACAGCAAGCCAGAACACAGAGAGCTCAAACGTATGCAGATCGTGACCTTTATGGTACAATGAAGCAAAATTTGCAATGAGAGTTTAGTGCAATATGGTTAAAATGAGTTATGAATTGCCAGCTTTCGAATGCGTTGCAAAAGTCACTATGTACAGTGATATGGTGTATAACTAAAGTAACTGGTTCATAAATATTATGTTTTTGTATTTAGCACTTATTCAGAATTTTTTATCTTAAAGATTGCATTTGCATTCGTAGTGTTGTGTGTCAGCAGCCAGCAGGTATGACCTTCCTCTTAGCTCAGTGTTTGTAAATGCAGCCTGCAATGCCCTGGCGTTAGTAACACAAGGCACGGCCTCGCATGGCTTATTACTTATTGACAAGCTGCAATACGGGTTTTGACACCGCTCGTTGAAAGCCATGATCCGATTGAGTGATATGACCAATTGTGCCTTTTCATGTACTAGTTCCCAGGTAAATGTAGTGCTCGGACATTGCAAACCCCGAAAATCAATTGCAGGAAAAATCAATGGTAATGCAAAAATCTATACAACTTTCTCCATTCATGGAGCTGTAGCTGCTGCTTGCAATTGGCATCTTGAAGGGCCGGGCTTTACAAATAAACACACCACTAGAGGTGTATTTGCAGCTGCCGCTGCGCTCGTGGAAAGGAACCTATCAACATTCGTTTCTTCACATTGAGCTAAACACTTTAGTAGGCTATTCAAATGCGTGCGATTTCTGCATGTCTGTAGATGTACCGCGTGTGTTAAATTTCCTGCTGGGATTGCCTTTGTGATATTATGCCCCTGCTGCCGGGCCCGGGTCAGAACATTTGCATGACATCAAAAATGAGTAAAATCAAAAAGTAGTACGGGCAAAAGCGGCGTTCTAATTATTCCCTTTGTGGTAGCAGCATGCCTTTTCACCTCATTCTTTATTTAACAAGATGGCCGACGCCACTTAGCAGTCCAGACTCTGTCCCTGATGGCCACAGGCTTTAGTGGAGGGCAGCCATTAGTAGACAGGGCTCTGGTGTGAATACACCACTTTATGCAGAGAACCGCGCCTGAAACCCAGCCCCAAACCCCCAACGTAGAATAATTACTACAGCCCCCCCTCACCCCAGACTCCACATTTGGACGAAGCTTCCAGCAATTTTAGAAACCGTCCTGACACACATGCAGTGCTCTTGATTAAAATGGGCACAAAAGAGGGATTGTGTCGTAGTTTGACTATTGTCATTGAAGTCTTTCCGTGCAATCACCTTGCTAATCTAGACATTTTTCTTTGACGTCTGACTTAAATGGCATCCTTTGTGCATCCTGCGCCCCCGCCCAGCTGAAAGGAAATGATAGACAAGTGTTACTGGTGAGTTGTAAGCTATAACACCTGGTCTCTTCTTGTCATCTGGAATGTTTTTGTTGCAGAAAGCTGCCCATAACCCATGAAACCCTAACAGCTTAGCGAAGACAGCGATACCGTCACCTGAAGAACTTCTTTCTGTGTTCCCATTTAACATTCCTGAAAAAACAAAGAAAGGCTGTTTTTTTACCGCGTCACACACAAGAAAAAAGTGTGCCCTCGTTTTCATGATTTGCATGATTACAAAGGTATTTTGTTTTCAGTTTGTGTTGTAAAGATGTAGAAAATGCTGCTCTCTCTTCCACATCATGCGCTCACGTAAATGTTAACATTAAGAAAGAGTTTTGTTATATAAAGAAACAGTGGTAAATGATCACTAACCGCATCTGCATCAGGCATGGACATGCCATGAAATATATTTCATGTAGGCTCGAGGACTCAGCAGTTACAAGATACACCCTCGATATTTACCAGGTGGAAATACCCGCTCTTTCAGCGTCCAACAAAGAGACTAATTACGTCTGGATATTTTTTATTTTACATCACATATTTGTAAAGAGAACTTCCACTAGAGTGAGTGATATATATATATATTTTCAATGACCTCCGTACACGATTCAGGAACCACAAATCGGCAATAATTAATAAGAAAATTGACCAGCCTGTAGCCAATCATTTTAACCTTGTGGATCATTTACTATCAGATTTGAAGATTTTCCCCGTGGAACATGTCTCAAAGGAAGAACTACTGGACTCCAGAGAAAACTTCTGGATGTACCGTTTAAAATCACTGCATCCAGATGGACTGAACATTACTGATAATACAATCTGATTACTGCATATCTCAAGAGTTCTCAGGACTGCATTGATTCCACATTCCAAATGGAATCTTCACTCATGATGCTTTTTGAAAATTCAGCTGTGTCATCTGTGCAGCCACTGAGCAAACCATCTTGTACTACCTGAGGAAGGCGGAAGCTGAAATGTTGTAGTGGAAATATATTTTTGTTCTTTGGTGAATTTATCTGTTTGAGTCACTTCTTTCTTGGATATTTTATTTCTTTGTGACTCATTGTATCCTTTGGGATCCAGATTTTTGCCCTGGCTGGCTGTTGTTTTCTTGTGATCCTTCATCTTCAAGTATATATATATATGTATATATATATATATATATATATATATATATATATATATATATATATATTCACTGAAAAAACCATAGGTTTCAGATATGTTATAGTTAGAAATTAGCATTTAAAAAACCTTTGAAATTCACTGAAAAAAACCATAGGTTTTAGGGACAGTTATAGTTACTTGGACATTGCACTCGTACAAAACCCGTGAAATTCCCCGTTATAGTTAGTTCAGCTAACTATAACTCGCGCCCCGCAATGCACTGCTGATGACGTCACATATTACATCACTCATGACATGGTCAGTGACATCACTGATGACATCACTGATGACATCTCAAATGACATCACTGATGACATCATCCAGTGACTGTGTGTTTCTGTAAAGTTTAAATATTTTTAATATATATAGGAAAAGACGTATTGAAGAATGAGTGGGTGTGTAAGTGTCTGTATGGATGATTTAGTAGGTGTGTGACTGACTCTATAAGTGAGTGATTTAACGTATCTTACTGAATGCATGGGTTAGTGACTAAACTGGGTGAATGTCTGTATCCGTCTGTCTGTTGCTGTGTAAGTGGCTGCATGTGTTTGTGAATAGCTACATGAGTGTCTATATGAGTTATTGAATGGTTGTCTGAGTATCTGTATGGGTGCCTGAGTGTTTGTGTGGGAGGGGTGTGTGCGACTCTGTGCATAGATGTGTGAGTGGGTGATTCACTGGGTGGATGGTTTCAAGAGTGCATCTGTGATAGACTGTATGGGTGGGTAAGTGTGTGTAAGAGTGTGTTAGTGAGTGAATGTATGTCCCAGTGGTACATGTGTGAGTAACTACATATGTGAAAGGCAGTATATATGTGTGTTGGAGTATATAAATAGCTATAAGCGAGAGTGAGTGATTGTGATAGTGGCTGTATGGATGAGTGTGTGCTTGTATCAGTGATTGTATAAGAGCGTAAGAATGTGCTAGTATTTGTATGAGTAAGTGAGCTGGTGTGTGTATAACTGTATAGGTGAGTAAATGGCAGTGTGTTTAATTATTTGCATGACTGACTAGGTGTGTGAGTACCTCTATGGATGAGTGGCGGTGTTTGAGTGTCTATATAGGAGTATGAGTGCATATGATAGTCCTGTACTGAGTGACCGTAAGTATGAGTGACTGTACGGGTGAGTGAGTGGATGTGTGCGTAGACCTATGAATCAGTGAGTGGGTATGTAGTTATTGGTGTTGGAGTGTCTATGGTTTTGCAAATGGCAGTCTGTAATTTAGAGTGGGTGTATCAAAGGTTATATTAGGGTGTGAGGAGGTGCATCAGATTATCACGTGGATGATGTCATCAGTGATGTCATCAGTGATGTCATCAGTGATGTCACTGACCATGTCATGAGTAATGTAATATGTGACGTCATCAGCAGTGCATTGCGGGGCCGCGAGTTATAGTTAGCTGAACTAACTATAACGGGGGAATTTCACGGGTTTTGTACGAGTGCAATGTCCAAGTAACTATAACTGTCCCTAAAACCTATGGTTTTTTCAGTGAATTTCAAAGGTTTTTTAAATGCTAATTTCTAACTATAACATATCTGAAACCTATGGTTTTTTCAGTGAATTTCAAAGGTTTTTTAAATGCTAATTTCTAACTATAACATATCTGAAACCTATGGTTTTTTCAGTGAATTTCAAAGGTTTTTTAAATGCTAATTCCTAACTATAACATGTCTGAAACCTACGGTTTTTTCAGTGAATTTCAAAGGTTTTGTAAATGACAATTTTTAAATGTATTAATTGTTATATTAATTTTTTCATACTGATTTACTACATTTTTAGAAACAATTTTGTTTTACATGTTTTATTTTTTAAATTACATTGTAATTACATTATACATTACATTACAAAAAATACTTTCTGAGAATGAATTACTTTAGTTTAAGTACTTTGCACATAGGCAATAGACTTTTAAGTACAGTAGTTACAGTTGTTGCAATGGGCAACACATTTTCAAACACAATGCAACATTCAGCTCAATGTGAATTTCTAGTTAAATGCAATTAGTTACTTTATGGATTACTTTTCTAACCACAGAACTGGATCCTAGATTCAGTCCTGGGACATCTCCTGTAAACAGTTGAGTAAAAGCGTTTTGGTTACAGTCGTGATTTTTAAGGAATATTATTGTATTTTAAAAGTTGACACTTAGAAACTTTTTCTCATAGAATCACCAATGTTATCCTATGGAAGGAAATTCACTTAGCAGGTAAAAACTGTTATCGTTACTTTTTCTTACTCAGTGTTGGATCCTGGATCCAGCACTGGTGCATCTCCTGTAAACAGTTGAAAGAATGCGTTTAAGTCATACAGGCGATTTTTAAGGAATATTTGTAGTTCTGGGCTGAAAGATGCAGCACTGAGGTCTCTCCTGATAACAGGTGAGTAAATCAGAATTCGGATTTCGGCTGATTTTAGAGGAATATTTGTATGTTTCAAAAATTAACACTTAGAAACTTTTCCAGCAAAAAGCAGGCAATGATATCCTATGGAAGGAAATTCAAGTTACTGGTAAGTACGGTTAAAATTACTTTTGAGGATCAGTACTGGGCTGAAAGATGCAGCACTGAGGTCTCTCCTGATAACAGGTGAGTAAATCGGAATTCGTATTTCGGCTGATTTTAGAGGAATATTTTAAAGTTCCAAAACTCCACACTTAGAAGAATTTCCAAGTGAAACTAGTCAATGTTAGCCTATGGAAGGAAATTCAAGTTACTGGTAAGTACGGTTAAAATTACTTTTCAGGACCAGTACTGGGCTGAAAGATACAGCACTGAGGTCTCTCCTGATAACAGGTGAGTAAATCGGAATTCGTAGTTCGGCAGATTTTAGAGGAATATTTGCACAATGGTGAAGGGAGGGGGCGGGGCCTGAGGTGACATCTGTGCACCCCGTGGCGCGTTTTAAGTTGGGGGATTAAGTCCCCTTGAATCATGAGGGTCCCTAGGTTGCAGAGAGGTGTAAAAAGGGGCGTGGCCTCTGTACACCTCTCTGCAACGCAGCCCCCTGGCGCATACTGGAGGTTCCTGGTGGGCTAGTTGGCCCCCAGGGACCCCCAGTATTCAAGGGGAATTACTTCCCCTTCTTAAAACGTGCCACGGGCGCGTTTGCAGAGTACTGCAGGGAGGGGGCGGGGCCTCCGGCACGATGCCGGTCGTTTTTTTTTTTTTTTTAAATTTAAAGGGAGGGGGCTGCGTGGCCCCCTTCCCTTGCCCACTTTTGGCCCGGGGACCCCATCCCCAGGGCCTGAGCATTTTTTTTTTATGAAAAAAAGGGGAAGGGGGCCTCGTGGCCCCCCTTCCCTGGGCCTGTATTGGCCCCGGGGACCCCATCCCCGGGGCATGCCCTCAATTTTTTTATTTGGAGGGGCTGCGTGGCCCCCTCCTCAGGCCATTTAAGGCCCCGGGACCCCATCCCCGGGGCCGGCCTTGCACTTTTTTTTTTTTTACTAATTTGGGGAGGGGGCTGCGTGGCCCCCTCCCTGGCCACTTATCGCCCGGGGACCCCATCCCCGGGGTCTGGCCTCTGGTTGGGGACTGTGGGGGTCCCCAATCCCCCACAGTCCCAGCCGGCTCCCCGCCTCCTGCGCGAGCCGGCATTGCTTTTCCACATGGGGAGCAGCTAACATGCTGCTCCCCGTGGCGGTCCCCGGGGCTGCGGGAGGGCAGGAGAGCCCTCCCGCACCATTTTTTTTAATTAAGCCCCGGGGGGTGGCGGTCCCTGGGGCTTGGGGGGCCTTAGAGGCCCCCCATATAAACAATTTACACACCCCCCTCTCCCCGCATGCCCCCGGGACTTGGGCCACACGGGGGCAAATTTGCATCGAAGCGCAGGAGACCGCGCTTCGATTTTTTTTTTCAGGCAGGATCCGCGCACCCTGAGCGCATCCTGCCGATTTAAAAAAAAAAAAAAAAGATTTGCCCAGGGGGTCCTTGTGGGACCCCCTGAGCAGACTCTAGGGGGTCAGGGTGTTTCTACCCTGCCCCCTTTTGCGCTTTGCGCACTTGTTTCTGTCCCTCGGTTCTACCGAGGGATAAAATGGCTGCCAACACTTCCTGATTTGGAGTGTTGACAGCCAATTAGCATGCAGCTCGTGATCGGGAGGGTGCGCGGATCCTCCGTGCCCATAGATATATATGTACTTTTACTTTTGATTTTCTCAGCAACTACTGAACGGATTTACACCATTTAACAAAAAGGGTTCTTTCTGAACCAAGAACTACCTCTTTGCCAAATTTGGTGTAATTCCGTTCAGCAGTTCGGGCTGTAGCCGTGTCTAAAGTTTCCTATGGAAAAATGAATGGGGAAAACGCGTTTTGGGACCCCCCTTTTTTCTCGGCCCCCACTTGACGAATCACCCCGAGACTTTCAGGATAGGAGCGCACCGGAGCGCCCCACAAAGTTTGAAAATTTCGCGAAGATACGTCAACCGGCAAGAGAGTTATTTCAAATAGAATGTCGCTGGATTTCCTATGGAAAATAGGTCCTAACTATAACTATCTACTGACGACCGCCAGTAGATAATATATATATATATATATATATATATATATATATATATATATATATATATATATATATATATATATATATATATATATTATCTACTGGCGGGCCATAAAGTTTGAAAATTTTGCGAAGATACGTCAACCGGCAAGAGAGTTATTTCAAATAGAATGTCGCGGATTTCATATGGATAATAGGTTGTAACTATAACTATCTACTGGCGACCGCCAGTAGATAATATATATATATATATATATATATATATATATATATATATATGGGGTCCTCGCGGCTCCCGTCCTGCCATAGCAAACTGCTTTGGATATTGGAAGAGAGAGCAGGAAACCTGCTCTCTTCCAATATCCAAGCACATTGCTTTTCCACATGGGGAGCTGCATTTAGCAGCGCCCCATGTGGAAAAGCAATGCCGGCTCCCAAGGGACGCGGGAGCCGGCGGGACTGTGGGGGATTGGGGACCCCCACAGTCCCCAACAGAGAGGGCCAGCCCCGGGGATGGGGTCCCCGGGGCAAGTAGGGCTCGGGAGGGGGCCACGCGGCCCCCTCCCTAAAAATAAAAAATAAAAAATAAAAAAAAACGGAAAGGCCGGCCCCGGGGATGGGGTCCCCAGGGCCATAAATGGCCTGAGGAGGGGGGCCACGCAGCCCCCTCCAAAGAAAAAAAAAAAAACGAGGCCATGCTCCGGGGATGGGGTCCCCGGGGCCAATACAGGCCCAGGGAAGGGGGCCACGCGGCCCCCTTCCCGTTTTTTTTAAAAATATTTAATTAAAGAAAAGGGGTAAGGCCCTGGGGGATGGGGTCCCCAGGGCATAAAAACTGGAAAAAGGAAGGGGGGCCACAGAGCCCCCCTTCAGGGGACAAACAAATTTTTTTTTTTTTTTAAACGATCGGGCCCGCAGGGCTTGCCCCCTTCCTTCACCACTCTGCAAACGCGCCCTGGCGCGTTTGCAGATGGGGAAGTAATTCCCGTTCAATACTGGGGGTCCTGAGGGCCAACTAGCCCACCAGGAACCTCCAGTATGTGCCAGGGGCTGCCTTGCATAGAGGTGTACAGAGGCCACGCCCCTTTTACACCTCTCTGCAACGCAGCTCTGTGGCGCTTAATGGAGGTGGCTGGTGGGCTAGTTGCACCCCAGGGACCCTCAGGATTTAAGGGGACTTAATCCCCGACTTAAAACGCACCACGGGCGCGTTTGCACAGTGGTGAAGGGAGGGCGGGGCTTCAGGTGACATGTGTGCAAACAGGCCCCGTGGCGCGTTTTAAGATGGGGAATTAAATCCCCTTCAATCCTGAGGGTCTCTGGGGGCCAACTAGCCCAACAGGTACATCCAGAAAGCGCCACAGAGGTGCGTTGCAGAGAGGTGTAAAAGGGTGTGGCCTCTCACACGTCTCTGCAACGCAGCCCCTGGCGCATACTGGAGGTTCCTGGTGGGCTAGTTGACCCGTAGGGACCCACATGATTCAAGGGGACTTAATCCCCAACTTAAAACGCACCACGGGGCGCGTTTGCACAGATGTCACCTCAGGCCCCGCCCCTCCCTTCACCATTGTGCAAATATTCTTCTAAAATCATCCGAAATACGAATTCCGATTTACTCACCTGTTATAAGGAGAGACCTCAGTGCTGTATCTTTCAGCCCAGTACTAATCCTGAAAAGTAATTTTAACCGTACTTTACCAGTAACTTGAATTTCCTTCCATAGGATATCATTGACTGGTTTCACTTGGAAATTCTTCTAAGTGTGGAGTTTTGGAACTTTAAAATATTCCTCTAAAATCAGCCGAAATACGAATTCCGATTTACTCACCTGTTATCAGGAGAGACCTCAGTGCTGCATCTTTCAGCCCAGTACTAATCCTGAAAAGTAATTTTAACCGTACTTACCAGTAACTTGAATTTCCTTCCATAGGATATCATTGCCTACTTTTTGCTGAAAAAGTTTCTAAGTCTTGATTTTTGAAACATACAAATATTCCTCTAAAATCAGCCGTAATCCGAATTCCGATTTACTCACCTGTTATAAGGAGAGACCTCAGTGCTGCATCTTTTAGCCCAGTACTGGTCCTGAAAAGTAATTTTAACCGTACTTACCAGTAACTTGAATTTCCTTGCATAGGCTAACATTGACTGCTTTCACTTGGAAATTCTTCTAAGTGTGGAGTTTTGGAACTTTAAAATATTCCTCTAAAATCAACCAAAGTACGAATTCCAATTTACTCACCTGTTATCAGGAGAGAACCCAGTGCTGCATCTTTTAGCCCAGCACTGACCCTGAAAAGTAATTTTAACCGTACTTACCAGTAACTTATATTTTCCATTGTCTGGTTTTCAGCAGAAAAGTTTCAAAGTGTCGATTTTCACAAACTACAAATATTCCTAAAAAATCGCCTGTATGACTTAAACGCATTCTTTCAACTGTTTACAGGAGATGCACCAGTGCTGGATCCAGGATCCAACACTGAGTAAGAAAAAGTAACGATAACAGTTTTTAACTTCTAAGTGAATTTCCTTCCATAGGATAACATTGGTGATTCTATGAGAAAAAGTTTCTAAGTGTGAACTTTTAAAGTACAATAATATTCCTTAAAAATCACGACTGTAACCAAAACGCTTTTACTCAACTGTTTACAGGAGATGTCCCAGGACTGAATCTAGGATCCAGTCCTGTGGTTAGAAAAGTAATCTATAAAGTAACTAATTGCATTTAACTAGAAATTCACATTGAGCTGAATGTTGCATTGTGTTTGAAAATGTGTTGCCCATTGCAACAACTGTAACTACTGTACTTAAAAGTCTATTGCCTATGTGCAAAGTATTTAAACTAAAGTAATTCATTCTGAGAAAGTATTTTTTGTAATGTAATGTATAATGTAATTACAATGTAATTTAAAAAATAAAATATGTAAAAAAAATTGTTTCTAAAAATGTAGTAAATCAGTATGAAAAAAATTTATATAACAATACATTTCAAAATTGACATTTACAAAACCTTTGAAATTCACTGAAAAAAACGTAGGTTTCAGACATGTTATAGTTACAAATTAGCATTTAAAAAACCTTTGAAATTCACTGAAAAAACCATAGGTTTCATGGACGTTATAGTTACAAATTAGCATTTAAAAAACCTTTGAAATTCACTGAAAAACCATAGGATTTAGGGACAGTTATAGTTAGTTGGACATTGCACTCGTACAAAACCCGTGAAATTCCCCCGTTATAGTTAGTCCAGCTAACTATAACTCGCGCCCGCAATGCACTGCTGATGACGTCACATATTACATCACTCATGACATGGTCAGTGAAATCACTGATGACATCACTGATGACATCTCAAATGACATCACTGATGACATCATCCACGTGATAATCTGATGCACCTCCTCACACCCTAATATAACCTTTGATACACCCACTCTAAATTACAGACTGCCATTCGCAAAACCATAGACACTCCAACACCAATAACTACATACCCACTCACTGATTCTTAGGTCTACGCACACATCCACTCACTCACCCGTACAGTCACTCATACTTACGGTCACTCAGTACAGGACTATCATATGCACTCATACTCCTATATAGAAACTCAAACACCGCCACTCATCCATAGAGGTACTCACACACCTAGTCAGTCATGCAAATAATTAAACACACTACCATTTACTCACCTATACAGTTATACACACACCAGCTCACTTACTCATACAAATACTAGCACATTCTTACGCTCTTATACAATCACTGATACAAGCACACACTCATCCATACAGCCACTATCACAATCACTCACTCTCGCTTATAGCTATTTATATACTCCAACACACATATATACTGCCTTTCACATATGTAGTTACTCACACATGTACCACTGGGACATACATTCACTCACTAACACACTCTTACACACACTTACCCACCCATACAGTCTATCACAGATGCACTCTTGAAACCATCCACCCAGTGAATCACCCACTCACACATCTATGCACAGAGTTGCACACACCCCTCCCACACAAACAATCAGGCACCCATACAGATACTCAGACAAGCATTCAATAACTCATATAGACACTCATGTAGCTATTCACAAACACATGCAGCCACTTACACAGCAACAGACAGACGGATACAGACATTCACCCAGTTTAGTCACTAACCCATGCATTCAGTAAGATACGTTAAATCACTCACTTATAGAGTCAGTCACGCACCTACTAAATCATCCATACAGACACTTACACACCCACTCATTCTTCAATACGTCTTTTCCTATATATATTAAAAATATTTAAACTTTACAGAAACACACAGTCACTGGATGATGTCATTTTAGATGTCATCAGTGATGTCATCAGTGATGTCACTGACCATGTCATGAGTGATGTAATATGTGACGTCATCAGCAGTGCATTGCGGGGGCGCGAGTTATAGTTAGCTGGACTAACTATAACGGGGGAATTTCACGGGTTTTGTACGAGTGCAATGTCCAACTAACTATAACTGTCCCTAAATCCTATGGTTTTTTCAGTGAATTTCAAAGGTTTTTTAAATGCTAATTTGTAACTATAACGTCCATGAAACCTATGTTTTTTTCAGTGAATATATATATATATATATATATATATATATATATATATATATATATATATATATATATATATATATACCTGGACATCACCTTGACTACGGAAGGGATCTCCACCAAAGTACACACTAAACCAACAGACAGGAATAGTCTCCTACTATATGAGAGTTACCATCCAAGGGCACTACGACAAAATCTGCCTGTGGGCCAATTCCTAAGAGTGCGAAGAAATTGCTCAGAACTAGAGTCATTTCACGCACAGGCAGAAGAACTGGAATCCAAACTCCTGGCAAGACAATATCCAAAACGTATGGTCAGGAAAGCCAAGAAAAGGGCAAGAAATAATAACAGAGAAGCCCTGCTTGATACTACAACAAAGGAACAAACCGACCGTTTGGTATGTGTGACCACATATACCCCCGCGTCCAACAAAGTGCAGAATATCATTAAAAAGAAATGGGCGATACTCAATAGCGGAACAAGACAGTGGGAACCTCCCCTCTTCGCTTTCAAGAGAAGCAGAAACCTGCGAGATGACCTGGTACACTCTAAAATCACACGGGAGGAAGAGGATAATCAGTCTACCATCTGGAGCCAACCCAAGCCAGTCGGTCATTTCCCATGTGGTAACTGTGTATGCTGCCAGTTTACTGCCACCACCAAAGAAGTGGATATCGGCACAAACAGACCGTGGAGATTAAAAAACTTCAGTAACTGCAACACTGAAAACGTGATATACATGCTTAGTTGCCCATGCAACTTGAAGTACATTGGGATGACTACAAGGAAGGCGAAACACGAATTAATGAACACCGTAGCACAATTCGGTGCAAAAATCTAACACCAGATTGACCAAACATTTTCTTGAAAAGAATCACACAGAATCCGATCTCAGATGGGTGGTCATGGAGGTGATGAGGAAACAGAAAACAGATATAAGCCAACAACTGCATGTCAGGGAGCAACGCTGGGTTTACCGGTTGCGCTCATGGGATACAGGGCTCAATGACGAAATACCATGGCTACAACTATCCCGTTGAACTAACAAAATATATACTGTCTACCATCAGTCAGTCGTTGTAGAGGTGTGTTAGAAAGCTTTGCTATAGCAAGTGGAACATTTAATTTCACCATGGTCATAGTAACACAGAGCTATACCAACTGTTCTAACTCTGTAATAAAGATATATGTACTTCTTTGACCCTAAAATATAAAATATAACACAACCACTCTTAAACTAAATGTTTTCCTCTTATGGCCTGCCGTTTAAACAGGAGGTGATTAGTAATGACTTCATGTATTGAGTCATGACCACAATATCTGGCAACTGATTTACCTAGAGTGATTTATTGTGAGGCACTATGAACGGTGCACTTTCACAATTCATATCTTTTCAACGTGTGCTTAATGTAAACACACAGAAGGGTCCGCATTATTTTATGCGATCCGTCGTCCTCCTGGTTTTTGTAAGCACACAATACGAATAGCTATATACAAGCGGATTCGTGCTTTTACCATGATGCAGTGTTCCCCTGGCATTAGACAGTATCATCTTCCAGTATTGAGCTGTTTTTACTGACACGCATGCGCATTAAGCAAATAATACGAACCGCTATACACAAGCGGATTCGTGTTTTTACTTGCGCACTGTTAATCGCCACGTGTCTCTCACTCATGGGGAGGAGAGCGGTGTAGCGAGGTCAGCGCACGCGCCCTTCAGTGTTATGGGCGTGCTACCAGATAGAGTCCACCCATTAGATCTTTTCCGCCCATGAACAGGCAACCAGGCAGTTAACCAGGCGTACAACGGAACCCGCACAGGCGGTAACAAAATAAATAAAATAAAAATAAATAAACAATTATCTTTCAATTAGTTACGAAAGAGCCAGCGCACATGAGTATATAAACTCGCTCCCCACACACCTTCGTTTATCGGCGGGGAGGCGAAGCGGACGATCATAGATGAGACTGCTGGAAGCGCTGAAAATGACAGTAAGAGTATGAGTGTCATGGGTAAATGTAGAAGCGTTTGTTAACGCCCAATGTGCATGTACTCAATACAAGGCATGCACTTGTATGAATGTTTGTATGTATGGTTTATATGTTTCGAAATGGGCTAAAATCTAAGTAGCCTAGTTTTCTGTGTATTGTGTTTTTTCAGAAAAGCCACAGTAGGCCCTTCCACCCTCGACCTCCCATGGATCAAATATGATAGTGTCCTCGGGTAAGCAGTAGAAATAAGTGCTTTTTAAGAAGTGCGAACACGTATGACTGACACGTGTTTCACTTAGACCCCACCACGCGCAGCATAATGTGTGGTGTTATACGTACAGCATAGTGTGCATTTATCATACTTACACGTCCGGTTTGTTTGTTTTTCTTGTTTCCTATTTACCTACAGATACTCTCACTTTTTAATATTGCACTACATGGGGAGTAGTTATCTTCACCCCCGGTTCTTAGAGTGGTAACTCTTTCATACACATTGTGTAGAAAGGTGGAGCCCATTACTCATCCTAGTCCTGACGAATGCTATGTACCCATCTGGGACGCAGAGCAGAAACATGTTGACCACTTTTTACGGTAAAGGGATAAAGAATTCCCATATTACCGTTCACTTCTTTTAATACCATAGATTTGCCCCTTAATTAAACTACTTGGGGACAAGTTTAATGGTTTTTAAATTACACTTTCACTTACTCACGGGCCACCACTTAGTTTTAGAAGTGCATCCCTGTCTTCAGGTGTATGCCCGCCCTCTATCAAACGAAGTTTTTAGAGGGCGAGGACGGCCTATGATGAAGCATGACACCAGGTGGTGTGTGAGGCCAGTCCTTCACTTTTTGTGAGATGCCCCCATTGGACTTGCATCTCTAGAGACTCTGTAGGAACCTGTAGGAATACCAACTAGGGACAGCCCTATTTGTGTTTTAATGCTATATAGGAGGCTGGCTCGTCCCTAGGCCCTGTGCCTCTAGTTCCCTTCCCTAGTTTAGCACTAGGGCTAGTGTGTGTGAAATCTAAAACATGACCACATCATTATTTTATAATTTTCGCCAGATTCCAAGATCCTTGTCAGTTTTTTTTTCCCACAGTAAGTGTCCTTACATTTAGCATTTAATGCAAACTGTCTCCTAGATTCACTTGGATGTAACTATGATGTCCCTTAATTCTCTATGCTCTGCAGGATCACTTGAAGACATCTACGAACAAATAAGCATCACTTCTTCCTGGACTCTTCTCACTGACTGTTTTCTGTGGACTTCAGTGGATGCAAGTGTCCATCTGGAAGTTCAATCTCTCAAAACAAGTGGATGGGTTCAGTAAGGCCTGCTGGAAAAATTCAGAAATTGACTCCCAAAGACTTGGCGCCCAATCACAACTTTTGCAGTGTGGGAGCGGGGCCGTCATGCTATTGCCCGCTCCCACACTGCCAAAGCCGTGTGAGCCCGGCCTTCCAGATTACAAGTTTTCTCGTTTCTGGTGGGCGTTTCTTTGGCGGTCCCAGGGCGGTGCCTCTGAAAATGGGCACCGCAATAGGAGTTCAGTCCATGCCATGCAGGAACTGGGTGCATACACACAGGGGGACACAACATGTGCCCCCCTTTATGCGCCCCATGGCCCTGGGGCAACAGGGGGCCCTGTAGGGCCCCCTTTGTTTCAACTCCGCCACAGTTTTCATGGCAGGCTAACCACCATAAAAACCATGTTGGACAGGAGACTCGTAATATGCTTGTTCAGTGCCGCAGCGGCACCGCCAAGCATATTGCGGCCTCAAGAACGCTGCAACATCGCCGTTGCCGCGGTCCAACTTGCAATAGGGAGGTCAGACCAGCGGTGCCCGACCACCACCGTGGCTATGACGGTTCGTCGGACTGCCATAATCATAATTAGGCCCTTACTCTTATATTTGTAGGAGAGGTCTGACTATTTGAGATTTGCACATATTTTCAGCTGTATTTCTGGTAATATTTAACAGTCATGGACTGCCAATATTATTCATACTTTCCGAAATACAATTACTGATTTCCTCTCAACAAAATAAAGCTAATTTTATTTGATCTATTTTTTCTACAGCAACTGCAGAATCATTTACCTTGGTCTTCCACAGAAATGAACACATTTCTAACACTAGCCAAATCAAGGAGCCAGATTCTCCTTTGGACTTTAACACAAAGAGCACCCCTGTGCCGTTCTACAGGATCTGTGCTGGCTTCCCATAGATGAAAGAACCAGTTTTAAAGTGATCTGTTACACGTTCAGAGAACCAGGAGCACCAGTAATGAACATTTAAATTATATTAGCCCACAGTATATCCCATCAGGCAATCAAAAATTTCTTTTCATATAAAATGATCAAAGGAGAGTGGAGTCACCAAGATGCCTTTCCTAATCTGGGATTCCTTAAGACTTTTAAGAAGGACTTTCACCTTTTGGAATTCACCAGTGGCTTGCTTCATCACTGTGTCCTCATCCAGAACACCTAGGGGCCTATTTCAATGTCGGTAGGAAAGCCTCTGAATTGTGGTCAGAGGCTTTCCGACCGACATCTACGGTTTTACTTCCGACCGCCAAATTATAATCAAGGCGTTCGGAAGTGAAACCGTCCAGTCATTCCGTCTGGATTCCGATGGACTCGAGACCGGCCGGTAATCCCTATGGATCGCGCTTCCGTTGTAGGGATTACGATGTCGGTTTCTGACAGGCTTTCCATGTCGGGCCTTCCGACATGGAAAGCCTGTCGCAAAGTGACATTGGGGACCCCTAGCAGGGCCCTCTTCACCCTGCGCCTCCGGTTGGGGGCCGAGGGGGCACCTATGGTGCCCCCCTGTTAATCCCTGCACCGTGTGCCAGGCACCCTGAGTTGTCGGCCATGTGGTGCAGGGATGAACAGATCCTCCCATTTGTCTATGGGAGCTTGTGCTATGGCCGGTTTACTGCCACAGCACAAGCTCCCATAGGGAAATGGGAGTATGCAACTTCACCATGTGCGGTCGCATTGTAATGGCGGTGTCGGGTCCGCCGACCAAAGGTCGATCGGAGGCAACTCCAACTGACATTGTAATGAGGCCACTAGAGTGTCTGAGGGTGCTCAAACCTCCAAGAGAGGGTGCTCTTCTAATTGGGAATTTCCAATGGGGTTTGTATTAAGTGTATAAAATTACCTCAAGTATCCAGGTAAAATTTATTGAATCTCTGGGTACTAGGGCATGGTTAAAAACAAAAGAGATGTCAAAGGGGTTAAATTTAGGGTTCTCTGCATCACAAGTAAGAGTGGTCTACATGTATCAGCCGCTAAGCCCAGAACAGGTCTAGTGGCTCTTCTCAGGAATTCAATGCAGCAGATCCCTGGCGTTTCTCTAAGCATAGGGACACTATCCGCAGTTAGAGTTTTTACAAGCGCAATTAGCAATGTCCAAGTGGTGTTATAGTAACTGAGGTGAAAACATGAATTCATGCATATCACAGAATTATGCACTACTTGAGTTCAATTAGCCAGTTACCTTTGTACATGTTTTTTTAATGTATGTTACATAAGATATAAGAGGAAGTTGTATATATTGAAATCAGAAGATTGTGTAGATGTTCGTGGTTGTCTTTGCCAGTAAGGGAGGGTGGAAAGATCTGTTCTTTATCTTTACTGTTTGCTTTGCCAATCACATACAATTATCATGTAGGTTGTATTTTGTTATTCAAACAGATGTGAATATCAGGGTGCTGTTGGTAACTATGGTGCTTGTGTTCCAAAATGGAATTAGCTCTTGGTCTATAGGCCTATGTGAATCTTTCATGCTACAGCTGTGCTGTTTCTTTGTCACTTCATCTGGATGGTGTTCCATTGAGTTGTTGCTATGGGGTTTGGCCTACGTCCACTAATATTTTTCTTCTTCAGATTTTCTCTCTAAGACTGAATTATAACTTTGAGTTTTAATGTTCAGCTCATGACCTAGACAATTAGGATTCTCAATTCATACATGAAGATCTTAGAAGACTCAAGCTTACCTTAAGAGGCATGAAGTCAGCACTATCTTTCTTAAGGAGACACACCTCACTGATGCTGTGCAAATGTTATTTTTAAGAAGTGGAATGACATGCAATTTCTCCTCCTATTTATGTCTTGTGGTTTGCAGATTAATGTACGTAAGTCTCTAGGGGGATATTACCAAGGAATTGCGATAATTATCGCAAAGCGCGGTTAGCGCTGTTTTTTTTATCGCCGGCTATCGCTGGATTTCATCGCGGAGATAACGCGTTATTATCAACGCTTATCTCCAAGGCGATAAAAATCCAGCGATAGCGGCGAAACCCAGCAATAGCGCGAGAAATCCAGCGATAAATTCAATGCGCTAATGAAAAGTTTGCTAATAGGCAGGTGAGGACTTAACCTTACAATCCACCTCCCATTGACTAGAATGGTTAAGTCAGGTTTTTAGCAGGTGTTAGATTCCAGCAATAATCGCGGTTAGCGGCAAATTTTTTATCGCTTCGCGGGGATTGCTAATAGGGGGAAGTTGTGTTTGTGACTGTTTTCAGTCGCTTTAAGTTGGAAACGCCTACTTTGCATGTCATTAGCGATATATATCGCTGACATGCAAAGCGGCACCAAAACGGTCGCTTTCGCCATAAAGCTGTCGCTAACAGCTGTTAGCGACAGCTTGCTAATAGGGCGATAGAAATATCGCCGCTTTAGCTCCAAAAGTGCCGCTAAAGCGGCGATAAGGCCCTTGCTAATATGCCCCTAGATTTCTAGACTATGTTGATCCCCCATGGGAGAAGTGTGGCCACAGCTACATTTCATGCTGTACACATGATAACCCTAATTTATTTAAATGTTTTTAAAAGAGACCAACCCAAATTCTATCACAGATATTTTCGGGCTGCACAAATAACAATAAGGCACTTTGGGGCACATGCATCAAGGTAGGCTTTTGCGATTCCTTAATTGCGATTATTAAGGAATCGCAATTAAGGAATCGCAAAAGCCTATGCAAGTAGGAATCGCTATAATAATAGCGATTCCTTCACATTCCTTATTTGCGACTCGCAAATTGCGAGTCGCAAATAAGGAATGGCTTCCCATACATTCCTATGGGCCTACAGGCCCATAGGAATGAATGGGAAATTGCGAGCGCTATTTGCGAATACCAATAGGTACTCGCAAATTGCGCATGCAATTTCAAGGGTGCAGGGGTGTCAAAAGGACACCCTGTTGCACCCCTGAAATTGTGATGTGCACCCATGTTGTGCACACACATGCCCAAGGGCATGTGTGTGTGTAATCTAAAACTTTAAAAAATGCATTTTAGTGCATTTTTCAAAGTTTTTGCAAATTACAGACAAGTTTGATTTGTCTGTAATTTGCGGTCCCAAATAGCGAAATCGCTATTTGAAAGTGCTCTAGCATTGCATTTAAGGAATCGCAAATTGCGATTCCTTAAATGCAATCGCAATTTAGGAATTCGCAAATAATTGCGAATTCTTAAATTGCGCATAGAAACTACTTTCATGCATCTCCAAAGGCCAATTTGCGGTCGCAAACGGCCGATTTTTGCGAATCGCACCGTTTGCGATCGCAAAACCTTTGATGCATGTGCCCCTTTGTGTATGGAGTGGGGATATTCATAATATTCTAGGCAATACTTTAGGGCTTCATTTTGAGTTCGGCACACTAGACATAATTGGGGTAAGAACTAAGTCAGAGGCACTGACTCACCCACTCCAACCACGGCCAACCTGCTAAGTTTACATTTCTCTACCCAAATGGCGAACACCTATTTTTCCATAAGCAGCATCTGTGTGTAAGGCGTTCATTGCAAAGAAAAATTACTTATGTATGCCCTCCTTTTTTTCAAATGAGCTGGTCCAATGCATTGGTGCAGCATGTAATTCCATTTGCAAGGCCTCACTGTGCTTTTTGTATTTCAAACACACAAGAGCAACCCATGTGTCCATGTGAACTGGGTAATAGCTATTAAGCTGAAACAATTGTTCACAAGGAACTCATTTTAAGAAAATGTTTATCAATGTTGCAAGTTGCTGTTTCTGCCAAGGAAAGGAGAAGGACTTTGCTGTGTGCTCTGTCCCCTGCTTGAAGGAGATCTCCAAGAGCCTGAAGTGAGCTGGCCTCCTTTTCTGAAGTCTAAGGGACACAAAGACTTCCCCCCTAGCTCCCCTGAACTCTGCTGCTGTGAGTTGTAGCCTGCCAAGAGGTGCCTGTGTCAGTTTTTGGCCTCTGGAGGTTGTTGCTGCTTTTTGGGAGCTGGAAGAAAGAAGAAACGTGAAGAACTGCTAAAATCGACGCATCACTCATCTTGTGTCTGTTTTCTCGACGCATCTCCATGGCGCAAGAAGAATTTCTACGCATCGCTCTGCCGCTGCTAAAACCGTTGCAGCGCCTGTCACCACTGCAAGAACAGACGCATCGAGGGATCGCGGCTGAAGAGGACGACGCTGTGCCGCTCGACGCTGCCGCATCGATCGCCGCCGCATCCCAGATTTCCACGCATCCCACCTGTGCGGCACGCTTTCCCGACGCATCACCTGCAAACCGGAACCATCACGAAGAATCGACGCATCACTCCCCATACAGACCGGATTCGACGCAACTCGTCCTCCGTGTGTCGCAGAACTGTCACATTGCCTCCCCAAGGTCTCAGGAGTGTCGCATCTCTTTGTTTACCGACTCTGCGGCTGTTTGGCTTTTGGAACTTTGACGCATGTACAGGTACTTTGGTGAAAAGTCACGCATCCATAGTTTTCTATGGTACAAGTTCGTGAAACCTTTTGAAAGTCATATTTTTAACTGTGTATATTGGATTTTTGTCGTTTTGGTCTTGTTTAGTTTAGATAAAGATACTTTATTTTTCTAAACTGGTGTGGTGTCCTTTTGTGGTGTTTTCACTGTGTTACTGTGAGTGTTGGTACAAATACGTTACACATTGCCTTTGGGATAAGCCAGTCTGCTCGTGCCAAGCTACCAAGGGGGTAAGCAGGGGTTATCGAAAGTGTGTATCCCCCTTACCCTGACTAGAAGCAAGGGTCCCTATTTGGACAAAGGTACCTACCTCTGCAAACTAGAGAACCCCATTTCTAATAGTAATGTTGCCCTGGGTACTTTTAGGATTGGAGCTGAAGAAGGGCTTTCAAGGGTGGCATTCAATTGGCACAGTCTGGAGATAATTAGTGCTGCCTTATCTTTGAGATGGTTCAGATGTGTTTTTGGCCCCCCATTTGCCAACAACCAAGTGCCCATAGAGTTGTACGATTTGGCTCCTGTTATTTTTAAGGGACCAAGTGACCAGTGACGATTGGTTTGCTTACGTGACCTTCCAAACAAGACCACTTTTGTTTTTGAAGTGTTAACTACTATCTTGTTTGTTATGTTGTAGTTATGGAGGGCCTTAAGGGCTCTCTATATCCCTATTTTTGAGTTAGCAAGAAGAGAAGAACTATGTCATCAGCATACTGTATATTGTGATCTTGGTTGTTTCTATTTTTGGGGAAATTAAGTTTGCTTGATTCAGTGATGCAGACATATCTGTCCTATATAGGTTAAAGAGCATTGGGGCTAGGACACATCCTTGTTTTAGGCCTTGATTGGTGTTAATCGTTTTTGATAAAGCAGTGGCCGACAGCTTGACTCTCACCCAAGTTGATGAGTAGAGTTCAATGATTGCATTGAGCAGATTGCATGGAATGCCCCACGCCTCGAGTTTACTCCATAGGATACCCCTGTCCACCAGGTCAAATGTTGACGAGTAGTCTACAAAACATGCATAAAGAGCTTGTGTTTTCTGAGTGTTCGCCTGGTGGATGAGGTAGGAGAGGGTAATTATATTGTCCAGTGTGGAAGAGTTTGCTCTGGATCCTGTCTGACAGACTGGATTATTGTATTTGTGGTTGCCCTTAACTCCAGATCTTTTAAAATGACTGATGTGTATATCTTGGCCTCTATATCCAGAAGGGCGATCAGGCGATAGTTGGCTGGATTTTGTTTGTTGCCCTTTTTGAAAATTGGGTGCAGTATTGGCCCTCTCCAGCTGTCGGGTATTTGACAGAGTTTGAGGCATGAGCCAAATAGTGGGGAGAGTATCGCCGACCACAATGTTTGATCATCTTTGAACAATTGGGCTGGTAGCCTGTTTGGGCCTGGTGCACCTAATGCTCTCATTTTACATATGGCTTCTTTGATCACGTTGGTCATTGGTTTTTTGTTACTTTCTTTTCGATCATCCATGGGGTTTACATTTTCTGGTAAGAATAAGGCAGCACTCAAATGCTCAGATGTATACAATTTGTTTACATGCAGAACCCATGTGGATTCATCAATAACATTGGTTCTATTGGTATCTTGGCTTGTTTTGTTTTTGCTATACCTCCATAGGTCTGCCTGATTTTATTTATTCATAAGTGAGTATACATACTGCCACTCCTTTTCCCTCTGCTCACTTTTTACTGACCATGCCAACTGCTTATGTTGTTTTCTTGCACCCCTCAGCATTTGTAATAGAGCTCCTTTGGTGTTATGGTTATGGGTCTTTTGGTATGCTTTTGTCATTTTGCGAATTTACCGTGCACTGATCCGAATGGTTTGGTTATTGTTAAGGGTTTTTTGTCTGGGGCAACCGTGCCTTGCTGAGTTGGAAATTAATTTGTGGATGCCTCTAGTTATTAGTTCCCAGTGGACTAATAGGTTTTTGCCACATTGGGCCTGAAGAGAGTGCCCTATAGTGGATTTCCATAGATTTATTTTCTGCACACAGACAGAGCCCTACTTTATTCTCCGAGTTAGTAGTGTATCTTCTTCATTAAGGGAGTGGCCCAATGTCTTGTGTCTTTCTCGTTTATCCAATCTGAGGTTAAGTGTTGTGCGAAGTGGTAGGTGGCCACTTGCTTGTAGGGGGAGTACAGAAAAGCTCTCAAGATATTGCACGAGTTTTCCTGAGGCAAACACGTAGTCAATGGTACTTATACCCCTATAGGTTTTTGGAAGCTGGACGGATGGATTAGAGGTTTCAATTATGGTCTGTATGGATTTTGATCCATGTTTTTCTAGTATTTTGTCCAGTTGTTTACTTAGATGATTTGTCGGTGTGCGCCCAGGTTGGTTCTGTCCCAGTTGTCTCAGATTGAAGTCTCCGCAGAGTATTATGTCGTGGTTAACATAATTTGAGAGGATTTGATCCAAGTTTTCGATTAGTTGACGTAGCCTTTTTGCTCGTAAGATGCTGGGGCTATTGAAGTAAATGTTGATCAGGAGAATCCTTATTCGGCGGAATGTTGTGGTAGTTCTTTCCAGTGCAGTCACTTGAAGCATCTCGTCTTGATTCGGCAATTCTTTCACTGTTATATTAAAGTTGAAATTCACGTAGGTTAAAAGTCCCCCGATGGCCTCCCGAAAATGTTGTTCTTTCTTGCTATCTGATGCACCCCTTGGAAGCCAGTGATTGTTTGTGGGGTAAGTGACCATGTTTCTTGTAAACAGAGAATGTCGGTTGCCATCAGCAATTGTTTTGCAGATTCAAGGTTTAGTAATCTTGCTAGTCCGGCAACATTCCATGTCATGTACTTTATATATTGTTGTGTCCTGGCTGGTCTTGACTTGATGCTAAGAGCAACTCTTTGTCTCCCTGGAGAGGGTGTGTGGAACCCAGCTCCAGTCTGGTGAGTATTCTCCCAGGGTTTTTCCTATGGCGACTTTCTTGGTGTCTCCCCTTGTTGGAGAGTAGGAGCAAGCTATTTGTATGTTTTCAAGCTGGGAGTGATTGTAAGAGTGCTTGGTCCCTCGTAGAATGCTATGGGGGAAAGTTTTTTGTTTAGGTTGATCTTTTAACTTTTTTAGTGGCGCTGGGTATTTTGATGCTTGAATTTTTGAAATTCCAATGCCCCAGTCCTCGAAGGCCAGCTTTTGCTCTAATATTGCTTCAGCCAATTGGGTTGTTTTTATGGTTATGATGACTGTAGCTTCCCTTCCATTTCTACACTCCGCTCAGGATATCTTCAGAGTTAATTTTGAGTTGGCTTGAAGTGGCGTGGAACAGCCATAGTAGATTCGAGCAGTTCAGGACATCATGGCTCCCTTCTGATGGATAATATGGAGTGAGTACCAACTTTGTTGGTTTATCCACATTTGGGTGTGTGCCAAATTGACTTTTGTTGAAATCTTGGGCAAAAGTAAAATGGCCAGGAGGGGTTGATCTAATTCTGGCAGGCAGGGTTAGTGTTCCTTGTGGGCAGTCGTGGTTGTTCACGGGGAGTGCAGCTTCCTGTAGCACTGGTGTCAAGACCCGGCCTGGCGGATACTGCGTCCTCTGTATGTAAGTGCTGGGAGCTATAGTTGGGGCTAAAGAACTTTGGCTTGTTATATGACATATGTTTTGTGTGGTTGTTGATAGGGCTGGTGGGTCAGTACTCTGGGATAGGTGAAGTGGAAATTGATCTAATAGTGAGTCTTTCTTTATATTGCAGCTGCTTCTGAGTAGGGCTTCTGTCTGTTCTCGAGTGCTTTGATGCTGTGTCTCCTGAAGATGCACTACAGTTCTTTGTACTAAGTCAGGTTCGGTTATATGCTTTGTTGGAATAGATGCAGGTGCCAGGTTTTCTGGATTTGCGGGTATGGTCGTTCATGCAAATTTTGGTTCGCTATTCTCCTTCCCACTGCTTTTAAACATTGGGTAGGCAATGGGAGTGTTTTATCCATTGCTATTAGGTTGGAGAGGGATGTATTTGAGAGTCGTTCTTTCTCAACCTTGTTTATGGCCTTTTTTTGTCTTTTTTTTGCTCTTTTTGATAAGGCGACAGACCGTTGGTTTTCACCAGAAGTTGTTCTGTCCTTGAGAGGCCTGTAGGAAATGTTGTCCTTTTCGTTTAAGGCAGGTTCTTGTTCTGCAGAGAGTAGGGTGGTCCCCTTATTTGAGTGTCCCGATTCCGTGGACGGAAGGTTGTTTGCTGTTACTTTCGATGTTGTTGGCTTGCCTAGCCATGGTGGTGTTAAAGTGATTGCCTTATCGGCGGGCTCCCGGCAGGGGGCAGCTTTTTGTGCAATTTGACCGAATCCATTCTCTGTAGGTTTTGTACTGGGCCTTCTTGGGCTGCTCCTTAACTGTAACTGTAGGGCTGATTTTGTGTCCGTGATTATTGAGTTTAATGCCCCTGGTAGAGAGCACAGTTTTTCCACAATCTGATGGCAGGTGCAGGTAGAGCTCCATGGGCATGGGGTATTTCGAATGTTCTTTGTCCTCTCTGCTAGTGCATCAACTTTTCCCTCTATTTTTAGTATTGAGATGGCCAGGGCTTGGATTAAGTCAAGTTGGAGTTTTAATTTATCTGACTGCCATGTTAGAGCTCTTTCTGTGGTAGCTATTGTAGTGCTTATGGAAGTTAGTAGTTTATCCTGTTCGCTGTCCGAATTGATGTCGGAGGATTGGTTTTTGAGGGAGCTAGTACTCTGTGTGGGGTTATTATCTAGTTCCACAATTTCCTCTGCGATTGAGATTTTCCTTATTTTTTCACTTTTGGGAGCAACCCCATCTGGGCCATATCCTAGATATAGGCTCCATTGGTTCAGTTTGTCGCTTGCTGGGTTGTCTTGTGCTGATGACTTGGGTTGTGGATCTGGGCTATTGTAGTGATGACACCTTTTTTGCTGCTTGCTTTCAATGGAATGTGAGTCCGCAGTGGGCTGACCATTGGGTTTGGGGGGGTGGGGAGATCAGTTGTGGAATGACTAATGATCTCGCTCCTTAGGACCTTTTCCAGGTCATTAGAAGACAGATCAATTTCTGGGAGCATAATGTCAGGAGGACTTCCTGTCTGAATTTCTATTACAGAGTTATTTACTGATGGCTGCGGTGCCTGGCTGGGGCTACATTTGATTCCTGAGGGTGGAGCTATGAGAGATATTATGTCTATCTTGGGAGTTGGACTTCCATTAACTCGCCAATTCGTAGTTGGTGGAGTTATATACAAGTTGGTCAGCTGAGGAGTCTGTCTGTGTGTTAGACCTGTCAGCCCTGGGGTGGTCTTCCCCTACATTATTTCCATTTTTGCCTCTTATCGGACCGCCATTTTTTGTTGGACATAGGACTCTGGGCGCCTTACCACTGCTAAACAGTGCTGAGGTGTAGGTGCTCTCTCCTAAAAACATGGTGACAGACATGTCTGCCACCGGCCCCTGCTACTGCGGTGAAGCCACCGTCCTGTCTGCGCACTAGTAGTTGGAATAGGCTGGGACTGGATGCTACTGTAACCCTGACGGCCCCGCCTCTTGTCACCATAGACAGACAGGACAGAGGAGATATGGAACACCCCATGGCTCCTAAATTCTTCCAGAGACTTCCAAACCCCCTAGTTGCCGCCAGAAATTGCCGCCTTTTTGGTCACCTGACTTTAGGGTATAAAAGGGGGGGTTCTGGCCACACATCTTTGTTACACTACTGGCTAGAGACCCACCTGGACTGGAGTGCGGACGGCTGCGTCAGCAGGATTGCCACCCCACCAAGGCTGACTGCTCCTAGGAACTGCTGCCCGCCCATGTGTGCTGCCCTGCTGCCTGCTGATCTGGCCCAGCTCAGAGTGGACGTGACAACCCCCCCCCAGAGTGTCTCCCCAGGGGGAAGGACTGTTCCCCTGGTCACTGGTCTTACCAGGACAGCAAGGACCCCAAGGACTGTCCCTACAGCGGGGTAGGACTACCTGGTTTAAAGAAAGGCCCCACCAAGAACAACAGCGACTTGCTCCTACCTTGCCCCTGCAGCGCTGTACTCCGGGGGCTCACCTCGGTGCCTGGGGACTCCCTATGCGGTGCGAAGCGCTGGAGTCTGAAGAGTGCTGAGAGCCGGGAATCACCGCCGCTGTCCAGGGCCCTGAGGCGCGGTGGCCTGGAAAGCGCTGCATGCACGAGGTAGCGTTGCCTGCCTCTGAATCACCGCCGCTGACCGGGATCCCTGAAGTACTGTAACGCGCTGTGAGCTGGGAGCGCTGGGAGCCGGTAATCACCGCTGCCGGCCCGAGCGGAGTGCTGCTGGGAGCGGGACATAGCGCTGGGTGGCGCTCGCAAGTAGCGGGAGTGCGGCCTGTCGGAAGATCACCGCCACCGGCCCCGGTGGAAGAACGCGCTCAAGGGAATCCCCAGCGACGGCCGGAGAGGGCCGCGCTGGGATTGGTGCGGCAGAGAGAGAGCGTCGCCTGGAAACCGGGACTCCGGCCTGCAGCGTCATCGGCGGCATTCCAGAGAAGCCGCGCACGGATTGGCTCCCGAGCGGAGTGCTGCCAGGCAACCCGGGGCTCGCCCAGGTGAAGTCGCGAGGAGCCCCCAGGGAGCGCGAGAGCTCACCGAACCCTCCGGACCGGTTCCCCTGCTGTGGGGAGCCCCACGGACTACGTCGACTTCATCCTCCTCCCCAGGCAACAGCCCCGCGGGAAGTGTGGAGTGGGCTGACTGGGGGAGGGGTTGCCTGGAGGCCGGTTCAAGGAGGGCTTGCACGCAGGTGCCCTGCGCATACCTTCCCCTACGCCTCATCGCTTCCTTAACCCCAAAGTGACTGAATTGGTGAGTCGTGTGAACTATGGTTTACTCCTAAACGAAGTCTCACTCATTTTGCATCAGGATTGGCCCCAGGGGCTCCTGGGTCCTGAATATTTCGTTAGGGTGGTTATGCACGAGTAAAAGCTGTATTCTAAGTGCATTATGCTGAAGTGCCTTCTCCGAAACTGTACTGAATTTCTGTATGAGAATTGCTTCCTTTAGTGAATTGATGTTACTAGAACCACTTTTCTCTGCGAGAACCTTTACCTTGTGTACCGTGAGATTCTTTCCGCTTTGGAACTTGACAAGAAGTTAGATAAAGATACTTGTTCTTCTGCATAAAGCTGGAGTGGTGTCGCCTTCTTGTGTGTGCTTTACTGTGTCAGTGTGGATGTGTTCTGCACAATCACTTTACACATTGCCTCGTGCGTGCCTACCTGCCTCGCGCCAAGCTACCTTGTCGGAATCAGTGGTCCCTACTTGGACTAGGGTGCAGACTCTGGCCAACTGGAGACCCCGGTTCTAACATTGGTGTTCAGCAGTGGGATTAGGACTTGTGCTTGTGCAACACCCAACAGTGACTCAGTGTGCACCACAATCCTACACCTGACGTAACGCAAGCTCGAAATTCTCCTTGACTGCCTGATTGCAAGTGCTCTTGTTCAAAGCCTGTTTGCCTAAGTCCCAGTGGTTTTCCCTGAGAACGTCTGAGGCCCTACCTAGCAAGATGGAATTCGAGCTGGCCAACCTGGAAACGTACACGGTGGTGCAGCTTAAGGAGTTCTGCCAGGGGAAAGGGCTGTTCTTCAAGCGAGGCGCCAAGAGGGAAGAGCTTCGAACATCATTGAGAGCATGGGCATTGGCCCACCCGGAAGGGAAAGGGGATGAGGGGCGGTTAGAGCATGACGCTCCAGGAGAGCTGGACCTACTGCATATAGATACTAGCGACAATGTATTGCCAGGGGCAGGAATGCGTCCAAGGGCAGGCAGTAGTGTCTCAGTAAGGAGCTTGTCTTCAGAAGAATTAGAGGACAGGAGGGAGGAGAGACAGCTTAAACTAGAGCTTGCCAGGTTAGAGAAGGAGTGTGAAGAGAAGAGGCTGGCTATTGAGGAAAGAAAACTTGCCCATGAGCTCAGCCTGCAGGAGCTGGAAATCAGAGCCCTACAAATAGGGGCTAACAGCAACACAAATGGTGGCAGCATACCTCCTGAAGCTTCATGTGAGTCCAGGTTCTATATGCCTAAAGATGTTGTGGCCAGTTTTAATGTGGGGGATGATAATGACAAGTGGCTAGCAGCCTATGAGGTATCTTTAAGAGCCCATGGGGTCCCCGAGAGTTATTGGGGGGGTAGCCTGTACAGGTACATGCCTCCGGTGGGGAGGGACACACTCCTTACACTAGACAAGGCAGATCAGACCAACTATCCTGTCATGAGGGAAGTGTTAGTCAAGAAGTTTGGTCTAACCCCTGAGAAGTATAGGCAGAAGTTTAGGAATGGCCACAAACTTCCCACACAGAACTGGGTAGATTTCCTGGATTACGCCCGCAAAGCGTTGGAGGGTTGGGTGTGGGGCAGCGAGGTAACTGATTATGAAGGGCTGTATGATTTGTTCCTAAGAGAGCACCTTCTAGAGAAATGTTTTCCAGAGCTGCGCCAACACCTGCTGGACCGCAAGCTGACCGATCCGAGGGAGCTTGCGGAAGAGGCGGACACCTGGGCCAGTACCAGGGTGTCCAACAAGGGATCTGGGGGGGACCCCCAAAAGGGTGGACAGGGTTTCCACCAGAAGAAAGAGGGGGGAGATATAAAGAAGGAGTTCTCCAAAGGCCCCCAAAACAGATCGCAAGGGAGAGGGTTTGGATCCCAGCCCCAATCTGGCTACCAGAAGCCTACTTATCCTGACAAAAGTCAGCAGCCCAAAACGGTCCGGTGCTATGAGTGTGGGGAAATCGGACACTACAAGGGGGATCCCCAGTGTCGTAAAAGGACCCCAGCCCCTACTGGAGGTAAGAACCCCGGGGTGGCGAGTGTAGCGCTGGGGGAGGAGCTGCCCCTAGAAAATGGGGGTGAGTGTGCAGGGTTGACCCTAGTATCCCTGGGGGACAGTGAGATGGCCCCAAAGATCCATGTGCCCTCGAATACCACCAAGTATCTGCAGTGGGTCACCATTAATGGTCAGGGGGTAGAGGCTCTGAGGGACACAGGCGCCAGCATGACTATGGTAAGGGGTCAGCTGGTGTCCCCGGAGCAAGTGATTCCTGATGTATTCCACCCGGTTGTGATGGTTGACAACAGGGAGGGTCACTACCCCATGGCCCAAGTTCCCTTCGAGTGGGGAGGGGTTTCAGGCCTTCTGAGAATTGCAGTGAGCCCTGCCATGCCAATTGACTGTCTGTGGGAAATGATCTTGAGCACACTGCCTGGAAGGAGGTAGAGCTCAAAGCACACGCAGAGATGCTGGGATTACCAGAATGGACCTGTGCGATTACACGGTCCATGGCTGCCCGGAAAGGGAGTCAACCAAGGCTGGAGCCTGGGACAATGGCCCAGCCAGCTGCTAACAAGGAAAACGCCTCGGAGAGCGCACCCCGTGAGATAGATGGGGCACCTGCTGCGGTCGCACCGGAGTCCACGGAGGGTGACGTTGTTTCCGTGGGGGACTTGCCGACCCCTGCAGAGTGGCAGGTGGAAGGAGAGCCTACCCGGGAGGAGTTTTGTCGGGCCCAGAAGGAGTGCCCCACTCTTGAGGGCATGCGGCAACAGGCCGAAGCCCAAGCAGCCGGAAATGTTTCTGGAAATTACCACATTTATTGGGAGGACAGCCTCCTTTACAGTGAGCCCAAGGCTCCGGTGCATGGGTCATCTAGGGCCTTAGTGGTCCCCCAATGCTATCGGGCCTTTTTGTTGGAGTTAGCTCATGAGATTCCCTTGGCGGGACACTTGGACCAAGATAAAACTTTTGCTCGTCTAGTCTCACACTTTTATTGGCCCAGGATGAGGATTTCCTCTGATACCTTTTGCAGGACCTGTGTGACCTGCCAAGCTAGTGGGAAGAAAGGGACCAAATTGAAGGCCCCCCTGGAACCACTACCAGTCGTTGGTACCCCCTTTGAACGGGTGGGCATCGACATTGTTGGACCTATGGATCCGCCGACCTCTGCTGGTCACCGGTTTATCCTGGTTCTGGTGGACCACGCCACCTGGTACCCGGAGGCTATCCCTCTGAGGACCTTCACTGCACCTGCGGTGGCGCGGGCCCTGATGGGGATTTTTACCCGGGTGGGTTTCCCCAAAGTCGTGGTGTCGGACAGGGACACCAACTTTATGTTCGCCTATATGCAGGCCATGTGGAAGGAGTGTGGGGTGACTTACAAGTTCTCCACCCCTTACCAACCCCAGACCAACGGGCTTGTTGAAAGATTCAACAAGACCCTGAAAGGCATGATCAGGAGTCTGCCTGAGGGCCTGAGGAAGAAGTGGGACGTCCTCTTGCCCTGCCTATTGTTTTCCTACAGGGAGGTGCCGCAGAAGGGGGTGGGCTTCAGCCCCTTTGAGCTTCTGTATGGACACCCTGATAGGCGACCTCTCAGCCTGGTGAAGGAGGGGTGGGAGAAGTCTCCCAGGAGGCTTCCCCAAGATGTAGTGAGCTACATGTTGGCGTTCCGCAGCCAGATGGCTGAGCTGTGGAAAGAGGCATCTGATAACTTAGAGGCCAGCCAGGCGGTCATGAAAGAATGGTATGACCGGAATGCCCATCCTGTGGAGTTGGATACTGGACAGAAGGTGTGGGTCATGGAGCCCGGAGAGCTTAGCGCCCTCCAGGACCGATGGACTGGCCCGTATGAGATACTGGAGAAGAAGGGCCAGGCCACTTACGTGGTGGATCTTAAGACCCCAAGGCAACCCCACCGGGTGTTGCATGTCAACCGCCTCAAGCCACACCAGGAGAGGTCAGAGCTCACCCTCCTGATGGTGACTGATGGGAGCGAGGAGGAGGAGAGCGAGCCTCTTCCGGACCTTCTGGCTTCCCAAGAGAAAGATGGATCGGTGGAGGGAGTGGTTCTCTCCCCGTCCTTGACCCTTGAGCAACAGAGGGACTGCCACCAGGTATTGGAGCAGTACTCTTCTTTGTTCTCCCTCATCCCTGGGATTACCCACCTGTGTACCCATGATGTGGACACAGGGGACAGCCTCCCTGTCAAAACCAAGTCTTATAGGCTGTCGGATAAGGTGAAGGCCAGCATCCAGAGTAAGGTCACTAATGAGATGCTGGAGTTGGGGGTGATTGAGCCCTCCAACAGCCCCTGGGCCAGTCCGGTGGTTTTGGTACCCAAAGCGGCCCCACCAGGCACCACACCTGAACTTCGGTTCTGTGTGGACTACCGAGGACTCAATTCGGTGACCAAGACGGATGCTCATCCCATCCCCAGGGCGGATGAGCTCATTGATCGGCTGGGGGCTGCCCGATATTTGAGTACCTTTGACCTCACGTCAGGGTACCAGCAGATCGCCCTGACGGGAGGAGCCAAGGAGAAGTCCGCTTTTTCCACCCCGGAGGGCCACTTCCAGTTTAGGGTGGTACCCTTTGGACTGAAAAACGCTCCTGCCACCTTCCAGCGGTTGGTGAACCGGGTACTTTCGGGGTTGGAGGCCTTCTCCGCTGCCTACCTGGATGACATCACCGTCTTCAGCGGCAGCTGGGAAGAGCATCTGTGTCACCTTCGGGAGGTGCTTCAGGCCCTGCAGCAGGTGGGCCTGACCATCAAGGCCAGCAAATGCCAGATCGGACAGGGATCCGTAGTCTACCTGGGACACCTGGTGGGCAGGGGTAAGGTGCAGCCCCTACAGGCCAAGATCGAAACCATCCTAGCCTGGGAGCCCCCCAAAACCCAGACGGAGGTCAGGGCTTTCCTGGGCCTCACTGGTTACTACCGCCGATTTGTCAAGGGGTATGGCAGCATTGTGGCCCCCTTGACGGAGCTAACCTCCAAGAAACAACCGAGGAAAGTGATTTGGACCGAAGCTTGCCAGAAAGCTTTTGATTCCCTCAAGCAGGCTGTGTGCACTGCTCCAGTGCTCGGGGCCCCGGACTTCTCTAAGGAGTTTATTGTTCAAACGGACGCCTCTGAACATGTCATTGGGGCGGTACTCTCGCAACTCAATGAGGAGGGCCTAGACCAACCCGTGGCCTTCATATCCAGGAGGCTACTCACCCGGGAACAACGGTGGAGTACTATAGAAAGAGAAGCTTTCGCGGTGGTCTGGGCTCTGAAGAAGCTGAGGCCATACCTCTTTGGCTCCCACTTCCTAATTCAGACCGACCACTGGCCCCTCCGGTGGCTCATGCAAATGAGGGGCGAAAACCCTAAATTGTTGAGATGGTCCATTTCCCTCCAGGGTATGGACTTCAGGGTGGAACACCGACCCGGATTAGACCACGCCAATGCTGATGGTCTCTCTAGGTTTTTCCGCCTTAGTGACGAGAACTCCCTAGAGGTTGGGTAGCTCTCCCCACTTTCGGCTGGGGGGGACGCGTGTTAGACCTGTCAGCCCTGGGGTGGTCTTCCCCTACATTTTTTCCCTTTTTGCCTCTTATCGGACCGCCATTTTTGTTGGACATAGGACTCTGGGCGCCTTACCGCTGCTAAACAGTGCTGAGGTGCAGGTGCTCTCTCCTAAAAACATGGTAACAGACATGTCTGCCACCAGCCCCTGCTACTGCGGTGAGGCCACCGTCGTGTCTGCGCACTAGTAGTTGGAATAGGCTGGGACTGGATGCTACTGTAACCCTGACGGCCCCGCCTCTTGTCACCATAGACAGACAGAATAGAGGAGATAGGGAACACCCCTGAGCTCCTATATTCTTCCAGAGACTTCCAAACCCCTAGTTGCCGCCAGAAATTGCTGTCTTTTTGGTCACCTGACTTTAGGGTATGAAAGGAGGGGTTCTGGCCACACATCTTTGTTACACTACTGGCTAGAGACCCACCTGGACTGGAGTGTGTATGGCTGCGTCAGCAGGATTGCCACCCCACCAAGGCTGACTGCTCCTAGGAACTGCTGCCCTCCCATGTGCGCTGCCCTGCTGCCTACTGATCTGCCCCAGCTCAGAGTGGACGTGACAACCCCCCCCAGAGTGTCTCCCCAGGGGGAAGGACTGTTCCCCGGGTCACTGATCTTACCAGGACAGCAAGGACCCCAAGGACTGTCTCTACAGCGGGTAGGACTACCTGGTTTAAAGAAAGACCCCACCAAGAACAACAGCAACCTGTTCCTACCTTGCCCCTGCAGCGCTGTACTCCGGGGGCTCATCTCGGTGCCTGGGGACTCCCTATGCGGTGCGAAGCGCTGGAGTCTGAAGAGTGCTGAGAGCCGGGAATCACTGCCGCTGTCCGGGGCTCTAAGGCGCGGTGGCCTGGAAAGCGCTGCATGCATGAGGTAGCGTTGCCTGCCTCCGAATCACCGCCGCTGACCGGGATCCCTGAAGTACGGTAACGCGCTGTGAGCTGGGAGTGCTGGGAGCCGGTAATCACCGCCGCCGGCCCGAGCGGAGTGCTGCTGGGAGCGGGACATAGCGCTGGGTGGCGCTCGCAAGTAGCGGGAGTGCGGCCTGTCGGAAGATCACCGCCGCCGGCCCGGGCGGAAGAACATGCTCAAGGGAATCCCCAGCGACGGCCGGAGAGCGCCGCGCTGGGATTGGTGCAGCAGAGAGAGAGCATCGCCTGGTAACCGGCACTCCGGCCTGCAGCGTCATCTGCGGCATTCCAGGGAAGCCGCGCATGGATTGGCTCCCGAGCGGAGTGCTGCCAGGCAACCCGGGGCTCACCCAGGCGAAGTCGCGAGGAGCCCCCAGGGAGCGCGAGAGCTCACTGAACCCTCCGGACCGGTTCCCCTGCTGTGGGGAGTCCCACGGACTACGTCGACTTCATCCTCCTCCCCAGGTAACAGCCCCGCGGGAAGTGTGGAGTGGGCTGACTGGGGGAGGGGTTGCCTGGAGGCCGGTTCAAGGAGGGCTTGCACGGAGGTGCCCTGCGCATACCTTCCCCTACGCCTCATCGCTTCCTTAACCCCAAAGTAACTGAATTGGTGAGTCGTGTGAACTGTGGTTTACTCCTAAACGAAGACTCACTCATTTTGCTTCAGGGTTAGCCCCAGGGGCTCCTGGGGCCTGAATATTTCGTTAGGGTGGTTATGCACGAGTAAAAGCTGTATTCTAAGTGCATTATGCTGAAGTGCCTTCCCTGAAACTGTACTGAATTTCTGTATGAGAATTGCTTCCTTTAGTTAATTGATGTTACTAGAACCACTTCTCTCTGCGAGAACCTTTACCTTGTGTACCGTGAGATTCTTTCCGCTTTGGAACTTGACAAGAAGTTAGATAAAGATACTTGTTCTTCTGCATAAAGCTGGAGTGGTGTCGCCTTCTTGTGTGTGCTTTACTGTGTCAGTGTGGATGTGTGCTGCACAATCACTTTACACATTGCCTCGTGCGTGCCTACCTGCCTCGCGCCAAGCTACCTTGTCGGAATCATTGGTCCCTACTTGGACTAGGGTGCAGACTCTGGCCAACTGGAGACCCCGGTTCTAACACTGTGGAAGTAGTCGGTTATTGTTCTTTCCTTTGTTGAGCCCAGGATGCCGCCATTGTTACTGAAGCTGCCTTTAATTATGGCCTTGTCGTCCTTTGATGTAGATGCTGTGGGTGCTGATGCTAGCACCATAGTCAAGGAACTATGTCCATGTGCTCGCACTGCTTCTTTCATAGATTGGTGTGCATCAGGGACTGAGTCAGGAGCTGCCAAGGTTATAATTGCTGTCTCGTTAAAGTTATTTTTGTCGCTTTGAGATTGGGTTATTTGTGGATCCTCCTTAATAGCCATAGAGGCATCAGGGGGTTTGTGCAATTTACCCCCTCGGCCTTGGGTTTGTGATTTTTGACTTCTTCTTTTAACCATGGCGTTAGCACGTCACTGATGGAATAATCTGTGTGGTAGTTTCCACCCCTGGAGGAAAGGGTTTGCTCATCTGATTACACCCTGCTTTGGAGCCTTAACAGCCCAGTAGTGGGAGAGGCTCCCTAGGGTTAGCCGAGCTTCAGGCAAAGGCTTCCAATTTTGTGGTGGTCTTCTGGTAATCTCGCCAAACCCTCTGCTTTCCTGCTTTATCCCTTTGGGCTGTGCCAAAGATACACAGGAAGAGGTGTCTTCTCTCACTATCGCTGGCCCTGTATTACAGGTTGTAGATTTGTAAACTTGTGGGTTTGAAGGTCTTTAGGTCTGTCCTAAGTAATCAGAGTCTTTTACTAGGTGTTGGCCGAGAAAAGCTGCTTTGCTATTCCTGGTCAATACTTGATCAGAGTGAGTTTGGGTCGACCAGGTGAGGCTGGGCAGGCGAGGCGGGCCACCAGCAAGCCACAAGCTAGCCCAGACCAGGCTAGGCTGCTTCCGCTAATGGTGAAGCTCGCACACACTTTGGGGGCTGGGTGCGACTCCCCCTGCGCCTGCTGGCTCACCGCTGCTTGCTTCCTCGCCGCTCCTCTGGGCGCTAAGTGGCCCCTCCGGGGGGGCTGATTGGTGTGGTTGGCAAGTCCTCCCCCCTCCCTTTCTTGCCGCTGCTATTTGTCAGGGAAGGCTCTGGGATGTGCTAGGTGATATGAGACGAGGTGAGTGGCCTGGCACGAAGCTGGAGTGTATGGGCTAGCTGTGGCAAGGGGAGGCGAAGTTGCAAAATTGAATGAAAATACTTGGTCTTACTTGATTATGCAGTAGCCGCAGCAGTGGTCTACTGTGATGATGCAGTATTTTCTCAGTGAGGTGCTGGTGTGATGCGATGCGTCCCTCGCATCCCTCACAGATCGACCTCCACGCCAGGCCGGTGCGGTTCCAGTGCTGGGCGGGGGCGGGTGGACAGACGCACCATGCCAGTTGAATTTTCGGCAGTGGGCAGCTTGAGTTGGCCCGGGCCCGGACTCTGGCTCTCACAGCCCCTGGGGGCCCCCCAGTTGCGGGGCTGCTGTGAGGGGCTGGTGAGCTGTCTATGGAGAACAAGGGCACCCCGATATTTAGACCTGGGGTAATCAATAGTTGTATAAAGAGCAATGGTACATAGAAGGCCACACGGGTCCTTAAAAAGCCTGAGCTAATATGATGTTAGAGGGCCACACGGGTCCTTGACTAGCCTGAGTTAGTATGATTTTAGGAAAGGTATTAATCAATTTTACCTGAGCTAATGGTAACAGACTGTTTTGCAATATACGTAGGGACACACGATTATCATTGTATAACATTTATTAACTTCACAAATGGTATATCAAAGTATACTGTTTGAATATTAGTTCCAGTGCTCACAGAACAAGTGCAAGGTGTGTGGTGTGACGAGTGCTAGTGGCATTAAAACATTACATCGCATTGACAACATTATAAAACTCCATGTGTGAATTTAAACAATTAAAGGAGTTTTTTGTTGTGAAAGGGTCGACGGCGTTTCGATCTCATTTGTTTGAGATCATGATCAGGACGAAATGTGAGCAAGAAGAATCTAAGGATGATGAAAAATAAAGATTTAAAACCATGGTCCCTAGATACATAGTATAAATGACATTCCTACTATTCATGCGCAAGCAACGGACCCTTTCACAACAAAAAACTCCTTTAATTGTTTAAATTCACACATGGAGTTTTACAATGTTGTCAATGCGATGTAATGTTTTAACGCCATTAGCACTCGTCACACCACGCACCTTGCACTTGTTCTGTGAGCACTGGAACTAATATTCAAACAGTATACTTTGATATACCATTTATGAAGTTAATAAATGTTATACAATGATAATCGTGTGTCCCTACGTATATTGCAAAACAGTCTGTTACCATTAACCAAGGTAAAATTGATTAATACCTTTCCTAAAATCATACTAGCTCAGGCTAGTCAAGGACCCGTGTGGCCCTCTAAAATCATATTAGCTCAGGCTTTTTAAGGACCCATGTGGCCTTATATGTGAGGGTCTGGTGAGGCGCAGTGTGCCACAACCGGGACTCAAACTCCCACAGTTCCTGGATGTGGTCCAGGTGCAGTCATGATGAAGAGCTGATGCGAGGCGTGGCAGTACTGCACCTCACGATCTTCTTCATGACCCTCAGGATGAGACACACACTTTCAATACTCATCTTCAGACATAACCCATATTCATGTTTTGTGATAATGGTCACAAAGAATAAATTATTTTCAATCTCATTGATAGACCCTCGTTTGGTGCAATACAAGAAGTACTCTAGCTTCAACTTCATAGCCCCATAATAGACTACCAAATGCGAAAGTGACACTTGATTCCAAAACTTGTTTACAGTCATGTTGCTAAGAGCCTCCAGAGTTGGCAATACCTCTGACTTCTGTACATACTGAGAGTAAAGAAGGGATGCTACCTGAGTCTAATCATGATTTTCAAGATCCATTTGGTAAGATGAAAGTATGAGCACTGGCTCCACATTGGGGCTTTCATTGCCAAATAGATCTAAAGCCTGAAGCAAATTTACCCTGTAGCCGTATATATGTACTCATTGATCAATACAATGGGCATCTGAAGTAATATTTAGATGACGTTCTGGTGAGTGGATTCATTCAGCAGTCAACATTACTAGTACCATCCCCATTATTCTTTGTTCCTTAAAAGATCCGGGAACTAAGAACTTGCATCGATCGTCATGCTTTAAATCACGACACAATCAAGAACCAGTACCCTTTACCATTGATACCAGATATGTTAGACCAAGTTAGACTCACGACCTTTCAAACAAAATTAGATCTTCGCAGGACATACTATTTTATCCAAGTCAGAAAGAGAGACAAGTGAAAGACTGCATTTTGCACAAAATACAGTCTCTGAGAGTACTGTTTGATGCCTTTCGGGCTCTGTAATGATTCAGCATTCAATCCAATTTTTTTTTTATAAATGAGGTTCTAAGAGAATTTGCAGATGTATTTGTAGTCATCTACATTGAGGAAATGCTCAGTTATTCTCAATCATAACAGGACCATAATAACCATGTATATTCTGCCCATAAGTGCCTCATAGGTAATCATTTATTTGCCAAGCTGGAAACATGCATCTTTCATACCACACTGGTGGAGATCTTAGAATTTCTCATAAGTTTAGAAATAATTTGGATGAATGACAGAAAAGTGGAAGCAATCATGGATTGGCCAACACCAACTTGCATCCTAATGTACAAAAGGTTTTCTGGGTTTTGTGCATTTTTATAGATGATTTAATATACATTTTCTGAAAAAGTAACTCTAATCACTCAACTTCTACACAGGGTGTCGCCTTTGCTTGGATTGCAGAAACTGAGTAAGCATTTCTTTCTCTCAAGAAAAGTTTCATGTCTGCACCAATACTGCAACACTTAGATCCATCTCTTTCATTGTTGGTTGTAGCAGATGAATTCCAGGTTATTGTAGAAGGGGTTTTATCACAAACGAATTCCAAAACTGAACAAGTCCACCCTGTAGCCATTTTCTCCACAAAACTGTTACCAGCAAAACAAAATGATACTGTGAACTAGAAAGAACTTTTAGCCATTAAAATGGCATTTCAAGGATGGAAAAACTATTTATAATGGGCTTGTAACATTTCCAGTTATTCTAGTTATCATCATAAAACTTTATTTCAATTGCCATGGATCATAAATGTACAAATAAAAACATTAAAAAACCAACCAATCAATATCCATTAGTGCCACACAAATTGAAAGCCTCAAAAATACAAACATTATATGCTTGGGTCCAAATAATTTCATACAAGACATCACACAGATCCACCTATTCCATTGAACATCAGAGCTTGTATGGTTTTGCAATGCCAATGCTTAAGTCCTCTACAACCAGCATGTCATTGTACCTATAGACTTAGCAGGCCATCCATCGGGAAGGAGTAGTGTACTACAGGATCGAGATTTCCTGAGAAGGCAAATGCTGGAACGCTGGAAAAGCTGGAAGAGCTGGAAAACCCTTCTGGTGATAATCGGGCCCTCTGATTGCCACCACTAAGAGAGCTTCCAGCAAATACTGTACAACCCGATTTGCCAGCGTCTGAGTCACCAATTATACCACCTATATGGCAGCCTTCCAAACTGGCTGAGGTCCAGCAACAAATCCTGGGGTAAATATGAGAAATCAAAACCTCGCAAAATAAGGCATGTAAAGAGATAAATGAACAGCTCATTAAAATAAATTCAAGCCTTCAGACCAAGCTGGATACCACAACAACAGAATTTAAATCAGAACTAACGGAGCTACAGCTTAAACTGGAAGAGATGCAGAACAGATCTCACTGTTCTAATCTACAGTGTGTTGGGATTCCTGTAGGAAGGGAGAATGGCCAAGACACCATTGAGCTGATATTGGATTTGGTTAAAAACTCTGTGATCCCAGAAAAAGAGGTAGATCTTACTATCATGCAAGCCCATCGCCTTCACTCGTTTCAACCTCTCAACACAAAGTACCCTTGCACGTTCCTGGTTAACTTTGGCGACTTTCGTATAAAAGAGAAGATCCTGACTAAAACCATAAAAAATAAAGGGTTTCAAACTTTAGATAATTTTTGGTATGTCTAAAAGTAAAAAAGTAAAGTAAGTCCGTTTTTATATAGCGCAGCTACTCACCCTTACGGGTCTCAAGGCGCTGGGGGCCGTCGTGGAAATTAAGTGAGCTATTGCCCAGAGTCACATGGTGCTGAGCTGAGCTGCCGCCGGAGCAGGGCATCGAACCGTGAACCCTGTGCTCCGAAGTCAGCTGCCCTGGCCGCTGCACCACACCTCTCCACTTCCATGTCTTTGTCTGCTGCACGTCTCCAAAGGGATTTTAAGGCAATGATTGACTCCTTCAAAAGACAATGAGTCCAAGCCTGTCTTGTCCAACAATTTATGTCGAAGTCATTTTTGAGGGACAATTGTGTGTTTTTGCCTCAGCTGAGCAGGCCAACGACTTTTTGCAATCCATTATTCAATCTCTGGGGTAGGGGGCAGGGAGGGTATCTAAACCTGAGTCAAAAGAAGTTAGTGTTCTCTTATTTCTGGGCGATGGTATAATTTGATAGCCCACCTTGCTATTTCTTCTATACCTTCATGTAATTCTGAATTCCATAATTCTCTTTTATTCCCTTTTTTGTTCTTCCTTTTGATATTTTGAGTAGGAGTAGGCTTTAATGGCTTAAGATAGCAGAGTGCCTTCAGTGCAAGTTGATGAAGTTTTGAGTGCATTTCCAAGGCACTCAGTTAGGGTAGAGGTAAAGATGGAGGCTGGGTAGAGCCCCCACAAGAGCCCTGGTTGGGAGGGCCCTCTGGTGATTTATTTCTGAAGGATAAAGTGTATGGTGGGGGTTTGGCAGGGTGCGGTCCAGTTGGGGGGAAGAGGGCACATGGGGTTGGCGTGGTTCACAAAGATGTAGCATGTTTTTTTAAAGTTTGGGTTAGATCCTGTAACTTGGAAGCTAGTGAGATCATGCTGTTGTAACACAAAATATGGTCACTAGATTCTTGAAAGTGATTTTGTGCAACGCCAATGGTCTTCATAATAGGACTAAGCTTCGTGCGATGTTATCCTGGTTTAGGCACTACATATGCATGTAATTTAATTTCAAGAGACACACCTTAAAGCCACCCAGTCCCCGCCAAAGGCACCAGGCTATATTTAACACACTTTTTTTGCATCTTTGGGTGCAGCAATTAGGGGTGTGGCGATCTTAATCACCAAAGAGCCAAGTAGCGAATTACTAGAGGTAATCAGGGACCCAAGGTGCATTTGGGTTAAAGCTGCAGTGCAAAATCACATAAAAATTGTGTAAACTATTATGGCCACATACCCTCTGCCCTAGAAGCACTTTACAGCATCGCAAAGGGGCATCAGGATCATTTATAATAGGGGGCGATTTCAATCTTCTTCCAAACATCTCAATTGATTCCTCTCACCCTAATACACATTAGAATAAACCTAAAACCTTCAAGTTCTTAAGACTTTTAGGACAAGATCTTGATTTGATAGACCCTTGGCGAGGCGATCATCCACAAGACAGACATTATACATGTTAATCAAAAATATTTATTTCAACTTTTCAGGTGTTTTTTTTAACCTCACACTCTTTTTGTCGAGGAAATACAAGTATTTTAACGAATGGGTTTTCAGATCACTTGGTAATTTCAATAGAACTTTGTATACCAGAATGGTAGACTGTAAGGCCTAAATGGACATTTGATAATACCTGGCTTGCAAAAGAAGGTTGGGTGGAAACGATGTGAGAAGCCTTAGAAGCTTTTCTCAAATGCAAAATAGGCAGGACCTTTGAATTCTCAGTGTGGGTAGCACTGAATGTGCTTTTTAGAGGCAAGGTAATTGCTTTCCAAGTGAGTCAAACTCAGAAAGCAAAGGCGAAATTTCATTAGTTGCAGTAAGCAATGAAACAGGCAGTCTCTGTCTCTGTCTCTATCTCAACAGCAACCCCTGCTAGCTCCAACGAGACAGAACTTAAGAGCACTTTACCTCAGTTGAAATATAACACATACCTGCAGACATGGTATAAAGAAAGCGAACATATGTGCAAATATCTGGCTTGATCAGCAAAACCTAAAATGTAATAACAATTCCATAAAAACCATTTTTGATCCAGATTTGCGCAAAGCAGTGAATCGGTTGCCGAGGTCTTCAGGAGGCAGTATGCAAGATAATATTCAGATTCGCACAATCCCACTCCCGAGGCAATAAAAACGTGGCTGGATAGTATCAGGTTGCCGGCCCTGGTTAAAGATTTGCAAGATTCCATTGTTGCCCCTATTACTCTAGCTGAAGTTGAAAAGGTGATCAACTCTTCTTCTAATGCTAGGGCCAGGGCTTTAAGTGGGCCGGGTCTCACCGGTGCTGAGCACCGGCAGTTTATTAAAGGGGGCCTCGAAACGGGTCTCTATCGGGCTCTGTTTTGTGCCCTGGCAATTTTTTTCCAGACTGCAGTGACATCAGACTGCTGTCACTGCTGTCCGGAAAAAAACGGACCGCCTGTGCCAGGGCACAAAACAGAGCCCGATAGAGACCCGTTTCCAGACAGCAGGCACATCATGTGCGTGTGCTCACACTGCTCACTTCTGACTAGTGGAGAAGTTACGGCATGACGTCATGCCAGGTGAGCATTGTAGGGGAAGGGAAATCCTTTAAAGAGAGTCATTTTCTCTCTGGATTTCCCTTCTCTTTTTGAAACTCAGGAGCAGCAACATTGTCGCGGTGTCACCAGGGCTTAAATGAAAGCTTTTTCAATATTATATACAAGCCATAGTTGATGCTCATTTATCTTATGCAACTAACAACCATTGACAAAGCCAAGAGTCCTGATTTCTCGTAGGTATGATGTTACTTGTTCTATCATATATCTGGATGCAATGACAGAAACAGCAAAATACGAGTCGGGCGCACACTATGCTAAGCACAGATTTTTAGCTTAGGTGTTTTTAAGCCACGCCCTTAATTACATTGGCCACGCCCCTTTGAGAGACCCCCCAGTTTTTTCATCCCACTTAAAGCCCTGGCTAGGGCCTGTGGTAAGGATGGGATACCAGCAGAAGTATGTCTTTTTTTCGACAACTAATCAAGTTTCTAGTTAGTCTGTTCAACGAAATTGTAACAGGCAACGAAATCCCTAACTCATTTACGGAATATAAACTTTTTACTAAGAACTTGGTGAATCCACTCGCACCATTAGTCCAAACCATAATTCATAGTGATCAAAATTGATTTTTACCTGGCAGGCTTATTACTAGCAACTCCAACTACTTAGTCCAGGCAGTCGATTCCTGTTCTTCCCACAAAATCAAGGCGGCAGTCATTATGCTGGACACGGAAAAAGCTTTCGACTTTGTCCAGTGGGAGGTATTATTGCCTATTAAAAAATAGATTTGCTTTTCCAACTAAGGGCCATATTATCAAGAAGGGCGTTAAAATTATCGCCGCTTTAGCGGCAGGAAACTGCAGCTAAAGCGGCGATAATGGGCTTGATAATATGCCCTTGTGAATTCCAATAGCAGCCCATGTTGACACCAGAACATGGGCTTCTATGGAAATTCACAAGGGCATATTATCAAGCCCATTATCGCCGCTTTAGCGGCAGTTTCCTGCCGCTAAAGCGGCGATAATTTTAACGCCGTTCTTGATAATATGGCCCTTAGTTTCTACAGTTATTAAGAAACCTGTAAAAAAATGCAGCAGCACCTATACTCATCAATGCCAAGCCGGTTGGACATAAGTAGGGTCACTCTTCAAGAGTGCCCCATGCCGCCTATTCTTTTTTCTCTGTTTATAGAACCTCTAGCCTGTGCTATCTGTCAAGAACCCAGCATCCTTCCACCGGTAACGGGAGGAGCTTGATTGAAACTTTTCGCCAATGATATTGTGCTTTATTTGGCAGCAGAGGAGGTTAATATTGTCAACGCATTTTCTAAAATCAAATAATTTATGGTTATTGGTAGATGTAAAATGAATTATTCAAAGTCAGAGACCTTACTGTTTAATTGCGCTTTAGATGTTTGGCCAGTATCGATGCCGGCTCATCATTTCTCAACTACCCCAATTAGATATTTAGAAATATTTGTTATCTTTGAATCCAACGATTTGTTTGCACTTAATTATGGTCCTACATTAACGAAGATGCGCAAATAATTCGATCAATGGCAGAGTCTTTCAATGATGATTATAGACCGGGTCGCATTGGTAAAAATTAATATTCTCCCCTTATTTTTATTTCTTTTTTCGAATATTATGGCCAAAGTTCCACAATCATTTTTGATGCTTATGATTCCAGTCTTCAACACTTTATTTGGCAGGGGAAGAAGCCTCGTCTTAAAATTCAGGCAGTCCAATTAAATCAGGAAGAGTGAGGGTTGGCACTTCCCAGAATTAAATCTTACTATCAGGTCGCCCTTTTGGACTGACTCTCTAGATCTGCTAAATCTATTTTGAGTAACAGGAATTTTTTATCTGAATAGAAAGATAAGTGCAGCAGGAGACGAGGTTTCTTCTTTTGAAAAATTCACAGACTACTAAAGAGATCCAGATATAAGATGCCACTTGTTATTACGGATCGATTTAATAGGATGTGGCAAGAATACAACGTGCCTAGGTGTCATCCACATTTAAAACTAGCTGACTGTATTCCGCTAGGGCTCCCTTTAGGTGCCCAAACAATTAATCAGAGGGTCAGCCTAAAGCTTGGTATGTTGAAAGATTTTTTTTTCTTCAAAATAATGTATTTATTCAATGGCAACATTACCCCCATATAAACCCAAACCTGCTATTTTGCTTTATCAATTCAATTCAATTAAATATATCTTTATTTCAAGTAAAAATCATAAAAGAACACTATACAATTCATCACAGGAATAACATACAATAATAATAATAATAATAAATAATAATAATAATAAAGCTACTTATAAAGCGCAGGGCTACTTCTAATGTCGTGTCCCAGCACTAGGATGCTAGTTACAGCTACCAGAATTGCACATAGAGAATGTTCTAACTGGATCTAAGCAACCAGGTTTTCATTTGTTTCCTAAAATCCCCTCAGAGGGGGCAAGCCGGAGGTGTAACGGTAGTGAGTTCCAGATTTTAGCAGCCAAATAACTGAAAGCACAACCACCAATTCTAGCTTTTTGAAATCTTGGAACCATGGGCAATTTGGCAGCGACCAACCTAAGATTTCATGTTGAAGGGTAGGAGGTAATAATAGACTGCAAATAGGCCACGCCTTGACTGGACAGCGCCACACAGCAATAACACAGAGCCTTGAAAGTGATTCTCTGTTTCACTAGCAGCCAGTGAAGCTTCTTTAGTGCAGTGCTGATAGAAGCTCATCTTGAAAGGCCAAGCAGTGTCCAAGCAGCCACATTCTGCACCCGTTGAAGCCCATTCAATCATGTTTGGGAGACACCCAAGTAAAGAACATTGCAGTAGTCCAATTGGGATATAACCAGAGCCTGGATTACTGTTTTCTGGGCAGACTCTAGGAGAAGATGGCAAACCTTTTTCAAGGATCTCAACATCCTTAAGAACGTTCGTGCATGGGCAGTAATTTGGGCATCGAAAGAGAGGTTCTCATCAAACTAGATGCCCAGGTTCTTCACAATGGACTTGGGAGATGGTAAAGGGCCAACATTATCTGTCCACCAGGAATTGAATCAGATGTTGAGTTGCTTACCAAATACCAGAACCTCAGTTTTTCCAGTATTCAACTTTAGACAATTATGGTCCATCCATGAAGCAACGTCTGATAGACACACATGTAGTGAGGAAGCCACCTGTTCACAGCTGTGAGACAAGGTGATGACAAGCTAAGTGTCATCAGCATATGAAATAATGGTAAAACCATGCTGCTCAGTGGCCTCGCCAGAGGGCTGACATAAACATTAAAAAGCGTCTGACTCAGTGATGATCCCTGGGGCACTCCTTGCTGCAAGGAGCAAATCGATGACTGAAATGGCTTTTGTGTCACCTCAAAAGTATGTTCCCGCAGAAAGGAGATCAGTCACAGCAGCACATTGTCACTAATGCTACTGCTCCATAACTGCTTAATCTAAATATTATGGGATATAGTGTAAAATGCGGCACTGAGGTCGAAGATAAGAATAGCTGCTGTGTTACCTCAATCCATAATCTGCCTTGCAGATTCAGAGGCAAGCAACAGAGCTGATTCTAGCTATAGGACGGACAGAAGCCTGATTGAATTCTGTGCAAGATCATAAGACTTGAAACATTGATACAGTTCAGATAAAAATATATCTTCATACAATAAAAAAAACCTCTGCAGTAAAGTGCATTAACACAGCAGTGAGACACCACCACTAATTTAAAAGCAGCGGATCCCTATACTATGCTGATAATCTGCCATTATTCAATGATTTCCTACTGCTTACGGACATTTTTTGAAAACAACAAACACTATGGCAAACATCAGGACTGCTATTAACTGAAGATACTTTATGGCATCTCTGCATTTCTTGAAGGCAAGTGGTTTCAGAATATGTTTTAGACAGAATTAAAAAGAATCATCAATACAATTGACAAAAAAAGACATAAAATGCAACAAAGATTGCTCAGCCGACCCATCACAAGGACAGGCCGATATACTACTGCCCCAGAGCTTTGACCCATCAGAAAAACACAAAAGACGCCAAACAGTGCCTGCCCTACATCTAAAAAGAAGAGACCTCTCCCATCATGAGTGTTCCAAAGATAAATAAAATGCCATCTCTCCTGCTGCTTAAAATATAAGATAAATATGAATAGAATGCTTGCTAAGAACCTCCTCCATTCTTTGGGAGAGACAGAACTCGTCAAGACGGGACTTCACCAGCCACTTATCAGGTATAAACATTTCAAGGAGATCGATTTCAGTAAAGGATTTACGGACATATTTCACCCAGGGGATTAAAAATCCCTTGCCTAAATTGAGACAATCTGAAATAACTTTTCTATTAAAACGTGCTTTGGCGTTTGGCCACACGCTACCCCAGAACAGGAGCAGAGCCACTTTTACTAAGTCGGAAACATATATCAAATTTGATTACAGGTGCAAGATAAAATGGTAGCTAGTCAGCAGAAGATTCAAGGGCTCCCTACAAATCCTATTTTCATCCACCTGTATGGGGGAAGCAGTGTGAAACCCCCATACCGAAACTCCAAATTTGGCTGTAGGAACACACTGCAGGTTATAGATTTTGATCAGGGCACCTGGCTTTATGGTGTTTTTCTTTTTAACATTTCCATCTGTATTTATCCATATTTATTTCTGGGCCATCTTATTGGTATTTAAAGCATATTTATTTTGTGTTTTGAGAATAAATGGAGTCATAAAAAGGTATATTTCCTCATTTATTTAACGGCAAAACATGCTCTCACACTTTGATGGCTGTCGCATTTTAGCAAATTAAGCAGCCTAATATAACAAACAACTATAGCTAGGGGTGGATGTTAGCATTATATACAAACGTATGTTAACATATCCCTGTATTTAAGAATATCTAATCCTGTCTTTTAACTCCCCATGCTGTTTATCTGTTCACCTGTTGGCCTGGAATTCATGAAGGACAGCATGTAGAGTTACTCACAAGAAGCACAATTTTCTGTATTTTTCCGCTTTTAAAAATAAATTCAGACAGGAGGCACATGGGTTTCTGTCTGTATTTATCTGTAAAAATCAGTAAAGATGGAAAACTGGGAGCCTTAATCTTGATATAGGGTGAAATAAGGCCCGTATTTACCCTCTGAATGAGATTAAATAGAGATCCAGCAGCCCTGCATAGTTTTGTACGAGCTGTATTAACCTGGGGTTGCCAAGAGCCTGTTGAGTTAAAGGTAACACCAAGGGAACTAAAATTCTTCACAGAGCTCAAAGACTGGTCTTTAATCCTTAGGGACGACAAATTTTTCCTACCTGGACCGCATGCCATTATATATGATTTTCCGTCATTTGTTTACATGTTTAAGCTATCCATGAATGAGACAAAGGACTGTTATGTTATATGTTATGTTATAAGGTTCTTATAGAGCACACGTACACCGGTTGGTTTCATGGCGCTGTGTCTAGGACTAGCCGGACAAAGATGGAGTTTATTCATAAGCTTGTGTGAACAACCATGTCTTGAGGGATTTTCTGAAGCTCAACAGATCTGTACATGATCTAGTTTCCAGGGGAAAGGAGTTCCAGAGTCTGGGTGCCAGAGTAGCGAACCTACAGCCACCTTGTCGCTTCAGCTTGAAGGCAGGAGTTGCCAGAAGGTGGAGGTGAGCCGAGCGCAGGTTACGTGAAGGAGAGTATCTTTGTATAAGGGTATTGATGAATTTGGGGCCTTGGCCATGTAGTGCTTTAAAAACCAGGCAGCCTACTTTAAAGGCGCAGCGTTGGGGGATAGGAAGCCAGTGCAATTTCCTCAGAAGTGGGGTAACATGTTGCCACCTGGGTTGTTGGTGGATGAGTCTGGCTGCTTGACTCTGCACCAGCTGTAGACGTTTGGTTAAGAACAATGGCATACCGAAATAGACTGAGTTTGCGTAATCTAAATGGGACATGATCGTGGCTATCACCACCTGTATTAGTGCTTCCCGAGTGAGCAACCTGCTGATCTTTCTAATCTTCTGTAATTGGAAGAAGCAGGTGGAGATCACAGAGCTGACCTGGGGTTTTAGCGATAGGTCGTTGTTAATTGTGACGTCGAGACTTTTAACAGAGGGAGAAGGGGTAGGGGAGGGGCCAAGTTCCATTGGCCAGAAGTGTGGGCCCCAAAGGTTATGGCTGCCACCCGTGAGGACCAATTCGGTCTTACCTGGGTTAAGCTTTAAGTGATTGCAGTCCATCCAGTGGCGGGTGTGCGGCATGGTAGACTGAAATTCAAGGGCTGATTGGGAAGAGTTGTCGATGGTGAACATTAGTCGAAGATCATCCGCATAATTGAAAGTGGTGACATTCCTTTCTTTGAGGGACCGGATCAAGGGGAGGAGGTAGAGATTGAACAGGAGACGTGATAGCGAGGAAGCCTGTGGGACCCCGCAGGTAGTTGCTAGCTTAGGTGCCGTGAACTGGGCAATGCGGACTGACTGGGAGCGGTTCTAAGAAAGGAACTGATCCAGCCAAGGGCTGAGCCCTGGATGCCTGCCTCCCTGACACGGTCCACCAAGATACCATGGTCGACCGTGTCAAAGGCTGCAGAGAGATCTAATAGCACCAGGGCCTGAGGGGAGCCCTTGTCGGCTTTCTCTCGCAGGGAGTCTAATACTGCCAATATAACTGTCTCAGTTGAGTGGACAGGGCGAAACCCTGCTTGGTGTGAGTCGAGGTAGTTAGATTTTTCGATGAAGTTGGACAGGCACTTAGCAACGTGGGCCTCCAGTACCTTGGCCAGGTAGGGGAGTAAAGAGATCGGATGGTAGTTTGACAAGGTCTGAGGGTCCGCCCCAGGTTTCTTCAGAAGGGGAACGACAATTGCCTTTTTAAAAGCTTTGGGGACATGGCCCTGGGATAAGGATTCATTCAGGAGGGGAAGGACAGTCCCTGGAAGACTGGTGAAGGGGTCTTTTAGGACATGAGGTGGACAGCAGTCCATGGGAGATCTGGATTTTACTTTAGACGTTAGGTCTAGGAGTGCCTGTGTGCTTATAGCCGGGAATTGGTCAAAGGAGCATGGGTTGGCAGACACGGGAAGCGATAACTCGAGGGGAGTGGAAGTAGGAATGCTTGCCTTTATGGTGGAAATTTTATCAATAAAGAAGTTATTTAAGGAGTCGCAAAGTGCTTGAGTGGGTATGAGTTTGGTGGAGATTCTGTCAGAGTTGGACAGTTCGTTTACAATTGAAAAGATATTCTTATATCTGTTGTTAGCAGTTAGAATTCTAGAGGAGAAATGGGCTGCTTTAGCAGTTAAAATGGCCTTTTTATATGTTTTCATAGCTTCCCAATAAATGTATTTTCCTTCTGGAGAGTAGTTCTGTCTCCACTTCCTTTCCAGTTCGCGCAAGGCCAATTTTTGTGTTTTCAATTCAGTAGAGAACCATCTTTGAACATCAAAGCGCCGAGCCAGTTTTATTTTTTTGAGTGGGGCGTGTTTGTTACTGGCTGCTAATAGCCAGGCAGAGATATTTTTCTCGCTGATGTTGATATCAGAGTCAATGATTGGGGCTGTATTAGCCAGTGTGCAGTGGAATTGAATTTTATCAATATTGTTCCATTTTCTGACCATCCTACCTTCACCGGTAGGAATTTTGGCTGTAGTAAGGATCTTTATTGTGAACTTTATTAGATGGTGGTCCGACCATAAACAAGGTAGGATCGAGAGTGCGGATACAGCCAAATTGGAAGTCCAGACTTGATCGAGAATGTGCCCTTTAGTATGTGTGGCCGAGGATACCTGCTGAGTGAAGTTTAAGTCACTGAGTAAATCGGTGAGCTCGGTGGAGTGGGGCCCACCTCGAGGATCATTTGACCAGTAGTTGAAATCTCCTATCAACAGGATTTTGGTATGGTTAGTCGCCAGATTGGCTACTTGTTCGCCCAAGGAGAGGGGGAACAGGGGCATGTACTGAGGGGCCTATAAAGTAGTACACAGATTAGGGGGGCTGAGACAGACTCCAATTTAATTACAACATTGTCTACTGCAGGGAGGCAGAGTGGGGTAAGAGCAGTGAATTTAAAGTCCTGGCGAATGATGGCCGCCACTCCTCCACCTATTTTGCCAGGCGGGCGGTTCATTTGAAGGATATAATAATCATTGGGCAATGCAGTCAGGATATCAGGGGTGGAATCTTGTGAAAGCCAGGTTTCAGTTAATAGGAGAATGTCTGGTTTCTCAGATACCAGAAGGAGAAAAATGTCAAGCTTGTGTTTGACTAAGGAGCGGGTATTTAAATAAAAAATAGATAGCTCCGAGTGCCTGTTTCTGTCCTGTCTTTGTGACTGTGTGGAGTGGTGAGCGAGATGTGCAACTTCAGGAAAGGAAGCCCGTTGAGCCATAATCTTGTTTTGGGTCAGACTAATACCGACGGCGGGGTTGAGCGGGTATTTGACTGAGTGGAGCTGTCTTAGTTCCTGCGAGGAATAATTATAAAATTGGGCATAATAGCTGGCCCCTGGCCCCGGACGTCCGCGGACGGGCGCAAACGAACGCAGACGGGCTTGCCTTTGGCGCGCCCGCTGCGCGCGTCCCCTGCGCTCCCGTTCTGCGACCGGCATTAATGGCCGGTAGCAGCCTAGACTCCTCCCCTCGCCCTCCGCAATTGGTCTCTACAAAATTCGTAAAGCATTAGGCGTCCTTGCCATTAAAACAGCGTTGTCAGCGTATAGTAACGCCGGGACGAGTGAAGATAATAAAAAGCAGAGGTGCCAAAACGCATCCCACTGACTAGAGGGAAAGTATCATAAGTTTTCCCTGCTCTTCCATAAGTACTCATGTAATGTATGCAAAGGTTTACCTTGGGAACTTCCAATCCCAAATCTATCAAAATCAGCCACAACTTGCGGATAAATCCATAAAGGCTAGGTACAGTAGGCAGAGGCTGGAGGTGGTCTATTTACCCATAATCAAGTGCAGGTTCAGGCATTGTTCCACTGTACCTAGTCCTGTACGAAAGCTACACTGACATGGGGACAAGATGATATTGTCACAGGGATGGGACTGATGGATATAAGGTGGGCATAACACCTGCATACACGTGCATTCTTATGTTACACCCCGGCGACACGAACACAAAGCAGGTTGGATTACTTTTTTATTCAATCCCCTGCTTCTCAGCGTGTAGTATATACAACCAACTTGGGACATAAAATATCTGATCATTCCTCCTTATTGTTAACGTACTCACTACTTTGTACACCTCCCAAGATACCACTGTGGCGACTCAGAGTATAGGCCCTCACAGACTCAGTTTTCCTCAACACATTAATGGAGGCTAAAGATCGTTATTTTGAGACTAATTGGGAAAGTGTGAGAAGTAGGGCTTTAGAGTGGGATGCAATGAAGGTGGTTATTAGAGGAGTGTGTCTGACTACGACTATGGGCATATGGCAAACAGTGGAGATGGACTTGACGCAGGGAGAACAGATAGTGAGAACCTTAGAACGAACAATCCCTGTCAACCCCGGAGCCTGGGCTGAATGGGATAGGCAGCGACATCTGGTGTGCACTCTGTGGGATCAGATAGATAAATATACCTGCCTAGCTGGCTGTAGGAGGGTTTATATGGAAGGTGATAGGGCGGGACTTCTTCTTCCTCAACTCTTACGGTCGGAGGCCTTGACTCAACCCATATTGACATTGAGGGATCATATGAGACACATAGTAACTACCCAGGAGACGATAGAATCTTTGAGGATCACTTGCGGGGAGTGTATGCAACGCCACATTATACTGATATCCATACCCTCCCAAATTATTTGAGGGACTCCACATACCACATCTTGCATCTGAGGATATTAAGTATCCGGGGGCACCATTGACCAAACAAGAACTATTGGGGGCCGTAAAATCTCTAAAAACTGGGGGTGATGGACTATCATCTAAGTTCTACAAGGCCTACTCTGGGACCTTGATAGATAGACTCGTGCCGATGTGTATGGAGGCAAGGCAGAAAGGGGTCCTGTCTGACATTATAAAGGAATCCCTCATTGTACTGATCTCGAAACCTGGAAAGGTTCCTATGGGAGTGGGCTGGTCCCGCCCGCTATCTATGCTGAATGTCGATCAAAAAAGTCTTAGTCACACACTGACGACGTGGTTACTGCTCTACCTGCCATGATTGATACACACTGTTCAGTCGGGCTTCATACCCCGCTACAACACCTTATGCAACCTCTGTTGCATAGCACATGACCTCTCTGCACCCCAGTTAGCGGATAACCTATGCACCCCTGCCTTTTTAAACATAGTGCAGGCATTCAATTCAGTCAGCTGGGACTATGTCTGACAGGTGTTGGATTCGACAGTACTCAATCAATCAATCAATCATGTCACTTATAAAGCGCACTACATACCCGCGAGGGTCTCAAGGCGCTGGTGGAAGAGGGGGGTGGTGCTGCTACTGATCGAAGAGCCAGGTCTTGAGGAGTCTTCTGAAGGCCAGTAGGTCTTGGGTCTGTCGGAGGTTGGTGGGGAGGGTGTTCCAGGTCTTGGCGGCGAGATGGGAGAAGGATCTGCCGCCGGCGGTCGTTTTCCGGATGCGGGGGACTGTGGCGAGGGCGAGGCTGGTCGAGCGGAGCTGGCGGGTGGGGGTGTAGAAGCTGAGTCGTCTGTTGAGGTAGGCTGGTCCGGAGTTGTGGAGTGCTTTGTGTGCGTGGGTGAGGAGCTTGAAGGTTATCCTCTTGTTGACAGGGAGCCAGTGCAGGTCTCTCAGGTGGGGTGTGATGTGGCTGCGTCGGGGGATGTCGAGGATAAGACGTGCAGAGGCGTTCTGGATGCGTTGCAGCCGTCTCAGGAGCTTAGCCGTTGTTCCTGCGTAGAGGGCGTTTCCGTAGTCCAGCCTGCTGGTGACGAGGGCCTGGATGACTGTTTTTCTTGTTTCGGTGGGGATCCACTTGAAGATCCTGCGGAGCATTCGGAGGATGTTGAAGCAGGATGAGGAAACGGCGTTGACCTGCTTAGTCATGGAGAGGGTGGGGTCGAGGATGACCCCTAGGTTGCGTACGTGGTCGGTGGGTGGCGGGGCTGTTCCCAGTGATGTTGGCCACCAGGAGTCGTCCCAGGCTGAAGGGTTGGAACCAAGGATGAGGACCTCAGTCTTGTCCGAGTTCAGCTTCAGGCGGCTGGTCCTCATCCATTCGGCGATGGCCTTCATTCCTTCGTGGAGGTGGGCTTTGGTGGTGTGAGGGTCTTTGGTGAGGGAGAGGATCAGCTGGGTGTCGTCGGGCGTAGGAGATGATGTTGAGGTTGTGCTGTCGGGCGACGTGGGCGAGGGGTGCCATGTAGATGTTGAACAGCGTTGGGCTGAGGGAGGAGCCTTGGGGTACGCCGCAGATGATCTTGGTGGCCTTGGATCGGAAGGGGGCGAGGCGGACGCTTTGTGTTCTGCCGGAAAGGAAGGATGTGGTCCAGTCCAGGGCCTTCTCTTGGATCCCGGCGTCGTGAAGGCGTGTTCGTAGTGTGTGGTGGCAGACCGTGTCGAAGGCGGCTGATAGGTCCAGGAGGATGAGGGCTGCTGTTTCTCCGTTGTCTAGCAGGGTCCTGATGTCATCGGTGGCGGCGATGAGGGCGGTTTCGGTGCTGTGGTTGCTGCGGAAGCCGGATTGGGAAGGGTCCAGGATGTTGTTCTCCTCGAGGTAGCGGGTCAGTTGTTTGTTGACGATTTTCTCGGTGACCTTCGCGGGGAACGGGAGCAGAGAGATGGGTCGGAAGTTCTTGAGGTCCTTGGGGTCTGCCTTGGGTTTCTTGAGTAAGGCGGTGATCTCGGCGTGCTTCCAGCTTTCCGGGAAGGTTGCTGTCTCGAAGGAGATGTTGATTATTTTCCGGAGATGGGGCGCGATGGCCCTACTGGCTTTGTTGAAGATGTGGTGAGGGCACGGGTCTAGCGGTGAACCGGAGTGGATGGTGTTCATGATCTTGCTGGTGTCCTCGTCGTTGATGTTGGTCCAGGAGAGCAGGCGGTTGGTGGTTGTGGGGGCAGTGGTCTCGGTGGTTGCCGGGGCGGTCGTGGTGTTGAAGCTGTCGTGGATGTCGGCGATTTTGCGGTGGAAGAAGGTGGCCAGTGAGTCGCACAGGTCTCGCGACGGCTGGATGTCGTTGGTGTTGGAGCTGGGGTTGGAGAGTTCCTTCACGATGTTGAAGAGCTCTTTGCTGTTGTGTGCATTGTTGTCTAGGCGGTCTTTGAGTGAGGCCCTTTTGGCGGATCTGATGAGGTGATGGTGACTGCGGGTGGCGCTCTTGTGGGTGGCGTAGCTGTCCGCTGTCCGTTCGTGGAGCCAGATCTTCTCCAGTTTTCGGCATGTTCGTTTGGAGGCCTGGAGGTCTTCGGTGAACCAGATGGCTTTCTTGCTGGTGTGGCTGTTGGGCGGATTCTTGAGCGGGGCGAGGGTGTTGGCGCAGTCGTCGATCCACTGTCTGAGGTTGCGGGCGGCGGTGTCGGGGTCAGAGGGTTCGGTGGGTGGGCTCAGGGCGAGGGTTGTGGTTAGCTGGTCTTCCGTGACTCTGCTCCAGCAGTGGCGAGGCATTTGTTCGGTGCGGTGGTGCGTGGTGGGCTTCCTGTAGGTGAAGTGGATGCAGTGGTGGTCAGTCCAGTGGGGTTCGGAGGTGTGGTTGAAGGAGACGTGTGGGCTTGCGGAAAAGATGGAGTCGAGCGTGTGGCCGGCAGCGTGGGTGGGTGTAGTCACGAGCTGTCTGAGTCCGAGGGTGGCGAGGTTGTCGATCAGGGTGGTGGAGTTGGTGTCCTTGTTGTTCTCGAGGTGGAAGTTCAGGTCCCCGAGGAGGATGTAGTCCGTGGAGGCGATGGCGTGTGTGCTGACGAAGTCAGCGATGGAATCGCTGAACTGTGGTCGGGGTCCGGTGGGTCTGTAGATGAGGGTTCCTCTGAGGGTAGTGTTGGGATCGGTGTGGATCTGGAAGTGCATGTGTTCGGCGGTGCTGAGGGTGTCGTCGGTGTTGGTTGAGACTCTGAGGGTGTTCCTGTGGACGATGGCGATGCCTCCTCCGACTCCGTTGGTGCGGTCCCTGCGGGTGATCTTGTATCCGTCCGGGATGGCAATGGCGATGTCGGGGGCTGAAGCGGGATTCAGCCAGGTCTCCGTCAGGAATGCGACGTCTGGGGAGGTTGAGTCTAGAAGGTCCCAGAGTTCGATGGCGTGTTTGCGGGCGGAGCGGGTGTTGAGGAGGATGCATCTGAGGTAGTTGGGTTCTTTCCTGGGCGGTGGTTTGGCGGGGCGGGTGCTGGCGAAGCTGCAGTTCCGGCAGGTGAAGGGCCCTTGGGTGCGCTTCGGGGTGGCCTGGTAGCAGGCGTGATCTTTTCCGGGGTTGAGTGCGTGGAGGGTGCTGGCGTCGTATCGGCGTCTGTTGATGTGGCGGGTGCGGGGGATGCCCGGACCAGGGGGTCTGGCGCTGGGCGCGGTCACGGCGCGGACGGGCGCAGACGGGCTTGCCTTAGGCGCGCCCGCTGCGCACGTCCGCTGCGCGGCCGCACAGCGGCCGCCATAAATGGGGAGGTGGGAGGGAGGAGCAGGGAATGGGCAGCGAATGGGCAGTGAGGGGGCGGGGCCGCAGGGGCGCAGCGGCGGGAAACAGGCACAGAAGGGAAAACGAGCACAATCAGGGCATCAAGGGGGCACAGAAAGGAAAAAACTAGCACAATGAGGGGCAGCAAGGGGGCACAGAAAGGAAAAAACTAGCACAATGAGGGGCAGCAAGGGGGCACAGAAAGGAAAAACGAGCACAATCAGGGGCAGCAAGGGGGGCACAGAAAGGAAAAAAACGAGCACAATCAGGGGCAGCAAGGGGGCACAGAAAGGAAAAACGAGCACAATCAGGGGCAGCAAGGGGGGCACAGAAAGGAAAAAACGAGCACAATCAGGGGCAGCAAGGGGGCACAGAAAGGAAAAAAACGAGCACAATCAGGGGCAGCAAGGGGCACAGAAAGGAAAAAACTAGCACAATGAGGGGCAACAAGGGGGCACAGAAAGGAAAAACGAGCACAATCAGGGGCAGCAAGGGGGCACAGAAAGGAAAAAAACGAGCACAATCAGGGGCAGCAAGGGGGCACAGAAAGGAAAAAACTAGCACAATGAGGGGCAGCAAGGGGGCACAGAAAGGAAAAACGAGCACAATCAGGGGCAGCAAGGGGGGCACAGAAAGGAAAAACGAGCACAATCAGGGGCAGCAAGGGGGCACAGAAAGGAAAAACGAGCACAATCAGGGGCAGCAAGGGGGCACAGAAAGGAAAAAACGAGCACAATCAGGGGCAGCAAGGGGGGCACAGAAAGGAAAAAACGAGCACAATCAGGGGCAGCAAGGGGGGCACAGAAAGGAAAAACGAGCACAATCTGGGGCAGCAAGGGGGCACAGAAAGGAAAAACTAGCACAATCAGGGGCAGCAGCAGGGCACACAGACGGAGCTGTGTGGTGGGGAGCGACCTACCAGTCAAGGTCAGGGGTCGCTCTCTTCACCACGCAGCGGCCGCCATAAATGGGGAGGTGGGAGGGAGGAGCAGGGAATGGGGCAGCGAATGGGCAGTGAGGGGGCGGGGCCGCAGGGCGCAGCGGCGGGAAACAGGCACAGAAGGGAAAACGAGCACAATCAGGGCATCAAGGGGGCACAGAAAGGAAAAACTAGCACAATGAGGGGCAGCAAGGGGGCACAGAAAGGAAAAACGAGCACAATCAGGGGCAGCAAGGGGGGCACAGAAAGGAAAAAAACGAGCACAATCAGGGGCAGCAAGGGGGCACAGAAAGGAACAAGCATTTGCAATGCAATAGGTCTCGCATTTGTGAGATTTTGAGCTATTGGCATTGTAAATGGCAAAGCGTTTTATTTATGTGTTTAAAAACATGCAATGATAAAAGGCATTGTCATTTACAATACCAATAGGTCAAAATTTTGAAAATGCGAGACCTATTGCATTGCAAATGCTTGTTTAAAGATGTTTACAACACCAGCCCATGCACAGCCACAAAGCCGGCCCACACACTCACCTGTCAGACTAGCCCATCTGGCACTGCCAGATTGTCCAATAGGCTAGTCCGATCCTGAGCAGAGGGGCTGGGAAACCCCTAAAGTGAGAACTGAACAGAGAAAAATCTGTGAGCAACTCTGGCTTTCCTCAACCTGGATACTACTACAAGATTGTTGGTCTTGAAACAAAGATTACTTATAGGGTTATACTTTACCAGTTGCTTCAAAAGAAAGGAAGATTTGGGTCATGAAGTGCCTTGAGAAGCAGACAGAAGTTAACAGAAGACATCAGATGAATCCAAGTCTGTACAATCACGTTTTAAACATGCTGCTGCTGAGACGTAAATTTTCCTGGGGGAACCCAAGCTGATGGTGTAAAAAAATCTAGTATGGGTGTATCAATGTACGCACGGTGCTATGTGCAAAAGAGGGTAGATTTTCTTTAAATTAGGAAAATCACAACAAGCAGAAGAAGCACCCTAGTTTTACTATGAGTCTACAGGAAACATTTAGCACTGGGCCTAATATCCCAAAAAGGAATCTACATACAGAGTTACAAAAAATAGTTAGTCACCAAGTCCAAAAAACATCATGAGACACATATATTCTTGATGTTCATTCCTTATGTCTTTACTTCCACTTTTAAATGAATGGAATATGGACACAGACAACGTGTTTCGTCCCACAACATAAGGACTTCTTCAGGGCACAAGATTGTAAGACTTGTCATAAGCCACTAGGTTAGAATTTTGTGCAGAGTACTTCCCAGTTAAAGTTCAGTATTTGTTAGCGATATTAGTATAGTCACGGCACAAAATTTCAGCCGTTAGGTTGCCAGAGTTTGCGTGCACTTTCAAAACATTCAAAAACTAAAGTCACAACGTCTATTCCATGCGTGAGGACTCCATAACATCAGACGTGTGTACTGCGAGAGAAAAAAGATTTTCTTTAAACGTTGAATCTTAAATTTTTCTCTATGGTAGTCATTGGTGCTATTAAGCAACAGTTAGAGTCGATAAGGGGTCCAGAAGTCCTAACTGTTAAAGTCAAAAGCTCAGAAATTCACACTTGCAGGCCAAGAATTGTCCGTTCACAGGTTTCGTGGATCTTTAGAAGCTTTCATTTCTGTCTTGCCTGGATTTAATTTGACATATTTCATGGTTACCCAGTGTTTGGTTGCCAATAAAGAATGTCTATGGGGTAATTAGAAATACACCGTTTTAACCCCTGAAATTGAGTAGAATTTGGATTCCATTAGTGTGGGTTAGACAAAAGATGTTAAGGGAGAACATAAACATTGGTTGAGAGTGGAACTAGCCTTTGACAAAGCCTATTAGTTTGACTTTTATTGATAAATGTAAGTGCTTATCAGTGACTGGTGACTATGTCTGCGATCATATGGGTGAAAGAATGCAAGAATGGTTCAATGGTTGAAATCAAGCGAGTGCACAAAAGGCTGAATTAGTCAATGACGGAATGCAAGGATGTAATGATGTGTGAACTGAAGGATAAATTAATGGATAAGTGCATGAGTAAACAAATGAATGCATGGATGGATTAATGGGTCCATATGTGGATGAGTGAGTGATAAATTACTGACTGCATTGATGGATATATGGGCTGTCCATCTACTTTTAATTCACCTCCTGATCTGTCTATTCACTAACTCACTCGCACATACATACTTATCCCTCCATCAGCACATACATTCAGCCTACAGCTTTGTCCTTCCATCGATGTATGCTCCCAAAGCATCAATATAGTCACACCCATTTATAATACGAAACAAAGCTACAAGTACCAAAAGGGGAAGTAAAGACCAGTACTGAACAATCCACTCATGCATGTTATGTGGCGACTTGAGTGCTCTATGTTAGTGAAAGTGTGGTGAAATGAAGCAAACTACAGAACGACTGAAACAACCATCAATGATAGATCTAACATTGGTTCTATTTCCATGCACTGAGCGCACTCATTCGCTATGTCTTATAATATTTCTTTTGTTGTCCATGTTATCTGCCAGTTCGTATTCCTACATCTATGTCTGACCACCAGTCCCAAATTTGGTTTTTCAAGATCTGGTCCGTGCACATTGATTGAAAGGTGCCAGAGCCTGCCTCGCCAGAGGTGGAAAGCTCCGGCACCACATAGCAGCGGGTACTGGATAGTAACAGGGCACCCACAAGAGACCAGGGCTTGTCTCACTCCCTCCTCAGTAGAAGCGCTCGGGCTTTCTGTGCTCCTCTTAAGCGTCCTGGCAAAACACTGCAGAGCAAATGAAAACATCTCTCCCTAGGGCAAGTGAGCACAACAAGTGATCTACAACAGCAGCACATGCTGTAAACCTACAGCCCCAATGAGATAACAACATGCCCATGAAGAGGAAAGCCTCAATAGGTCAGCAGTGAAAATTCTAAACAAGCAATGGCTGATAAACGTAGGTTGATCAATATGTGAATGACACAACAACCTATGGATGAGGGGGGCTAACCTTTGGCACCTCTCGTTATAAATGAAGCAAGCCCCTGGGAGACAACTCTGCCTAAAAAGATCTGAAATTGCAAGGCCCTGTAGGACTACGCAAAGATAGGGCTTAATGTGGATAAAAAAGTTGTGACTACAACAGATTGGCTTCTACATGAAAGACAATAATACAACAGACAACTACCTACAAATGACAACCATGCAGCATGCAGTCGAGAGACAAGAGGGCGCTATCAGAACGAAGAGCAGAGACAAGTTAGTAATTTAGGAAGATCTAGAAGAGAGAGATATGCAGCATGGAGCGTCGAGACAGACACACTCAGTATGGACTGCGGAGAGAAGATACAGCAATACGACAGGAAATATAGAGACTGCTGTATCACATACAACGAGGAGCCAAGAGACAGTCACATAGTATAGAGTACAAAGATCCACGTAGCATGGAATGCGACAACAAGAGACAGCCATAGTTTAGTTATACCCGTGGAATGGAGAGACAGACATCGAGTGCACATGTAAGACATACATCAGAGAGCGGGTCCAGAGATTGCTGATAACAGTACAGCATGGAGAGCAAAAACAAAGCCCGACCGCTTACCTTCTCTGCTGGTTCCCCCGGCTCAGGGGAGAGAGCTCCTTCCCCACCGGCGCTCGCACCGTCCGTGGCCATCTTCCTGCTGTAGAGGGTCTGTAAACAGGAGAAGGGTAGAGAGGCAGGGATAAGCACACCCCCGCTGCAGAGAGGAGGAGGAGTAACCCGCTCACTGCAAGCAGCGACCCAGGCTGCCATTATCCCTGACGGAACCAAGCACACCGCAAATGCGCGAGAGGAGAGTCTCATTCAACCAGTGGTGCGCGCGCACCACAGAGGAGCAGGGGGAGGGAGCGCGGCAGCAAAAGCGAGACGAACGCGCGCTGCTGTGCGTTCTGGCCACCGTCGGGAATGGGCGCGGCAAAGGCGGGACATGCGCCCGCCTTTGACCAATCGCGTGCCGTCTACATAAAGAAAACGTACGCTCCAGCCAATGTGGGCTTCCGAAAACAAAACCACACGCACGAGCGTGTGGGTCGTTTTCGGAAGCCCTTTCTAGAGGTCTCGCGCTGCGCGAGCAGTGCTACGCACTGCAACGCTAGGCGCGAGACCTAAAACGAGCACAATCAGGGGCAGCAAGGGGGCACAGAAAGGAAAAAACGAGCACAATCAGGGGCAGCAAGGGGGCACAGAAAGGAAAAAAACGAGCACAATCAGGGGCAGCAAGGGGGCGCAGAAAGGAAAAAACTAGCACAATGAGGGGCAGCAAGGGGGCACAGAAAGGAAAAACGAGCACAATGAGGGGCAGCAAGGGGGCACAGAAAGGAAAAAAACGAGCACAATCAGGGGCAGCAAGGGGGCACAGAAAGGAAAAACGAGCACAATCAGGGGCAGCAAGGGGGCACAGAAAGGAAAAACGAGCACAATCAGGGGCAGCAAGGGGGCACAGAAAGGAAAAAACGAGCACAATCAGGGGCAGCAAGGGGGCACAGAAAGGAAAAACGAGCACAATCAGGGGCAGCAAGGGGGCACAGAAAGGAAAAAACGAGCACAATCAGGGGCAGCAAGGGGGCACAGAAAGGAAAAACGAGCACAATCAGGGGCAGCAAGGGGGGCACAGAAAGGAAAAAACGAGCACAATCAGGGGCAGCAAGGGGGCACAGAAAGGAAAAACGAGCACAATCAGGGGCAGCAGCAGGGCACACAGACGGAGCTGTGTGGTGGGGGAGCGACCTACCACAAGGTAGGTCGCAATTATATAAAATTGGTTCAGTTGTATGAGCGGCCAGTCACAAAAGTGTGCAGTGTCCAATATGTTTCTGTGGAGATTCTACTGCGGCATGGCACAAGGCAGGTGTGTCCATTGTCACCCTTAATCTTCGCTCTGACAAAGGAACCTCTGGCGTGCCGCCTCAGAAATGTACTTCATAAATGGGGTATACATATTGGCCATACCGATCACATAGTTTCACTCTACACCGACGATGCAATGCTCTACCTGCGTTAACCCGATATTTTGATTCCAATTTTATTAAATGTCATGCATAAATTCTGTGAATATTCGGGCCTGTGAATTAACAATAGTAAGTCAGCACTGTTCCTGATTGGTTTGCTGGCGAGAGTACCCACAACACAGTTGCCAGAGACGGGTATACAGTGGAAACATAATATTGTCAAATATTTGAGTATCTATGTCACACGGGGTGCATAAGGCCCACGATCTAAATTTTGGGAGTGTCATACGTAATCTTCATCCTTTGATAGAGTTCTGGAACTTACTGAAGCTGTCCCTTGTGAGTAAAATAGCAGTTTTGCCCAGATGCTTGTAATTTCTGCAGGGAGCCATGTACGAGGTTTTGCGCAGGGTCTTGAAGGAGCAGAATGGCCTACTGATACAACTCTTATGGGCAGGGAAAAGGTGTAGGATTGATTTGGCTACCCTTAAACGGGAATGGGGAAAGGGCAGTATGGAGGTCCCAGATCTATAGCTGTACTACTTAGCGGCCCACCTTCAGCATACCATCCACTGATTTGATGATGATGATAACTGGGAGAGATCTCTCCTAGTAGATAGACATGATGGGCGCCAATTGAGTGCGATGCTGATGAGAGGCAGAAATATCCCTGATTTACTGCCCCATGTGATCTGGCTGCTTTGTCTACTTTGGGAACGCACAGTTTGACGGGTGCTACAGCGAGCGCCCTACACCCCGGACCTAGATGGATTGTGCGTCCCCTTGCTCAGATTGCCCAGGCTATGTCGATGGATAAATGGAAAGAGGACAGTTGTGTTATGCTCTCTGTCCTCTACACAGGGGGCCATTTTATAACCATACAGGATGTCTCTGAGTCGTTTGGGCTTGGGCAAGGGCAATTTCAACAGTATGCCAAGATAGCAGCTACTGTTAGGCAGTTATGGCTGTCATTTACTGAGTTCTTAGAGCCCACACAAATTATAGTTACCATACTCTCCAAAGCTGAAGGCCATAGACACATAACACACATATATCGGGCACTCCGGGCAGATCGACGAGTAGCGCCGCTCCGACTGGAGGAGACCTGGCAACAAGCCTGCGAGGAACCACAGACTTCTAGAGAATGGACCAAAATTCATGAGGCCGTACGTGGGATCTCCATAAACACTTGGTTTAAATGAATACAATATACTTATGTACACCTCGCCTATCTGCCCCCAAGGAGACTACCTGCTATATACCCAGATAGGTCTTCTAAATGCGCTAGGTGTGGTTGCCTCAATTCAGATTTTTTTCATGTTGTGTGGCGCTGCTCGGCTATCACACTGTACTGGGTAGAGGTGTTGTCCCACATTAAATCCATCTTCGAGTGGGAGGTCCCCAGTAATATCAAACACTATCTCCTGAGCCCCGAGAATCCCAAAAAGAAATTAAGCAGACAGTTTGCGATACTAGGCCTTGTAGTGGCCAGGAGACATATTGCAATACGATAGTTGAGTACCTGACTCCATACAACACGGACCTGTGGAAATGACTTGTTGGAATGGTCAAGTGCGGAAGAGGCCCACATGTAGCAGACGAGAAGGGATGACAAGTTGGCAGATGATTAACTCTCTTGGGGGATAATGACACACACATTAGCTGATCCAGTAGAGGACGCCACAATTGATTAACCACCTATTTCATTAAACTAGGATTGACGATTCCTAAAACTGGAAAGAGTTTCCAAGCAATGAGCCCTGGCCACACAGGTTGCCTGAAATGCCCCACAACATGGGGTTTATCTCCCAGGATACGCAATCACACCGGTTGACCATCCAGCACTTTTCTGATTGCATATCTGGTGGCTGATGTCCAGATGGAAGCCTAGAGGGGTGAGAATGAGTGGGGGGGTTATCTCAGAAGTATTTGTTCCTCGTATATTGTTATAGGTATGTGATACTGATGTCTGTTACATTACTTGTATATTTGTTGAACTACAAATATTTGCCATATATGGGACTGGATCTGTCACCAGCAGTATGTAGACCATTTAGTCATGTGACTAAACAAATGTGCAAAATTGCGATCATGCAAAGATTTGTATACAGTCATATTAGTTGAAATGCAAATAAAGACATTTTCTAAAAGAAAAAAGATATTATTATTACTGGCCCAGGCCTATACATGATTGAAAATTACCCTCTCCAAGATCTTCACTGTACTTTCAATGAGGGATATTGGCCCGTAACATTTGGGAGACTCACAGACCCTATTTTTAAAGATTGGGATGAATATTGAAAGGGCCCCGGAGTTTGGAACCCTGCTACACCGGGAATTATTAAACAAAGTAGTGAGCAAGGGACCCCAATGTCTATATTACACTTTAGTACGTCCATGGGAATTCCATCCGGCCTGGGGACTTTACCACGCGAGCACTGGCTGATGGCTTCCTCCACTTCTGAAAGGGAAGCCTGAAATGGCCCCAGTAACATATCATTTCGAAACCTATCCTCAGACACCTGATAGATAGTGGTAAAGGGCTTGACCCACTCTAAGCTGGATATTTTACTAACTAAAAGCTGTTTGGGTGGGGTATCCCACTTGCAAAACCTATTAACAATATCCCAGAAGACTTTACTAGTATTCTGTGTAGCTGCCAGTTCCAGCTTTTCCCAATCGCTTTTATTCCAAAAATTCTTCCTATCCTTAACAGTCCATTTGTAAACATTCCTAGCCTCCCCAACCACCCCCCCCCCAATATCTCTTGGGTGCCCTAAAAGAGCCTTCCTTAAATGGCAATTGGACGCTGAACAATTTGCGTTAAACCAACAAGCATGATCCTGGGCAGGCCAATGGATTTTCAGCAAATGGTTCTTTATGCATATGCATAAATGTTGATAGCGAGCAGATAAGACTTCTCCAGGATTCTCTGTCAAACACCCCATAAACACTGACATATGTTTTTTAAGAAGGAGACCATGCATGAATCTGGGATCCTCCAAAAACCAAACCAATCTGAGCCCGTCTCTTAAATGTCAAATAATTTCAGTACATACTACGGACGGTTTGTCCTTGCCCAAGAGGAGGACCCCTTCTATTGACAATGTTTCATGATCCCCCAATTGATTCTCTATCATTGAAATTTTAGAGCACCACTGAAGGAAGTGCCTGGGAGCAAATATATAATCAATAATGAGCTCCTCCCCCCAAAAAAGTAGGTTTACTTGGTCCTTCGTCTTGAAAAATGTTGATTAAATCCTTAAGATCATTTTAGACAAAAAAATTCCTCAGCTCTCTCCCTCTAATGTCCAGGGGTCCTGCTTCCGCTACAGAGCCTGTAAAACCCAACTCCTCAGACTGATCCTCACGTTTGGCATTAATGTCCCCACATAACAAAAATCTAGGTTGTAATGTAGCACTAGACCCAATTGGTTTCAGACTCATTATAAAACAAAACAACTCATCAAATAAAAAACTAAAAGAGTTAGTGAAGTTGTTATCATAAACGTTTACAAAATAAAAAGAACCAAGACTGCCTTTAACAAGCAGAGACTGGTATGCAGGACAACATGACTCAATGGTGACACTTCCACCCTGAGATTTAATTTTACCCATGTAGAGAGACCACCCTTAGTCTCCCATGGGAAGGGGGTATAGCAGGGCATGAGTAGCAGGAAAAAACCCTGCATTAAATTGGTGTGATAACCCAGGATTCTTGCAAATCAACAAAATCAAATTATCTATAAAGTCCAACCATTCTGTGTTTAGAATCTTTTCTTTTAACTCTGCCACATTCCAACTCACTAGGGAAAAAGACTAACTGGGCCTTACAGACCCTACATCTATCCCCTTCTCTGTATTTGCTGCCCCCATAGGCACAACAATAGACAGGCTTCCGGAGAGAGATTGTGAGAGTCTATCAACTTCAGATAAGACATCAAACCAGTTCCAAACAGGTACATTAAAGTGAGCATTGGTGGAAACAGAAGAGGTAAAAGAATAACTGGGCAGTAGCGGGGCTGGTCTCATTCCCAAAGTATCCTCAGCCTTCTCCCACATACCACCATTGCCTGCGGATTACAAAGAAATGCTGGCAAAAAAGGGGGCTTATAGAAAAACTCAAGTGGAACAGGGACTATAGAGCTCTTGGAAATGGGTCTACTCAAGTTCACACACAATATAGCCTGAGCCACAGGTGGGGATTTAAAGTTAATAATAACACAGTCCCCATGAATAGCAATAGAGCCAGGACCGATTCAGCCAATCCTTTGAGTGAAGAAAATCTTGTCAGAAAGGACAAAAGGAAAATCCATCTGTCGCACTAACCATCCCACCACCTTGTTGCGCAGCTCCGCCAATGAATGCTCGCAATTCTTCCTTAAAGTTGGGACTCCAGTCAAAACCACAAAATAAGGACAAAAGGCAGGGGGAAGATTTAAAAACGTCTGATTAGGAAGCAATTCAGAGTTAGAAGCCCTAACCACAGGAACAGCTGCAGATATTTCGACAAACAGTGGGATTGGAAGAGCAGAAGCCTCTAGATGGTAAAACCACCCCTGCCGGCATTGAAGGTTTCTCATTGGGGAGTTGCTTGGCACTATGTCCTCTGTGGGATCACTCGTTAACAGAGGTTGCTGCACCAAAAAGGACATGAGCTGGGTTTCAATAGCTCCCAGATGAGCTAGAATCAGGGAGAGCTCAGTCTGTACCGCAGCCTTGATTTTTGTCATACAGTCATCAATGAATTGCTCTTCTCGGTCAGTGTCATATAAGGGTGCAGCTGCCCCCGCCTCCATTGCAGCTGAAGACTGGAACACAGGGATCCCTCAGGCTGGCATTGCTGCGTTATCTTCCTATGTGTCTGACTGTGTGACTGCATCAGACACACCGTACCGAAGCTCCCTCTTGATTTGTGTTTCCCCTTGGCAGGCGCCTTATACCCTCCAGCATTAAAAGGGACAGTCTTTCCCACCTGCGGGGAGTCGGGACTTAAGCAAGTGGCAGGAGGGTTGGACAAAAGAACTGGGGGGGTTCCCTCCTCAGGCGCTGAGTTGATGCATGAGCTCAGGGACAACCTTCTCTCAGTGAGAGCTATTTTTATTTATTTATTTATTTATTTATTTGTATAGCGCCTGAATCGACCCCCGAAGGGGTATCTCTGCACTTAGGGCGGGCAGCATGGGTGGAATGCGGCTTTAATTAAATCAGAGACAAAGACAGGAGAATCAAAGTCAGAAGAGGGTGGTCTTAAGCAGCTTCCTGAAATGCAAATAATCTGTGCATTGTCTCAGGAGTAGTGGGAGTTCGTTCCAGTAACAAGGACCAAGATGTGAGAGGGCCTTTCCTCCCAATCTAGCCTTCCTGACTCGAGGTACCACCAGAAGATGTTTGGAACCTGAGCGCAGAGATCTGGAAGGTAAATACGGAGTGAATTTCTCTGAGAGGTAAGAAGGGCCCAGGTCGAACAGTGCCTTGTGTATTATGCAACAGACTGTAAATCTTATCCGTTGACGGATAGGAAGCCAGTGAAGTTGCAGAAGCAGAGGGCGGGAGTGAGTCCTGGGGGGGCATTGAGGACCAATCGCGCTGCCGTATTCTGGACTACCTGTAGTCTGCTGAGCGAGGCCTCATTGGCAGAGATCAACAGCCCGTTACAGTAGTCCAAGCGGCTTAGTACAAGGGCCTGTGTTATAGTTTTCCGAGTTGAGTCAGGGAGCAAAGGAAAGACTTGACGGAGCAGGCTCATTGTGTGGAAGCAGGAACCCACTGTCTGAGCAGTGTGTTCCTTCATTGTAAGGGCTTGGTCCAATCGAACGCCCAGGTTCTTCACAGTAGATTTGGGGGCAGGATAGGCACCCAAATCGGTCGGCCACCACTCTGGTGTCCACAAGGAGGGGGCCTCTCCAAAGAGCAGAATCTCTGTTTTCCCCACATTACACTGGAGGAAATTACTCTTCATCCAGTGCGAGATGGCTCTCTTCCCAGAAGAGAAGGCCAACTGTACAGATGGATCAAATTTGGCAAATGGGAACAGTAGCTGCGTATCGTCCGCATAGGATATGGGAATAAACCCATGTGTCCGTAGGAGATTGGCCAAGGGAGCAACATATATGTTGAACAGTGTAGGGCTCAAACAGGAGCCCTGAGGTACTCCCTTGGACAGTTCCAGAGGTACGGAGCGATACAGGCCTAAGTTGACAGTTTGGGAGCGAGCAGATAGAAAGCTCGTCATCCATTGTAAGGCAGAGTCCCTTAATCCGATCTCCTTTAGTCTTCTGAGCAATATCCAGTGTGACACTGTGTCGAACGCGGCGGATAGATCCAACAGCACCAGTATCGTGGAGTATCCCTTGTCTAGGGTCATCCTGATGTTATCTGTGACCGCTAGCAGGGCAGATTCGGTGCTGTATTTGGGTCTAAAGCCGGACTGGGAGGAATCTAAGCACCCAGTGAGTTCGACATGGTTGGAGAGATGGTTGTTAACATGTTTCTCCAGGAGTTTGCTCAGAAACGGAAGAAGCGAGATAGGGCGGAGGTTGGTAAGATCCGTCAAGGGGACTTTTGGGTTCTTACGGATAGGCCTAACCTGTGCCGCTTTCCATTCTAGTGGTACTTGGCCCTCTCTCAGAGAGAGATTAAGGAGAGATTCGATCGAGGGGGACAGTTGATCAGCGAGAGAGGTGACCACTTTAGCCGGAATAAGGTCTAAAGGGGATCCTGATTTCACTTATGACCCCCACTGCCCTCTCCAGCATCCGATTAATCGAAGTACACCTCGTTGGGGAGCAGGAGGTAGCAGTGCAGCAGGTGCTTTCCTCTTCTCCATGGCAAGCAACAATGTAGAATATCAATAGAAGTCAACAGGTAGGGAGGAGGGCACCACTTAACTCTCCCTCTTGATAACAATTAGAGTTTCAATAGAGACCAAAAAAAAATGGAAACAATCAAATGGGAATACCTTTAAAGATTTGAGGCCAAAGAGCATGGGCCCAGCCCAGCCTTGGCCAGCTGTGGATGGGTGCAGATGGGCCCGCTCTTTGCCCGGTGCGTCCCACACTCGTCCCGCATGCAGAAGGGCACAGCACGCTAAATAACGCTCCCCCCGTGGCCTCTCCTCCTCTCTGGGGTAAAGGATTCTGGTTATTGAAGTCCCCAGGGGGGTGTTATCGGCAGACAAAGTTCCAAATAAGTCCTGCGTGTGGGAGGGCACAGCGCACTAAATAGCGCTTCCCCCCATGGCCCCTCCTCTTTTCTGGGGCAAAGGATGCTGGTTATTGAAGTCTCCAGCAGGGGTTAATATCAGCAGGCAAAGTTCCAAATGAGTCCTGCATGTGGGAGGGCACAGCATGCTAAATAGTGCTTCTCCCCGTGGCCCCTCCTCCTCTCTGGGGCAAAGGATTCTGGTTATTGATCTCCCCGGTGGGGTGATATCGGCAGGCAAAGTTCCAAACAAGTCTTCTTTAGCTTTATCCAAATTAGACACTTTTGCACTGGCTATAAAGCGTGAGAGAACTGAGAAGGCGCTAGCAGATAGCATCAGTAAAGCATTTCTTGTATCAAAGCTAACAGACATGGGCAATTGGTATGGAACATTATAGGCAAAGATTTATGAGGGGGTGATACAAGACCTTTTGGAAAAAATTACATCATTAACCGGGTGTAAGATCAGGGCTCCTCAAGGGAGACTTCAGAACCAGCTGAGTTCTAAAGCTATTTGAGCAGCAAATCACAAGACACAAGACAATTACTTTTTTTTAGTAGATGGATGCTCTATCATACTCTGGCATTAATCCATAAAATGCATCCACGAGTCACGCCTGCTTGTTTTAGATGTAAGCATGAAAATGGGGACTGGCTTCATTTGGGATTTACTTGTCCTCTATTGGCAAAGTTTTGGGAAGAGATCTTTTCAGTGATCAGTCCCAAATTGAATTTGAAATTGACTTCCAATGCCTATGGTGCTCTTTTTGGCATTGCGACTCAGCAATCTGAGATTTCAATAGGACAGCATCAATTTCTTTTTATTTCCACTCTGCTCGCAATATCTCTGATATTAGCAAATTGGAAATCAAGGGAAGTCCATACTTTGAGTCAATGGATCATGAAAATGTGGACGATTAAATCATATTAGAACCTTTACGCATTGAGAATTGGGTCTGGAAGGAGATTCTCGAAAATATGGAAAATGCTGGGAGGACTGAAACAGCACACTCTCTCTCTGTGTTGCTGTGTTCTTTTTTTGGTTTTCTTTTGCTATCGTTCTCACATTATTATCATTTTCCTTTTTTTTATCTCTGGGGTATATTTATTGTTTGGTTTAAATCTAATATTCAGTGAGTGCTTAGCATGTGATCTTGTTTACTCTTTGGAAGACGTTTCTGTATTTATGCTCTAGCTTACACTATGTATGAAATTCTTGAATTTCTTTCTACATCTCAAAAATAAAAAATGAAAAGAAAAGAAAAAAAGGAGTGATTTAACAGCATCTGTAACTTATCCCAAGTTTGCAGGCTTATAATTTTATTCTGAACATTAGTTTTCTTCACAGGACAGTTATAGCCCTTCACAGCGAAAATATTTTTTGGTTGCTATTCACTGGAGGGACTGAATGCCCTCCTCCTTTTCCAAATGAGCTGGAGGAGAATGTAATTTGTCTCCCTTTGCACAATCTCCCTATTGACACAGTGCACTTCTTCTTCTCAGGTACGTGTGTTGGCAAGCTGCTCTTCACTATAATGTGTATCTCTTATGTGTGTGGCATTAGTCTGCAGTGGTATTGATGTATACAAGTACAGCATCTTACATGTGTTGAACCTGGCCCTCTCTGCAGGGTCACCTACTAACTTTTTTGCCTTAACCCCTCTTGTTTTCTGAGTTTAGTTTTTGTTGACATTAGCGCTCTGTGCACTTTACCACTGCTAACCAGTGCTGAAGTAGTTGTGCTCTCACCCTAAACCTTGGTACAGTTGGCTTACAGCCTGACTAGCATATTTGATTTACTTATAAGCCCTTAATATTTGGTACTACACGTAACCTGGGCCTGTACATTCAATTCTACTAGTTGTAATGCAGCACTCATTGTGCCACCCACATTAGTAGTACTTTAAAACATGTCTCAGGCTTACCATTTCAGCATAAAGTGCAGTTTCTGATCTGCAAATTCGATCTGTCAAAGAAAACTTTTTGCCAGGCCTAAACCTTCCTGTTGTAAGTTACCCTTAATGTAGGCCCTAAAAAGGCCATAGGCCAGGGTGCATTGTATTTAACAAGTAGGATATGTGTTTTTAAGTTTTAAATATCCTGGTAGTAAAAAAGTCCTACATTTGTTTTTTACTACCTTGAAGCCTATCTCTCCCATTTGATAACATTGGGGTACTTTATTACATTTAATAAGTGTTATCTTTTGATTGGGAGCACATAGGCATCTCTTGTATGGATTCAAATGAATTGTAATCTAAAATCCTCTTTATTGGTAAGGTCAGATCTTAAGTCACAATTCCAAAAATGCCACTTTTAGAAATTTGTCATTTTCTTGCCCAAACCATTTGGTGCCTGCTGCCAATGTCCTGAGTCACATGACTGTGAATAGCTTAGCCGTTGGGCTATTTGTATTCCTCCCAGGCAGTGAGACAATAGGGGACTATGTGTTTTGCAGGATGGCCCCTTATCAAGATAATGGGGTGCCAAGCTGTTCCTTGACCCAATTACATGTCAAAGGGTTTGCCTCCAACACACACAAAGGAACCTGACACTAGACGTTTGTAACCCCAGACTTCTTGGAGTCGTGGCAGGGGAAAAGAAGAACTTTCCAGAACCTGATTTGAGGATAGCCTAGAAGAGCCCCCCCCACTTCAAAAGCTGGCACCAGGTATACATATTGGACCCCAGGACTCCTCTTAGGTGCACTCCTGGATTTGTGGAATACTTCAGAAGGTCTCCCTTGCACCCCAGAGGACTGCCCTGCTGCTTGAGGCCTGCCTTCTTCCCCAAAAGACTGCCCTGCTGCTACCAGAGGACTGCCCTGCTCCTACCAGAGGACTGCCCTGCTCCTACCAGAGGACTGCCCTGCTGCTTGAAGTCCTGCCTGGCTGCTTGAAGTCCTGCCTTGCTGCTTGTACGAAAGCTGGACCATCTTTTTGAACCCAGGCTACCAGAGTGACTCTAAGAGCTAGTTGGCTGGCATCCTGTGTGAGCTATAGGGACATAACAAGCTTCAGAGAACTTGAACCCTGCACCTGGCCTCTGCTGGAGTGAGTCCTAACCTCCCCCAAGTGGTGACCCCCAAGTCCTGAACCCTTGGAAATGGGGTAGACGTGCTTCTCCCGCCTAATACTAAAAGTTGGGACTAAAAAATCTTTTGACCAAAAGGAGCAAGAAGAACCAACAGAAGACAGGAACCTGCCTGCCAGCTAATCCACTCACTGCGCATTGCCGGTTTGCCTGACTTTGTGGTAGCTCCTGCTATGTCCTTCTCTGCAGCAGCAGAGACTCTTCAGTAGGGAACCCGAGCAATGGGATCAGGCCTTGTGGAGCCCTCTGCGGCTATGGCTTGCAGCTTCGTCCCACTGGAAGGTTTCGACTTCTAAAATGTTGATCTTTGATCTTTTTGAAGCTAGACTTCACACAAAAATTAAAAATTCATGCCTCCGGTTCTCCTGGTTGGATTTAATCTGTTTTTGTGTCATTTTATTTATTACAATGTTTCCTATTTTTTTTTTATTGGTGGGGGATTTTTCTTGTGTTGTGTTTTCACTTTATTACTTTTTGTGTGCTGCATAAACACTTTACACCGTGCCTCTAAGGTTAAGCCTGACTGCTTTTGTGCCAAGCTCCCAGAAGGTTAAACACAGGTTAATTTAGAGACTTTTAATGATAAGGATTGTGGCTGTTGAGTAGAGTTTCTCCCCCTCAGCCAGTAACCCACGTTTGTACAGTATGTGATTCATCAGGATGCAAATCGGGGGTGGACAGAAGAAGATAGTGCCCCTACATTATTTGTAGACAGCAGACACAGTTCCTGCTAGCAGGATGAGACATGCCCCTTTGATGCCATGTGATCAAAATAAAGGAACCATATGGTATCAACATTTTCAATGTGGTTCACAGCTTGTTCTTTTCTGAGAATGGGCTAGGAGGGGGTCATTTTGGATCTCCTTAATGCAGAGGGAAATACCACACCATTTACAGATTATTTTCTTAAAGAGATGAGAATGTCTGCAATATGTAGAGATACACGTTTTTGCTGTAACTCTTTAAAAAAAAGCCTCAACCAGAAGTAAAAGCAATAACACCAAATCGTTATCTATAAGTAAATTTAAAAAAAACAGTATGTCTTACTTGTTCAGTGAAAACATCAGTTTTTAAAAGCACCCATGGTAGAAATTGGGTTGTTGGTTGACTAGGGTATGAGCCCTGGTCAAGCAGCAATCACAATCCTAGTCAGAGTAAGGGTAAGAGGCAGGCAACCCTAAATTAATCTGTGCTGACCCTCTGGTAGCTTGGCACAAAGCAGTCAGGCTTAACTTTAAAGGCTGTGTCTAAAGTATTAGTGCAACACTTCAAACAGTAAAACAGTAATAAAAAAACACACAAAAAGATTCCACACCAGGTTGGAATAATAGATCTAACATTAATAAAGAAAACAAGAGCAAAACAACAAAAATCCAATTAGTAGAACTGGAGATATTCAACTCAAAGGTTTTAAGTAAAATAGAGCCATGAAGCAAAAAGCACTATTAGGGACATCTGGTCGCACCAGACCTGAACAAAGTCTCAAGTTCAGGCCGACCATGATGGAGTGGGTGTTGGCTACAGGGACCCAGTTAGGCCCGCTGAACAAAGCACCTTACATCCCGGTTGCGCAGTGTTGTGTGGATCCACGACAATGATGCATTGCACAGCAGTGGCAATCGGTCAGTTTTGAGATGCGCCGAGGCCGCGGTGCGAGGTCCTGATACGTCAACGTCGAGGATCCTGTCAACGGGGCTAGTGATGCAAAGTCCAGTGTTGAGGATGCAAGGCCCAGCAGAGGCGAGGAGTCGATTCCTATGAGCATTGGAGCTGCCATTTGGAGTATCAGTGTTGTCGTCAAGGTTGCCATCGACAAGGGATATGAGGAGCCTGTGACGGGTAAAGCGTCACGCAGTAGCACTTCTGAGTGCGATGCGACAGTCCCAAGATGTGGGAGGCGGCGGCGATGCAAGTCTTTTGCAATGGGTCCAATCCACGCAGCAGCGGCGATGCATTGGTTCTGCTCAGGGATGTGTCGCTCAGCAGAGAAAAGGCATTGGTTCTTCTGGCAAGCTACTTAGGCCCACTTTAAGGGTCCTCGACACCGTGGTGGCACCACTTTGCAGGGTGGACTCACAGATGGCGGAGTCCAAGTGGGAGGGTTGGAAGGCTATGTCCCTGAGGCTCCAGATCAGGAGGCCAGCCATCTAGCCCTTGGAGTCCCTCTGGGTTCTGGGTTCAAGTGATGCAGGTCCATTCCTTCTTACCCAGGCAAGAGGACAGCAGGCAACAGATCAGCACAGCAAATCAGGAGTCCAGCAGAGTGCAGTCCAGCAGAGTGGCGGTCCTTCAGCAGCACAGCAGTCCTTCTACCTGGCAGAGTATCCTCAGATCTAGAAGTGTACTGAAGTGGTGGTGTCTGAGGTCCAGTACTTATACCCAGTGGTGCCTTTGTAGTGGGGGAGACTTCAAACACATGCCTTTGAAGTGCACAGAGCTCCTCCCTTCCTGCCCTGGCTCCAGACTCACTACAGGGGGTGTATGCAGCCCTTTGTGTGTGGACAGGGCACAGACTATTCAGGTGTAAGTGAGGCTGTGCCCTGCTCCTCCCTCCTAACCTGCAAGTATTGCCCATCAATTCACACCTAAACTCCCATTGTGTGTGGCTGTATAGGAGGAATACACAAAGCCCAACTGCAAACCACACCCAGTCATGTGGTCAGAGACAGGCTACGGGAACCAAATGGCTAAAGCAAGAAAATGCCAACTTTCTAAAAGTCAAACTAACAAGTGTGAGAGTGCACTCCTTTCCTACTCATTAATGTGAACAGAATTTTTAGTTTGTTTTTTCTTAGGAGATTGTGACCACGTCATCCGTTTTATTTCATGTTATTTTTATTGTTGAGTTGCAGCACAATGTCACACACGTGATAATGGTTATTATTTGTACAGTATCATTCCAATAGCATCATTTGTATTTTGGGAGTAGTACATCATGTGAGTTGGGGCTGTGGGGACACACAAATCAGTGCTTGTTGGTTATGCAGGGCGGGTTGTTTAGAGCATTATGGGAATTGGAGTTTTGAGTGAGAGGGCGTAGCTATCAGGAGCAGAGTAATGGCGGGAATCCGTCACGGGTTTCGGATATTTAAAGCATGAAGGGTAGAGTGAATTGAAGATATGGGCGGATTTTCTTGAAAGAGGACGTTGTTGGAGAACAGCATGAGGGGCCGTTAATGGCGGCATCTAGGAGGTAATGGGTTTAAAAAGTGAGGGTGATAGTGAGCGCATGAAGAAGGGTGAAAGTTCTAGTAAAGTGGGTTGCACATATGGGAGGTTTTTGGAGTGGGGACGTTGTGTAGTTTGTAGGATATGAGTGGGAAGTACTTATGGGTGTTTGTGTGTAGTGGGGAGACAACTGGGGCATGAGATGTAGTACAGGAGGTTGTTTTGAGTCACGGGGAAGATACGGAAGGGTTATGGGTTGAGACGTTTTAATTTACTTACACAGTGTTTTTACTGTTTTTTCAGCAATGGGTCGTTATTTTGTTTTTACGTACTGGTCAGTTATGTTGTTCTTTTCATTTTGCCATAGAAACCCCTGACGAAGAGCCTTGAAGGCTCGAAATGCATTGTGTCTGCAAACGCTGTGTTTACTCCATTATTGATGCATCTGTAATAAACGAGCCGGAATAGGCATACAGCTGGTGGATGAAAAGTTTAATAAAAAGTACAGATGGAATCTCACTGTCTCCGTAGTGATGAATCGAGTTGAATAAGGAAAAGTTAAACAATAAGGATCAGCATTATTTAAAAGTATCAATGGATTATTTGACGAGTACCGGGATGAATTGGTTATATACGGGGATCAATCCCATTTCTCGCAGTGCAACAGTGAGGAGCGCGAGACAAGTGCCCTGGTTTCACTATTGTTCCAACTTTCTAAAAGTGGCATTTTCAGAATTGCAATTTAAAATCTGACTTGACCATAAGTTTGGATTTTGAATTGTCATTCCAGAGACACCAAACTTGAATCAGATATATCTTGCCATTTGAAAAATACTCTTATAAAAGTAAAAAGGTAAGCCCAAAGTTATCCTACAGGAGATATAGGCCTAGCAGTAGTAAAAACAACTTTGAGAGTTTTTCACTACCAGACAATGCAAAGCTTAAAAGTAGATGTCCTGCCTTCTAAAGACAGTGCACCATGCCCTCTGGGTTGTACAGGGCCTAAATTAGGGGTGACTTGCATGTATAAAAAGGGAAGGTTTGAGCCTGGCAAACAGTTTATTTTGCCAGGTCAATATGACAGTGTAAACTGCACACACAGGCTCTGCAATGGGCCTGAGGTATGGTTAAAGGGCTCCTTAAGTGGGTGGCACAATCAGTCCTGCAAGCCCAGTTGTACTATTTAATTTACAGGCCCTGGGTACAGGAAATACCACTTTATTAGGGACTTATGAGTAAATTAAAAATGCTAATTGGGGATGAACCAATACTGAAACAAACAAAAGGTAATCGGTGGCTGCTTGCATTAAGTATGACCACTGGCAATCGCTCAGGGTAGCACTCCAATCCATCGTTCTTTTACTCAATCTGCCACCTCAGTTTTGAACTAGCCATTTGCAAATCAGTCGACCCTGTTCCTTATGGGAACAGCCCAACCCAAACTGCCCAACCAGGTCCTTCCTGAATCGGAACTCAAGCAACCCATGACCTGTTTTGCCCTAGTTATGGGCTCACCAGCAGGGTACAGCTTGCTTCCAGGGACACAGAGAGCATGTGACCCATGTTTGGGCATACCCAATATTACCATGTTTAGGGGAGAGACCACGAGCACTTAGAACTGGTCGGCAGTGGTAAAGCGCGCAGAGTGCTAATGCAAGCAGAAACGCGGTCAGAAAAGTAGAGGGGGCAGGCAAACATTTGGGGGAAAGATGTAATTTGGAGCCCGATGTATGTAGTCCAAATCACAAAACAAGCATATGCAAATTGCACACCGAATGGTTTGTGCCCCAAGCTTCATTTTGTAGTAAAATTGATGTGCTAATCAATCACTTTGTAAAATGTAGAGTCACAAGTGGTCACACAACCTCCTGTCTAATGAACCATTATTAGGCATAAGGCTTTCAGTGACCCCCTGTTAGCACCTGGGAATGAGGGGTTGAAGACATGTGAAGGACACCATCCTCCATCCCTGCATTGCATTCATTGCAAGACAGCATCCCATGTCTCTTAAAGAAACACTGGCTGCTTTAAAGCTATGTTCACTTGGAATGAATGACATGGGGGGGGGGGGGCATGTAGTGGACCCCAGGATGGGAAGCAGAACTACTGCTTTCTATAAATCTCAGAGATCCACTATTCCTATAGGGGCCACTTACATTTTGGGGATCAGTTACCACCTCAACTCAGGAAGAGGGAGGGACACTAACTCATCAATGGTTTGCGACCACAACTGCGGTCGCAAACCACTGATACATACCAATCCATATCACAATAGAAGGGCTAGATCACTTTTACACGCCTCCTACTGGGAAGTCCAGAAGGGGATGCAAAAGTAACCTTACAAATTTGAAAGTAATTTCTTACTTTGCAGACTACCCTTTGAAAACTCCAAAAGACACTTTGTGGTGGCAAATCCTGTGATTTTATGACTTGCAGGGCTTTGTAATTGCAAAATGATTTTGCACTTCAGGAAATTTATTTCTAATTACCCTTTATAGATGGAAACTATGCATGTAATTTATGAATGAACTAATGAATGTATAATATTTGATAGAGTGTGACAGTTGCCGCAGTAGGAAGTCCTGCACAGAAAAGTGTTGTTCCCTGTACCCCCTGAGAGTTTGAGAAGGTAAATGAAAAGAAGAAAATTACTCGCAAGGGAAAAGATTAAGAAAATTAATGAAGTTGGATCATTAGTATGTTATAAATGCATCATGGAATTAATCACAATAGCAAAATAAATTCTTTGTTTATGCATATCATTTAACATAATCAAAGCTATTTAAAAAAAGCTGATTTATTGATACACAATACACAACAAATATATCAAATATAAAAAAATAGCTTAATAGGCTCAATGTAGCTTGTTGACCTTGAGCTCGTATTTCATAAAAAAGTAAATATTTTAATCAAGTGGTAGGTGGGCTTCCTAGAGGTGTTGATGTGTTTCAGCCCATAATGCTTTCAAAGGCCTCATCAAGATATTGTCCAGGATCTGTGATTACAACTGAATTGCGGCTAGGGTGTGATATAAATAGAGACAGCAGGCACACCATAGAGTCCAGTGTTCAGTTAACCGACCCCAGGGCTTTAAGTGGGATGAAAAAACTGGGGGTCTCTCAAAGGGGCGTGGCCAATGAATTAAGGGCGTGGCTTAAAAACACGTAAGTTAAAAATCGGTGCTTACCATAGTGTGCCGCCTGACTTGTATTTTGCTGTTTCTGTCATTGCATCCAGATATATGATACAGCAAGTAACATCATACCTACAACAAGTCAGAACTATTGGCTTTGTCAATTGTTGTTGACTGCATAAGATAAATAAGCAGCAACTATGGCATGTATATAATATTGAAAAAGCTTCCACTTAAAGCCCTGGTGACACCATGACAATGTTGCTTCTCCTGAGTTTCAAAAAGAGAAGGGAAATCCAGAGAGAAAATGACTCTCTTTAAAGGATTTCCCTTCCCCTACAATGCTCACCTGGCATGACGTCATGACGTAACTTCTCCACTAGTGAGAAGTGAGCAGTGTGAGCAAGCGCACATCGATGTGCCTGCTGTCACTGCAGTCCGGAAAAAAATGGACCGTCTGTGCCAGGGCACAAAACAGAGCCCGATAGAGACCCGTTTCAAGGCCCCCTTTAAAAAGCTGCCGGTGCTCAGCACCGGTAAGACCCGGCCCACTTAAAGCCCTGACCGACCCCTTGGTTTTATAACCTCAAAACGGTGCAGGGGCAGGGCCAAATGGCCCAGGGCCTAAATGATGTATGCTGCCGAAGCCTTTCCCAGTTATTGTAGATGGACTTTAGTCCATAACTGTGCTGGGCCACCTCGTGGAGCCAAAGGTGAACACCTCCAGGTTCCCTCCATCTGATGAAGTATCCAGGTGAGGACAATATTCTGCTGTGGCTATTGCCCACAGCTGATCCTACCCTCTTGGTAATGCCAGTTCGCCGGCAACCACTTCAGAGACAAACCCCTTTTGCTAATTCTGCAATAACTGGGAGCTGCGGAAATACTTTTATTTTTAGGTCTATATATAGTTAGATGGCACCAGATCAGGCTTCTCATCCTGTTACCTGGTTTTGTGACAGGGAACACTCAGCTCAACATTAAAAGCTGCCTCAGCTCCAGTGCTTGTACTATTCTGCTGCAAGAGCCCTTTCCCGTGAGACGTTCCTATTGTGATTATGTGTCAGCGCCTCATTAAGGAGAGTTGGCAGAATGTCTTTGGGACCCTCTTTCCCCTCCCCCAAGTCCAGGTCATGGGTCCAGCGTCTAAACCACATCCAGCGTGGTGTAATCGTCAATCAATCAATCAATCAATCAATCAGGGAATTGTGAAGTGCCCTACTCACCCGTGAGGGTCTCAAGGCGCTGGGGGTGGGGGGGGAGAGCAGCTCCGGTCAGTCGAATAGCCAGGTCTTGAGGGTCTTCCTGAAGATGCGCAGAGTGCGTGTGTGATGTTGATCAGGAGCTCGTTCCAGGTCTTTGTTGCAATGTAGGAGAAGGCTCTTCCACTTGTTCTGGCTCTGTGGATGCGCTGGGTTTTGGCGAGGGTGAGGTCAGCGGATCAGAGGTTTCTCTTGGGTACGTGGAAGGCGACTCTTTCGTTGAGATATTGCGGTCCGATGTTGTGGAGGCATTTGTATGCATAGGTGAGTATCTTGAAAGTTACTCTCTTCTCGACGGGGAGCCAGTGGAGGTCTTGCAGGTGTGGGGTGATGTGTTCGTGTTGGGGGACGCCAAGGACAAGTGGCTGAAGTGTTCTGTATGGTCTGCAGCTTGCGGAGCAGAGATTTGTTGATCCCGGCGTAGAGGGCGTTTCCGTAGTCTAGTCTGCTGGTTATGAGTGCGTGGGTGATGGCCTTTCTTGATTTGGGGGGATCCATTTGAAGGTCTTGCAAAGGATGAGGAGGGTGTTGAAGCAGGTGGAGGTGATGGCGTTGATCTGTCAGGTCATGGAGAGGGAGGAGTCGAGTATGATGCTGAGGTTCCGGGCGTGGTCCGTGGGTGTTGGAGGGCTGCCGAGGGCGGTGAGCCACCAGGTGTTGTCTCATGCAGAAGGGGAGGGTCCGAGGACTTCTGTTTTCTCCGAGTTGAGCTTCAGGCAGCTGCTGCTCATCCAGGTTGCGACATCCTTCATTCCTTCCTGGAAGCTGAGTCTGGTGGTGAGGGGGTCCTTGGTGAGGGAGAGGATGAGCTGGGTGTCGTCGGCGTAGGATACTATGCTGAGTCTATGCTGTCTGATGATGGCGGCGAGGGGGTCTTCCTCCCTTTGGTGATGGCTAATTCCGGAGCATGTTTTAGAATGCAAACATGTACCAGATCTACCGAAAATGCTCTCCTTTTCATAAGGCACGACCCAACAGAAATTATTTTAATATCCCCTGTGAACACGTGCGCTGAATCAGTGACCACATGTTTGATATCAGATAAGAGGCTCTGCAGCCTGTTTGCCTCTTCTGCAATTTCAAACTAAGCCCCCTGCCGAGCACTCAGAAACATTTCTAGTTTGAGGAAAGATTACAGTTTATAAAACACCAACAACAATCGTGCAGTCAGGACCATCACTATAATGCTTAGCTCCTAAAACAGTGAAAACTTCTAATTTCTATTGCAAAACAATTCAACTTCCGCAACAGATATTACACTTTTGGAATATTAAAGACTTCCATTACGCTTACACGCAACCAACACTGATGTGATGGGGGACACATGTCACAGGATTTGGAGTGGCCAATAGTTTACTCATTTATTTATTTTTTATTTTTATTTATTAATTAAACTTATAATGCGCAACAGCTACCCAAAAAGGGTTTCCCGGAGCAGAAGCAGATCAGAGACTGATGTAAAAAAACAAGGCAGCAGGCTATTGATTGAAGAGCCATGTCTTCAAGGATTTGCGAAATTGGATATAATTAGTTTCGCTACGAAGAGCTAAGGGCATGGCATTCCAGAGTGAGGGGCCAAGGTATGTGAAAGACCTACCACCCATTCGCGATAGTTTAGTTTTTGGGACAGAAAACCTCCCCTACGTGGATGAGCGGAGGTCACGAAGAGGGACATAAGGATGGACCAATTATTGAAGGTATTTGGGGGCAGCTCCAATTTTGATTTTAAACATGTAGCTCAGGGCTTTGAACTTAACTCGGTTCTCCACCCTGAGCCAATGCAGGTCGCGAAGATGACCGGAGACAGAAGAGGTTCTAGGGATCCGGCATAAAAGCCTAGCTGCGGAGTTTTGGACCAGTTGCAGCCTACGTGTCACCTCTTTGTTAGAACCCAAGTACAGAACATTGCCATAATCAAGTCTTGAGGTAATCAAGGCATGAACAACAGTTTTCTGAGCAGGTTCTGGTAGCATCCAGATAACTTTTTTTAGCCACTTCAGGATTGTGAAACAGGTGGCGGCTACTTTGACGGCTTGGTTGTGCATACTGAGTGTATCATCAATAATGACGCCCAAATTTCGAGCTTGGCGGACTGGTATAGGAAGAGCGCCCATCTCACAGGGCCAGTGTTGAGGACCCCAAAGTTCCCTATTTTTCCCAAATATAAGGACCTCGGTTTTTCCACTGTTTAGTTTGAGGTAGTTAGATTGCATCCATGATGCGATATTCCTCAAACCCAACTGAAGGGGAGAAATCTCTGTAGTTCTCTTCATGGATAGAGAAAAAATGATTTGCGAATCATCCGCATAAGAGAAGAGGGTCAGCCCAGATTTCTCTGCAATATCCGCCAAGGGTCTTACATATAAATTAAAAAGTAGGGGGCTAAGGATAGAGCCTTGAGGTACCCCATGAGTAAGAGAGTGGGTGTCAGAGCTGGCTGTGGGGGAAAAAACTTGAAAGGTACGATTTGTGAGAAAAGAAATGAGCCATTTCAGAGCCAGCCCGCTTATGCCCAACAAGCTTAAGGTTTTAATTAGCACAGCGTGAGACACCGTGTCAAAGCTGCGCTCAAATCCAGCAAAATGAGGGCCACGGTGTCTCCGGCATCTAGATGGTGGCGTAGTCTTTCAGTAACCCCCAACAGGGTGGTTTCTGTTGAAAAGCCAGCTCTGAAGCCCGATTGAGAGGGATGGAGGAAACTTTGCGCTTCGACAAACAGTGAAAGCTGTGCATGTACATGTTTTTCTAGAATTTTAGAGAAAGCCGGTAGGAGTGAGATGGGACGATAGTTTGAGGGTAGGTCAGGGTCAGCATTTGCCTTTTTAAGGAGAGGCAGTACCATACCATGTTTCCAATCAGGCGGGACGATGGCTTCCAGCAAGGAGGCATTTAAAGGTCCATGACTACCTGCAGCGATGGCTGTTCCAGCTGCTGGAGCACGGAAATGGGCAAGGGATCCCTTGGAGATCCCGATTTTATACTACCCAAAAGTTGTTTTATGGTAGTGATATTTAGCAGGGGTGCTCTGCTTGTGTCATGTCAAATGGAGCGATTTCTTGTGAGTTTATGGACTCGAGCGTTGAACGAATTTCCAGTTCACCATTACAAAACTCTTGAAACAAAGGTGCATTATTGAAGTCGTTTTCTTTTAAAAGGTGAATTTTATATATATCTTAAACATACAGAATACAATATTTTCGTTGAGCTACACTTTGAGATCTATACAACCTATTGCACATCATTTGTTTTCCTTATTCACCAGTACTGTAACCAATCGTATTGATTAATACTTTGTAAATATTCCTAGGTGTAAGGTCTTTCCCAACCGGCTCGCGCATTCAGAAACAAAACTGAGACAAGGTAATGGATCTGTCAAAGCTTTGTAGCAATCCTGTACGAATCTAATCCCGGCTTCCTTCCCCTCTCTGACACAGCCATAAACACAGCTACTGCAAAAGTTATTTCACAAGTCCCATCACTCAACAGTAAGATTAGAGTTTGATGGCAATATCTCTGATTACGTTTCCTAGGAATTGGGAAAAGCATTTTCTTACAGGCCATCGTATAAAAGAGATAGACTAAAAAGGAAGGTGCAATAAATCCTCAAATGACACTATAAGGCATCGACAATCATTCTTTGTGCCCCAGCCCCTGCAATCTCCCCATGAAACAAAAAAAAGGTACGATTGGTCAAATCTTGCTTTCAGAAAAAGAATCGCACAATATTCAGTTTATGTGCAACTAATTCGTTCTTTCCGGAGAATGTGGAACAAAACAATGTGTGTTCTAAATTAGAAAGTAATTTCTGAATTTGGCTGGTTCCTGCAATGTTCTTTTAGCTGTTTTAGGATTTATTCACAGAATGGCAAAATATCACATTACAGTGGAGACTTGAGAAAGTGCATCACACGCACGCACGCGCACTCTCTCTCTCTCTCTCTCTTTCTCTAAGGAGTCAAGTTTACGTTATTATTATTTTTAGCACAGCTGCTATTATTAATCTATTGAGCAAAGTTCAAATAACATAAAGCAAAGACAGGGTGTTCATGCTGGATGTAGACATAAACATGTTCATATTCCGCTATTGAAAGTGCTCTCTATCCACTGAGCAAATAGGCGAGCAAATAGCGATCAACTCAAAATTAACATGCAATCAAATCTCGTAATTACCTCACGTTTGTAAGACCAAGAACGTTCACGAAAATGTTCACTGAAATCTAGAAAAACAAGCATTGGCTAAGCTAATACGTGTCGCATTGGCTCGAAAAATTTGGCTTTGCCAATCTTTGTGAATGAGTTGTGTAAAGCAGTTCAAGAGAAAGACTTTTAGTGGGTATGTACACACTGTGAAACAGAAGAGTCTAGCCACTCAAAGAAAGGTAAGCCAAAAGCTGAAATGGACTGATTGTGGGCCCCTTTGCTGTATGCTGTGGTGGACGGAACAAAATTGTGAAAGACTCGCAGATCAATGGTAAAGATAGATGGTTGAAAGCATTTATAAGTACGTACATGATTATATAATTGCATTCAAATCAGAAGGTCTTGGCTGACACCAGTTCTCAAGATACACCAGAAATATTTTAATCTCTTTATGTTCAAGTAACACTTTCATAATCTCTTTTCAGATCTGTGTCCAATTATACACGCTTTTCAGAAGTTTGTATTTTATTTTTCCATTCTCCGCTTTGATGTGAGCCAATAATAAACATTTTTAGTGTACTTCCTTTGGGACCGTATTAAGGATGAAATTAATTATTTTAGTACTCTTTTATCCCCATTATCGAGTGTTGTTTTTAGGTCTAGAGTTTGCCAAGAACTTTTGATTTTACTATAATTATATGTATATAATAAAATTACTTAGAGGGGCCTTTAGCCAGCTCCCTTCTTCTACTGGTCATTTGTTGTGTCATTCACATTTTTCTTCCGCCCACTGTAGCATACATCATAAAAAAATGAGTCGGACATTTTCGCTATTGGCTAAATTCACTGTGAAAGATGGCATTCTGTATTTTCACAAGGAACACATCCACACACAAAGTTGTTCCCTTTAGTGCCAGAAACTACTATGGCAATCTGTTCTTTTTGAGATAGAAAAATATCATCATACATAATTGTAGGAAAATCAAAATATCATGGCTAAGACCAGAAATAAAAATATAGTTTAAGTGCTCTAATACCTAAATTGTACAATCACGAATTGCTGCAGACTGCTGCAAATTGTAAATCACTTTAAAAACAGGTCTAACACACCCGCTCACCCACAAATATACAAAAACACACAATGTCAGATAATAACTAACAACACATGCAGTGATCAAAATGAAGCTTTAGCATAGAAACCAAATACATAAACCAAGATTACAAGAAAGGTTGAGTTGAATTGAAGGGGTACAAGATGGTTGTGTCTCTAACAATGTATTGGATGGCATGCTACTCAGACACAACACCTTCAAATACCCTAAAGGTGCAGGCATTAGCATCACAAGCATTAACTTCCTTATAGTACACCAATGAAGCATCATGTCATGGATTTTAAAGTGTAAGAAAACTTGGGACAAGAACCTAATCACACGTACATGGAGCTTCACCTGGCACACATACCCATGTCATCCTCAGGAGGGGGAGAGCACACAATGAAACAAGCTTCAGGTGAAAGACACAACTCCAGAAAATCACTGACTGAGAAGGAAAACAGAGGTTAAGACTCATCAGGGACCACCTTCTGATAATCAAGTCTCATGTGACTCCTGTGAAGAAAATGCTGGGACCACCGAAACAAAGCTCCAGAGCATATTATGATGTCATGACACTGAGCCCCATACTCAGTCACGAGAGATATAACCTGCATCTAGAATTAACCCCATTGAAAGGCTGTATGGTAGCTGCATCATTATGACGAGGCCAAAATGGTCTGAAACTGGTCTGGCATTGCTTTTGTTCCTGCTCAGAAGGAACTTGGTCTGGTAGTTTGAGATTGACTGTTCCTATTGGACCAGGACCAAGGCATATTTGCATAATGCTGGTTCCTATATGAGTTGGCATCATGGGCAAAAACTGATGGACTAGATTGTGCTCCAGAGTGATTATAAATGGCAGAGATTAATTCAAGCAATTCACCCACCGCTTTTTGATTTCCTCATTGCGATGTCCTAAGTGCAAAGAGTATGCCCGGACATTGGTCTCATCCTTGCCATATATCAGGACTTAAGCTGCATCCTGCTGATGAGGCACAAGTAAGCTCAAACTGGTTTGGGGTTGCGTGTGTTCTTGCTCAAAGAGGACCTTGCCGGCCTGGCTTTTCAGGCTAGATTGTTCCTACTGGTGCATTACCAATGCTGACTTGAATATGACTGGATCTTGTCTGAGGTGGCTTGGTTGGAAAAATATGATGAATGGCTGGTTGCCCTGAGTAATTGCCAGTGGCTGACGTTAATTGCAGCAATCCACCGATAACATTTTTGCTTTCCCCAGCAGAACATTGCAAGGACACAATAGACAACTCAATACCATGATGACTATGGGCAACCCATACCAGTGTGTATGAAATCACCACAAAGAAATGCAGCAGACAGGCAACCTCTGCAATTGCCAATTAACACAACGTAGGTGTACGGTGACAGTGATACACAGCGGCGTGTACTCAGAGTACCAAGATTATTTGCTCTGGTGCAAATGCAAACTTTGCTGGACTACAACCTTAGATTCCTGTCTTACGAGAAGTCATCCTTAATGGAAGAGGAAACCTCACACACTTATTAGTGTCATGCTTCATCATATGAATCTTCTCTCCACCCTGGTAGGACAGTACCACCCGGGCGGACTCAACCTCCTCGAAGACTGACTAATTAGGAGGGAATTCTTGCATAAATCTTACTGGACAACACCATGTAACAGGGGATCCAGACGAAAATTCTAAAAATATCTTAGAGTCCCAAGGGAAGTCTATCTTTATTAGTGGGACATTAGGTAAGATTAAAAATGAAAAGAGGTTGGGTACTGGAGTATAATGACTCACACCCAAGAAATTGCCAGCATGTTTCTGCCCACTATAGCTAGCCTAAAAGGTCTGGGGCATTCATCAGGGCATATGGATCCCTATGTGGAAAACCTAAACAAAATCTAAATAGAATGTGTACGGTTATTTTACGGTGGATTCCTACTTGGGTCCTACCATATTTTCCTACCTGTAGGTACGTATTCTGCCCTTGCAACCTAAAGTAGAAAAAGTACAAAGAAAACAACATGGGGTACCCTGATTACTCAGGTGTATAGCTTATACACATAAGCAGTTTTTTTATTTTTAATCTGGCTCAGGACATCTAAGGTCTTGGTGGTGCCGGTGCTCTCTAATTGAAAACAAAGGCAATTATTATTAAAAGGCAAAGAAAATAATAATATGTGATCTATAGTGCTATGGCAATTAGCCTGTGTATATCTACTATATTAGTTACTATCGTGGACTATACAAAGGTTAGTTCATGTATAGGTCCCTTACCCTAGAGTGTAGGGGATACCAGCATCATGGTCACAGAGGAGGCGGGGTTCTTTTTAGTCACACACTGACAGAGGAGAGACCAAACCAACGATAAGAAGTGTAAATTATTGAAGCAGCGTGCAGGACCATCATCCTGTACAATACTGTGTATGTGACTCATATCATGGGTCCAAAAAGAATAATCAATATGATAGACATCATTCAAATAATATGGAAAATCAAATATTAGTTCCCTTTAATGATCACTAGTTTTTAACAGATCTCTCACAATCTATTAGCCTGCATGTTAATCGGGTTATTAAAAGATACATCACTCAGTCATCATTGGGTTAATGCGCCCATTCCCAAGTGCCCTCAGGGTTCCCTTCATTTGCCATTGCGATAGATTCTGCCATCGATCTATTGTCTATTGTGCCCAAACGTTTATGCACCCACATATGTCTACATACACATTGTGCCGCGCTGAACACGAGGCTCTGTGTCTGCCTTAATGTGGAATCATGTATTGGTCATACTCAAGTTATTGAGTGCCCAAACATTTTGGTGCATCGTTATGTGCGGCTCACAATCACACACACGAGGCAGGCACACGCTCAGGCACCCAACTGTCGGGAGTTGATGCCGGTTCGCACCCGACCTACAATCATAAAAGAGAGGCGCTTCTGCCAACAATCCGCTGTCCCCAGACCCACTTACTTCGTCAAAAGGTACACCCATCTAATTAACCTACGCCAAGTCCCGCTCTGTGCCGTGGTATGGTTAGCTGCAGACTGGGCGTCAGGCTAAATAGACATTCCGGTTTACGTGCTGTCGCAGCGCGTTGCCGGACGTTTTTTTGATTCAGTTGGCCCAGAAGCTTTTTCAAGTGATTACGGATCATGGGATATGTAGTTCCACCGCGCTGATTCAGCTCGCACCGTGGCTAATGGAGAAAATCAAAATCTGAACGAATTGATCACTTTTCCTTCATACCGTCTGAGAGGGCAAAATGTATGTTCCCTTTCTTTTACTGTATTTAACTCCATACGTTTTCCAACACACGTTTGTGTCCCAAGGTGACTGGAGTTACAATCACCAGTTGTTCATGTGGTGATTCAAACGAGAAATATTTATTAACAGTTCCCAGACATGGACAGAAAGTGTAGTACCTAAGTTTATTGTTCATGACTCAGTTATCAAGATGGCGGTGTCACAGAGGAACAGTATACATTAGGTCTCCGCTTGTAGCCCCATAGAAAATATGGTTCCCCAGACTCTTGTGTCGTATTACAGTTAGCTACTGTGGATACTGCCATATGCTAAGTATACATGGATTTGTTTATGGCTCGCTCCTGTCTGAGGTAGCTTGGTGGGGAAAAAAGAATTTGTTGCAGTCAAGAGTATATACCAGTGACTGAGATTAATTCAAGCAATTCACCCACTGCTTTTTGATTTCCTCATTGCGACGTCCTAAGAGCAAAGAATATGCCCGGACATTGGTCTCATCCTTGCCATATATTAGGACTCAAGCTGCATCCTGCTGATGAGGCACAAATAAGCTCAAACTGGATTGGGGTTGCGTGTGTTCACGCTCAAAGAGGACCTTGCCGGCCTGGCTTTTCAGGCTAGATTGTTCCTACTGGTGCAGTACCAATGCTGACATGCATATGACTGGATCTTGTCTGAGGTGGCTTGGTTGGAAAAAGTATGATGGATGGCTGGTGGCCGTGAGTAATTGGCAGTGGCTGACGTTAATTGCAGCAATCCACCGACAACATTTTTGCTTTCCGAAGCAGAACATTGCAAGGACACAATAGACAACTCAATACCATGATGACTATGGACAACCCATACCAATGTGTATGAAATCACCACAAAGAAATGCAGCAGACAGGCAACCTCTGCAATTGCAACACTAATGTCCTGGAACAACCACTGAAAAAAGGAGAGGGACACCCTCCCAGGTATCATCACGCACACACACACCCACAAACACACACACACACAATTTATGAAGCAGCTAAAATATTTCGCATGGGCACAGTGAGTTGTGGAATTTCTCAGGCATCTCCTTGAAGCTGCCACCACATGCACATCTCGGTCTGTGCCATTTTCCCCGGGACTGGGTAAGACAGTTATTTTATTAGGCCTATCTACTGTACCCTACATAGGAGCTGGTTGGGTAACATGGGAAGGTGAGGTGGCTAAAGGAGTGCTCTGATAGGCAAACATAGTCAAAGTGGTCCGCATTTTGCAATGGTGTGGTGCTCACTGTCAATAAAGCTTTCACATCAGAGTCTGATGCATCCCCATTAGTCTTCACATTGGTGTCAAAAATCCCCTTGGGTGTTCACCAGTACAGACACAAGGGGAGACAGCAGACTATCACCTACAGATTTACAGCTTCTGCCCTCCTCACCTTTAGTATACAGGTGATGCACCTTCTGATGATCACACCATTCAGATCCTCTAATGTGGCCTGCCACAAAACCACTGCTGTATCATTGAAATAAACATTTCATCCACTACCACCAAGCCTTTGCTTTGCACTTCCAGCATCAAGTTAATCATCAGTATTAGTGGAGCCTTTGCTCATGACTCTCTTTGATATCCATGGGGACACCCACATGGGCCGTCTGAGGCCCCCAATGCATTGCTGGACTTCTTTCTCTCATGACGGAGGGCGTGCTGTGGTGGGACTCGATCCCCCAGCATCCACCCTGCCAAAACAGGAGGGGCCTGACTCTTGGCGCTTGAAAAGCATCCCCCAACATCCACTGCACGGGGCATTCACATGGGCCGTCCGAGGCCTGCAATGCATTGCTGGTCTTCCTTCCCGCATTACAGAGGCCCTGATGTGGTGGGACTCGGTCCCCCAGAATCCACCCTGCCAAAACGGGAGTGGCCCGACTCTTGACGCTTGAAAAGCATCCACCGACTCCTGCTGAACAGGACACTCACACGGTCCGTCCGAGGCCTGCAATGCATTGCTGGGCTTCTTTCCCACATTACAGAGGCCCTGCAGGAGGGGCCTGACTCTTGACGCTTGAAAAGCATCCATGACTCACGCTGCACGGGACGCCCATGGTTCGTGGTTAAAAGAGGCTGGGCTCGGTCACCCCCATACATCCTGACTTATGGTGGAACTATAGCAGTAAAACCTGTCCTTCTTGTCCTTGTGCTCGCTAAGTTGCTGTTAAGACAGTTAGTGTAACCACGTTTGGCGGGCCATCTTTTTATCGTATTTTTGGCCAAGTCACCAGTCAATATGGGTAAGAGAAAAATGGAAAGCTCGGGGTCCTCAACTTCTAAGCACTCCCATTTAACACACCTCCTATTACAAACTATTTATCAACGGTAATGGGTGCTTTAAATTCTGAGATAGTCCATGTGGAGGAAAGATTGAACGTTGTGAGGTGGAGCTCTTTGAATTTATCTAAACCACAAGGTTCACTGGCCCAAACAAATGATTGTGGCATAATGCCTTCAAGTATATGGGCCACCTTCAATTGATGGGGAAATGGGACTCTCTTCCTGCTCAAGACTGAACAAATCTGTGACACCCACTATGGCCATTAGGAACAAATAGCTTGTGGATGGCGGTGAAAAGGACGACCTCGAGGAGGTTATGGTTCCCCCTGTAATTTCATCTTCTGTTATCATTGACCCTCCATTGCACTCCAACTCCCCTCCATTAAAAAAAGAACAGGCGTAGCAAGCAGCCACCACCAAAGTTGCTTGCAAAGAGGAAGCTACTCCAAACATCTGTGAGTCCTGATAAGCTTAGTGACTCCCAATCCAACAACGAACCCCAAAACAAACTAATGGTCCAGCTGGGTGCCTTAGTTAGATCATACAACAAAGATTTATTCCTTAGATTGCAAGCACTAGTAGGTCCCTTAAAAAAGGACATGATGGCAAAATTCGAGCAGGGTCTGGAAAAGATTGTGGCCTCTCAAGGACAATCCGTATCCAATTGCTTGAGGAATTTACACACAATGAATAATCCCTTAGGTTCGGCTCTCCCTCCACTAACCTATCTGGTGTCTCATCCTCTTGACACATCTATACTACGGTTCAGTCAATTGAGGAGGGAAATACATGTTTTACATCGAGTAACCCTAACAATAATCACAATCACAACCACAAAAATCGCAAAGAGCAATATCCAAACTTAGGGGCCGATTACGATGGCGGTGAAACCGCCACCAGCAGGCTGGCGGGGCCGGTTTCACCGCCATCGCCAAGCACTTCTCCATCCTCCATATTAGGATGGCGAGCAGTGTGCTAGCGGACGCAAAGTCTGCCCGCCACGGGTCCGCCACAGGCAATCGTTCCCATTGCTTGACGGACCCGGCCAGCATGCGTAGAATGGTGGCGGTGCCTAGCAGGCACCGTCCGCCAAATTACAATGCTACTTAAAGCCAGCCTTTCCATGGCGGTGAAACCGCCATGGAAAGGCTGGCAGGGATTGGATTCAGGGGCCGTTGCGGGCCCCCCTTGTGTTGGGGGGAGGTGGTTGTGCACTGGGCATTTCCCTGCACCAGGTGGCAGGCACCGCATGGTGCCTGCCACGTAGTGCAGGGAAATGTAAACTGTACATCTTTAACATTGCGGCGGGTCCGGCAGCTAGCAGCACCCGCTGCAATGTTAAAGATGGTAGACGCGACCGCCACAGTGGCGGTGGCATCGTAATACCCCCGGTGAGACCGCCTCCTTGTAGGCTTGCGGTCCCACTCCCAGTCCGTCCGCCATCGTAATCATCCCCTTAGTTCCACCTAGAAGAAGTTCAGAGAGCCACTTGTCACAGCCACATTTGCATCTGCCCCCGGATGCAACACCTTATGTCATCATTTTGCATCGAGTCACTATGTTGCAGAGTGGGAAGAAAGAATCAGAGAAGGACCTGAGGCATAAAGTTTTGCACTGGTTCCGGTCCAATGTCGGGACTAAGGAAGGCATTTTTCACAAAATCATAACAGCAAGAAGAATGTCAGGTATCGGTAATCGTCCAATCTGAACCGAAAGTGATTATGCGGTTGTCAATTTTAGATCCCAAGGGATGGTGAGGTACCTCCTAACTGTATTAAGTCATCTTGAAGATTCACCTTGTCGAGTAAGAGCATTATCACTGGGTTATTTTTATACTCCTTCGTTCGTTATGCACGAAGGAATTTTTGTCGCCCAAATGTCCTCTGTTAATTTGATGGCTCATTCACTACCTTCAAGGCTTCCACTTAAAAAAAGCTTTGCTGTCCTAAATAGCTTGAAAGCCAATGAGTGACAGTCATTGAGTAATGTACAACCATTGTGCTCCTCAAACTATATAACATCAAACTCTGACATCAATTGGAGTGGAGCCCCAAAGGATGTATTCCCATGCAGCAGCACTCCTCTAACGGCAAACAACCTAGAGTCGTCTCTTGCCGGGCTGGCATAGAATACAGCTGGAATATGCACAAAGATTGGAAACGAGGATTGGGTGGGCTTTGTTTCAGGCTTTGAATTGATTTGTCTTCAGGAGAACTGGTCCCTAAAAGATTTCTATATAAATGGGTACTGCTCTTATTGTATTTCAGCAATTGGTGCCTCTTCAGGGAGGGCGAGCGCTGGCCTGGCTGTGCTTGTTTCTATTAAATGTAGTAAAGCCAAAGTCAAGCTTCTGAGCTTCTCCCCTGGTACCTATTGATATTGCTTTCTGGTTTGGGCACTGTGGATATTTTGATTGTGAATTTCTACCATAACATATTTGACCAGCGTAATACCCAAGTTGCTGACAAATTTAATGAAGCCATTATAAAGGCAAATGTCCCAAGCCATCAGCTATGTATTTTACGGGTAGGGGATTTCAACTGTTCGATTTGTGATTTTAGTCATTCACAGGTAGGTGGTGTGGAAAACAAGATGGGCCAGCCACTAACTCATTTTAAACACTCCGATTATGGGGATGTCTTAAATAACATTGTGATTTTAAATGATCTTGTTTCTCTATTTGACTGCATAAAAGATACTTCTTCACACTGTTCAACCTTTTCAGGAGGGGCGAGAGCAAGCGCAATTGATTTTATGTTAATATCGAGTGACTATAGTAGCTTGGTCACTGACTTTAGGATAACCCCATACTGTGTCAATGATCATAATCCCCTAAAAGCCCATTTCAACATTACATCTGGGCTAGGGGATTCAAAACTTCCTGTTCTTCCCATTGAGCACAATTCAAATAAAGGTCTTAGGCTAAAATGGGACCGGGTAAACCTGCAGGCCTTTAAAGCAAAACTCTTGAGGAAAAATATTGACCTTGTCAATAGATGCTTGACAATTGAAGGTGCCCCGTTGATTTTGTTAGGGACTTTGAGTCATTATGCATAGCTATATCATCAGGACTAACAGCCAAACACCCCTCTTTTTCCACTCCCCCCTCTCCCAGTGGTTTAACAGTGCATGTACAAAAGCCCACAAAGAGCCAAAGAAAGCTCTTCATGCTGTCCCACGAAATAAGAACCTAGTCACGGCAGCACAAAAAAATGATAAAGCTGCAATTGAACATAGAAAGGATGAGCTTAGAAATGAAGCTTGGTCTGATATATTTGCCCCTGGCAGTCTGAGAGATACGAAGGAACTTTGGTACGTTATAAATCGCCCTTTGTACTCAGAAGCTACACTAACTAAAATTGACTCTCTGATTTAAGGGATCGCATGAGCCTCACATTTCTCATGCATTTTTAATCTTTTTAACTAGGTGATAGGCCCAGAGGCAAGGGATAGAAATATGATCCAAGATCTGGATCAGGCCGTCCAGTTTAGCCAATCCATCTCAGTAAAGGAGGTGGAGGCAGCTATTACCGAGGGAATACGTAGGAAAGTGCCGGGACTGGACGGTTTCCTGCTTGACCTCTTTAAAAACAATCACATTGTCTGGGTCCCATTGCTTACCAATATTTTTAGGGCGGCAGCTGTCGGCGCATTGCCAGCATCATGGAAAGAGGCTATTGTGGTCCCAATCTTTAAAAAAGGTGATAGAAGTGACCAGGCATGCTACAGGCCGATTTCTTTAATTGATGCAACAGCCAAGGTCCTGGGTAGGGTACTTCTAGCTCGATTGGAAGGGGGACATGTGATAACAACATACTCTCAAAGGCCCAATATGGCTTTAGACAAGGAATGGGCACAGTAGAACAATGCTTCAATTTTTCACTTATTGTTAGTAAGTACACTAACTCCATGAAGAGCTCATTACATCTGGCCTTCATTGACTTGTCGAGTGCGTTTGATACTGTCAACCGTGGCAAATTATGGAAGATGATGGGGGACATGGGGGTGGAGGGACCCTTAGTCATCCTCCTCTGAAGACTACACTTTAATACCACGGTTAAAATACAATATGTCCCCGATGGTGAAAGTACATACTCAATAGTCTCAACTGAGGGTGTTCGCCAGGTTGTATTCTGGCTCCCTTCCTATTGCTTGTCTACACAAATGGCCTGGAGGCACACTTGCTACAAAAGAAATCTGACTACCTGAAAATGACAAATCTTTTCATTTCTACGCTCCTGTATGCAGACGATGCTGTCCTTCTAGCAAAGACAGCTATAAGTCTGCAAAAAGCCCTCGATGCCTTTGCAGAGTTCATGATGTCATAGGACCTAAAAGCAACTTATAAGAAATCATACATAATGGTCTGTGGTCCAAAGATGGCAAAATCAAAAACCTTTTATAGACAAGGCAATCACATTGATATAGTACAAAGTTTTTGTTACTTGGGCATGCTTTTTAATTTGCAGATAACGTGGGACCCCTTCCTGATTTTGAGGGCTCAGCAAACTATTAGAGCAGCTGAGGCACTTTTCCAATTCACAGCTAAATTGGGCCAGAAGCCTGTTAGGGAATTGATTACCCTTTACAAAGCGAAATGTGTCTCAGTAGCTACTTATGGGCTGGAGTCTGGGGCTATAGTAATTGCTCCAAGCTGCGGGTAGTAGAGAATAGTTTTCTTAAAAGGTTGCTGATGATTCCCCAGTGCACCTCGACCCTCTTTTGTAATGCCGAATTGGGTTTACAGCATATAGAAGATTGTAGAGGTCTGGCTCCCCCTGTTATTATGGGGATAAAATGTGGTCATCTCCTGAATTAGAACTCTCAAAATCTATCCTTCTGGACTGTCTTACCTTATGTAACGCCGAAAATGTCCTTTGGCTATTTCAAACGCACTTTTGGCAAATTGGGCCTCACTGAGCTCTTTTACGATCCAACCAATATTCCGCCTCAAGCTAAAACCCAAATTAAGGCAGCATATTCGGCAAGGGTATTGTCCAACAATCAGATGTTATTTACACAGCAATATCCTTTGAGTATTTTGAATGATATTTCCTTTAGCTATGAGATGCAGTTTTATCTTTCTCATATTCTAAATTCACAGCATAGGTTTTATCTGATTAGATTTCACCTTGGCACTGTACACCTTTGGTGGCTTTTCCGATCCAAGGTGGATGGAAGGAAAACCTTTCACTATGCCCTTGCGATAACACTTTGAAGCAATCCACATTGCACTTTGTTCTTTTTTGTCCTCTTACAAAACTCTAAGAACAAATTTTTTGCTTCCACTTTTGAGAATACACCAACCTAGTTCTTCTCGAGAAGGTTTTATATTATTGTATTCTCTTGTCCAGAGGCGCAACTAGACTCAAACTTCGGGGGGGGGGGGATAACACATGGATTAGTGGAGACAGAGACATCATAAGAGTCAAATCAAAATTACTTATGGAGGGGCTCCCTTCGCTTTTCTGATGTAGTTCATAAAACACTGACTCATTCTTTGAGACTACATGTGGCAAATAGTGCATTTTAAAGCACACAGGGTCAGTAACATTATTTTCGGCATAACATGGCTTTGGGGCTCTCAAGGAATTTTAGCACAGTGAATGACAAATGTTCTATTTTAATACACATTGGGCCAGTAAGCCTGGTGCAGTGTGAAACACCAGATTCACAAGTCATGTCCATGCTGTTGTCTGCAAGTGCAGGTTATGTTGTCTTGCCCGCCTTTACCCGCAGAAGGGCTGCACAGAGCTGTGCCCTCATTCATCTCTCATGGCCTCAGGGCAGGTGAGAGCTGCTCGCGCTGCTTCCCGGTGGCTTGAGAGCTGCGCTGCCCAGTGGCACAACAGCAGAATGTCTCTTGTGGTACCACGGCGCCGTACAAGGAATTCGTTTCTGCTTTTTGGCAGGCAGAAGGAGCATTTCAAGCCCGAGTTCCGTGCTTGCTGCCTGACGTCATGTGTCGGCTTGGTATGGCGGGTTGAGTCACCCGGGGGTGTGGCATCCATTCATTCTTTCATCCATTATTCAGTCTTTCACCATTCATTCTGTCCTACTATCTGTGTGCCCTTCCATATCCAAAACTATTCAACCATTTGCAAACCTATCCATCATCTATCCTTCCATCCATCATTTCACTCATCCATCCCTCCATCCACCCTTTCACTGACTCATCCATCAATCATCCATCCTTTCACGCCACCCATCCTTTCACCCATCCATCCATTCACTCATTCATCTAACCGTTTACCCTCTCACCCATCCATCCATCCTTTCACTTACTCATCCATCCATTCACCCAGTCACTCATCCGTCCATTAATCCACCCATTCACCATTTCACTCATCCATCCATTCTTTCTTCCAACTCTTCACCCTCCCTTTTATTCATCTATGCATTATTTCACTCATCCATCCTCACATCCTTCTTTTCACTCATCCATACACCCGTTCGCCCATCCATCCTGTCAATTATCCATCCATACTTTCACTCATCCATCCATCCACCCATTTTCTCTCTCCACCCCCTTTTCACTTAGCCATCCTTTCACCCATCCATCCATCCACCCAACCATCCATCCACTCATGAATCCATTCATTGACCTTATCACTCATCCATCCATCCTTTATCTCATCCATCCACCCTTTCACTCATCCATCCATCCTTTTGCCCATCTACCCTCCCTTTCACTCACTCATCCATCCTTACATCCACCCTCTCACTCATCCATCCATCCATCCATCCATTCACCCTTTCACTTAGCAATTCATCAATCCATCCATCATTTGACTCATCCATCCACCCATTAACTTGCCTATCATCCACCCTTTCATTCATCCATCCATCCATTCTTTCACTCATTCATCCACCCTTTTACCCGTCCATCCACCCTTTTACCCATTCATTCATCCTTTTGCCCATCCATCCACCCTTTTGCCCATCCATCCACCATTCCACCCATACATCCACCATCCCACCCATACATCTATTTATTTACCCTATATCTCATGCATCCTTCCACTCACTCATCCATCCTTTCTCTAATTATCCATCCATTCACCCTTTCACTAATCCATCCAGCCATTTACCCATTCCTTCACTTACTTACTCACCCACCTTTTCACATTAATTATGAGCTGAGCCTTTGTCTGCAGAGTTGCAGACAGAAGAGGCTAATAAAGAACTTCACCCTTCCTACAGCAAGGGGTGGGGCGGGGGAGGGTTCACTATGCCCCTGCACACAGGCAATCGGAAAACTTGGAAGTCATGCACGATGCACAGTGCCAGGACGTGAGGTGACTGACATGGTGTTGTTTCCAGGGCTTTAAGTGGGTTGAAAAAAACTCGGGAGTCTCTCCAAAGAGCGTGTCCGATGTAATTAAGGGCGTGGCTTAAAACACAGTAGCTAAAAATCTGTGTTTAGCATAGTGTGCTGCCCGACTGGTATTCTGCTACTTCTGTTATTGCATCCAGATTTATAATACATCACACCTACAACAAGCCAGGACTATTGGATTTGTCAATAGTTGTTAGTTGCATAAAATAAAAAAGCAGCAACTATGGCTTCATTGAATACAATATTGAAAATGCTTCAGTTCCAAAATGATGAGACTTTGAAAGAACTCTAACCCCTTCTTTTTAACTTCTTTCGTTGGCTTCTTTACATGAACTGGATTCTGTACATTTCTTCCATTTCGTGAGGTGCAACATTTTTCTTTATATACGGTTAAAACAGAATGCCCTGCCCTAGACCGAGGCAGGAGGAGGCCCACCACATGCTTTAACAGCCCAGTCTGGCTCATTGTCATTCTGTATGGGACATACAATCATCAGCCGCATGCAGAATAACAATGGGCGGGGTGGGGCTGCTCTTGAGCACAGAGAAGTGCGAGGCAGTCTCATCAGAGAGTTGAGGTTTCTTGCAGGGAAACGGCGCTGCTCCCTGCAATGCCCAAAATTACTGACAAAAGGTGTCCGTAAAAGGGATCATCACGGACAACGGACGTGAGATCCAAATCAGGGACGGTCCGTGAAATTTACGGACCGTTGGTCACCCTATTTGAAGGTCAGGCTGGCAGGCACCAACTCCAGCCCATGCAGCCCAGCCGACCGCAGCTGACGGGGGCGGGGGGGCTGAAGCCCGTTCTGCCCAATGGGTGTTGCGCGCCTGCTCCTGTCTCCCCTGAGATATGTCATGCTGCTCTTAATTTTATAAGAGGCGTACTCCTAATACGAAAGCGCTATGGCTAAGTGTTGCTTGCTAAACATGAATGTAATTGCAGCTTTAAGGACATCATTCTTATATCACTATGAAAATAAATTACCTTTCGCAGATTAGGAAGTAAATTGTCGTTACACTGATGTAACTTGTTTTAATGCACTCGTGATAACATCTTGCACAATGCACTTTTCCTTTTATCCATTCAAGTCCAGCTGATTTGCTAATTTAAGTGAGTGATCAGTTGAGAGCCATGGTCGGCCACGATGAGATAGGTCTAAATTGTATTTTATAAGATGACGTATTAATTGATATATTTAATGAAAGAAATTTGCATTTTATTGTGTGCTTTTATGATTTTCACAAATCGAATAAGTTTTATAATGATGACTCTCTTTAATGTCCATTGGTAAGGCACGCTCCGATTCATGCAGTTTTGGGATCCTATATGTCCATTGACTAACTGTCTCCTGTAGGTTGCTTAGCACTTGTTGTATCACCCCTGGGGTGTTATTTACTAAGTTTATGCAGGAACACATATGGCACTGCACAGTTTTGCTCTGATCCCACTGCCCTTCATTAGGGTAATTATATCAATGCAATGCTTTATAGTGGTGCCACACAAGCACCTGCACAAACCCTAGTAAATAACCTCCTTCATGTTCTAAGAGTTTGTGCTCAGCAGAAGGGCAAATCCCATCATCCCTACTGGCATTCTGGGCATCAAGGATTCCACTACAGATGCCACTACATCTTCCTTTTCTGTAATGTTGCCTGCTTATGAATGAGTCATTTATTCTGTGGTACCACCATCTTCCATATTTAATCTTTAACTGCATCACAGATTGAGTTTATTGTGCTTGGGCACAGAATATCTTGCAGATCTCCTAGGTGACATTATGGAGGGATTTCTCTTTAAGACAGAAAGGTAAAGCAGCATCACACAAGATTGTATCTTGTGTTCCAGTATGAGCATGTCATAATTTGTGAAGCCGGACAGCCTGCTTCCTCTCATTTGACTAATCATGGAGGTCTACTTTGGTGCAATCATTTGTTGTTCATTACTATTATCATCTACGTGTATTTTGCCTTTCTATGATATCGCCCAGGATCCTTCCAAAAAAAAAAAACCAAATGACTTCCAACAAATTCTTGTAAACTTTAGCCTTCAGGTGCAAGAAAAGAAAGGGGGTGTTACATCTTACACTACCTACAGCAGGTCAGTCATAAACCAGATTTAATCAAATAGGCTTATGTTTTCATTTGATCATCCCTAGTACAGAAACGTTGCTGAATGAATCAGTGAGCTCATTATTAGATACATCTTTAAACAACAGCAAACTAAGTTATAAACAGTATGGGACAAGGAATCTGTGGGACGCATACACAGGGCATCTCACTCATCATTCAACAGTGATGAGAGTGCATTTGCTATACTTGCAGATACAGTTTTGTCACAGACACCCCCACCACCTGTCTTCAGTCTTTCTATAGGGCAGGCAGCCAACCACCACATAAAGGGGCCACGGCCTCCTCTGCCTGGCGAGGCACCTGCACGGGCCTAAAGGTCCACTTGAGCATGATAAACTATCAGCGTGGCTGAGACTTACAGCCACTAAAATGGCTCTTGAATCTTAGGATAATTCCTAAGTTTGGGATTATAATTATCTAGAGTTTAAACATCTTGTGGCCCAGAAATGCAGAACCTTGATATTAAGAAGAGGAGACCACCTCCAATCAGTCATTGCTGATCATAACATTTTGTTGACTTGCACAAAAACCACAATCTTTACTTGAGAGGCATTAATAACAAGAAGTTTCTTCCTACAATGATTAGAAAATGTGTCTTGCTGCAAACCACTCAGATTGCCTGGTTCTCTGAATCCCACACTTGATGAAGGGTGAAAATGCTGCTTCTTCCAATAGAATTTGTTTATTTTCCATGTGTTATTTGCCCAAAATGTTTTTGTGACACAAATTTCTCTAGTAGTCCTAACCAGATTTACACCAGTCAGTAAAAAGCACACTTCTGAGTAAAGTACCATGGCCCTAATTACAAATATAAGTTTGCATGCCAAAATGTCCTTATGGTTGGATATCACAGTTTCCATGTGTAGATTTACATCTAGCTGTAGACTTACAAGTATCCACCCCCTCAAATGAGCAGGTGGAAACTCCTACCACTGAATTTACGACTGAAAATATACTTAGTAACTTTCCGTCTTTTTGTGGAGATCTCTGACACTAGGGCAGGTATCTCCCGATGGAAAAGTAAAGAGGAATTTAAAGAAAATTAATTAAAAAAATAAAGCTCATTTTTTTAAATTTCAAAATATTAAAACACATTTGTCTAACTAATATTAACCTACGACTACCACAGCAACATGGAGCAACACATGTGGACTAAAAATATAATTACAATTTAAATAATTTTTGTATTTTTACGGTTTTTTCAACTAATTAAATTGAATGTTAATTTTCCCGTCTCCTCCCTTGCAGTTTGATTTGTGCTAAATGTATCACAATCTTGGATGTGAGTTATATATTATTTTATTTGGGCTTTAGAAATTTAAAAATAAATAGTTATTTACAAAATATTTTCGTAAAATGTTATTATATATATTAAAAACGATCATGTACATTTTTTATTTGAAACATATTTAATAAGAAACTTTACAATGATTTAAATAAAGCTTAAAATTGTTATTTATAATTATTTTACATGTTCTCCTATGTGCTATTGCTTGCCTCCATTGAATCTATGGGAGTGTATTGCAATACTAGTGGTTGGGCATATTCGGTGCTTGACATACTCCAAAGATTGGCTGGTGTACTTTTGAGCCTGTTATCTCAGTAGCACTACTGTAGTAGATTTAAATGTGTACTTTTTGAATTGCAATTGTCTTACTCTTTGTGAGGGTGTTTTGTATTAGCATGTCCCTCCAATTTTCCTAAGTTCCACAAATTCTTTAGTAATTATTCTCAATTTTCCAACCACTTACCTTTTCTCTCCCACATTTACTAAATCCTATACTTACATATGCAGAGAACGCTGCCACCTGAGAGAGAGCGTGGTACAAAAAAGATAGGAGTGGCAGAGATCTATGGTCAGAGGTTTGTGAAATACATTTGTGGTTCATAAAATCATTCCACTTTTCTACCTCTAAAAGCTTTTGTGAAGATGCACCCTGGTGTTATGCCAAATTTCATGCATTTCTGCTAAGATGTTTTTGTGGTAGCAGAGAGAAAGGTTTACTAAGGACTTATTTTGAGAAAAGTCAATTTTTTGACTACCTTTGTAATCTTCTTACCCTAGTAGGTTCTATGTTATATGTATTACTTAATGGCTATTGCCAGAAGGTAGTTATAGTTAGGGGACATTATCCATAGGAAAAGCATTTATTGACTTGCCTATTACTTTGTCGCCGTTTGACGTATCTTTACAAAATATTTTTAAAAAAATGCCCCGGTGATTCTTGCTGAGAATGGAAAGTTTCAGGGTGCTACATCAGGTGGGGGCTGAGAAAAAGAGGAGTTAAAAAAGTGCATTTCCGATGTTAATACCCAAAGACTCTTTAGGCACGCCTACAGCCCGAACTGCTGGACGGAATTACACCAAATTTGGCAGAACGCTAGCTTTTGGTCCACAGATTGTGCTTTCTGTTATTTGGTGTAAATTCGTTAAGTAGTTGTTGAGAAATTCAAATTTGTTTATTTACAATTGTGCAGTCTTCGCAAATAATGACAAGCTCGTGCAGAGATCTGCAGAGCTCTGATTGGCTGCCAACACTTCACACAGGAAGTGTTGGCAGCTATCTTGGGACTCTAAAAGCTTAATTTTTTCAATGAACTTCTAAGGTTTTTTAATTGCATTTCCTAACTGTATCCACTAACCTTTGAGAATGAGTGTGTGAGTAAGTGCATGAGTATCTCAGTAGGTCTGTGAGTGGGTGTGAGAGTGTCTGAGTGGGTCTGTGAGTGGGTGTGTGAGTGTCTGAGTAGGTCTGTGAGTGGGTGTGTGAGTCTCTGAGTAGGTCTGTGAGTGGGTGCGTGAGTGTTTAAGTGGGTCTGTTAGTGGGTGTGTGAGTGTCTGAGTGGGTCTGTGTGTGAATGCACAAGTCTCTGAGCATGACTGTGAGTGAGTGCATGAATCTCTCAGTGGGTCTGTGAGTGAGTGTGTGAGTCTCTGAGTGGGTCTGTGAGTGGGTGTGTGAGTCTCTGAGTGGGTCTGTGAATGGGTGTGTCAGTCTCTGAGTGGGTCTGGGAGTGGGTGCATGAGTTTCTATTGAGTCTGTGAGTGGGTGCATGAGTGTCTGAGTAGGTCTGTGAGTGGGTGCATATATGTTATCCAGTGGCAGTTGCCAGTAGGTAGTCATACTTAGGACCTAATTTCCATAGCAAAAGCGTTTTTTTGTTTTGCTGATAACTTTCATGAAATGTTCAAAATTAGTATAACACTCAGTTCAGCTGCTGTGTTGAAAGCTTTGGGGTGATTCATGAAGCGAGAGTTGGAAAAATGAGGAGTCCCAAAACACTTTTTCCCCATGCAATTTTTCATAGGGTTCAGGACAACTACAGCCCGAACCGCCAGGTGGAATTACATAAAGTTTGGCAGAAATGCAGTACTTGGTCCAGAAAGAGCAATTTTTGTTATTTGGTGTAAATCTATTCAGTAGTTTTTGAGATGTTAAAAGAAAAATACATTTTTATATTAGGGATACAGACCCTCTGCGGATCCCCAGCGGTGGATCTGCAAAGTCACGTGCCACCAACAAGACCCTGATAGGCAGGCCCCAACCTGAGAGAAAAGTTGCACCCATCATTTTATGTTTCGGGAATCAGCCCCTGGGGCTGCAATTTTTATGAAGGGGTCAGGGTAGAGGTTCTCTGACCCCGTGTTTGTGCTAAATAGCTGTCACAAGTAGGTATGATGGGCAAGAAATTGCCTAAAAATGTTTCTTTTACCATGTGTGCGATCCACGGATCCACAGTGGGGCTCAGCGTGGCCCCCCGTGTACATCTGTGACGGATCCATGGATCCCACCATGAATGAAAAAATATATATACTGTTACCACCACTCACAGCCCCTCGCAGACAGTCATCTATCCGGTCACAGTCCCATACAGACACTTACACATTCACTTACAGACTGACACATTCTCACAGCCAATCACAGACCCATGCAGGTGCTCTCACACCCAATCACAGACCTACTCAGACACTCTTATACCCACTCACAGATCTACACAGACACTCTCACCCACCAACTCACAGACCCACACAGACACTCACACACCCAGTTACATTCCCACACAGACACTCACACACTCACTCACAGACCCATGCAGGTGCTCTCACAGTTATTCACAGACCCAGGCAGGTTTTCTTATACCCACTCACAGACCTATACAGATACTCTCAGACCTACAGACACTCATACACCCAGTCACATTCCCACACAGACACTCACATTTGTTCACAGACCCATGAAGGTGCTCTCACAGCCACTCACAGACCCATGGAGGTGCTCTCATACCCACTCACAGACCTACTCAGACACTCTCACACCCACTCACTCACTCATAGACCCACACATACACTAACACCCACGCACAGACCTAATCAGACACTCACACACCCACTCACAGACCCACAGAGACACTCACACATCCAGTCACAGTCCCATACAGACCCTCACACACTCACTCACAGACCCACACAGGTGCTGTAACACCCACTCACAGGCCTATTCAGACACTCTCACACCCACTCACAGACCCATACAGGAGCTCTCACACCTACTCACAGGCCTATTCAGACACTCTCACACCCTGTCACAGACCCACACAGACACTCTGACAGACCACACAGACACTCTCACACCCTCTCACAGACTAATGCAGCCACTCTCGCACCCTGTCACAGACCCACACAGACACTCACACACCCAATCACAGACTCACGGAGACACTCTCACACCTACTCACAGACCCACACAGTCACTCACACACCCACTCACAGACCCATGGAGACACTTTCACAGACACTCACACACCCACACAGACACTCACACATCTACTCATAGACTGAGGGAGACACTGTCACACCTACTGATGGACTCACATAGCCACTCTCACACCTACTGACAGACCCACACAGCCCCTCCACACCCACTCACAGACCCACACAGGCAATCTTACACCCACCTACTCACAGACCCACAAAACCACTCACAGACCCACACAGGCACTTTTACACCTACCTACTCACAGACCCACAAAACCACTCACACACCCACTCACAGACCCATATAGGCACTGACAGACCCATTCGCAGACCAACACAGGCACTCACATACCCAGTCAAAGACCAATGCAGATACTCACACACCCATTCACAGATCCATTTAGGCACTCAGAGAGCCACTCATAAACCTGCATAGGCACTCACTTGCCCACTTACAGATACACATAAACACTCACACACTCTCTCACAGATCCACACATGCACTCTCATACCCACTGACAGAACCACACAGGCACTCACAGACCCACTGACAGAGCCACATAGGCAATCACACACCCACTCAGAAATCTATGCAAGCACTGATGGACTAACTCACACACACAGGTAATCACAGACCCACTCACAGACCTATGCAGGTACTCACACACCCACTCAGGGACCTACATATCCATTTACACATCTACCTACAGACCCACAGATGCACTCTCACACTCACTCACAGACATACACAGGCACTCACACACCCATTCACAGTTCTATGCTGGAACTTTCACACCCACTCAGAGTCCCACAAAGGCACTCACATACCCACTCTCAGACCCACACCCCCTTTCACAGATCCACAGAGACACTCACACACCCACTCAAAGACCAACACAGGCACTCACACACCCACTGACAGATCCACGCACACAGTCATACATCCGCTCACAAACCCGTAAAGTGAATCCTAAATGTCCTGCTTTGTATTGAATGTGTGCTTTTGGTTTGTGGATCTGCAACAGATCCACAGAGTTGAGTAAAAAAGTTTAAAAAAGGATTTAAAAAGAAGAAGAACCAGTGTTTGGAAAAGGGGTGGCTCCAAAAAGAGCCTTTGTGTTTATTGTGTGTAGATGATAACTACATATAAATCAGGATACAGTCTTTCAAGTTGTTTAGGAACACCCTGCTGCCTTTCTCTATGAAATGAACTCCATCACTTCTATAGATACCATCCATGTCAAGGCATAAATTGTTGTTGCATACAGAGCCCATGTTATTTTCTCTGAGGAATGCAGAAACAGATTTTTTTACATGTTTCCTGACTTTGTCTATCTGTAGACAGAATTTTTTGACCACTTCCATTTCTTCCTATGGCAAATGTGGGAGAAAACCAAGGCAGTGTGAGGGAAAAGTTTTATTAATTGACCAAAGGTATCCTTCATTAGGTTCTCCAGTCCAACCCCAGTAAGTGTGCCTAGGTCATTGCCACCACAGTGCACAATCATGAGGTCTGGATGTTGGCAATCAACAATGCTTTCAACCAAAGGCAGCAATTGATACCACTTTAACCATCTCTGGCCAATCCAATTAATCTCCACATTAGGCAAATCCAAGACCCTGTCAATGCCACTCTTTCTACCAAACTCTCTGGCCCAAAACACAAAGCTATGGCACACAATCCACACTCTGACCATTTTGAAGGCAAGAGGGAGTAGTACACAGGAGAAGGCTGCAGCTAAATGAGACATATTTAAAATGAAAGGCAGTTAAAATGGAGGATAGTACCTAAAATATAATGATCATTTTTGATTGGATAGTGTAAATATGCTGGTGGCTAAACTAGGTAGTGATATTGAGATAAAAGTAAGTATATGTGTGATTGGCTTTGGAGAAATAACAAAAAGTAATGGTGTTTGGGATATGCTTATAAATCCAAACACTCAGCAACACCTGCTACAGTAGGTTTAGAAGTTAGTATGCTGCTCTCAAAAAGTGTGCTGAACTTTTGACCTACTGTTACCAGAGAATGTTTCAAACTTGGTCACTATGGTAATGGAGCTACAGGAGCATGAGGGGGAAGGGAAGAGAAAAGACTAGACTTCTACCATGACATGAGAGTAGTATTAAACGAAAGGTCAAATAAGGAGTGTTAGGTTTCAGATTTAATTAATTGCACCAAGTCAAGCATAAATTAGATTGTTTACCAGTAGCATTATGAAATGGGTTTTCAGGCTCCCGTGTGCATTTGCAGATTTGTCACAAATTTACACGGGGGGCCCGCACTGAGCACAGCAACAAATCTGCGGAGTCACCCAAAACCCCAACCAAATTGGGCTGCATTAGAGGAGTCTTAGAAAGGGTTAACAATACTGACCATTCAGAAGTAATATAACAAAAGTGAAATAATGAAAGGAAGGTTGTGATTTGTTTTCTGCTGGAGTATCCTTGAAAGCAAAGTTGAAAAGGTTGCCATTGATGGCTCCCTTGTATGAGAGTGGTATCCCATTCTTATGCTGGATAATCCACACTTTCAGTGAGAAGAGTTTCTAAGTGATACTGACAAAAAAAATTGTAGACCAACAAAGACATTTAAAACAAGGAAAAGGTGACAGTGGTCAAAGCTCAATGCTAGCACTTCACAAATTTAGGAAAAAAGTAAACAGAGACAAGTAGCGTGTGCTCAATGGACAGAGAGACATTATGTCACCAAAATAGTGTTACAAAAATATAAGAAAGAAACTTTCAAATATTCACAATATGAAAAATATTTCTAGAGCACTACGACATGTTAATATAAGGTTTGTCAATCCAACAGGTCTAAGAATGTTACTCAAAGCAAACAGATGGAAGTCAGGTCGACAAGAGTCCAAAGTATATGAGGTAGGCCTGGGTGGTAAAATCCGCTCCGCTTGCGGAATTTACGGAATTTTGGCAATTCCGCATTCCGCGGAGAATGCGTAATTGCCGTAAATTCCGCGATCCGCGGCGTAGCGGAATTTTTTCCTTGTTCGCGCTTTAAAAATGTGTGTTCGCGCACGCGGTAACTTACCGGGATCCCTGCGTTCGCCGACGAGTTTTCCTATCCGTTCGCGTGCGCCACGAGATTTTGGTAGCCGGCCGCGCGATCCCGCGAGAGTGTGCGATCACGAACACGTCATTCGGGCGCGCCATCGGACATCCGCGTTTGCGAACAGGAAACACGCATCGCGAACGGGCGGGACAAGTGAAACAAGATGGCCGCGCCAATTGGCGACCGCATGGGCAAGTTCGCGAGATATTTCCCCCTGAGCACGCAAACAGGAAAAACGCATCGCAAACGGGCGGAACAAGAAATTCCGCGTGCTCGCGGAGATTTTTTACATCTTCGCGGAACTTTGCGTAACGCGACTACGCAAATTCCGCCCAGGCCTAATATGAAGACGCCAGACAATTTTAAATGTCCAAAGCACTTTTAATGTTCCTATTTGTCTTCAATTTCTGTAAAATCCAGACATAAAACAGCCAACACGTGTTTCGTCGTTTTCAACGACTTTTTCATGGCTCACACGGTCTTTAATGAATATGTCTATTTTGAAGGTGCATCCAGCAATTAAGGCGTCAGTCAATAACTTCCACCTTGGAGCCCCGAGGACAGAAGTCTAGAAGTATGGATCAATTTAAAAAAAAAAAAGGTTTGCCCAATACTGTTTGAAAGTAGACATATTCATTAAAGAGCGTGTGAGCCTTGAAAAAGTCATCGAAAATTACAAAACACGTGTCGGCTGTTTTATGTCTGGGTTTTACAGAAATTGAATACAAATAGGAACATTAAAAGTGTTTTGGACATTTAAATTCGTCTGGCGTCCTCATATACTTTGGACTCTTGTTGACCTGACTTTCATCTGTTTGCTTTGAGTAACATTCTTGGACATGTTGGATTGACGGACCTTATATTAACATGTCGTGGTAATCTGGAAATGTTTTTCAACAAAGACATTTCTCAGGTATGTGAATTAGGCTGTACTTTAAAGAAAATATGTGTATCAAAAACATGTGTGTATGAGGTGGATGAAAGTGTTTAACATGTACAAAAGTGTAAAATGGAGGATAAATGGAAGAGCACATGATGATAGTAAGGAATAATATAGTGACCAGCAAAGGAGGAAGAAACATTTGCAAAGAGTATCAAAACTTATTTTATCAAGTTACTAAAAATGTATATAGATGATAAATATCAGTAAATAAGTGATTAGTATATAGTTTGTACCAAGTGAGAAACGCAACCTGGTATTTATACTGCTAGTTTTAGTTTTGGAGAAGTGAGTTTGAACAGCATACTACTATAGCCAGAGAGTAAGTAATATACTGCATTAAATTAGGCTTTAAAACCACCATACGCCAACACTCACTAACACAGCTATTAAGCTGTACATAGAGTGATTTACATACCCATTAAGAGACCCATACAGTTACTAAGACAGGTAGTCATACACTGACATAGTTACATACAAATCCACTGACACAGCCACAGAGGCACTTATGCAATCACTTAAATATATACTTAGGTACTGATGCACCTAGTCACTTATCCATAAAGTAACTCTTAAACGTATCTATAAGTTCAAAGTGACACTCTTACTGTGAATGTTACACACTGCATAATTGCAGCACTTATACACCCAGTTGTAGTGTCAGCAAACCGATTATGTACACAAAAGTGGTATAGCTAGACAATAGCTGACACAGTGAGAAATACACTAAGAAAAGTATTCACACACCCATTTAGTCACCTATACATCCACTAACATACTCACTGACAATAATACGCCACTGAGACACGCAGGCACACACTGATCCATACACTGAGACAGCCAGGCACACACTGATGCATACACTAACATACCCAGGCACACACTAATGCATACATAATGACACCCAAGCACACACAGATGCATACATTGATGTGCCCAGACATACACTGATGTGTACACTGACACACTCTAATGCATACAGTAGTCCACCGAGACACACAGTGATGCATACACTAACACACCAAAGCACACACTCATGCATACGCTAACACACCCAGGCACACACTGATGCATACACAGGCACACACTCATGCATACACTAACACACCCAGGCACACACCTATACTTACACTGACACACTCAGGCACACACTGACGCATACACTGACACACCCAGGCACACACTTATGCATATGGTGACATGGCCACACATACACTGATGCATACACTAACACCGAGGCACACACTGATGCACAAACTAACACACACACTCTGGTTCATACACTAAGATACCCAGGCACATACTGATCCATACACTGACATGCCCCAGGCAGATAGTGATGCATACGCTGACACACTCAGCTGTACTCTGATGCATACAGTAGCACACCCAGGCCTACCCTGATTAATACACTAACACACCCAAGCAGACACTGATGGATACACTGTTACACCAAGGGGCACACTCATGCATACACTAACACACCCAAGCACACACTTATGTATACACTGACACACCCAGCCACACACTGATCCATACACTAACACACCCAGGCACACACTTATGCATACACTGACATGCTTGGGCACACACTGACGCATGTGACACACCCAGGCACACACTGATGCTTATGGTGATACATCCAGGCACACACTGATGCATACAGTGACACACCCAGACACACACTGATGCATACCCTGACACACCCAGGCACACACTGATTTAAACATGAAAAGTAACAGACTTAGAGTGGCTATAACATAGTGATATAACTGTTTATCTAGGTAATTAATTGCTTAAATTATGTTATTTATTAGTATATAATGCAAAGCTAAATGCATTGATTTGTTTTTTCTTTCAACATCTACTTGTACTTAAAAAAAGAGAGTTATAATGCCAAAAGAAAGAGAAAGAAGAAAGAAACAGAGGAAAGAATTCTGTCTCCTTACAACTGAGCGAGAAAACGGACATAATGAGGAGAATGTGTCTAAGGAGAAAAGAGTTGCTGGTAAGAAAACTAAGAACTTCTTAAAATAGTATGTGGAAAAATGCAAAGTGAGCAAAATCATGCACATAAAAAGCAAAGTTTCAAATCAGCTAATAAAGGAGATGAACTAAGTGATATTAAAAGTACAAAATCTTCTAAGAAAGCAGATGGTTTAACAAGATGACAGAAGCAATCTAAGGAAAAAAGAGTTAGACTGTTAAGTAGTAGGGTAATACAGAATTTGGTACGAACTAAGAGGCAGGATAAAAAGAGAAGAGAAGCAGCCAAACAAAAACAACATATTGAGACTATAGTTGATAAAGCATTTGCCCTGAAAAGATAACTATCTATTTTGATACTGAACAGAATGAGAACACTGGATGAAACAGTGTTGTCTATGAAGAGAAGAAGCCAATAAAATACTTGTGAATAGAAGTAAATTTTGTAAACTTTTCAGAGGAGAATGGAAGCATACATCCAGTACTGAGCCTTTCTTTAATGAAGAAAGCTACTTCCAAGAGAACACATTAGTGCATGCAGTTGAAACATCTGGTCGATGTTATGGAGTGAGAGATGGTACTCCCATTGTATAAGAATAGATGGTTCCTAGGAATGTAGTGGAAGTGATAGTAGAAGAGGTACAAGAAAGACGTAGACAGGCCTCTGTTTACAAATGGAACTGTAGCAGTATTTGCAGTGTTTGTCAGAAATCAATTGATATATTTCCTACGTGGGTTTCCATGCAGAAGTCTGAAACAGAAAATTGAAATTTTGAGATTAGATCCATGCAAATTAAGGAAGCATACTAATTTACAGGGACATTCACTGGCATGTCTATTGAAGAAAGTGTGCAGAGGCCCCTTTCATCACTTCAAAATGTTAGCTGCTTACTCTAAAATGCTAAATTTAGTTAGGAGACTTTACTTTGTGAAAATTCCTGCCTTATGTTTAGGAGAAATTAATAGAGCTCTATTGCATGATACAGTAGCAGAGGTAGAAAAAGTTTGTGAACTTATACAGTTTTGTTTCTTTGGTCCTGAAGAGGAGTGTAGGGAAAATGAGGAGTTGGTATCTGCATGTGTAGAAGAGCAGGACACAGGTATTAGTAATTATAACTTTACACAAGAGATTGCAAAGTTTAACACAATTTCTTCAGAGAAACCAAACTGTGTTTGTATTTGTTATCAATGCACTCACTACAAAAGCCAAACTCAAAATGTTGTTTTGTTCTCAAAAGCTGAACAAGAGAATAGAGATAAGTGGCAAGAATTTGCTGTATATTTATTTGTAGAAGAACACTTTGATTTATCAACACGGCAAATGTAAGCAATGCTATAATTAGTTAGAGGATAACATATTGTCTGCCAAGGTAATACATACCAAGTTAGAATTAGTTTCAGTTCCAGAAGAACATAGAGAATTAAATATTTATGAATGAATTCTCCCACAATCTATGCACCCTTTTCAAGCAGTAGTTCGTTTGGAACCAAAGACTGGGAAACTACCACCGACAGAGCTACAGAAAGGCCGTAAAGGGAATTCTTACCTTTAGATTTTAAACAGAATATTGAAACTGTTGGTGTAGAGAGAGATATTGATGAATCACTTACCATTCTTGTAAATGGTGTCCCTACCAAAAAACAAACAAATCTGCCAAGAGCTAGTAGATGTTAATAAAGTAAACAAGCCACTTTATACCTGAAACAAAATATTATTTATTATAAAAGTGTTGATGTTGTTGGAGATGGAAGTTGTATGGAGGATGAAATGTTACCATCAAGTGGTCAGATTGAAAAACTGGATAGAACCAAATCAGAAGAAATATATGAACACTATAGTATCAATCCACTGCATTCTAAAGACATTATTGGTGATGCTATTGATCTGTTTTAAATGAAACAAGCAAAAGGAGCTCCAACAAATGTGTGGGAGAAAAGTTAAGAGGCTCGCTGTTTTCCACAACTATTTCCCACTGGAGTAGGTGGCCGGAATGACGACCGCCCCATACAAATACCAGCAGCTGAGAACAGGACAACCAGATTATATTCAGAGGGCCCTAGATTTCAGCAATGTATTCCATACATATTCCATCTATTATATGAGAGTGATTTGTCTGGACTATCATATGCTGTAAACCACATACTGAAGACAGTAGCAAATCTACAAAATCTCTCTGCAAAATAAATTGTTGGCAAAGTTCATAGTAAGGATGAATTGTTGGAATACAATTTGATTAATTTGATGGCATTCCGACTTGGGACCAGCGAGAATTGGTATCGTCTTCATGGTGAACTAAAATGTATATACGAAACTGAGGTGCACTTACTTGGTTTGTGATACTCAATTGTGAAGAGCATGTGTGGAATGGCTTATTTGAGATTTTGAGAGAAGCAAACTCAAACATTAAGGACGTCCATTTGAAGACAGTAGAAGAACTTTGCTCTTTGGATCCTGCTAATGTTTGTAGATATTTTAACCATGGTTTTCAAGCCATGCTATCTTTTATCTGCAACAAAACAAATTCTCTTCTTGGCAAAGTTACTGATTTCTTTTGGCATGAAGAGTTCCAAGCAAAAGGTGCTCCTCATATTCACATGCTGTTATGGATAAAAGATGCATCAAAATTTGGAACAGACAGTGATGACTCTGTACTCTCTTTCATTGAACAGTATGTGACATGTGCCATGGCAAAAGACAGTGGAGAAAAAGGCCTGAAACAGCAAGTCCTGCACTTTTGACACATAGATGTGGCAAGTACTGTCATCAAAAATACAGTGTGAAATTTTACACAAACTGTCATTTTGGAGTTCCAAGAGCTATAATTTCCAAAGGAAGAGTGAACAGTTGTTTATCTGCAGTCAGACATACACTGACTTGAAAATCACCGAAAAGCACACATAATCTCAAAAGAATAGAGGCCTCCAAGTATATTAATGACTATAATCCTGTGATTCTCAAAATGTGGAATGCCGATATGTATATTCAATTTGTGGCAGACAGCTCCATTGCTGTTGCTCGTTATGTGACTTCCTACATACCAAAATCAAAGAAGATGGAGATGGAGGAGATATGGGAAGAGATTTCTTCTGAAAAGTCTTAAACCAAGAAATTGTACAACTTCAGTCTGAAGATGCTTTCACATAGGGAAATTGGTTTCTATGAATGCTGTGATTGGTTAACCTCAGCCAATATACTTGACGTCAAGGAGAATTGTTTGAGTAAGTCTAGGCCTCACATGCATGTGAAATAGAGTTTTGAAGTCTTTTCTGGAAATTCAGTACCTAGCAGAGTTGGACCCAGAAAGTACAGACATTGTGAAAACAAATATGTTAGACACTTACTATCCAAGAAGGAGTCCACATCTAGAAAATATGTGTCTTTATGAAATACTTCAACACTATAGATACCGAAACAATGCAACACAGAACAAAGATGAAGGGAACTATGCAGTAATTGGTTGCGATGGTTGTTTGGTTCAACACACAAAAGGAAGTCTAATTAACCAAAGAAAACCTAGTTGTGAAACTCCTGAAAAACTCCTGAAAGTTTCTCTATTTTGCACTTCTACAACTGTTCAAGCCTTGACTTTCAGAATCGGAATTACTTGGAGAATTTAACTGCAAGGAAGTTTCTTTTAACACTGTGAAAGACAACATTCAGTGTTTACAAACTATTTGAGAATGTTAAATGATGATATTGAACAGGAAGAAACAATTGCTGCTGAGATAGCTAAGGAGAGTTCACAAAGCAGCCAAAGTTCAGGATCGCTAAGTCAAGATCCTCTAGGACAACAAATTATTGAAAATGAAGGTTCCATAGCCATGAATGAGGTAAAGACTGCAATGCAACAAGCAAGACAGGAAAGTGTTGATTTGGAACAATTAGTTGGAAAACTGAATGACGAGCAAAAAGAAATATATATGGAGGTAAAAGAGAGAATAGAGCATGGATTTCTTCATGAGAAGAAACAGTGTACATGCACATCATTTAAGTCAATACTATTATATGTCAGTGGTCAAGCTGGCACAGGTAAAAGCTTTTTAATTGACGTTTTCACTGCTTTCCTTCAGAGGACTACAGACTCTAATTTGTCTTGTGTAGTAACAGCACCCACTGGATTAGCTGAACACAACACTAAAGGAATTACTTTACATCGACTACTCATGCTGACTGTGGAACACAACACCAAACTGGAGTAAAAAAGTTATTCGGTGAAGCTTGTAATTAAGTCTCAAGAGTACTGAAGAAATTGAAACTTTTAATCATTGATGAGGTGAGCATGGTCTCAAACTTCTTGCTTTGCTTTGTACACTTGAGAAGGCAACAGATTCTAAAGACAGACTATGATATCCTGTTTGGAGGAAAGCATTTAATTGTGTTCGGCGATCTACTATAACTTACCTCTGTGACAGAACAGCCTGTGTTCAAGACACTTATCCATGATGAAACTAGAAATTCTTTGGGAAGTATTGGAAATTTGAACATTTGGTTAAACTTCTAATTCAAAGAACTACTTAGGAATATGGGTCAAGCATCTGACGTTGAATATGGAAATATTCTGGAGGATATTAGAGTAGGAGTTCTCACAAAAGAGGGGAAACATTTCTCAGAAAATTGACTTATAAGAAACGGTTTCCCACAAACAAGACAGCAGCAAAACTAATGTTCAATTTCATTAAAGAAGGAAAAGCCATTGTCTGTCTAATGCCTACACTTCAAGAGTGCTCCTTTTTAATGAAGAATTACTAAAATTGCATTTTTCACAGGGTGCAGCGTGTACTCACTCATTTTTGACGAGCGGTGGTGTTCGTCAGGAGTGTATACATGCCCCTTTTTTGTTCACCTTGTATGTGAATGGGCTAGAGTCTGCGCTTTTATCAGTTTCGGCTGACTGCCCTAAGGTTGGTGATAGATTTCTCTCTGTCTTATTATATGTGGATGGCGCAGTCCTTATGGCTCGGACTACACACAGGTTGGATTTACTGCTGGCCAGGTATGCATTTTATATGGGGCACCTTGACTTGTCAAGTAACTTTTCGACGGCATATGTAATGGTAGTGGGCCCCAAATCGACAAGCTACAAGACTTTTAAGATATGCAATATTACCCTGAGCAAAGTTAAGGCGTTCCCTTACTTGGGTGTTTTATTTGATATTACCAATTGTTGGAAACCTTTGGTTGAGTCAAAAAGATCAGAGTCTGTAAAAACAATGGGGGCAGTTTTTAGTTTTGTACATAGGCTTGGCTCCAGGGCACCAAGGGATCTCGTAAAAATCTATCAGGCCAAGTGCATTGCACAGCTTCTTTATGGCAGTGAGGTCTTGGGGTATGCCAAGTTGGATCGGATCCAAACGATGGAGAATAATTTTTTACATAAGTTGGTTCAGGTCCCTCAGTCTACCACAGCCTACCACAGCTTTTTCCATGCATATGGAGCTTGGGCTTGAACAAGTTTCGACCAGATATCTTTAAGCCTGCTCCTGTGCTGGATCAAGATCTGGAGCAGGGCAGAACTGAAGCTAACCCGGTTGATCCTTGAGCACTGTTTGGCCCTGGATTGGGTAAACAGCATACCATTGACAGCTTATGTTAAGGCTGTCTTTTCTTCCATTGGTAGGTCTGATATTTTTGTGAACCCTACCTCTCTCTCCATCTGCGAGCTGGGGATCGTCAAAATGTTGGTTTTGGAACGCCCTCATTTGAAGAGAGAAGGCTTAAAACTCCAGAAGCCATCAGTTTGAGGCCACATGCTTTTAAAAACTGTGTAGGGGATGGAGCCGTATCTGGTCATGGTTCAGTCACAGCATGACAGGATTTTATTGGCCAGGTTCAATTAATTGCACCATTTCTTGGCACCTCCATGTGGGTGGGTACGGCCTGAGGTAAGGGCACCCTGCGGTTGCAACAATTTGTCTCCACAGGACATGTTGCATTTCACAATGTTTTGTCCTTATTTTAAATGGCTGAGGAAGCGTTTTTTTATTCCCTTATTGAAGTCTCTGAATCTGAAACAAGTTAGGCCTTCCCTGATGTATCTTTAAATGCTTCCCACTGAGCATGTGATTTTTACTGTTTTATTCTTTTTAGGAGCTGTCTGGGTGTCTAAGAGAACGAGACCTGATTAATTGTTTTAATGTTCATATTTTCATGAATAATCATACTGTTTGTATTTTTTTTTAATCATGAATTTTATATTATTGTTTTAGATCTGTATTCTTTTATGGTGATTTTATCTACCGAATAAAGATTTATATTGATTGATTGATTACTAAAATTGGAAAAAGAAGACATTTTGCAAATTATAGCAATAGACAAAATCTGTTTCCAGAACTGTGGGATTAGAAAAGTGTTAATGTGTTTGCAAGAATTTTATTTTGCGGTGAAATTTAGATGTTGAGGAGGGATTAGTTAATGGTGCTTTGGGGTAAAGTAATTGATTTCATTTGCTTTCCCAATAGGGATGAGGTTGAATACCTAGCTATAAAATTTGATCAGGTTGTTGGCGTAAAGCAGATTGGAAGGTCTGTTGCACATTTTTTGCTTGTTAAAGACTTGTATGTTTGGAGGAAACAGTTCCCAGTTTCTCTAGCATATGCTGTGACAACTCATAAATCTCAAGGTTTAAGTGTAGATGCAGCATTCATTAATATTGGCAGTACTGTGTTTAAGAAAGGTATGTCATATGTAGTGTTATCTTGAGTTAGAACATTGTCCAATTTGTATTTTATTGCATTTGATGACATCAAAGTAAGTGCTGATCCAAGTTCTGTGAAAGAATACAATCGGTTGAGAAGTGTTTATGCTCCTCATTTAGGACAGTATACAATTTATGAAAAACGCATAATCTGTCCAAAGTGAACGCTTACAAAAGATTGTACTGATGTTGAAAAGAAGGAAAAGAAGGAGAACAAGTAAGCTGTTAAGAAGAACAAAAGTGACAATGAGAGAGATTTTCTAGGTTACCATGTGTCAAACCCTTCTGTTGTCAACTGCTATGCAAATGTTGTTCTCAATGTACTCTTCCAATTACCTCATCTTGTATATGGAATTGAACAGAATTAAACAGAAACCACAGAAGAGATTGTGTTCTGCACTGTGTGCTTTGTTCCAATGTTTATGTAGTGATAGGACTGTAACATACTGTGCTTCACACATTTGAGACCTTGTAGACACATACATTGACACACCCAGGCACGCACTCATGCATACGCTAAGACACCCAAGCTCACACTGATGCATACTCTCACACACCGAGGCAGACACTTATGCATACACGGACATAGCCAGGTACACACTGATGCACACACTACCACAGCCAGACACACACACTGAGACACCGAGGACACTCTCATGCATACACTAAAACAGCAAGGCACAAACTGATGCATACAATGACACATCAAGGCACACACTGATGCATACAATGAGACACTCAGACACAGACTCATGCATACACTGAGACACCCAGACACACTTATGCACATTCTGACATACCTAGGTATACACTCATGCATACACTAACACACCCAGGCACAAACTGATGCATACACTGATACAGCCAGGCACACACTAATGCATACACTCACACACCCAGGTGGACACTGATGCATACACTGACACAGCCAGGCACACACTAATGCATTATGCTCACACACCCAGGCAGACACTGGTGCATTTGCTAACACACCCAGGCACACACTCATACATACACTGAGACAAATAGGCACACACTCATGCATACAGTACCAGGCACACACCGACATATATACTGACACCCCATGCATGCACTAATTCATACGCTCACACACCCAGGCACACACTGATGCATACACTAACACATCCAGGCAAAGCCTGATGCATACACTGAGACATCCATGCACAGACACATGCATACACTGAGACACCCAGACACACACTTATGCACATGCTGGCACACCCAGATACACACTCATACATATACTAACACACCAAGGCACACACTCATGCATACACTAACACACCTAGGTATACACTCAAGCATACACTGACACACCCAGGCACACACTGATGCATACACTGACACAGCCAGGCACAAACTGATGCATATGCTCACACACCCAGGCAGACACTGCTGCATACATTGACACAGCCATGCATACACTAAGGCACCAAGGCACACACTCATACATACACTGAGACACCCAGGCACATACTCGTGCATATGTTGACACAGCCAGACACACAATCAGTCATACACTGAGATACTTAGGCACACATTCATGCATACACTAACACACCCAGGCACACACCAACACATACACTGACACACCCAGACACACACTGATGCATACACCATCTCACCCAGGCACACACTGATGCATATGCTCATACACCCAGGCAGACATTGATGCATACACTAACACACCCAGACACACGCTAATACACAATGCATATTAAAAACATCTACATTATGCTATTAAATACTATTAAAGTTTTTTTTTTGTCAAAGATCTTTTTATTGATTTCAAAGATATAACGATACACAGGAAGGGTAAACAACATATCGGGGAAGGCAACCCCAATGCGATGTGTACACCGATTGTTACAGAGTGCTATAGTGCGGTATACAGTTTGTGAACTAGGAATCGGCAATTTGTTTGATATTCTCAACGTGCAACTCCCAGGTTTTCCCCAGGACCCCCAAATACGATCAACATCTTAAACCCAGGGGAGATCCACATAGGTTTTGCGATCTGCTTTCCCTCCCCCTCCAACCCCATAACAATAAAAACAACACAAAATATTCAAACTAAGGTGTCATGGTCAAAGAAAATTCAAGAAAAGCTGCTGTTAAAGGCCTGGCCCCAAGGGGAGGGGAACCCCTCCATCCTCGAAGCCTCCTCCACGTGTTGGGGGAGTCATTAGGAGTTCTAGATATGAAAAAGTTGGAGAACTCGCAGCCTCGGACCACAAGCAAACAGGGGCAGCCCCTCCGAGAGGTACTCGACCAGCGGGGCCCACACATAGTCAAATCCCTTACGGGAGTCCTCCATGATGTCTGCCATTCTCTCCATCGCCAATGCCCACCATAGCCTGGCGTGCCACTGAGTGAGGGAGGGGGCCTCTGTTTTCTTCCATGCGGCCGCAACAGCCATCTTTGCCGCCCCGAGTCAGGGCCACATTACAGACCTGTCCCCATGCGTCTGGCGCTTCAAGGTGGAGTCCCGGATCCCCAAGAGTGTGTGTTCTAGTGAGTCTGGAATTGGGTAGCCCAAGATCAGTTTGATTTGTGTCAGTACCTCCTTCCAGAAGGGTTTAATGAGGGGACAGTCCCACCAGATGTGTCTAAAGTCTCCCAGTAGCCCGCAGCCTCTCCAGCACCTGTCCGAGGAGTGAGGGAAGATGGTGTGAAGCCTCTGGGGGTGTAGGTACCAGTCATACATAATTTTGTAGTGTGGCTCCCTTAAAAACATTGAGCGATTGAACTTGGGCATGTCCCTATATAGGGAGGCCCATTGTTTCTTCTGTAGTGGGGCGTCCAGGAGAGCATCCCAGCATCTTTGGTATCTGGGGACGTGATGGGAACCCAATGCCCGTATGAGTGAGTATAGGAAGGAGATGGTCCCCCTTGAGGAAGCCCCAGACTGGGCAAACTTCTCAATTGGGAGTAAATCCCTAGTGGCGGCCTGTTTTATCTGCGGTTGAAGGACCCAGTGCTTAAGCTGCATATAGTGGAATACCTCGACTGGCTGAAGATGAAAGGTGTGGGCACACTCCGTAAAGGTTAACAACCTCCCCCCCTCAAACAGGTGCGAGAGCATGAGACAGCCCCCCTCCCGCCAAGCGTCAAAGGGGCCTTCCTGTAGAGCCGGAGGAAACTCGGGGTTGAAATGTATGGGCGTGTATGGGGAAGGGAAGGTAGTGAGAGGAGTGGATCTGTTCAGTGCATCCCAAACCCCCAGGGTGGTTGCCGTAGGGGTGCTGATATAGGCATTGCGTGGTCGATGCTGTTTGTGCTTCCACAGGAGATCCCAGATCGTTCTCCCTGTTATTTGGCCATCGATATGGAGCCAGAGCTTTTCTGACTCTCGAAGGGACCATTCTGAAATCACCCTCAATTGAGCTGCCCTATAGTATCCCAGGAAATCTGGTAAGGCCAAACCTCCCTCTTCCCTTGATCGCGCTAGCACCCGATTAGAGAGTCGTGCTCTTTGCCCCTGCCAAATGAATTTAGTGATCATTGTTTTCAGTTCGGAGAAAAGCGCCCAATCCACGGCGATCGGAAAGCCGTGGAAAAGATACAGTAAGCGCGGGAGAACGTTCATTTTTATAGCGTTTACCCGCCCTATCCAGGAGAGGTAAGCTGTCCGCCATCTAGCAAAATCAGCTTTAAGCTGACGCAAGAGAGGAGGGTCGTTAGCTCCGTAGAGGTGCTCCAATTTATGGGTGAGTTTGATGCCCAGGTAAGTAATGTCTTTGTGCGCCTTCTGGAAGGGGGTCGTACTTTCAATAGCCCGCATGGATTCCGTAGGCACCGTGAGATTAAGGAGGAAGGATTTCGAGAGGTTTACCTTGAAGCCTGAGGCCTGCTCATAGGAGGCTAGTTCAGCCTGGATTGCTGGGAGAGAGGAATGCGGCCTCGTAACTGAGAGAAGCACATCATCCGCAAATAGGGATGTCTTGTGTTCGTCCGAGCCAAATGGGACCCCCCTCTGTCCGGGTTGGAGCGTATGCGCTCCGCGAAGGGTTCTATGCTGAGCGCAAATAGGAGGGGGGATAAAGGGCACCCCTGACAGGTGCCCCTCGAGAGGAAAAAGGGTTCCGAGGCGACCCCATTTACCACGACCTTTGAGCGTGAGGCGCAGTAGTTCGCCCGGATCATGTCAATGAATGTCTCGGCAAATCCAAACCGACGCAGGGTACGCATCAAAAAGGCCCAGTCGATCCGGTCAAAGGCCTTCTCCGCATCAAGCGAGAGAAGGACCGCAGGGATGGCCTTCCTCTGTGCTTTCTCGATGAGGTGAACTACCCTTCGTAGATTATCATGGGACTGCCTCCCCTTGATAAAGCCCGCCTGGTCGGGTTGCACGAGAAATGGCATGATGTTTTCCAGGCGGGTAGCCAAGATTTTGGAGTAAAGCTTAGCGTCCAGATTTAGGAGCGCTATAGGGCGGTAAGAAGCGCAGTTGGTGGGGTCTTTCCCTTGTTTGGGAATGATGGAGATCAGCGCCTCACCCATCGAAGGGGTCACCTTGTGTGTGGCAGCGATATCATTAAAAAGCGTCACCAGGTGGGGGACAAGTTCCATAGCAAATGTACGATAGAAGTTTAAGCGAATCAATCGCCTTTTGGACCTCTGTGGCTGAAATGGGACTACCCAATTCCTCATTGGCGGAGGCTGGGACCTGAGGCAGGGAAAGGTCTTCCAGATACTGATCCTGGACTTGCGTGTCTAGGTGGTCTGCAGTGTACAGGGATTGATACAATTCCCCAAAAGCCCTGGCTTTCCCCATTTCACTCTGGTGGGAAACCCCCCTCCCATCGACTATGCACTTGATGTAGTCCTTCTCCTGCCGCACCCGTAGCTGACGTGCCAACATCGAACCCACCTTGTTCCCTTCCTCATAGTTGCGGGCTTGTAGTCGAAGCAGAGTTTTTTCCGCCCCGTTAGTGTAGATAGCTTGAAGTTTTCCTTTAACCTGTGTAACCTTACGGAGTGTTTGTACCGAAGGAGCGGACTTGTGATTATTTTCAGCGGAGCGAAGTTCACCCTCGAGAAGAAGGCGTTCTCCCCCACATTGTGCCTTGAGCGTGGCCTCTAGCTCAATACACTTCCCCCTAATAACTGCCTTGAAGGCGTCCCAATTGTTGGCTAGTGAGGTTTGGTCCGGGTCGTTGAGGTCAAAGAATTCTGTAATTGCTTTTCTTAAGTCATCCCTAAGGAGTCTGTCCCTACAGAGGAAGTTGGAAAAATACCACCTAGCGAGTTTGGAGCGAGGGGCAGGCCAGTCAAGAACCAGCTCTAGAGGTGCATGGTCCGAGAGGCAGATCGGATGAAATTGAGATCCCGACACTGTATAGAGAAGGGACTGGCTTATAAATGCATGGTCAATCCTGGAGTATGTCCGGTGTGAATGGGAGAAAAAGGAATAATCCTGAGTCGCTGGATGGGCCGCCCTCCAGGCGTCTACTAGTCCCAGCCCCGTCAGAGCTTCTTTCAGTGTTTTGCTAAATATCCCCCCTGGAGCCCTCTGGGAGTGTGAGGTATCCAACGCTAAGTCCCATATCAAGTTGAAGTCTCCGACCAGTAGAATGTCTCCCGTGCAAACCACTCTAGCGTGGCTAAAAAAGAGAGCAGGAAGTCGTGTTGCCCTGTGTTGGGTGCATAAATCGTGGCTATGGTGCAGGCCCGTCCCCGCAGCCCTCCCCTAACCATCACAAATCTCCCCTCTTTATCTGTTTTAGTGTCATGGTGATGAAACGGTATCAAAGTATGAAAAAGAAGCGCCACTCCGTTGTGTTTCGTGTGTGCAGAGGAATGGAAAATTTGTGGGTAGGCCCTATGCCTTAAGAGCTGTTCCTCTGTGCGTGGGAGATGTGTCTCCTGCAGGGCGGCAATTTCAATCTGATGGACGTGTAGGAATTTCCAAATTCGGTTCCGTTTGTTCGAGGAATTAAGGCCTTTCACATTCCAAGTTAAGCAGTTAACACCCATCAGCTAATGTGCGACCTCTCCGCTTGTTGCATCCACTGGGCTCTGAGGGGCGCTAACCCTCCACTCCCACCTCCCCCCCTCCCGCCATAGCACAGCAATCTAAAATGAAAACGTAAAGAACCGTGACACCTAAACAATACGAATGATAACAAAAACATATTATAACTGTAAGCTCGTGGGATCTCCATCACTACGGAGAACCGTAAATCGAGCATTATCTGGGGCGGTCCAAATTCCGCCTTCAGGGCCCATTGTCCTGTTACATAGACACCTGAATGTTAAGAGTTAGGAAAGACCTCGAGTGCCGATGATGGTTGGAGAACCCTCTCCCCCCTCCCCTTCAAACCTCAGCTTCAATCAACAAAGTGAGCGATGTCCGAAGGACAGAAATCTGAGGCCCCTTCAGGACCCATCCGCAGCGAGCCCGACCAAGGCCCCTGCATGCAGAACAACATGTGTATGGCGTGGAGCAGGTACTTCTTCAACCCGTAGTGTTCTTGCCAGACCTCTGTTGTTGTAGCCAAGGGCCCCCCCCTTGCTACCTTGGGCCCGTTGGCTCTTCCTCCGCTCTCGAGGGTGGCACAGGGGATGGAGCTGGCAACTCGGTACCCAAAATAGATGCTGCCTCCTCCAACTCCGTGCAGTGATAATTCCTATTCTCTAGGGAGAAGGCTATTCCAAAGGGATAAGTCCATCTATATTTCGTCTTGCGGTCTCACAATGCTGTCGTGAATGGACGAAAAAGTTGTCGTCTGGCAAGAGTGGCTTGGGCTACATCCTGGTAAAGGGAACATGTTGCGCCCTGGAAGGATACCTTGTCAGATCCTCGTGCTTTCTGGAGAACCCGTTCTTTGATTTTGAAGGAGCTGAACTTTGCTAGAATGTCCCTGGGCTTCTTGGCTTCACCTACAGCGTGGGGTCCCACTCTGTGGACCCACTCCAGATGCACCTCCGGCTCCGAGTCTCCCAGCACCGTCGAAAAGAGACCCACCATGAAGGACTCCAGGTCGGAGCCTTCGCAACCCTCCTCCAGGCCCCTCACCCGAATGTTTTCCCACCGAGAGCGGTTCTCAAGGTCCTCACAACGAAGCACCGTGGCTTTCAGCTGGGAACTCAGATCATGAGAGTGGGCCTCCAAAGGACGTACGTGATCCTCCAGTTCCCAATATTTTGCTTCCAGGTCTAGAGCCCGGGCCCCTATCGAATCAACATCTGCCTGCAGTGACACCAGTCGCCCCCCCATTTCAGCCTGGAACGCATCGAAAGAGGCTCCCATGTCAGCCTTGATGTCATCTCTAAGTTCTTGTTTTAATTCGCACAGTGAGGCCATCAGATCCTCCCGTGTGAGTGGCATCGCTCCGTCCGGATGTGCCGCCCCGTCACTGCCCGTGCCTTTAGGAGTGTGGGTGAAGAAGCTGGAGACCTTTGTGGGTTGTGCCTTTTTGGGTGGCATAGGGACCTACGCCCTCCGCTTGGTCGGGGCCGCACTGCAGTAGGAAGGAGGGTAGTCCCTACTCCGGGGGGGCCTGGGGATCGTCTTGACACCACGATCCTGCGCCCCTGTGTAGGCTGGGAGTACTGCTTGGGTGGGAAGCTGTGCGCGTATTGTCGAATGCGCCGTCCACCTCTTGGTCAACTTATCTCCCTGGCCGGAGTATAGGGAGTTGTTAAAGCACTTCGATTGGGGTCTCGCTGCCTGGAGCTTGCCAGCCGCCGCCCGGGTTGCTCTTCGCCGGGAGCCCGCCCCCCCGGGGCCCGGGCACCTCCTTTGTTCAGTGTGGCCCCAGCTTGCCACAATTCCTTTCTAACCGCTCATAATCTGGGCTCCGCTGGCCAGGAGTGTCTGGGGGGATGGTATCATCCGTGCTTCGCTGCCTCCAAGGGTCTCAGTGGGTCCACCCACGTCACTGACCACATGCCTCCCAGCGCAGTGTCACAGAGTTCCCTGCCCCTAGATCCCTGCCTGGGCAGCGCTTGCTACTTAGAGGGTGGTGGGCCCAGGCCTATCCTGATTACTTGGACAAGGTGCTCAAGGCAGAGGCAGCAGGCTGGATATAGCGCCGCAGACCGGGGCTCCCCCACAAGGCTGGGAGAGGGCACCTGACCACCGCCATCTTAAGGTCAGGCTCCGTTCCAGTAATGGGAGCTCTCAGTGATCCTGCTTGTATTCGGGGAGCCCCCCTACCTCGCTCCAGAGCCGGTGCGCCACTTACTGTCAGGTGCTGGGGGCCGCCGTGCCCCTGAAGGTCTCTTCTCTCCGGGAGGGGGGTCCCGACACTGTGCGCCACCCTCCAAGCACGGGCATCACTGCGGGTCACGCATCACCAAAAAGAAACTGCCAGGGCAGCCAGGGGGTTCAGGAGTGTAGTGCCCCGATATCCGCTGCCTCCTTGGGTGCCGCGGGGGTCTTTTTATGCCTCGGGGCCTCCGCACTTGGAGCTGGGAGCCGGATTGAGGTCAGCTGCCATTTTGGGCATCGCTGCGGGCTAAAGTCTCCGGGATGTGACTTCTTCACGATTCAGCCCCCGGGACATCCAAGGCGCCTCTGGGGACACCCCTTGCCGCTCGACTCCCACACCCTGCAGGTGAGGCGGTTTTGGGAGCTAAAGGTGCTGTAGATTAGGTAATTCGTATCGGGCCTGGAGAGGAGCCGATCGGATTCACGTCCGATCGGCCATGATGGTTGGCCACCTATTAAAGTTTTTTAATAGCAAATAATGTAAACTACTTTCTAAATAAAACTTACATTACACAGACATTAAAATTAAATGTAAAAGTAATGCAAATTTACCCAAAAAACTAAAAAGTTTATATTTACTAAATCATTTGCAAAAAACCCATTCAAAATCACTGAAGAAAGCAAAGGGTAAACAACGGTTACAGTTGGGAAACGTAATTATAAAAAACTAAAAAAATATTACTGACAAAAACCAAAGGTTACATGCACATTATAGTTAGGAAAATAAAATTTAAAAAACCTTAGAAATTCACCGAAAAACCAAAACATTAAAGAGCAGTTATAGTTAGGAAATGTGAATATTAAAAAACCTTATAAATTCACTTTAAAAACTAAGGGCCTCATTACTATGTTGGGCGGAGTATCCTCTGCCCGACATCGTCTCGGTGAAGGGACCGACTGACACCCAACTAATTAGGATGCGACCGTGTTCGGTCGCATGCCTATACTTTACAATGGGAGCACGTATTCTGGCAGGAATAAGTTCTCCCATTGTAATATAGGAGGTGCAGTTTATCCCTGTACCCTGTGGCAGGCACCTCAAGGTGTCTGCCACAGGGTGCAGGGATCAACAGGGGGCACCTTAGGTGCCACCTCGGCCTCCAACCGGAGGCCGTGCACCCATGGGGGCCCTGCTGTGGGCCCCCAAAGTCGATTTCTGACAGCCTTCCTGTGTCGGAAATGCCGGCACAGAAAGGCTGTCAAAAGCCGACATTGCAATCCCTCTGGCAGAAAGAGCCGCCCTTGGGATTACTGACAGCATTCCAACTGGCGGACAGGCTCTCTGAGCCCGTAGGAAGCCAGTCAGAATGATCATTTGGATTCCTTTCCGACCGCCTCTACTGTAATGAGGCAGGCGATAAGGACTCCGACCAGCACATTACGATGCTGTCTGAAAGGCTCCGTCCGACGGTTGGAGCCTTTTCTGACAGCATCGTAATCGGGCCCTAAATTTTACAAGGTCGTTATGGTTAGGAAATATAATTAGAAAAACCTTAGAAATTCACAGAAAAAAACAAAGGTTACAGGAACGTTATTGTTAGGCTTGGATTTCTCTCGTACAAAACCATTGAAATTCAGCAGTTATAGTTACCTCACCTAACTGTAATTCATACACACGCAATCCACTGCTTATGACCTCACATATTACATCACTCATGACATGGTCAGTGATATCACTTATGACATCACTGATGACATCTTCCACAGAACTAATCACACACCCTCATAACCATTCACATACCCTGTGAGACACCCATACAACTAATTAGAGAAACCCACACCTTCTCACTCACCCACTGATATACCTACCCAACCACTTGCACACCCACACACAAAAACATTCAGACACCCATTCAGAACCCATAGAGCCACTAACACCCAGTCACACACCAACATATTCAAATAAGAAACTGACACACCCACACATGCACTCGTCTCCTACATGCATAAAACAAAGCACACAGCAACTCATACAACCACTTACCCAAGCACTCACACACCAACACTGCTACTCAACTTCTCACACACCGATACAGTTATTTACATACCAACTTAGGGCCCGATTCACAAATTAATCTGAGACAAAGTCCTAACTTTACGACTTTCGGTATTCACAAAAGGCATTTTGGAGTAGTAAAGTTAGGATTTTGTCTTAAGTTTGTCTTAAATTTTGGTCTTAAGACAAAATCCTAACTTAAGTTTAACTTAAGTTAGGATTTTGTCTTAAGACCAAAACTTAAGACAAAATCCTAACTTTACTACTCCTAAATGCCTTTTGTGAATACCGAAAGTCATAAAGTTAGGATTTTTCTCAGATTACTTTTGTGAATCGGGCCCAGCCACACTAATATACAACTCGCATACCAATTCAGACATCTAGACAAATGCTCACACACCCATACAACCACTTACCCATTCACTCACAAATCAATACAACCACTGACACAGCCACTCAAAAATCAAAACCTGTTTACCCAACTATTCACACTCCTACACAGTCACTTACACACCCACCACCACTAGGAAACCCACTTACATAACTTTACAACCACTCAGACACCCACTCACACACTTATGCAAAGAGTCACACAACAACTCATATCACATATGTTAGAATTATTATCACTCATTAGTAGTGTACCACAAATAGTAATTTAAGTTATGCTATAGCTTATTAAATATTATAAAGTCTCAGAAACATTTACAGAACAATCACACTCACTGGATGATGTCATCAGTGATGTCATCAATGATGTAATTTGAGGTGTCATCAGTGATTTCACTGACGATGTCATGAGTTATGTAATATGTGAGGCCAGAAGCAGTGCGTTGCAGGAACGTAAGGTATAGTTAGGTGAGGTAACAATCACTGCTGAATTTCAATGGTTGAATGTCCTTGTAACCTTTTGTTGTTTCAGAGAATGTCTAAGGTTTTTTCTTTATTTTCCTTACTATAACATCCCTGTCACCTTTGGTTTTTAAGTATATGCTTTCTTGGTTGATGATGGTTTCATTTCATTTTACATAATTTATTTATAGTTTTGTTACATCAGTGATCATTATTAATGGAATTTTAATCCATTTTTTGACTGATGTAATAAATTATTACATTTATTATTTAAAATAAAAAAGATTTGCCATGTTGGTTTGGAAACTATCACCGTTTTTGAGGATTTTGGTAGGTTACTATTTATTTCATAACATGCTTTTGGCTTTCATTTCTAAGCAATGTGCTACTTTGCTATTTACGTAGCATATTGTGCATTCTTTTGGTTTGTCTACTAAGTTTAGGGCCAATTTGCATAACAGATTGCACCTTTCTTAGTTGAGATAGCTTTGCTCTTTTTGTAATGCTTCTATACATTTGCATAGTGTAGGTTGGGTTATGCCTAATGTGGATTGGAAAGCATTTTGCCAGTTTTCCACTATGTTGTTTGTTTTGGCTTCCTGTTCTAAGGTGCTGTCATTGACATCCCACCGTGGTATTTGGGTTGGCGTCTGTGTCATTCATCTACATTTCACATTGTCTCAGATTTAGTAAGTTACCTGCTATATAGAATATTAGGTTTTATTTTTCATTATTTAGGTTGTCAATATAAAAGGAAAGGCTCCTCATTATGGGCCCGATTACGATGGTGGTCAGAGCGACCGCTTCCGATGAGACAGCGGCGGTTTGACCGCCTCCATCAGGACCAGGGAACCCGGTCTGACTAGCATCGTAATGAGCCCCTAAGTGTTAGTGGTAAATGTATGTGTATGTCTTGGTATCTTCTAGGGGCAGGTGGGGTATCGCTGGTGGCTTTTTAGTTTGTACAATTAAATGTTTTAAATGTTTTAAAGTGGGGATATGCGGTAGTTGACCTGTGTTGTGTTTGGGGACTTTAGGTAGTTTGGCCCTCATTTACGGCACTTTGGCATCTTGCACCTTGCTGCGCTGCCCTACACCAAAGTGAAAGGGTAGGAATGCACCGTATTTAAGCAATACGGTGCATTCCTGTCCTTTCTGACTGTGCGGGCACCATTTTGCCATCCTAGCGCCAACCTAGGCACCCTTGCATGATTGTTTTTTTGCAGGAAGGAGCACATTCCTGCACAAAAACAATCCTTCTAGGGGTTTTCCCCTTACTATGTTTGCTGCAGAATGTTTACATGGTGCAAAAGTGACAAAGGGCTCTCATAAATAACCCCTCTATCTTTAAGGATTTTGATTGTGGGTTCCTGGGAGCTAGGGCTTGCCACTACTATATCATGCAATATCTCTGTTACTTCTATTTCTATGACATTTGGGGGGTGGTTGTGCTCTCTTACATGAATTACAACATCATCTTATGTAGTTGCCCTCCCATTGCATGCATTAGAATAATATTTAATACTTTTCCAATTTATATTTTCTGTTGATTCACTTTTTTTAGCTGTAGGTGTGGGCCATGTGATTTAGTAACTGCTTTCCTTTCTGTGAAGTGATATACTCCACAGCCTCTGTCACTGTATTTTAAAGTAGTGTAGTAGTATAAATATATAGAATATTTTAAACTTTGTACATTTGTTATTTACATGTCAAAATATGCAACTACTTCTATGTTGTATATTTACATGTATGTTCTGTTTAGGTGTTTCACACAGCTTTGCAGCTTTTCCGTTGGGAGTGTTCTGATGTGGAGCAGGTGCTCTCTTTTCTGTTGGATGAAAAAAAATCAAAAGTTTCTTTTTAAATGTCAATTTGTTGGTAGTGTGTAGAGGTCGAGGTTGTTAGGTTTATTTTTGCTCGCTATTTGGTTACGTTAATAGTTTTGTATTAATTCATGTATACTTACTTTCTTATATCTTTTTGCTGGTTTGTGATAGTTGTTATTTTCTGACACTTTATTGCTGTTTCAAGGTGTGGGTTTTCCTGTCAGGAAGTCTATACAAAGAGATAGAATTCGGAGAGTAATTTATTAATTATTTGTTATTTAACGTTTTTAAGTTTAATAAGAATTAGGTTTTAGTTTAAATTCAGGATTTACTTAGTTAGGTAGTTGTTGAAATGTATATATTTCTTCTGTCTCTGTAATGGTCTGGGGAGAAAATCCAGCAGAGTTTCCTCATCTTGCCGCGTTTGTCATCTTTGAAGTAGTTACTTGTTTAAATTAGTTAGCCTTTTATATTGTTGATTTAATTGTTTTTGATTTTATTGGTTAAGTTGTCCATATTTTTATTTTATTGGTTGGTTTTCGGAGGCCACGCCACCTTTCTCCACCACTCTGCAAACACGCCTCCTGGTGCACTGCTGGGTGTGGGATGAAGTCATCTTGGCTGCTGAGGATTCTTGGGGGCCCAGAAGCCCTCCTGTTACCTCCAGCACATCTGACACAGCAGGATTCCTGAGAGCTGGTCAGAGGCCCTGACCCATTTTTCCACCACTCTGCAAATGTGACTATTAGTTAAAAAAACATAGAAATTCACTTAAAAAAACAAAGGTTACAGGGACGTTTTAGTTAGGAAATAGAATCTGAAAACCTTAGAAATTCACTTAAAAAAACAAAGGCTATAGGGTCGTTATAGTCAGGAGATAGAATTTAAAAAAACCTTAGAAATTCACTGAAAAAAAAGGTTACAGGGACATTTTAGTTAGGCTCAGATTTCACTCATACAAAACCAGTGAAATTCAGCAGTTATAGTTATCTGAGATAACTATAAAGTACGCCCCCACAATGCACTGCTTATGACCTCAAATATTACATAACTCATGACATGGTCAGTGACATCACTTATGACATCACTGATGACACCTCAAATAACATCTTGCATGGCTCTCTGGTGGCTGGATAGTGTACCCCGAAGTGATTGCATGCACCTTGCACTGACGGGTGCAGATGGCTCAACCTCTGATTGCCTGATCATTGGTGCATGGATTGTGTGCCAGGAAGATATCGAGACACTACCCACTGTCACAAGCACAGACTGCTCTATGCTAGCTCTGATCATGACTGACACTCTTTTAGAGGAAGCACCCAACTCCTGTCCAATAAATCATGTACTCCTGGCTCACAACAGGTGGTCAGAGACAAAGCCCCTCTGCTGTTGATTTTCACATAATAGTCTGGCGATATTTGCGCTGTCAAATCATACCACAAAAACGGTCTACCAGACCGCTTAGGAAACAGTTATGATGTTAATTTTATGACTTCTTAAAATATTTATTACAAGCCACTTAGTGGGTAAAGTTAGTTTACATGTCCAAAATCATACCATACAAACGGTCTACCAGACTGCTCTGGAAACAGTTATAAAGTTAATTTTTGGACTTTTTAAAATATTGATTATTAGCCCACTTTGTTGGTAAAGTTGGTTTACATGTCCAAAATAAAGCCAAAACACAGCCCATGCACAGATCTGTCAGACCAGCCCTACGGGAACTGCCAAATTGCCCTAAAGGCGAGTCCGACTCTGTCAAAGACAATATTTTTAGCATTATAGTCACTGGGGCATGAACAAATAGTATTCTGTTGCCCCTATTTCTGTGAAGCAACTATATTCAACAAATCCTCCTCAACAGCAAACAGGCTCATTTAAAGTACCATTTTGTCCAACTTAACTCAATGAAAGCTTCTCCAGAAAGTGTCACTCCGAGCAATATCTTGCAGTCTACCTGCTAGTGATGTTGTCTGTTTACACATTATATGTGTCTTAGTAAGTGTTCTATCAATGGGTGGGTTGTAAACTACATTTATGTTTTCCCACAGGAACAATTTGACCTCTCCAGTCCAAGATACTACACTTTGGAGTTTAGATTTGTTAGAGACTCACATATCTTCACTCAAAGATTAGGTCGTGGCACTTGGATGTGAGCCTGCACACAATAATAATGCAATGTTGTGGATTTGAAACATCACATATCCTATAAGGATGTTTCTGAATACATTTCCCATACTTTGTTCTTGCATGCTGATAGTTCTAAGCTTTTCACTGATGAGTTTTGATCTGTAGTTAAGTCGCCATAATGGTTAATAGCAGTAACTGCTGACTAAACACACCTGTATTACTTTGACATACATTTCCTTATACAATTATCTTGTTAGCCCTGTATGGCAATTTTCACTGATAAATCTGGTATTCTAGCCACTTAGATATGGGGCAAAGTACTGTAACCATTCTTGCAAATCTATTTATGGGGCAATTTTCATTTGTAAGTAATATTTTTGGTTGCAAATTTAACATATTCTGATATTATTTTCTCCCTTGTGATTCTCCTTCTCAATAGTTTGCTTTCAGGCATGTCCTGGAAAATGTTAGTGATGTTTCTTCTAAGCCTGATTTAGATATGGACATCACCACTCCGACTGCTATGAAGTACCTTCTCTGTCAACCCCTCGTTCCACCCACCTGATTTACAGACTGACCGACATCAAATGGCCAGTTTTCAATGTCCTTCTGGGTAAAGCCTGGTGGTATGGGACAATGAAAACAGTAAAATGACATTAGATCCTGGTTTAAACTGTGCAGTATGGATTGCACTCCTTCACAGTGAGTAAAATATGTCTTTTCCCTGAAGGAGTACCCATCCTCCACATTTAGAGATGTCCGCCAACCCTGTGGACATATCTAGGCACTGACACCAACCGCTGACACAGTTGTTTCTGTCAACATGTTGTGTACTGCTCTCTCTGAGGAATTTTAAGGCACTCACAACTTGTTAATCAACAAAAAAGGGGACTAAGGGGCTTTTTATAGAGGTCCAACATAAATGCCCAGTCAGATACTATTATCTAAAGGTATGTAGTTCCTCTTATAGTGGTGCCTAGGAGAAAAGTAAGCCAAACCACCATCATTTGTAGTTACAACCTCCGTGGAGTAAGGTGTGGGGAGGAGAGTGGGGAAATTCCTTCTTTGGAACTAGGGTCCTCACACACCCAGCAAGCTAGATGTCATGCTTCATCATATGGACCTGCTCCTCGTCGGGTCGGCGCTGCAATACCTAACGGGCACCCTTAAAGGGGCTCTTTAGCGGAGTTCTTTTGTTCCTTGTCGTATGATGAAGTGCGAGTATGCGTGATGCAGTGCGAGTGTGTGGGCCAAAGCGTGTAGATTTTGTGCAGGGGTAATTAAAAAGAAGTAGGATAGTCCAAATAAAACTTTTATTCTGGCTGGCTATCCACTTCGTTAAAAAATAAACAGAGTGGTAGCCTATCTAACTCAAAGGTTTAGTTTAGGCTGTGTTTAACTCTACAGGTCAACATGTTTCTTGCCTAATGGTCAGGTTGATCCGTGGCAATTCTTCAGGACCTACTCAGTGAATCTATCTACACAGTGTGATGGAGTCAATTGCTACCTACCACATGTTCACACTACGAGTCAAAGTTACTGTAGTGTATTCCATTAATCTCTCTACTGTGAGGGAGTCACTCCAGTCGGTGTCCGGCGGAGTATGAGGACACCTGAAACATGGTGTCCCTTCCGTAGTTCAGGCACCGGCGATAGGGGGTAGGTGATTCGGCTCCTCCTGAACTACAGAAGGGACACCATGTTTCAGGTGTCCTCATACTCCGCCGGACACCGACTGGAGTGACTCCCTCACAGTAGAGAGATTAATGGAATACACTACAGTAACTTTGACTCGTAGTGTGAACATGTGGTAGGTAGCAATTGACTCCATCACACTGTGTAGATAGATTCACTGAGTAGGTCCTGAAGAATTGCCACGGATCAACCTGACCATTAGGCAAGAAACATGTTGACCTGTAGAGTTAAACACAGCCTAAACTAAACCTTTGAGTTAGATAGGCTACCACTCTGTTTATTTTTTAACGAAGTGGATAGCCAGCCAGAATAAAAGTTTTATTTGGACTATCCTACTTCTTTTTAATTACCCCTGCACAAAATCTACACGCTTTGGCCCACACACTCGCACTGCATCACGCATACTCGCACTTCATCATACGGCAAGGAACAAAAGATCTCCGCTAAAGAGCCCCTTTTAAGGGTGCCCATTGGGTATTGCAGCGCCGACCCGACGAGGAGGAGGTCCATATGATGAAGCATGACATCTAGCTTGCTGGGTGTGTGAGGACCCTAGTTCCAAAAGAAGGAATTTCCCCACTCTCCTCCCCACACCTTACTCCACCGAGGTTGTAACTACAAATGATGGTGGTTTGGCTTACTTTTTCTCCTAGGCACCACTATAAGAGGAACTACATACCTTTAGATAATAGTAACTCACAACTTGTTGACATTTATTTTATTTGCCCCGTGAACAAGGTGAATCCCTAATATATTTTAGAGCAGATAATGGGTGTAGCAATAGTGGACTACCTCTTCTGTGAGAAAAGGCAACATGTCTTATGAAGGAGTTTGAAATCAACAGTATGGGGTGGTCAAGGCTGTCAAAGTTTGATAGGTATGAATAGTGCCAGGTCCCCAAAGTCCACAATGTTTAAAATGGTAGGCTGGGCATCATTTAGACTGTAGTCAGGAGAATTAATCAGTTCCTGGTCTATTTGTTTTTCAAACAAGGGACAACCCAAAACACTTCTCCAAGTGTGCTGGACTGATGCACTTCTAACAGAGATACTTACAATTTCTCTAATCAAGGGGGTCAGCTCCATAACGTATTCTTTGACAATCTTGGATGGAAATATGTCACCTGTGCAAAACAGGGTTTCAAGGATGCTATTATGGGAACGATTTAAACAAAAGAAATGTATCTCCACCCCCTAGACTAACATTCGCCTCCTATCTTATTCCTACATCTCCAATCCTTCATACTACTTGTTGGCCATAATTTCTCTCAGTTAGAGAGGTGGCCATATCGTGGTGGAGGATGAGGCTCAGGGAATCTTTAGGTATCCTACTCCAGCATGCATGGAAGGCCCTGGGAAAGAGAGAAATTAACTACCACACCACCACCAGGCCATGTAAATAGTAAAACTCAGGCAGCGATTAACACCATCTAATTCTTATATAGTGGAGTATGGCAGTCAACTGCAGTATCCCAACAACTTGCAAATTGTGTGTAAGTAGCAAGAGTGGTTACTTGCCAGAGGGGAAAAACAGGGCCTAAGTATGCAATCTAACAATTTACAGCTTTGACTATAAAATCATTCTTTATCTTGAAAGAAATTATCTTGTTATGTTATCTGAAGTGACACGTTCTCCCTATAGGTATGGAGAGAATATACAATGCATTCTGTCAAACAGAATTTATTGAGAATAAAGGGTTTGGAGCATGTCCTTCAATAACCTACATACGCTTATAATTACATTTGGCCCTACTAATCCTGCTCTTTTTTCTTCAGTTCTTTCACTGATTTTATTTGTATTAGAAATCCACTACTGTATTTTGATATTGTTGTTCAATTATATCCACTCTACTTTACAAAAAACAACACTTTGAAGGTCAACACCAAACCTTCTCAATTCAGATTTATAGAATGGTTTTCTTTTCTTAGAAATGTCCAAGAGCCTTCACTGTTTTCAGCTGTCTGTAGTTCAGAATTCCAGAGACAATCAAAGTTGGTTTAGTACTCCATATCTTTAGTGTTTTGTTACATACGGCTTGGAGGGCGTGGTGTTCGCCTTTATAGGAGGGATCTTGCTGCACAATTAGCTAAAGTTATGTGACAGATTATTGTGCTTATCTTAATTTAGGTTAGGGTAGAATTTGTTTTATTTGGCTGGTGAGGGTAAAATAAATGGTCATACTTCCTTTTTAATAATGATATTTAAGTACTTTACTCCTTTGAAGGTTGTCTGGCCTCAAGGCATAAGTAAAGCAAATCTTACCTGGTCTTTATGAAGCATACCTAAAGAGTTACCCTTGTCAATTAGCTGTGTAAGTCCAGCTCGTGGTGGAGGAAGCCGCAAGGAGCAGGGATAGCGTCGCATATGGTTGTTGCTGTAGCGCGAAGAACAGGTTAGGTCTTGTGGACGATTGTTATGGCAGTGCGAAGACCCTGTTAGGCAACATGGACTGTCATTGCCGGAACTTCGCATTGGTGGTCACCGTGGGCTGTCGATGCTGTAGCATGAAGTGCAGATCTCAGGTTGCTGGTCATTTCTGGTGGTCCCTGTAACACGAAGAGTTGGGTCTAACGAAGCTACATATTGATGGTCAACACGGGCAGCAATATCTCTATGCGAATGGGCCAGTTAGTGGTTGCAAAGAGCTAAAAACTTCAGCATTTCTCCTTTTTCTTTGTAGGAGTGCATTCTGATGCCAACCAAGGGCCCAGGACCTGGGGAGGTAGCGCTTGGGGATCAGGGACACACTCTAGCAGAGGCCACCATGGCTCAGGCAGGTCCAGTTGCAGGTCCAGGCAGGTCCAGTTACAGCAGGTCAGCTTAACAGTTGTAGGGAGGCCTCTGGAACTTGTTGTGTCCCTGACTCAGAAAACGATCTTTTGGTTGACGTTTCCGTAGCAAGGATTTTTTTACATGGTGGGGTAGCTAGCCCCACACATAACCCTCCTCCTTTCTCAGCTGGGCTTGGGACCGGCCATGGCATGTAAAAAATATGCTAGCTACAAAAACGTAAACCAAAAGACTAAAACACATCCCAGCCCTGGGGACAGAGGAATCTCCTTCATGGAGAGCTATGTTGCATTATGATGAAAGCCAGAGTTCCCTGAAAGCCACGAAGCTGATACACCTGCTTTCAACCAAGACCATCACCATCGGGACATGAAACGTGAGGACCATGTACGAGACAGGCAAGACAGCCCAAGTGGCAGCAGAGATCAGTGAGACCAGATAGACACAGTCCGGACAGAAAAGACTGGCTCTAGGAGGAATGCTGCTGTATTCTGGACATGAAGAAGAGAATGCCCCACATACTCAGGAAGTATCACTGATGCTAACTCCAGCAGCCAACAGAGTTGTGATTGGGTGAGAAGCCCACCATCCCAGAATCATAACAGTGGCCTTCCACAAGAGGATCAAAACGAATGTTATCCAGTGCTATGCACCTATAAATGACAGCAAAAAAGAGGAAAACAAACAGTTTTACAGCAGACTCCAGTCAATCCTGGAGAAATGCCTTGAGAGAGACATCACCATACTGATGGGGGACTTAAATGCCAAGATTGGAAGCAACACCACTGGGTACAAAGAAGTCATAGGCAACCATGGACTTGGTGACATGAATGAGAATAGAAAAAGGCGTGCAGATCTCTGTGCCCTGAACAGTCTGGAGATAGGAGTTAATGTATTTTCACAAAAAAGAATACACACGATAATGTGGGTGTCACCACACCATTCAACAGAGAATCAGATAGACCATATCTGCATTGCCAAGAAGTTCTAAAGGTCCTCGCAGGATGTGAGAGAGAAGAGAAGAGAAGATAAGAGAAGAGACGAGAAGGGAAGGGAAGAGAAGAGTAGAGAAGAGAAGAGACCATCACCTTGTCGTGGCCAGGCTAAACCTAAAGCTGAAGAAAGCATGGATGGGACAGACAACTAACGCCAGCGATATGACACCACCCTCCTAAAAAATGCACAGAAATGGAGTGAATACTCAGTCACCCTCAGTAACAAGTTTCAAGTCCTGAAAAAACTAGAGGATGAGAGAGACCCAGTAGAAAGCCAGTGGGTGCAGATCAAAGAAATAGTTACATCAACCTGCCAGAAGGTGCTGGGTCCCAAGAAACAATGGCATAAAGAATGGATCTCCACTGAGACTCTCTGCAAAATCCAAGCAAGAAAGGGAAAGAAAGTTACAGTCAACACCCGGTGAACAAGAGCAGAAAAAATGAAAGCTGAAGGCGCATGTACCAAAACCAACAAGGAAGCAAAGAGAAGCATAAGAGCAGACAAGCAAAGATTCATTGATACTCTTGCCACCCAGGAAGCAGCAAGCCATGGAAACTTGAAAGAACTCTTCGACATAACAAGGAAACTCTTCAGCAGATATAGCAAGCCAGAAATACCTCTTAAAGGCAAAGCTGGGAAGACAATCATGGGTAACAAAGGCCAATAACAAGATGGGTGGAGCACTTTGAAGAACTGCTGAACCGGCCCCTGCCGCAGTCTCCACCAGACATACAGCCAGCTGACAGCGACTTGCCAATTGACTGCAGAAGACCAACCAAGGAAGAAATACAGCAAGTCATCAAGCATCTGAGAAATGGGAAGGCAGCATGACCTGACAATATTCCTGCAGAGCTACTGAAGGCAGATATTGAAACATCAGTAGACATGCTCTACCCCATGTTTGGAAGGATTTGGGAAGAGGAAAAGATGCCATCAGACTGGAAGGAGGGATATCTGATCAAGCTCTCCAAAAAAGGTGACCTGAGTAAGTGTGCAATCTACAGAGGCAAAGTGATCAACAGAGTCATCCTGAGCAAAATGAAGGAACATGTTGAATCTCAGTTATGAGAGCGGCAAGCTGGCTTCCGCAAAGATAGATCCTGCAGAGACCAGACTGCGACACTGAGCATCATCATTGAGCAGTTGATGGAATGGAACTCCCTTCTCTATGTCAACTTCATCAAATATGAGAAGGCATTCAACAGCGTGAATAGGAAGACCCTTTGGAAACTCCTCCGCCACTTTGGTGTACCAGATAAACTTGTAAGAATCATCAGGAACTTTTACAAGGGAATGACCTGCAAGATAGTCCATGAAGGACAACTCACGGAAGTCTTCAATGTGAGGACGGAAGTCCACCAGGGATGGTTGCTCTCACCCTTTCTCTTCCTGCTGGCCATAGACTGGTTCATGAAGACATCCATAGCAAGGAAAAGAAATAGGATCCAGGGGACAACTTGGATGCAGCTCGACGACCTGGACTTTGCAGACGACCTGGCCTTACATTCCCATACCCATTAGGAGATGCAAGAGAAGATTGATAAAGTGGCAGACACATCAGCAAAATTTGGCCTCAACACCCACAGGGGAAAAACCAAGATCCTAAAGGCTAACATGGCCAGCATAGCTCCAGTCACTTTTGCAGATGATGCACAGGAAAATGTTGAGGACCTGCCTACCTGGGCAGTGTCATGGACAAACAGTGCGGCACAGACGCCCACGTCAAGGCAAGAATCGGCAAATCAAGGGCTGCCTTCATTCAGCCAAAGAAGGTTTGAATTTCCAAGGACCTAACTATGCAAGACAAGATTGGGCTTTTTAACACCAACATAAAATTGGTCCTTCTGTATGGAGCAGAAATTCGGAGGGCAGGAGTGACCACCACCAACAAAGTCCAGACCTTCATCAACATGTGTCTGAGGAAATTACTCCAAATGCACAGGCCAAAGACTATCAGCAACAATGACCTATGGCAGCACAGTTTCCAACTCCCTGCTCATGAAGAAATCATGAAAAGACACTGGGACTGGATAGGTCACATCCTAAGCAAGCCTGCATGAAACACCACCATTCAAGACCTCACCTGGAACACTCAAGGGAATAGGAACAGGGGAAGGGTACAGAAGGCGCATCGCACTGAGGTGCTGGTATCTTGACGATGTAGCCACATGTCTGGCTACGGGAGGCTAGGTGCTAGATCACCTCGGAGAATCCATCGGCAAACGGGAGTCTTCAGCAGTGAAGCACAGGAATGGAGGACCGTCGCCAGGAAGAGCCGGATTGCCAAGCAAGGATGTGGTGGCAGGGCATGTTTTTTAAGTCCTGGAACCTGAAAGCAAGATGGACGTACAAAGTGTTACTGGGAAATGTAGTGCATTGGGTACTTGGGCCACATTCAGCTATTCAATGCACTGCCAGTATTTCTTCATTGCAAACACTTGCATACCTGCTCATCGTACAGTCATGCCCATCACATTCAACTGGTGTGCATGTGCAGATCTCATGGTGGGTGTACAAGGGGTATGCTAGCTATGGGCTTCGGAGATTGCTGGAGCAGAGATGCCCATAAAACTGGCACTATTCTACAGATGGGATCATACTAGCGTTACTAGGGTGGTATTTGCGGGTGCCCATGACAATACCTCCGCTAAACAACTGCTGTCTCGTCGGTTGATCAGGTTTTGAGGGGTGTTGTGTATGGAATCATTTTAAGAGCATTGGACAGTGTAGGTTGTGGGCTGGTTCCCAAAAGCGTTCCTCTGACCCAAACCCTTTCCAATCGATCAAGTAGTGTACTCGACCCCTCAGGAACTTGAAGTCTAGAATTTTTCTTACTTCATGCTCCATTTCACCGTCTACTTCTGTGGGTTGTGGATTCTGCTTTGGTTCCTGAGAGAAGAGTCATGGACCCACTGTAGGACTTGCTATTGCAAGGTTGAGATGGGAATGTACAAGGTGTTTTGTTGATTCAGTAGCCCATTTTCCAAGACCCTGTTTTCAGGAATCTTTTGTATCCATGATTTAAGTTGATTAAGTTTGGATCTGCGTTCTGAGTTTTTCTAGGAAGGGGGCATTGTGCCTCACCAATCCTACTTCCGCCTTAGCAACTGACTGTACTGGTAGAATTAGTGGAGGGTCAGTGGATGGTTCACCACCTTCTGCACCTGGAGTTTCTGCTCAGGAGAGTGCATCCGCTTTTCCATTTTTTGGGCCTGGTCGATATTTGATTATGAAATCAAAATCTGAAAATAAGAGTGACCAACGTAGTTGTCTGAGGGGTAGCACTCTGGCTGTTTTCAAAAGTTGCTGATTGCAATAATCAGAAAAGATTTCCACAGTATGTCGAGCTCCCATCAAGTAATGGCGCCATTCCTCAAATGAACTTTTGATCGCCAGTAACTCTTTCTCTGTGATGCTGTAGTTCAACTCACAGGGAGTGAATTTATTGAATAAATATGCCACTGGGTGCAACTGTCCAGTCATTGGGTGTCGTTGGGGGAGGAACCCTCCCATAGCAATTTGGGAAGCATCAGCTTCCAGTATGAAAGGTTGCTGGACGTCTGGGTGTCTAAGAATGGGTGCCTGCATGAAGCGGAGTTTTAATTTTTGAAACACCTGTTCAGCTTCTGTGGTCCATGCAAAGAACTTGTTTTTCCTAAGAAGATGAGTAATGGGTTGGATGATACCAGAGAAGTCCTTGAAAAAGCAGTGATAAAAATTGTCAAAATCCAAAAAACTTTGCAGTGTTTTGACGATGGTAGGTGATGGCCATTGAAGGATCACTGCTACTTTTTTATCCATCTTAATTTCTCCTGGGTTTATGATGTAACCCAAAAACTCTACTTCCATGACTTGAAACTGGCATTTCTCTAGCTTAGCATATAACTGGTCTTACTAATACAGCTCACACATGAGTCTCGTGTTCCTGGGGTGTGGTGGAATAAATCAAAAGATCATTGATATACACCAAACAAAAGCTGTCCAAGTACCCACAGAGGATGTAATCCATGAAGTACTGGAATGCTGCTGGGGCATTGCACAAGCTGAAGGGCATAACCTGGTACTCAAACAGGTCGAACTTTGTCCGGAATGCGGTCTTCCACTCATCGCCTTTCCGGACATGGACCAAGTGGTATACCCCCCTGAGGCCCTGTAATTGATGCAAGCCCTTATCTCTCCCCCCTACACGGGTACGAAGAAGAGAGGTGAGGAGGTGGGTGATTGTGAAGGTCGTATGAATTCTGTGGCCAAATTGTCATCAATGTATTCCTGTGGGTGTTGCATCTCTGGTTCAGTTAAGGCATACATCTTACTGCAAGGGATGGTGGCTCCTGGGATCAGTTCTGTCTTGCAGTCATAGTCTCAGTGAGGAGGTAATTGGAATGATTTTTGCTTGTCAAAGACAGATTGGTATTCCATATAGGATTTGGGAAGTGTGACCGTGCAGCAGACTTGGGGTTCTACACTGCCGTATGTGAGCATCTTCACCAGATTGTCAGTTGGTATTGTAGCACATGCCTGTGCCTTGGTACAATGCTTCTGGCAATATGCGGAATTCATGCTTACTGAGTAAGCTGCCCAAAGGATGGTTGGATCATGGCAAGTAAACCAGGGCATTACCAGGATAAGGCAAAATTGTGGGGCATTGATGAGATCGAAGCTGATAGATTCAAAATGATCTGGACCAAATTGCATTACAACGGGTTGGGTATGGTAACGAATGGGGATCGGAGTTTAGAGCAGTATCGTCCACAGCCTTGATGGGTTCTGGGGTTTGTTTATAAGTGCATGGAATCTCTAGCTCCTGCGCAAAGGACTGGTCAATGAAGTTGACCGAATCTAGTAACGCTGGTACGTCATGGGAACGTCCATCCGGCAACCCCAAGGTTACATGCACATTGATGTGTACCACGGAAGCTTGTAGAGTATTGGCTATGGTGGGTGAGATCTCACCTTCTACACCTGTTATGTGCCCAAGTGTAGCCCATGTAGCAACACTGCAAGTTTTCTTACATTGTCCTTTTCTGTATAATAACATTATTGCTGTGCCTTTTTGCACATATTTGCGTGCCTGACAATGTTGAATTCGTTTCTCTGAAGCTGCTTTGCTTATAGATCTTGCTTTACGCAACATTATCACAATGCCTCGAACACCGAGTACAAGGCCTTTACGCGCGATGTATGGGGCGACAGGGCTATCTACATATCCACAACAATTCTAATCTGTGTGTACATCACAAGGATGCTTTTTATTATAAATAAAGAAGCATTTCCGGGGGTCAGCAGGGGAGGCACTTTAGCTGATACCCTGAATGCAGTGGCTTTGAGGAACAGCTACCTGACATCTCCTTGAGGGGTGTCTAATTCATTACCAAAACGGGGTCTTACATTTTCTCCCACCAGGTAATGGGGTTGAATCATCCCGTGGGGGATTCTTGGCTCTACACCTACACGCACTCTAGACATACACAGCGAAGGGATTGCATAGTAGGAGTACATCTGATTACTACCTTGTATTGTATGTCTGCATATGTACACTGTCTTAGCACCATGGGAGAACTATGGGCCAGATGTACGACCATTTGGAATTGCGACCCGCAAATTGCGAAAAACAGCGAGTCGCAATTTGCGAGCCACTGCCTGCCCTTAAAAAATATTTTCGCATGCATTTGCAAAGGGGAAGGTGTCCCCTGGGGACCCCTTTCCATTTGCAACTGCATTACCACCTACTTGAAGTAGGTGGTAAATTGCGACTGTTTTGCGGCCGCAATTGCGGTCGCAAAACAGTCATACATAGGGCTCAGGGTCGCAATTAGGAAGGGACGCCCTTGAAACGCCCTTTCCTAATTGCGAGTCGCAAATGCTATTTAGCGAGTCACAAATAAATTGTGACTCGCTAAATAGCGTTTGTACATGGCCCTGTAGGGTTTGCGCATGCAAAAACGAGTCGTACATCTGGCCCTATAACTGCTATTTACTCATTTGGTTCTTGTAATCACTTTCATTTGCTTCTGTCTACTGACTATCGTAACGCATGCGTTTTATACAAGAATCACGTTGGTTCAATAAATATATTGAAAACGTCTCATTGTGTATTGTCTGTATATTTCTCTGAGAACAAGAGTGCACAAGTGACTGAGCAGAAGGGTGCTGATCTGGTACCACGATCCCTGAGGGGTCAGGGTTGCATGTTCAGTGGTTGCCAGAAACCATTCGCTCCCTGTTTAGGTTAGGGGGGCTTATGGTGGCACTGTGAGCTAGCTGGTCTCTAGGCCAACATATCATGCGGGGTGCTTGGAATCAGTCTGTGTACCTCACACAAAGTTTGTGTTGTCCGCAAACGCACAGGTCCTGTGAATTAGTGGGAACTACACAACACACCCGAACAAGAGATCTCTGTCTTCTTCGGGGTCGCTAGATTTCCACATCCGTATCTTTGTCCTTATCCTTACGAATCACTGCCTGACTCTTTCCTATCAGTGGTTTCTCTGAATTCTTCAACCTAGCGCATTCATCACTGACAAGGGGCCCTCTCTTACCACAGTACATGCACAGCTTTTGTTTGTGCCATTTTTCTCTTTTATCAGGGGTTAATGATCCTCTTATTCCATTAACTTGCATGGGTTGAACCCCATTGGTGTTACGGACTCCTTCTTTGTGTACAGTCTTTGGGCGAACCACTACAAGCTTTGCCTCCCTTTGTGTCCTATCACCTCGCCTTTCCAGCAAATTGTGGTCCACTTAGACCATCATCTCTATCAGTTCCTCACAAGAGTTGGGTAGGTTCACCACCTGAGGTAGGAAGTCTTTTAGATCGCTACGCAACCCTTGGTATAAATAAGGATGTCTTCTTTTCTATGGGCCATTCCTTTTCTACCACCAAGCAGTTTAAGGTTGTTATGTATGTTAGGAGAACTTGTGAGCCTTGATTTAGGGTAATCAATTCACGACAGAAGGTGGGTTTTGCCATCAAACAGCTTGCGCATCTCTCTGCAGAAAGACGTGAATTTGTATAGCAAGGGGTCGTCCCTCTCAATTAAGGGAATCAACCAGCTGGCTGCATTCCTGCCTAAGTATGATAGCACAAATGCAGTCTTAGTTTGTTCATCTGGAAACGAGGAGGACTTGCATAACAAAAATGTAACCTGCACTGGTTGAGGAATATGCTAAACGTCTTGGGATCTCCATAGACTCCTTCTGGAGGAGCCAATGGTATTTGTGGGGCGTGTATTACCTGGATATGAGAAGGAGTGGTTGCTGGTACTCCTGTAGGCATGTGTTAGTGTGAATAAAACCAAGCACCTGGTGTTCCTCCCCCCACCGGAGACGAAGCTGTGGTATGATTTTATGGAGTACTTGCAGTATTCAAAGGGGATGGTAAAGTCCATGGCTTTAAATGTGTCCTGCTTGGCCTGTCACCCTCTGGCTTACCATTACAAATTAATCCCGCCACCTCGCTACATACAGAGCTTAGCTCTTTTCTGAGCTCATGGCTCTCTGCTCGTGAGGCTTTAACCTCAACTTGCAAACTAGTAATGGTCTCTAAGATCGTGGTGAGTGCTGTGTTTGTGTCCATCGCTCGAGGTGGCTACCTGCGTGGGCTTGGCAATCTGTCAGATGCCTACCCACAGACAAAAGCACTAACCTGGGTTCCCTGAACCAGCAGGAGCAATGCGTGATGACAGTCCGTCGACTCCTATTAGCGATCTGCAAGGGGAACACGAGTACTGTTCGCCAGGGAGCGCACGAAAGGGAATATGGGTATGGGAGAAAACAAGAAAAACAGCCTATTGGTCCTCTGCAATTAGTGTCTGCTTCAGGGGTGTACCTGATGTCATCTCAGGATGGTTCTATGGTACAGCTGGTCGGATGATGCCTCTTGCACTCTGCAGAAGCACTCTGGGTGGACAGGGAAGGAAGGATACTTACACTATTAACATATGTTATGTTCACCAGTAACCTGCTCATTCACTCTGCATGCAGATCCACTCACCAATGTCACATGTGCATCAAGCCACTCATAAGGCCTCAACTGTGCTTTCACTCATATGTATGGTTATGCTGTATGGCCACTTGCTCACAGAAACAACAAGGAGTTTTAGAGCCACTCCTTTAATATACTCAAGTCAGTCAATGCACAGTTTATTAATCCACTGCTGCACGCACTGTTCTTTAGAAGCTAATTTAATGAGTCTGTTTGCTTAGGTTACCTTGATCATCAAATAAGTTCGTAAGATCCAATCTCTTAGTGTCTTGGTGTGACCAAGCATATGAACGTTATAGTCTTTCTAGTGCATTACCTTACATGTTACTAGCACTGCAGATTTTACTTCTATCGAGAGCAAGCATTTGCTGTCTTTGAAGTGTCACTGATTGTCAAGAGTTACCTCACTCTCTCAATCATAGAGGTCAGTACGCAATTTTCAGTCATGCGCGCATGCAAGACACTTATCTGTAGCGTTGCTGCTGGTGCGGAAGGCGCGTCGCACTGAGGTGCTGGTTTCTCGATGATGTATCCACGTGTCTGGCTATGGGAGGCTAGGGGCTGGATCACCTCTGGGAATCCGTCAGCAAACAGGAGTCTTCAGCAGTAGAGCGCATGAACAGAAGACCATTGTCAGGAAGAGCTGGATTGCCAAGCAAGGGTGTGGCGGCTGGGCCTGGAACCTGAAAGCAACATGGCCACACAAAGTCTTGCTGGGAAATGTAGTGCATTAGGTACTTCGGCCGCATTCACCTATTTAATGCACAGCCAGCGTTTCTTCATTTCAAACACTCGCATACCTCCTTATCGTACAGTCATGCCTATCACATTCAACTTGTGTGAATGTGCAGAACTCCTGGTGGGTGTACGATGGGCAATCTAGCCAAAGGCTTCGGAGACTGCTGGAGCAGAGATACCCATAAAGCTGGCACTACTCTACAGATGGGTTCATACTAGCCCCACTAGGGTGGTATTTGTGGATGCCCATGACAGCAGTCCTTCTGTAGTATCCACAGGCACAGGAGTGTACAGAAAAGTGGGTCTGAGGGTCCTATTTTTATACCAGGAGTTTTCTCCACACAGATGGTTCTGGAATTTCCTTCCTCTCTGCCCTGATCCCAGGATGTCTGGGGTGAATAAAAGGCTAGTGTGAAGTCCTTTGTGTGTGGGCTAGGGTAGTTCCTTTGATTTGTAAGTAGGGCTGTGTACAGCTCTGCCCCTCCCATCCTGTCAAGAGGGTTCATCCTGCCAACACCCAGTCATCCTTTGTATTACTGTCTGGGAGGAATACAAAAAAGGCCAACTGACAATTACACCTAGTCATGTGACCCAGGATACAGGCTGCAGGCACCAAATGGTTAGGACAAGAAAATGGCAACTTTCTAAAAGAGCCATTTTCAGAATTGTGACTTAGAATCTGACTTTACCATTAAAGAGGGTTTTATATTTCAATTCTTTAAACACCAAACAGCAGTCCTACTTGCTCCCAATTGAAAGTTATCACTTATTAAATGTAATTAGGTAACCCAATGTTATCCTTTGGGCGAGGTATGCCTTGCAGTAGTGAAAAATGAATGAAATAGTTATTCACTACCAGGACATGTTAAAGTTAAAAGTACATGCCCAACTTTTAAATACACTTCACCCTGCTATATGGGCTATTTAAGGCTTACCCTAGGGGTTACTTATACATATTTAAAAAAATGTTTAATCCTAGCAAAAGGTTTATTTGGCCAGGTCAAAATGGCAGTTTAAATTGCTCACACAGGCTGCAATGGCAGGCATGAGACATGTTTAAAGGGCTCCTTAAGTGGTGGTACAATAAGTGTTGCAGGCCCACTAGTAGCATTTATTTTACAGACCCCGAGTACATGTAGTGTCACTTCACCAGGGACATATAAGTAAATAAAATGTGCCAATTGGGTATAAGCCAACATTACAATGATTTAGGGAGTGAGCACATGCACTTCAGCACTGGTTAGCAGTGATAAAGTTAACAGAGTGCTAAGGCCAGCAAGAACGATATCAGGAAAAAAATGGAGGAGTAAGGCAAAACATTTGGGGAGAGACCACCCTAAGGCTGACAGGTGTAACAACTCTTATTACAGACTTTTTTAAAAATATATTCATTACCATATGCTTGGGAAGGAAGACGTCCGTGCTTTAAGAACTATGCTGGTAGCACAGTTATTACAGTCTGTAACATACCAATCCATCTCATATGAATTAGAAATTTCATTTAAAAAGGAGCCAAAAATAACATTGAAGCAGAAAGCTGGGTTTCGATAATATCAATGGGATTATAATTTTTCAGGTAATCTATTGAGGTAAACTGCTCTAACATTGCGCATCCTTTAATTAAAAAAACGGTATATCCCATTTGAAACTGACACAGGGGCACTGACTTGGGAACACTGACAAGGGGGCATTGACAGAGGGTAACTGGGAAAGTGACATGGCATGGGAAGGACAATGATAATGGAAAAGTGACCCTGAGACACTGGCTAGGTGGCATGTACACAAAAACATGAGCACATTTGCACTGATATGGCAACATGTGCATGCAGAAACTGGCAGTGAACTCTGACATTGAAACTGGGACATGAATAAAGTGCACAAACAGGCGCACTACGAATGCAAAGGCACCTTTGACAGCGAGACATGGACATTAGAACATTATCAAGGCAACACAGTAACATGGGCACAGTGTCACAGCAAAGTGTGCCTGTCAGAGGGACAGTGACATTGGAACGCCGGGATTATGAAACTGAAACTTGGGACAAAGTGATGTGGGGACAATGACACAGGTAAACCATAATTGACACAGAATGCCAGGGAGATTCTGACACAGGAATATTGACATGGGAGCATGGAAACTATACAACAAAGACAGCCACAGTCTTTAAGAGACCTTGGGCAAGGGGCTATGGACATCACTTCAAGCAAGGTTATGACCCAAGCTAAAACAACATAATCCCACAACAGCCCTCAACTCCAGTTCATGCCATGAACTGCACTTTGCAAAAACAACCATTTATTTCTTGTAGGGATAAAAAATTGAGTGACCAAATATGCATGTTTGAGTGATTGAGGGTTGGCACATTCTTCATTCTCAAGTCTTCTGTACGGCCTGGTTCTCCCTCAACCACCATTAATATGACTATACCGCAAGGGATTTCAGCACCTTCATAAAACAGAGAAGAGTGGCATTGCCATATGTAGTTACGAATAAATGTTGTAGCCCAGTAGGAAAGGGGCTTTTAAACGTTGTGATCAGCCCAGACAATACAAACCCTGTAGAGCAGTTGGGCAAATGCTTTAATCTTGCAGCATGGGTATTGCTGCTGTCAAGAAAATAATTCAGCTTCCTTATTTCAGAGGTATCCACCATCACTGTCATCCAGCCTTATGCCATGGGGTCATCTCCAGCCAGCACAAAAAGTTGGATTTGTCAGTCAATGCTACTGATGGGAAAAGTGTCCTCCCAGAATCCACAGTATTAACACTGAAAGCAGTGACTGACAGAGGGTGGCCCTCAAGACATAGGGTCATTTGGAACATCTACCCACATCATCACAGAGTCGTTGGAAGGACACTAATACAAATATGCAGTCCTCCAGAGATTACATAATGTGACATTGTAAAGTTCAGAATTTTGTTTTCATCCAGCTGAATGGTACTCATTTTATCGAACTCAAGAGGATGAAAGACTGAGTGGATGTGCAGGGATTTAAATCTGTGACCAATGGATCAAGTCAGATCCTTGCATTGAAGGTACTCATCTCCTCAGCCACAGGACACAGATATAGGTACTGTCCAATAGCATTATGTCATCCCTGGTGATGTGTTAACATTGTCCAATAACCATATGGACATTTTGCAGGAAATGACAGGCCTGCTGAGAAGTGTTGCTACTGTCCATGAAAGGAGTAGTAGACATAATGAAAAGAGATGGCCCTGTCCACCAAAGTGTATTGCAGGATAAGTGAGAAGTATTGGTATTGTCCACTAATGGATCACAAGACGTTGCAGCTGAAAAGTTTTAATTACGAACATCCAAATTACATTAGCCATGATAAGTAGTGTTGGTCAATAATTGTATGGCACCTCTTCTAAGGAATGACTGAACTGTCCCAAAAAAGACATAGCAGCCCTCATGAAAAGTGCTGGTATTGTATTTTATAGCATAGCAGACCTGCAAGATATATTATTTTTCTCCAATAAAGGTATGGCAGCCTTCTGAAAAGTGGTGCTATTGTTCATGAGGATATACTAGTACTAATACAAGTGTTGGTCGTTCAAGTTAAAGATTTGGTAACATTGTTGGAAGTGCATTTGCTAATATTATGATGATAGTGGTTTCCTGGACCACATTGCACCTAAGCAGTTGAAGTGCTGCCTAATACCAGGAATTCTCTAACCTGCTCAACTTGCAATGGTGATTTCGCAAATTCATTCTTTTAATTACTATAAATGATTTCAATATAATGCAAGGATGTGCACCATTTGGGATACAGTTTTTCGTTAAGTCCAATTTACCATACTATCAATGTATTTAAATTATGTCATGCTTCGACCATTGTTCAAGTCACAAAATGGAGCATATCCTGTTCATTCTTACGAATATTATTTGTAGGAGACCACTATGTCCTCTAAAATGAAATTGCATTAACTCCTTCGTTCACCAATGTTACTGATATAGCAATTCAAAAAGCTATCATTTGTCATAAACTTCCTAGAAATATGTAAGGTGAATATACACAAAAGTTGATAGTGTTTTTCCAAGGTGTTCACCTTACACATTTCTAGGAAGTTTATGACAAATGATAGCTTTTTGAATTGCTATATCAGTAACATTGGAGTGAGTTCTTTAGAGACATTTTGTTAAACAAATTAAACACTACTTACTCATAGTAGTGTTTAATTTGTTTAACAAAATGTCTCTAAAGAACTCACTCCAAAATTCCTTTTCAATTTTCTCATTACCAGGGCATGCCCCTTCAAAAGAGCACTGCTGGCTGCAGACCTGTAACCACTGCTTTTCTTGGGCAGTGAAATACTTTCCTTCATTCCTTAGTTTAACATGATGGTACATGCTCGAGCTCTACAACTAGGTGCTGCTTCCCTCGGCACAAACCTGCTGCTTCTTCTCCCAAATGTTAAAACTTTAACCTAGAATAACTAGTGAAAGGGCCTCACAACATGAAATGTTACATGCACATGCTCCTTTACAAAGGAATTCCTCCTCACACACAGCTACATACGAGAAAAACTGCAGACATAGCACAAAAATCCTACATCTCAAAATATAGTAGTAGTCGTTTTTAACTTTGGGCCTTTCTTTGCATTTGTGCAATGATTTCATGTCTTCTCGTTAAAAGCTTTAGCGAAAGGAATGCTACGGTTGAGCAATGATTAACCTTTAAAATGTAGGATCAGAAAGTGTTTTGACTTTCCAAAAATGTGTTTAAATTTAAACATATGTCACATTGTGCTTTCTAGAAAAGAATGACGAGGAATTTGTTTATGCTGCTAACCTGATGCATACGCCGGTAATTCTAAACATATTGTATGTAATGCATCTGAAGGAAAGGCATGGGGGAAGAGCTGGAATATACATCATAAATGGCCGTGCAGGGATGCAAACGCACACAGACGTACGAAGTTCCCTCGTTCACATGCACATATACACAAACACACACATAAACGCATGCTTTCATAGTTTTAGTCAGGCACATGAAAAATAAAGAAATTGAACCCTAAGCTGACATTGGGATCCGTGGTTTATATAACCACTCAAAAAAGTTCATGAAACTTAAAATCATAAATTTGTGATATAACCAACAAATCAGGGGTTCAAGCATGCACTGGCAACCTTTAAAAAATGTAGCTCATTTCTAGGGACTGGAGATGGCTGTATTCAAGGACAAGATGCTGTAAAATCATCCTTAGAATCATTGGAAAAGAGAGAACAACCAGACAATATAAACCTAACATCTCACTTTTCTCTGTGCCTAACAAGGGGCCAGATGTACAACCCACCAATTTGCGAATCGCAAATTGCGTCGCATTTGCGACTCGCAATTTGCGACTCGCAAATTGGGATGTATAACAGTGTCTCAGACACTGTTAGCGATTCCTAATGGGGTCGCAAATTGCATGCCTCATGAATATTAATGAGGCTGTCACAATTTGCGACCCCATTAGGAATGGCTAGCACTCCCAGGGATGGTGGCCTGCTGGGGTCAGCAGATCACCTTGTCTAGGACTGCTTTTAAATAAAGCAGTCTTTTTTTTAAATGCAGCCCGTTTTCCTTAAAGGAAAATGGGATGCATTTAAAAAGAAGAATGAAACTTTCAGTTTCATTTTTTAGGGCAGGCAGTGGTCTCTGGGACCACTGCCTGCTCTTAAAAATATTTTCTCACATACTCACAAAGGGGAAGAGGTCCCCTGGGGATCCCATCCCGTTTGCGAGTGGTTTACCACCTACTTGAAGTAGGTGGTAAACTGCGAGTGTTTTGCGGCTGTAAATGCGGTCGCAAAACAATTGTACATGGCATGGTGACTCGCTATTAGGAAGGGATGCCCCTTTCTAATAGCGGGAGTCGCAAATGCTATTTTGCGAGTCAGTGACTCGTGAAATAGCATTTGTACATACATTGCTCTTTTGCGGTCGCAAACAGGAGGATCTCCCGCTTGCGACTGCAAAAAGGGTCGTACATCTGGCCCTAGGTTCTCTATTATTTTATACAAAATCTGGGAAGAATGGAAAATTTCAGAAATAGGAAATAGTGTGGGACTCCTATAGATAGCGTAAGGCTTTAGTGGGGATGCATATGTGCAGCTGATCAAAGGGCAAACTGCTACTGACTGACCAAAAGAGAATGACCATGGTAGAAAGAAGGACAGCTCAAAGGTGAATAACAGAGCTTAAGTGAACAATGAAACAAACTGCCAAAACCAATAAAGAATACATGAGGAAAAAGAGGTCTGGAACAGCTCCAAAGTGAAAAAGCAGTGAAGGCTCATGCCTAAGTCTGGGATGAATAAAAACCAAATGAAGTGTAGCCATCGAATAATCAGAAACCGATAGAAGGAGTTACGAGAGACAACTCACAATACAGGAAACAAGGCTCAAGCCTAGATTTTTGAAATCAATGCAAACATGATGGGCTTACAGCCAAAAGGAAGATTGAGGTGTAAACCAGATTAAAGGTGATGAATAAGGCTCAAGCATAGAATTGGACTTCAATCAAAATCATTGTCAGACAGACAGGGCCATTTTTTTCAGGTAGAACTTAATAGCAGAGACGCACTATTAAAAATCCTGAGAAATCGGGTTAGGAAAGTTAGAAAGTTAAATAAAACCTAGTCACAGGAGTCACAAAATTGATTCCAGGAAATATTGCTCCAATTTGAAAATTGCCAGGTGTAGACCCTCTCCAGAAAAACATGGTTGGGCTTCATATAGACTTTTCACATGGATTTCTTAATAATTTCCAATAGTCCTCTGGAGATATTCTGGCAGCATGATTCTGGTAAGGCTTACTTCAGTTAAAACCCCAAAAGGTGATGCATGGTTGAGTAGAAGACATGTTAGAAGAAGAACTGGGGAAGGGTGCTGCAAATCCCGTAGGTGCTGCTTTGCAGTGTAAATAAACTATAGACAGAGCCTCACCATTTACATAGGTAGCAGCACTAGTCAGGGTGCAGAGTTACTAGGAATGGAGTACAGAAAGAGGTAATACCCAGATCAGGGCATTGTTTCTCCAAAACTTCATTATATGCAATCCGTATAGTCCCGACAATGGTCAGTTTGTGGGGTTTCAGAGGACTAGCCCTTGAGTTTTCATAACTTCTGGGTCTTGAAAGGGCCTTCATAATAATAAGAGGCAACTGACCTCATGTATCCATTGAAAGTAGTGCATGAGGCTGGGGAACAGCACAGGAATAGAAATGCTAGGAGTCAATAGCTATTCAGCTTTGAGATGCTAGTGACCGCTTTTAAGCAGAAAAGTAAAGGATATCAAAAGGAAATCAAGATGTCTCTGATGAAACGGTAAGGTGTATTCACATATTTATGTCGGCAGAGGGTGCTGAGGCCATGGAAAGAAATACATGCAGAGCAGCAACAAACCATACACAGCAATATGGGATGGTCTACAACTCTCCCATCCTCTGCTAAGCTCCATCCTTTCCATTCCTGGTACCGGGGACACAAAGGGAAGGCAAGACATGAAGCAAGAGTTGACGATAGAGGTCACTCATCATTCACCTCTTACAGGGTAAAAGTAATCTGATGGTGAAAGGGGACCATGCTCATATGCTCGTAGACTCTGGGCCTGATTCACAAAGGTAAACTTACTCTTTTGTGTGAGTCAATCAATCAATCAATCAGGGAATTGTAAGCGCGCTACTCACCCGTGAGGGTCTCAAGGCGCTGAGGGGGGGGTCCGCAGATCTGTTTAGCCGAAGAGCCAGGTCTTGAGGGTCTTTCTGAAGGTGTTCAGGGAGGGGGCGCGTCTGATATCTGCGGTAGCTCGTTCCAGGTCTTGGCTGCAATGTGAGAGAAGGATCTTCCGCCTGCTCTGGCTCTGTGGATGCGCGGGTTTCGGCCAGTGCAAGGTTGGAAGATCGGAGGTTTCTTTTGGGTACGTGGAAGTTGATTCTGTCGTTGAGGTATTTGGGTCTGTTGTTGTGTAGGCATTTGTAGGCGTGAGTGAGGATTTTGAAAGTGACTCTTTTCTCCACGGGGAGCCAGTGGAGACTTCGTAGGTGTTGGCTGATGTGTTCGTGTCTGGAGATGCCGAGGACGAGTCTGGCGGCGGTGTTCTGTATTGTTTGGAGTTTGCGGAGTAGGGACTTGTTGATGCCGGTGTAGAGTGCATTTCCATAGTCCAGTCTGCTGGTGATGAGTGTGTGGGTGACTGTCTTCATTGACTCAGTGTATGATGTTTTCATATTTACAAACCTGCTATGAGTAGTAACTTTATGACTGTGGAGTCAGTCCCCAGACTCGTGTTGGAGACTCTGCACATAAAAAGATAGGACAGTCTTATCTTTTTATGTGATGGGTCTCAGCTACGAGTGCTAAGACTCCGCAGTTGTAACCTTACTACTCATAACATACCTTTGTGAAAATGAAAAAACATAAACATACACAAAAGTGTACATATACATTTGTGGATCAGGCCCATAGTGTGCTTCAACTGCATCACTGTACATTAGCCTGTTGGAAGACACCTCACCTAGTACCTGTACCAAGGAGTTGTTCCAAAGTTCGCCCTCCCACTATCAAGATAGGGGCTTCAGGTGCTTTGTAAACTGTGTACGATCTGTGTCTCTCCGCATCTCTGCTTCTCGGACAGCCTCTCGCAGTACAGACAGGGTACACTACAATGCTGGAAGTTCAGGGGAGGAGCACAAACTGACCCTGTTTGAGGGACTGATTTTATGCACCTCCTTTTCATCCCTTGTATCAGCAGTCCAGGCATTACCACCTTTGACACCTTCCTAGTCACAGTTTTAATTTTATAAAACCCCACATAGTGATACTCATCTAAAACATAACTGCCAAGCCCTGCCCACTAAGCTTTAATGATGCAGTCAACAATGCCTAGGATAACACTTCAATAGAAACAGCAAGAGAATCTCCAAGAAGCAGAAATTCATGGCAAACAATTGAATATGGTAAACTTACACAATCCTAATCAGAGTTTTACAAGAAGGTAAACTAAGGGTATCCTCTGTCCAAGAAACCACAACCCTAAATGGGAACAAGTTAGAATATTAAAACTGCCTTGGTGCCATGAAAGCAAAAGACCTTAGAAGGTGCCAAATAAGCAGAGCCACCAGCCTCCTGAAGGCCAGGCACAATGAAGTAAAATGGATACTAGCCTAGGGAGAAACTCTGAAATTGTACATATGAGAGGAAAAAAAAGATTTCCACACCCGACCACACATATAATGATTTCACAATTAAAGCTAAAATTGTTCAACTGAATCAATGGAAGACGATTTTCATGAGAGACACTGTGGTAGGCACTACCCAGCAACCAAAGGGAATGATGAGCCTCCCAGATCCTAAACTGTAGGAGGTAAAACAATTAGAGAGCCCATCAAGCCCCATTCACTCATGGTGGAAAAACTATAGGCTGAGAGAAGAAATCAACATCTGCAATAGGTGTGCAGAGTGCAGACATAGACCACTGTTGCACTATGACAGCCCACCACATGTGAAAGTAATAAAAACCATAGTCATGGGCGATAGCCACAGTCAACAGAGGAACTGCTTGACCAAACAGATGATCGCTCACCAGCTGCAAGACTACACGGACACCTCTTTGATCTGTCAACACTCACCATGCTTGGACCACTAAAAATAAGGAGAAGAAACAAAGAGCAGCCCTTTCAACCCCCACCATTGGCACACAATAATTCCCCATCAAAAGTGACTAAATTTAAATGTAAAACTTTGGATCGTGGTGAGGCAGCAAATCTATCCCAGCAACAAAAAAACTTCAGCGGTTACAATTCGAGCTTTCTCCCACTCAAAGTTTTTTGGTAAAAAATTATTGACTTTAGCACGATTTCAACAAAAATGTTTCAGACTTCACGAGACTCTTGACCTCCTTGATGACACAGACCAACAAATAGTAGACTGTTGTGGGCCATATTTATGACCCGGTTTGCATTGCTCTTCCACCACGATTTGTGGTGCAAGAGCGACGCAAACCTTCAGTGAGATTTTTGAAGCCACCAAAGCCACTTTGCTTGGTTTTGAGTGGTTCCAGAAAACTGGAATAATGCAATGCAGCGCAAATCAATGAGTTGTGTTACTCTGCCCTGGGTAGGCATTCCCAGGCATTGTGTGGGAGTTCCCAAACAACTCCCATGGTTTTTGACGCATTTCCTGATTTACAAGACCTTGTAAACCTGGGACTGAGCCAAAAACATATGCCTTGCTTACAGAGGCGTAACAAGGAGAAATATCTTTATTTCTCCCCGTTACATCCTCTTCCTATGTGTGCTACATTGTACAGCACACAGAGAAAGAGGAAAATGCCTCTTAGGATTATTTTAATGCAGGAAGATGTCCCTTCCTACATAAAAACAATCCTGCATGCAACGCAGTCCCGCTTGCACTATGGTGCAAGGGCACCTGAACCTGAACATTGAGGATGAGAAATCAAATGTTTGAAGACATAAGAATTGCAATGCTTAACCTAACATACTTGTGATAATCAGAGGAAGGAATATGAAATTTAGATTGTATATCAGAAAAAGTTACAAAAATATTGCTTGGCAGATTTCAGAGGCATAAAAGGGTATTCAACTTCATCGCAGAATAATACCGCAAGGATACTTTTTTAAAGGGCACAATTCTGTTACCAAAAAATGCATCAAAATTGGATTAAGCAGTTTTAGTTGCGTTTAGAATTGAAGAACAAACCCCCATTTTTTAGAGATCCATAGTGAGGATTGCTGGCTGAGGAAAGAGTGCAGTAACGTGTCTCAACTGGAGCCCATTTGGAAGTTAAATAGGGTTCTGAGTTTGAAAACCAATAAACACGTTCTGCAAGTGAAATGATCCTTCTGAAAGTTAGGAGTACCAAATCCCCCTCTAATTTAGAGATTTGTAATATTTTATATTTAATCTGGGACAGTTTATTATTCCAAATAATTATATTAAGAACCTTATTAAGGTTCTCAAAGAAAGTTATAGTAAAGGATACAGACAACATTGATAGTGCATATAATATTTGTGAAGTTATGACAATTTTAATGGCTTCAATGCCCCCCACCAATACAGGTTCAACGAAGACCATTTGTCTAATTTCTCTGTCATTTTGATGTTAACATATTGCAATTTAGATCAACTGTATGTTTTATTATATTCTGAAAATAAATGCCAAAGTATTTGAGAGCTGATGAATTTCAGACAATTTAAGTGCCACGCAACATGTCCACTTTACAAAACACATTTAATGGGAAAAATAAATTCTTATTAAAGTTCCATCTATATCCTGATCTAATGCATAACTATTGATAATATCTAGTATAATCAGTTTTGTGTGTATAGGTTCACAATTATATAGCAGAACATTGTCTGCATAACAATATTTTTATGTGTTAATATTAATATCACTCTTAATAGTGATACCTTCATCATTTGCAGACATAGCAGAGGTTCAATGGTTAATAAACATTATTAGGGTGATAAAGGACAACTCTTCTTGATGCCTCTAAGTAAATCAAAAGAAGAGGAGTAAACATACCATTAACATATATTGTTTCTATAGGAATAAAGTATAACACTTTGACCAATGATATGAAAGTAGTGCTAAAGAAAACTCCTCCATGGTTCAGAATAAAATATTCCAATTAACTTTATCAAAAGCTTTTTCAGCATCCGAAGTCAATAAGCTAGTAGGGTGATGAATTTTTTGCTTACAGAGGCACGAGTGTGACAAATTAGTCTAGTATCATGTTAGGATAATCTACCCTTCATGAAGGCAGTTTAGCCCAAGTGAATAATATGGTTTAACACAAGAGAAAGTTTGTTTCTGAAATTGGGCAATAATTCAGAATAAATGTATGGTCTTTACCTGTCTTATTGCAAACAATGATTCTAGCTTCTTTAAAGGATCCCTCAACGGAAGTATTAAAAGCAAAGTCCTGAAATAAAGAGAAAATGATGAGGGATAGTTGAGTTACTCACTTTTTGTATAAATCCACTGGGATACCATCAGGACCAGGTGATATTTGGGAGTTCAAGGACTCAATTGCAGTACAAACCTCTTGTGTACTTAAAAATGCATCAAGAATATTTCTATCAACTTGGGATAATGTTGGCAAGTTGAAATAAAGTACAAATTGATAATTTGCAGTATCCTGCTCATCAGGAGGTTTGCTGTAGAGATGTGAGTAGAATTTTTGAAATTCTTCGGCTATCTCAGTAGCAGATAAAGGTAATTGCCCACTCAAGTTTCTTCTAGCATTTATCTGTCACGTACAGAGCTAGTTAGCAAATATGCGACCAGATTTATTAGCATTACATTGAAATTTAATTTTTGTTTACAGATAAAAAGACACCCTTATTACTAAGCAGAGTGTTATAATCATACCGAAGATTTTGTAAATGTATTTTAAAGAGAACCTCTAGTGAAGATGTAAAGCGTTTTACAGCAGTGGTGATTTGGTTTTCTAATGATTTTAATTTGGAGTTGCATAGCTTACTCTTACGTGTCATAATAGAAATAGCAACTCCTCTGGTCTATGCATTAAAGGCATCTGAATTTATAATCTTGGAAGTGTCTTCTGTTGTATTATTTTGTAAATAGTCAGAGATAACAGATAATATTTGAGTTTATTTCTGTCAGAAAGTACAATAACAGTACTCATTCCCCACCTGGATGTATGCTAGGGAATATCATCTAGGGCTAAAGAAAATTAAATTAAAGCATGGTCTGATATAGTAATGGGTTCTATTTTGGGGTCTAAAATCATATGGCTTAGATTCCTAGAAGATAATAAGTAATCAATATGTTAATATGAAGAGTGAGCATTAGAGAAAAAAGTAAAATATTTATCAGTGGGATATGTAAGCATTCAGTGAGCAATCAATTTACCATTGGTTACAAAAGCTTTAGTAGAGCATAAGATTTTGTAGGCCATAATTTAATCATGGATGTTCTGTCCAACAGTGGATCTGAAATTATATTAAAATCTCTGTCCGTCAAAATTGGAACATTGACTACATTAAGTAGTTCCAAAGATATTAATTTCCAAAGCTTGGGATCATCTTGGGCAGAAGCATAAATATTGAATAAATGAAGAGAGTATTCATCAATTAGATTTTGACATAAATATAACAACCTCCTGAAAACTTTTAGAATGTTTAAAATTGTAAGCTGTAATTTGCAACAGAAAATTATAGTTACACCATTTATGTGACCCTTTGCTGGTGAGGAAATTATATTACCAACCCATATTATTGTCATGTAAGCTAAAATGTTGTCATCCATTGGAGTTTCCTGTAAAAAACAGATATCAACATTACATTTGTGTAAATAATCTAAAATTGTTCTCCCTTTCACAGGATCACGTAAACCTTTAACAATTAAAGAATCAATTTTTAAATACTATTGGCTATATTAATGCTTAGATAACATAGCTTGAAAAAAGAGATAGAACATTAAAAGTAAGCAGACTAAGAACAAGAAACTAGCCAATGCATAATGACAAACATGACAAACATAATGAATATGACGTATGTAACCCCTAAAGGAGAAACACACTACCAAAACATTGAGACAAGGAACGTCCAATCGAATAATCAAATGGAGCACCATACTGTCTGCTACTTAAATTAAAGAAAACATTAGTTATGGAGCACAAACTATCAAATAATATATATAGAGGATTCCTTTTCCATTCCAACCAGAGTGTACAGATCTAATGGGTATATTTACAAGGGAAGTGGCAGAGTGCAGCATTAGCCTTCTTGGCCTAACGCCGCTCTCGCCACTTTGGAAATGCAGGGCTGCATCGTATTTACAACAATACGGTGCAGCCCTGTGTTCCTCCTGCATTGGCGCGAATTTCTGCTGCCTAGTGTCAATGCAGGCACCCTTGCACCATAGTGCAAGGGTGCCTCCATTGTGGGAATGATTGTTTATGTGCAGGAAGGTATCCCTTCCTGCACATAAACAATCTTAAATGGTGATTTGAAATTTCAATGTGTGCTTCTTTGTGCAGCACATAGAAGTTGCAGTACATCATTTTTAGGTCGAGACTGAGCCAGCGCACAAGTGCTGCCCTGGCTATCTGTTGTAGGTAGAGTACGGAGAAACCCCTCCCCCCTATATTTGTCATTGGCTTGTGTCTTTGTCCTTCGTAACTGCTGGTGTCTGATTCCTTAATAGGCTTGTTAGTTGCTTACGAGAAGCAAGGGTGGCAGTAACTGCGCCTCTTTTACTGCCAGCCTTGCTTCTGGCAAGCAAGGACTATAAGTACAAAATGCATGTTTACTCACCGCTTGCAGGTTTTCAAAACACATACATAAAAGACATTGTCATTTACAATGGCAATAGCTCAATCTCTCGCAAATGTGAGACCTATTGCATTACAAATGCTTGTTAAAGTGATTGTTTATGTGCATGAAAGACCCCTACCTGCACATAAACAATCATGGATGGTGTTTTGCTGTTTCTATGTGTGCTGCACAATGCAGCACACAAAGAAACAGCAAAAACAAGAAGAAATAAAGCATTTCTCCTCGTTGGGCCATGTGAAGACAAGGATTTTTTTTGTCTTAATTTTAACGCTGCCCCATAGTTACGCCACCCTTGTAAATATGGGGCAGCATCAAAATCAATGGGTGTTGCGGCGGAACACCCACCACAACACTCATTGCCCTCCTCTTTCACGTTAAATATAGCAAGAAAGGGTGCCTTATTTACAAGGCAGTGTTAAGGCGCGTTAAGTGGCTTAACACTGCCTTGTAAATAAGGCGAAATCCGTATCGCCACAGGAACGTAAAAAAAGTGATGTTACTGTGGTGATAGGGGCTTGTAAAAATGTCCCTAAATAAGCAATCAGATCTGCAGGCGAGGTGAAAGATTTGGACATCTAATTTTTCCATATTTGCATTACTGATGGGTCAAAAAGTCCTCCATATTTGTAACCAGCTCCCTTAAGTTTAGGGCGTAAGACTGAGAATTGTTTGTGTACGGCTATTGTTTATTTTGCAAAGTCTTAACCCGTTTGCTGCTTCGAACGTTCCGCGCCAGTGCGGAACGTTCTATTAAACGGGCGGGGCCGCGTCGGCCAACGGACGTGCGCAGCACTATTGAGATAGTGCTCGCGACGGCCGTTGGCCGACAGCAGCAGCAAACGGGTTAATGACCATAGACTTTGTTTCCTTCATGTGTGTAACTGAGTTTTGAAGCATACATATATACTGCAGGACAAATGTCCTTTTCTTTATATGTAACAAGAATGAGACTTTCTGTTCATCAAGACTGTAGGGTAGGTATACAGACTTTTATTAGTACACCTATTTACTTAATGGGTAAATGCACATCCTAGATGTTACACAGTGGTGTGTTATTGTTCAGAGTGAGCTCTAAATTTTTATCTCGTATCAGCTTCCATTTGTTCTAAAATCAAGGAGTCTTTGTTTCAAAGTAGACCTGACTATTAGTTTGAATTATTGACAACTTATCATTTGTGGACCTCAAAGTAAATATGCTGACCTATAGAAAATCAGCTTTCCACTAAAGAGAGACATGCTTGTGAGCACTGGACTTTGCAGAAGCAGTCTAATGTTAACAGGAACTGGCAAACTGAAAATGTAGGGTCATTATAAGAAATTCAACTTACAGCCTAAGGAGCCACATTATTCCAAAATGTTTTATACACTAAGGCCGGACTCCCACTACAACCTGGTCAGTAGCACCCTCCAAAGACAAACAAAAAACTCCTTACAGGTATCTTGTCTCACCTTTTACTAGCATATGCCGAGGACATAACCTACTCTCATCACCTGCTACAATGGTACATGGGTGAAATACATCAAAAAGCTGGAACAGCAGGCTTCCAAATCCCCTTTGGAATTAGTGGGTACTCCAGCTGCTTGTTTATGGTATCTGCTGTTGTAACTTTAGGCTCAACACTCAATACTCTACTCAGTTGCCTTCACTGGTAAAGCTAAACACCTCTAGTGCATCATAAAGGAGCAGACACTCCCTCATTCACCCTAAGAATATCCCTATAGATAAAGGTTTTGCTTGTATTCTTGTAACTGCTAACTGGTGCGTTCACCTAGCCTTCAAAACCTTTTATTTAAAACAATTTAACATGCTGTTTTTAATCCCGACAGACATGATTTAAGGTTATATGATAGGAAGCTCTCATTCTTATGATCTCAATAGCTGCAAGACAAATCCAGCGTTTCTACAGGAATCAGAGACAAACATTAGCCCTCCTGTGTTTCTTATATTCAGCTCATTGTCCCTCGTTTTTTTAACAATGGAACGTCAGAGGTCAATATGGGTGGCATCTATCAGGCCCATGGAATCATCCCACAATTATCTTAGAACAGCAGAGAAATAGGAGATTGGAATACTTTTGACCTATTTATAAACATATTGCATCCTCCTAATTGACTCATATAATTGGTCAGTTCTTTCCTGTGTCCCAGGTGTACTGTGAAATTATGCATGTTTAGACAAAGTGTTTTTTGCAGCTGAGATTTTCAGTATAGGGAAATGACTCATAAAGGTTCTCTTAACCAAAATCACACTTTACCTTCATGCTGAGTTGGAACTCTCCATTCTGCCTAAAAATCCGCACTCTGCTGTAAACGATAAAAATGTTTGCATCTTTTTGCTCTGGTGACAACTTTAAAGTAAGGGTCACAAATGTAGTGTCTAATGTGTTTGGTCAATTTATCTGAGGTTACTGTTTATGTCAAGGATGCCTTCACAATTTGAGGGCTTTAAGAAGACAAGGGTTTGACCTTCAAAGGTTTCCATCTTGTAGACCAGGGTCCACCAGAGACTCTGGTCCTTACCATCATTCTCTCTTATCCTCACAAACCCCTAATTAGTTTGCGATTGTAGTCATGAATTATATACAGTACATTAGCGCACTGCATACTGAGAATCCATTACTGTGGTACCCTATCCATGGCACACTAACGCAAGAGGAAAAAAGCTCCATCCACAGCAAAACAATGCTATTAAGCACTGGCCCCTAATGGAGGACACATTAAAATGCATGCTCTAATGAGTGAATATATAGGCATGAGAGGCGATGCTCTGAGCCTTCCCCTCCTCTATATTGTAAAACCACAACGCGCTGTACATTTCTGATTAATGACTTTCAGTTATCTCAAAATATTCCTTTCCGCCATCTTTGAAAGTGCACTGACTCATCTCTCCTTAAAATGTAATAAGTAACGAAAGCAGAATGCAGACGGCCACACAGCTTGATTGCAAAAACACCCGGATCGTACAGCGTGTAGGAAGCAGAGAGGCGGGAGGGATGCCGCTTACAGGTTTTATGTCCTTTTCTGCTGGGGAATGGGGGCATTGGTGCAGATGATTGCTAATCTCGGCTGCATGTTGCATGATGGAGGGCTGGGACGGGGCTTGCTGAAAGGAGCTCGCTTTAGCAAGCATGAAGCGCGTGTATAAAAGTAACACCATTAGCTGAATTAATAAAGGAGACGCGCCAGCAGTACATAAACTGCTATCACAACCTGCCCACTGGTGCTTAGGCAAGGCGGTCGTACATGTTGTACATTCAACCTGCTTGCAGTGAAGCCTGTAGAAACACCCTTTCTCCCTTCAGCAGAAAATAAAGATTGAATTTTATCAAAATATTGAGATATCAAGCAAACATATGACAAACACATTTGAATGAACTAGTTTGATTTCTTTTTTCTTGAACATTATCTCTTGAACGTTGTACAACTGGGCTCAAATTTGTGACTAAAACTAATGTGACACCACTCTAAACCTGATTATCACAATCGGCCCTGAGTATGAACACATTACAATACTGTCTAATTATTGCCTGATTTGCAGAAAGTGATCATATGCGTTTTTAACATAAACAAATTCAATGAGTTGACTACATTTTACATCCCTGTTTCTCCTGCTCAATGTATGTTTTATTTATTTTGCCTTTTAATACTGGAGCAAAATCAACAGTTGATGGACAGAATGCAGAACAATGTCATACATTCACCTCAGTACAGAGATCTGGGCCTAAATCCATCGTTTTTTTGCTCACCTTCCCATTCCAGTTTGGACCCAGCCATATGCAAATCAGTCTTGACCCTGTGCCTCATGGGAACAGTCCAGCCCGAACTGCCAAGCCAGGTCCTCCCTGGGCTGGAAACAAGCATCCTAGGACCGGTTTCCGGGTTTCACCCCTCTTCAGCCAGGATAGCTTGATTACAGTGGCATGGAGAGCACGGGACCCACGTCTGGGCATACCCGTCCCACTCGGGGTGACAAATGCAAAATCAACAGTTGATGGACAGAATGCAGAACAATGTCATACATTCACCCCAGTACAGAGATCTGGGCCTAAATACATTGTTTTTTTGCTCACCATGCCATTCCAGTTTGGACCCAGCCATATGCAAATCAGTCTTGACCCTGTGCCTCATGGGAACAGTCCAGCCCGAACTGCCAAGCCAGACCCTCCCTGGACTGGAAACAAGCATCCTAGGACCGGTTTCAGGGTTTCACCCCTCTTCAGCATGGATAGCTTGATTCCAGTGGCATTGAGAGCACGGGACCCACGTCTGGGCATACCCGTCCCACTTGGGGTGACAAATGCAAAATCAACAGTTGATGGACAGAATGCAGAACAATGTCATACATTCACCCCAGTACAGAGATCTGGGAATAAATCCATCGTTTTTTTGCTCACCATGCCATCCCAGTTTCGACCCAGCCATATGCAAATCAGTCTTGACCCTGTGCCTCATGGGAACAGTCCAGCCCGAACTGCCAAGCCAGGTCCTCCCTGGACTGGAAACAAGCATCCTAGGACCGGTTTCGGGGTTTCACCCCTCTTCAGCCAGGATAGCTTGATTCCAGTGGCATGGAGAGCACGGGACCCACGCCTGGGCATACCCGTCCCACTCGAGGTGACAAATGCAAATACAACAGTTGATGGACAGAATGCAGAACAATGTCATACATTCAGCCCAGTACAGAGATCTGGGCTTAAATCCATCGATTTTTTGCTCACCATGCCATTCCAGTTTGGACCCAGCCATATGCAAATCAGTCTTGACCCTGTGCCTCATGGGAACAGTCCAGCCCGAACTGCCAAGCCAGGTCCTCCTTGACTGGAAACAAGCATCCTAGGACCGGTTTCGGGGTTTCACCCTCTTCAGCCAGAATAGCTTGATTACAGTGGCATGGAGAGCACGGGACTCACGTCTGGGCATACCCGTCCCAATCGGGGTGACAAATGCAAAATCAACAGTTGATGGACAGAATGCAGAACAATGTCATACATTCACCCCAGTACAGAGATCTGGGCCTAAATCCATCGTTATTGCCCAGACGTGGGTCCCTTGTTCACTGTGTCACTGGATTCAAGCTAGCCTGGCTGAAGAAGGGTGACATACCCTGAAACCGGTCCCAGGATGCTTGTTTCCGGTCCAGGGAGGACCTGGCCTGGCAGTTCAGTCTGGACTGTTCCCACGGGGCACAAGGTCAAGACTGATTTGCATATGGATGGGTCCAAAATGGGGTGGCATAGTGGGCAAAAGAACGATGGATTTAACCCAGGTCTTTTGACTGGGGGAGAATGTTTGCAATGTCAGCATTCCGTCCATCATTTGTTTGCTGTAACACTTTTCGCCCTAAGTGGGATGGGTATGCCCAGACGTGGGTCCCTTGCTCACTGTGTCACTGGATTCAAGCTAGCCTGGCTGAAGAAGGGTGACATACCCTGAAACCAGTCCCAGGATGCTTGTTTCCGGTCCAGGGAGGACCTGGCCTGGCAGTTCAGTCTGGACTGTTCCCATGGGGCACAAGGTCAAGACTGATTTGCATATGGCTGGGTCCAAACTGGGGTGGCATAGTGGGCAAAAGAACGATGGATTTAACCCAGATCTTTTGACTGGGGGAGAATGTTTGCATTGTCAGCATTCTGTCCATCATTTGTTTGCTGTAACACTTTTCGCCCTAAGTGGGATGGGTATGCCCAGACGTGGGTCCCTTGCTCACTGTGTCACTGGATTCAAGCTATCCTGGCTGAAGAAGGGTGACATACCCTGAAACCGGTCCCAGGATGCTTGTTTCCGGTCCAGGGAGGACCTGGCCTGGCAGTTCAGTCTGGACTTGTCCCATGGGGCACAAGGGCAAGACTGATTTGCATCTGGCTGGGTCCAAACTGGGGTGGCATAGTGGACAAAAGAACGATGGATTTAACCCAGATCTTTTGACTGGGGGAGAATGTTTGCACTGTTCGCATTCCGTCCATCATTTGTTTGCTGTAACACTTTTTGCCCTAAGTGGGATGGGTATGCCCAGATGTGGGTCCCTTGCTCACTGTGTCACTGGATTCAAGCTAGCCTGGCTGAAGAAGGGTGACATACCCTGAAACCGGTCCCAGGATGCTTGTTTCCGGTCCAGGGAGGACCTGGCCGGACAGTTCAGTCTGCACTGTTCCCATGGGACACAAGGTCAAGACTGATTTGCATATGGCTGGGTCCAAACTGGGGTGGATTTAACCCAGATCTTTTGACTGGGGGAGAATGTTTGCATTGTCAGCATTACGTCCATCTTTTGTTTGCTGTAACACTTTTCGCCCTAAGTGGGATGGGTATGCCCAGACGTGGGTCCCTTGCTCACTGTGTCACTGAATTCAAGCTATCCTGTCTGAAGAAGGGTGACATACCCTGAAACCGGTCCCAGGATGCTTGTTTCCCGTCCAGGGAGGACATGACCTGGCAGTTCAGTCGGGACTGTTCCCATGGGGCACAAGGTCAAGACTGATTTGCATATGGCTGGGTCCAAACTGGGGTGGCATAGTGGGCAAAAGAAGGATGTATTTAACCCAGATCTTTTGACTGGGGGAGAATGTTTGCATTGTCAGCATTCTGTCTATCATTTGTTTGCTGTAACACTTTTCGCCCTAAGTGGGATGGGTATGCCCAGACTTGGGTCCCTTGCTCACTGTGTCACTGGATTCAAGCTAGCCTGGCTGAAGAAGGGTGACATACCCTGAAACTGGTTCCAGGATGCTTGTTTCTGGTCCAGGGAGGACCTGGCCTGGCTGTTCAGTCTGGACTGTTTCCATGGGGCACAAGGTCAAGACTGATTTGCATATGGCTGGGTCCAAACTGGGGTGGCATAGTGGGCAAAAGAACAATGGATTTAACCCAGATCTTTTGACTGGGGGAGAATGTTTGCATTGTCAGCATTCCGTCCATCATTTGTTTGCTGTAAAACTTTTCGCCCTAAGTGGGATGGGTATGCCCAGACGTGGGTCCCTTGCTCACTATGCCACTGGATTCAAGCTAGCCTGGCTGAAGAAGGGTGACATACCCTGAAACCGGTCCCTGGATGCTTGTTTCCGGTCCAGGGAGGACCTGGCCTGGCAGTTAAGTCTGGACTGTTCCCATGGGGCACAAGGTCAAGACTGATTTGCATATGGCTAGGTCCAAACTGGGGTGGCATAGTGGGCAAAAGAACGATGGATTTAACCCAGATCTTTTGACTGGGGGAAAACGTTTGCATTGTCAGCATTCCGTCCATCATTTGTTTGCTGTAACACTTTTCGCCCTAAGTGGGATGGGTATGCCCAGACGTAGGTCCTTTGCTCACTGTGTCACTGGATTCAAGCTAGTCTGGCTGAAGAAGGGTGACATACCATGAAACCGGTCCCAGGATGCTTGTTTCCGGTCCAGGGAGGACCTGGCCTGGCAGTTAAGTCTGGACTGTTCCCATGGGGCACAAGGTCAAGACTGATTTGCATATGGCTGGGTCCAAACTGGGGTGGCATAGTGTGCAAAAGAACGATGGATTTAACCCAGATCTTTTGACTGGGGGAAAACGTTTGCATTGTCAGCATTCCGTCCATCATTTGTTTGCTGTAACACTTTTCGCCCTAAGTGGGATGGGTATGCCCAGACGTAGGTCCTTTGCTCACTGTGTCACTGGATTCAAGCTAGTCTGGCTGAAGAAGGGTGACATACCATGAAACCGGTCCCAGGATGCTTGTTTCTGGTCCAGGGAGGACCTGGCATGGCAGTTCAGTCTGGACTGTTCCCATGGGGCACAAGGTCAAGACTGATTTGCATATGGCTGGGTCCAAACTGGGGTGGCATAGTGGGCAAAAGAACGATGGATTTAACCCAGATTTTTTGACTGGGGGAGAATGTTTGCATTGTCAGCATTCCGTCCATCATTTGTTTGCTGTAACACTTTTCGCCCTAAGTGGGATCGGTATGCCCAGACGTGGGACCCTTGCTCACTGTGTCACTGGATTCAAGCTAGCCTGGCTGAAGAAGGGTGACATACCCTGAAACCGGTCCCAGGATGCTTGTTTCCAGTCCAGGGAGGACCTGGCATGGCAGTTCAGTCTGGACTGTTCCCATGGGGCACAAGGTCAAGACTGATTTGCATATGGCTGGGTCCAAACTGGGGTGGCATAGTGGGCAAAAGAACAATGGATTTAACCAAGATCTTTTGACTGGGGGAGAATGTTTGCATTGTCAGCATTCCGTCCATCATTTGTTTGCTGTAACACTTTTCGCCCTAAGTGCGATGGGTATGTCCAGACGTGGGTCCCTTGCTCACTGTGTCTCTGGATTCAAGCTAGCCTGGCTGAAGAAGGGTGACATACCCTGAAACCGGTCCTAGGATGCTTGTTTCCGGTCCAGGGAGGACCTGGCCTGGCAGTTCAGTCTGGACTGTTCCCATGGGGCACAAGGTCAAGACTGATTTGCATATGGCTGGGTCCAAACTGGGGTGGCATAGTGGTTAAAAGAACGATGGATTTAACCCAGATCTTTTGACTGGGGGAGAATGTTTGCATTTTCAGCATTCCGTCCATCATTTGTTTGCTGTAACACTTTTCGCCCTAAGTGGGATCGGTATGCCCAGACGTGGGACCCTTGCTCACTGTGTCACTGGATTCAAGCTAGCCTGGCTGAAGAAGGGTGACATACCCTGAAACCGGTCCCAGGATGCTTGTTTCCAGTCCAGGGAGGACCTGGCCTGGCAGTTCAGTCTGGACTGTTCCCATGGGGCACAAGGTCAAGACTGATTTGCATATGGCTGGGTCCAAACTGGAGTGGCATAGTGGGCAAAAGAACGATGGATTTAACCAAGATCTTTTGACTGGGGGAGAATGTTTGCATTGTCAGCATTCCGTCCATCATTTGTTTGCTGTAACACTTTTCGCCCTAAGTGCGATGGGTATGTCCAGACGTGGGTCCCTTGCTCAATGTGTCTCTGGATTAAAGCTAGCCTGGCTGAAGAAGGGTGACATACCCTGAAACCGGTCCTAGGATGCTTGTTTCCGGTCCAGGGAGGACCTGGCCTGGCAGTTCAGTCTGGACTGTTCCCATGGGGCACAAGGTCAAGACTGATTTGCATATGGCTGGGTCCAAACTGGGGTGGCATAGTGGGCAAAAGAACGATGGATTTAACCCAGATCTTTTGACTGGGGGAGAATGTTTGCATTGTCAGCATTCCGTCCATCAATTGTTTGCTGTAACACTTTTCGCCCTAAGTGGGATGGGTATGCCCAGACGTGGGTCCCTTGCTCACTGTGTCACTGGATTCAAGCTAGCCTGGCTGAAGAAGGGTGACATACCCTGAAACCGGTCACAGGATGCTTGTTTCCGGTCCAGCGAGGACCTGGCCTGGCAGTTCAGTCTGGACTGTTCCCATAGGGCACAAGGTCAAGACGTATTTGCATATGGCTGGGTCCAAACTGGGGTGGCATAGTGGGCAAAAGAACAATGGATTTAACCCAGATCTTTTGACTGGGTGAGAATGTTTGCATTATCAGCATCCGTCCATCATTTGTTTGCTGTAACACTTTTCGCCCTAAGTGGTATGGGTATGCCCAGACGTGGGTCCCTTGCTCACTGTGTCACTGGATTCAAGCTAGCCTGGCTGAAGAAGGGTGACATACTCTGAAACCGGTCCCAGGATGCTTGTTTCCGGTCCAGGGTGGACCTGGCCTGGCAGTTCAGTCTGGACTGTTCCCATGGTGCACAAGGTCAAGACTGATTTGCATATGGCTGGGTCCAAACTGGGGTGGCATAGTGGGCAAAAGAACGATGGATTTAACCCAGATCTTTTGACTGGGGGAGAATGTTTGCATTGTCAGCATTCCGTCCATCATTTGTTTGCTGTAACACTTTTTGCCCTAAGTGGGATGGGTATGCCCAGACGTGGGTCCCTTGCTCACTGTGTCACTGGATTCAAGCTAGCCTAGCTGAAGAAGGGTGATATACCCTGAAACCGGTCCCAGGATGCTTGTTTCCGGTCGAGGGAGGACCTGGCCTGGCCTGGCAGTTCAGTCTGGACTGTTCCCATGGGGCACAAGGTCAAGACTGATTTGCATATGGCTGGGTCCAAACTGAGGTGGCATAGTGGGCAAAAGAAAGATGGATTTAACCCAGATCTTTTGACTGGGGGAGAAGGTTTGCACTGTTCACATTCCGTCCATCATTTGTTTGCTGTAACACTTTTCGCCCTAAGTGGGATGGGTATGCCCAGACGTGGGTCCCTTGCTCACTGTGTCACTGGATTCAAGCTAGCCTGGCTGAAGAAGGGTGACATACCCTGAAACCGGTCCCAGGATGCTTGTTTCCGGTCCAGGGAGGACCTGGCCTGGCAGTTCAGTCTGGACTGTTCCCATGGGGCACAAGGTCAAGACTGATTTGCATATGGCTGGGTCCAAACTGGGGTGGCATAGTGGGCAAAAGAACGATGGATTTAACCGAGATCTTTTGACTGGGTGAGAATGTTTGCATTGTCGGCATTCCGTCCATCATTTGTTTGCTGTAATGCTTTTCGCCCTAAGTGGGATGGGTATGCCCAGACGTTGGTCCCTTGCTCACTGTGTCACTGGATTCAAGCTATCCTGGCTGAAGAAGGGTGACATACCCTGAAACCGGTCCTAGGATGCTTGTTTCCGGTCCAGGGAGGAGCTGACCTGGCAGTTCAGTCGGGACTGTTCCCATGGGGCACAAGGTCAAGACTGATTTGCATATGGCTGGGTCCAAACTGGGGTGGCATAGTGGGCAAAAGAACGATGGATTTAACCCAGATCTTTTGACTGGGGGAGAATGTTTGCATTGTCAGCATTCCGTCTATCATTTGTTTACTGTAACACTTTTCGCCCTAAGTGGGATGGGTATGCCCAGACTTGGGTCCCTTGCTCACTGTGTCACTGGATTCAAGCTAGCCTGGCTGAAGAAGGGTGACATACCCTGATAACCGGTCCCAGGATGCTTGTTTCTGGTCCAGGGAGGACCTGGCCTGGCAGTTTACTCTGGACTGTTCCCATGGGGCACAAGGTCAAGACTGATTTGCATATGGCTGGGTCCAAACTGGGGTGGCATAGTTGGCAAAAGAACGATGGATTTAACCCAGATCTTTTGACTGTGGGAAAATGTTTGCATTGTCAGCATTCCGTCCATCATTTGTTTGCTGTAACACTTTTCGCCCTAAGTGGGATGGGTATGCCCAGACGTGGGTCCTTTGCTCACTGTGTCACTGGATTCAAGCTAGCCTGGCTGAAGAAGGGTGACATACCATGAAACCGGTCCCAGGATGCTTGTTTCCGGTCCAGGGAGGACCTGGCATTGCAGTTCAGTCTGGACTGTTCCCATGGGGCACAAGGTCAAGACTGATTTGCATATGGATGGGTCCAAACTGGGGTGGCTTAGTGGGCAAAAGAATGATGGATTTAACCCAGATTTTTTGACTGGGGGAGAATGTTTGCATTGTCAGCATTCCGTCCATCATTTGTTTGCTGTAACACTTTTTGCCCTAAGTGGAATGGGTATGCCCAGACGTGGGTCCCTTCCTCACTGTGTCACTGGATTCAAGCTAGCCTGGCTGAAGAAGGGTGACAAACCCTGAAACCAGTCCCAGGATGCTTGTTTCCGGTCCAGGGAGGACCTGGCCTGACAGTTCAGTCTGGACTGTTCCCATGGGGCACAAGGTCAAGACTGATTTGCATATGGCTGGGTCCAAACTGGGGTGGCATAGTGGGCAAAAGAACAATGGATTTAACCAAGATCTTTTGACTGGGGGAGAATGTTTGCATTGTCAGCATTCCGTCCAACATTTGTTTGCTGTAACACTTTTCGCCCTAAGTGGGATGGGTATGTCCAGACGTGGGTCCCTTGCTCACTGTGTCTCTGGATTCAAGCTAGCCTGGCTGAAGAAGGGTGACATACCCTGAAACCGGTCCTAGGATGCTTGTTTCCGGTCCAGGGAGGACCTGGCCTGGCAGTTCAGTCTGGACTTTTCCCATGGGGCACAAGGTCAAGACTGATTTGCATATGGCTGGGTCCAAACTGGGGTGGCATAGTGGGCAAACGAACAATGGATTTAACCCAGATCTTTTGACTGGGGGAGAATGTTTGCATTGTCAGCATTCCGTCCATCATTTGTTTGCTGTAACACTTTTCGCCCTAAGTGGGATGGGTATGCCCAGACGTGGGTCCCTTGCTCACTGTGTCACTGGATTCAAGCTAGCCTGGCTGAAGAAGGGTGACATACCCTGAAACCGGTCCCAGGATGCTTGTTTCCGGTCCAGGGAGGACCTGGCCTGGCAGTTCGGTCTGGACTGTTCCCATGGGGCACAATGTCAAGACGTGATTTGCATATGGCTGGGTCCAAACTGGGGTGGCATAGTGGGCAAAAGAACGATGGATTTAACCCAGATCTTTTGACTGGGGGAGAATGTTTGCATTGTCAGCATTCCGTCCATCATTTGTTTGCTGTAACACTTTTTGCCCTAAGTGGGATGGGTATGCCCAGACGTGGGTCCCTTGCTCACTGTGTCACTGGATTCAAGCTAGCCTAGCTGAAGAAGGGTGATATACCCTGAAACCGGTCCCAGGATGCTTGTTTCCGGTCCAGGGAGGACCTGGCCTGGCAGTTCAGTCTGGACTGTTCCCATGGGGCACAAGGTCAAGACTGATTTGCATATGGCTGGGTCCAAACTGGGGTGGCATAGTGGGCAAAAGAACGATGGATTTAACCCAGATCTTTTGACTGGGGGAGAATGTTTGCATTGTCAGCATTCCGTCCATCATTTGTTTGCTGTAACACTTTTCGCCCTAAGTGGGATGGGTATGCCCAGACGTGGGTCCCTTGCTCACTGTGTCACTGGATTCAAGCTAGCCTGGCTGAAGAAGGGTGACATACCCTGAAACCGGTCCCAGGATGCTTGTTTCCGGTCCAGGGAGGACCTGGCCTGGCAGTTCAGTCTGGACTTTTCCCATGGGGCACAAGGTCAAGACTGATTTGCATATGACTGGGTCCAAACTGGGGTGGCATAGTGGGCAAAAGAACGATGGATTTAACCCAGATCTTTTGACTCGGGGAGAATGTTTGCATTGTCAGCATTCCGTCCATCATTTGTTTGCTGTAACACTTTTCGCCCTAAGTGGGATGGGTATGCCCAGACATGGGTCCCTTGCTCACTGTGCCACTGGATTCAAGCTAGCCTGGCTGAAGAAGGGTGACATACCCTGAAACCGGTCCCAGGATGCTTGTTTCCGGTCCAGGGAGGACCTGGCCTGGCAGTTCGGTCTGGACTGTTCCCATGGGGCACAAGGTCAAGACTGATTTGCATATGGCTGGGTCCAAACTGGGGTGGCATAGTGGGCAAAAGAACGATGGATTTAACCCAGATCTTTTGACTCGGGGAGAATGTTTGCATTGTCAGCATTCCGTCCATCATTTATTTGCTGTAACACTTTTCGCCCTAAGTGGGATGGGTATGCCCAGACGTGGGTCCCTTGCTCACTGTGCCACTGGATTCAAGCTAGCCTGGCTGAAGAAGGGTGACATACCCTGAAACCGGTCCCAGGATGCTTGTTTCCGGTCCAGGGAGCACCTGGCCTGGCAGTTCGGTCTGGACTGTTCCCATGGGGCACAAGGTCAAGACTGTATTTGCATATGGCTGGGTCCAAACTGGGGTGGCGTAGTGGGCAAAAGAACGATGGATTTAACCCAGATCTTTTGACTGGGGGAGAATGTTTGCATTGTCAGCATTCCGTCCATCATTTGTTTGCTGTAACACTTTTCGCCCTAAGTGGGATGGGTATGCCCAGACGTGGGTCCCTTGCTCACTGTGCCACTGGATTCAAGCTAGCCTGGCTGAAGAAGGGTGACATACCCTGAAACCGGTCCCAGGATGCTTGTTTCCGGTCCAGGGAGGACCTGGCCTGGCAGTTCAGTCTGGACTGTTCCCATGGGGCACAAGGTCAAGACTGATTTGCATATGGCTGGGTCCAAACTGGGGTGGCATAGTGGGCAAAAGAACGATGGATTTAACCCAGATCTTTTGACTGGGGGAGAATGTTTGCATTGTCAGCATTCCGTCCATCATTTGTTTGCTGTAACACTTTTCGCCCTAAGTGGGATGGGTATGCCCAGACGTGGGTCCCTTGCTCACTGTGCCACTGGATTCAAGCTAGCCTGGCTGAAGAAGGGTGACATACCCTGAAACCGGTCCCAGGATGCTTGTTTCCGGTCCAGGAGAGGACCTGGCCTGGCAGTTCAGTCTGGACTGTTCCCATGGGGCACAGGGTCAAGACTGATTTGCATATGGCTGGGTCCAAACTGGGGTGGCATAGTGGGCAAAAGAACGATGGATTTAACCCAGATCTTTTGACTGGGGAGAATGTTTGCATTGTCAGCATTCCGTCCATCATTTGTTTGCTGTAACACTTTTCGCCCTAAGTGGGATGGGTATGCCCAGACGTGGGTCCCTTGCTCACTGTGCCACTGGATTCAAGCTAGCCTGGCTGAAGAAGGGTGACATACCCTGAAACCGGTCCCAGGATGCTTGTTTCCGGTCCAGGGAGGACCTGGCCTGGCAGTTCGGTCTGGACTGTTCCCATGGGGCACAGGGTCAAGACTGTATTTGCATATGGCTGGGTCCAAACTGGGGTGGCGTAGTGGGCAAAAGAACGATGGATTTAACCCAGATCTTTTGACTGGGGCAGAATGTTTGCATTGTCAGCATTCCGTCCATCATTTGTTTGCTGTAACACTTTTCGCCCTAAGTGGGATGGGTATGCCCAGACGTGGGTCCCTTGCTCACTGTGTCACTGGATTCAAGCTAGCCTGGCTGAAGAAGGGTGATATACCCTGAAACCGGTACCAGGATGCTTGTTTCCGGTCCAGGGAGGACCTGGCCTGGCAGTTCAGTCTGGACTGTTCCCACATGGGGCACAGGGTCAAGACTGATTTGCATATGGCTGGGTCCAAACTGGGGTGGCATAGTGGGCAAAAGAACGATGGATTTAACCCAGATCTTTTGACTGGGGGAGAATGTTTGCATTGTCAGCATTCCGTCCATCATTTGTTTGCTGTAACACTTTTCGCCCTAAGTGGGATGGGTATGCCCAGACGTGGGTCCCTTGCTCACTGTGCCACTGGATTCAAGCTAGCCTGGCTGAAGAAGGGTGACATACCCTGAAACCGGTCCCAGGATGCTTGTTTCCGGTCCAGGGAGGACCTGGCCTGGCAGTTCGGTCTGGACTGTTCCCATGGGGCACAGGGTCAAGACTGATTTGCATATGGCTGGGTCCAAACTGGGGTGGCGTAGTGGGCAAAAGAACGATGGATTTAACCCAGATCTTTTGACTGGGGGAGAATGTTTGCATTGTCAGCATTCCGTCCATCATTTGTTTGCTGTAACACTTTTCGCCCTAAGTGGGATGGGTATGCCCAGACGTGGGTCCCTTGCTCACTGTGCCACTGGATTCAAGCTAGCCTGGCTGAAGAAGGGTGACATACCCTGAAACCGGTCCCAGGATGCTTGTTTCCGGTCCAGGGAGGACCTGGCCTGGCAGTTCGGTCTGGACTGTTCCCATGGGGCACAGGGTCAAGACTGTATTTGCATATGGCTGGGTCCAAACTGGGGTGGCGTAGTGGGCAAAAGAACGATGGATTTAACCCAGATCTTTTGACTGGGGGAGAATGTTTGCATTGTCAGCATTCCGTCCATCATTTGTTTGCTGTAACACTTTTCGCCCTAAGTGGGATGGGTATGCCCAGACGTGGGTCCCTTGCTCACTGTGCCACTGGATTCAAGCTAGCCTGGCTGAAGAAGGGTGACATACCCTGAAACCGGTCCCAGGATGCTTGTTTCCGGTCCAGGGAGGACCTGGCCTGGCAGTTCAGTCTGGACTGTTCCCATGGGGCACAGGGTCAAGACTGATTTGCATATGGCTGGGTCCAAACTGGGGTGGCGTAGTGGGCAAAAGAACGATGGATTTATCCCAGATCTTTTGACTGGCGGAGAATGTTTGCATTGTCAGCATTCCGTCCATCATTTGTTTGCTGTAACACTTTTCGCCCTAAGTGGGATGGGTATGCCCAGACGTGGGTCCCTTGCTCACTGTGCCACTGGATTCAAGCTAGCCTGGCTGAAGAAGGGTGACATACCCTGAAACCGGTCCCAGGATGCTTGTTTCCGGTCCAGGGAGGACCTGGCCTGGCAGTTCGGTCTGGACTGTTCCCATGGGGCACAGGGTCAAGACTGATTTGCATATGGCTGGGTCCAAACTGGGGTGGCGTAGTGGGCAAAAGAACGATGGATTTAACCCAGATCTTTTGACTGGGGGAGAATGTTTGCATTGTCAGCATTCCGTCCATCATTTGTTTGCTGTAACACTTTTCGCCCTAAGTGGGATGGGTATGCCCAGACGTGGGTCCCTTGCTCACTGTGCCACTGGATTCAAGCTAGCCTGGCTGAAGAAGGGTGACATACCCTGAAACCGGTCCCAGGATGCTTGTTTCCGGTCCAGGGAGGACCTGGCCTGGCAGTTCGGTCTGGACTGTTCCCATGGGGCACAGGGTCAAGACTGATTTGCATATGGCTGGGTCCAAACTGGGGTGGCGTAGTGGGCAAAAGAACGATGGATTTAACCCAGATCTTTTGACTGGGGGAGAATGTTTGCATTGTCAGCATTCCGTCCATCATTTGTTTGCTGTAACACTTTTCGCCCTAAGTGGGATGGGTATGCCCAGACGTGGGTCCCTTGCTCACTGTGCCACTGGATTCAAGCTAGCCTGGCTGAAGAAGGGTGACATACCCTGAAACCGGTCCCAGGATGCTTGTTTCCGGTCCAGGGAGGACCTGGCCTGGCAGTTCGGTCTGGACTGTTCCCATGGGGCACAGGGTCAAGACTGATTTGCATATGGCTGGGTCCAAACTGGGGTGGCGTAGTGGGCAAAAGAACGATGGATTTAACCCAGATCTTTTGACTGGGGGAGAATGTTTGCATTGTCAGCATTCCGTCCATCATTTGTTTGCTGTAACACTTTTCGCCCTAAGTGGGATGGGTATGCCCAGACGTGGGTCCCTTGCTCACTGTGCCACTGGATTCAAGCTAGCCTGGCTGAAGAAGGGTGACATACCCTGAAACCGGTCCCAGGATGCTTGTTTCCGGTCCAGGGAGGACCTGGCCTGGCAGTTCGGTCTGGACTGTTCCCATGGGGCACAGGGTCAAGACTGATTTGCATATGGCTGGGTCCAAACTGGGGTGGCGTAGTGGGCAAAAGAACGATGGATTTAACCCAGATCTTTTGACTGGGGGAGAATGTTTGCATTGTCAGCATTCCGTCCATCATTTGTTTGCTGTAACACTTTTCGCCCTAAGTGGGATGGGTATGCCCAGACGTGGGTCCCTTGCTCACTGTGCCACTGGATTCAAGCTAGCCTGGCTGAAGAAGGGTGACATACCCTGAAACCGGTCCCAGGATGCTTGTTTCCGGTCCAGGGAGGACCTGGCCTGGCAGTTCGGTCTGGACTGTTCCCATGGGGCACAGGGTCAAGACTGATTTGCATATGGCTGGGTCCAAACTGGGGTGGCGTAGTGGGCAAAAGAACGATGGATTTAACCCAGATCTTTTGACTGGGGGAGAATGTTTGCATTGTCAGCATTCCGTCCATCATTTGTTTGCTGTAACACTTTTCGCCCTAAGTGGGATGGGTATGCCCAGACGTGGGTCCCTTGCTCACTGTGCCACTGGATTCAAGCTAGCCTGGCTGAAGAAGGGTGACATACCCTGAAACCGGTCCCAGGATGCTTGTTTCCGGTCCAGGGAGGACCTGGCCTGGCAGTTCGGTCTGGACTGTTCCCATGGGGCACAGGGTCAAGACTGATTTGCATATGGCTGGGTCCAAACTGGGGTGGCGTAGTGGGCAAAAGAACGATGGATTTAACCCAGATCTTTTGACTGGGGGAGAATGTTTGCATTGTCAGCATTCCGTCCATCATTTGTTTGCTGTAACACTTTTCGCCCTAAGTGGGATGGGTATGCCCAGACGTGGGTCCCTTGCTCACTGTGCCACTGGATTCAAGCTAGCCTGGCTGAAGAAGGGTGACATACCCTGAAACCGGTCCCAGGATGCTTGTTTCCGGTCCAGGGAGGACCTGGCCTGGCAGTTCGGTCTGGACTGTTCCCATGGGGCACAGGGTCAAGACTGATTTGCATATGGCTGGGTCCAAACTGGGGTGGCGTAGTGGGCAAAAGAACGATGGATTTAACCCAGATCTTTTGACTGGGGGAGAATGTTTGCATTGTCAGCATTCCGTCCATCATTTGTTTGCTGTAACACTTTTCGCCCTAAGTGGGATGGGTATGCCCAGACGTGGGTCCCTTGCTCACTGTGCCACTGGATTCAAGCTAGCCTGGCTGAAGAAGGGTGACATACCCTGAAACCGGTCCCAGGATGCTTGTTTCCGGTCCAGGGAGGACCTGGCCTGGCAGTTCGGTCTGGACTGTTCCCATGGGGCACAGGGTCAAGACTGATTTGCATATGGCTGGGTCCAAACTGGGGTGGCGTAGTGGGCAAAAGAACGATGGATTTAACCCAGATCTTTTGACTGGGGGAGAATGTTTGCATTGTCAGCATTCCGTCCATCATTTGTTTGCTGTAACACTTTTCGCCCTAAGTGGGATGGGTATGCCCAGACGTGGGTCCCTTGCTCACTGTGCCACTGGATTCAAGCTAGCCTGGCTGAAGAAGGGTGACATACCCTGAAACCGGTCCCAGGATGCTTGTTTCCGGTCCAGGGAGGACCTGGCCTGGCAGTTCGGTCTGGACTGTTCCCATGGGGCACAGGGTCAAGACTGATTTGCATATGGCTGGGTCCAAACTGGGGTGGCGTAGTGGGCAAAAGAACGATGGATTTAACCCAGATCTTTTGACTGGGGGAGAATGTTTGCATTGTCAGCATTCCGTCCATCATTTGTTTGCTGTAACACTTTTCGCCCTAAGTGGGATGGGTATGCCCAGACGTGGGTCCCTTGCTCACTGTGCCACTGGATTCAAGCTAGCCTGGCTGAAGAAGGGTGACATACCCTGAAACCGGTCCCAGGATGCTTGTTTCCGGTCCAGGGAGGACCTGGCCTGGCAGTTCGGTCTGGACTGTTCCCATGGGGCACAGGGTCAAGACTGATTTGCATATGGCTGGGTCCAAACTGGGGTGGCGTAGTGGGCAAAAGAACGATGGATTTAACCCAGATCTTTTGACTGGGGGAGAATGTTTGCATTGTCAGCATTCCGTCCATCATTTGTTTGCTGTAACACTTTTCGCCCTAAGTGGGATGGGTATGCCCAGACGTGGGTCCCTTGCTCACTGTGCCACTGGATTCAAGCTAGCCTGGCTGAAGAAGGGTGACATACCCTGAAACCGGTCCCAGGATGCTTGTTTCCGGTCCAGGGAGGACCTGGCCTGGCAGTTCGGTCTGGACTGTTCCCATGGGGCACAGGGTCAAGACTGATTTGCATATGGCTGGGTCCAAACTGGGGTGGCGTAGTGGGCAAAAGAACGATGGATTTAACCCAGATCTTTTGACTGGGGGAGAATGTTTGCATTGTCAGCATTCCGTCCATCATTTGTTTGCTGTAACACTTTTCGCCCTAAGTGGGATGGGTATGCCCAGACGTGGGTCCCTTGCTCACTGTGCCACTGGATTCAAGCTAGCCTGGCTGAAGAAGGGTGACATACCCTGAAACCGGTCCCAGGATGCTTGTTTCCGGTCCAGGGAGGACCTGGCCTGGCAGTTCGGTCTGGACTGTTCCCATGGGGCACAGGGTCAAGACTGATTTGCATATGGCTGGGTCCAAACTGGGGTGGCGTAGTGGGCAAAAGAACGATGGATTTAACCCAGATCTTTTGACTGGGGGAGAATGTTTGCATTGTCAGCATTCCGTCCATCATTTGTTTGCTGTAACACTTTTCGCCCTAAGTGGGATGGGTATGCCCAGACGTGGGTCCCTTGCTCACTGTGCCACTGGATTCAAGCTAGCCTGGCTGAAGAAGGGTGACATACCCTGAAACCGGTCCCAGGATGCTTGTTTCCGGTCCAGGGAGGACCTGGCCTGGCAGTTCGGTCTGGACTGTTCCCATGGGGCACAGGGTCAAGACTGATTTGCATATGGCTGGGTCCAAACTGGGGTGGCGTAGTGGGCAAAAGAACGATGGATTTAACCCAGATCTTTTGACTGGGGGAGAATGTTTGCATTGTCAGCATTCCGTCCATCATTTGTTTGCTGTAACACTTTTCGCCCTAAGTGGGATGGGTATGCCCAGACGTGGGTCCCTTGCTCACTGTGCCACTGGATTCAAGCTAGCCTGGCTGAAGAAGGGTGACATACCCTGAAACCGGTCCCAGGATGCTTGTTTCCGGTCCAGGGAGGACCTGGCCTGGCAGTTCGGTCTGGACTGTTCCCATGGGGCACAGGGTCAAGACTGATTTGCATATGGCTGGGTCCAAACTGGGGTGGCGTAGTGGGCAAAAGAACGATGGATTTAACCCAGATCTTTTGACTGGGGGAGAATGTTTGCATTGTCAGCATTCCGTCCATCATTTGTTTGCTGTAACACTTTTCGCCCTAAGTGGGATGGGTATGCCCAGACGTGGGTCCCTTGCTCACTGTGCCACTGGATTCAAGCTAGCCTGGCTGAAGAAGGGTGACATACCCTGAAACCGGTCCCAGGATGCTTGTTTCCGGTCCAGGGAGGACCTGGCCTGGCAGTTCGGTCTGGACTGTTCCCATGGGGCACAGGGTCAAGACTGATTTGCATATGGCTGGGTCCAAACTGGGGTGGCGTAGTGGGCAAAAGAACGATGGATTTAACCCAGATCTTTTGACTGGGGGAGAATGTTTGCATTGTCAGCATTCCGTCCATCATTTGTTTGCTGTAACACTTTTCGCCCTAAGTGGGATGGGTATGCCCAGACGTGGGTCCCTTGCTCACTGTGCCACTGGATTCAAGCTAGCCTGGCTGAAGAAGGGTGACATACCCTGAAACCGGTCCCAGGATGCTTGTTTCCGGTCCAGGGAGGACCTGGCCTGGCAGTTCGGTCTGGACTGTTCCCATGGGGCACAGGGTCAAGACTGATTTGCATATGGCTGGGTCCAAACTGGGGTGGCGTAGTGGGCAAAAGAACGATGGATTTAACCCAGATCTTTTGACTGGGGGAGAATGTTTGCATTGTCAGCATTCCGTCCATCATTTGTTTGCTGTAACACTTTTCGCCCTAAGTGGGATGGGTATGCCCAGACGTGGGTCCCTTGCTCACTGTGCCACTGGATTCAAGCTAGCCTGGCTGAAGAAGGGTGACATACCCTGAAACCGGTCCCAGGATGCTTGTTTCCGGTCCAGGGAGGACCTGGCCTGGCAGTTCGGTCTGGACTGTTCCCATGGGGCACAGGGTCAAGACTGATTTGCATATGGCTGGGTCCAAACTGGGGTGGCGTAGTGGGCAAAAGAACGATGGATTTAACCCAGATCTTTTGACTGGGGGAGAATGTTTGCATTGTCAGCATTCCGTCCATCATTTGTTTGCTGTAACACTTTTCGCCCTAAGTGGGATGGGTATGCCCAGACGTGGGTCCCTTGCTCACTGTGCCACTGGATTCAAGCTAGCCTGGCTGAAGAAGGGTGACATACCCTGAAACCGGTCCCAGGATGCTTGTTTCCGGTCCAGGGAGGACCTGGCCTGGCAGTTCGGTCTGGACTGTTCCCATGGGGCACAGGGTCAAGACTGATTTGCATATGGCTGGGTCCAAACTGGGGTGGCGTAGTGGGCAAAAGAACGATGGATTTAACCCAGATCTTTTGACTGGGGGAGAATGTTTGCATTGTCAGCATTCCGTCCATCATTTGTTTGCTGTAACACTTTTCGCCCTAAGTGGGATGGGTATGCCCAGACGTGGGTCCCTTGCTCACTGTGCCACTGGATTCAAGCTAGCCTGGCTGAAGAAGGGTGACATACCCTGAAACCGGTCCCAGGATGCTTGTTTCCGGTCCAGGGAGGACCTGGCCTGGCAGTTCGGTCTGGACTGTTCCCATGGGGCACAGGGTCAAGACTGATTTGCATATGGCTGGGTCCAAACTGGGGTGGCGTAGTGGGCAAAAGAACGATGGATTTAACCCAGATCTTTTGACTGGGGGAGAATGTTTGCATTGTCAGCATTCCGTCCATCATTTGTTTGCTGTAACACTTTTCGCCCTAAGTGGGATGGGTATGCCCAGACGTGGGTCCCTTGCTCACTGTGCCACTGGATTCAAGCTAGCCTGGCTGAAGAAGGGTGACATACCCTGAAACCGGTCCCAGGATGCTTGTTTCCGGTCCAGGGAGGACCTGGCCTGGCAGTTCGGTCTGGACTGTTCCCATGGGGCACAGGGTCAAGACTGATTTGCATATGGCTGGGTCCAAACTGGGGTGGCGTAGTGGGCAAAAGAACGATGGATTTAACCCAGATCTTTTGACTGGGGGAGAATGTTTGCATTGTCAGCATTCCGTCCATCATTTGTTTGCTGTAACACTTTTCGCCCTAAGTGGGATGGGTATGCCCAGACGTGGGTCCCTTGCTCACTGTGCCACTGGATTCAAGCTAGCCTGGCTGAAGAAGGGTGACATACCCTGAAACCGGTCCCAGGATGCTTGTTTCCGGTCCAGGGAGGACCTGGCCTGGCAGTTCGGTCTGGACTGTTCCCATGGGGCACAGGGTCAAGACTGATTTGCATATGGCTGGGTCCAAACTGGGGTGGCGTAGTGGGCAAAAGAACGATGGATTTAACCCAGATCTTTTGACTGGGGGAGAATGTTTGCATTGTCAGCATTCCGTCCATCATTTGTTTGCTGTAACACTTTTCGCCCTAAGTGGGATGGGTATGCCCAGACGTGGGTCCCTTGCTCACTGTGCCACTGGATTCAAGCTAGCCTGGCTGAAGAAGGGTGACATACCCTGAAACCGGTCCCAGGATGCTTGTTTCCGGTCCAGGGAGGACCTGGCCTGGCAGTTCGGTCTGGACTGTTCCCATGGGGCACAGGGTCAAGACTGATTTGCATATGGCTGGGTCCAAACTGGGGTGGCGTAGTGGGCAAAAGAACGATGGATTTAACCCAGATCTTTTGACTGGGGGAGAATGTTTGCATTGTCAGCATTCCGTCCATCATTTGTTTGCTGTAACACTTTTCGCCCTAAGTGGGATGGGTATGCCCAGACGTGGGTCCCTTGCTCACTGTGCCACTGGATTCAAGCTAGCCTGGCTGAAGAAGGGTGACATACCCTGAAACCGGTCCCAGGATGCTTGTTTCCGGTCCAGGGAGGACCTGGCCTGGCAGTTCGGTCTGGACTGTTCCCATGGGGCACAGGGTCAAGACTGATTTGCATATGGCTGGGTCCAAACTGGGGTGGCGTAGTGGGCAAAAGAACGATGGATTTAACCCAGATCTTTTGACTGGGGGAGAATGTTTGCATTGTCAGCATTCCGTCCATCATTTGTTTGCTGTAACACTTTTCGCCCTAAGTGGGATGGGTATGCCCAGACGTGGGTCCCTTGCTCACTGTGCCACTGGATTCAAGCTAGCCTGGCTGAAGAAGGGTGACATACCCTGAAACCGGTCCCAGGATGCTTGTTTCCGGTCCAGGGAGGACCTGGCCTGGCAGTTCGGTCTGGACTGTTCCCATGGGGCACAGGGTCAAGACTGATTTGCATATGGCTGGGTCCAAACTGGGGTGGCGTAGTGGGCAAAAGAACGATGGATTTAACCCAGATCTTTTGACTGGGGGAGAATGTTTGCATTGTCAGCATTCCGTCCATCATTTGTTTGCTGTAACACTTTTCGCCCTAAGTGGGATGGGTATGCCCAGACGTGGGTCCCTTGCTCACTGTGCCACTGGATTCAAGCTAGCCTGGCTGAAGAAGGGTGACATACCCTGAAACCGGTCCCAGGATGCTTGTTTCCGGTCCAGGGAGGACCTGGCCTGGCAGTTCGGTCTGGACTGTTCCCATGGGGCACAGGGTCAAGACTGATTTGCATATGGCTGGGTCCAAACTGGGGTGGCGTAGTGGGCAAAAGAACGATGGATTTAACCCAGATCTTTTGACTGGGGGAGAATGTTTGCATTGTCAGCATTCCGTCCATCATTTGTTTGCTGTAACACTTTTCGCCCTAAGTGGGATGGGTATGCCCAGACGTGGGTCCCTTGCTCACTGTGCCACTGGATTCAAGCTAGCCTGGCTGAAGAAGGGTGACATACCCTGAAACCGGTCCCAGGATGCTTGTTTCCGGTCCAGGGAGGACCTGGCCTGGCAGTTCGGTCTGGACTGTTCCCATGGGGCACAGGGTCAAGACTGATTTGCATATGGCTGGGTCCAAACTGGGGTGGCGTAGTGGGCAAAAGAACGATGGATTTAACCCAGATCTTTTGACTGGGGGAGAATGTTTGCATTGTCAGCATTCCGTCCATCATTTGTTTGCTGTAACACTTTTCGCCCTAAGTGGGATGGGTATGCCCAGACGTGGGTCCCTTGCTCACTGTGCCACTGGATTCAAGCTAGCCTGGCTGAAGAAGGGTGACATACCCTGAAACCGGTCCCAGGATGCTTGTTTCCGGTCCAGGGAGGACCTGGCCTGGCAGTTCGGTCTGGACTGTTCCCATGGGGCACAGGGTCAAGACTGATTTGCATATGGCTGGGTCCAAACTGGGGTGGCGTAGTGGGCAAAAGAACGATGGATTTAACCCAGATCTTTTGACTGGGGGAGAATGTTTGCATTGTCAGCATTCCGTCCATCATTTGTTTGCTGTAACACTTTTCGCCCTAAGTGGGATGGGTATGCCCAGACGTGGGTCCCTTGCTCACTGTGCCACTGGATTCAAGCTAGCCTGGCTGAAGAAGGGTGACATACCCTGAAACCGGTCCCAGGATGCTTGTTTCCGGTCCAGGGAGGACCTGGCCTGGCAGTTCGGTCTGGACTGTTCCCATGGGGCACAGGGTCAAGACTGATTTGCATATGGCTGGGTCCAAACTGGGGTGGCGTAGTGGGCAAAAGAACGATGGATTTAACCCAGATCTTTTGACTGGGGGAGAATGTTTGCATTGTCAGCATTCCGTCCATCATTTGTTTGCTGTAACACTTTTCGCCCTAAGTGGGATGGGTATGCCCAGACGTGGGTCCCTTGCTCACTGTGCCACTGGATTCAAGCTAGCCTGGCTGAAGAAGGGTGACATACCCTGAAACCGGTCCCAGGATGCTTGTTTCCGGTCCAGGGAGGACCTGGCCTGGCAGTTCGGTCTGGACTGTTCCCATGGGGCACAGGGTCAAGACTGATTTGCATATGGCTGGGTCCAAACTGGGGTGGCGTAGTGGGCAAAAGAACGATGGATTTAACCCAGATCTTTTGACTGGGGGAGAATGTTTGCATTGTCAGCATTCCGTCCATCATTTGTTTGCTGTAACACTTTTCGCCCTAAGTGGGATGGGTATGCCCAGACGTGGGTCCCTTGCTCACTGTGCCACTGGATTCAAGCTAGCCTGGCTGAAGAAGGGTGACATACCCTGAAACCGGTCCCAGGATGCTTGTTTCCGGTCCAGGGAGGACCTGGCCTGGCAGTTCGGTCTGGACTGTTCCCATGGGGCACAGGGTCAAGACTGATTTGCATATGGCTGGGTCCAAACTGGGGTGGCGTAGTGGGCAAAAGAACGATGGATTTAACCCAGATCTTTTGACTGGGGGAGAATGTTTGCATTGTCAGCATTCCGTCCATCATTTGTTTGCTGTAACACTTTTCGCCCTAAGTGGGATGGGTATGCCCAGACGTGGGTCCCTTGCTCACTGTGCCACTGGATTCAAGCTAGCCTGGCTGAAGAAGGGTGACATACCCTGAAACCGGTCCCAGGATGCTTGTTTCCGGTCCAGGGAGGACCTGGCCTGGCAGTTCGGTCTGGACTGTTCCCATGGGGCACAGGGTCAAGACTGATTTGCATATGGCTGGGTCCAAACTGGGGTGGCGTAGTGGGCAAAAGAACGATGGATTTAACCCAGATCTTTTGACTGGGGGAGAATGTTTGCATTGTCAGCATTCCGTCCATCATTTGTTTGCTGTAACACTTTTCGCCCTAAGTGGGATGGGTATGCCCAGACGTGGGTCCCTTGCTCACTGTGCCACTGGATTCAAGCTAGCCTGGCTGAAGAAGGGTGACATACCCTGAAACCGGTCCCAGGATGCTTGTTTCCGGTCCAGGGAGGACCTGGCCTGGCAGTTCGGTCTGGACTGTTCCCATGGGGCACAGGGTCAAGACTGATTTGCATATGGCTGGGTCCAAACTGGGGTGGCGTAGTGGGCAAAAGAACGATGGATTTAACCCAGATCTTTTGACTGGGGGAGAATGTTTGCATTGTCAGCATTCCGTCCATCATTTGTTTGCTGTAACACTTTTCGCCCTAAGTGGGATGGGTATGCCCAGACGTGGGTCCCTTGCTCACTGTGCCACTGGATTCAAGCTAGCCTGGCTGAAGAAGGGTGACATACCCTGAAACCGGTCCCAGGATGCTTGTTTCCGGTCCAGGGAGGACCTGGCCTGGCAGTTCGGTCTGGACTGTTCCCATGGGGCACAGGGTCAAGACTGATTTGCATATGGCTGGGTCCAAACTGGGGTGGCGTAGTGGGCAAAAGAACGATGGATTTAACCCAGATCTTTTGACTGGGGGAGAATGTTTGCATTGTCAGCATTCCGTCCATCATTTGTTTGCTGTAACACTTTTCGCCCTAAGTGGGATGGGTATGCCCAGACGTGGGTCCCTTGCTCACTGTGCCACTGGATTCAAGCTAGCCTGGCTGAAGAAGGGTGACATACCCTGAAACCGGTCCCAGGATGCTTGTTTCCGGTCCAGGGAGGACCTGGCCTGGCAGTTCGGTCTGGACTGTTCCCATGGGGCACAGGGTCAAGACTGATTTGCATATGGCTGGGTCCAAACTGGGGTGGCGTAGTGGGCAAAAGAACGATGGATTTAACCCAGATCTTTTGACTGGGGGAGAATGTTTGCATTGTCAGCATTCCGTCCATCATTTGTTTGCTGTAACACTTTTCGCCCTAAGTGGGATGGGTATGCCCAGACGTGGGTCCCTTGCTCACTGTGCCACTGGATTCAAGCTAGCCTGGCTGAAGAAGGGTGACATACCCTGAAACCGGTCCCAGGATGCTTGTTTCCGGTCCAGGGAGGACCTGGCCTGGCAGTTCGGTCTGGACTGTTCCCATGGGGCACAGGGTCAAGACTGATTTGCATATGGCTGGGTCCAAACTGGGGTGGCGTAGTGGGCAAAAGAACGATGGATTTAACCCAGATCTTTTGACTGGGGGAGAATGTTTGCATTGTCAGCATTCCGTCCATCATTTGTTTGCTGTAACACTTTTCGCCCTAAGTGGGATGGGTATGCCCAGACGTGGGTCCCTTGCTCACTGTGCCACTGGATTCAAGCTAGCCTGGCTGAAGAAGGGTGACATACCCTGAAACCGGTCCCAGGATGCTTGTTTCCGGTCCAGGGAGGACCTGGCCTGGCAGTTCAGTCTGGACTGTTCCCATGGGGCACAGGGTCAAGACTGATTTGCATATGGCTGGGTCCAAACTGGGGTGGCGTAGTGGGCAAAAGAACGATGGATTTAACCCAGATCTTTTGACTGGGGGAGAATGTTTGCATTGTCAGCATTCCGTCCATCATTTGTTTGCTGTAACACTTTTCGCCCTAAGTGGGATGGGTATGCCCAGACGTGGGTCCCTTGCTCACTGTGCCACTGGATTCAAGCTAGCCTGGCTGAAGAAGGGTGACATACCCTGAAACCGGTCCCAGGATGCTTGTTTCCGGTCCAGGGAGGACCTGGCCTGGCAGTTCAGTCTGGACTGTTCCCATGGGGCACAGGGTCAAGACTGATTTGCATATGGCTGGGTCCAAACTGGGGTGGCGTAGTGGGCAAAAGAACGATGGATTTAACCCAGATCTTTTGACTGGGGGAGAATGTTTGCATTGTCAGCATTCCGTCCATCATTTGTTTGCTGTAACACTTTTCGCCCTAAGTGGGATGGGTATGCCCAGACGTGGGTCCCTTGCTCACTGTGCCACTGGATTCAAGCTAGCCTGGCTGAAGAAGGGTGACATACCCTGAAACCGGTCCCAGGATGCTTGTTTCCGGTCCAGGGAGGACCTGGCCTGGCAGTTCGGTCTGGACTGTTCCCATGGGGCACAGGGTCAAGACTGATTTGCATATGGCTGGGTCCAAACTGGGGTGGCGTAGTGGGCAAAAGAACGATGGATTTAACCCAGATCTTTTGACTGGGGGAGAATGTTTGCATTGTCAGCATTCCGTCCATCATTTGTTTGCTGTAACACTTTTCGCCCTAAGTGGGATGGGTATGCCCAGACGTGGGTCCCTTGCTCACTGTGCCACTGGATTCAAGCTAGCCTGGCTGAAGAAGGGTGACATACCCTGAAACCGGTCCCAGGATGCTTGTTTCCGGTCCAGGGAGGACCTGGCCTGGCAGTTCGGTCTGGACTGTTCCCATGGGGCACAGGGTCAAGACTGATTTGCATATGGCTGGGTCCAAACTGGGGTGGCGTAGTGGGCAAAAGAACGATGGATTTAACCCAGATCTTTTGACTGGGGGAGAATGTTTGCATTGTCAGCATTCCGTCCATCATTTGTTTGCTGTAACACTTTTCGCCCTAAGTGGGATGGGTATGCCCAGACGTGGGTCCCTTGCTCACTGTGCCACTGGATTCAAGCTAGCCTGGCTGAAGAAGGGTGACATACCCTGAAACCGGTCCCAGGATGCTTGTTTCCGGTCCAGGGAGGACCTGGCCTGGCAGTTCGGTCTGGACTGTTCCCATGGGGCACAGGGTCAAGACTGATTTGCATATGGCTGGGTCCAAACTGGGGTGGCGTAGTGGGCAAAAGAACGATGGATTTAACCCAGATCTTTTGACTGGGGGAGAATGTTTGCATTGTCAGCATTCCGTCCATCATTTGTTTGCTGTAACACTTTTCGCCCTAAGTGAGATGGGTATGCCCAGATGTGGGTCCCTTGCTCACTGTGCCACTGGATTCAAGCTAGCCTGGCTGAAGAAGGGTGACATACCCTGAAACCGGTCCAAGGATGCTTGTTTCCGGTCCAGGGAGGACCTGGCCTGGCAGTTCGGTCTGGACTGTTCCCATGGGGCACAAGGTCAAGACTGATTTGCATATGGCTGGGTCCAAACTGGTGTGGCGTAGTGGGCAAAAGAACGATGGATTTAACCCAGATCTTTTGACTGGGGGAGAATGTTTGCATTGTCAGCATTCCATCCATCATTTGTTTGCTGTTACACTTTTCGCCCTAAGTGGGATGGGTATGCCCAGACGTGGGTCCCTTGCTCACTGTGTCACTGGATTCAAGCTAGCCTGGCTGAAGAAGGGTGACATACCCTGAAACCGGTCCCAGGATGCTTGTTTCCGGTCCAGGGAGGACCTGGCCTGGCAGTTCGGTCTGGACTGTTCCCATGGGGCACAGGGTCAAGACTGATTTGCATATGGCTGGGTCCAAACTGGGGTGGCGTAGTGGGCAAAAGAACGATGGATTTAACCCAGATCTTTTGACTGGGGGAGAATGTTTGCATTGTCAGCATTCCGTCCATCATTTGTTTGCTGTAACACTTTTCGCCCTAAGTGGGATGGGTATGCCCAGACGTGGGTCCCTTGCTCACTGTGCCACTGGATTCAAGCTAGCCTGGCTGAAGAAGGGTGACATACCCTGAAACCGGTCCCAGGATGCTTGTTTCCGGTCCAGGGAGGACCTGGCCTGGCAGTTCAGTCTGGACTGTTCCCATGGGGCACAAGGTCAAGACTGATTTGCATATGGCTGGGTCCAAACTGGGGTGGCGTAGTGGGCAAAAGAACGATGGATTTAACCCAGATCTTTTGACTGGGGGAGAATGTTTGCATTGTCAGCATTCCGTCCATCATTTGTTTGCTGTAACACTTTTCGCCCTAAGTGGGATGGGTATGCCCAGACGTGGGTCCCTTGCTCACTGTGCCACTGGATTCAAGCTAGCCTGGCTGAAGAAGGGTGACATACCCTGAAACCGGTCCCAGGATGCTTGTTTCCGGTCCAGGGAGGACCTGGCCTGGCAGTTCGGTCTGGACTGTTCCCATGGGGCACAGGGTCAAGACTGTATTTGCATATGGCTGGGTCCAAACTGGGGTGGCGTAGTGGGCAAAAGAACGATGGATTTAACCCAGATCTTTTGACTGGGGGAGAATGTTTGCATTGTCAGCATTCCGTCCATCATTTGTTTGCTGTAACACTTTTCGCCCTAAGTGGGATGGGTATGCCCAGACGTGGGTCCCTTGCTCACTGTGCCACTGGATTCAAGCTAGCCTGGCTGAAGAAGGGTGACATACCCTGAAACCGGTCCCAGGATGCTTGTTTCCGGTACAGGGAGGACCTGGCCTGGCAGTTCGGTCTGGACTGTTCCCATGGGGCACAGGGTCAAGACTGATTTGCATATGGCTGGGTCCAAACTGGGGTGGCGTAGTGGGCAAAAGAACGATGGATTTAACCCAGATCTTTTGACTAGGGGAGAATGTTTGCATTGTCAGCATTCCGTCCATCATTTGTTTGCTGTAACACTTTTCGCCCTAAGTGGGATGGGTATGTCCAGACGTGGGTCCCTTGCTCACTGTGCCACTGGATTCAAGCTAGCCTGGCTGAAGAAGGGTGACATACCCTGAAACCGGTCCCAGGATGCTTGTTTCCGGTCCAGGGAGGACCTGGCCTGGCAGTTCAGTCTGGACTGTTCCCATGGGGCACAAGGTCAAGACTGATTTGCATATGGCTGGGTCCAAACTGGGGTGGCATAGTGGGCAAAAGAACGATGGATTTAACCCAGATCTTTTGACTGGGGAGAATGTTTGCATTGTCAGCATTCCGTCCATCATTTGTTTGCTGTAACACTTTTCGCCCTAAGTGGGATGGGTATGCCCAGACGTGGGTCCCTTGCTCACTGTGTCACTGGATTCAAGCTAGCCTGGCTGAAGAAGGGTGACATACCCTGAAACCGGTCCCAGGATGCTTGTTTCCGGTCCAGGGAGGACCTGGCCTGGCAGTTCGGTCTGGACTGTTCCCATGGGGCACAGGGTCAAGACGTGATTTGCATATGGCTGGGTCCAAACTGGGGTGGCGTAGTGGGCAAAAGAACGATGGATTTAACCCAGATCTTTTGACTGGGGGAGAATGTTTGCATTGTCAGCATTCCGTCCATCATTTGTTTGCTGTAACACTTTTTGCCCTAAGTGGGATGGGTATGCCCAGACGTGGGTCCCTTGCTCACTGTGCCACTGGATTCAAGCTAGCCTGGCTGAAGAAGGGTGACATACCCTGAAACCGGTCCCAGGATGCTTGTTTCCGGTCCAGGGAGGACCTGGCCTGGCAGTTCAGTCTGGACTGTTCCCATGGGGCACAGGGTCAAGACTGATTTGCATATGGCTGGGTCCAAACTGGGGTGGCGTAGTGGGCAAAAGAACGATGGATTTAACCCAGATCTTTTGACTGGGGGAGAATGTTTGCATTGTCAGCATTCCGTCCATCATTTGTTTGCTGTAACACTTTTCGCCCTAAGTGGGATGGGTATGCCCAGACGTGGGTCCCTTGCTCACTGTGCCACTGGATTCAAGCTAGCCTGGCTGAAGAAGGGTGACATACCCTGAAACCGGTCCCAGGATGCTTGTTTCCGGTCCAGGGAGGACCTGGCCTGGCAGTTCGGTCTGGACTGTTCCCATGGGGCACAGGGTCAAGACTGATTTGCATATGGCTGGGTCCAAACTGGGGTGGCATAGTGGGCAAAAGAACGATGGATTTAACCCAGATCTTTTGACTGGGGGAGAATGTTTGCATTGTCAGCATTCCGTCCATCATTTGTTTGCTGTAACACTTTTCGCCCTAAGTGGGATGGGTATGCCCAGACGTGGGTCCCTTGCTCACTGTGTCACTGGATTCAAGCTAGCCTGGCTGAAGAAGGGTGACATACCCTGAAACCGGTCCCAGGATGCTTGTTTCCGGTCCAGGAGGACCTGGCCTGGCAGTTCAGTCTGGACTGTTCCCATGGGGCACAAGGTCAAGACTGATTTGCATATGGCTGGGTCCAAACTGGGGTGGCATAGTGGGCAAAAGAACGATGGATTTAACCCAGATCTTTTGACTGGGGGAGAATGTTTGCATTGTCAGCATTCCGTCCATCATTTGTTTGCTGTAACACTTTTCGCCCTAAGTGGGATGGGTATGCCCAGACGTGGGTCCCTTGCTCACTGTGCCACTGGATTCAAGCTAGCCTGGCTGAAGAAGGGTGACATACCCTGAAACCGGTCCCAGGATGCTTGTTTCCGGTCCAGGGAGGACCTGGCCTGGCAGTTCAGTCTGGACTGTTCCCATGGGGCACAGGGTCAAGACTGATTTGCATATGGCTGGGTCCAAACTGGGGTGGCGTAGTGGGCAAAAGAACGATGGATTTAACCCAGATCTTTTGACTGGGGGAGAATGTTTGCATTGTCAGCATTCCGTCCATCATTTGTTTGCTGTAACACTTTTCGCCCTAAGTGGGATGGGTATGCCCAGACGTGGGTCCCTTGCTCACTGTGCCACTGGATTCAAGCTAGCCTGGCTGAAGAAGGGTGACATACCCTGAAACCGGTCCCAGGATGCTTGTTTCCGGTCCAGGGAGGACCTGGCCTGGCAGTTCAGTCTGGACTGTTCCCATGGGGCACAAGGTCAAGACTGATTTGCATATGGCTGGGTCCAAACTGGGGTGGCATAGTGGGCAAAAGAACGATGGATTTAACCCAGATCTTTTGACTGGGGGAGAATGTTTGCATTGTCAGCATTCCGTCCATCATTTGTTTGCTGTAACACTTTTCGCCCTAAGTGGGATGGGTATGCCCAGACGTGGGTCCCTTGCTCACTGTGTCACTGGATTCAAGCTAGCCTGGCTGAAGAAGGGGTGACATACCCTGAAACCGGTCCCAGGATGCTTGTTTCCGGTCCAGGGAGGACCTGGCCTGGCAGTTCAGTCTGGACTGTTCCCATGGGGCACAAGGTCAAGACTGATTTGCATATGGCTGGGTCCAAACTGGGGTGGCATAGTGGGCAAAAGAACGAATGGATTTAACCCAGATCTTTTGACTGGGGGAGAATGTTTGCATTGTCAGCATTCCGTCCATCATTTGTTTGCTGTAACACTTTTCGCCCTAAGTGGGATGGGTATGCCCAGACGTGGGTCCCTTGCTCACTGTGTCACTGGATTCAAGCTAGCCTGGCTGAAGAAGGGTGACATACCCTGAAACCGGTCCCAGGATGCTTGTTTCCGGTCCAGGAGGACCTGGCCTGGCAGTTCAGTCTGGACTGTTCCCATGGGGCACAAGGTCAAGACTGATTTGCATATGGCTGGGTCCAAACTGGGGTGGCATAGTGGGCAAAAGAACGATGGATTTAACCCAGATCTTTTGACTGGGGGAGAATGTTTGCATTGTCAGCATTCCGTCCATCATTTGTTTGCTGTAACACTTTTCGCCCTAAGTGGGATGGGTATGCCCAGACGTGGGTCCCTTGCTCACTGTGTCACTGGATTCAAGCTAGCCTGGCTGAAGAAGGGTGACATACCCTGAAACCGGTCCCAGGATGCTTGTTTCCGGTCCAGGGAGGACCTGGCCTGGCAGTTAAGTCTGGACTGTTCCCATGGGGCACAATGTCAAGACGTGATTTGCATATGGCTGGTTCCAAACTGGGGTGGCATAGTGGGCAAAGAACGATGGATTTAACCCAGATCTTTTGACTGGGGGAGAATGTTTGCATTGTCAGCATTCCGTCCATCATTTGTTTGCTGTAACACTTTTCGCCCTAAGTGGGATGGGTATGCCCAGGCGTGGGTCCCTTGCTAACTGTGTCACTGGATTCAAGCTAGCCTAGCTGAAGAAGGGTGATATACCCTGAAACCGGTCCCAGGATGCTTGTTTCCGGTCCAGGGAGGACCTGGTCTGGCAGTTCAGTCGGGACTGTTCCCATGGGGCACAAGGTCAAGACTGATTTGCATATGGCTGGGTCCAAACTGGGGTGGCATAGTGGGCAAAAGAACGATGGATTTAACCCAGATCTTTTGACTGGGGGATAATGTTTGCATTGTCAGCATTCTGTCCATCATTTGTTTGCTGTAACACTTTTCGCCCTAAGTGGGATGGGTATGCCCAGACGTGTGTCCCTTGCTCACTGTGTCACTGGATTCAAGCTAGCCTGGATGAAGAAGGGTGACATACCCTGAAACCGGTCCCAGGATGCTTGTTTCCGGTCCAGGGAGGACCTGGCCTGGAAGTTCAGTCTGGACTTTTCCCATGGGGCACAAGGTCAAGACTGATTTGCATATGGCTGGGTCCAAACTGGTGTGGCATAGTAGGCAAAAGAAAGATGAATTTAACCCAGATCTTTTGACTGGGGGAGAATGTTTGCATTGTCAGCATTCCGTCCATCATTTGTTTGCTGTAACACTTTTCGCCCTAAGTGGGATGGGTATGCCCAGACGTGGGTCCCTTGCTCACTGTGTCACTGGATTCAAGCTAGCCTGGCTGAAGAAGGGTGACATACCCTGAAACCGGTCCCAGGATGCTTGTTTCGGGTACAGGGAGGACCTGGCCTGGCAGTTCAGTCTGGACTGTTCCCATGGGCCACAAGGTCAAGACTGATTTGCATATGGCTGTGTCCAAACTGGGGTGGCATACTGGGCAAAAGAACGATGGATTTAACCCAGATCTTTTGACTGGGGGAGTATGTTTGCATTGTCAGAATTCCGTCCATCATTTGTTTGCTGTAACACTTTTCGCCCTAAGTAGGATGGGTATGCCCAGACGTGGGTCCCTTGCTCACTGTGTCACTGGATTCAAGCTAGCCTGGCTGAAGAAGGGTGACATACTTTGAAACCGGTCCCAAGATGCTTGTTTCCGGTACAGGGAGGACCTGGCCGGGCAGTTCAGTCTGGACTGTTCCCATGGGGCACAAGGTCAAGACTGATTTGCATATGGCTGGGTCCAAACTGGGGTGGCATAGTGGGCAAAAGAACGATGGATTTAACCCAGATCTTTTGACTGGGGGAGAATGTTTGCATTGTCAGCATTCCGTCCATCATTTGTTTGCTGTAACACTTTTCGCCCTAAGTGGGATGGGTATGCCCAGACGTGGGTCCCTTGCTCACTGTGTCACTGGATTCAAGCTAGCCTGGCTGAAGAAGGGTGACATACCCTGAAACCGGTCCCAGGATGCTTGTTTCCGGTCCAGGGAGGACCTGGCCTGGCAGTTAAGTCTGGACTGTTCCCATAGGGCACAATGTCAAGACGTATTTGCATATGGCTGGGTCCAAACTGGGGTGGCATAGTGGGCAAAAGAACGATGGATTTAACCCAGATCTTTTGACTGGGGGAGAATGTTTGCATTGTCAGAATTCCGTCCATCATTTGTTTGCTGTAACACTTTTCGCCCTAAGTAGGATGGGTATGACCAGACGTGGGTCCCTTGCTCACTGTGTCACTGGATTCAAGCTAGCCTGGCTGAAGAAGGGTGGCATACTCTGAAACCGGTCCCAGGATGCTTGTTTCCGGTACAGGGAGGACCTGGCCTGGCAGTTCAGTCTGGACTGTTCCCATGGGGCACAAGGTCAAGACTGATTTGCATATGGCTGGGTCCAAACTGGGGTGGCATAGTGGGCAAAAGAACAATGGATTGAACCCAGATCTTTTGACTGGGGGAGAATGTTTGCATTGTTAGCATTACGTCCATCATTTGTTTGCTGTAACACTTTTCGCCCTAAGTGGGATGGGTATGTCCAGAAGTGGGTCCCTTGCTCAGTGTGTCACTGGATTCAAGCTAGCCTGGCTGAAGAAGGGTGACATACCCTGAAACCGGTCCCAGGATGCTTGTTTCCGGTCCAGGGAGAGGACCTGGCCTGGCAGTTCAGTCTGGACTGTTCCCATGGGGCACAAGGTCAAGACTGATTTGCATATGGCTGGGTCCAAACTGGGGTGGCATAGTGGGCAAAAGAACAATGGATTTAACCCAGATTTTTTGACTGGGGGAGAATGTTTGCATTGTCTGTATTCCGTCCATCATTTGTTTGCTGTAACACTTTTCGCCCTAAGTGGGATGGGTATGCCCAGACGTGGGTCCCTTGCTCACTGTGTCACTGGATTCAAGCTAGCCTGGCTGAAGAAGGGTGACATACCCTGAAACCGGTCCCAGGATGCTTGTTTCCGGTCCAGGGAGGACCTGGCCTGGCAGTTCAGTCTGGACTGTTCCAATGGGGCACAAGGTCAAGACTGATTTGCATATGGCTGGGTCCAAACTGGGGTGGCTTAGTGGGCAAAAGAACGATGGATTCAACCCAGATCTTTTGACTGGGGAGAATGTTTGCATTGTCAGCATTCCGTCCATCATTTGTTTGCTGTAACACTTTTCGCCCTAAGTGGGATGGGTATGTCCAGACGTGGGTCCCTTGCTCACTGTGTCTCTGGATTCAAGCTAGCCTGGCTGAAGAAGGGTGACATACCCTGAAACCGGTCCTAGGATGCTTGTTTCCGGTACAGGGAGGACCTGGCCTGGCAGTTCAGTCTGGACTTTTCCCATGGGGCACAAGGTCAAGACTGATTTGCATATGGCTGGGTCCAAACTGGGGTGGCATAGTGGGCAAAAGAACGATGGATTTAACCCAGATCTTTTGACTGGGGGAGAATGTTTGCATTGTCAGCATTCCGTCCATCATTTGTTTGCTGTAACACTTTTCGCCCTAAGTGGGATGGGTATGTCCAGACGTGGGTCCCTTGCTCACTGTGTCTCTGGATTCAAGCTAGCCTGGCTGAAGAAGGGTGACATACCCTGAAACCGGTCCTAGGATGCTTGTTTCCGGTCCAGGGAGGACCTGGCCTGGCAGTTCAGTCTGGCCTTTTCCCATGGGGCACAAGGTCAAGACTGATTTGCATATGGCTGGGTCCAAACTGGGGTGGCATAGTGGGCAAAAGAACGATGGATTTAACCCAGATCTTTTGACTGGGGGAGAATGTTTGCATTGTCAGCATTCCGTCCATCATTTGTTTGCTGTAACACTTTTCGCCCTAAGTGGGATGGGTATGCCCAGACGTGGGTCCCTTGCTCACTGTGTCACTGGATTCAAGCTAGCCTGGCTGAAGAAGGGTGACATACCCTGAAACCGGTCCCAGGATGCTTGTTTCCGGTCCAGGGAGGACCTGGCCTGGAAGTTCAGTCTGGACTTTTCCCATGGGGCACAAGGTCAAGACTGATTTGCATATGGCTGGGTCCAAAGTGGTGTGGCATAGTAGGCAAAAGAACGATGAATTGAACCCAGATCTTTTGACTGGGGGAGAATGTTTGCATTGTCAGTATTCCGTCCATCATTTGTTTGCTGTAACACTTTTCGCCCTAAGTGGGATGGGTATGCCCACACGTGGGTCCCTTGCTCACTGTGTCACTGGATTCAAGCTAGCCTGGCTGAAGAAGGGTGACATACTCTGAAACCGGTCCCAGGATGCTTGTTTCGGGTACAGGGAGGACCTGGCCTGGCAGTTCAGTCTGGACTGTTCCCATGGGCCACAAGGTCAAGACTGATTTGCATATGGCTGGGTCCAAACTGGGGTGGCATAGTGGGCAAAAGAACGATGGATTTAACCCAGATCTTTTGACTGGGGGAGAATGTTTGCATTGTCAGCATTCCGTCCATCATTTGTTTGCTGTAACACTTTTCGCCCTAAGTGGGATGGGTATGCCCAGATGTGGGTCCCTTGCTCACTGTGTCACTGGATTCAAGCTAGCCTGGCTGAAGAAGGGTGACATACCCTGAAACCGGTCCCAGGATGCTTGTTTCCGGGCCAGGGAGGACCTGGCCTGACAGTTCAGTCTGGACTGTTCCCATGGGGCACAAGGTCAAGACTGATTTGCATATGGCTGGGTCCAAACTGGGGTGGCATAGTGGGCAAAAGAACGATGGATTTAACCCAGATCTTTTGACTCGGGGAGAATGTTTGCATTGTCAGCATTCCGTCCATCATTTATTTGCTGTAACACTTTTCGCCCTAAGTGGGATGGGTATGCCCATGAAACCGTTCCCAGGATGCTTGTTTCCGGTCCAGGGAGCACCTGGCCTGGCAGTTCAGTCTGGACTGTTCCCATGGGGCACAAGGTCAAGACGTATTTGCATATGGCTGGGTCCAAACTGGTGTGGCATAGTAGGCAAAAGAACGATGGATTTAACCCAGATCTTTTGACTGGGGGAGAATGTTTGCATTGTCAGTATTCCGTCCATCATTTGTTTGCCGTAACACTTTTCGCCCTAAGTGGGATGGGTATGCCCAGACGTGGGTCCCTTGCTCACTGTGTCACTGGATTCAAGCTAGCCTGGCTGAAGAAGGGTGACGTACCCTGAAACCGGTCCCAGGATGCTTGTTTCCGGTACAGGGAGGACCTGGCCTGGCAGTTCAGTCTGGACTGTTCCCATGGGGCACAAGGTCAAGACTGATTTGCATATGGCTGGGTCCAAACTGGGGTGGCATAGTGGGCAAAAGAACAATGGATTTAACCCAGATCTTTTGACTGGGGGAGAATGTTTGCATTGTTAGCATTACGTCCATCATTTGTTTCCTGTAACACTTTTCGCCCTAAGTGGGATGGGTATGTCCAGAAGTGGGTCCCTTGCTCAGTGTGTCACTGGATTCAAGCTAGCCTGGCTGAAGAAGGGTGACATACCCCGAAACCGGTCCCAGGATGCTTGTTTCCGGTCCAGGGAGAGGACCTGGCCTGGCAGTTCAGTCTGGACTGTTCCCATGGGGCACAAGGTCAAGACTGATTTGCATATGGCTGGGTCCAAACTGGGGTGGCATAGTGGGCAAAAGAACGATGGATTTAACCCAGATCTTTTGACTGGGGAGAATGTTTGCATTGTCAGCATTCCGTCCATCATTTGTTTGCTGTAACGCTTTTCGCCCTAAGTGGGATGGGTATGCCCAGACGTGGGACCCTTGCTCACTGTGTCACTGGATTCAAGCTAGCCTGGCTGAAGAAGGGTGACATACCCTGAAACCGGTCCCAGGATGCTTGTTTCCGGTCCAGGGAGGACCTGGCCTGGCAGTAAAGTCTGGACTGTTCCCATAGAGCACAATGTCAAGACGTATTTGCATATGGCTGGGTCCAAACTTTGGTGGCATAGTGGGCAAAAGAACGATGGATTTAACCCAGATCTTTTGACTGGGGGAGAATGTTTGCATTGTCAGCATTCCGTCCATCATTTGTTTGCTGTAACACTTTTTGCCCTAAGTGGGATGGGTATGCCCAGACGTGGGTCCCTTGCTCACTGTGTCACTGGATTCAAGCTAGCCTAGCTGAAGAAGGGTGATATACCCTGAAACCGGTCCCAGGATGCTTGTTTCCGGTCCAGGGAGGACCTGGTCTGGCAGTTCAGTCTGGACTGTTCCCATGGGGCACAAGGTCAAGACTGATTTGCATATGGCTGTGTCCAAACTGGGGTGGCATAGTGGGCAAAAGAACGATGGATTTAACCCAGATCTTTTGACTGGGGGAGAATTTTTGCATTGTCAGCATTCCGTCCATCATTTGTTTGCTGTAACACTTTTCGCCCTAAGTGGGATGGGTATGCCCAGACGTGGGTCCCTTGCTCACTGTGTCACTGGATTCAAGCTAGCCTAGCTGAAGAAGGGTGATATACCCTGAAACCGGTCCCAGGATGCTTGTTTCCGGTCCAGGGAGGACCTGGTCTGGCAGTTCAGTCTGGACTGTTCCCATGGGGCACAAGGTCAAGACTGATTTGCATATGGCTGTGTCCAAACTGGGGTGGCATAGTGGGCAAAAGAACGATGGATTTAACCCAGATCTTTTGACTGGGGGAGAATTTTTGCATTGTCAGCATTCCGTCCATCATTTGTTTGCTGTAACACTTTTCGCCCTAAGTGGGATGGGTATGCCCAGACGTGTGTCCCTTGCTCACTGTGTCACTGGATTCAAGCTAGCCTGGCTGAAGAAGGGTGACATACCCTGAAACCGGTCCCAGGATGCTTGTTTCCGGTCCAGGGAGGACCTGGCCTGGCAGTTCAGTCTGGACTTTTCCCATGGGGCACAAGGTCAAGACTGATTTGCATATGACTGGGTCCAAACTGGGGTGGCATAGTGGGCAAAAGAACGATGGATTTAACCCAGATCTTTTGACTCGGGGAGAATGTTTGCATTGTCAGCATTCCGTCCATCATTTGTTTGCTGTAACACTTTTCGCCCTAAGTGGGATGGGTATGCCCAGACATGGGTTCCTTGCTCACTGTGTCACTGCCTGGCTGAAGAAGGGTGACATACCCTGAAACCGTTCCCAGGATGCTTGTTTCCGGTCCAGGGAGCACCTGGCCTGGCAGTTCAGTCTGGACTGTTCCCATGGGGCACAAGGTCAAGACGTATTTGCATATGGCTGGGTCCAAACTGGTGTGGCATAGTAGGCAAAAGAACGATGGATTTAACCCAGATCTTTTGACTGGGGGAGAATGTTTGCATTGTCAGTATTCCGTCCATCATTTGTTTGCTGTAACACTTTTCGCCCTAAGTGGGATGGGTATGCCCAGACGTGGGTCCCTTGCTCACTGTGTCACTGGATTCAAGCTAGCCTGGCTGAAGAAGGGTGACATACTCTGAAACCGGTCCCAGGATTCTTGTTTCGGGTCCAGGGAGGACCTGGCCTGGCAGTTCAGTCTGGACTGTTCCCATGGGCCACAAGGTCAAGACTGATTTGCATATGGCTGGGTCCAAACTGGGGTGACATAGTGGGCAAAAGAACGATGGATTTAACCCAGATCTTTTGACTGGGGGAGAATGTTTGCATTGTCAGCATTCCGTCCATCATTTATTTGCTGTAACACTTTTCGCCCTAAGTGGGATGGGTATGCCCAGACGTGGGTCCCTTGCTCACTGTGTCACTGGATTCAAGCTAGCCTGGCTGAAGAAGGGTGACATACCCTGAAACCGGTCCCAGGATGCTTGTTTCCGGTCCAGGGAGGACCTGGCCTGACAGTTCAGTCTGGACTGTTCCCATGGGGCACAAGGTCAAGACTGATTTGCATATGGCTGGGTCCAAACTGGGGTGGCATACTGGGCAAAAGAACGATGGATTTAACCCAGATCTTTTGACTGGGGGAGTATGTTTGCATTGTTAGAATTCCGTCCATCATTTGTTTGCTGTAACACTTTTCGCCCTAAGTAGGATGGGTATGCCCAGACGTGGGTCCCTTGCTCACTGTGTCACTGGATTCAAGCTAGCCTGGCTGAAGAAGGGTGACATACCCTGAAACCGGTCCCAGGATGCTTGTTTCCGGTACAGGGAGGACCTGTCCTGGCAGTTCAGTCTGGACTGTTTCCATGGGGCACAGGGTCAAGACTGATTTGCATATGCCTGGGTCCAAACTGGGGTGGCATAGTGGGCAAAAGAACAATGGATTTAACCCAGATCTTTTTGATTGGGTGAGAATGTTTGCATTGTTAGCATTACGTCCATCATTTGTTTGCTGTAACACTTTTCGCCCTAAGTGGGATGGGTATGTCCAGAAGTGGGTCCCTTGCTCACTGTGTCACTGGATTCAAGCTAGCCTGGCTGAAGAAGGGTGACATACCCTGAAACCGGTCCCAGGATGCTTCTTTCCAGTCCAGGGAGGACCTGGCATGGCAGTTCAGTCTGGACTGTTCCCATGGGGCACAAGGTCAAGACTGATTTGCATATGGCTGGGTCCAAACTGGGGTGGCATAGTGGGCAAAAGAACAATGGATTTAACCAAGATGTTTTGACTGGGGGAGAATGTTTGCATTCTCAGCATTCCGTCCAACATTTGTTTGCTGTAACACTTTTCGCCCTAAGTGGGATGGGTATGCCCAGACGTGGGTCCCTTGCTCACTGTGTCACTGGATTCAAGTTAGCCTGGCTGAAGAAGGGTGACATACTCTGAAACCGGTCCCAGGATGCTTGTTTCGGGTCCAGGGAGGACCTGGCCTGGCAGTTCAGTCTGGACTGTTCCCATGGGCCACAAGGTCAAGACTGATTTGCATATGGCTGGGTCCAAACTGGGGTGGCATAGTGGGCAAAAGAACGATGGATTTAACCCAGATCTTTTGACTGGGGGAGAATGTTTGCATTCTCAGCATTCCGTCCATCATTTGTTTGCTGTAACACTTTTCGCCCTAAGTGGGATGGGTATGCCCAGATGTGGGTCCCTTGCTCACTGTGTCACTGGATTCAAGCTAGCCTGGCTGAAGAAGGGTGACATACCCTGAAACCGGTCCCAGGATGCTTGTTTCCGGTCCAGGGAGGACCTGGCCTGACAGTTCAGTCTGGACTGTTCCCATGGGGCACAAGGTCAAGACTGATTTGCATATGGCTGGGTCCAAACTGGGGTGGCATAGTGGGCAAAAGAACAATGGATTTAACCCAGATCTTTTGGCTGGGGGATAATGTTTGCATTGTTAGCATTACGTCCATCATTTGTTTGCTGTAACACTTTTCGCCCTAAGTGGGATGGGTATGTCCAGAAGTGGGTCCCTTGCTCAGTGTGTCACTGGATTCAAGCTAGCCTGGCTGAAGAAGGGTGACATACCCCGAAACCGGTCCCAGGATGCTTGTTTCCGGTCCAGGGAGAGGACCTGGCCTGGCAGTTCAGTCTGGACTGTTCCCATGGGGCACAAGGTCAAGACTGATTTGCATATGGCTGGGTCCAAACTGGGGTGGCATAGTGGGCAAAAGAACGATGGATTTAACCCAGATCTTTTGACTGGGGAGAATGTTTGCATTGTCAGCATTCCGTCCATCATTTGTTTGCTGTAACACTTTTCGCCCTAAGTGGGATGGGTATGCCCAGACGTGGGTCCCTTGCTCACTGTGTCACTGGATTCAAGCTAGCCTGGCTGAAGAAGGGTGACATACCCTGAAATCGGTCCCAGGATGCTTGTTTCCGGTCCAGGGAGGACCTGGCCTGGCAGTTAAGTCTGGACTGTTCCCAGAGGGCACAATGTCAAGACGTATTTGCATATGGCTTGGTCCAAACCGGGGTGGCATAGTGGGCAAAAGAACGATGGATTTAACCCAGATCTTTTGACTGGGGGAGAATGTTTGCATTGTCAGCATTCCGTCCATCATTTGTTTGCTGTAACACTTTTCGCCCTAAGTGGGATGGGTATGCCCAGACGTGGGCCCCTTGCTCACTGTGTCACTGGATTCAAGCTAGCCTGGCTGAAGAAGGGTGACATACCCTGAAACCGTTCCCAGGATGCTTGTTTCCGGTCCAGGGAGCACCTGGCCTGGCAGTTCAGTCTGGACTGTTCCCATGGGGCACAAGGTCAAGACGTATTTGCATATGGCTGGGTCCAAACTGGTGTGGCATAGTAGGCAAAAGAACGATGAATTTAACCCAGATCTTTTGACTGGGGGAGAATGTTTGCATTGTCAGTATTCTGTCCATCATTTGTTTGCTGTAACACTTTTCGCCCTAAGTGGGATGGGTATGCCCAGACGTGGGTCCCTTGCTCACTGTGTCACTGGATTCAAGTTAGCCTGGCTGAAGAAGGGTGACATACTCTGAAACCGGTCCCAGGATGCTTGTTTCGGGTCCAGGGAGGACCTGGCCTGGCAGTTCAGTCTGGACTGTTCCCATGGGCCACAAGGTCAAGACTGATTTGCATATGGCTGGGTCCAAACTGGGGTGGCATAGTGGGCAAAAGAACGATGGATTTAACCCAGATCTTTTGATTCGGGGAGAATGTTTGCATTGTCAGCATTCCGTCCATCATTTGTTTGCTGTAACACTTTTCGCCCTAAGTGGGATGGGTATGCCCAGACATGGGTCCCTTGCTCACTGTGTCACTGGATTCAAGCTAGCCTGGCTGAAGAAGGGTGACATACCCTGAAACCGTTCCCAGGATGCTTGTTTCCGGTCCAGGGAGCAACTGGCCTGGCAGTTCAGTCTGGACTGTTCCCATGGGGCACAAGGTCAAGACGTATTTGCATATGGCTGGGTCCAAACTGGTGTGCCATAGTAGGCAAAAGAACGATGGATTTAACCCAGATCTTTTGACTGGGGGAGAATGTTTGCATTGTCAGTATTCCGTCCATCATTTGTTTGCTGTAACACTTTTCGCCCTAAGTGGGATGGGTATGCCCAGACATGGGTCCCTTGCTCACTGTGTCACTGGATTCAAGCTAGCATGGCTGAAGAAGGGTGACATACCCTGAAACCGGTCCCAGGATGCTTGTTTCCGGTCCAGGGAGGACCTGGCCTGACAGTTCAGTCTGGACTGTTCCCATGGGGCACAAGGTCAAGACTGATTTGCATATGGCTGGGTCCAAACTGGGGTGGCATAGTGGGCAAAAGAACGATGGATTTAACCCAGATCTTTTGACTGGGGGAGAATGTTTGCATTGTCAGAATTCCGTCCATCATTTGTTTGCTGTAACACTGTTCGCCCTAAGTAGGATGGGTATGCCCAGACGTGGGTCCCTTGCTCACCGTGTCACTTGATTCAAGCTAGCCTGGCTGAAGAAGGGTGACATACCCTGAAACCGGTCCCAGGATGCTTGTTTCCGGTACAGGGAGGACCTGGCCTGGCAGTTCAGTCTGGACTGTTCCCATGGGGCACAAGGTCAAGACTGATTTGCATATGGCTGGGTCCAAACTGGGGTGGCATAGTGGGCAAAAGAACAATGGATTTAACCCAGATCTTTTGACTGGGGGAGAATGTTTGCATTGTTAGCATTACATCCATCATTTGTTTGCTGTAACACTTTTCGCCCTAAGTGGGATGGGTATGTCCAGAAGTGGGTCCCTTGCTCAGTGTGTCACTGGATTCAAGCTAGCCTGGCTGAAGAAGGGTGACATACCCCGAAACCGGTCCCAGGATGCTTGTTTCCGATCCAGGGAGAGGACCTGGCCTGGCAGTTCAGTCTGGACTGTTCCCATGGGGCACAAGGTCAAGACTGATTTGCATATGGCTGGGTCCAAACTGGGGTGGCATAGTGGGCAAAAGAACGATGGATTTAACCCAGATCTTTTGACTGGGGGAGAATGTTTGCATTGTCTGTATTCCGTCCATCATTTGTTTGCTGTAACACTTTTCGCCCTAAGTGGGATGGGTATGCCCAGACGTGGGTCCCTTGCTCACTGTGTCACTGGATTCAAGCTAGCCTGGCTGAAGAAGGGTGACATACCCTGAAACCGGTCCCAGGATGCTTGTTTCCGGTCCAAGGAGGACCTGGCCTGGCAGTTCAGTCTGGACTGTTCCCATGGGGCACAAGGTCAAGACTGATTTGCATATGGCTGGGTCCAAACTGGTGTGGCATAGTGGGCAAAAGAACGATGGATTTAACCCAGATCTTTTGACTGGGGAGAATGTTTGCATTGTCAGCATTCCGTCCATCATTTGTTTGCTGTAACGCTTTTCGCCCTAAGTGGGATGGGTATGCCCAGACGTGGGTCCCTTGCTCACTGTGTCACTGGATTCAAGCTAGCCTGGCTGAAGAAGGGTGACATACCCTGAAACCGGTCCCAGGATGCTTGTTTCCAGTCCAGGGAGGACCTGGCCTCTCAGTTCAGTCTGGACTGTTCCCATGGGGCACAAGGTCAAGACTGATTTGCATATGGCTGGGTCCAAACTGGGGTGGCATAGTGGGCAAAAGAACGATGGATTTAACCCAGATCTTTTGACTGGGGGAGAATGTTTGCATTGTCAGCATTCCGTCCATCATTTGTTTGCTGTAACACTTTTCGCCCTAAGTGGGATGGGTATGCCCAGACGTGGGTCCCTTGCTCACTGTGTCACTGGATTCAAGCTAGCCTGTCTGAAGAAGGGTGACATACCCTGAAACCGGTCCCAGGATGCTTGTTTCCGGTCCAGGGAGGACCTGGCCAGGCAGTTCAGTCTGGACTGTTCCCATGGGGCACAAGGTCAAGACTAATTTGCATATGGCTGGGTCCAAACTGGGGTGGCATAGTGGGCAAAAAAACGATGGATTTAACCCAGATCTTTTGACTGGGGGAGAATGTTTGCATTGTCAGCATTCCGACAATAAACAAGAAAGGGACCCTGAAAAAGTTCAATAGGTGAGGAAGGAACCAGGGAAATAGTTACTGCAAAAACATATGAGCCTTCCCTCACACATATACATCTAACATTGGCCATAAGTCCATAGTTTATGAAAACCCACAGACCAAAAAATATATTTATAGAAAAAAGTTTTTTTTAAATCATTTATTTATCAAAATATATTTGCTTCATGATTTCATGATATCATATGTATTTTTCTTTTTTTCATTTACATATGAGATACAAAAACATCACACAAAATTCAATAAAAACAAGACAGAAGCCCAGCATCATAATGTAATGGGGTACCTATGAGTAAATATACATGAAACCACCCCAACCACCACATACAAAAGAACCAACAATTACTAGCAAAAAGCCATACAAAACAGATATTAACAAAATACAATACATACAACAAAAATAAACAAGAAAAGAAGCGCCGACGCGCGTTTCGGAGATCCCATGTATATATCAAACTCCTTCTTCAGGGCGCACTTTGTTAGATCATTTTAAAGATGACCATCATCTTGGCTGTAAATACATATTCCCATCATATTGGCTGTAATCATTTGTAGGGGCAACTAACGGGCTTCAAATCACAATAAAATATTGGTCTGTGGGAAGGAAACATACAATGAATATTTCTTGTAATAATAATTTGTCATTAAAAAGGAGCAATTTAAACCATTCCGAATAGTGCAAATACAGAATAGAACTGTGATGAGTAGTATTTACTACCGCCAGGAAAATATGTTGTGACAATAGTCGAGCAAAGTAAAGTGATGACAGAACCCACATACCAGAATGACACTGAATAGAACAAAAAAGAAAGGAAATAGTTTAATACATCCCTTATAAACCACAAAAAGTCAAAACTAAATATAAACAAGAAGAGAAGAAGAGAGGAGTCCACGTACTCCGAGTGGAATCCAAATACACACACAGGGGCCGATTCCGATCTCGGTCGGAGGCGCACCCAATACCATTCGGTCGGGAAAAAAGCCATGCGAAAGCCTGTTTCCCGACCGATCCGTACAGCACACCGAACGAGTAAGTACGATGCGCACAACAGCACAGAATCCGGCCGAGCCGTACTCACCCAAACCAGGTCCTGTTCCCCGACCGAGGCGAATCCGGAAACGCTGAATCGAGTCGCACGGAAGGGAAAATGCAGCTCCGTCCGGCCGAACAAGTACAATGCGCTTCCCGTACGCGCCGAACCCGTCGCTAAGCACAGCACGTCAAAGCATCCGGGAGAGGCGCACATAAGCTCCGATTCGCGCCACAACACGATCCACGGCTACGAGACGAACACGCCAGCGGCGAGGCGAAGCGACGAGGGCGACGCGAAGCGGCGAGGACGGCGAAGCAGCGAGAAGGGCGAGCGACACGAACCAACCATGAATCCCTTCGTCCCGATCACACCAATATTCTACATTTACTACCGGAACAGCCACGGACGCGTACGGCGCAGAAGGTAAGTCAGACACCAACCACAAAACACATACAACACGTACACGACACATCACACACACACAGAGGGATGCAGAATATACTTACACCAGCAACAGCAGCACCATAGGGGCGGGATGCCCATCACCAATGCCACATATGAACACAGGGGCCTGGATGCGCACCACCACCCCTACCCAGGGGGGGCTGGATGCCTACCACTACTACCACCCTTAGCCAGGGGGGTGCCAGATGCCCACCACTACTACCACCCTTACCCAGGGGGGGCTGGATGCCTACCACCACCCTTAGCCAGGGGGGGCTGGATGCCTACCACTACTACCACCCTAACCCAGGGGGGCTGGATGCCTACCACTACTACCACCCTTAGCCAGGGGGCTGGATGCCTACCACTACTACCACCCTCACCCAGGGGGCTGGATGCCTACCACTACTACCACCCTCACCCAGGGGGCTGGATGCCTACCACTACTACCACCCTTAGCCAGGGGGACTGGATGCCTACCACTACTACCACCCTTAGCCAGGGGGCTGGATGCCTACCACTACTACCACCCTCACCCAGGGGGCTGGATGCCTACCACTACTACCACCCTCACCCAGGGGGGCTGGATGCCTACCACTACTACCACCTTTAGCCAGGGGGCTGGATGCCTACCACTACTACCACCCTTAGCCAGAGGGGCTGGATGCCCTACCACTACTACCACCCTCACCCAGGGGGCTGGATGCCTACCACTACTACCACCCTTAGCCAGGGGGCTGGATGCCTACCACTACTACCACCTCACCCAGGGGGCTGGATGCCTACCACTACTACCACCCTTAGCCAGGGGGCTGGATGCCTACCATTACTACCACCCTCACCCAGGGGGGCTGGATGCCCACCACTACCACACCCTTAGCCAGGGGGGGCTGGATGCCTACCACTACTACCACCCTCACCCAGGGGGGGCTGGATGCCTACCACTACTACCACCCTCACCCAGGGGGGCTGGATGCCCACCACTACTACCACCCTGAGCCAGGGGGCTGGATGCCTACCACCACCCTTAGCCAGGGGGCTGGATGCCTACCACTACTACCACCCTTAGCCAGGGGGCTGGATGCCTACCACTACTACCACCCTTAGCCAGGGGGGCTGGATGCCTACCACCACCCTTAGCCAGGGGGGCTGGATGCCTACCACTACTACCACCCTCACCCAGGGGGCTGGATGCCTACCACTACTACCACCCTTAGCCAGGGGGGCTGGATGCCTACCACTACTACCACCCTCACCCAGGGAGGCTGGATGCCTACCACTACTACCACCCTCACCCAGGGAGCTGGATGCCTACCACTACTACCACCCTTAGCCAGGGGGCTGGATGCCTACCACTACTACCACCCTTAGCCAGGGGGGCTGGATGCCTACCACTACTACCACCCCACTCATAGGATGGACAATGCATGACACAACCAGCACACCACAACCTAGGGAATGCAAGAAAAGACATCCCCCAACACCATGACAAGCGTGTGTAGACTGTGTCAAATGCCTACAACACCGAACATGACTTTGAACATACAATGTGACCCCCTAGCACATGTGCCACACATATATGTGTGTGGCACCCATAATGCTAAGCAGGCCATGACCATTGTGGCAATGGGGTCCAAACCCCCATCATCACAGTGACCAAAATGTAAGTGTGGGGTCCATAGCTGAAGCACATTTTGAACATTGTGGCAATGGGGTCCAAACCCCCATCATCACAGTGACCAAAATGTAAGTGTGGGGTCCATAGCTGAAGCACATTTTGAACATTGTGGCAATGGGGTCTAAACCCCCATCACCACAGTGACCAAAATGTAAGTGTGGGGTCCATAGCTGAAGCATATTTTGAACATTGTGGCAATGGGGTCCAAACCCCATCATCACAGTGACCAAAATGTAAGTGTGGGGTCCATAGCTGAAGCACATTTTGAACATTGTGGCAATGGGGTCTAAACCCCCATCACCACAGTGACCAAAATGTAAGTGTGGGGTCCATAGCTGAAGCACATTTTGAACATTGTGGCAATGGGGTCTAAACCCCCATCATCACAGTGACCAAAAGTAAGTGTTGACAAAGAAAGAGGTGCAACTGCCAAACTGCATGGATGATTCCTGGTCACAGAACAAAAAACACATCAGTGGCAAAGTAGTGTATGTGTCCCATTGCAACATAAATTGGGTGAGCCAAATACTGCAGTGCAAATAAGACATACCTTTGGCCATGTGCAGACAAACAACACCCATGGGGGCTGACACCGTCAACATTCATCAATGACACAATGACAGGAGTGACCATCAGAATGCAGACCCACATATTTGCACCAATGGGCACACAAATGCAGATACCCTGTGGAGACTGCAGATGTGAGGTGAACAGATACCATACCATGGCAGCAATGGGACACACAAACCATGATCATTGTGCTGACCGATGACCTAGGAGTCCCAGGGACAGCAGGGGAAACCCACCAAACTACATACAGCCAATGGCACACCCAAGATATGCCAATGCAGTGGTGCAGATGCACAAACACAAACACAAACAGGCAGACCCACACTGCACATCATACACAACAGGTGAGGGGGGGGTGCCAGTGTCCCCAGGCAACCACACAACACATGAGGAGACCTGAATACCAATCATACAGATGTGCATACAGTGCCACACAAAGGTAACTCATGGATCCAAATCCCCTATGTGGGCAAGCAGGCATTGTCAGATGAGAGGGAGCACAAATCACATATGTCACACAGGCACGTAGGGACAGCAACTGACACAGCAAGACACAGACACACCACAGCACCACCCCCAGGGCCCCCACAATGTGGTGACCCTGGGCTGCATTACAATCCCACTGTGATGACAAAGCTAAATGTGGTTCACACTGTGAACCACAGTCATGTGTCCTGAGCAACTAACTACCATCACACCTACACAAGCACAAATCAATCAGCATGGCCAGTAAGCCAAGGCCAACATGGAGGCAGGGGCCTAGCCGGGCAACAACTCTCATCTGCACACACTCAACACCACACCCTCGACCTCCAACAATGTGCAGCAGTGAAGTACACATGCACTGGTGACATTGCACATGCACCCATGACTATTCCAGGGTGGTGGGTGGGAACCAAGGTGCAGAAACACATCACACATGGCCCCTCAACAAGACTCCTGAATGTCTGACACACTGCACACTACGCTGTACATGGACATGATGGCAATACCACACCAACCAATGGGATCCCAGCCACAGTCACACACCAATGAAGAAGCCAAGGTCACCCACAAAGAACACACACAGACAACAACCAACATTGCAGCCCGGACCCTGAGGAGTGCCAGCAGTCACACACACAACGTGTCACAATCACTGAAAGATAACACAAACTGGAAATCACATGACAGGGGCAAACAACAAGTGCCAAGGGGAAACCTGACTGTGACCCATCTGCGTCTGCACACAAACTCAGCCCTGACAGCAAACACACCTATGGGTGACACCCTGATGACCAGTAATGTGCCATGCACCCACATCACAGAGAACCCAGGGAGAAGACTTTGGGGGAACATAGGTCAACTCAGCTAGCATCACGAACAGGTACAACACTAGGGATCACAGCATGCACAGCTAAACGGAAGTGAACACACAGACATGCACATACAACACACACCTTGGACGCAGGCAATGTCACAGGAGTACACACTGCCATGAGGGGACTCCACTCCTATGTGAGGAAAGCTGTGCCATATGTTGCCTCAGTAGGGCCCCATCATGTCAGCTGAGCACTTGGTCACACAATCAACAATTAGCACCAAATGAGGGCTCCCGTCACATCAGCCTGGTCATGGAAGTGCCAACGGAATCATCAGCACAGATCCAACACACTTGTATAGCAATGTTGCACTGACAACACAGATGAGACCTTCCCCATTGATGCCCAAACCTGCATGTCCACTGGAGATGGCCACATGGTCAGGGAAGTAGACGAATTGAACAATGGCAGGCACAACAGATGTGCAGGGGTGGAAGCCACAGATGTGAAATAGCTAATCTAAGTAGGAAATCCCATTGCCAAATACTGAACACATGACACCCTCAGATGCTGCTATGGATGACATGGATACACCACAGGATAGGACACATTCCCCCTGGACCACATGGCTTCCTGCACAGTAACACTTCATTATCATGAGACCAAATATCACCATCACTGCAGCAAGGGCATGGTTAGCATCATCAACAACATGTACATCAGAAGCATAAGCACTAGAGAACAGAAAGTTGCTTTATTCAGCATATGTATGGAATGAAAACAAAGTCCAGAAAAACACAAAGGCCAATGGCCAGTCCATTGTAAAAGTCCAAACAGGGTGACAGTGGCAGATGTCACCCTACGCATGCCTGCACAAAACCAGGGACAATCCACTAGGAGGGGCAACCGGGGGGGTAGGCCAGGCACCGCAGGGACAGGATCAGGGTTCACCAGGAGGAAGCAGGGAAGGGGTGGTGGGTGCTGGAGAGCCACTGACAACTGCAGTGGAGGTGTCTGACATGGTGTGTGCCGGCACAACTGGGGGGCATGACTCAGATGTTGTGGGTGCCGGCACGACTGCAGTGGACCCTGCAGATGGAGTGGACAGGTCCGCCACTGCAGTGCCCAAGTCAGACAGGGTGGTAGTGGACTCCACTGCAGTGCCTACCACCAGGGGAGGAGAATGGGGAACAGGCAAGGTGGGCTGGACAGAGGGGAGGACACCCTCATCACATCAGTGGCACAGACAAGCGCAGTGGGGGGTGTGGTGCCGGGAGAGCAAGTGGCAGGGGGAGAAGGCCGGATCCTTTTGGGGATGGTATATCTGTGGATGGGGGAACATGGGCAGGGTGTGGTGGGGGCACCTGTGGAGTGGGGGCCTAAGGGATGGAGGAAGGAGACCTGGTGCCTGAGCTGCAGGGTGGTGGCGGGGTCTTGCTCTTACGACTCCGGGGGACTTGCGGGTGGGGGCCTCAGTCTGTCTGCACCTGGGAGAGGGTGTCCGGGGGCGAGGGGCACTCTGCTCCATGTGGGGGGGCTTCCTCTTCCCCCTGGATGCTGGAGCAGCTGGATCGGAGGGGAAGAGGCCGAGGTCACTGAGGAAGAGGCGCTGGGTCTTTGGGGTTGCAGGTGAGGCAAGGGAGGGTGTTTTGGAGGGAGAGGCAACTGAGGACTGCGCAGTGCTCGTGGATGCGTGTGTGTGTACCAGGGCCCCATCCCCTGTGAGTCTGGTTTCAGTCCCCTGACTGTGCGTGCGTGTGCGTTTTGTTTGTGGCGTGTGTGTCTGTGTGCTGGATGTGTGTGTGCTGGTGTGTGCCTGTGCCGGTGTGTGTGTGCTTGGGACGGGTAAGGTGCTGGGGAGTGTGGATGGAGCAGAGGCAGGAGGGGTGAGGGACTGTCTGAGGAGGGACACTGCTGCCATCAGGGAGGAGTCCATGGACCTATTGCCCCTCTGTAGGTCAGACATGCCCGATGAGATGCCCTCCATGAACGACACCAGCTGAGTCAACAGAGCGTTGTGCGCATGGAGGACACTCAGCATGGCTGTCTGCCCTACATGGAGCTGGCGAAGGAGGTACACAGACTCCTCACTCAGGGCAGCAGGGGACACAGGGGCAGGGGGTGCGGTGCCTGGCCCAAAGGAGACACGGTCCCGAACATGGGAGCCTCCACGGACCTGGGGAATGGGAGCCGATGGGAGGGCGGTGGTGGTGCTGGTGGTGGCGGGGACAGCAACACTAGCTGGGGTGTGGTGGCTGCTGACACCCGCCTCCATAAGGGAGTCATCCTCCGAGTTGCTCTGGTCCTCAGCTGAGGTGGATGGTGCTGAGGACTCCTCGGTGTGGCTCCCCTCGCCCTCCGTGCCACTGGGTCCCTCCGACCACTCCTCGGCTGCTGACCCAGTCTGGCTCTCCGGCTCCTCCTGGTCCGTGGAGCTGTCCCCTTCCGTGGCCGTGGATGTATCTGCAAACAATGGGGAAACAGACAGACATCAGTCACCTGCACCAAACGCACACACCACTGTGAGCACAGCACATTACAGAGCAAGTCCTGGCATCATTAGTTGTACATTGCTAAAAGTGCCCTAACTGAACAGGAGAAGCCAATTGTCAGTCTGATGCCAACCATGGCACTCACATCCCACATGGCCTTGCACCCATCTGTCTGGTGTCTGTTGGATTGCAACACCCCAGTGTGGACACATGCACCAACTACACAGTAGTTGGACAGTGCAGAGGACACGGTGTGGCATGTGGACATGCACACATCACAGCTCTTGCCACTGAGTCAGTACAGGTTTCCGGATGAAAGGGATGCCCAGAGTCAAATAGGAAATGCATGTGATGCATACCAGCGACAGACACCATGATGCACCCATGTCCTGATAGCCATCCCACAATGGTGTGCATGTAGCACATGTCACTCCCCTGCAGGATCACCAATAAGTAGACACATGCCATGGCGGAGGCATGACTGCTAAGTCATACATCACTGTCTCAGTGATGTATGACTTGGCAGCCAGACAACAACACTCTGCACTGTGTCACAATAGTAGGTCATGGGGAATGCAAGTCCTGGAGCTGCACAAGTGCACATGTACATCCCCCACACAACACATCATCTTAACCCTCATCTGTCCAGGTCATACCGATTGGACATATGGGAGACCTGTGACACTACCCTCTGAACCTGAGCCCCTCACAATCTGCTGTGAATGGGGAACAGCTGCCTGAACTTCACATTCGCATACCCCAGTCTGCACGGGCAGCTGATCAAACACCTATGTGACACACACGTATCGTCTCCTATGGTCACATCTCCAGGGGCATGCTGAGCCCCTACCAAGAAACACCCCAGCAGTCCTGGCAACTAATCCACAGCACACTGACACAGAGGCAGACACCTGAGGGGTCAAATCACTGCGCACAATGTGTCAGCTGATACACGGGAGTGGGAGTACAGAGTGCATTGCATGGCCTGGAGTAGGCATGACTGTCCTGCCCCACATGAATGAGGGATGAGCCCTGGACAGTGCATAGCTGGCTATGTATGTGTGACACACGTAATCTGCACACTCCTGGGGCCCAAACATTGTTCCCACCCGCTGCATGGGCGTGTGCCACATACCCCAGTCACATGTGGTGGCTCAGCTCAGCAAGTGGACCGCATATCAAAGCAACACGCAGATTACATGTCCGAACACAGGCGTTGTGTGAACAATGGACCCACCCATGATGCCCACAACAGAGTTAGGGAAACAGATGCTGTCCCCCACCTTTAGTGAAGCAAACTGCAAGGACACAGTCCCAAGTGACACAATTCCCTGAATGTAAGGGCCACACCTGGGTATCAGATGAGCAGTGGGCAGTGCACAATAGAGGGACATGGCTCCTGGACAACATGACTGCTGCACTGTGGCAGTTGAACCAGGCCAGAGGAGGGCACAAAGCATGTAATACAGAGTTCACAGTGCAGTCTTTGACTCACCCCCTCCTTGCTGCTGTCTGGCCTTCAGCTGCCCATCCAGGTCTGGAAACACCACCGCCAGGATCTGGAGCATGTGGGGGTCAGGGTCCGTGTTCCGCCCCTCCTGCGAGGAGGCGACAGCTTCAGCTGGACCCGTGCAATCCTCCGGGTCCAGCCCCGAAGGTCCTGCCACCTCTTCTGGCAGTTGCGGATCCGGCACTTGTAGACCCCCACGGACCGGACAGCCCGGACGATGTCCTTCCAGATCTCCTGCTTCCGATGGGCATTAACCTGTCAGGATGACAAAGTGAAAAGGCCATTACTACACATGCAACATATCCGTGCATGACACAGTTGTATATACATGTCTCAATCACAGGGGCACATGATGTACACAGGCAGTGCAAAGCTGCCCATGGACAGTTTACCAGACGTCACTACATGGTATCATTGCATGGGAAGTAAAACCTTGTTCAAATGCACTGTCACTGCACCATACCTGTCCAGTGCATGTCACTACACACTATGGGGGGTGACAACTACTCAGTGAGCCTGCTAGCCAGTGGCGTGCAGACTTTCAGCCTTGCTAGTCAGACAATATGCACATTCAGAAAGGCAGTGCACAGAACACTCACCTGCTCCCCTGGTGTCCCATACAGCTTGCTGTACTGTGGAAGTAGGCTGTCCAGCAGGGCCTGGTTCTCCTCAAGGCTGAAGGCTGGGGCTCTCTCCACAGTACGTGCCATTGCAGGGTCCAGAGGGGCAGAGACAGCAGCAGTGCAGTGGCAGATGTCGTCCTGGAGCATGTAGTGCAGGCAAGTGAGCTCTCAGGGGAACAGCCAGCAATATATATGTGCTGGAGAGGCAGATACTGTCCCTTGTGTCCAAAGTGATAGGTCCAAGTCGTTTGCATCTTCTGAATCTGGCCAATCCATGGAATAGCAGCACCAAAACACGCCCACAGCATCCTTCAAATCTTCAACTTCATGACATACATGATTTTGCAACATTGTTGTGGGTGACCAACTGAATTTCCAGCAACCGACTCGTTCGAAATTCGAAACGCGTCCGTTGCCAGGCAAGGCCATTGTCAATGGGTGCGCACCGATCGGTCCATTGCGGTACAACGCGTACAGGGGTACAACGCGTACCCGCACACATTGAATGCAATGGGCCGGCCGGGGGCACCGATCGTTCCATTGCAGTACAACGCGTACAGGGGTACAATGCGTACCCACACACATTGAATGTAGCCGGCCGGGGCACCGATCGGTCCATTGCAGTACAACGCGTACAGGGGTACAACGCGTACCCGCACACATTGAATGCAATGGGCCGGCCGGGGGCACCGATCGGTCCACTGCAGTACAACGCGTACAGGGGTACAACGCGTACCCGCACACATTGAATGCAATGGGCCGGCCGGGGGCACCGATCGGTCCATTGCAGTACAACGCGTACAGGGGTACAACGCGTACCCGCACACATTGAATGCAATGGGCCGGCCGGGGGCACCGATCGGTCCATTGCTGTTCAACCCATCACTGTACATGTGACTGGCATATGTCAGCATGCCTGTCTCAGATGGACATATGCCAGCCACAGATAGCTCCCAGGGAGTGAGGGGCACACCTACATCACGACAGCCTGTCCAAACCTTATCATAAGGCATGTAAGGCTGCATTTCCTATTGTGTGTATGTTGGTGTACATGTTGTCCTGTGGGTGTCACCTGTGGGCAGCCACCCCCAGGCTGTGCACGTGTTCATGGGGACAGGATCCTAGGTGTTACGTGTACATGACCACTGTGATGTGCAACTGTTCATATCTGTGCATGTGCCATGGTCACATTTCACGGTGGTGTATGTGTATGTCATGTCACATACCCCGTGAGTCCCATGTGGGACGGTATGTTTGAGCCAGGGTGCCCCGGTGGCACAATAGTGATGGTCCTCCACAGTCTTTGTGCATGTAGTGTTTACAATGTCTCTGATTTCATGTGCACAATGGGAGACAGTCTCCACATCCACGTTGTGTGTGCATGGACTTTGATGTTGTGCGTGTGTGTGTCACAGACGTCCATGTCTGTCCTGCCGTGGCAAGTGGGACCACTACCTGTGGGGGTCATGGTTGTTTTGCTGTGGTGTATACATGATACTCCATGTAATGCCAGTGTCCATGTGGCAATACAGGGTCCCTGGGAATGTACCTGTCATTGAGCTGTGGTGCCTGGGGCACATCTGTCCTCACATGTCACTGTGGGGAGTGATTGTGACACGGCAGCAGGAGATGGGAACTGTGACACGGCCTCATGATATCCAATGGGCCAACCTGGGACTAATTGATGCCACTTGTTGGACCGTGTTGACAGATGTTGGCCATGTATGTACCATACATGTCCTTACGGAACTGCACACTTCATGCAGTTGTGCCTCATAATGATGTATGTTGGGATATTGAGTGTGTTCAATGCCGCATATGTGGGCTGACTGACAATCTTGCTTACTTCTCCTCTGCACTGCAGGGCTCCTGCTGTCCATCGACCATTCCCAGACCTGGCAACGATGGTGGAACGGGACAGCATCCGACGGTACCGCTTCACCAGGCAGCTGATTGAGGATTTGGCAGTGCAGTTGGCCCCACATTTGCAGCCTGGCTGGCCGTATCCTACAGCGCTGACCCCCAAGGTGAAGGTGATGGCAGCCCTACACTTCTTTGCCACCGGTACCTTCCAACATACTGTGGCGGCTGCTGGTGGGATGTCACAGACCATGTTGAGCCGTGTGCTCCGCGATGTTTTGGCGGCAATGTTGCTATTCCTGAACCGGTACATCTATTTCCCTAGACTGCGACGACTCACTGACGTGAAGAGTGACTTTTATGCCCTGGGGAGGATGCCGCATGTCATTGGCTCCATTGATGGGACACATGTGGCTTTGGTACCACCACAGGCCCAGGAGCAGGCCTACAGGAACCGCAAGCACTACCACTCGATCAATGCACTGGTGGTGTGTCTTGCAGACATGACCATCACACACATGTGTGCCCGTTTCCCTGGTTCAGCACACGATGCCTTTGTGATGAGGAGTAGTCGCATCCCCAGGATGATGGCACAGATGCAGAACCAGCGTGCCTCGCTTGTCGGTGTGTACTGACTTTGTGCCATTGTGTGTGATCTGATCTGTAGTATTCCGCCCACTTTTCCAAGTCAGCTAATGTGCACTTGTCTGTCCGTAGGTGACTCGGGATACCCCAACATGCCGTGGTTCTGACACCCCTCAGGAACCCTGTGACACCAGCCCAGATGCGCTACAATGAGGCACATGGTTGGACCAGGAGAGTTATTGAGCGGACATTTGGTCTCCTGAAGAGCCGCTTCCGCTGCCTGGACAAGACCGGAGGGTCCCTCCCATATGCTCCTGCGAAAGTGTGCAAGATTATCATTGTCTGCTGCATGCTCCACAACCTGGCAGTGCGGAAGGAGTTGCCTCTCATCCAGGATGACAATGACCAACATCCGCCACCTGTGGAGGATCCTGGCCTGGACCACGATGCCAGTGACGATGATGATGATGATGATGAGGGTGATGTCCGCACACAGCTCATCATCAACTTCTTTAGCTGAATGAGAGTATCCTGAGGTGTCATGTCAATGATGTGAGTTGGCATGATGTGGTGCTCTGGTGCTGTTGGAGTGTGTCCATGGGCTACTTGACTGGATGTGTGTTGCGATGTGTGCTTACAGGTGGGCTGTACTCCCCAACAGTGTTGACATGCTAACTTGGTTCTGGGTGGGTATCTTGTAACATGTATTGTGCATGAGTTTTGCTGTTCTGTCCTGTACTCCATTGCTTTTGACTGTGTGTCATTTCTGTCCTTCACAGGGTACTTTCAGATTCGTTTGGTCAACTGTGTCCACCGACGACGTGATTGCACTTCCAGGGTGGTAGCTGTTGTGTCCCTACAGGTGATGTGCGCCACACCCATGGACTTCCTTCCGTCTACAGTTGTTGACTGTGTGCCCGCTGCCAGGTGGGATTACCTTGCATCTGTAGTGGTTACGACATGTTGCAACTGTGTAATAAACCTGTGCTTCACTTTGTGATGTGCGTTGTGTGTGGTCACACATTTGACTGCCATTTGCTTACTGCACCTGTGGGCTACTTGACTACAACTGGGAATGGGTGTGGTGTCTGTGCATTGCACCGTCTTCCCTGGCAACATCAGTGTAGGCAATGAGTCAGATGGCCTAGGTGTGTATGTGTTGGGTAGCCCTGGTGGTGTGTCTCCCTCATATGTGTCACGTTGCCTTTACTCACATGCCTGTGTTGTACTTGCTGTTGCAGTTCGCATACACAGTGTAATTTTGCAGTTCATCATCCCCATAACAGCACCCACGTTGGAATCACAACAGAGGCAAGTATGGTGTATTAGTGTGTTTATTGTGATACATTTGTGTGAATAGTGCATAGGATGGGTAGTGCTGTACATAAATCTTGCAATCAGAAGTTCCTAGGTGAATTGAAAGTCCTGGTAGACAGAATCCCCAGTATCGGGGCCACAGTTGTCTGACACATTGGTCCAACTTGTACTCCCCATGCAATGTGTGGGAGTAGTGTTGCCGTCAACAGGGTGAACAGTCTGTGCACAAAGGTGAACATCCAGAACAGGTTCAGGCTTCCTGGGAGTTGCGCTTGGCCATCGGCCTCTCACTTGCCCCTCTTCGGACGACCCCTCTTCTTGGGGGGCCCCTCAAGTACAGGCTGCTGCGGTGCAGGGGACTCTCCGCCAGAGTCATCCTCCCTCCCTGTGGCAGTTGCAGTTTGGGCAGCACCAGATGTTGTTGGCACACAGGGAGGTGTGGACTCGTTGCTGTTCATCTGGCGGAGGCATTGTAAAATGTCCCTGTGCACCGCCGTCATCTCATGCAGTGCATCCCACTTGGACTCCACGCGGGACATGTGTGAGTCCACGCGGGACATGTGTGACTCCACGTGGGACATGTGAGAGTCCAAGCGGGCATGATGGGCAGCCTGCTGCTGTTTCATGTCTCTGAGGAGCCCCACTACCTGGCTGAGGTCTCCGGTGCTGGACTGGTACGCATCAGCTATGCGTACCAGTTGTGGGTCATCATGCACACCAGCAACCTCTGCAAGCAGCGACCTCTGTCTCCCTCCACCACCCCTGCTGACATGTGCAGTGCGTGCAGTGGCACGCACAGATGACCCTGGTCCACCTTGGGGGTTGGTGGTGGTGGTGGTGTCCATGGCCCCAGGTTGGTCCAGGGTCCCTGTGCTGGTGTTGCTCCTTGTTCTGTCCATGTCGGCAGGGATGGTATTTGTGTTGACAGTCGTTGGAGGGGTGGGTGCAGGGGTGCAGCTGGTGGTCCTGCTGGTGCTGCATGTAGACTTGCACCGGATGTGCCAGGTTGGTCTACTTCGTCCGAGGAGGGCAGAGGCTGTACGACACCAGTGAGCTCCGCATCCTCTTGAGCCTGGGACTGGGACTCCTCAGCGTCTGCTGCTGTGTCCCCATCATCACCTGTTTTTGGGAGACACACACAATGTATGTTATGTTTCTGCAGGCATCAATGGTTGACACACATGACAGTTGTGACTCTGCCTCTGGGTGCGGGCCTGTACATTGCATTGTCCTAAGTCGTCACAGTCAGGGGTTGATATTGGTGTGGCACATTGTCCTGCATTATTTGGGCATTTCTATGTATTTGTTGGGGTGTGAACATGGTCTGCATTGGTTGTGTTTGGTTGACAGCCGGCCCTCCTTCCCACCCACCCAGCCAGTTGGTTATCCCACCATGGACTGTGCTTGCATTGCAGGGAGTGGAAGTTGTCTCTCAGGATGTCAGTCAGTGGTGTCCTGCTGTTTGTTGGTGCACAGTTGCCAGCAGGGCCGTGTGCTCCCCACAGCAGTAGCCAGTGTCAGCCATCTTGTGAGTCCTTCTCCATTCCCTGTGATGTGAGCATGGTTCAGGGTGGTGTTGATGGGACAGTTGTGGGGGTGACCAATATCAGTGACTGCCACTCCCATCATGTTATTGCCTCCACCCCACTTGCCAGCATTCCCATACTTACTTGCTTTTGTGGGGAGTTCAGTGTGTGTGGGTGTGAGGGCAATGGCAAGATGGCTGACAGTGGTGTCCGGCTGTTGGTTGGTGTGCAGTTCCCAGCAGGGCCTTGTGCTCCCCACAGCAGTAGCCAGTGTCAGCCATCTTGTGAGTCCTTCTCCACTCCCTGTGATGTGAGCATGGTTCAGGGTGGTGTTGATGGGACAGTTGTGGGGGTGACCAATATCAGTGACTGCCACTCCCATCATGCTATTGCCTCCACCCCACTTGCCAGCATTCCCATACTTACTTGCTTTTGTGGGGAGTTCAGTGTGTGTGGGTGTGAGGGCAATGGCAAGATGGCTGACAGTGGTGTCCTGCTGTTGGTTGGTGTGCAGTTCCCAGCAGGGCCTTGTGCTCACCACAGCAGTAGCCAGTGTCAGCCATCTTTGTGAGTCCTTCTCCACTCCCTGTGATGTGAGCATGGTTTAGGGTGGTGTTGATGGGACAGTTGTGGGGGTGACCAATATCAGTGACTGCCACTCCCATCAGTGCTGTTGCCTCCACCCCACTTGCCAGCATTCCCATACTTACTTGCTTTTGTGGGGAGTTCAGTGTGTGTGGGTGTGAGGGCAATGGCAAGATGGCTGACAGTGGTGTCCTGCTGTTGGTTGGTGTGCAGTTCCCAGCAGGGCCTTGTGCTCCCCACAGCAGTAGCCAGTGTCAGCCATCTTGTGAGTCCTTCTCCACTCCCTGTGATGTGAGCATGGTTCAGGGTGGTATTGATGGGACAGTTGTGGGGGTGACCAATATCAGTGACTGCCACTCCCATCATGCTATTGCCTCCACCCCACTTGCCAGCATTCCCAAACTTACTTGCTTTTGTGGGGAGTTCAGTATGTGTGGGTGTGTGAGCAATGGCAAGATGGCTGACAGTGGTGTCCTGCTGTTGGTTGGTGTGCAGTTCCCAGCATGACCTTGTGCTCCCCACGACACAGCAACAGTGTCAGACATCTTTGATGGGCCTTTCCACTCTCTGTGGGATGTGCATGCGTGAGTGTGAGCTTGCTGGGCCATGTGGTGGGGGATGTAGAGCTGTGACTACGACTCCCATCATGCTATTGCCTCCACCCCCCTTCCCAGCATGCCCATGCTTCCTTCCTTTTGACTCTGCTTCCCTGTGGGGTGGGCTGGCTGTGCTGACAGGATGGCTGGGAGTGTTGTCCTGGCCGTTGTTTGGCTAAAAGTCCCAAGAGTGTCCCTGTGCTTCAGACAACATAACCCAGGGTGGTGGTTCTTTGTGGGATCTTGAGTTAGGATGGGAGGCATTGCATTCTACCAGGTGGGTTCTGTGGAGTTTGTGTTGAGGGGGGGGTGTGAGGGGAGGTGCTTGTGACTATGGTCAGTGCTGCAAGTCCTCCTTCCCACCCAGCCAGCCAGATATCCCACCATGGAACGTGCTTGCATTGCAGGGAGTGGAAGTTGTCTCTCAGGATGTCAGTCAGTGGTGTCCTGTTGTTTGTTGGTGCACAGTTGCCAGCAGGGCCTTGTGCTCCCCACAGCAGTAGCCAGTGTCAGCCATCTTGTGTGTCCTTATCCACTCCCTGTGATGTGAGCCTGGTTCAGGGTGGTGTTGATGGGCCAGTTGTGAGGCTGAGCAATGTCTGTGACTACCACTCCCATCATGCTATTGCCTCCACCCCCCTTCCCAGCATGCCCATGCTTCCTTCCATTTGACTCTGCTTCCCTGTGGGGTGGGTTGGCTGTGCTGACAGGATGGCTGGGAGTGTTGTCCTGGCAGTTGTTTGGCTAAAAGTCCCAAGAGTGTCCCTGTGCTTCACACAACATAACCCAGGGTGGTGGTTCTTTGTGGGATCTTGAGTTAGGATGGGAGGCATTGCATTCTACCAGGTGGGTTCTGTGGAGTTTGTGTTGAGGGGGTGTGAGGGGAGGTGCTTGTGACTATGGTCAGTGCTGCAAGTCCTCCTTCCCACCCAGCCAGCCAGATATCCCACCATGGAACGTGCTTGCATTGCAGGGAGTGGAAGTTGTCTCTCAGGATGTCAGTCAGTGGTGTCCTGTTGTTTGTTGGTGCACAGTTGCCAGCAGGGCCTTGTGCTCCCCACAGCAGTTGCCAGTGTCAGCCATCTTGTGAGTCCTTCTCCACTCCCTGTGATGTGCGCATGGTTCATGGTGGTGTTGATGGGACAGTTGTGGGGGGGCAATATGTATGACTGCGACTCCCATGATGCTATTGGCTACACTGACTTGGCCAGCATACACAGAATTCCTTCCTTTGAGTGGTCTTCACTGTGTGTTGGTGTTGTTGTGGTGGCTACATGTCTGGATGTGTTTGTTAGTTCTATTTGTGCCACTGACTAGCTGTAGTTGTAGTTGTGTTTGTACATGTGATGGCACAGTTGGATGTGACTTTTTGATGGCATGTGTTGTGTTTATCTGACTGACATACACATTTTGGGATGATTCTGTTCTGGTTGCTGTGTAATTGCTATGAGTGCATGGTTTGACTCTCCCCTTGACAGTGATGTGTGTGTGTTTTGTGGCAGAATATTGTGTACATTTGTTGTGTACTCACCAGGCTCTGGGATGTTCTCTAGTCCATATACGCTCACTGGCGGAAGGATGGCCCGCACCTTCTCCTCCCAGGGCCTGAGGTATATTGGCTTGGCAGGAGGGCCACTGCCGGTGTATTGGCTGATGATGTACTCTTTCTTGAGCAGGTCCCGTACCCTCCTGCGCACGTCATACCACCTGTTCTGGATGTCGCTCTTTGTGCGCAGACATGGTGATTGTGCGTTCACCCTGTTGATGATCCTCTCCACATCTTGGTTTTCTGGGACATGGGGGTCTGTTGGACCAGTGTGCCAAACAGCTGTAGCTCTACCCTGAGGATCTCGTCTACCATGACTTCCAATTCACAATCTAGGAACTTGTGATTCTTCTTGGGGGGCATGGTGATGGGTGGTGATGGTGAGTGATGTGTGTGTTGATGTGCAGGTGAGGGTGTGTTAGTGTGTGTTTTGCTGGGTGTATGTGAGGTAGGTATTTGTTGGTGTGCTGATGGTGTGTGGCTTGTGTGAGGGATGAGCTGTGGGTGTGTGGTTGCTGTCTCTTGGGTGCTGGCAGTGGAATGGCATTTGCAAAGGATCATGGTTGTGATTTGTGTCCTTTATATGGGTGGAGTTGTGGGTGTGTCTTTGTTCTCTGTCCCCACCCCCCAGTATTTATTGGCTTTGTAATTGCTTGTTTGGCCTTTTTTTGTGTGATTTTTCCTTTGTACTGTCTGTGCATGTTGGAAACGTTCTTGTGACCGAGTCGGACCCTGCATTTGTCTCGTACGGTGTTCTCCGTTTCGTTCACGCTGCGTTTGTGCAGTTTTCTATGCTGCGTACGCGTCGGTCGCGGTGTTTTGTGTTGCTTCGGCTCGGTTTTGTATGCGTGTCGGTCGTACGGCTTGTCCTCCGTCCGACTCGCTCGTGAGTTCGCGCCTTGCATCGTACTTTGCGGTTTGGAGTTCGCGTGTACGTTTCGGTCGGATTTGTTCCGGGTGTGTGTCGGTCGGTTGGATTCGCGTGTTTTTCCGACCGGATTGCTGTTTTCCGTGCGGCTCGGTCGTTCGACTTGGGTTCGGTACGTGTCGGTCGGATTTTGCACGCCTTGCATCGTACTTGGCGTGTCGGGTGCCACAGGTACGTGTCGGTCGGTATAAATTCCGGCTCCGAGTCGGTCGGTGCTTTTTCCGGCCCGAATCGGAATCGACCCCACAGATTAGATAAACACGAGCAGTACACGCCTCCTCCAGTCAGAATTCATACACTAAAGGAATCAAAAGAACAAATTATAAAATCCAACACTTCTACATGTAAATACTCAATAGGGTATCACTGATTTCGAAGTGAATACTGACGATTCAGAACAGCTGAACATACAGCAGTCTTCCATATAGCACAACAAACATACCAAGCCTGGAGTGTATATTATGAAACAGTTTGAAACCAAACTGGTAGCTAGCTAACTCATAATTTGCTCGCCATCAAGGGTAATATATCTATTAGAGAGCTTCACTCTAGCGACCTAATAAAAACACAGGCGGGCAGCATGGTGAACCGACACACTCAAAATGTACCCTCTAGGACGTGCGGTGCCAAAAACGATATGGCAAGCTCATCATACAATAAACACAGAGCAGAATAACTAAAATCGCTAAACTACACTATAATAGACACCCTAACTCAGCATCTTTTAGATAAACTATGCCGATCTTAGAAGCAATACTCACATAGATAAAAAATATAGAAATCCTATGGGCGGTAGTGCAGAGAGTTTACTTAAAAGAGGCAGCATGGATAGTTCAGAATTGAAGCGCCACAATGAGCATAACGACCTAAACATGAGCATGATATAACGAAAAGGTTTTAATGAACAGACTGACCAAGAAATAAACAATACGAAACAGTGACGAAAAGAAAAGGGAAAAAGTCACTTACAATCCTAATGAGCATAACTCTAGATCACAGAGTTACCGCGTCCAGCACTTAGTAAAAAGGGCCCGGTACCGCAGAGGGAAACTACCTCCACGAGCACGGTCTAAAAAATATCATGAAGAAGCCAAAAAGAGTAAACATATAAGCATTAAAGAATGAAAGCTACGCAAATAGTGAGAAATGTTAGTATAGAGGCGACCAGAAATACTACTCACCATAGGTCTGGCGTCCTCAATCCTACACCACGGGGGTCCCAGGTTGCAAATGCGGCCTCAAACGAAAGTGGAAAGGGCCTGCGTCTTATAAAGGGGGAAGATTCTTCCAGTAGCCACGTGTGCGGACGGGATAAGAACCCAACACCGACAAAGGACTACAAATGAACGCCTTCCCATTAGTTTCCAGGCTACCTCTCTACGTCCTAGACATAGAGGAAGGACACATGCGGTCCAAATAAGTGGCGGCCATGATAGAAAAGACCGAAATAAAGGAGAACTGCTCGATGGAATACTAAAAGAATTAACCCATAAACCAGAGTAATAGAAAGGGTCTCTGCTGGTGTGATATAATAAAACAAACAAAATACGATAAAAGAAAAACAGCTAGTACTAAGCTGCAAAAGGATAAATACAAAAAAATAACGTGAATAAGATAAAACCGTCCAGTAAATAATGAAAACTGATGAAATCAATCCCCACTAGATAAAGCCGAGGCCACATCATAGAGGCCATAGATAAGATAGATAAAGATAAAATAACAGCTAGAGAACAAGGCAAGAATATAAATTACAAAAAGTGTACTAGAATTCAGATTATGGCATTCTCCCATGGAAGGGACTCATTCAATCCTTTATCAAATGTCGCTAGAGTATAAATCCAGAAAACCTCCCTCTTCCGTCTCAGAGCATCTGTATTACTGTCTTTAGGGGGAAGTATACATTCCAAAATGGTCCACCGTAAATCTTTCACAGAATGTCCAAACTCCAACCAATGAGTGACCATAGGGGCACTTAGTCGTTTGTTGTGGATCGCTGACTTGTGTTCACTAAACCTAATTCTGAACTCCCTGCCTGTCTCGCCTACATATCCTTTATGACAGGGGCACAGAATAAGACATACCACATTGCTTGTTCTACAATTAGTCATATCCCTAAATACAAAAGTCTTCTTACCCCATTTAAGCTCATGCGAAACAATGGCAAACTCACAAGCATGGCAGTTCCCACATTTGTGAGTTCCCATGACAGGGTTGGTACCTAGAATGGATTTCTGGCTAAAGTTGTCATTCTGCGGTACCCTTGATTTAACCAGGGCATTCCTAAGATTATTATTGCGTCGAAACGCAAAAATGGGTTTTGGAAGAGTACTTTTGTGGATGTCTGCATTAAGTATATGCCATTGGGTGTTAATTATTTGGCGTACTTTATGATTCAGATTGGAGTGCGTAGTAACGCACACCAATTTATTGTCAGTCTTGGCCTCCTTATTCTGAAGCAGGGCCATTCTGTCATAGTATTTGGCCCTTTTATAAGATTCTTTAACGAGTCTATGAGGATAGCCTCTATCCCGAAGTTTCACCTTCAATTGTTCTGCATGCAATTCAAAATTCCTCATGGTAGTACAATTCCTGCGCAACCGCAGGAATTGGCAGAACGGAATACTATCCCTTTGACTGCGGGGATGGTAACTTTCATATTGTAAAGGGTATTCCGTGCAGTCGGTTTGGTATAGAGGGAAACCTCTATTTTCTGATCAATCACTTGAATCCAGATGTCTAAAAATTCAATTTTTCTGTACTCATGTTAGGGTTAAACCTGAGATGGGAATCACACAAATTAATCCAGAGAATAAATTCCTCTAGTTGTTCTTCCTGACCTCTCCAAATAAAGAAAATATCATCGATAAAACGATGCCAGAGCAGTATGTTTTCACTAAAGGGGGCAACTTCGTTGAAGATATGTTTCTTTTCAAAGGAGCCCATAAAGATGTTAGCCACATTGGGCGCACAAGCAGCGCCCATGCTAACTCCTTGTATCTGCTTGTAGATGGTTCCATCGAATTCGAAATAATTTTCTTTAAGAACAATGGCCAGACATTCCAAGAGGAAAAGATGGTCACAGGGACTCTCCCCACTTTCCAAAGTACTCTTCACAGCTTTCAATGCATCATTCTGAGGGATGTTAGTATACAAGGCCTCAATGTCCATTGAGACCAAGATGTCAGTATGGGAATTAAATAAGGTACCCTCTATTTGACTGATGAGATGACCAGTGTCTTTAATATATCCTGGCAAAGCAGATGCCAAAGGCTGCAAATGGATATCCACATACTTGGATAAGGGTTCAGTGAGAGACCCAATTGTCGAAACAATAGGTCTAAAAGGAGGTTGAGTCAAGTTCTTATGAGTCTTGGGAACCCCATATAAAATAGGAATCTTATGGAAGGGGACATTAAGATAATCAAATTCTTGTTTACATATGGAGCCTCTATCCAGGGCTCTCTGTGTAATCTCAAGAATATCCGTTTTGATTCTTTGTACTGGGTAACTCTTAAACTGGACATAATGTTCAGGCACGCTAAGCATAGATTCAATTTGTTCTTTGTATGTAGCACTGTCCAGTACTACAATACCTCCACCTTTATCGGATGGTTTTATTGTAACTTCCGTGTTGGAAGACAATTGTTTAAGCGCTTGGTATTCTGCATAATCCAGATTAAACGGGGGTTTAGGAACATAGGCCAAAAGTTTTTGTATTTTGGTACTCACAACCTTTTCAAAGATGCCCACTTCGGCACCTACCTGGTCCAACGAAGGGGTGAAGACCGATACAGGTCGTAGTCCAGTACTGTTGTCATTAACTATTGCTGGCCTCTCTTCAAAGAATCTTTTCAATCTAATCTTACGAAAGAAAGATTGAATATCTGCACTCATTTTAAAACGGTCAAGGTAGGTACTAGGCACAAACGAAAGACCTTGTGATAATAGTTGCATGGAAGGTTCATCCAATTTGGTTTTAGAGAGATTAAAGATAGGAATGGGTGCAACATGAGAACTGTTGTAGGATCAATCGAGAGAGATCCCCCTATTCTCTCCATTATTGTTTCCGCCTTGTCTGTAGAAACTGAGGGAGTTCTCGGATTGTTGATAGCCCCCTCTCTCCTGATTCCTGAATCTCACTCTCGCTGGTCCCTGTCTGTTGCCTAAAAACGACTATTTCTGTCTGAGCCCTCAAAGGGTTGTCGTCTGTATCCATAGCCCCCATACGAATTGGAACCTCCCTCATTGTCTGATCCTGATGTATCTGAAAATGTGAGGATTTTTTTATGAGACCAATGCTGACGTTCTCCTTGATAGGGGTGCTCTCGTTCAGGTTTATAATATCCGGCCCCTAGGTAGGGATAAACCCTCTCTTCGGAAAAAAACCTAATATCTTTTTTTAGTTTCTCAGTTTTTTCTTTATTAAGTAATCACAGAAGGAGCTCATTTCCAAATTAATCTCTTCAAGCTTCTTCTTGGCATCCTCAACTGAATTGTTTTTCTTCAAAGTGTCCTCCATTTCTGCAATTTCTTTTAGGAGGGTATCCACCACCTCTCTAGCGGTCTCTATGATGAGCATCATGAGGTCCCTGGAGCACCTATTGGCTATGAGCGACCATTTCTCCAGGAACCTCCTTACCTCAACAAAGAGGCCTGGTATATTTCGTACGCGGAGGCCATTGGGGATGACTCCAGCTCTCAAATATTCTAACATGAATTCCACGTGAGATTCTGTCCTTCTGGCCTTTTTTTTAAGATTAAGGGGCCGATTCCGATTCGTGTCGGTAATTTCTCCGACCGAGCCGGCCTCGGAGAGATTTCCGACCGAATCGGACCCGTGCAGTCCGACCGAACGAGTCCGATGCATTCGTATGCCACCGGACACGAGTCGGTCGGACTCCCATTGAACTCAATGGGAGCCGGTCGTACAACGCGTACGCGGGCTCCCATTGCCTCCAATGGGTGCGAGGCGGACAAGGGCGCCCCTACAGCGAGTACGCCGCGAGCGCTCCGCGGCGTACACGCACAGGTAGAGGGGACCCATGGGTCCCCCTGTGTGCGCCTCGCACGGTGCAGCGTACAGGGGTCCGACACGGACCCCCAAAGTACGGCTCCGACAGCGAGTTCGAGTCGGACGGCGCGAGTCGGTCGGAGCGGTCGAGGTGCGCATCGTGCTTACCCGGCCGGAAAACGTCTCCATTGCGCGGTGCGAATCGGGTCCGAGCGAGTCGGTCGGAGCAGTACGATCCGGGAACCAGTCGGTCGGAGCGGTCGGGTCGCCCGGACGAGTCGGTCGGCGAATACGCATCGTACTCGCTCGCCCGGACGCGCGTACGACTCGGTCGGAAAATAGGGCTCCGGATCGGATCCGGTAAAACCGAATCCGATTCGGAGCACTACCGGCCGAGATCGGAATCGGCCCCTAAGTAGTTTAAACCAGTCATCATTGATGTTATTACTAATGGTGAACTGCCGGTCAGAAGCAGAACTCCCACCCAAAAGTCTGGAGAAGTCCTCGTCTGTAAATCCAAAAGTTTTAATTTTTTCCATGGTGCGGTACCTACACCACCAAGGGAAATACAATAAATCAATTTAAAAGGAAAAGGTACCAAATAATACTATCCCGGAAAAAGTTATTTACAAGTGAATAATCTAAAGAAACCACAATCAACAATAATACACATACAAAAACAAATAAGAAGAAATGTACAGAACAAAAATGTGAAAAAGTGAATGGAATGGAAGTGCTCCTGAGGACTAACACAACGCTCACAGCAAAGTGCCGGGAATATCAACAATAAACAAGAAAGGGACCCTGAAAAAGTTCAATAGGTGAGGAAGGAACCAGGGAAATAGTTACTGCAAAAACATATGAGCCTTCCCTCACACATATACATCTAACATTGGCCATAAGTCCATAGTTTAGGAAAACCCACAGACCAAAAAATATATTTATAGAAAAAAGTTTTTTTAAATCATTTATTTATCAAAATATATTTGCTTCATGATTTCATGATATCATATGTATTTTTCTTTTTTTCATTTACATATGAGATACAAAAAACATCACACAAAATTCAATAAAAACAAGACAGAAGCCCAGCATCATAATGTAATGGGGTACCTATGAGTAAATATACATGAAACCACCCCAACCACCACATACAAAAGAACCAACAATTACTAGCAAAAGCCATACAAAACAGATATTAACAAAATACAATACATACAACAAAAATAAACAAGAAAAGAAGCGCCGACGCGCGTTTCGGAGATCCCATGTATATATCAAACTCCTTCTTCAGGGCACACTTTGTTAGATCATTTTAAAGATGACCATCATCTTGGCTGTAAATACATATTCCCATCATATTGGCTGTAAACATTTGTAGGGGCAACTAACGGGCTTCAAATCACAATAAAATATTGGTCTGTGGGAAGGAAACATACAATGAATATTTCTTGTAATAATAATTTGTCATTAAAAAGGAGCAATTTAAACCATTCCGAATAGTGCAAATACAGAATAGAACTGTGATGAGTAGTATTTACTACCGCCAGGAAAATATGTTGTGACAATAGTCGAGCAAAGTAAAGTGATGACAGAACCCACATACCAGAATGACACTGAATAGAACAAAAAGAAAGGAAATAGTTTAATACATCCCTTATAAACAACAAAAAGTCAAAACTAAATATAAACAAGAAGAGAAGAAGAGAGGAGTCCATGTACTCCGAGTGGAATCCAAATACACACACAGATTAGATAAACACGAGCAGTACACGCCTCCTCCGGTCAGAATTCATACACTAAAGGAATCAAAAGAACAAATTATAAAATCCAACACTTCTACATGTAAATACTCAATAGGGTATCACTGATTTCGAAGTGAATACTGACGATTCAGAACAGCTGAACATACAGCAGTCTTCCATATAGCACAACAAACATACCAAGCCTGGAGTGTATATTATGAAACAGTTTGAAACCAAACTGGTAGCTAGCTAACTCATAATTTGCTCGCCATCAAGGGTAATATATCTATTAGAGAGCTTCACTCTAGCGACCTAATACAAACACAGGCGGGCAGCATGGTGAACCGACACACTCAAAATGTACCCTCTAGGATGTGAGGTGCCAAAAACGATATGGCAAGCTCATCATACAATAAACACAGAGCAGAATAACTAAAATCGCTAAACTACACTATAATAGACACCCTAACTCAGCATCTTTTAGATAAACTATGCCGATCTTAGAAGCAATACTCACATAGATAAAAAATATAGAAATCCTATGGGCGGTAGTGCAGAGAGTTTACTTAAAAGATGCAGCATGGATAGTTCAGAATTGAAGCGCCACAATGAGCATAACGACCTAAACATGAGCATGATATAACGAAAAAGTTTTAATGAACAGACTGACCAAGAAATAAACAATACGAAACAGTGACGAAAAGAAAAGGGAAAAAGTCACTTACAATCCTAATGAGCATAACTCTAGATCACAGAGTTACCGCGTCCAGCACTTAGTAAAAGGGCCCGGTACCGCCGAGGAAACTACCTCCACGAGCACGGTCTAAAAAATATCATGAAGAAGCCAAAAGAGTAAGCATATGAGCATTAAAGAATGAAAGCTACGCAAATAGTGAGAAATGTTAGTATAGAGGCGACCAGAAATACTACTCACCATAGGTCTGGCGTCCTCAATCCTACACCACGGGGGTCCCAGGTTGCAAATGCGGCCTCAAACGAAAGTGGAAAGGGCCTGCGTCTTATAAAGGGGGAAGATTCTTCCAGTAGCCACGTGTGCGGACGGGATAAGAACCCAACACCGACAAAGGACTACAAATGAACGCCTTCCCATTAGTTTCCAGGCTACCTTTCTACGTCCTAGACATAGAGGAAGGACACATGCGGTCCAAATAAGTGGCGGCCATGATAGAAAAGACCGAAATGGGCAAAAGAACGATGGATTTAACCCAGATTTTTTGACTGGGGGAGAATGTTTGCATTGTCAGCATTCCGTCCATCATTTGTTTGCTGTAACATTTTAATACTGGAGGTCTGAGAAATGAATTCTCTGGAAGGAAAGCAAAACCCAAATTCGGCTCTCCAGAAAAAGTCGCATTTATTATAGCATTGAATTAAGTAGGCCTGGGCGGAGTTTGCTGAGTTTTACTCCACGGAACACTGCGAAGTGCCAGAAAAAATCCACTGCGCTCTGCGGAGTCCGCCAGCGGCAAAGTCTTTTAAGTCGCACTGCTTGCACTGATTTTGAGCGTCAGGAGTTTGTCTTGTGCTGTAAAATCATCGTGAATGGCACTACGTGTCACGCCAGAGGGCGCTGCTGCTTTCTGTCGCTCAAGTAGACATTCTACTTGAGCGGCAGCTTCCTCAACGCGCATGGCAGATTTCTAAACGTGACCGGTCGCGACCCTTCATGACCGCCCGCGACAAGAAATCTCGTTGGGAGGAGGTCTAGCGCGTGATGTTTTTCTGCGAGTGGTCGCCAACTTACCGTTGGCGAGCCGCTCAAGAGAAAAAACACCACTCTGCGTCACTTCGTGGAGTTTTTGGGAACTCTGCACGGAGCGCGGAGTGGGCAAAACTCTGCGAACTCCGGCGGCGGAGTGGAATTCTGCACCCACCCCTAGAATTAACGTTGAGTCCCTAATTCACAGGGGAATGTGCAGTAATTGTGAATCTGCAAATACTGTCATCAGGAATACTTAGTACTGCAGAAGTACCAAAAGACTCCAGGTTGCTCAGAACACTGGCTCTTTCCTAAATAACGTTGATCTATTTATATGGTCCCCTGTAAGTTCATGTGCAACTCCACGGCTCTGTCAGAGCTGGGAAGCCTTCGGGTTACGATGCACTTTAGAAGTCCACATAGAATAGAATAGAAGGCCACAAGGTAAAATGCTGAACTCTGTGCACTTTGTCAGCCTCAGAATACTGCTGCACGTATGAACAGCAGTCATGCATCTATAAATTTGAATTGTTATCACTTCAAGTGAAGTAACAAAAACAGGCATTGCCAATTCCAATAGGTTCCATTATGCTGAATCCTGTACTCCAACGGGCACATCACTCACCCTGTACTCACATGGATGCTAGATGGTCATGTTGATCACAAGAAACATCCATTCTGCAGACCATGGTGTCTAATCTGTGGCTCCTGGTGCAGGGGACAGCAGTTTCCAATGTCCTTCCGAACCAGGTAATGAATGGGTCGCATAAGCAATGCACTGAATTTACTAATGATATTTGCTGCAACATATTTATCAATTGTCTTGTTATATATAAAGTTGGTGGTTGTTTACATAACATATGTCTAGTTTACGTACGGTGTAAAACTATTTGCCTGCAGTAATACTTTATAGTATTGAATGTACTGCCATAGTAGTTACACACAGGTGCCCTTTATGGGTTTGCAAGTATTTATATCACATCTACAGTGGGGTGATGTGCATTTGAGCTTTCTCAATGGTGTTGTCAGATGGTAATTACAAGTACAGGAATGTGCTTAAATATTGCGCATCTTGACAATTGCTTATAAAGGGCCTTAACAAGCACTAGGGTTGTTTTTAAGGCGAGACAACTGCCTGCCACCACTTTGAAAGTTTCTAGAATGATGGTGAAACACCGCTTTCCTTTTGAGTACAATTTCAAAATTGTTTCTTTCTACAGATTCACATCCACGGATTACATGCTATCGCAACAAAATTTCCACCTGCTATATTCCTAAAAGCCTGCATGAAAAATTTACCTTAACTTAAAATGTCAATTTTGCCCTCCCTTATTTATCTTGAATGTTCCTTTCCTTCCTGTCTACCTTCTGCATGCCTCTTGTGTATATAGACCATGCTAAAGTCCATGCTTGACTATTAGGGATGGGCGGAACTCGCAGAGTTTCACTCTGTGGAATTCCGTTAAGTTACATAAAACCTCCGTGATATTCTACTGAGTTCTGCCAACAGAGGGAAAATATGCACACTGCGCTGCCCGCACTGCACTTTAGCACCGGTAGCTTGAGCATGCGATGCACAAGAGCACAGGGCCATTTGAGTTGATTTTGCTGCCGCTCTAGTAGAAAATCTACTCAAGCAGCAGCAAATCTACCCGGGAAGCAGCCCTCTAACTGAAAAACGCTGACGACCACCCGTGACTGCCCCTGTTAGAAAATTGAGCTAGGGGACGCCAAACCTCGCTCGCATTTCTGAGGACTCTCTGGGAAGAATTCTGCCATGCAGCAATTGACAGCATTTGGCTGGAATTCTGCATCACATGAGTAAAACGTAGTCACCAAATTCTACCAATTCATGGGCGGAATGAAACATTCTGCCCACCTCTATTCAGGATGTGCATCCAAATACACTTCTCCTCGGATGTAATCCTTGTATACAGACCAACAAGACCCTGCACCAATTTCGCAAAAACTTCCTTGCATCCCTCATCATCAACACCAGCACCTTAATCCTTCTCAGAGACCATCAATTTCACCTGGAAGACCACACCTACCGAAACTCTTCAACCTTTATAGAAAACCTTGCAAACCGCCGGATAACTGTTGGACCTGATTTTCTCCTCAATCAGCAACATCACAGTAGACAAGCGAGCAACCATCACCTGGAGTGGCCATGCCGTCGTCAGTTTCAGCATACCCATCCCGCACCACCACAGACACAGCATCACCTGAGTCACCTGCCACAGCTGGAAAAGCATCACAGAAGAGGAATGGGCTTCTACCCTCTCTGTGCACTGACTAAAGCACAAAAACAACTTGCTGAAAGCCATCAAGAACCTCAACAGCTGGATCACCCCATGTGCCGACACCCTGGCTCCCATCAAGTGCAACCCAGCAGCAGGAGCCAGACCACATGCCTGCTGGTACGCAGAGGAACTCAGGCTGACAAAATGCCACTGCAAGCAACTGGAACACAAATAGAGAACAATTCAAGACACCACAATAAGACATCTTCAGATAAGCCCTAAGATGCTATCACTAGCAGATACAGAACACGATGCACACAGCTCTTGTAGATCTTATTGACGCCTGCGCTAACACCACCAAGGAAATCTACTTTATAATCAAAGATTTCTCCATGCCTCCTGCCATCTTCAGCAACATCTCCCCCTCACAAGACCTTTGCAATAATATCTCACAATTCTTCTGACTATAATCACCTTCCTATATGGCAACTTTGACCCTTAACTGGCCTTGTCACTGTCACAACTCAAATTCCCATTGTGGCTGAAGAATGAACCCAGACCTCGTGGCCCACCACCAACATGGTTGAAATTGCTGTGATCATCCACTCAGGGGCCCATGTGACCCTTGATCCCACCACACCTTCATCAAAGGACTCCTACTGATCAGCGAACCACTAACACCCATCTTCAATGCCTCCATCTAATCAGCCACATTCCTGGATACCTGGAAACATGCCACTGTCATGCCCCTGCTCAAGAAACCATCTGCTGACTTAGCCATGCTTTCCAACTACAGACCCATATACCCCCACTATACCCAGAAAATGTCTTAGAGAAACTAATCAACCGATGCCTCACTGCCTACCTCAGCAATCACCAGCTCCTTAACACCATGCAGTCCTGATTCAGGCCTAACCACAGTACAGAAACAGCATTTGTCGCTGCCACAGATGAAATCTGCATGATGCTTGACAGAGGAGACACAGCAGCCCTCATTCTCCTGGATCTCTCTGCAGCATTTGAAATGGTGTCTCACCCCATCCTCACAAGGCACCTGCATGAGATTGGCATCCAATTAGCTGCACACTGCTGGATCATCTTCTTCTTAACAGATAGAACACAAGATGTCAGCCTGGCACCTTACTCCTCAGAAGCCCACAAACTCATCTGCAGGGTGCCTGACAGTTCATTTCTCAGCCCCACCCTCTTCAGCGCATACATGATCCCTCTGGCCAGCGTAATCCACAAACACAACACCAACATCCTCTTCTATGCTGATGACACACATCTCATACTCTCCCTCTTGGACAAAGCCCATAACACAAGAAACAAGTACACCATTTGCATGACCGAAGTCACTCGCTGGATGAAAGCCAATTGTCTCAAGCTCAGCACCGAGAAGGCTGAAGTAGTAATCTTTGGCAGGAAATACTCACCATGGCACTCCAACTGGAGGCCAGGCGAGCTCGGGCCCACACCCAGCACCTACCCCAGGACTCTCTGAATAATCATCAACAGCAAACTTGACATGACCACACAAGTCAACGCTCAATGCATTCTGCTTCCAGACCCTGAAGATTCTGAGGAAGGTCATCAAATAACCCCCAAGCAACACTAGAAAAACTGTAACGCATGCCCTAGTCACTAGCAAGTTAGACTACAGGCAGACCCTCTACGCTAGGTTTGCCAAGCAACTCACTGGAAGACTACAAACCATCAACTACTTCGCAGCCAGGCTCGTGCTTAACCTCCCACAAAGAACTCATATCAAACCACACCTCATGGAGCTCGACTGGTTCCCAATACAAAAACACGCTCATTTCAAACTCCTCACACACATATTCAAGGCGTTACACAACTTAGACCTGACCTACCTGAACAATTGCATCTCTTTCCATCAACCAACCAAATACTTCTGCACTGCAAGGCTCCTACTAGAACACCCCCCCCCCCACATAAGCAGAACCAGATGAGGAGGATGGGCATCCTCTTACATTGCTCATAAAGCATGGAAATGCCTCCCTCTGCACATAAGAGTCTCCAAGAGGCAGTAAATGTCAGGTTTCAGCGTAAGATACTACATAAGATAGTCAATAAACATACTTCATGGAGGATACAGAGAATGGGGCAGTGGAGACTACAGTTCTGGTGGACAATAGCTTCCAGGGTTGGGTCTGAAACACACTGCCCCAGCCCCCAGAGGACCAGTAGCTGACTCTCAGGTCAGAGATGGCAGAGCCCATGAAAGAGCTAGTGGACGCAGCTATGTACAGCAACATTGATTGTTTTGACTCCTTCGCTTGATGTTGTTATTCATACCTGTAAATCCATTCCCAAATCTTTGTTGTTTTCCCCTTTGTTGGCTTCCTAGGTCTCCTTTCTTCCACTTCCTTATTCTGACCCTTGTATTTATTTTTCATTGACCTTGGTATTTGACGCGACTACTGCTTTTGAACCTGGTCCAGTTATTTTCCGAGATTTGTTTTTGGCAATTAAGATCCGTCTTCTGTCTTGGATTCAGATTTTCACTTTTTGGTTTGGTGACTGCGATTCTACCCTCAGGTGGAGATGAGTATTATTCATCTTGGGATCTCGGGCTAGATTTCGAGTTTGCCTGGGTGCTAATTACAGCAATGCCTCTCATAACACTGGGTAAGCTGCTTCAAGTGTTTCTGTAGCACTTACATGTTAAGAACCATCTTCTGTTATCAGATATTCAATATTTTCTGTTTTCTCTTATGACAGTGTGTTGTCTCTGCCATGTTGTGTCATTCTTTATCTTAGAGAGTCCACTCCAGGTCTTTAACCAAACCTCTGCTAAAGGGACCACACAGAATCATAGGCCACAAATTACATTAGCCAAATAAATATCACAAGTGCAAACAACCTGGCAAATATAGTCTGTTCCCATTTATGTGTGCTACCAGGTTACATTTTGCATACCAACCGATTCGAACCCTAAAGAACAGCAATACTTTTATCAGGGACTATTGCAAATCTTACAATTTTCCACAATCAAAATGGCAGTGTAGCACTGGGAAATGACAGGATGCAGCACACATAGAAAGACGAAAAACCGAGGAAAAATAAACATATTTCTCCTCGTTACGCCTCCAATGGGGAGGCATAGCATTTTGATGTATTCCCAAGTTTACCATTATAGGTAAAGGGAATGCACCAAAATCCATAGGTGGATGCGTGGGAACACCGTGCTCCACCCATGAAACGCCTTCCTGGTGCAGAGTAACGCAATGCAGCGTTTTGCGCTGTGTTGCGTTACTTTGTATTTATTCAGCCATGCAGGGCCACAGAAGGTGACCATGTATGGCTTGATAAATCCAGCTTCAGTTTTGCATCGCCCTTGCACCTCCTTGCGTGGTGCAAGGGTGGCTCAAAAGCTGCCCCTAAGGATTTGCTGTGGTAAGCTAAAAACAAACTTTATACTAAACCCCATCCTATGGCATTTCTCAGAGTTCACTTTCTCAAACCCTTCCAATTGTACTTTTCACATAGTTAAAAATGTAAAGCTATTTCCTGTGCTATTTGTAGCTGAATTACTCGATGCACACCCTGGAGTCGTCTTCTTTGGGTGCAAGTGCAGCCAAGTGCACACAGCCTGCCTGCATACCATATGTGGCATGATAAGCCATGCCCATTTTCATCTCTTAGCAGAGGGAGCTTTTGAGCAGGTGTGGCCCAGGGAGTGATGGGTTTCACCAGGATCACCCGACTTCTCCTGGCCCCAATTGCTGACCCCCGCTGCTGGAAGTGTTGCCGACTGCGCCATTGGGAAGACAGAAAATAAACCTTCCAAGCTGTCAATTGAATCAAGCAGGACAATGCATGCCATTGACACGAAAATTGACATGTTGGCTGACGCTTTGACTGTTTGAAGGAGAAGGTAGACAGGCCCGAAGAACAGCTGGACCCGCTTGAACATCGCACATCGGATGAGGAGTGGCTGCACCAGATGGAGAAAGTTTTTAAGTTATTTTCAATAAGAACAAAGATTTGGGAAGTGCAGTCACAACAGAACAATCTGAGAATCCAAGGTGCGTCGACTGCTATGGACCACATGGAGGACTTCGTGGAAAATATGTTGCCTACCCTCCTTAGGGAGGCCCTCTCCCCCATGCTGATTGTAGATAGGGCACACAGATTGCTGGTACAGCATCCTCCCCCAGGGGCTCCTGTCAGCCTGATAGTAGCAGGGCTCTTAAATTACTACGACAAGGACACCACACTTTGTCTTGCTGGGGAGCTCTGGCCCCTCCAATTCCAGGGCAGTGAGATTTCATTTTTCCGGATTTCACCCTGGCTGTCCAGGCTGCCAGGTGAGACTTCCTGCTGCTGAGCTTGTGGGCTCAGGCCAAGGCCACTTCAGCAAAAATGACTGAAGGACTTAGGTCTGTATGACTTTGGGGTAGAGGAGCCTGGAGACTAGACCTGGGACTTGGTTACCCCACCAGGCTCCCCGTCTGAAAATTCGAAACAAAGGGCTCCTGGCCCCAAATTTGATGTAGTGGGGTTGATGACCAGACTTACAAGCAAGGATTTGCTCACCCCTGGCCACCCTTACCCTTCAGTCCAGCCACCCAGCACATTTCATGCTGGGAGAGAGCTGGCCAGTCACCTCACCCCCGTTGGTTGAGTCCCCTTACGCCTTTTTTGATTCCCTGTGTTACTTATGTTTTGCAATGATGGCAATTAAATGCTTAGCTTGCAATATTAGGGGCATAAATGACAGACGGAAGGTGAGGCAATTCTTTGCCTATTTACAGTGACATAAAATAGATGTCTGCCTACTGCAAGAGTTACATTTGACGGATGAAACACTGATGCGCCTAAGGGTGGATTGGATAGGTGAGAAGCATGTTGCCTGCTACTCAAATTAAGCATGGGGTAGCTGTGATGCTCAGCAGGAGGCTGCTGGGTAAACTCTGGGCAAGTGATTATGTGGTCGACCTGCTGGACGAGCACCAAAATGTACAGGTTGGCAGTAATGTTGTACAGAGTACTATAGTGAACTTTTACGTAAATTTGTTCTCCTCCTCCCATCATTCACCCCCTCAGATGTGACCTCCTACCTGGACTCAGTGCAGCTCCTCTGGCTGGAGGAAAGACATCGACTCTTCCTCAACTAACCCTTCACAGTAGAAGAAATCGTTCAGGTAATTGCAGGACTGCATGGGGATATGGCTCCAGGCCTTGATGGCCTCAACTCTTGCTTTTACAAGGAATTTTCACCCCTGCTGACTCCACACATTCCTGATATGTATGAGGAGTCCATGCCAACCAGTTCGCTCCCTTCTTCCCTGCAAGAGGCCCTCATCGTAACCATCCAGAAAACTGTAAAGACCCATGGCGATGTGATTCCTACAGGCCCTTCTCAATAATAAACATCGATAACAAAATCATTGTGAAGCTAATTCCCTCTTGGCTCCTTTCCCTTCTGCCACTCGTGGTCCGACCAGACCAGTCTGGCTTTGTGCTGGGTAGATCGACGGCCCATAACCTGTGTACGTTCTTTGCCTTCCTTCATACGATTGATCTGAATCTAAGTGCTGCCGTCTTGTTTCTGGATGCCTCTAATGCCTTCCACTCACTCGAATGATCCTATCTTTTCCATCTTCTTGAACATCTCGGGATCGGTCATAAATTCATTCACCTGATCCACTTGCTTTACACTCTGCCTTGCCTGTAGATTAATGGAACTATTTTGGCCCCTTTCGCAATAGCCCATGGCACATGCCAAGAGTGCCCGCTATAACCTATTTTATTTGTCATTGCGATGGAGCCTCTTGCAGCTAGTTGTAGCAACATCACTCACACTGTGGGCTTGTTTTATGGCCCAGGCAGATACTTGTCTCCATGAACGCAGGCGTGCCACTCTATATGTCAGAAACCCGTCTGATACCTTGGACCCTCTTCTCTAGGAGTTTATTTGCTTCGGTCAGTTTGGCAGGTATTACTATCAATTGGGCGAAGTCCTTACTATTTCCACTTACAGCAGGTTCACAGACTTTCACCCTGACTTTCCACTGGCATGGGCACAGGACACTGTCCGCTATTTGGGCGTTTAGCACAGCTGGGATGTAGAGGGACTGTGGCGGGAAAATTATGGCTGGCTAATGACATGGCTCAAAGACTGGGTGGTCGAAGCTACCATTGTCCCTCACCGGGAGATTGTCTATTGTGAAAATGGTTATATTCCCCACATTTGTACATTTATTTATCAATTTGCCTCAACCCCTACTGGTCTGCTTTCGACGGAAAATATGATCCCACCTTGTCTTGTTGGTGTGGGCAGGCAGACAACCACGTGTGGCATGGGATATCCTGATGCTCCTTTTTGAGCAGGGAGGTCTGGGAGTACCCAACATGGGCTTGTACTTTCTCAGTGCCCAAACACACTTTGCACACTTCTGGCTACACCCAATACAATTTCAGTCGCAAACTGCACCTGAGACTGATCATGTGGTCCTGTGCCCATTCCAGTTTTATATGGCCCTGCCCAGCGAGTGCGGCACCAGGTGGATAACGTGGTGTGTACCGTACAGGCATCGAATGAGCTGCGGAAAAGGGCGAGTCTTGACCATATGTTTGCCCCATCTGTTCCTATTTCAGGACACCCGCCACTCCCAATGACTGCTGACATGGAAATGTGAGTGCGTCTACACCCGATGCAGCTGAACTCTTTTGGGGCGGCGTACCATGATGGAAGCTTTGTTGCACCCCAGCAGGTGTTTCAGGATCCCCCGGTTTCCTTTCTGGACAATATGACTTATCAGCTCCAAGCGTCACTTCAATGTCTCCATGGCACGTTTCCAGCCTCTCCCCACCTTCATAGTGTTAGAGGAGATGCTTACCGACCCTTTGTCCCGCAAGCTGATTGTGCGCTCAATGCTGCTATGCAGAAGGCCACGCCGATTCAAGCAGCCGCTGTCCTCCAGATTTGGTTGGATGACATCAATGTGGCGATTAGTGAGGACCAATGAACTTACTGCTGCTCCCAGTCCAAGGCCCTATTTCAGAATTACAGCTTGTGTTTGATTCATTTCAAACTCTTACACAGAATCTACCACACGCCTGTGCATCTGCTGCGAATGGGACTTGTTGAGGATGCTGCTGCGTGCAGTACTGACCGGCTGAGAGTTGCAGTCGTATGATCCAGTGAGAGACCCTTTGTGATTCATTTATTGTTCTGGGCTCTCATTTGTTGGACCTTATAATTTACTTGGTCATGACAAGCAAGGCCCATTTAACACCAGCTTAACCATCCTTGCATTAATCTCGTGTTCCCTTGATTGATTGAGTCATACAAGGAGCCTTGGGCCACTGTTCGGGTGTATCCCTGTAGCCTGCCCCGCGTTAGCACTACTACAGTTTGCCCTCTTGTCCCTCCACTTCTGTCCTGATGAAGACCCCCATGCACGGTTTAAACTTACCTCATGCAGCAGTCGGGTAGAAACATCGACATTGATTTTGAAGCCTGGATTGAATACATAGATCCTTATGGATAGTGTGGTTGGATTCATTGACCACCAATCCTTAGCTATGGATTGTTTTTGAACAGAAGAAAGGTATTTCAAACAGGTATATTACATTGGCTGATTTGAGGTGCTTTAGCCATTGTTCCATTGTAGAAGTATTTTTTGACAACCATTACTCTTCTTCCTTTCTGTGTCACTTTGCACATGAGCACTTCTATGAACACTTTTCTATGCACTCTTTGGAGCAACCGCGATATAATCTTTTCAATATATGTAAGCATTACTAGATTTCTTAAAAATATAAATGGAATGTGTGGTTTCTATTTTTTCTCTCTCGCCATGATTAGAATACCTGAATTAATCTTGTATTTTTTCTTCTTAAAAAATTGCCAGTAGGAGCACACTGTTGCATGTACCGATTTTGTGCACCTGGAGTGGGAATGCCCCGGGATACAAAACTTCTGGTAGGTGCTGAACAATATTAGTGGCCATTCTCCTGAGTGATCTCCTCTAGTTGCGCTATTGGGTTATTTCAAGGAAATTTCCCCGAAGGTCCGTTGGCTGATGGCTATGCTGCTACTGCTAGCAAAGCATAGGGTGGCAATGCACAGGGGCATGCGACAGGTGTCCAGTTGGATCAAATGGCTTCACGATGCTGCCATCAGTCAGGTGATGATGGATACGTACTGGGAACTGGTGCCCGTCTGCTCCCGCCAGAGGGACATTTGGGCCGCCCCAGAAAAATTACCTCAGACTACATGTTGAGATGAATGAGGACACTGATGGTTCTGAAAATCCCCTCCCGACTGTGGATGTACACGACTGCCCCTCCACACATAATGCCCTGCATGTCTGTTCAGATAATGTGGGCTGGTGCATTGGGGTTCCATTTTAGTGGGTGCACTGTCACCAGGCCCTCTTGCCTGTGTACAGTGTAGAATTAAATGAATGACAAGTTTGCTTGTTCTTTTCCCTTACCTTCTCCTCCTGCTCCTACCTCTTTCCTACCCTTCCCCCCCCCCCGTTCCCACCCTCTCCCTTACAATTTGCCAATGCATTTGTGGTATATGGTGATTGTCAAATGCCTGGCTATATATTGTATTTCAGTCTAGAATGCATACTATCCTGCAGTTCTGCTGTAATTGTTTTATTGCAAACACCAATAATTAAATTAAATTAAAAAAAATAAAACCCTGTAGATGTAGTCTACTCCCATTATCTGTGAGGTACTTAAGGCCTGATTTAGAGGTTGGTGGACGGGTTACTCCATCACAAATGTGACGGATATCCCAGCCGCTGTATTACAAGTTCCACAGGATGTAATAAAATTGTAATTCGGCAGACCGGATATCATCACATTTGTGGCCAAGTAACCCCATCTGCCAAATTCTAAATACAGCTCTAAGTAACAATTTTTGCATCAGCAATCTTTAATCCTTAAAAGAAATGACACTCTTTTAGGGCCTGTTGGATAACATGAAGATTTTCACAATCAAAAATGGTAAGTCCACAGGCTTTGTCAAATCTTTCACAATGTAAAATGAGAGGAATACTACCTTTGTCACCACTTTAAATAATCACTAAAGTAAGCCAGTTGGCTTTAACGTGAAAATAAATAAAATAGCATGTATATCTGCCTAGAAGGCCCATCAAACATTTTTGGAAGACTCTAAATTTACATTGACATGAACCTTAAAACTTTGGGGCATATTAGCAAGACCCACGTTAAAATTATCGCCGTTTTAGCGGCAGGAAACTGCCGCTAAAACGGCGATAATGGACTTGCTAATATGCGTTATGGAATTCAATAGAAGCCCAGGTTAGATGTGCAGGACATCTAACCTGGGCTTCTATTGAATTCCATAACGCATATTAGCAAGGCCATTATCGCCGTTTTAGCGGCAGTTTCCTGCCGCTAAAACGGCGATAATTTTAACGTGGGTCTTGCTAATATGCCCCTTTGTTCGAAGATATCAAGCATTTTACAGTGCCAAGCTTAGAAATGGCGCGTGGGTTTTTAACCACTTCATATTGCTTTAATCAGGGAGTCACAATTTAAATCACCATTTTAGTGAATTTGTGAGATATTTAGGAATGTAAAGCCCGTTTCTGTGATGTTTGTCCTGGAAATCACAATGTGTGGGGTGTGACATTTTCATAATTTGCTTTTGTGTAATTACAAGAAAACTTAGCGAAAGTACGTGAAATGCAAAACCATAATTTTGTGCTATATCTTAGTGCAAAATGCGTCTTTGCTTAAATTTATTACATGAGGACACACTTTGTACTAAAGAATAATGCAAAAAAAAGGAAAGTACTGCAAACAAGAGGCCCTCGCATTCTGTTGTTCTCTTGCATTTGCAATAATTTTTTACTGCAATGTCTCATTTGCTGTCATTTTGTTTACTGCGAATGGCATTTAATCATGCAAAGTAGGGGAATGGCATAATTCTGGGAATTTCGCAAAACAAGTCCACTGCAAAATTCTCAAAATTATGCAAACTACACTGGCGTAATTTAAATTTCACACAGGCCTAGTAAAACCCATTCAAAATGTATTTGTCTGCGAGTTCACCATGTAAAGCAGTTTTCAGTTGCGCCTGACAGTGTTCATAATGTTATAACTCTTCCTATGGCATTTGTCATAGAGTTCACAATGTAAAAGTTCTTCCTGTTGTTTTTGTCAGAGAGTTCGTAATACAAAAGCCTTTCTTATTGAAGCTGTCAGAGTTCACAATGCAAAATCCCTTACTATTCCATTTGTCAGAGTTGACTGCCCCCTTCTTCTTACATTTATCAGAGAATTCACAATATAAAACCCTTCCTTTTGTATTTGTCAGAGGGCTCATAATATAATATTGAGCCCTTAGTGCTGGGGCACTCCTAGAAGCATCTGTGCACTTTATAAACTTTTTCATTAATTCATTAATTCATTCATGTATTCATTCATAAAACCCCAACCTTTTGTGTTTGGCATGGAGTTCACAATGCCACATCTCTTATTATTGCATCTATCAGAGAGTTAACAATGCAAAAACCGTTTCCTCTTGTATTTGATAAATCTCATTTTCGATGTCCCAGGCTGTTGGTAGATACTTGGCTCCAACTATGTTGAGGAAGGTCTTTCTCTTTTGAACTGCTGAAGCCTCTGTACTTCAGTGCTGATACTAGGGACCCGATACTATTTTTTAGAAGGTGAATTTCAGGGTAATGAGGCCAAACAGTCAAATGCCTACTCAGGGAGGTGATGTGGGCAAGAAAATCAAAACTTAGCAACATACAAAAAAACAATAAATCAATTCCCAGGCAATGCTTCTTTAAAAAGGAAAAATACTGTAATGAAAACATAACAAAATACCATGTGAAAAATTACAAACATTTACTAGATTTCAAATGGGCTTGCAAATTGAAACCCCTGGTAAAGATACCACACAGAATCGTACGACGCACATTGTATTCCCCAAAGCAACATCACAGGGGAAAATAACCTGGTAAATATAGTCTGTTCGCACTATATGTGTGGTACCAGGTGACATTTTGCACACCAACAGTCTTGAACCTTAAAAAACCAGAAATACTTTTATCAGGGCCTAATGTAATATTTACAATTTGCCACGATCAAAATGGTAGGACTACAGTCTTAATCAGGCCATTCCCATGATAAAATGTGAGGCTTATGGCCTTTACCACCACATTCACAAAAAATAAACAACGTAAGTCTATTGGCTTTAATGTGAACTTTAACATGACCATATCAAACATTTGAGGCAGACTCAAACTATACATTGACAAAAACATAAAGTCCCACTCTAAACACATTACGTTTTTACTGTGGCAGGCCCAAAAACAACCAATGTACTGATCCCTATCCTATGCCATTTGTCAGAGAGTTCACATTTTAAACCCCCTTTTCACATAGTTCAAAATGTAAAACTTTTTACTGTGGTTTTTATCATGGCGCTTATAATGTAAACCCCCTCCTATTGTGATTTTACAAAGGGTGCTATTGTTTTTGTCAAAAAGTTCACAATGTAAAACCACATCTGATTGCATTTGTCACAGGGTTCATAAAATAAAGTCTCTTCCTATCATGTTTGGCAAGGAGTTAATAATGTAAAGGCCCTTTCTGTTGCAGTTGTCATCTAGTTCATAATGTAAAATCCTTTCTTATTGTACTTGAGTAATTGGTTCAGGGCGTCCTGCGTCACTTAGACAGTGGCGGCTCGCCGAGGAGTGGTGCGGTGCGGTGGGGAGGGGCGATGGAGGGGCAGGGTGGGGGGTGTAGTGGACTCAGACTTACGACGGACAGAACACCCTCTGAGTTCTGTCCGTCGTATGTCCGAGTTCACTAACCCTCCACCCTGCCCCTCCCCTGCCCCGCCCCACCGCCCCACACCACTCCCTCGGCGAGCCGCCACTGCACTTAGACGTTACTAGCTCCAATTGTGTCAATGTTGGTCTTTCACCTCTGGTATCCTGGGGTCTTCATACACCATACCTTCATACTGGGAACCAAGTGCTTGTTTTAGGGCTTGTCTCTAAGGGTAACTCATAGAGCAAATCAAGGCTGACTCAGGGAAAGTGAATGTGGGCTAGAAACTCAAAACACACCAACGCACAACATTAACACTCAACAAAACAGTGTCCAGCCAGTGCTTTCTCTTTAAAATGGAAATGCATTTTAATGCACACACGTCTAAATACTAGATTCAAAATAAAAATATTTACAAGATTTTAGGTGCAATTATAAATTGGAAATCATCCTTTAAAGCATTGCAGAGCAACCACACTGCAAAGCATATACCCAAAAGAACTATTGCAGGGGTAAACTAAGCCTGAAAAGTCTGATCCCATTATCTGTGAGGTTCCATGTGACAATTAGAGCACCAACAGGCTTTAATCATAAAAGCCAGCATTGGTCTTTTAAGGGCCTACTGGAAAATGTGAGGCTTTTCACAATCAAAATGATTATACAGGCTTTTTAAGTTGCTCACTATGTAAAATTAGAGGTCTACTGCCTTTATCATCACATTTAATATTCAATGAAGCAAGTCAATTATCTTTAACATGAACAAAAAAATGATGATGCGTTTCTACCTTAAAAGAGATATGCAAACGAAACCCCTGCCAAATGGCAAATTAAATCTCTTCCTAGTGTATTTGTTATATACTTCAAAATGGAAAGCCTCTCCCCCTGGTGTTTGTCAGAGAATTCACAAGGTAAAACCCCTTCTTATTGCATTTGTCACAGGGTTTGCAATATAAAGCTAGTTTGTATGCTTTTTGGCAAGCAGTTCAGTGTAAGCCCCATTCTAGAATATTTTTCAAAGCGTTTCCAAAGTGAAATCCCTTTCCAATGTATTGGTCATGGGTTTACTCAATGCAGAGCATTGATCTGGAGTCTAAGTTTACAATTTCCCTATCAGTTATGACCAATAAAAAAAACGTCTTAGACTATCAAATGCTTGTTGGGAAACAGATCAACATCTGGTCACAGAGCCACATCTACTTTCTTAGCTCTACGGCTTTACAGCTCTTTTTCTGGAGATCACATAAGTCCTTGCAGGCAGATGCATAATCAAACCAGGCCAAAGCCTTTGCCTACTATGGTAATATGTGGGAATCCATGTTAGAAAATTCATGGTTACAGGCTTTAGCAAGGTGTGAGAGCTAGCCACCCTTAAAGGCCTATTGACGTCAACACATGTGTTTCATAATTAATGATGCAGGCATACTGCCTTTATCATAACTTTTCATAAAAATACAGATCAGGCCTATGGTAACTGACATAACCTTTCCCAATGAACCAATCAGGAATGAAGCCTTAATCTTGTCACCATAATCAACTCAGTCTTATCATTTTGAACACTATCTTTCCACTACAAGCACTATTTTTCAGTGGAAGCAGACAAGTTCAGCCCAATCCAATGAGGATTGATATCGGAGCTCCACACAGAGATGGGCCATGGATGGCGGCAGCGGCATTCACAGCATGGCGGGGTCTCTCTAACCTGCCTCTCTGCTACACCTGCTGCATGCAGCACCTGATCCTGGCACTCTAGCGGCCACAGGTGCTAACGTAGCACCGCCGGCTCCTCTCACCCAGACCCGCAACGCTGGAGGCAAATGGGGCTTCAGGCCCGCAGGAAAGCTGCGGCCCACAGTATAGGATCACTCCCTGCCGGAGCGGCATGCCTCTCCGCTACACCTGCTGCATGCAGCACCCGATCCTGGCACTCCTGCGGCTGCAGGTGCTACCATGGCACTGCTAGCCCCTCTAATCCAGACCCGCAACGGTGGAGGCGGACCAGGCCTGAGGCCCGCAGGAAACCAGCAGCCCACAGCATAGGGGCACTCCCTGCCGGAGCGGCCTGCTGCAGGTGGCCTCCCCCACAGCAACTGCATGCCGATGAGGGCACTGTGAACTTCTCCCCCCTCCATGCCCGCCGCACAGGACACACAGCCCTGGTCTTCAGGCCGCTGTTGGAAGCCCTTTGGGCGTGAACACAGCAGCTTCTCCGGATTGGACCCCTTTCATTGGGTGAACACCAGACCGGAGGCCCTGGGGGAATTTGCTGCCCACACCTGGATGTCCAGCCTGGGTGTTGTCCAGCCCGTCCCAGACCCTTTGCCTCTCCCTCTTTGACCACACCATTACTGTGGTGACTACAGGACTTCCACATGGGTCCCACTCAGCTGCTGCCGCACTGCACAACTAGCCTGGGGGCCCTCCCAATCGCAGCCTTCTCGAGGCCCCCTACTTCATAGCGCCCTGGTCTCCCACTGAGTGCCCATCATGCACTGTGGGCAGCCGGGGCCCTTCCCTCTCACATGAATGCCCGGCCCAATGACTGGAGATGTCTCCTGGCAAGACCACAGACAAACCCAATCAACAGCTTCTCTTCACTGCCAACCTCGCTCCATGGCCAACCAACAGGCGATGACACCTCCGGCGCCTGGCTAACCCCATCCCGCACGCGGGCAGCACTCTGAATGCTACCATGGTGCACATACTCCAGGAAATGACCGCCACCGGCTGCCAACTGGAGGACATGAACACGATTGTCTCCTCATTGGCAGCTGAGACTGAATCTATCCGCTTGGACATCACGGGTTTCCATGCTTGTGTGGATGGCCTGGACCCAAGAGTTGACATGCTAGAGGACCGCCTCAACACCCTACCGGAGCAGGATCAGGAAGTCTTATTTTTGCGCTGCAAGGTCATTGATTTGGAGGACCGGAGTCGGCGGGATAATGTCCGCTTTTTTGGCTTCCCAGAGAACGTCAAGGGGCCTGATGCCAAATCCTTCCTCAGGGACACCCTCCCAAAGCTCACTGGCCTAGAATTTGACTCTCTCTTGGAGATGCAGCGGGCCCATCGCATCGGCCCGCCACAGCGGGATTCATCTGCGTGCCCATGGCCCCTCATCGCCTGCTTCCTGCGTCATGAGCAGGCCCGGCAACTGCTGTCCGCAGCCCGCACCCATGGTCCCTATGCGTATGAGGGTCACGAGGTCCAGATGGCTGCAGACTTCTCTAGGGAGACCAACATTCGCTGCAAAGCCTTCCTCTCTTTGCATCCCCAGCTCCGTCAGCTGGACATCAAAAATGGATACTTTGGTTGCTTGAGCCCGCCCACCTGCGGATCACTAAAGAGGACTCCTTGAAAGAATTCTTCGACCTGCAGGACCATCGCCGCTTCCTGAATGGACTCTCCCTACAGGACATGGACACTGCCTCTTCTGTGGTTATGGAGGACCATAACCCGCCATCGCTTTCCCTGCTTGCCCCATCCAGTGGCCAATGGCAGAGCACCGATGGCTCCTGACATAGGGGTAGAGACCCTGACAGGGCAGCATGCTCCCAGGGCTATAGGAACCAAGCCCTTCAGGCAGTCATGCAGGAACAGGAAAGGGACAAGTCGCACTCTCCCCCGAAACCCACCTCCGCCGCAGAGTGAGCGCCCTAAGGACTGCCAATCTGTGTCGAGCCCGGCACGGTGGAGGCGTTGGGAAAGGATCGCCGAGACCAGCAGAAGATGGATGGCTGAGTATTGCCATGTCTCTTTCATTGCCTGTTTATTCCATTGTTTCATTAGTTCACTATTTCATTGCTTGTTTGCCATTGTGTGCTGTGTACGCTGCAAACCATCCTTCCCCACTCTCCTGTGGGCCGCTGGTCTGACCCCCACACACACCGCTGAGTTGGCCCCAAGGCTAGGGGTGGCTTTGTGAAGCCATTCGCCTCTCCACCTCCCACCCCCATGTGCTCAATTGCGCTGCTGCTGTCGGAACCCCGCTCGGCATTGTTGCTCAGTTCTCCGGGTTGTGACGTGTTGGTCTGCATGCCCCTGCCCGCTGTTTAGCTGCCCCCGTGATTGTATGGGATATGAGTGTCACCCATCCCCCTCTTCTTCCCCGCCATGTGGGACAGCTCCCCAGGACGCTCGCCACACTGTCCCTCCGGTGGGCCCACCGCTGCTTTGGCCAGGTTGCCCGTTGTCATGCCACCACTGGGGGCTGGTTCCCCTGCCCATGCTGACCCTTCTAGCCTCTGCCTCCTACATCACAATAGGTGTCGTGTTCTCCTGGTGGGGGTGACAGACCCACACCAGTGGCACCTCGAGCCCTCGGCCACCTGCAACCCCCACTGCTGTACAATCCGGGCGCACTTCTACTCACCCCACACCTCCATCAGATCCTGGAGACTGCTCTTTACTCCTGCAGAATCACAACCACACCCCTATGCTCCTCAGACTGCCCTGCCTTCCCGAAGGGGCCCTCTTTGCTTCGCTATTTCCACAAGTCTACACCCACGACACACAGTTCATTTTGTTCCCTGTGCTTCACTTCTCCCGCGCAGCCTACCTCTCCTCTTTCTCCCTCGCTCCCCTCCCCCTCTCTCTCCCCTTGATACGTCCCTTGGTGCCCCACTGGTGGCCCGCATCCCACACCTGCTTGTGCTCCTCAGAAGGCACACTTCCTGCGTGTCCGGGCCCTCATTCGCCTGCCCTCCCTTTCCCCTTTCTTCGAATCCCCCTCTCTAAACTACTTTCTCCGCCCCCACTTCTCCCCCCTCCCCCTCCCCCATCCTCTGTGCTCGCCCTCTCTCTATTACTTCCCTGTCCTCTTGTCTGGTCTTACTCTCCCCCCACTCCCCCAACCCCCCAGTCCTTGACTGACTGCGGTGTCTCAATGACCATATAACCCTCATGCCCCAGAATATCTCTCTGCCTCACACCCTCCACCTTCCCCACGCCTAGCTCTCATTGCCTGCTCTCCCCACACTACCTGACACTACTGCAGACCCCCTGATTTCCCATGTCTGCTCCTGCTCCACGCTCCCCCCATCCTCTGTGCGTTCTCTCTTGGAACGTTAATGGCCTTATGCACTACATCAAACAGTAAAAGGTGCTCTCCTACCTCCAGGCAAAGAGGGCAGAAGTGGCTCTCCTACAGGAGACACTCCTTTATGGATCAGATTCTGACAAGATTGTGCCGCAACAGGGTGGGCAGGGTGATACATAGTAGTGTTTCAGTACCAACCCCTGCTGAGGGTTGAATGCCCTGTAATAGCAGAGTGGCTATACTCCTCTGTAAATCATTGCCTGTCACAGTGGTAAAACCATTGTCAGACCAGGACGGCAGATACGCGTTTGGCAAATTGCAGTTGGGGGGATAGATCCCTATGCGTGGGCTTGGTGTATGCCCCGACGGGGGCTAAATGCTCTTTCTTTCTTCAGCTGAACTGCCTGCTTGTGGAGATCGGAGCGTCTCAGTACCTCATGGGGGGATTGGAACCTTGCTCGGGATGCAGTTCTGGACAGGACTGGCCCCCTGGACAAAGGAAATGAGGTAGAAAGGGCCCTCCTGGGAGACGTAGCTCTGTGTGCCGTGGACCGAGGATAAGAAGGTATATTCCTATCCACGGTCCATGGCACACAATCCAAATTGGATTACTTCCTCATCTCCCAATCGATGTTGGCAATAGTCAGAGACTCCTGCATACTGCAAGCTGCCTTATCTGACCACTTTCCGGTCCTAATATCCCTTGATGTGGGCATGGCCTCCCCGGACCAGAAACAGTGGTGCCTGAATGTGAAAAGGTACCGCTCGCCCCCCAGGGAAAGTCCCAACTGAAATCCCACATTTCTGCCTATATGTTGGACAATAAAAGGTCAGTGGACTCCCATAGGGTGCTCTGGGTGGCCACGAAAGCGACTATAAGGGGTCAAATCATGAGGGATGCTGTCATATCCAACAGACAGGCATCTCTCCACCAGACTGAGTTAGAGGGTGAGGTAGCCTCCCTTACCCACCTTTACTCCTCCCATCCCACTGTGCCCAATCGCCCCTGCTTAGAGCAGGCCTGCATGGCTCTTAATTGCCTCTTCACCTCCAAAGCTGAGTATGCCCTCCAATGCTTAAAGGGGAGACACTATGAACAGGGGGAGAAGGCAGTCACCTTTTGGTGCCGCAACTGAGGCAACAGGAGGCTGCTATGGCCTTCCCTGCAATACACTCGGCGAGCGGGAAGGTCCTCACCCACCCACAGGACATCGTCAAGGAGTTTGCGTCATTCTATAAGACACTGTACACCCCGGAAGCACCGGCCAGCACTGAATGAGTGGCCACATTCTTGGAGAGGGTAGACCTCCTGCGCCTATTGGAAAGGGGAGCTCTTAATGGGGGATATCAGCCAAAAGGAGATAGCATTAGCCATCTCTAAATAGCCCTATCACAAGTCTCTGGGGGAGGATGGCTTCCCCGCGGAATTCTACCGGTGGTCAGGGGAGGAGGTGATCGATACCTTACATGCTACCTTCCAGTAGGCAGAGCAGATGTCCTCCCTGGGACCCCTTTCTAACAAGGCAGTGATAGCAGTTCTACCCAAACCCGGGAGGGACCCTTCACTGTGCAGCAGCTACAGACCCATCTCCTTCTTGAATACCGATATTAAAATCCTCCCTAACATACTGGCGGCACATCTGGGCAAGGTTATCCCCTCCCTGATTCACCACACACAGATCGGCATCATCCCGGTCGATGCGGTGGCCCTCTCCCTAGATGCCAAAATGGCATTTAACCGCATTGAGTGGGGATACCATTTTGCCACCATGAAAAGGTTCGGCCTGGGAGACCAATTCATCCCCAGAGTGAGGCTGCTGTATGATTGTATGATGGCCCAGGTCAACTGCGGGGAGTTCCTCTCCGATTCCATTCCAGATCTAGCGGGGCACCCGGCAGGGCTGCTCACTCTCCCCCTCCTATTCCTCCTTGCCATGGAACCCCTGACCTCTGTCATCCGTCACTCACCGCATATAGTGGGAATACCCATTGCGGGCGGCTACTCCAAAGTATACCTCTATGCTGATGATGTCTTGCTCACTTTCACAGATCTCCACAGCTCTTTGCAGGCATTGCTGGAAGCCATTGACAACTTTGCAGCCCTGTCCGGATATAAAGTGAACTGGGAGAAGAGCGAAGCCCACCCGCTCTCGTCAGCCATCCACAATTACCCTTTCCGTTGGAAGCACTTCCGACTTAAATACCTGGGGATATTGGTCAACAGAGGCCTAGACTGGATGGTCATGGACAACCTGAACCCCCTGATAATGCAGAAGAAACTTGACTTTGAGAAATTGTCCCTCTTGGGATTTTCTATGTGGGGCAGGGTGCAGACAGTGAGGATGGTCACGATGCCGTGAATATATGACGATACAACGCGTTCCATTACAACGCGGTATTTTACATCGTGGTTAACAACTTGCGCTGGAGGGCGCTGGACTTAGGAATAGTATGATTTACTATTCCAACTCCAGTCTACGTACAGTAGGGAAGGTGTTCGAATAGTAAATCATACTATTCCTTAGGTTAGAGCGCCATCCAGCGCAAGTCGTTGAAACGACTTGCGTTGTGAAAACCGCGATGTAAAAGCATCGCGTTGTACAAGTTGCGTGGTAAAGGATGTCTCCATGCCGTGCTTTACCTACTCATTAGCCTGTTGTGGTGCCTCTATCCATCTTACGCTTAATTGACTCCCGGATCCAGTCCTCCATATGGGGCTTCATATGACCCCGCCTGGATGTGTCCAGACTCATAGCGTGCCACTCATGTGGAGGCCTAGGTCTTCCATCTGTGGAGCACTATGCTCTTGCCCTCCATCTCTCCCAACTGACATATCTGCTCCCGGGCACCCTGGACCCTCTGCAGTGGTCCCACACACAACAATCGTTCCATTCAAGCGTGATGGTCTTAGCCTCCTGTATGGGGACCACACCCCTCACTCGTGCCTCTCGCACCCTGTGCTGCAGGCCACGCACAAGGCCTGGCAATGCGCTCATCACCTACTTGGGGTGGACCTCAGTTTGCACAAAAAGGCACCACTGTGGGGCAATGATAGTATCAGCATTGACGGCCAGGTCCACCGTTGGACACGCTGGATGGAGGTTGGCATACATACCCTTTATCAGATACTGCTCGACGACAGTGCCCTGAAACCCTTTTTCACTGTCTGAGGGAGGAGTTTGGCCTACACCCATGGCAGGTCTGGCTGTATCTGCAGGTCCAGCACTGCTTAAGGTGCTGTCTCGGTCCTCGCCCCTGGTCCTTACAATCCTCGCTGGTGGTGGACTACTTGAACACGTGGGCCGGCACAGGGGTGTGATGTCGGGCCTCTATGGCACACTCACAAGCCATCTTTTCTCCCAACCCCTCTCAAGCAGCCTCCATACCAAGTGGCAAGACCGCCTACAGACTACCATCAAGGAAGAAGACTGGGTCAACATCCTGGAACCCCTGGACAGGGGCAACCGGGAAGCCTGGTTGAAATTCTGGCCCTTTAAATTGCTCCACGAGTGGCACTGGACTCCGATGAAACTGAACAGGGACGGTCTCCTCCCCATACGAACTGCTGGAGATGCCCAGACTCCCACTGTGATCTTAGTCACATCCTTTGCGAATGCCCTTTGGTCAGGCCCTTCTGGTCTCATGTACCAGACACTTTGGGAGCATCCATGCAACTCCAGCTCCCCCACACTCCCCCGCCATTCTCCTACACCAAAGTAGAGACCCCCCAGACCTCTCCCGCTTGCAACACTGCCTTCTTCACACAGCCCTGGCCACAACTAAGATTTGTATCCTTCACCAATGGAGGTCGCCCATGCCCCCTCGCAAGAGGACTGGACAGTGACAATGATACAGACAGCTTCGTATGAGTGGTTTTTTTACAGTATGCAGGACGAAGCGGGGGTGTTCCACTTGAAACCCCCTGAAGTGGAAGATGCCACTATTGCCCCCCACCCATTACTCATCTGGTATGCCACGGCTGGCAAACTAGAGAGCCGAGTAGACGACCCTTAGTGATTCCTTCAGTGGCCTCGAGCCCGGGCACCCTGGTCAAGGCATCCACATACTGCTGCGCTCCACTCCTAGCCACAACCCCTGCCTCCCCTACCCGTTCCCGCCTTCTACCTCCCTGCCATCTTCACCCCCACTCACAACCCCCCTCCTCTCTCTTTCTCCCCCTTCCATTGTGCTAAGTCCCCATCTAGACCATGGCCCTCTTCTTCCCTTCCCCCGCCCCTGTTTTTACATAAAGCCACAGTTCCACTAGTCATTACAAGGTGTCCTTATCGAGTCAGATGCAAAAGTATTGAAATTCTTCTGTGAAGCTGTAGTTCCACTCGTTGTTACTTGGTGCCCCTCACAAGTCAACTGCAAAAGCATTGAAATATTTTCATGAAGCTCCAGTTCCACTTGTTGTTAATAGAGGTCCAGTTCAAGTCAGATACAAATGCTACAAAGGACTGCCACCAAGCTTAGGGGATGTGGATTTAGCATATAAATGTGCATGCACACTTTTGCTGTTTAAATCATTTGTGCTTATTTTCCATAAGATTAATTATTTGCCAAAGCAGGTTCATGATAATGAGTTAAAATTAGAGATTTCAATACATTTCTTGATTTTTTCAAAGTCTGTGATCACACCCTACTCTTCATATTATTTTGGTTATTTGTGTTTTGGTGGGTATAAGCTTTGTCATTGATTTTAGAGGAGTATTTTCTGCATACTGACATTGCTTATACATTAGTCCAATACAGAAGATGAAATTCCACAAGCAATTACTAGAGGGTTCTCCCAGGCTAGATACAACTTGGTGAAATGTCAATCACAATCCTGTGGAGGAATGTGGCTTCAATCTAAAAATCTGCATAGGCACTCTAACTATTGTAATGACTTGTGCTCATCTTCAGTAGGATAAAAAAATATACCAAAGCTGGCTTAAAGTGAGGAATAAACATGGTAATTTGCTAAATGTCTTGAGCTTTATAAAAATACTTGATGTAACCCTACTATACATAGGGACTACCAGTCATTGGGAAGCGCAAGTGTCTAACAATTTCTATTTTTGGGTAACTATTTTTTTAGGTGCATGTGTACATGTGCAAGAGCAGAATGCAGTCACTCAAAGTGAAAGCATCCAATTGCTGAAGTGGGTTGGTCTGTTGATCTATACCTTTTACTGAGAAGAGAGGGAGAATAATCTGAGTGACATGTCAGCAGACCAATGGTGAAAGAGTGTTCATTGGGAGCCCATATGCATATCTTTATTAGATCATGAGGAAATTCATATTAATCTCAATCATATGAACAGAAACAGAAATTATATTATTTCTTAATCAGATCATATAATAGATCATATAATAAATGCATTAAAGCATGTTCCATGAATAAATTAATCCCTATGCTAAGAATCGGGTGAAGATGGAGCCAGTCTGAACATCAAATTGCGATTCCTTAACTGCATTCGCAAAATAGGTCATCACAAATTTTGCGATTACCTATTTTGCGAATGACTTTGGGCTTGATGCATCCCAAAAGGCTAATTACCGGTCGCAAAGGTGCCGATTCTGCAAATCGGCCCCTTTGCGACCGGTAATTAGCTTGATGCATGTGCCCCTAAGTCCTTTCAACAATTGGCTCCGGTCTTATTCCTATGGAAGAAGGTCTGGGTTGTAGGCTGCATTGTTTAAATGCTAAAATGTTTTATCATTTTATTGTACATGAAAATGCTAGTGTAATTAGCTTGTGGATTTCGCGTGGTTTGTGGCGACTGAGAAGCCTCTGGAATCGTCCAAGGGTAGATAATAATAGGCAAGTAGCGTGTTGTGCTATATAAGTACCCATTGTGGGTTTCACTCACTAATGAACTTGATTCATGTCCAATTTAAGAGTCGACAATGGCATCCTTGAAGTAAATAGTTTGAATTTTTACTAATACAAAAGAATCGCATATAATTCCAAATTGCATAGCTTAGGCAGAAGGCTTTGGCTATCAGAGAGGTACATGGAAGACTTTGTGTATGAAAGACAGGTTGATATTCATTAATGACAAGGACCTGCAACACCAAAGGAGCATATTATTGAGTCACCATGATTCCAATATGCCTATAAAATCTTCTGATGTATTAGAAACATTCATTTTACTTGTTTCCAGATTCACACAGTGTGCACCAGACCTAAAGGTTACCAGCCTGTTCTACAGAGGATCAAGTTATATGACATACAAAAGTATACAAAGTGCACATAAGGCCTGATTCACAAAGGTAACATTACACATTAGTGTAAGTTTACATTTTTTGGTATTCACATACTAGTAGCATTTTTACGACTTCCAATTTTTTTATGTGCGGAGTCTCTGCCACGAGTGCGGAGACTTCCGCACTTGTAAAGATATTACTCATAAAATTCCTTTGTGATTTAAAAAAAATGCAAACATATTAAAGTGTAAGTTTACCTTTGTGAATCAGGCCCTGTGTGTCAACAAGTATACAAAGTATACTTAGAGTCGGAAATATACATAGGGAAACAAAGTTAGTGACTGTATACAATTTGCGACTACAATTGATCACAAATTAAACAGCAGTACAATACATACATGTTCATTATTACAGGTGTTCAGTATATTGGGCATAGTCTTTAAAAGCCATAATCCTGAGACAAGTCACTAGTGGAAGAGATGTTGGAATGGCAGATGTCTCCATCAAGGCTGGACTGGCCTTTTATTTCATCTGGCATTATTCAGGTGGACTGCAGCCATTGGAGGCCGTATTTGAAAGCCCAGGGCCGCTGCTGGTGCCTCTGCCTCTGTCACTTTTCTGACTTTTCCCAGCTACCCTAAGTTAAGTGCAGCAGGCACATGGGTCTTAAAGATAGAAAGAGAGGGAGATAGGTGGAGAGAAAGAGATCAGGGAGAAAGAAGAAAGAGGAGAGAGGAGAGAGAAACAATGGATCGATGGAAAGAGATTGAGTGAGGAAAGGAATGGAGCAGGGCTGGTTTGAACATTTTTCCATGGCTGCTTTTGGATCCCCAGTCCAGCCCGTAAGAAGGTGCAGAGTTCCACTGTAAGGTGCTAGGGGGTGCCTGCCAATGACAGACATCCCTAAGCTTCCTCCAAAAGGGGTCATTGTGGAGCACTAAATATGTGCCACTTCCCAGGTGGCGCAGAGCTAGTGCACCTCCTAACAGCCTTGGGACTTGGAACCAGACGCTGCTGGCTATACAGACTGAATCTCTGCCAGTAGGACTCCTGAGATGCCAGGGGAGTCACTGGATTGCTCATCTGAGTATTGCCCTGTTGCTAGCCTGCTCCCTAATTTGGACTACCTAGGCACTGCTGGACTGCCAGGAGGGACCTCCCTTAATTGCCCTAGGGTGCTGGCCTCTTTGTTTACTGCTGCCTGCCTTGTGGTGGCCCTGCCAGTGTTTTCCTAGGGTGTCCAGCACATGTTGAGTGTAACCCTTGGCGGAGTTCGTGGAGTTGCGCTACGCGAAACTCCAAGAAGTGGGAAAAAAACTCCGCCGCGCTACGCGGAGCTCCGCAAGCGGCGGAGTGCAGTAGAAAAATGCCGTTCGCGGTGATTTTCAGTGCCGGATGCTTGTCCGCACTGTGCAATCATCGCGAACGGCACCATGCACAGCGCAAGCAAGCGCTGCTTTCCTTTCTGCCGCTCGAGTAGATTTTTACTCGAGCAGCAGCTTTCTCAACGCGAACGGGCAGTTTCTCAACGCAGGCGGTCGTGAGCATACGCGACCACTCGCAATGAGAAACCCGACCCCCCCGCGTTGAGAAATCTCGCCGGGAGGTTTATTTTCTGCGCTTGCCAACTTGATGTTGAGGATCGCGAACGAGGAAAAATCTCGCCGGGAGGTGAATTTTCCTCGCTCGCGCTCGTCAACTTAACGTTGGTGAATGCGAGCGAGGAAAAAAACTCTGCTCCGCTGCGCGAAGCGGAGTTTTTCGGAACTCGCGGAGTGCGGAAAACTTCGCAAACTCTGTGAGCGGAGCGGAATTCACTGCCCAGGGTTAGTTGAGTGCTGGATGCTACCCTAGCCCCTGCAACTATAGCGAGTGGTGAAGTGCTGCTCAGTGTCCTGGCGTATGAGAGTAGCACCTGAGGAATCCTGTGCTTTGTTTGCAGAGCCCATGGTGTGGGCTTATTCTACCATAAAGCGCATGGTGAGCGCGTTCACTGGCCAAGAGGAATATACTGGTGACCAGCGCCTGTTGGGCGTGCAACTGATGGCAGAGTGAGCAGGTGTTAATCCCTACCGGCTGAGGGACTGAATGCAGAGCTTCATTCTGAGCCTCCCTCACCGCGCTGCCTTGGTGACCTTCCTGCTACCCCGTGATGTCAGATCCCGGGCAGACAACAAGCCCGTGTCTTGCCTCGTAGGGTTGTAGCCCCTCCCCTTCAGATTCCAGAGGATACGAGGCTGCTAACAGCGTGAAGGGCTGAAGTACTCTGTGGTTTGCGGCTCCTCTGAACACCTGCGGCCTGCCTCGGAGGGTTGTAGCCCCTCCCCTACCGGTTACGGGGGATACAAGGCTGCCTGCAGCCTGAAGGGTGGAAGTTCTCTGCCGCATGCAGTCACCTTGAGTCTTCTTTCATGCGGGGGACTCGGTTGGATTTCTCCACCCTGGGCTACGAGGTGTGCCCCCCCCAGTGCAGACACATGCCTGGGGGCACTGGTTATTTCCTGGATGGGGAAGAACCTCGGCGGGGGTACCAATCCCGCCGCCTGAACTATTACTGAATTTCCTGTAATAAAAGTGCTGAGTAGGCGAGGTCTGTGTGGGCCTAGACCTACTGATACGCCTATGGTGAGGCATTTCATTTTTGTTTGGTACTGTATTACACATAATGGGAGCACAGGAGTTCCTGTGCCTCGTGACTTCTGGGCTTATGGTGGAAGATTGGTTTCTGGTGACTTATGGTGATTCCTATGTCATGGCATAACCTGATCTACATTCTCGCGCTCATGCGCTGATCCTTGGGCTTTCACCCAGGGTTATTAATACTGTATTTCGAGCCCTGATTATGATTAATGTGTGACCTAAACTGCATGTTACGTACATGTGCATAATTGGCCGCATTTTAGGCCCTTAATGTTATGTGCAGGAGCTGCAGGATAATTCCCAGTGGTGGTGGTTTTATAACGTGTGCAATGTATGAGTATTTTACCCTATTGCACTATCTATGCTGGTATGACCATTGCCTAGAGGCAAAGTGATTTTACGAACTACGAGATGTCATGACAACTGCCTAGCTGGCAAGGTGATTTATGTGATTACGGTCGAAAGTGTTTTATGTACAATACAAAGGATATTTTTTATAACCTTGTGTGGAGTCTCTTTTTGTGGTGTGCCTAGTGTGTTACTGGTGTGTGTGTGTGTTGCGCAAACGCTGTACACATTGCAGCTTGGATAAGCCTGGCTGCTCTGCTAAGCTACCAAGGGTGTGAGCAGGGGTTATCCTGGGTGTGTAACTCCCTTACCCTGACTAGAGTGGTGAGTTCTGCCTGGCTTAAGTGCATACCCTAGACAACCAGAAACCCCATTTCTAACACAGGGTTGGCGCACAGGCTCGACAAATAGATTCAGGAGAATCAGGTCTGTCAATAAAGAACATGTTTGAAAATATCATGGCAGAAATAGGAGAATTTAAAACAACTCAGACACAGGAAATTGCAGCACTGCATGATCGACTCACAAAAAGAGAAGAAAGCATTGCTAAGTTCCCGGAAAGGTTGATAGAAGCAGAAGTTCGAATTGTAAATTAGAGGTGAAAGTTCAGATCATGCAACAAGAAATGAAACACTTGGAGAAAAATAAAAGCTTGTTTGAAAACAAAATTATGGATTTGGAAAATTATAATAGACGTTCAAATCTTTGGATAACGGGTGTTTACCGCAAGGAAGTGAAGGTTCAAATTTACGAGATTGGATGGACTCCCAGATAAGAAACGCGATTCAGGAATAAAACTCGGACTTGACTATCACAAGGGCCCATAGGATACCAGCACAGTGACTTTCTAACGCAAGATACCCCTGCACAATTCTTGTCAACATTGCAGATTTCCGTATTAGGGAATCCATCTTGTCTAAAGCCATTGAAAAGAGAACACTACCTACCCAGGAAATACTGCAATTTAAGATCTTTTCGGCTATATCGGCTGCTTCTGCACGCAAACGAAGGGATTTCATCAAAATGATTGACTCATTTAAAGAACGAGGAGCACAGGCATCAATTGCACAGCAGTTGAAACTTAAAGTTCTTGTAAAGGGCCAATTTAATTTGTTTATGGATATAAAAGAGGCTCAGGTGTTCTTACAGGATCTGCCTAATTGAAATGTTTCCTAAAGTCGGGGTTTAGAGGGGTACGAGGGTCCTCTGATTAGTCTGGAGGCACGAGTATGCTGGGGTGCAACAACACGGCACCCAAGGTGTTTTCAGGGTGGAATGGGGGAGTGTGGGCAATCCTCGCCCTGGGGTGGGTTTTGGGAGGTATGGGGGGAGGTGGGCCCTGTGGGGTGGCAATGGAAAATGGAAGAGTTTTGAATTAATGGTTGCAAGGATGTCATTTATTCTCAGTATTTTAATTAACAGCAATTTATCTAATAGGATGCAAAGTGATAAAAATGCTCAGGTATATAAGAATTAATCTGTGTAGTATAGGGGACGTAGGCACAGTTTATAAGCATGTTGCGCTTTTGGGACGTAAGTGGCATTTTATTAAAAAAACAGGAGGGGAGGTGGGTTACGAGGTGATTAGACAAGTGAGTACCAAGCTTGATATAGCATATAATTGCAGCAAACTTTCAGATTGCATACAGCACTTTATTAAACAAGCTGGAGGAGTGGTATCATACTCGATGAGTAGAAATGGGAGAATTAAGCATGGCAAATTTGAAGATACCATACCGAAGGTATATGGATTCGGGGTTAAGGTGGAAAACATTATGGTCATTATGGTTTATATGCACACCTTTGTTACTCCATTTTTTCCAAATTATTCAGGGTAAGATTTATTCTTGCATGGAGTAACAAAGCATACAATCAGTTAAATATCTGGACATTGAATTTAATCTACCCCGTCGTTTGTTTTGCACCCAATAGAATCAAGGATTAATTTGCTAAAACAAAACAACGGCACACAAGGAAATTCGGGAACATCACGTTCTTAAGAGACAATTGATGTCACGGGTTAAGAATCATCATAGTGTTGTTGAAATTTACCAGTTTGCACTTGAGCAATACGCAAATATTGATTCTGTGATTGTTTAGAATCATGTAAACAATAATGTGGAAACTGTTAATTTATGCAGTACTGGTGGGTGTGACGCAATGATACATGGGATTTGTATTTATTTTGGGACATTATTTGAATGGTTGGGGCTTTAAATTGGGTAGTTAGAAACACATAGAAAATCAACATGGATGTGGTTTGGAGGGTAGAAATTAAATGGGGAGAGATGGTAATTGAGTACTTGCACGAGAAAATTATGGAAAGCGGTTGAAGCGGTTGCATTGTTAAACGCAGCGGGAAGATTTTGCAGGTACATGGGAAAGAGGTGTTGGTATTTCACGAGTTGTTTTTTGGAGTAAAATATGGGAGTTGTTTTGTTAAAACTGAATGATGATAAAAAGTACTTCGTGTTTTTATAGTATAAAAATAAATTAATTATATTTTTTTAATGTTGTAGTTACCCCTGAAGAAGGGCTATTGAGCCCGAAATGCATTGGGTTGATACAACCAAGTGTGCATAGGAGGAACAATGCATTCCCGCATGCTTTTGAAAAAGGCCCAGGTGGGCATATCTTGAGCATTAGAAGAAATGTGAGAGTACGATCCCTTAATTGTGAAATGGATAAAGTTTTGACAAAACAAAAAACATCGGATACAATGGATTAAAGTTGTAGAAAATGGCTTACATATTGAAAGTAGCGTTTTGGTGAATATTTCTGGAATAACGCTGTGTGATTGGGATGGGCGCAATTGCGCTCCAAAGGAATTGGATCATATATGGTTTATAAGCACATTGAACATTTAGAAGACAAACTGCACTTTGACAAAACACTTTAGACAAACGGATAATATATAATATGAAATGACAGTACAATTTAGAGAAGCAATTTGGATTGTGACATTGAATGCTAATGGGTTAAATAATACATTTAAGGCTAGAGCAATAGCTACATGGGTGAGAGGACACTCCCCTGATTTTGTGCTTATTCAGGAAACACAGTATATAAAAAAGAACCGAATTTTAATTTTTTTTAACAATGGTCCGGATATCAGTATTTATCATGTCCAAGTGCAGCATATAGGGGGGTTGCATTGTATGTGAGCAAACATTTCCCCTGCAAGTCACTTTTTCTCAAACAGATACAGAAGGCAGTTGGGCTCTTAGAGGATTTCTCAATAACAACAGACTTACGATAGCTACAGTATATGCCCTACTAACTGATAATCCAACCCTAATTATAGATTTATATCAAGCCCTGCTTAATATTCCAGGCTCTTTGATTTTAGGGCGGGGTAATTTTCTGCAACATCCGGAGGGGGATTCATCCTCAGACAAGCATAAACAGAATAAACCACGAATGGCAGCAGCCATCTTAGAGTGTAAGCAAGGGTTAGGTCTATTAGATTTATGGAGGGAAAAGTTCCCAGATAAATGGGAATATTCATGTTATTCAGGAAGGCATAGGTCATTGGCCAGACTTGACTATTTTCTCTCTGCCAAAAATTTGCAGTTAAAGGCATACTCTCATATTCAAAATGCTTTTTCAGATTATGCCCTAGTAAATCCAGAAGTTGTGGTGGGTGAGGTTAAGTGAAGGTGTGTGGCGCTCTAAAGTTTTATACACATATATCTTAGTGTTGCTGATTCTTTTTGCGGTGCTCTGAGGTAGGGAGACCACCCACTCCCCAGCATGTGACCTTGGTCAACAGAAATGTCAATTCTCAAATCCTCAAGCACACACTAATATTATCATGCAGAATCGTCATTAAGAGGTGACATGAAATAACATATTCTCCAATTGCTTATTCTTCTTGCATTCTTGTTTATTTTGTTGTTAAGCTTCTGGTCTCAAACCTTAAGTCAACACGTGCTTCGTTGCCATGGGATAATACCCGTGACTTCCTCAGGGTTAAAAGACATAGAAATACAGAATGCTATAGTACATAAGGAAATACTGCATTGTCAGTGTCATTTTGAACCCATCCAGCGTGACTTTGGTGTGAGTTGGAACCGTATACTGATAATCCTGTGACTTAATAGTGACTTATTATGCACAGTTTATATTGGAAGTTTCAAAGATAGATGTTGTACATTGTAAAGTTCTATAGTTTCATCAATGATGTCCTTAATTTAACATAATTCGTATTTTCTTAGTTTGCAAACATTGTGACATCTTGTTCTACTGTGGGCCTCAAAACATTCCCAATATTCATTGATTAATTATGTGGTCCGAATCACAAGTTGCATGTGAGCACATGTTGGAAATGGCCTTTTTTGCAGGGTTATCCCCAAACTTTTTGCTTCTTCCTCCTATTTTTTCCTGACCTGCTGTTGTTGGTTTTAGGACTCTGGGCACTTTACCACTGCTGATCAGGGCTAAAGTGCATATGCTCTCTGTGTAAATTGTGTTATGGATTGGTGTTTCCATGATTGGCATATTTGATTTACGAGTCAGCCCCTAGTAAAGTGCACTGAGTGTGCCAGGGCCTATAAATCAAATGCTGCTAGTGGTCTTGCAGCACGAATTGTGCCACCCACACAAGCAGCCTGTAAGTGTAGCTCTAGCCTGCCATTGCAGAGCCTGTGTGCAGTCTGGTACTGCCATGTCAACTTGGCAAGTGTACCCACTTGCCAAGCCCTAACCTTCCCTTTTCTTACATGTCAGTCACCCCTAAGGTAGGCCAAAGGTACCCCTGTGGGCAGGCTGCAGTGTATATTAAAGGTAGGACATGTACTGGTGTGTGTGACATGTCCTGGTAGTGAATTACAGTGCACTCCGTTTTTCACTATGGAAAGGCTATCTGTCCCCAGGAAAGCATGGGAGTTAATTTATAACATCTTATAAATATATCTTCCCATTGGGACCAGATAGGAAAATAAAGTTTAGTATGCCTGAACTCAGAATCTAAAGATGCATCTTTTAGTAAAGGTGATTTTTACATTCTGTGTTTGAAAATACCACTTTTAGAAAGTAGGTATTTTCTTGCTTAGCCATCCTGTGTGCCTCAGCTAGGGTGTGTATTAACTGTCTGGCTTTGGAGTGACAGGGGCTGGGGAGGAGCAGTGGCTCCAGAGAGTCTAGATGGGTCAGGGATGGGCTGAATAGGCCCGGTCTGCATTTAGAGTGGTGGGAGGAGATTTCCCTTGCACCTGAAGAGGCCCTGTCTGCCTTGGACAATGCTGTCTCCACCTCTTGCTGGGAAGCTGGGCCAGAGAGGACCAAACTGGTTTGGACTAAGCACAGACACTCTCTGCCTGAGAGGACAAAGGAGTTTGGGCTATAAAAAGTGGGGCCCAAACCTCTAAACTTTAGAACTCTTTTGGACCAAGTGGACTGCCAAGAAGAAGAGCTGGAGAAGCTGTGAGGAGGACTTACCACTTTGCTGAGTGCTTTGCTGTGTTGGCCTGCAGTGGCTGCTTCTGTATTGGGCAGTGAAAGGACTGGACTGAACTTTCTGCAACTTCTTTCTTTGAGTATCTCCAAGGGCTTGAGGTAGAGCTTGCCCCCTGTTCAAGAAGTCTCAGAAACAGCAAAGACTTCAAGTTCTTCTGCCCTCAGCACTGGGGACTGTGTGTTTTGTGCTGCAGCAGAAGAAAAAGCAACCCGACGCCGTCTACGATGCCGCTGCTGACTCCATGTCCTGAAGGCACTGCAGAGGGCACCGCCGCAACACCGCACCGTGACCCTGGTCTCACCAACGACGACATCTGATGCTGCCACCGAGCCGTTGCTCGCACCGCGACCTGTGGGCACCGCACTCCGCACCACCTCGCTTCACGCCGCCGCCTTGGTATTCCCGACGACGCTCCTTCACGCCGACATCAACACCGCTGCTTGCACCTTGGTTCGAGGGTACCGCTCATAAAGTTACACGACGCACCGCGCTCATCCCGCACCGCAGCCTTGGCCTACCGATGCTGGCGCCATCGACTCCAGTTCGTCAGCCGACGACAGCGCTTCAGCAACGATGACGCTGCTGCTTGCACCGTGACCTGCCAGCACCGCGACGAGCACCGCATCACTTTGCACTGCAACCCTCGTCTCACCAACGCCGCCATCGAGCTGCTGCTCGCACCGCAACCTGAGGGCATCGCACGCCGCACCGCTGCACTTCACACCGCAGCACCCGCCGACGCCTGCCAACGCCAGTGCTCCTGACTTCCACCACAAGGAGTTTGATCTGCAATCCGTGTGACTTCAAGGGCCCGACGACTCCTGCGCAGACCTCCGGAACCGACGCCTGCGGACGCCGTGGTTTCGGAGCTCAACGAGAGGCCACCGACGCCCTGCATTTCAAAAGGTACTGTTTTCCGGGTCTTCCCGACACCGTAGTTGGCCCGCAACGCCGCAGTCAGTCAGAACTGTTTGGATTTGTTTGTTCGTGACGCCGTGATAGCCCCGGACGGAGCTATCAACTTCAAGGAACTGTATTTCAAGGTTATTTTGATAACTGAAGATTTCTAAGTGCTGTATTGTGGATTTTTATCGTTTTTAGTCTTGTCTTACGTACATAAAAATTTTGGATATTTTTCTAAACTGGTGTGGTGTCCTTTTGTAGTGCTTACACTGTATTACTGTTGGTTATGTGCAAATGCTTTACACGCTGCCTCTAAGATAAGCCTGACTGCTCGTGCCAAGCTACCAAGGGGTGAGCAGGGGTTATTTTAGGAGTGTAACTCCCTTATCCTGACTAGAAGGAAGGGTCCCTACTTGGACAAGGTGCAAACCATTGCCAACTAGAGACCCCCATTTCTAACATTGGTGGCAGCAGTGGGATAGGACTTGCATTTGCCCTTGACTTACAGTGATTGGTGTAAACTACTACCATATTGCAGACCATTACGTACCACATACTGTTTTTCCCTGTTTCCCTTCGGAACTTGTTTGTTGGAACTCTGGTTAGTTGTTGCACCTGGGGGCCTTGGCAAAATGGAAATCAACTTTTGGCACATGCACATCTACAAGATGAGGGAACTAAAAGTCTTTTGCAAAGAGTGGGGGCTACCTGTGAAGAGGAGATCCACAAGGCAGTATCTTGAGGTAGCCCTGCATAGCTATGAGGTGCTACGATGGGAGGCAACACTATCAGATGACTCTGAGGAAGAATCTGAGGGGAGGATCCCCAGCCAGAATACCAAGAGGGCAGTGGCCCTGAGAAGGAAACATTCTGGGAAAGAGTGGCTCGTGAGGAGAGGAATCGGATTCGTGCTCATGACCGGAGGCTGAGGCAGCTAGACCGGGAGTGCGAGGAGATGGAGAGAGCCTTAACTGTAGAGAAAAAGTGTGCAGCTCATGAAGTGAGCTTGGTTGGGTTGGAGGTGGAGTCCAGCTCAGATGTTGACAGCAAAAATGTAGTGTCCAGAACTGAGGATGAGGTACACACACATACAGACTTGGTGCCCTGCTTCAAGTAGGGGTTGACATACACCAGGGGGTTCTGGATTGTGAGGTTACTCCAGTGGTGCACAGTGTCCCTGAGGTGGATTGGGGAACTGACACAGGGGATCATATTCCTAGGGGTGGGAGGGACACTCTACTGACTCTAGATGAGAGGTGCAGGGTGAGGGGTTCCCCCATGGTAGAAGCCCTGGTAAGTGAGTATGGAGACCAGCCAGAAGAGTATGGGTTGAGGGACAGCAACAGTCAGACACTGTCTCACCAGTCTTGCGAGAATGATGTGGGGTACTTTCCTGAGGCACTGGATGGTTGGGTGAAGGGTAGTTTGGTTAACACCTGTGTGGGGCTGTGTGATTCTATTGTTTGAGAGCATATTTTCAGTCCCTGTTTTCCAGAGCTATGCCAACACCCGGTGGAGTGTGAGTTCTCTGACCCTTAGGGAGCTTGCACTGGAGGCAGACATTTTGGTGGATTCCAGAGGGTCTGGAGAGGCATCTGGGGGTGATCCTGCAGGAAGTGGCTCAGGTATTTCCCAACCGAGGGTGGTGGGAAAGGTTCATGGTAGCCCAGGTAGGTCCCGGTGTCGTGGGAAGGGTGTAGGGACTCACGTCCTGTCTCTGCGGAGCAGGAGTGGGAATGGGCTGCGGCCCAAGGTGCCTGAAACCTGGTCCCAGAGCCTGGGTGGTTCCATGAGGGAACACCAGGTGGGGAGCATAGGCTGTACTGGAAGGCCACCCATTGAGGGGGATCCCCTAGTGTCTGGGGAACTGGGGGGGACTGCTGTATCAAGCATGCCACCGGTTCTGGTGTCTGGCAGCATCGCTCCAGTTGGGAGGGTGCATGAGTCCAGAGAAAAGGGTAAGCGGGGACACCGCCCCCAGTGGAAGGACAAGTGGATCAAGGGTTGCCAGCACTGAGGTCAGAGCACCCCAGGACTGACCCGGGTGAGGCCACTTCTGGCCTGGGGGGTCTTCATGCTCTGTCAGGTGGACAGGAGGCTGGAGACCTGTGCCAGGCAGACTCTCGCACAACTCTTGAGGAGTGTGTTTCCCATGGGGGGGTTGGTATACTCCCCCGGAAGTCCTGGGTTGCAAGGCACAGGTCCAGCCTATGGGTACAGACCCTGAGTTGGAGGACCAGGTTCAGGGTGTCCCCCCTGACCTGGAGGAAGGGGCGACTGCTAACAGTGCCCCTACCAGTTTGTCTTCTAGGGTGCCGCTCCTGGCAGGATGGTACAGAGCCCCAGAGAGGAGGACCGGATGTGGGAGAGAGCAGCCCAGTCCTGTGTCCAGCCTCAGGGTACAGACCCTGGGCTGGTGGACCAGTTGAAGGATAGCACCCCTGAACTGGTGGGAGAATTGTGCAGAACTCCTGCCACAGGTGCCCTGAGAAATCTGGATTCAAAGGTGACTGCTCCCGGTGGCGGAATGCAGAGCCCCGGGGAGGGGGACAGGGTGTGGGAGAGCCCACCCCAGTCTCCTGTCCAGCTGCAGGGTGCAGACCCTGGGCTGGTGGTCCAGTGTTAGGATGTCATACCTGGAGGGAGAGTGGAGAAATGGCACCAGGCACCTGGGGCTACTGCCCCCCACTCTCTGGCGCCACAGAGGTTAAAGAGGCCTGAAAGGCATAAGGCCTAGCTCTCATCACTGACAGCTGTCAGTGACCACTTTGGCTTGCTGTCCTGGTGGACAGAGTTGCTCCTGGGAGGGAGACCGGAGTCACACCCCAGGGGTGGACTGGGCCACATCACTGTGTTGGCCATGTGGGTACTGTCTACCTGTTGGGACACATCTGTGAGCAAAGTAAGTTTAGGTGCTGCACAGCTGGGGTTCACAGGTGAGGAGAAGGGTTCCCCATGGGTCAGCTTAGTGGTCTCTGAGAGTATTGATAGAGGGATCCAACTAGGTTCAGGAAGGCGTAGAACAGGAATAGACCCCTGCTGTTGCAGGCCAGGCTCCATGTTCCATCGGTCCAAGCAGGGAAGCCCATCGAGGTATGGATTGGTCTACCCTGGCTTTAGGCTGGAAGGGGGTTGTATTGGAAATGGCCCTTTTTGCAGGGTTATCCCCAAACCTTTTGCTTCTTCCTCCTATTTTTTCCTGACCTGCTGTTGTTGGTTTTAGGACTCTGGGCACTTTACCACTGCTGATCAGGGCTAAAGTGCATATGCTCTCTGTGTAAATTGTGTTATGGATTGGTGTTTCCATGATTGGCATATTTGATTTACTAGTCAGCCCCTAGTAAAGTGCACTGAGTGTGCCAGGGCCTGTAAATCAAATGCTGCTAGTGGGCTTGCAGCACTGATTGTGCCACCCACACAAGCAGTCTGTAAATGTAACTCTGGCTGCCATTGCAAAGCCTGTGTGCAGTCTGGTACTGCCATTTCGACTTGGCAAGTGTACCCACTTGCCAAGCCCTAACCTTCCCTTTTCTTACATGTCAGTCACCCCTAAGGTAGGCCCAAGGTATCCCTGTGGGCCGGCTGCAGTGTATATTAAAGGTAGGACATGTACTGGTGTGTGTGACATGTCCTGGTAGTGAATTACAGTGCACTCCGTTTTTCACTATGGAAAGGCTATCTGTCCCCAGGAAAGCATGGGAGTTAATTTATAACAACTTATAAATATATCTTCCCATTGGGACCAGATAGGAAAATAAAGTTTAGTATACCAGAACTCAGAATCTAAAGATGCATCTTTTAGTAAAGGTAATTTTTACATTCTGTGTTTGAAAATACCACTTTCAGAAAGTAGGTATTTTCTTGCTTAGCCATCCTGTGTGCCTCTGATAGGGTGTGTATTAACTGTCTGGCTTTGGAGTGACAGGGGCTGTGGAGGAGCAGTGGCTCCAGAGAGTCTAGATGGGTCAGGGTTGGGCTGAATAGGCCCGGCCTGCATTTAGAGTGGTGGGAGGAGATTTCCCTTGCACCTGAAGAGGCCCTGTCTGCCTTGGACAATGCTGTCTCTGCCTCCTGCTGGGAAGCTGGGCCAGAGAGGACCAAACTGGTTTGGACTAAGCACAGACACTCTCTGCCTGAGAGGACAAAGGATTTTGGGCTATAAAAAGTGGGGCCCAAACCTCTAAACTTTAGAAATCTTTTGGACCAAGAATACTGCCAAGAAGAAGAGCTGGAGAAGCTGTGAGGAGGAACAACCACTTTGCTGAGTGCTTTGCTGTGTTGGCCTGCAGTGGCTGCTTCTGTATTGGGCAGTGAAAGGACTGGACTGAACTTTCTGCAACTTCTTTCTTTGAGTATCTCCAAGGGCTTGAGGTAGAGCTGTTGTATTCCGCTTTAGGTGTCCGTATATAGGCTTTCCTGAAACATGTCCTTATATAGGCACAATTCGCATTGCCCTTATATAGGCATAAAATCCCAGTCCTTATTTAGGCATTAGCCATGAACTCCAAATACAGGCATGGTCACCGACATCCGTCCACCATAACATCACAACGAGTTCTTAGAAACCAGACCCTTAAGCTCTTGGGAGTTCCCCTAGCAAAGGATTATTGATTTCTCCAAGAACTCATCTATTATGCATGAACCACTATAACTTAAGGGTTCATTCCTGACGTCTTCTTCTGTCCGACTTCACGTCAATGCTAACATTCCAAGGCACCTACCAGGTATAAATACACCTTCCCTTGCCCAAGCAAGTTAGAGGAGACCTCGACTTCAGAGGAGCCCGTATCCCGGCCTGACGCACTGAGAAGACGCTGTCATTCCTGCTCGCAGAAGAATCCAGCTTCCAGTGTTCTGACTCCCTTCGCAGGGTGTTAGAGTTTGAGATCCGGCAGGAGATTCCCACCTCTCTCATTCTCAAGGTATGGAGCTGACTAGAACCTAGAGGGACTCTTGGCATACTAGACTTAAAATACTCTTAGTATACCATACTAGAGAATACTTCACCTACTTCTTACCTTGCCCTACACCTAGACTAGGTTAGGTACATTGGGGTAGAACTAGCTTAGAGAAGCATCGTATAAGTGCTCCTATTTTTATCTCATGTTATTTATGTACGTGAATATATGCTAAAAGATAATGCTAGTGCAGTATTATTTCTTTCTACTGCTTACGGTGTACATTATATATCTTGCATACTGTCTTGTGATCATAACAGCTCATATCTCTTACACGAGAAACAAGACTGTTCAATAAAAGCTTTTTATTGAAACGCCCATCTATTCTTTCTGTGTAACTCTGAGGAAACTAAGCATGCACGATTAGCTGAGTGAAACTGTTATCTATTGTTTCTACGATTCTGAGAAGTATTCCGATTTTAAAGGGAAACAAAGTTGTCATGTTTATGCGGTTGCCAGAAACTACTCCCTTCTTGTTTACAAGAAGTTTCTAGTGGCCTCTGAGTTAGCTGGCACAAAGTAATTAAGTTTAATATACTCGATAGGGGCATACTGACCTCAGTCCTATGCCAAACCTATAGGGTATATTATTCCAATGCGCAGAGCCTATTAGGGAAATAGGAACTACACTACATGGCGCCCAACGTTGTGCTTGTAATGGTTCTGTGGCAAATTTGTCCTGCCACCAGCAGGGTACGCCGACTACTCTGATTAATCCAACGTTTGGCCAACTTTCTAACGGGAGTTACCTCATGTTGAATGATTAGAGTTGCTGTGGCATGTTGCCAGGCATCCCATATCTGGTAACGGTCAACTCCAGGGTTACTTGCTGTATGCAAGAATTGTTCCCCCCAATAGACACGTCAGGGAGTCGCCTCTATGGCCTTCATTGAATGTTTCTTTTATACGTTTTGATACTTTAAGCAGAATGAAAGCCATGCTTTTGCAACAGACCGTGCCTCTGACCTTGGCCAAAGAAATCTATGATTTACAAATTGCAAGGACTTCGGCTGAGATACAGGCTTTAATTCGTACAAACTGCCCTATACATTTCGCAGAAATGATGGGACGTATCTTTAACATGTCTGATACGAGCGGTATTGTACATGTATTTAAGACCATCTGTTCAGGACTGTTAGCACCCTTCCAGGCAGTCCTCGGAATCATCCCAAACTTCGCACATTCGGTGTTTGGTGGTGTGCCATTAATTCTAGCACTTGATGCAGGAATCCTATTTCTATTCCTACTATTACGCTATGGCAAGCCTATCCACCGACATCACTCCGAGCGATGTGGAGAAAGCTCTCCTAGAACGGAAGTGCCGTGAGCGCATAGTGCAGCTTTGGGCATGCCTCGTCTACGGGAACTTAATACAACATGGTTCCTGTCATTCAGACCAATCTGGCAAGATTGCATCTTACCTGTTCTACGCTGCCTGCTTTGCGGTGAAGAATGCGTGCTAGACACCTGTCTAACACTCCCATCAGTCATGCCAACGGATATCGATACTCTGCTGGACCCGATAACGGCCCATGCTCTGTGTTGTCCCCAGAGGCTACCAATCCTGATGACGGCATTCATTGAGATCTCACAGACGCTTCCTGCTGCTGCTGAGGTACGAGATGGATCAACAGGCACACAGGTAACAACGGACGCGAACATTGCTACAGCGTCTTATGCTGAAGTCGATGCTTCTCATCTCTGTGCAATTAACCTTCTGAACGAGGTGTTCCAAATGTCGCCAACATCGGTAGACGATATTTTGGCTACAGAAATAGATGATTTCATGTTTACACCAGACCCATACGCTGACTTTGATTCGGCTCACAGTGTACCAGGGAAGCAATGAATTTGGCCTTCATATCTTCCTGAACTTGAACTTTTTCTTTTTCTTTATTTTTGATAATACATGGCGAACTCAATCTGCTTACAGTAGAACTATTCCTATAAAACGGACTTCTTTGAATACTTCCAGTGGCACAATGTCACCTTATTTGTCTAAATTTTTTTTCATTTAATACCATGATATGCAATGGCTTGGATTTTTGAAAACCTGTCAACCATTTCATCATATGTATATATTTCTGTTTATTCATTCATGTTGCATTTATTTCCAATATATGCTTAGAATGAAAACATGCTTTAAAATGTACAGTACCTATTGCATTACATGTTTTAGCAACAGTTCACTTCTTTTAATATGCTTTTAGGAATGTTTTTAGCAATATGTGGTACTCAAGTTTAATGTTTAGCATTTAGTATCATTGTTCATTCGAAAGTGGAGTGGGTGTTGTATTCCGCTTTAGGTGTCCGTATATAGGCTTTCCTGAAACATGTCCTTATATAGGCACAATTCGCATTGCCCTTATATAGGCATAAAATCCCAGTCCTTATTTAGGCATTAGCCATGCACTCCAAATAGAGGCATGGTCACCGACATCCGTCCACCCTAACGTCACAACGAGTTGTTAGAAACCAGACCCTTAAGGTCTTGGGAGTTCCCCTAGCACAGGATTATTGATTTCTCCAAGAACTCATCTATTATGCATGAACCGCTATATCTTAAGGGTTCATTCCTGACGTGTTCCTCTGTCCGACTTCACGTCAATGCTAACATTCCAAGGCACCTACCAGGTATAAATATACCTTCCCTTGCCCAAGCAAGTTAGAGGAGACCTCGACTTCAGAGGAACCCGTATCCCGGCCTGACTCACTGAGAAGACGCTGTCATTCCTGCTCGCAGAAGAATCCAGCTTCCAGTGTTCTGACTCCCTTCGCGGGGTGTTAGAGTTTGAGATCTGGCAGGAGATTCCCACCTCTCTCATTTTCAAGGTATGAAGCTGACTAGAACCTAGAGGGACTCTTGGCATACTAGACTTAACATACTCTTAGTATACCATACTAGAGAATACTTCACCTACTTCTTACCTTGCCCTACACCTAGACTAGGTTAGGTACATTGGAGTAGAACTAGCTTAGAGAAGCATCATATGAGTACTCGCATTTTTAGCTCATGTTATTTATGTACGTGAATATATGCTAAAAGATCATTCTAGCACAGTATTATTTCTTTCTAATGCTTACGCTGTACATTATATATCTTGCATACTGTCTTGTGATCATAACAGCTCATATCTCTTAAACGAAAAACAAGACTGTTCAATAAAACCTTTTTATTGAAACGCCCGTCTATTCTTTCTGTGTAACTCTGAGGAAACTAAGCATGCACGATTAGCTGAGTGAAACTGTTATCTATTGTTTCCACGATTCTGAGAAGTATTCCGATTCTAAAGGGAAACAAAGTTGTCATGTTTATGCGGTTGCCAGAAACTACTCCTTCTTGTTTACAAGATGTTTCTAGTGGCCTCTGAGTTAGCTGGCACAAAAGTAATTAAGTTTAATATACTCGATAGGGGCATACTGACCTCAGTCCTATGCCAAACCTATAGGGTATATTATTCCAATGCGCAGAGACTATTAGGGAAATAGGAACTACACTACAGAGCTTGCCCCCTGTTCAAGAAGTCTCAGGAACAGCAAAGACTTCAAGTTCTTCTGCTCTCAACACTGGGGACTGTGTGTTTTGTGCTGCAACAGAAGAAAAAACAACCCGGTGCCGTCTACGAAGCCGCTGCCGGCTCCGTGTCCTGAAGGCACCGCTGCAACGCCGCACCGTGACCCTGGTCTCACTGACGACGCCATCTGATGCCGCCAACATGCCGTTGCTCGCACCGCGACCGGTGGTCACTGCACTCCGCACCGCCTCGCTTCACAACGCTGCCTTGGTATCCCCAACAACGCCACTTCACGCCGACATCGACGCCACTGCTTGCACCATGGTTCGAGGACACCGCTCGTAAAGTTACACGACGCACCGCCCTCATCCCGCACTGCAGCCTTGGCCTACCGACGCCGACGCCATCAACTCCAGTTTGTCAACCGATGACAGCGCTTCAGCAATGACGACCCCGCTGCTTGCACCGTGACCTGACAGCACTGCGACGAGCACCGCATCACTTCGCACCGCGACCCTGGTCTCACCGACGACGCCATCAAGCCGCTGTTTGCACCGCGACATGAGGGCATCGCACACCGCACCGCTGCAATTCGCACCGCAGCACCCGACGCCCGCCGGCACCAGCGATCCTGACTTCCACTGCGAGGAGTTCGACCTGCAACGCGTGTGACTTCAAGGGCCCGACGACTCCTGCACCGACCTCCGGAACCGACACCTGCGGACGCTGTGGTTTCGGAGCTCTGTTTTGCGGGTCTTCCCGACACCGTAGTTGGCCCGCAACGCAGCGGTCAGCCAGAACTGTTTGGATTTGTTTGTTCACGACGCTGGGATAGCCCCAGACGGAGCTATCGACTTCAAGGAACTGCATTTCAAGGTTATTTTGATAACTGAAGATTTCTAAGTACTGTATTGTGGATTTTATCGTTTTTGGTCTTGTGTTAAGTAGATCAAAATTTTTGATATTTTTCTAAACTGGTGTGGTGTCCTTTTGTAGTGCTTACACTGTATTACTGTTGGTTATGTTCAAATGCTTTACACACTGCCTCTGAGATAAGCCTGATTCTCGTGCCAAGCTACCAAGGGGGTGAGCAGGGTTTATTTTAGGATTGTAACTTCTTATCCTGACTAGAAGGAAGGGTCCCTACTTGGACAAGGTGCAAACCATTGCCAACTAGAGACCCCCATTTCTAACAGCACACCACCCACATGAACCTTCTCGTATCTCATACTATTGTGTCTCACCAAGTGTAGTGATTGAATTATAAACTATTGGTGCTTGGTTTCCAAGAAATTGATTTGTACCTGTTGTTCTAGTTGGGTTTCAGTTTTTCTGTAGGTATATCAGGAAAGGGAAAACTTCTGCAAATGCTTATAGTTAATTTATATGTCTCCATTTTTCCAAATTTCACATTTCCGAACTAAGAATTTATTTGGGCATCATACCTTTAGGCTGGTTCTACTTCTGTCCCGGTTCCCACTCTGCTTTAATGTCATGTGACTTCTCCCGTTTTGTGCAATCACCCTTGCTTCGGTAGTAAAAAGCTTGTATCTCCATTGAGTTGATCTGTATGTCAATTTAGAACAATCATCCTTAGAGCTACAATTCAATTATAGGTATATCAAGTATCAAGGTTATTGCAACACTTCCCAAAGTAAAATTGGTATGGGCACCCTACCTTTTATCCGGTTCTATTTCCGTCCCGGTGACCAATTTTATTTTTTGTTTCCCGTCAGATCCCTCGTGTGTGAAAATTACCTGCCAATATCCGTGACAGTAGCTCGTATTGTCCGTTATATTAATCTGTATGCCAAATTTGAGAAAACCATCCTTATACATGGATTCCAAGTAATAGCTACATGAAAACTAATTTGACATGCTGACCCACTAATTCAATCCTGCTTACCGGTAAAGTGCTGTATCAGTTTCCCGTGGTACGAGCGAGTACGCTCTATTGATTGCCACGTGTACGATGGTGTGCTATCTCTATAAAGACTAATGTTAGTAACGATGAAAGAAGGACTAACTGCGATCATTGTTGCCAGGAAGCGGTCGCCATCTTATAATACTAACAATCCGTGATCGGGTCATAATCATTCCTCATCCGTGTGTTGAATGCAAGAAGAATAAGCAATTGGAGAATATGTTATTTCATGTCACCTTCTTAATGACGATACTGCATGATAATATTAGCGTGTGCTTGAGGATTTGAAAACATGCCCTAGTAAAGATGGAGATAACAGGCAATAAGGTAGAAAGCCCGGGTGGAAGACGGACTTTTAACAAAGTAAATCTCGAAGATGAGGAATGGTGTAATGAGATGCAGAGAGAGAGATAGTTAATTATTTCAAAATAAATAATAACTCAACTAGTATTGAGAATGTATGGGAGGCTTATAAAGCCACAATACGTGGATATCTTACATCTAAAGATATTGTATTGAAAAGAGGGAAAAGTCGATAGGGCTGAGCTTGAAATAGAACTAAATCAGGCAAGTGTGGATGTGCAACGCTCACCAACAATAGCTAATAAGGGCATACTTAGGAAAGCTAGATTGCGCATGCAGGAGTATTACTATGAGCACGGATACATAGCCAATAACACATATTTACAAAGGGTATTTGAAGAGAGTGAGTATGCGGGTAAGCTTCTGGCCTGGCAGATGAGAGATCGCCAAGAGAAAAAAAAGGTAAGTACTAAAGACCCTCAACAAATCCAAAAGGAATTTCTTAAGCACTATAAGGCAATATACAGTACTCAACAGCGGGGTTATCTGGGAGTGCTCAATGATTTTCTAGATAAGCTAGATATCTCAAGATTGAAAGAAAACAAAGTACAAGCATTGATAGCAAAAGTCACTCTTAGCGAGATTGAAGCAGTTGTGAAGTCCTAAGCTAATGGCAAAGCCTGAGGGGAAGATGGCATTTCCGCAGAAATGTATAAAAGATGTGCATCAGTTTTAACCCCGGAATTGTTCAAATTAGCCAATCATATTCTGGAGGGAGGGGAGATTCCGGCTTCATTTCGTTTAGCAACAGTAGTTAGTTTCTAAAAAAAAAAGGAAAGGATGAGGAAAACATCAATTCATATAGGCCTATCAGCCTTTTAAACGCTGGTTATAAGATTATTACGAAACCTTCAGCTAACCGAATCAGTCAAGTCATGGAAACAGCAATCCATTCAGATCAGTGTGGTTTTGTACCCGGAAGACAGCTATTTTTTAATAAAATTTTATTAACTCAGGCCCTAGATTATTTTGTACAGAAAAACATACCTGCACAGGTGATGTTTTTAGATGCTGAAAAGGACTTTGATTTGGTAAGTTGGGAGAGCCTTTTTATCATTCTTAAAAAATATGGATTCCCTATTAGATTGATTCAGTTAATATTTTGATTGTACAGGGGAGCAAAAGTCCAAATAATCATAAATGCTAAAAATATTGGAACATGCATGGTGAATAGGTGGACAAGACAGGGCTGTCCCTTGTCACTCATAACTTTTGCCCTTTTTATAGAACCATTAACTATTGCCATTCGTACAACACCAAATATAGACCCGCCTGTAAGTTGCATGACTCACATTAAATTATATGCAGATGATATAGTGTTGTGTTTAAAGCCATATATTGAAAATCAGAAAAGGGTTTTTTCAATCTTACGAATATATCAAGACTTGGAAGGCTATAAGATCAATAAGTCAAAAACAGAGATTTATTATGTAATTGCGCACAAGACACTGTATTGCATGAATTATGTCCATTAATCAATTCTAGACCCAAGCGATATTTGGGGGTATATTTCACAGAAAATGTTAATAACTTATTCAAATTGAATTATACCTTCCATATTAGCAAGATTAAGGCATTATTTGCAAGATGGAACAAGCTGCCTCTTTCTATAATGGTTCGTATTGCTTTAATTTGGATGTCAGTTTTGCCTCTGTATAATTTCTTGTTTGCTGCTATTATTTTGGCTCTTCAGATGAAGTTCTTTAAGGAAATGGAGGGCATGTTTACAGCCTTCATTTGGGCAAATAAATCACCTCGTTTAGCACTAGACACTATGGGGCCGATTCTGATGCGGGTTGGAAAAGCTTCCCGGCCGAATCGGTTGGGAAATGGTGTCCGACCCACTCGGATCGGGAAAGTCCGACCGGCGGAGTAGGATGCATCCGGATGCTTCCAGATACGATTTGGTTGAACTCCCATTGACTTCAATGGGAACATTTGTTCCTAACCGCATCAGAATTAGGCCCTCGGTCGGGAAGACATGTTCCCGATCCGATTTGGAAGGAGCAAATGCCGTTAGTAGGCCTTCCTAACCGCATCAGAATCAGGCCCTCGGTCGGGAAGCTTTTCCAACCCGCATCAGAATCGGGCCCTTTATATAGACCACTGAAAGAAGGTGGATTAGGTCTTCCTAATTTAAGAATGTATTATTTTGCTAATGTTGCACACAGCATTTTTAGATTCACCAAGTCCTTAAGCTGCCATGGATTTGATGACTATTTTTTTAAATTATTTTTTCAGGACTATATTTTAGATTTTTTACATCTTACCAAAACACCCCAAAAAGTTGGATATAACAGCAGTGGCAACTAAAACGAAAGGCACAGATATTTAAACACTGTGAAATCCCAATGATTAATGGTATAACCAAGTTGATGGATGTTTATGTGGGAGATAGACCCCTCGTTGAAAAGACGGTTGCCTCAAAGTGGGAATGTAATGGTTTTAGTGCAATATCAGACTTTTTGAATGGAGAATCATGGAAGGTCTGGAGTGATATAGAAGCTAGGATTAGGTTTCATAAAAATATACTCCAATGGTCCTTCATTAAAATTAGAAGTTACTTAAGGGATTTAGATGCACATAGAATACAGGCAAGTCAGGAATTAGCAGAGGAATTGTGGTACCCCAGAACAAGAAGATCCATTAGTGGATGGGCTTCAATTTTGAGGCAAAATAAAAGTATAATGGTGTACGAAAAATCCCGGAATAAGTGGCATACTAAAGAAGACATTGATGTTTCAACCGACACATGGAACAGATTAATGAATTTAATTTTACCTTGATAAAAGGGGCGAATTTTAGGTGAATGCAATTTTACTCTAAATGGTTACTTTATAGAACCCCTGTGTTATTGCATGGAATAAACCCTGAAATTTCATCTAATTGTTTTCGTTGTAAGAAGAAGGGGGCGGGGTCATGGACCCTTATAATCTGGAGCTGCCCAGGCATAAGGAAATTCTGGACTGAAACTGAACTATATTGCCTTCATGTTTTAGAACTGACCCAGTCTGTAGATGCCCAGACTGTGATTATGGGATACTCAACTGATATATAAATGGGTTTTTTGCAAAGAAAAATAATGTATATTTTTGCTTTGATTGTGAGATCAATTATTCTGCAAAACTGGCGATCGGAAACAATTCTCACATTTCAACAGTGGCAATTAAAATTAAATAGAGTCAAGGAACTGGAAAATAAATATGCATCGAGATCAGGTTGTTATGCTAAGATTTGCAGTCTTTGGGGTGTTCTGGGATAGCAATAACTTAGCCAATGCGAAAGGAGGAAATTGGGAATTTGTGCAAATTAATATTTATTGTTTATTATTTATTTATAGGCTGTGATTCGTTTATGAAGTTTGCTGTTATGTAACTAAATGAAATGATCTTACATTTTGACCTTCAGGCAATTGTGGATGTGTATATGATTTTTTTCTTTTTTACTCTTCCAATAAAAAATAAAAAATGAAGCTCCAGTTCCACTTATTGTTAATAGAAGCCCAACTCTAGTCAGACACAACTGCTACGGATCACTGGCACCAAGATGAGGGGTGTGGCTTCAGTATATAAATGTGCATGCACACTTTTGCTGTTTTAATAATTTGTGCTTATTTTCTATAAGTTTCATTATTTGCCAAACCTGGTTCATAATAATGAGTTAAAAGTACAGATTTCAATACATTTTTTGATTTGTTTTTTTAAAGCTTGTGATCATATCCTACTGTTCGTAGGAACTTGTATTAACTGGTAAGTACAAGTACAATTAGGTAGCTTATTTTGGTTGTTTGTGTTTCGGTGGGTGCAAGCTTTTGATTTGAGAGGAGTATTTTCTGCCTACTGACAGTGCTTATACATTGCTCCAATAGAGGAGATGCAATTAGACAAGTAATTACTAGAGGGTTCTCCCAAGCTGGATACTAGCTGGTGAAATGTCACTCACAATCCTATGGAGGGATATGGTTTCAACCTAAAAATCTATGGGGCATATTCACAAGGAGCTATCGCCGAATTAACGGCTCTTATCGCAGCCAAAGTCATGATAAATTTACCTCCCCATTCACAAGCCGGTGTTAACAGCCCACAGCACCAGTTTACCCGTGATAGCAGCCGCAAAAAACATCGCCACAGAGGACTATCGCTAATGAGCTGCAGAGTGGGCATTCCCGTGCCAAAAGGCGCAACAACATCACACCTCAACATTCACAACGACCAGCCACATCAGCGATAAAAACACAAAACAGGCGATAAGGCGCGTTAGCACCAGGAAATCTACACCTGCTCTGACCTGGTGTAAAGTCGGACGGCAGCCTGCAAACCAAAAGGGAGCACAGCGCAGGGCTACATCGGAAGGGCAACAGAAGCCATGGAGCCACCCAAGAGGGCCACAACACCCACCGCCACCACCCCCAGGACCACCCCTCCATGGCACCCCCCCCGACCAAAGACATGCCACATCAGCCACACCTAAACATGTACAAAATATTCCGCTTGATGCCGCACAATCACAACTGGTGACATGCATGTGTCGTCACAGAAATGAGCTGCACACATTCACTTTCGAAGCAACAAAGGAAACTTTATTAAAATGAACAACAAAATGAAATGAAGACACATGGCCGCTCCCCTCTGGACAATACGTAGGTCACAGCCTGTAAGACAAAAAAACATGATGAGAAGGTGTGTCCTATGCACATCAGAGGACAGAGAGAGAGCGAAGGAGAGAGAGAGGAAGAGAGGGAGGGAGAGAGAGAGAGAGAAGAGGAGAGAGAGAGGAAGAGAGGGAGAGAGAGAAGAGGAGAGAGAGAGGAAGAGAGGGAGAGAGAGAGAGAACATGCCACCCCTGCGCACCCAGGCCACACTGCTCACCTGCTGCCCCCGGTGTGTCCTCAACCACGTTCCGGTATGCATAGCAGGACACCAGGTCACACCTCTGAGTCAGAGCCGTCAGCTGAAACAGAGCCCAGATACATGACTGGCACAGTACACACACTTGCACAAGACAACATCGCCTGCCCGCCCATGCACACCCAGGCAGAGGCACCCCAACCCCTCCCGCCACCCATCGGAGCATGCCCGCCCATGCACACCCAGGCATCAATGCTCAACTTCCACCACCGGTGCGTAGACAGGAGGTCCCACCACGTGCCGCTGCAAGCCACAAGCCCGGGGCCCGCGGACAAGGCATCCTCCACATCATGCAGCCCCGCTCCGCAGGCCACCAGGTCTCAGGTTTGGTGCTGGGTCTTGATTACTCCATGGCAGAGGACATACCAGTGCACCCGGCACCATCGCAGGCTGCACACCCGCTCAGCCCAATGGGTGTCACCAACTCTGGGATCCCGGAAGTGACGCCACGTGGTGGTAGGCCGGCGCTGCCCGCTGGCTCTGGCCTACACTGCAGTCCAGCAGGGCACACAAAACCTGAGCTGTCCGGACAGCCGGGACGGGGCATCATCGCAGGCTGCACACCCGCTCAGCAGCTCAAGGTGCCACTGACTCAGTGCACCCAATGTCACCGTCCCTTGGCGGGGTGCCTGTGCCGTCCGCAAGGCCCCGTGTGCCACTAACCCTGTGCAACCCCAGTCTGCACCACGTGGTGGTAGGCCCATGCCGTACTCAAGGCCTCGGATGCCACTAACCCTGTGTGCAACAACTCATGGGCCCTATATGAGTGCAAACCGTGGAGCGTCTGTCATCCATTCACCACCGGAAGAGGGGAATGTGACGTCGTCGGCCCCTTATGTTGGCGGAGTCACATGGCCTGTGACGCCTGTGCCGGATGGGTGTGGTGTGTGTGAAAACCTGCCTTCAGGGAGTGGCTGTGACATGCTGACAACTAGACCAGTGACCTGCACACCACCAGCGAGTACAGCTGCGACGGGTAGCAATGAGGGACCCCCTCGGGGCGTAAGCGGAGTGGTCTGGCCTGCCGTATGCCGGACCAGCGCAGGGCCTGCAACAATGACTCGTGGGATCTGGGCGTGGTCCATTCCATGTCCGGACAAGGAAGTGACTGATGCGTGTGTCCCTATTGTAGTGTTCACGGGACCCGGTACACAAAATGCACTGTCGCACCCTCTGACTGGCATCCCACAGGATGAACATCATTGACGCAAGGGAAGGCACTGTCCCCACATTCATCCACACATCCATACATGAATGACGTAAGACATTACACAGCGGTGCATCACTGGATGTTTATTTGCACATCCAGTGCAGTCGTGCAGCTGGAGCGGTACAGGGCAATGCCGAGCACACTACACAATATGGGCCCGTGGAGGGCCAGCCAGTGTACATCCGGGGATGACCTGTACTGCGGAAGGGGAAGGGCACAGTCCGCAGTCTGTCCGCCGTGTCATTGGTCGTCAAACAGGATGTGGCAGTCCGTGTCGCTGTCCAAGGTGAGTGCATCGGAGTGTATCGGGGGTCAGTGGTAAGTCTTGAGGCCATGAGCGGCACCAAGCAGAAACAGGCAAGGTGGCGGAAATGAATGCTAGTACCTCCTTCTGATCTCAATCCCATCCACGTCCTCGTCCCCGGATGTGTGCTCTGCCCCACCTGTGGGTGTTGCAGTACCTGCTGCGGCACTGTGTGCCACTGACACATCAGGGGCTGGAGGAGGATTGCCGGCCGCACTGTGCGGCAGTGACACATCAGGTGCCTGAGTGGATACACCTGCCACACTGGGAGGCACTGACACACCAGGGGGCGGAGATGTGGATGGTGTGGGGGCAGCAGCATTCATCATCTCCATGCCTTGTGGCAGCAATGCCATGATGAAGACATGCATGGCCTGGTAGATCCCAGCTACATTTCGCTGATGTGCAGCGGTGGCTGCCATCCTTTCTGCCTCCATCTGCACCATGTCCTCCATGAGCCTCCGCATGTGTGCCAGCTCACGGCTGGCATCGTTGGGGCCACTCTGAGCAGACAGGTATTCCTCCCTCCGCGTCATGACTCCAGCGATGTCAGTCAGGGCTCGTTGGAGACCATGGGGCGGACATAGACACCCAAGGATGGCGTCCAGTTTGGTAGCCATGAGGTCGAACCCCACCCGCACCTGCTCGGCCGTCTCCCTCTGGCCCTCCAGCACACGGTGTTGAAAGGCCATTTGTTGTTCCTTGGGGTATTGGGAGAGTGCCGGGGCTGTGGGTGCCTCCTGCTGGGTGGTTTGGGTGGTGGGTGGGGTCTCATCGATGTAGCTGGGCTGCCCTGATCCTGGAGGTTGCTGGCGGATGAGGTCAATGATGTCTTGGATGGTTTGGGTGTCGATGCTGTTGTTGTCCTCCTCGTCATCAGTGAAGAGTGGCTGTGACTGCTCTGCAGGAGGTGTTGACGATGCCCCTGCGATGTGAAGGGGAGATGGTGTATTACAATGTGTCCACATGTATGTAGCCGCATGGTACAGGTTGACATTCAGACAGTATGGCATTGTACATTGTGACAGTCTGTGGGTCTGGGCGAGGACCCAGGGTCATTGTGGGTGTGCACTGTGCCCTGCTTGCTTGTGCGTGTGTGCCATTGTGGCCATCTCCCCCCCCGTCCCCCCAGTACCTGGTGGTCACTCAACCTGTTGCGGTTTTGTTGTGTCCTGTCGAGCAGTGTCCGGTCCCCCGACTCTGGCCAAAGTATCCATACTGATGACTGTCGACACCAGCTCCTCCATGTCATCCAGCTCCAGCTGTGGCGCTGGGCCCCCACCTCCGGTCTGCGTTGCTGCCTTTTGGTTGGCGCTGAGTTTCTCCTTGGTCTTCCGCTTGATGTCATTCCATCGCCTCTTGACCTCGTCCATTGTCCGCTTGTGCTCTCTGATGGCATTCACCTTGTCGACGATGTCCCGCCATATTCCATTTTTGGCGCCCAATGACACGTTGGAGGTGACGAAGAGTTGTTGATGGTGTTCCATCACCTCCGTGACTATGATCCTGTTCGCCTGCGGACTGAACTTGGTCTTCCTGGTCTTCTTGTCCTTGCCCTTGACTGTCCCCGAGGTCCCAGGCTGGTCGTCCGGGGTGCTTGTGGGGTTGCGCTCGTCCTCTGCGCCTGCTCCGGCTGCCTCCATGGTGCTTGGGTGTTGGTCAGTTTGTGTGTGGGTGTATTTTCTACTTTTATGGTTATTTTTGATGCCTGCCAGGTGTGTGTTGCAGGCCTGGCGCTGCTTGTCGCTGATTTCCTCATTGCGCTTTGGCCCATCGCGTGTTTTTTGGTGTTGTGGTTTGTGTTTTTATCTCCATCGTGGTGGTTGTATCGCGGACATTGTCCGCGGTTTCGGCAGACTATCGCATGCTACCGCCTTGTTGTGAATTCCATGTTGACACAGGGTTATTTTCCCGCGCTAGGCTGCGATATTGAAAGTTGCGTTACCCTACTCTTGCGGTAGTTATCACACGTTCTTGTGAATATACCCCAATGTTTGCACTCTAACTACTCTAATGACTTCTGCTCATCATCAGTAGGATAAATAAATATACCAAAGCTGGTTTATAGTGTGTAGTGAACATTGTAATTTGCAATAAATGTCTTGATAGTTATGAAAATAGTTGATGTAGCCCTACTATACATAGGGACAACAGTCATTGGAAAGTGAAATTGTCTAACAATTTCTATTTTTGGGGAACTATTTTTTTACGTGTATGTGTACATGTGCAAGAGGCTAATGCAATCACTCAAAGTGTAAGAATACAATAGCTGAAGTGGGTTGGTCTATTGATCTATACCTTTTAATGAGGTGAGAGGGAGAATAATTTGAGTGACGTCAGCAGACCAATGGTGAAAGAGAGTTGATTGGGAGCGCCTATACATATGTATTTTTGTATGGTATGTTTTGGAAAACATGAGGTTGGAAAGACAGCTAAAGCTGTCCAGACCTAAAAATGTACTAACGTCACAGGAATCATCACCATCTGCGGACCTGTGATACATTGTTGGCTGGGCATTGAACCTGATCTCTGTAAAGTGCCCTATACCCAATACAAATTTTAGAAAACTGCCTTTCAAAACAGTTCCACTTGAATACAATTTACATCTTTCCATATCTAAACACAAATGATCACGAATTTACATCAAAAATGTCTCTGGTAGGTTTATGAATTATATTGTTTAAAGGTCTGAGACAGTTGAGACCTTCTAAACTGTTCTTTTTCAAACTATTTTAGGTTAGTATTGCTAGAGTGGAAACACAGGAATTAAAAGTCATGCTTTACCGGCATCAGGGCTAACCCTCCGTCTTTCGTATTTCTCTAAAGTGATGGATGTTTGACATTTTTAAAGGAGATCTGGAGCTCTGCATCACATAAATTATGGTATAGAGATAGAATATCGAGTTGGAAATGTCGACTTGCACTAATATTGAGTTTGAAATATCGAGACACAGCAATATCGACAGCAAGAATATCGTGGTCAAGAATATCGAGATTAAGGTAAGAAATATTGTTTTCAAAAATATCGAAGTCATTAATATCGTTTGCAAAAATACAGCTGTTAAAAATATCGTTTTTTTGTTAGTTTTATGTATTTTAGTATGTATTTTAAATGTATTGGCTCTATATTTTTGTCTAAGTATTGCTTTTGTTTTTTAATATATGTGTTACATTTTTAGTAGTTATTAATTATATTTTAATTATATTCTGCGTTTTAGTTCCGTAGTGGGTTGTGAGTTTATAGGGAAATAGGGTGAGAAGTCATTTAATTATAATAAATTAAATATTAATTTTTATTTATTAGTATTCATTTAATTTAGGTTTTATAGTGTTAATTGTCAGAATTAATTTATTATTAATTAATTAATAATTGGCTGTTAATTTTTATTAATTAATTAATTGCTAAAAATGTTAATTGTGTCGTTTTTTTAGAAGCGGGTTGTGGGTTTATAGGGGAATAGGGTGGGAAGTAATTTAATTATAATTAAAGTATTATTATTTATTATTTATTCATATTTATTTATTTAATATTTTAGACTGTTAATTGTGGGAATTAATTTATTATTAATTATTTTTAATTGGTTGTTAATTATTATTAATTAATTTTTATTTATTAGTATTTATTTACATTTTATTTTATAGTGTTAATTATGGTAATTAATTAATTATTGATTAATTAATAATTGGATGTTAATTTTGATTGATTAATTAATTGGTAAATATGTAAATTTTTTAGGAGTGGGTTGTGGGTTTATAGGGGAATAGGGTGGGAAGTAATTTAATTATAATTAAATTATTCATATTTTTCATAATTCATATTTAATTAATCAATCTTTTATAGTGTTAATTGTGGGAAACAACTTATAATTAAATATTTATTAATTTATTAGTAATTATTATTAATTAATCGGTAAATATGTTAATTGTGTCATTTTTTTAGGAGTGGGTTGTGGGTTGATAGGGGAGTAGGGTGGGAAGTAATTTAATTTTAATACATGTATTATTATTTTTTATATAATATTTATTTAATTTAATTTTATAGTGTTAATTGTGGGAATTAATTTATTAATAATTATTTATAATTTGCTTGTTAATTGTGATGAATTCATTAATTGTAATTAATTATGTTAATTTGTCACGTTTTTAGAAATGGGTGGTGGGGTTTATAGAGTGATAGGGTGGGAGGTAATTTATTTTTAATTCATTAATTATGTGTTAATTAATGGTAATTAATTAATTAAAATTTAAATATGGCAATTGTGTAATTATTTTGATGTGTGAGTTGTGGGGTAAATGGTGGGAAGTAATTTTTTTAAAATTAATTAATGATTTGTGGTTAATTGATATTAATTTATTAATGCAAAATCAGTTATGGAAATTGTGTAATTATTTTTAGGTGTGTGTTGTGGTGTTTATTGTGGTAGAGGGTGGAAAGTAATTTAGTTTAAATTAATTAATTAATACTTGATCAATAATATTAATTTATTACTTGATAAATATTTTTGGTAATTGTTTTTATTTATTTTGTTTGTATATTTTGGTTCTATAGGGGTAACATTTGGTTACTACATTAATTGTTATCTGTTTTAATGTTTTTTTTAATTAATAATATTTGTTTAATTAATAATTAATTGTGTTAAATATGGAGGTACACATTTTTTTAAATTTAGATGTGTGTTGTAAATTGTGTGGTGTTATAGGGTAGGAAAACAAATATTGCATTTATGTAATAATTAATGTTTTTGATTATAAATAATTTCCATTACAAAATTTTTATTTGTTTGTAAATTATTTTAAAATTTTCAAAAATTAATCTTTGTATGTAATTTTTAGATTTTTTTAACATTATAATATGTTTCTATGTTTTGTAATTTTTTATATTTTTATATATGTTTTATTTTTTGCTTTTTTGTTATTTTTTGTATTGTAGTTGATATTTTGTTTGTTTTTAAATTTGAATTTTCGTCAGTGGGAATAGTAATGTTTACCCCTCCGCTATCCAACACTTTCCCTACTGCTGCATTCGCAGGAGTGGGAATAGTAATTTATACCCCTCCGCTATCTATCACTTTCCCTGCAGTTGCACTCACTGGAGTGGGAATAGTAATTTTTTCCCCTCCGCTATCCAACACTTTCCCTACTGTTGCACTTGCTGGAGTGGGAATAGTAATTTTATCCCCTCCGCTATCCAACACTTTCCCTACTGTTGCACTAGCTGGAGTGGGAATAGTAAGCTTTACTCCTCTGCTATCCAACATATTCCCTACTGTTGCACTCGTTGGAGTGGGAATAGTAATTTTTACCCCTCCGCTATCCAACACTTTCTCTACTGTTGCTCTCGCAGGAGTGGGAATAGTAATTTTTTCCCTCCGCTATCCAACACTTTCCCTACTGTTGCATTCGCTGGAGTGGGAATAGTAATTTTATCCCCTACGCTATCCAACACTTTCCCTACTGTTGCACTCATTGGAGTGGGAATAGTAATTTTTACCCCTCCGCTATCCAACACTTTCCTTACTGTTGCACTTGCTGCAGTGGGAATAGTAATTTTTTCCCCTCCGCTATCCAACACTTTCCATACTGTTGCACTCATTGGAGTGGGAATAGTAAATTATTCCCCTCCGCTATCCAACACTTTCCCTACTATTGCATTCACTGGAGTGGGAATAGTAATTTATACCCCTCCGCTATCCAACACTTTCCCTACTGTTGCACTCACTGAAGTGGGAATAGTAATTTATTCCCCTCTGCTATCCAACACTTTCCCTACTGTTGCACTAGCTGGAGTGGGAATAGTAAGTTTTACTCCTCCGCTATCCAACATATTCCCTAATGTTGCACTCCTTGGGTTGGGAATAGTAATTTTTACCCCTCCGCTATCCAACACTTTCCCTTCTGTTGCACTCGCTGGAGTGGTAATAGTAATTTTTTTCCCTCCGCTATCCAACACTTTCCCTACTGGTGCACTCGTTGGAGTGGGAATAGTAAATTATTCCCCTCCACTACCAACACTTTCCCTACTATTCCATTCACTGGAGTGGGAATACTAATTTTTACCTCTCTGCTATCCAACACTTTCCCTACTGTTGCACTCGCTGGAGTTGGAATAGTAAATTTTAACCCTTCACTATCCAACACTTTCCCTACTGTTGCACTCGCTGGAGTGGGAATAGTAATTTTTACCTATCCGCTATCCAACACTTTCCCTACTGTTGCATTTTCTGGAGTGGGAATAGTATTTTTTACCTATCCGCTATCCAACACTTTCCCTACTGTTGCATTCGCTGGAGTGTGAATAGTAATTTTTACCTCTTTGCTATCCAACACTTTCCCTACTGTTGCACTCGCTGTAGTGGGAATAATAATTTTTACCCCTCCGCTCTCCAACACTTTCTCCACTGTTGAACTCAATGTAGTGCAAAATGTAGGTTTAAAAAATATTAAGGGGTCGATTCCGATTCGGGCCGGAAAAAGCACCAACCGACTCGGATCCGGAAAAAATACCGACCGACACGTACCCGTGGCGCACGACACGCCAAGTACGATGCAAGGCGCGAAAAATCCGACCGACACGTACCGAAACTAAGTCGACCGACCGAGCCGCACGGAAAACAGCAATCCGGCCGGAAAAACACGCGAATCCAACCGACCGACACGCACCCGGAACAAATCCGACCGAAACGTACACGCGAACTCCAAACCGCAAAGTACGATGCAAGGCGCGAAAACCACGAGCGAGTCGGACGGAGGACAAGCCGTACGACCGACACGCATACAAAACCGAGCCGAAGCAACACAATACACCGCGACCGACCCGTACGCAGCATAGAAAACTGCACAAACACAGCGTGAACGAAACGGAGAACACCGTACGAGACCAATGCAGGGTCCGACTCGGTCACAAGAACGTTTCCAACATACACAAACAGCACAAAGGAAAAATCACCCAAAAAAAGGCCAAACAAGCAATTACCAAGCCAATAAATACTGGGGGGGTGGGGACAGAGAACAAAGACACACCCACAACTCCACCTATATAAAGGACACAAATCACTACCATGAGCCTTTGCAAATGCCATTCCACTGCCAGCACCCAAGAGAAAGCAACCACGCACCCACAGCTCATCCCTCACACAAGCCACACACCATCAGCACGCCAACAAATACCTACCTCACATACACCCAGCAAAACACACACTCACACACCCTCACCTGCACACCAACACACACATCACCCACCATCACCACCCATCACCATGCCCCCCAAGAAGAATCCCAAGTTCCTAGATAGTGAATTGGAAGTCATGGTAGACGAGATCCTCAGGGTGGAGCCACAGCTGTTTGGCACACTGGTCCAACAGACCCCAATGTCGCAGAAAACCAAGATGTGGGAGAGGATCATCAACAGGGTGAACGCCCAATCACCATGTCGGCGCACAAAGACGGACATCCAGAACAGGTGGTATGACGTGCGCAGGAGGGTACGGGACATGCTGAAGAAAGACTACATCAACAGCCAACACACCGGCAGTGGCCCTCCTGCCAAGCCAATATACCTCAGGCCCTGGGAGGAGAAGGTGCGGGCCATCCTTCCGTCAGTGAGCGTATATGGACTAGAGGACATCCCAGAGCCTGGTGAGTACACAACAAATGTACACAATATACTGCCACAAAACACACACATCACTGTAAAGGGGAGAGTCAAACCATGCACTCATAGCAATTACACAGCAACTAGAACAGAATCATCCCAAAATGTGTATGTCAGTCAGATAAACACAACACATGCCATCAAAAAAGTCACATCCAACTGTGCCAACACATGTACAAACACAACCACAACTACAGCTAGGCAGTGGCACAAATAGAACTAACAAACACATCCACACATGTAGCCACCACAACAACACCAACACACAGTGAAGACCACTCAAAGGAAGGAATTCTGTGTATGCTGGCCAAGTCAGTGTAGCCAATAGCATCATGGGAGTCGCAGTCACACATATTGCCCCCCCACAACTGTCCCATCAACACCACCATGAACCATGCGCACATCACAGGGAGTGGAGAAGGACTCACAAGATGGCTGACACTGGCTACTGCTGTGGGGAGCACAAGGCCCTGCTGGCAACTGTGCAACAACCAACAGCAGGACACCACTGACTGACATCCTGAGAGACAACTTACACTCCCTGCAATGCAAGCACGTTCCATGGTGGGATAACTGGCTGGCTGGGTGGGAAGGGGGACTTGCAGCACTGACCATAGTCACAAGCACCTCCCCTCACACACCCCCCAACACAAACTCCACAGAACCCACCTGGTAGAATGCAATGCCCCCATCCTAACACAAGATCCCACAAAGAACCACCACCCTGGGTTATGTTGTGTGAAGCACAGGGACACTCTTGGGACTCTTAGCCAAACAACTGCCAGGACAACACTCCCAGCCATCCTGTCAGCACAGCCAGCCCACCCCACAGGGAAGCAGAATCAAAAGGAAGGAAGCATGGGCATGCTGGGAAGGGGGGTGAAGGCAATAGCATGATGGGATTCGTAGTCACTGATATTGGTCACCCCCACAACTGTCCCATCAACACCACCCTGAACCATGCTCACATCACAGGGAGTGGAGAAGGACTCACAAGATGGCTGACACTGGCTACTGCTGTGGGGAGCACAAGGCCCTGCTGGCAACTGTGCACCAACAAACAGCAGGACACCACTGACTGACATCCTGAGAGGCAACTTACACTCCCTGCAATGCAAGCACGTTCCATGGTGGGATATCTGGCTGGCTGGGTGGGAAGGGGGACTTGCAGCACTGACCATAGTCACAAGCACCTCCCCTCACACACCCCCCAACACAAACTCCACAGAACCCACCTGGTAGAATGCAATGCCCCCATCCTAACACAAGATCCCACAAAGAACCACCACCCTGGGTTATGTTGTGTGAAGCACAGGGACACTCTTGGGACTCTTAGCCAAACAACTGCCAGGACAACACTCCCAGCCATCCTGTCAGCACAGCCAGCCCACCCCACAGGGAAGCAGAGTCAAAAGGAAGGAAGCATGGGCATGCTGGGAAGGGGGAGGAGGCAATAGCATGATGGGAGTCGTAGTCACAGCTCTACATCCCCCACCACATGGCCCAGCAAGCTCACACTCACGCATGCACATCCCACAGAGAGTGGAAAGGCCCATCAAAGATGTCTGACACTGTTGCTGTGTCGTGGGGAGCACAAGGGCATGCTGGGTACTGCACACCAACCAACAGCAGGACACCACTGTCAGCCATCTTGCCATTGCTCTCACACCCACACACACTGAACTCCACACAAAAGCAAGTAAGTATGGGAATGCTGGGAAGTGGGGTGGAGGCAATGGCATGATGGGAGTCGTAGTCACAGACATAGCTCACCCCCACAACTGTCCCATCAACACCACCCTGAACCATGCTCACATCACAGGGAGTGGAGAAGGACTCACAAGATGGCTGACACTGGCTACTGCTGTGGGGAGCACAAGGCCCTGCTGGCAACTGTGCACCAACAAACAGCAGGACACCACTGACTGACATCCTGAGAGACAACTTACACTCCCTGCAATGCAAGCATGTTCCATGGTGGGATATCTGGCTGGCTGGGTGGGAAGGGGGACTTGCAGCACTGACCATAGTCACAAGCACCTCCCCTCACACCCCCCAACACAAACTCCACAGAACCCACCTGGTAGAATGCAATGCCCCCATCCTAACACAAGATCCCACAAAGAACCACCACCCTGGGTTATGTTGTGTGAAGCACAGGGACACTCTTGGGACTCTTAGCCAAACAACTGCCAGGACAACACTCCCAGCCATCCTGTCAGCACAGCCAGCCCACCCCACTGGGAAGCAGAGTCAAAAGGAAGGAATCATGGGCATGCTGGGAAGGGGGGAGGAGGCAATAGCATGATGGGAGTCGTAGTCACAGCTCTACATCCCCCACCACATGGCCCAGCAAGCTCACACTCACGCATGCACATCCCACAGAGAGTGGAAAGGCCCATCAAAGATGTCTGACACTGTTGCTGTGTCGTGGGGAGCACAAGGGCATGCTGGGTACTGCACACCAACCAACAGCAGGACACCACTGTCAGCCATCTTGCCATTGCTCTCACAACCATACACACTGAACTCCACACAAAAGCAAGTAAGTATGGGAATGCTGGGAAGTGGGGTGGAGGCAATGGCATGATGGGAGTCGTAGTCACAGACATAGCTCACCCCCACAACTGTCCCATCAACACCACCCTGAACCATGCTCACATCACAGGGAGTGGAGAAGGACTCACAAGATAGCTGACACTGGCTACTGCTGTGGGGAGCACAAGGCCCTGCTGGCAACTGTGCACCAACAAACAGCAGGACACCACTGACTGACATCCTGAGAGACAACTTACACTCCCTGCAACGCAAGCACGTTCCATGGTGGGATAACTGACTGGCTGGGTGGGTGGGAAGGAGGGCCGGCTGTCAACCAAACACAACCAATGCAGACCATGTTCACACCCCAGAAAATACATAGAAATGCCCAAATAATGCAGGACAATGTGCCACACCAATATCAACCCCTGACTGTGACGACTTAGGACAATGCAATGTACAGGCCCGCACCCAGAGGCACAGTCACAACTGTCATGTGTGTCAACCATTGATGCCTGCAGAAACATGACATACATTGTTTGTGTCTCCCAAAAACAGGTGATGATGGGGACACAGCAGCAGACGCTGAGGAGTCCCAGTCCCAGGCTCAAGAGGATGCCGAGCTCACTGGCGTCGTACAGCCTCTGTCCTCCTCGGACGATGAAGAACAACCTGGCACATCCGGTGCAAGTCAACATGCAGCACCAGCAGGACCACCAGCTGCAGCACCAGCAGGACCACCAGCTGCACCCCTGCACCCACCCCTCCAACGACTGTCACCACGAATACCATCCCTGCCGACATGGACAGAACAAGGAGCAACACCAGCACAGTGACCCTGGACCAACCTGGGGCCATGGACACCACCACCACCACCAACCCCCAAGGTGGACCAGGGTTATCTGTGCGTGCCACTGCACACACTGCACATGTCAGCAGGGGTGGTGGGAGGGGTGGGAGACAGAGGTCGCTGCTTGCAGACGTTGCTGGTGTGCATGATGACCCACAACTGGTACGCATAGCTGATGCGTACCAGTCCAGCACCGGAGAGCTCAGCCAGGTAGTGGGGCTCCTCAGAGACATTAAACAGCAGCAGGCTGCCCATCATGCCCGCTTGGACTCCCACATGTCCCACGTGGAGTCACACATGTCCCGTGTGGACTCACACATGTCCCGCGTGGAGTCCAAGTGGGATGCACTGCATGAGATGACGGCGGTGCACAGGGACATTTTACAATGCCTCCACCAGATGAACAGCAACCAGTCCACACCTCCCTGTGTGCCAACAACATCTGGTGCCGAACAAACTGCAACTGCCACAGGGAGGGAGGAGGACTCTGGCGGAGAGTCCCCTGCACCGCAGCAGCCTGTACTTGAGGGCCCCCCCCAAGAAGAGGGGTCGTCCGAGGAGGGAAAAGTGAGAGGCCGATGGCCAAGCGCAACTCCCAGGAAGCCTGAACCTGTTCTGGATGTTCGCCTTTGTGCACAGACTGTTCACCCTGTTGACGGCAACACTACTCCCACACATTGCATGGGGAGTACAAGTTGGACCAATGTGTCAGACAACTGTGGCCCCGATACTGGGGATCCTGTCTACCCGGACTTTCAATTCACCTAGGAACTTGGGATTGCAAGATTTATGTACAGCACAACCCATCCTATGCACTATTAACACAAATGTATCACAATAAACACACTAATACACCATACTTGCCTCTGTCGTGATTCCAACGTGGGTGCTGTTATGGGGATGATGAACTGCAAAATTACACTGTGTATGCGAACTGCAACAGCAAGGACAACACAGGCATGTGAGTACAGGCAACGTGACACACATGAGGGAGACACACCACCAGGGCTACACAACACATACACACCTAGGCCATCTGACTCATTGCCTACACTGATGTTGCCAGGGAAGACAGTGCAATGCACAGACACCACACCCATTCCCAGTTGTAGTCAAGTAGCCCACAGGTGCAGTAAGCAAATGGCAGTCAAATGTGTGACCACAGGCAATGCACATCACAAAGTGAAGCACAGGTTTATTACACAGTTGCAACATGCCGTAACCACTACAGATGCAAGGTAACCCCACCTGGCAGCGGGCACACAGTCAACAACTGTAGACGGAAGGAAGTCCATGGGTGTGGCGCACAACACCTGTAGGGACACAACAGCTACCAGCCTGGATGTGCAATCACGTCGTCGGTGGACACAGTTGACCAAACGAATCTGAAAGTACCCTGCGAAGGACAGAAATGACACACAGTCAAAAGCAATGGAGTACAGGACAGAACAGCAAAACTCATGCACAATACATGTTACAAGATACCCACCCAGAACCAAGTTAGCATGTCAACACTGTTGGGGAGTACAGCCCACCTGTCACCACACATCGCAACACACATCCAGTCAAGTAGCCCATGGACACACTCCAACAGCACCAGAGCACCACCCACACATCATGCCAACTCACATCATTGACATGACACCTCAGGATACTCACATTCAGCTAAAGAAGTTGGTGATGAGCTGTGGGCGGACATCACCGTCACCATCATCATCATCATCGTCACTGGCATCGTGGTCCAGGCCAGGATCCTCCACAGGTGGCGGATGTTGGTCATTGTCATCCTGGATGAGAGGCAACTCCTTCCGCACTGCCAGGTTGTGGAGCATGCAGCAGACGATGATAATCTTGCACACTTTCGCAGGGGCATATGGGAGGGACCCTCCGGTCTTGTCCAGGCAGCGGAAGCGGCTCTTCAGGAGACCAAAGGTCCGCTCAATCACTCTCCTGGTCCGACCATGTGCCTCATTGTAGCGCATCTGGGCAGGTGTCACAGGGTTCCTGAGGGGTGTCAGCAACCACGGCATGTTGGGGTATCCCGAGTCACCTACGGACAGACAAGTGCACATTAGCTGACTTGGAAAAGTGGGCGGAATACTACAGATCAGATCACACACAATGGCACAAAGTCAGTACACACCGACAAGCCAGGCACGCTGGTTCTGCATCTGTGCCATCATCCTGGGGATGCGACTACTCCTCATCACAAAGGCATCGTGTGCTGAACCAGGGAAACGGGCACACACGTGTGTGATGGTGATGTCTGCAAGACACACCAACAGTGCATTGACCGAGTGGTAGTGCTTGCGGTTCCTGTAGGCATGCTCCTGGGCCTGTGGTGGTACCAAAGCCACATGTGTCCCATCAATGGAGCCAATTACATGCGGCATCCTCCCCAGGGCATAAAAGTCACTCTTCACGTCAGTGAGTCGTCGCAGTCTAGGGAAATAGATGTACCGGTTCAGGAAGAGCAACATTGCCGCCAAAACATCGCGGAGCACACGGCTGAACATGGTCTGTGACATCCCACCAGCAGTCGCCACAGTATGTTGGAAGGTACCAGTGGCAAAGAAGTGTAGGGCTGCCATCACCTTCACCTTGGGGGTCAGCGCTGTAGGTTACGGCCGGCCAGGCTGCAAATGTGGGGACAACTGCACTGCCAAATCCTCAATCAGCTGCCTGGTGAAGCGGTACCGTCGGATGCTGTCCCATTCCACCATCGTTGCCAGGTCTGGGAATGGCCGATGGACAGCAGGAGCCCTGCAGTGCAGAGGAGAAGTAAGCAAGATTGTCAGTCACCCCACATATGCGGCATTGAACACACTCAAGATCCCAACATACATCATTATGAGGCACAACTACATGAAGTGTGCAGTACCGGAAGGACATGTATGGTACATACATGGCCAACATCTGTCCACACGGTCCAACAGGTGGCATCAATTAGTCCCAGGTTGGCCCATTGGATATCATGAGGCCGTGTCACAGTTCCCATCTCCTGCTGCCGTGTCACAATAACCCCCCACAGTGACATGTGAGGACAGATGTGCCCCAGGCACCACAGCTCAACGACAAGTACATTCCCAGGGACCCTGTAATGCCACATGGACACTGGCATTACATGGAGTATCATGTATACACCACAGCAAAACAACCATGACCCCCACAGGTAGTGGCCCCACTTGCCACGGCAGGACAGACATGGACGTCTGTGACACACACGCACAACATCAGAGTCCATGCACACACAACGTGGATGTGGAGACTGTCTCCCATTGTGCACATGAAATCAGAGACATTGTAAACACTACATGCACAAAGACTGTGGAGGACCATCACTATTGTGCCACTGGGACACCCTGGCTCAAACATACCGTCCCACATGGGACTCACGGGGTATGTGACATGACATACACATACACCACTGTGAAATGTGACCATGGCACATGCACAGATATGAACAGTTGCACATCACAGTGGTCACGTACACGTAACACCCAGGATCCTGTCCCCATGAACACGTGCACAGCCTGGGGGTGGCTGCCCACAGGTGACACCCACAGGACAACATGTACACCAACATACACACAATAGGAAATGCATCCTTACATGCCTTATGATAAGGTTTGGACAGGCTGTCGTGATGTAGGTGTGCCCCTCACTCCCTGGGAGCTATCTGTGGCTGGCATATGTCCATCTGAGACAGGCATGCTGACATATGCCAGTCACATGTACAGTGATGCGTTGTACCGCAATGGACCGATCGGTGCCTCCGGCCGGCCCATTGCATTCAATGTGTGCGGGTACGCGTTGTACCCCTGTGCGCGTTGTACCGCAATGGACCGATCGGTGCCTCCGGCCGGCCCATTGCATTCAATGTGTGCGGGTACGCGTTGTACCACTGTGCGCGTTGAACTGCAATGGACCGATCGGTGCCTCCGGCCGGCCCATTGCATTCAATGTGTGCGGGTACACGTTGTACCCCTGTGCGCGTTGAACTGCAATGGACCGATCGGTGCCTCCGGCCGGCCCATTGCATTCAATGTGTGCGGGTACGCGTTGTACCCCTGTGCGCGTTGAACTGCAATGGACCAATCGGTGCCTCCGGCCGGCCCATTGCATTCAATGTGTGCGGGTACGCGTTGTACCCCTGTGCGCGTTGTACCGCAATGGACCGATCGGTGCCTCCGGCCGGCCCATTGCATTCAATGTGTGCGGGTACGCGTTGTACCCCTGTGCTGCGTTGTACCGCAATGGACCGATCGGTGCCTCCGGCCGGCCCATTGCATTCAATGTGTGCGGGCACGCGTTGTACCACTGTGCGCGTTGAACTGCAATGGACCGATCGGTGCCTCCGGCCGGCCCATTGCATTCAATGTGTGCGGGTACACGTTGTACCCCTGTGCGCGTTGAACTGCAATGGACCGATCGGTGCCTCCGGCCGGCCCATTGCATTCAATGTGTGCGGTGCACGCGTTGTACCCCTGTGCGCGTTGAACTGCAATGGACCGATCGGTGCCTCCGGCCGGCCCATTGCATTCAATGTGTGCGGGTACGCGTTGTACCCCTGTGCGCGTTGTACCGCAATGGACCGATCGGTGCCTCCGGCCGGCCCATTGCATTCAATGTGTGCGGGTACGCGTTGTACCCCTGTGCGCGTTGAACTGCAATGGACCGATCGGTGCCTCCGGCCGGCCCATTGCATTCAATGTGTGCGGGTACGCGTTGTACCCCTGTGCGCGTTGAACTGCAATGGACCGATCGGTGCCTCCGGCCGGCCCATTGCATTCAATGTGTGCGGGTACGCGTTGTACCCCTGTGCGCGTTGTACCGCAATGGACCGATCGGTGCCTCCGGCCGGCCCATTGCATTCAATGTGTGCGGGTACGCGTTGTACCCCTGTGCGCGTTGTACCGCAATGGACCGATCGGTGCCTCCGGCCGGCCCATTGCATTCAATGTGTGCGGGTACGCGTTGTACCCCTGTGCGCGTTGTACCGCAATGGACCGATCGGTGCGCACCCATTGACAATGGGCTTGCCTGGCAACGGACGCGTTTTCGAATTTCGAACGAGTCGGTTGCTGTAAATTCAGTTGGTCACCCACAACAATGTTGCAAAATCATGTATGTCATGAAGTTGAGGATTTGAAGGATGCTGTGGGCGTGTTTTGGTGCTGCTATTCCATGGATTGGCCAGATTCAGAAGATGCAAACGACTTGGACCTATCACTTTGGACACAAGGGACAGTATCTGCCTCTCCAGCACATATATATTGCTGGCTGTTCCCCTGAGAGCTCACTTGCCTGCACTACATGCTCCAGGACGACATCTGCCACTGCACTGCTGCTGTCTCTGCCCCTCTGGACCCTGCAATGGCACGTACTGTGGAGAGAGCCCCAGCCTTCAGCCTTGAAGAGAACCAGGCCCTGCTGGACAGCCTACTTCCACAGTACAGCAAGCTGTATGGGACACCAGGGGAGCAGGTGAGTGTTCTGTGCACTGCCTTTCTGAATGTGCATTTTGTGTGACTGGCAAGGCTGAGAGTCTGCACGCCACTGGCTAGCAGGCTCACTGAGTAGTTGTCACCCCCCATAGTGTGTAGTGACTTGCACTGGACAGGTATGGTGCAGTGACAGTGCATTTGAACATGGTTTTACTTCCCATGCAATGATACCATGTAGTGACGTCTGGCAAACTGTCCATGGTCAGCTTTGCACTGCCTGTGTACATCATGTGCCCCTGTGATTGAGACATGTATATGCAACTGTGTCATGCACGGATATGTTGCATGTGTGGTAATGGCCTTTTCGCTTTGTCATCCTGACAGGTTAATGCCCATCGGAAGCAGGAAATCTGGAAGGACATCGTCCGGGCTGTCCGGTCCGTGGGGGTCTACAAGCGCCGGATCCGCAACTGCCAGAAGAGGTGGCAGGACCTTCGGGGCTGGACCCGGAGGATTGCACGGGTCCAGCTGAAGCTGTCGCCTCCTCGCAGAAGGGGCAGAACACGGACCCTGACCCCCACATGCTCCAGATCCTGGCGGTGGTGTTTCCAGACCTGGATGGGCAGCTGAAGGCCAGACAGCAGCAAGGAGGGGGTGAGTCAAAGACTGCACTGTGAACTCTGTATTACATGCTTTGTGCCCTCCTCTGGCCTGGTTCAACTGCCACAGTGCAGCAGTCATGTTGTCCAGGAGCCATGTCCCTCTATTGTGCACTGCCCACTGCTCATCTGATACCCAGGTGTGGCCCTTACATTCAGGGAATTGTGTCACTTGGGACTGTGTCCTTGCAGTTTGCTTCACTAAAGGTGGGGGACAGCATCTGTTTCCCTAACTCTGTTGTGGGCATCATGGGTGGGTCCATTGTTCACACAACGCCTGGGTTTGGACATGTGATCTGCGTGTTGCTTTGATATGCGGTCCACTTGCTGAGCTGAGCCACCACATGTGCCTGGGGTATGTGGCACACGCCCATGCAGCGGGTGGGAACAATGTTTGGGCCCCAGGAGTGTGCAGATTATGTGTGTCACACATACATAGCCAGCTATCCACTGTCCAGGGCACATCCCTCATTCATGTGGAGCAGGACAGTCATGCCTACTCCAGGCCATGCAATGGACTCTGTACTCCCACTCCCGTGTATCAGCTGACACATTGTGCACAGTGATTTGACCCCTCCGGTGTCTGCCTCTGTGTCAGTGTGCTGTGGATTAGTTGCCAGGACTGCTGGGGTGTTTCTTGGTAGGGGCTCAGCATGCCCCTGGAGATGTGACCATAGGAGACGACACTTGTGTGTCACATAGGTGTTTGATCAGCTGCCCGTGCAGACTGGGGTATGCGAATGTGATGTTCAGGCAGCTGTTCCCCATTCACAGCAAATTGTGAGGGGCTCAGGTTCAGAGGGTAGTGTCACAGGTCTCCCATATGTCCAATAGGTGTGACCTGGACAGATGAGGGTTGAGATGATGTGTTGTGTGGGGGATGTGCATGTGCACTTGTGCAGCTCCAGGACTTGCATTCCCCATGACCTACTATTGTGACACAGTGCATAGTGTTGTTGTCTGGCTGCCAAGTCATACATCACTGAGACAGTGATGTATGACTTAGCAGTCATGCCTCTGCCATGGCATGTGTCAACTTATTTGTGGTCCTGCAGGGGAGTGACATGTGCTACATGCACACCATAGTGGCGCTGGCTATCAGGACATGGGTGCATCATGGTGTCTGTCGCTGGTATGCATCACATGCATTTCCTATTTGACTCTGGGCATCCCTTTCATCCGGAAACCTGTACTGACTCAGTGGCAAGAGCTGTGATGTGTCCACACCGTGTCCTCTGCACTGTCCAACTACTGTGTACTTGGTGCATGTGTCCACACTGGGGTGTTGCAATCCAACAGACACCAGACAGATGGGTGCAAGGCCATGTGGGATGTGAGTGCCATGCTTGGCATCAGACTGACAATTGGCTTCTCCTGTTCAGTTAGGGCACTTTTAGCAATGTACAACTAATGATGCCAGGGCTTGCTCTGTGATGTGCTGTGCTCACAGTGGTGTGTGCGTTTGGTGCAGGTGACTGATGTCTGTCTGTTTCCCCATTGTTTGCAGATACATCCACGGCCACGGAAGGGGACAGCTCCACGGACCAGGAGGAGCCAGAGAGCCAGACTGGGTCAGCAGCCGAGGAGTGGTCGGAGGGACCCAGTGGCACGGAGGGCGAGGGAGCCACACCGAGGAGTCCTCAGCACCATCCATCTCAGCTGAGGACCAGAGCAACTCAGAGGATGACTCCCTTGTGGAGGCGGGTGTCAGCAGCCACCACACCCCAGCTAGTGTTGCTGTCCCCGCCACCACCAGCACCACCACCGCCCTCCCATCGGCTCCCATTCCCAAGGTCCGTGGAGGCTCCCATGTTCGGGAGCGTGTCTCCTTTGGCCCAGGCACCGCACCCCCTGCCCCTGTGTCCCCTGCTGCCCTGAGTGAGGAGTCTGTGTACCTCCTTCGCCAGCTCCATGTAGGGCAGACAGCCATGCTGAGTGTCCTCCATGCGCACACCGCACTGTTGACTCAGCTGGTGTCGTTCATGGAGGGCATCTCATCGGGCATGTCTGACCTACAGAGGGGCAACAGGTCCATGGACTCCTCCCTGATGGCAGCAGTGTCCCTCCTCAGACAGTCCCTCACCCCTCCTGCCTCTGCTCCATCCACACTCCCCAGCACCTTGCCCGTCCCAAGCACACACACACCGGCACAGGCACACACCAGCACACACACATCCAGCACACAGACACACACGCCACAAACTAAACGCACACGCACGCACAGTCAGGGGACTGAAACCAGACTCACAGGGGATGGGGCCCTGGTACACACACACGCATCCACGGGCACTGCACAGTCCTCAGTTGCCTCTCCCTCCAAAGCACCCTCCCTTGCCTCACCTGCAACCCCAAAGACCCAGCGCCTCTTCCTCAGTGACCTCGGCCTCTTCCCCTCCGATCCAGCTGCCCCAGCATCCAGGGGGAAGAGGAAGCCCCCCCACACGGAGCATAGTGCCCCTCGCCCCCGGACACCCTCCCCCAGGCGCAGGCAGACTGAGGCCCCCACCCGCAAGTCCCCCCGGAGTGCTAAGAGCAAGACCCCTCCGCCGCCCTGCAGCTCAAGCACCAGGTCTCCTTCCTCCATCCCTCAGGCCCCCACTCCACAGGTGCCCCCACCACACCCTGCCCCAGGTTCCCCCACCCACAGATATACCATCCCCAAGAGGCTCCGGCCTTCTCCCCTGCCACTTGCTCTCCCGGCACCACACCCCCGCTGCGCTTGTCTGTGCCACTGATGTGGTGAGGGTGTCCTCCCCCTCTGTCCAGCCCACCTTGCCTGTTCCCCATTCTCCTCCCCTGGTGGGAGGCACTGCAGTGGAGTCCACTACCACCCTGTCTGACTTGGGCACTGCAGTGGCGGACCTGTCCACTCCATCTGCAGGGTCCACTGCAGTCGTGCCGGCACCCACAACATCTGAGCCATGCCCCCAGTTGTGCCGGCACACACCATGTCAGACACCTCCACTGCAGTTGTCAGTGGCTCTTCAGCACCCACCACCCCTTCCCTGCTTCCTCCTGGTGAGCCCTGATCCTGTCCCTGCGGTGCCTGGCCTACCCCCCGGTTGCCCCTCCTAGTGGATTGTCCCTGGTTTTGTGCAGGCATGTGTAGGGTGGCATCTGCCACTGTCACCCACTTGTGACTTTGTTGATGGACTGGCCATTGGCCTTTGTTTATGTTCTACCGGACTTCTACTTTTAATGCCACATATGCTGAATAAAGCAACTTTCTGTTCTCTAGTGCTTTTGCTTCTGATGTACATGATGTTGATGATGCTAACAATGCCCTTGCTGCAGAGATGGTGATATTTGGTCTCATGATAATGAAGTGTTACTGTGTAGGAACCCATGTGGTCCAGGGGGAATGTGTCCTATCCTGTGGTGTATCCATGTCATCCATAGCAGCATCTGAGGGTGTCATGTGTTCAGTATTTGGCAATGAGATTTCCTACTTAGATTGGCAACTTCACATCTGTGTCTTCCACCCCTGCACATCTGTTATGCCTGCCATTGTTCTATTCGTCTACTTCCCTGACCGTGTGGCCATCTCCAGTGAACATGCAGGTTTGGGCATCAATGGGGAAGGACTCATCTGTGTTGTCAGTGCAACATTGCTATACAAGTGTGTTGGATCTGTGCTGATGATTCCGTTGGCACTTCCATGACCAGGCTGATGGGACGGGAGCCCTCATTTGGTGCTAATTGTTCATTGTGTGTCCCATTGCTGCCATGGTATGGTATCTGTTCACCTCACATCTGCAGTCTCCACAGGGTATCTGCATGTGTGTGCCCATTGGTGCAAATATGTGGGTCTGCATTCGGATGGTCACTTCTGTCATTGTGTCATTGATGATTGTTGACGGTGTCAGCCCCCATGGGTGTTGTTTGTCTGCACATGGCCAAAGTTATGTCTTATTTGCACTGCAGGATTTGGCTCCCCCAATTTATGTTGCAATGGGACACATACACTACTTTGCCACTGATGTGTTTGTTGTTCTGTGACCAGGAATCATCCATGCAGTTTGGCAGTTGCACCTCTTACTTTGTCAACACTTACCTTTTGGTCACTGTGATGATGGGGGGTTGGACCCCATTGCCACAATGTTCAAAATGTGTTGCAGCTATGGACCCCACACTTGCCTTTTGGTCACTGTGATGATGGGTGTTTGGACCCCATTGCCACAATGTTCAAGATGTGCTGCAGCTATGGACCCCACACTTGCCTTTTGGTCACTGTGATGATGGGGGTTTGGACCCCATTGCCACAATGTTCAAGATGTGCTGCAGCTATGGACCCCACACTTGCCTTTTGGTCACTGTGATGATGGGGGTTTGGACCCCATTGCCACAATGTTCAAAATGTGCTGCAGCTATGGACCCCACACTTACCTTTTGGTCACTGTGATGATGGGTGTTTGGACCCCATTGCCACAATGTTCAAAATGTGCTGCAGCTATGGACCCCACACTTGCCTTTTGGTCACTGTGATGATGGGGGTTTGGACCCCATTGCCACAATGTTCAAAATGTGCTGCAGCTATGGACCCCACACTTGCCTTTTGGTCACTGTGATGATGGGGGTTTGGACCCCATTGCCACAATGTTCAAAATGTGCTGCAGCTATGGACCCCACACTTGCCTTTTGGTCACTGTGATGATGGGGGTTTGGACCCCATTGCCACAATGTTCAAAATGTGCTGCAGCTATGGACCCCACACTTGCCTTTTGGTCACTGTGATGATGGGGGTTTGGACCCCATTGCCACAATGTTCAAAATGTGCTGCAGCTATGGACCCCACACTTACCTTTTGGTCACTGTGATGATGGGTGTTTGGACCCCATTGCCACAATGGTCATGGCCTGCTTGCGTTGTGTGTGCCACACACATATTTGTGTGGCACATGTGCTAGGGGGTCACATTGTATGTTAGAAGTCATGTTCGGTGTTGTAGGCATTTGACACAGTCTACACACGCTTGTCATGGTGTTGGGGGGATGTCTTCTTCTTGCATTCCCTAGGTTGTGGTGTGCTGGTTGTGTCATGCATTGTCCATCCTATGGGTGGGGGTGGTAGTAGTAGTAGGCATCCTGCCCCCCCTGGCTAAGGGTGGTAGTAGTGGTAGGCATCCTGCCCCCCCTGGCTAAGGGTGGTAGTAGTGGTAGGCATCCTGCCCCCCTGGGTGAGGGTGGTAGTAGTGGTAGGCATCCTGCCCCCCTGGCTAAGGGTGGTAGTAGTGGTAGGCATCCTGCCCCCCTGGCTAAGGGTGGTAGTAGTGGTAGGCATCCTGCCCCCTGGCTAAGGGTGGTAGTAGTGGTAGGCATCCTGCCCCCTGGCTAAGGGTGGTAGTAGTGGTAGGCATCCTGCCCCCCGGCTAAGGGTGGTAGTAGTGGTAGGCATCCTGCCCCCCTGGCTAAGGGTGGTAGTAGTGGTAGGCATCCTGCCCCCTGGCTAAGGGTGGTAGTAGTGGTAGGCATCCTGCCCCCCTGGGTGAGGGTGGTAGTAGTGGTAGGCATCCTGCCCCCCTGGGTGAGGGTGGTAGTAGTGGTAGGCATCCTGCCCCCCTGGGTGAGGGTGGTAGTAGTGGTAGGCATCCTGCCCCCCTGGCTAAGGGTGGTAGTAGTGGTAGGCATCCTGCCCCCCTGGGTAGGGGTGGTGGTGCGCATTCAGGCCCCTGTGTGCATATGTGGCATTGGTGATGGGCATCCCGCCCCTATGGTGCTGCTGTTGCTGGTGTAAGTATATTCTGCATCCCTGTGTGTGTGTGTGATGTGTCGTGTACGTGTTGTATGTGTTTTGTGGTTGGTGTCTGGCTTACCTTCTGCGCCGTACGCGTCCGTGCCTGTTCCGGTAGTATATGTAGAATATTAGTATGATCGGGACGAAGGGATTCATGGTTGGTTCGTGTCGTTCGTCCTTCTCTTTGCTTCGCGTCGTCCTCGTCGCTTCGCCTCGTCCTCGTCGCTTCGCCTCGTCCTCGTCGCTGGCGTGTTCGTCTCGGAGCCGTGGATCGTGTTGTGGCGCGAATCGGAGCTTATGTGCGCCTCTCCCGGATGCTTTGACGTGCCGTGCGTAGCGACGGGTTCGGCGCGTACGGAAAGCGCATCGTACTTGTCCGGCCGGACGGGGCTGCATTTTTCCTTCCGTGCGACTCGATTTGGCGTTTCCGGATTCGCCTCGGTCGGAGAACAGGACCTGGTTTGGGTGAGTACGGCTCGGCCGGATTCTTTGCTGTTGTGCGCATCGTACTTGCTCGTTCGGTGTGCTGTACGGATCGGTCGGGAAACAAGCTCTCGCATGGCTTTTTTCCCGACCGAATGGTATTGGGTGCGCCTCCGACCGAGATCGGAATCGGCCCCTAAATATTTTAAATTGTAATATATATTTTTCATTATTAATTTTCATGTTACAGGTGTATGTATATATATTGATTTATAATTTTTAATATATTTATAACATTTTAAAATTAATTAAAATTATTATTTATTAATTGTTTTTAAGTAAATATATATATTACATTTTATATATGTATGTTTAATTTTTTTTAATTCAATTTATTACTTATAATTGTTAAAATTTACAAATAAATCTAAATAATTTATTTTACAATATTTTTTATACATATAAAAAAACAATATTTTGTACATCGATATTTTTTACAACTATATATTTTTTTCGATATTTTTGTACTTACCAATATAAAGATAGGAGGTCGATATTTTTGACAATGATATTTATGTCCCCATTATTTGTGTAAGTTGATATTGTGGTGGTCGATATTCTGTCAGTGATCACTAATCTAATTTCAGTCAATAATGAGAGTTTGGTATGAGTTAAATAGGTTTATTAATCAGATCTTTTTGTAAATCATCTTTATAAGATCACAAGGTAATTCGCATTAATCTCAATCATCAACATGTGAACAGACTTTGAAAATATATTGTTGCTTAATCAGATCACAGAGTAAATGCATTAAAGCACGTTCCATAAAGAAATGAATTCCTATTCTAAGAATCAGGTTAAAATGGAGTCAGTCAGAAGCCATAAAGAGTTCTAGTTCAAGAGAGTGAGAAAAGCATGAAGCTTTAGCATTAAAGTAGCTCAGATATACAAAAAATATCAAACCAGAACTTCCCATAAAGAAAGGTTCAAGAAACTCAGTTGAGTCCCAGAGTAGTGTGAACTGGGGAGAGTGAATGAGGGATGAAAAAGTCTGAGCCTACTCTAGGAACGCTCACTATTATAGACAGCACATTCTGCAGCTTTGCAACATGTTGCTTCTTCTTTCTCCAGTCAGCCAATCAGCGTTCAATGCTTTCATGGGAACAGGATCCCTCCTCATCTTCTCACAGAAGTACAATAGTCTTCAAACAGCAATGTTAAGTTAGCAACTCAGCTGTATCAATTCTAAGTTCATGTGGGTCATTCTCCCATTGAGGTCTATTTCCCCACTTATAGACTACAGCTCTAAACTTCTAATATATCAAGTTTCTTAACAATGGTTTATGTAGAAGTTAAAACACCAATATAAGGAAAAAGAAAACATTTAGCACATTATCCATTCAAATTCTATAAAAGTGCTGGATCTTCATATATGAACTCTTCATTACCACATTAAAGCTAATTTCTAATCAATCGTTAACAGTGATCTTTCAGTAAGTAGAAACATTCAGTGAAAATATATGAAAACATTTATGCAACTATTATTTATTAAGAAAATATGTTCATGAATAGGTAAAAAAAATAAACATTTTATGTACATTTATCTTTTTTAGTCAAGTTAGCTTGTCAGGCAATGTTACTTTAGCCCTTTGATGCCTACCTAGTCTTAGTAAATATGATGGCTTACTACATTTTATGCATTTAAACACATTATTTTCATTAAAGCTCACACGCTAATTCTGCACATTTATTATAAACTGCATTATTTTCTTATTATTTATGAAAACAGCTATTCCAGTATCCAGCAGAAAAATTGATTATAGAATTAAATCAAATTAATCGTAGGGTTTTGTAAATGGCAAACAGACTGGGAGTCATTTCAGAATTGCTCTAATATAGAGCATAGTTAGGAATGAGATACAAATGTATTATGTCCATTTAACAATTTGCTCCGGTCTTGTGCCTATGACAGAAGGTCTCGGTCGTAGCCTTAATTGTTTACGTGCTAAAGTGTTTTATCATTTTATTGTATATGAAAATGCTAGTGTAAGTAGCTGTGGATTCTGCGTGTTTTGGGGTGACTGAGAAACCTTTGGAAACGTCCAAGGGGAGATAATAATAGCCAACTAGCATGCTGTGCTATATAAGTACCTATTGTGTTTTTTATTTACTAATGAACTCGATTCATGTCCAATTTGAGATTCAACAATGGCATCCTTGGGGTAAATTAATTGAATGTTTACCAATACAAAAGGATCACGTCTAAGATAATTCCAAATTGCATAGCTTAGGCAGAAGGCTTTGGCTGTCAGAGAGGTACATGGAAGACTTTGGGGCCGATTCCGATTCAGGCCGGAAATCTCTCCGACCGAGCCGGACCCGGAGAGATTTCCGACCGAATCGGACTCTGGCAGTCCTACCGAACGAGTACGATGCGCACGCATGCAATCGGACTCGAGTCGGTCGTACTCCCATTGAGTCAATGGGAGCCGGACGTACAACGCGTACGTGGGCTCCCATTGACCCAATGGGTGCGAGGCGAACAAGGGTGCCCCCTACAGCGGGTACGCCTCGAAGCGACTCGTGGCGTACATGCACAGGTAGGGGGGACCCATGGGTCCTCCCTGTGTGCGACTCGCGCGGCTACGCATACAGGGGGGTCCGACACGGACCCCCAAAGTGTGGCTCCGAGTGCTCTTTCGAGCCGGACGGCGCAAGTCGGTCGGACTGCTCGCGGCGCGCATCATACTTGCCCGGCCGGGGAACGTCTCCATCGCGCGGTGCAAGTCGTGTCCGTGCGAGTTAGTCGGAGCGCTTCGGACTCGCGAACAAGTCGGTCGGCGATTTTGCGTGCGCTCGCATCGTACTCACTCGGCCGGACGCACGTACGAATCGGTGGGGAAAGAGGGCTCCGAATCGGATCCGGTTAAGCCGAATCCGATTCGGTGCCCTACCGGCCGAGATCGGAATCGGCCCCATTGTGTATGAAAGACGGGTTGATATTCATTAAAGACAAGGACCTAGAACACAAAAGGAGCACATTATTGAGTCGCTATGATTACAACGTGCCTATAAAATCTTCTGATGTATTAAGAAACATTTATTTTACTTATTTCCAGATTCACACAGTGAGCACCAGACCTAAAGGTTACAAGCCCATTCTACAGAGGATCAAGTTATATGACTTACAAAAGTATACAAAGTACACTTAGGGCCATAAAGGTAAACTTAGACTCTAGTGTAAGTTTAAATTTATTTGGTATTCACATACTAGTAGCATCTTTAAAACTTCCTATTTTTTTATGTGCAGAGTCTCTGCCACGAGTGCGGAGACTTCACACTTGTAAAGATACTACCTGTAAAATTCCTTTTTGAATTACAAAAAATGCAACTTACATTCAAGTGTAAGTTTACCTTTCTTAATCAGGCGCTGCGTGTCAACAAATATACAAAGTATATTTAGAGTCAGAAATATACATAGAGAAACAAATTTAGCCACTGTATACAACTGATGACTAAAATTGAACATAAATTAAACAGCAGTATAATATATACATGTACATTATTATAGGTGTTCAATACAATGGTGAAAGACTATAAAAGCCATAATCTGGAGACAAGCCACAAGAGGAAGAGACATTGGAACGGCAGATGTCTCCATCAGGGCTCGACTGGCCTTTTATTTCATCAGACATTTTCCAGGTGGACTGCAGCCATTGGAGCCCATATTTGAAAGCACAGGGCCGCTGCTGGTGCCTCTGTCACTTTTACCAGCTGCCCGAAGTTAAGTGCAGCGGGCACATGGGTCTTCAAGAGAGAGAGAAAGAGAGGGAGAAAGGCAGAGTGAAAGAAATCAGGGAGAAAGAAGAAAGATGAGAGAGAAACAATGGATCAATGGAAAGAGATAGAGGGAGGAAAGGAATGGAGCATGGCTAGTTTGAACATTTTTGCCATGGCTGCTTTTGGTTCCCCAGTCCAGCCCACAAGCGGGTGCAGAGTACCACTGCAATGTGCAAGGGGGTGCCTAGCAGTGCCAAACATCCCCAAGCTGCCTACAAAAAGGGACATTATGGAGCAGTAAATATGTGCCTCTTCCCAGGTGGTGCAGAGCTAGTGCACCTGCTAACAACCTCTCTTGATGCCTAGATTGGTAATACAGCAGAGGTGTAAATGTCAAAGGCATTCTCTTATTTATATGGGACCACACCTCCGTGAAAATGAGGAAATGACCCCGAGATTGCAAAAGTGAAAATTGTGCACATGCTCGATTAGTATTACAGAAGGGTTAGCTCAGTGTCTTTGGCCCCCCTCTAATATATGGATGTGCCTCTGAGTTGCAAAAAACACAGGCAAAGGCCTGTTGCATACCCAAGGCCTTTGAGTAATAGTCCTCTGGTCCCATCATCTTCAAAACATGTTGCATGCTCTTTTTAAGACTGCCAGTAGAAATTGGAATTTTGCCATCAACCTACAGATTGCAACCGCTTATGGATCAAACAATAAAGCACCAGTGAAAATCCACTCCTCTCCCTAAAAGGGATACCAACTGCTCAATCAATCAGAAATAGCTTCATGAGTGGAAAGATCAAGGAGTAAAACTTACCAACACACTGCTGCTGAGACAAGCTTAAGAAGTAAGAAGCCTTTTGCGGTCCGGATCGCCATTATTCTTAAAACAAGCATTGGTAAAGCCAAGAGACAACAGCTTTTTAATGGTCAAGCTTCAACTCTGACAATGCTTGGAAAGCATGGAAGACTTTAGGTTCTAATGTTGTATCAGACATAACCCAGAAAAAACAAACTGAAACCTATTTTGGTGGCTGGAAATGGACAATGATGGAAAGGACTGGGTGAAAAAATGCCCTTTGCGTATGGACAGTGAAAAATGAGTGGATGGTGAAACAATGCGTTCATTGAGTGACACAGTGAGTGCATGGTCAAAGATCTGTATGGACTTTATTAGGCCTATGGATTATTTAGTGGAAGCAGAATATTTTGCCATAGTTCTGGTGGATGGATCAGAGAGTGTAATTAAGGGATGCACAAACCTTTCAAGAGAGAATCGTATCCTGACATCATAGTTATGCATAACAGCATGCTACTCATGTCCATGGTAATCCAAAAATTCCTATTCGATCGTGGTATTAAGCATGCATGAACATCTCTGTTCAATCCCCAGGGTAAAAGTATTGTGGAATGCACCAACTGTGTGGTGAAAGGCACCATACAACTAGCAAAGAGTGGAAATGGTGCACAACCCAGTCCAAATGGCACAACAAGTATAGTCCCTTTTGTGAGTATGAAGTGGAGAGTCCAAAACCAAATTGACATCACAATTGATGAAAGAAGTTAAGAGAAGTGGACATTCTTTGCACATGGATAAGCAGAAACTGTCCTATCTTTTCATGTGCAGAGTCTCTGCCCCAAGGGGCTGATTAGGATGGCGGGCGGTATTTAGTCCACCCGCCATCCTAGCGGTAACGGGACCGCCAGCCTGCCATGCGGCAGTCCCGCCACCCTGATTATGATGCGACCGCCACCGCGGCGGTCGCATCTGGTGATTTAACATTGCGGCGGGTGCTGCTGGCTGCAGCACCCGCCACAATGTGAAATGGCCATGTTGTGCATTTCCCTGCACAATGTGGCAGGCACCGCGCGGTGCCTGCCACCTTGTGCATGGAAATGGAGGGGGTACCATGGGTACCCCCCCAGTGCACAGCTGACCCCCCCCCAGAGGGGGCCCGCAACGGGCCCCCAAAGCCAGTCTCCACATGCCTTTTTGCGGCTGAGAATCCGCCGCAAAAAGACAGGCTGAATGGGCCATTGTAATCACTATGGCGGTGTCTGCACGGCACCGCCGCAATGATTGCCTGGTTCCGGGTTCCGCAAGGCGGCGGAAAAGGACTGCCTTGCGGAACCGTGGCAGTCGGTGTTTCCGACCACCGCGGAACAATAGTGATTCCCATCGCCATCCTAATATGGCGGTGGGTAAATCACCTTTTGATGGCGATCCGCCCGCCATCGGAATAAGCCCCCAAGTGCGGAGACTCTGAGGTCGTAAAGTTACTGCTCATAACATATTTTTGAGAATATGAAAAAATCATAAGTGTAAGTATACCTTTGTGAATCAGGTCCAATATGCTGCAAAGTCTTGGAATGTTAAGTTGGAACAGAATACTTAGTGACAGGAATTCCATTAAGTCAAGGGATTCCAGATGGGCTAAGCAGTTCGATGTAGCAGGTGAGGGACCTCTGTGTAGCTGCTGGTGTGGAGAATAAAAGTGGACTTCACACTTTAATTTTTGCTTACGTTTCATTTCAGTAATGAAGATCATGCACTTGAGTAAGTGGTAATGGAAACTACAATGAATGGTCTTAACACCATAGTAATTTAGACACATCTCTGAATGGGAGCCCAATGTAGGAAACATAGAAATGAATACAAATGAGGAAAGAGTAACACAAACTTTCTGACCTTATGTGCGTGAGGTGAAACTGCTGCCTAAATAAATGTTATTTTCACATTCCCATAGGTGATAATGTCTAGTTTATTTGTCATTTTCATATAGCACTTACCCAACCAGGAGGCAGCTTCTAAGCCCTAATAAACTGGAGTATTAGAACAAAGCTCTGAGATCACACAATGTGATTCTGGACTCATGTTTCATGTCACAATTTTGCAATGTATTATACATACATTTGATGGGATGCCCCATCACTGATATTAACTTGCTGAGCTCCAAACGCAAGGGATAATAATGTAACAGTGCAAAATGCAGGTTTGTATATTGCTTCAAACTGCAGTGACAGAAAGACAAGTTGAACGATATGAGCATGTTCTACATATATAAGTGCACATTTTAATATTGTGACCTTAAATGTCTATAGCATATGTTAGAGCCCAAAATCTGAAAAAATCGGGTCTTAAATCAATCACCACAAACTTAGAGCTTGGACCCTCGAAACTTGTGGCGGTTAACAGGTCGGATGGACCATTGCCACCATGTTTTGAATAGAGCTAAAAAAGAACTACAGGTCATGTATATCATTAACTGTCTGGTTCTTAATTTTAAGTCAATGACGAGAAGTTGAAGAAGTTTCCAAAACCTTCATTTATCTTTAAGGAGTATGGGGCTCATTACGATGGCGGGCGGACATCAGTCCGCCCGCCATCATTGCGGTGCTGGGACCGCCCGCCGGTAAGGCGGCGGTCCCGCTGAGTGAATTAGGATGTGCCCGCCACTATGGCGGGCGCATCCAGGGCCCTGATCATTGCGGACGGTGCTGCTGGCTGCAGAACCGTTCGAAATGCCAAAATGTCACGTAGTGCATTTCCATGTACAACGTGGCAGGCATCACGCGGTGTCTGCCACCTTGTGCATGGAAATGTAGGGGGGTACCATGGGTACCCCGCCAGTGCACATACACCCTCCCCCACACAGAGGGGGCCCGCAACGGGCCCCCGAACCCAGCCTCCGCCAGCCGTTCCATGGCGGTTCCACTGCCATGGAAAGGCTGGCTGACACCAGCATTGTAATCTGGCGGGCGGTGCCTGCTAGGCACCGCCGCCATTTTACCCATGCTGACCGCTCCGCCAGGCAATCATGACGATTGCCTGTGGCGGAAGCGTGGAGGGCGGTCTTTGCGACTGCCGTGGTCACAAAGCGATTCCCCCTGCCATCCTAATGTGGTGGGGGGAAATGAGAGTCAGATGGCGGAGGGTCCGCCATCATAATGAGCCCCTTAGTATGGTTTTTTGATTCTTTATTCAAATTAGATTTTCGGGGCCTAGATAAAGGGGACGATTCCGATTCGGGCAGGAAATCTCTCCGACCGAGCCGGACCCGGAGAGATTTCCGACCGAATCGGACCCTAGCAGTCCGACCGAACGAGTACGATGCGTTCGCATGCTATCGGACTCGATTCGGTCGGACTCCCATTGAAGTCAATGGGAGCCGGTCGTGCAACGCGTACGCGGGCTCCCATTGACTCAATGGGTGCGAGGCGAACAAGGGCGCCCCCTACAGTGGGTACGCGTCGAAGCGGGTCGCGCCGTACATGCACAGGTAGGGGGGTCCCATGGGTCCCCCCTGTGTGCGACTCGCGCGGCTACCCTTACAGGGGGGTCCGACACGGACCCCCAAAGTCCGGCTCCGACTGCTCCTTCGAGCCGGACGGCGCGAGTCGGTCGGACTGCTCGCGGCGCGCATCGTACTTACCCGGCCGGGGAACGTCTCCATTGCGCGGTGCGAGTCGTGTCCGTGCGAGTCGGTCAGAGCGGTTGGGTCCCGAGAACGAGTCGGTCGGCGATTTCGCATACGTTCGCATCGTACTCGCTCGCCCGGACGCACGTCCGACTCGGTCGGAAACAGGGCGTCCGAATCGGATCCGGTAAAGCCGAATCCGATTCGGAGCCCTATTGGCCGAGATCGGAATCGACCCCAAAGTCTTGAACTTCTCATAAAGGGTCATTCTGGAAACTAAGCTGAGTTCCCACAGCTGCGGTAGCAACCAATAAAATAAATCAGTGATAGAAGAATGATCGCTGCAATAGCATTGATCTATGGAGTCAGAGAAAAGGAGGGTACAATTCCTGTCAGCAGTAGCTTTCAGCAACGAGGAGCAAATAGGAGGTTCTCTCAAATAGTCTCTCCTGTTCTGTATAGATCTCCTCTCAATAATTCTATTAAGAAAAGAGCCACCTCCCTAACAAGTAACACTCAATTATGATAGAAAAGGCACAAAAATGTTACAAAAATGAGTAGGTGTTCATCACTCTCTGCCAATTGAAATCACTCATTTGATTGTGTGGTCGACATCTGTTGCTTCTCCTGATTTCCATGGTAAACATTCACACCTGTACATAGTTAATTTAATGTAACAAAGTTTGTTACATGGAGAAAGGTTCTCATGAGAACCTTCTTAGATAAGCTGTTAGCTGCTTTCAATGTCCCATTATAAAAACAAAGGGCTAGTCAAATGCAATGAAACAAATCTATTGACAATGTCCTGGTTAAGCATACATAAAATATATTGAAATTATTCTTTGTTCTAACAGTCTATTCATTATGATTCCACAGTAAATTTCAATGTCAAAGTAAGGTGAGATAATATGGTGTGATGAAGCAAAAGATCATAATCTTGAAGTCAGCGCATTCTTTAGTATGATGCTGGTGCTAGGCAAAATGTTCTAAATAAATGCCTATTTTGCTGTGACCAAGAGTCGAAAGAAAAATGGTTTGGACCTGGTTACAGAAGCACATTGGAAATGATAGCCTACTACATTTTTTTTCATGTTATTTTCCTTACACATTTAAAGCAAGCACATTTCCCTATGTGTGTTTTACCTATGAAATACTTTAGCATAGTTTAAATGCATTCTAAAGTGATTCTTACACGTTTGAAGCAAGCACAATTTATCTACGTGTGATTTACTTATGCAAATTATTTTTAGCAGAGTTTTAATTATATTCTAAAGTGAAATTCTAATATGGTATGCAAGTTGAAATTTGATTTTAAAATGTATTTCTCACAATTCCTTCCTTCTGATGATTTTTAAATCATCACACAATTTTGTTTCATATGCGAATTTGATTCTAGAAAGCACTTTCGTCCTCAGATGTGTCTCGTCTTTTTCTTTCGATACCCCTAAATTTTTAATGACATCATATAGTCGTCATTCATAATGCCTTGTAATCCCATGTCCATCTCATACATTTTCTTTTTGTAATTTTTCTGCAGTTTGCACAAGAAGTGTTTACAACCCATTAATAGAGCATAAATAAATATTAGACAAAGCCCTGCTAATACTATTGACATTAATATCACTTTCAGTATACCTTTCCCTGCTGTTGAAAACCAATTTCCAATGGTGCTCAGTCTTTTCCCAAACTTTTCGTACAAACATGGGGTTTCCAATTCGTGCAATTCAGGTTCTAAACCAGAAATGTTCTTTGCTTCACTTTCTAATTCTTCACTTTTGTCAGGTATGTAGGCACAGCAGTGGGTTAATTTCAGCATGTTGCAGACTCCTCCCTTCTCTGCAAGTAGTATGTTTAAAGAAAGACAGTCCTGCAAAACCATGGACCTTATAGCAATTAGTTTGGTAGTTATTAAGAGTAAAGCCCCTGAAGTGCTACTTGCCATTTTGTCAACAACGGTTGCTAACCTTCTAATCTTTTCATCATTCAGGATGACTTCTACAGGTGGTATCACTGTTCCAAATATTTCTCCCACCAATCCAATGTCTTTCCCTGTGCTACGTTTCTATCTGTGTGCTGGTGTTAGAGTTAACGCATTTAAGCTTGTAACATGGTACATCTTCGGAATTAGTATACCTAAATAGCAAATTCCAAACCAAACTGCTGGTAATATTAAATACTTTTTTTGTCCACAAATGTAATAAAACCCTAGAATTGCACTTTCATCTCCCTGTTATATTTGCCAAGATCCCCCTGTCAAGTCGAATGTATGGTCACGGTAAACAGTCTAAATATCGAGTTTTAAATATCGACTAGCCCAAATATTGAGTTCAGAATATCGTATGTCAAAAATATCGACAGTCAGAATATCGTGGACAAGAATATCGAGTCTAAGGTAATTAATATCGTTTTTTAAAATATCGAAGTTGTTAATATCGTTTTAAAAAATATCGAAGTCATTAATATCGTTTGCAAAAATATAGTTGTTAAAAATATCGTTGTTTTAGTTAGTGTTATGTATTTTAGTGTGTATTTTAAATGTATGTGCTATATATTTTTGTCTAAGTATTGCATTTATTTTTTATGTATGTGTTAAATTTTTAGAAGTTACTATTTTTTTTAATTTACATTTTGCGTTTTAGTTCCGTAGCGGGTTGTGGGTTTATAGGGGAATAGGGTGGAAAGTAATTAAAATATAATTAATTGATTTTTAATTTTATTTGAATTACATTTTGCGTTTTAGTTCCGTAGCGGGTTGTGGGTTTATAGGGGAATAGGGTGGGAAGTAATTTAAAAATAATTAATTCAATAATAATTTTTATTTATTATTATTTATTTACATTTTATTTTATAGTGTTAATTATGGTAATTAATTAATTATTGATTAATTAATAATTGGCTGTTAATTTTGATTGATTAATTAATTGGTAAATATGTTAATTGTGTAATTTTTTAGGAGTGAGTTGTGGGTTTATAGGGGAATAGGGTGGGAAGTAATTTAATTATAATTAAATTATTAATATTTTTCATAATTCATATTTAATTAATCAATCTTTTATAGTGTTAACTGTGGGAAATAACTTATAATTAAATATTTAGTAATTGTTAGTAATTATTATTAATTAATTGGTAAATATGTTAATTGTGTCATTTTTTTAGGAGTGGGTTGTGGGTTAATAGGGGAATAGGGTGGGAAGTAATTTAATTTTAATATATTTATTAATATTTAATATGTAATATTTTTATTTATGATTTTATAGTGTTAATTGTTTGAAATAATTTATTAATATATAATTCTATTTTCATTGTTAATTGTTATTAATTAATTAATTAATTGTTAATTAATGATGTTAATTGTGTAATTTTTTACCCCTCCGCTATCCAACACTTTCCCTACTGTTGCACTCACTGGAGTGGGAATAGTAATTTTTACCCCTGCGCTATCCAACACTTTCTCTACTGTTGCACTCGCTGGAGTGGGAATAGTAAATTATTTCCTCCGCTATCCAACAGTTTCCCTACTGTTGCACTCACTGGAGTGGGAATAGTACTTTTACCCCTACTCTATCCTATACTTTCACTAATTTTGCACTTGCTGAAGTGGGATTGGTAAATTAATCCCCTCCACTATCCAACACTTTCCCTACTGTTGCACTCACTGGAGTGGGAATATTATTTTTTACACCTACGCTATCCAACACTTTCCCTACTTTTGCACTCGCTGAAGTGGGAATAGTAAATTATTCCCGTGCGCTATCCAACACTTTACCTAGAGTTGCACTCCCTGGAGTGGGAATAGTAATTTTTACCCCTTCGCTAGCCAACACTTTCCCTACTGTTGCACTTGCTGGAGTGGGAATAGTAAATTATTCACCTCCGCTATCCAACACTTTCTCTACTGTTGCACTCCCTGAAGTGGGAATAGTAATTTTTACCCCTTCGCTAGCCAACACTTTCCCTACTGTTGCACTTGCTGGAGTGGTAATAGTAAATTATTCCCCTATGCTATCCAACACTTTCCCTACTGTTGCACTCCCTGGAGTGGGAATAGTAATTTTATCCCTGCGCTATCCAACACTTCCCCTACTGTTGCACTTGCTGGAGTGGGAATAGTAAACTATTCCCCTCCGCTATCCAACACTTTCCCTACTGTTGCACTCTCTGGAGTGGGAATAGTAATTTTTACCCCTGCGCTTTCCAACATTTTCCCTACTGTTGCAGTCGCTGGAGTGGGAATAGTAATTTTTTCCTCTTCGCTATCCAACACTTTCCCTACTTTTGCACTCATTGGAGTGGGAATAGTAATTTATTCCCCTCTGCTATTTAACACTTTCCCTACTGTTGTTTTCATTGGAGTGGTAATAGTAATTTTTAACCCTGCCCTATCCAACACTTTCCCTACTGTTGCACTTGCTGGAGTGGGAATACTAATTGTATCCCCTCCGCTATCCAACACTTTCCCTACTGTTGCATTCATTGGAGTGGGAATAGTACATTATTCCCCTCTGCTATTTAACACTTTCCCTACTGTTGTTTTCATTGGAGTGGTAATAGTAATTTTTACCCCTGCACTATCCAACATTTTCCCTACTGTTGCACTCGCTGGAATGGGAATAGTATTTTTTTCCTCTTTGCTATCCAACACTTTCCCTACTGTTGCAGTTATTGGAGTGGCAATAGTAAATTATTCCTCTCCGCTATCCAACACTTTCCCTACTGTTGCATTCATTGGAGTGGGAATAGTAAATTATTCCCCTCTGCTATCCAACACTTTCACTACTGTTGCGCTTGATGGAGTGGCAATAGTAATTTTTTCACCTCCGGTATCTAACACTATCCTTACTGTTGTAATTAATGTAGTGTAAAATATAGTTTTAAATATAAATATTTTAATATTTTAGGGGCCCATTACGATACCCGGCGTAAAAAAATCCGCCAGGCATGGAAGCGGCAAAAATCCGCCCGCACACACCGTCTGAACACCGACCACGCCATTACGATTACACAAACCGAAAACCGCCATCGGCGGAAAATCACACAAAATACCGCCCGCCAACGTCCGAGTCGGAGTCAAACCGCCCGCCACGGACGGAAACACGCACGACAACACAAAACCGCCCGCCCTCACGGCCGACACACCGCACGTGAAATTACGATCGCACCGCCATGAGCGCGGGAAAACCACAAATATACCGCTCGCTAGCGCAAACAACGCCGATGAGAATCGACACGGCAGAAGCCATGGCGCCCACGTACCTGCACAGAAACCATCCGCTCACAAAACCAATAGCACACAACATGGCCAACAAGTCCACACAGCAAGGCACGCACAAATACACAAGCACAGTACACATCCCGAAAACACCCCCGGACAAACAAAAAATACAAAGGCCAGAACCCCAGACACAACACACCTGAAAACAACAGACCATGAGGACACACCCACATAGGTGAGTACAAAAGCAGCACTCCCACAGACCACAACCCCTTGCTACATTGCAAACCAGAGAGGAGAGGAGAGGACACAGTGACACAGCAAGGACAGCAGCACACCACAGAAACGCACACATCACAACCACCACCACCACCACCACCAAACACCTGCACCACAAACCCCTGCACATTACACAACACACACCGCACCAGCACCACAAACACCATGGCACCACAAAGGATGCCCAAGTACACGCCCATTGAGCTGACGGTCATGGTCGACGAGATCATCAAGGTGTACCCACAAATCTATGGGAACATGGTCCAGCACACACCACTAGCCACCAGAAACAGAATGTGGAACCGGATCGTAGACCAGGTCAATGCAGTCGGGACCCTGCCCAGGAACAGAGGAGAAATAAACAAACGTTGGAATGACGTAAAGAGCCTGGTCAAGAAGAAGGAGGGCAAAAACAGAGAGCTGGCTGCCGTCACTGGCGGAGGGAATCCCGCGCTCTTCAAGACCTTCAAAGCGTGGGAGGAGAAGGTGCGAGTCATAATACATCCGGAGATCCTCGCCGGATTAGCAGGGGGAGTGGAGGCTGGTAAGTACAAACTAATGTATACCAGCACACCGCTATGTACTCACATGCACTACCACCATGCCACAGCTCCCAGGGACAAACACCCCCATGTCCAGCACACAATACACAACACATCACACACACATGCAACAGACACCACCACACACAGCCCAAACCGAACAACTGTAACATACGTGGGGACATGTGTACACTCAGCCAGCCACGTAACCACCAACAGGTCCCCAAATATGCCAGAAGCGCCACAACGAGCACCCACCACACCCATGTGTCCGCCACAGCTGCACTAACCGACAAGTAACAGGTAAGTGGCAGGAACACAAAGTGCAGTGGGTGGGACGGTGGACAGCCCAAGTACAACACACACCAGGCCCCTAGTCCCACAGCACAGCAAGGAGGAGCATCCCCCACACCCCACAGCCACGTGTCAGCCACCGCAGTGCACAACGACAGCCGAAAGGCAGACATCACGGTCCACAGCAATCAGTGTCAGTGGGTGTCCAGCCACCCCCACGACCCACAACACCCCCCCACCCCCACAGACCTGCAACATGGAGCACCCCCGCTTAGAGCCATGTGGCATCCAGTACAGTGCACGCACGAACAACTTGCAGGTGGGAAACTGGACAGGGCTGGATTACTGGAGGCATGAGGACCATAACACGACCAACACATGGGACATGTCACGTAGCAGACGAACACGCAGCACCGCCCACCGTCACGAACAAGTGAACAATGTGCACACGGACATGAACAACAGACTCACACCCCACATGACCCATCACAGACATAGCAACACCCAAGGAGCCACGTCTGCATGCACAAGCCACACTGAATATAGTACCACACGGCAGCCACTGTGCAACTCATCACACACAACCGAAACACCATTGAAGTCCTGTCCATGTAGCCCCTACTGCCTGTCAACCACACACCCCACAACTACGCCTATGTAAGACAAACAACACTAGACGCAACAGAGCGGAACAACATAAATGCACACGAACACCACTGAACCCATCAAACACACAGACACACCATGCACATACAACATACCATCCATCCCATCCGTCAGCCCCAGTCTCATGAAAGGCATGTCATCCGCACAGCTGCCACACATACAGCAGTCATGCTAAGATACATGCCCATGACCAACCATGTGCCAGAAGTCAATGAAGCGCACGACACACTGTGAGCAACAACACACAACATGGGCCACACCCCCCCCCAGCACTGCAGTGATGCACATGGCACAGGGCAGCACGCACACCAAGGAGATGGGACAACTGCAATACGTTGGCTGGCACACAACCATCACTCACTCATAACGATGCGTCCAATGCCATGTCCAGTAATCACAACAGACAGCAAATATGCAGGCCATGTCAAGCATGCACACACCTCAAACCATGCACTGTCATGCTGCCTCAACACATGTCACGTTCGGCACCCATGGCTCACAGCATGTACCCCAAAAGCATATCCCCTCCCAAATGCGAATCTGGGGCATGGCCCCCATGTTGCCATATGCGTTCCTAAGTGTTCCATTTGAACCCCAAAAGCATATTCCCTCCCAAATGCGAATCTGGGGCATGGCCCCCATGTTGCCATATGCGTTCCTAAGCGTTCCATTTGAACCCCAAAAGCATATTCCCTCCCAAATGCGAATCTGGGGCATGGCCCCCATGTTGCCATATGCGTTCCTAAGCTGTCCCATTTGAACCCCAAAAGCATATCCCCTCCCAAATGCGAATCTGGGGCATGGCCCCCATGTTGCCATATGCGTTCCTAAGCGTTCCATTTGAACCCCAAAAGCATATTCCCTCCCAAATGCGAATCTGGGGCATGGCCCCCATGTTGCCATATGCGTTCCTAAGCGTTCCATTTGAACCCCAAAAGCATATCCCCTCCCAAATGCGAATCTGGGGCATGGCCCCCATGTTGCCATATGCGTTCCTAAGCGTTCCATTTGAACCCCAAAAGCATATTCCCTCCCAAATGCGAATCTGGGGCATGGCCCCCATGTTGCCATATGCGTTCCTAAGCGTTCCATTTGAACCCCAAAAGCATATTCCCTCCCAAATGCGAATCTGGGGCATGGCCCCCATGTTGCCATATGCGTTCCTAAGCGTCCCATCTGAACACCAAAAGCAAAGTACAAACCAGACCCAGGATGGGCCAGGAGCCCGCATACACCAGAGTCACAATAAGTAGGGGCACAGCAACACACCCATCGGCATGGCCAATCCGTCCCATGCCACATGTGCACAGCACACAGTCCCATTGCCAAGCACACACAACTACAGATGCTACAGCCACACACACGCCTCCGGGAAACCCATGTACGAGATTGCACGAACTGTTAATGTCAGACGACAAATACATACTTCGCCAGGTGCAACACAATAACAAATCTCATTCTCTCCACAGGTGACGAACTGCTGGATGCTGGGGATGGAGCCAGCAGCCAGCACAGCCAGCCTACAAGCCCCCAACGAGGACACACGGATCTGGAGGATCTGTCCTCCTCTTCGGACACGGACCACCAAGCAGGCCCATCTGGTGTGGCAGGGCCCAGCCGCTCCCCAGGACCCCTCCTACCCACCAACCCATCATCCAGGGCTGCTGAACATTCCCAGCCCCCTGCTGCCACTGTCGTTGCGGCCACACCCACGGTCATTGCGGCCACTACCACTGCCGCAACCGCCACCATCGCCGCACCGACCACCACCACCGCCACCACCACCACGTCTTCGCTGGCACCAGCCCCAGCGCAGGTGGTGGCCCGGCCGACTGGATCCACCCTGGGAGCCACAGCGAGGACCATGGTGAGCAATGTGGCTAGTGGGCAGGCCGGTGGCAGCAGGACTGGTAGGAGGAGCAGGGTCAGGGAAACGCCAGCCTCCCCTGGGAGCCATGCCCTGCCTCAAATGGCCAGAGTCCTTGGGGCCTATGAAGAGGCCCAAGGACAATGGGTCCGGTCTGCTTCAGACACGCGTGAGGTGCTGGGGGTGCTGAGGTCCATGGACGCCCGTATGGGCCAAATCGTGGACCTCATGGGCCAGCTGGTGGTGGCGGTGAGGTCACAGCCAGGGACAGCAGCTCCCCTCCGCCACCACCTGCCGGGGTGCAGGGTGGAGCAGCAGTGTCCAGTTCCCCTGCGTCCACAGCCAGTGAGCACACCTCAACCACCAGCATGTCGCAAGCAGGCACCCCCCTCGCAAACGTGGAAGGGGCCGTCCGAAGTGGAAACAGATCTCCCGGGAGGACTTCGCACGCTCCAAACGCAAGTGAGGCAGCCAGCCAGCCTTCCGCCAGCCTTCCTTGACCAGCCACTGCATTGACTTGGACTACGATCCCACTCCACACAGCCATCTGGATGGCATGTGTGTGTTGGACTATGGACATAGAACCAGTGGGTACACCCTGAGCATCACGCAGCCATGACCGACAGCTCATTGTCACTGCACGCACCACTTTTGTCATCACCTTACACACAATCACGTCACAGTTTGTAATAAATGCACCTTTTACACTAACTGCTGTTTGTGCCCTGTGTTTTATTTGTACGGAATACAACGGCCACCTTGGGCGGAAAGGCACCTGATGCGTGGCATGGCAATTGAATCCGGAGGGCCTGTAGGGACCTAGGGGTGGGAGACAGAACAGGAGCACATTCAATGAGTGTGTCACACACCCATCACACAGTACATGTCAACAACTACAAGCAATGTACACACATCGCACAGAGCAATAGGGCACAATGCCACAGCCACCAACAGTGGCATACTACCCTGGCCATGGAGCGTTGACACACAGCACGCAGTGAACAAACGGCCACCCTGACACAGCACACACACACACCTGCACAGATACAGCCACATCAGCCGTCGTACATGGACACTCACCGTCAAGTGAAGTAGCGGGCGATGAGCTGCTGCCGCACATTACCAGCTTCCTCCTCTCCGCTGTCCTCCTCACTCGAGCTGTCCTGGTCTGCGGGCTGGGGCCCTGGTTGATCTCCGTCATCCACGATGAGGGGGATCTGCTTCCGAATGGCCAGATTGTGCAGCATGCAGCACGCCACCACTATCCGGCACACCTGCTGTGGGGAGTACGCCAGCGCACCCTCGGTGCGGTCCAGGCACCTGAACCTGGACTTGAGGAGGCCAAAGGTACGCTCGACCACACGTCTGGTCCTCCCATGTGCCTCATTGTAGCGATCGTCTGCTGGGGTGCGAGGATTCCTCAATGGACTGAGCAGCCATGCCCCATTCGGGTACGCAGAGTCACCTGGGTGTGAGGGACACAGAGAACCGTTGCAATTCCAACTGGACAGGGGACAGCATCGCACAACCAGCACGCTACACCACTCCACATACTCACCGACAATACAGGCACGATCCTGTTGCATATTGGACATCAGTCGTGGCAAGATGCTGTTGCGCATTATGTGTGCGTCATGGGCCGAGCCTGGGAACTTTGCACACACGTGGGTGATCACCATGTCCGCAAGGCACACCACTTGCACATTCAGGGAGTGCGTGTGCTTCCTGTTGCGGTACAGGTGCTCAGTGGCCTGTGGTGGAACAAGGCCGACATGTGTGCAGTCAATGGCTCCAACGACGTGTGGGATTCTGCCAAGGGCATAGAATGCACCCTTCACTGCAGCCAATTCACGAGCCCTGGGGAAGCGGATGTACCTGTTTCGGTACAGCATCATGGCTGCCAGTACATCCCTCAGCACCTTGCTGAACATGGGCTGGGACATCCCTCCTCCAATGCCCACTGTGTGCTGGAATGACCCAGTGGCGAAGAAATGCATGGCGGCCATCACCTTAGCCGTGGGGGTGACAGCAGTCGGATACACCCTGCGGGGACGGAGATGGGGTTCTAACATGGCACACAGTCGATGCAGGGTTGGCCTGTCCAGCCGAAACTTCCTAATAACCTCTGTATCGTCCATGTCCGCCAGCAATTGGTATGGGCGGTCAATGTTCGGTCTCCGCCTAGGGACAATGGCAGAGGACACATGTCAAAGCAACACGACACATAGCAATTTCGCATACACATCACTGACATGACTGAGCAAGCACATGAGCCACAGCCCAGCTGTCAAGCTGGGACGGCACGGCCACAATACACTTACACAGGTCTCCCAACAATGGCAATGGCTAGTGATACAAACCACTGCCATGTGCATGCACATGGGGATCTAGGCCCCAATGACTTGCGGGGCGTGCTGATGGGGACTGACTGCATATCCGTCAAGCGGCAACGCCACGGCAACATGAATGTCTGCTGAGCATGGAACTGCTTCCGCGGCTGGATGAGTATGGCACACGACGACGACGATGTGGGCACAGGCTGAGCGGCCAAAACAAGTGGGACCTGTGGCACGAGGGGATATGAGACAGTAGTAGGTGTCAGCACTGCACCCTATGTACAGCACTGTACGGATCACACCTCCCGAAACATTGACAGGTGTCCACATTGACAGCCCCATGCCAAGACGGCTGTGTGCTTGCAGTCACATGTCACAGGTGAGAGGTTACATTGCACGTGCCAGGTGGCAGACGTACATAGTGGGAGCTGGCATGTGTGTGCATGTGTCTCCTGTTCAGGATCCACCAGATGGGCGCTGACTCTGTACTGACCATTGGACACAGCATGTTCCGTGGAAGGCTTGTGTGTGTGGGATGGTGGCACTGGATGTGCCTCCGTTGGGTGGGGGCCATGCACAGGGCGGGTACGTCGATGATTGCGCATTGTTGGTCACGGTGGGTGCACCAACTGAAGATGTGTTGCCCTGTGTTCAATTCCTATGTCCGCATGATGATGGACTGTAGATGTGGGCAGACTACACATTGGTCGATGTGCTGTCTATATGCATGTGCCTTCACACCAGGCACAGCTGCCCCTGCACATGTGACCCCTGCTGGACTCGCTGCTGGGTCTGTGGAGCTGATGCACCTTCTGCGCGTGGGGCGGACAGCTCTCCTCACTTCCCTCATTGCGCATGTCATGACTTTGCCGCAGGTGACATGGATCATGGAGGGCCCACATGTACGCGTGGGTAGGCTACACATGATTGTACACTGGTCGCCACCCCCAGTCAGTGTTTCGAATGGGAAGGTTGTCGTGCTGGTGGTATGTTCGATGTTGCGGATGGGCGGGCCTAGGTGCGGGCTTACATTCCGGACATGGGGGGTAGTTGGATTGGCGACTAGTTGCAGTACACACGGGACACGTCTCTTCCTTTCCACATCTGGGTCATCCCTTGTACTTACTGACAGTGATACAGTCATCTTCGCCCCAGCCCTCATGTCCTCCCCTCGCTCCCCCAATATGCATGCTCACCTGCGAGGCTAGCGCCTGCACAGGCAGCCCCAAGCTCGCACCAGAGAGGGCAAGGAGTGTATGTGTGGGTCCAGTTGCACGAGTGGGCTGTCTCAGGGTATGATGTGTGGCGGGACGCCGTCCACCTGCGTGGTGCCCCAAATGGAGACCCGGCCTGCATGGACTATGCATCACAGTCTTCGCCTTCCGGATCCGCCACCTGCGACACCCAGTGGCTGTGGCTGCCCTTGCGGCCAGGCCGCGTCCGTCTGTGGCTGATGGCCCACACATTCACTCTTTGGCCTCTCTGGGGAGGGCTCGGGGGTGGTGGCGCACGCGCTTGCACTTAGTCGCAATGGCATGTGGCGTGGTTGGTATGATGGGCAATGGATGGGATGGTGCGAGCCACCTCCCATGACGTCAGTGCTGCTCGTGCTGTGGTGCGTCCCCCTACACTTCCATTTGACTTGTGCCATGCTAGACGTTGAGGTTCTATTGCCTGCGTGATATGACCAGGAGGAGCGCGAGGAGACCTCTCACACACCATGCTCCACTGCCATCCCGTGCCCTGTATCGCCTGTGCGGATTGACTATGTTGGGGTTACACCTGGTCGACTGGGGCTGTGTGTGCCTTGTCAAGGGGCATGGCGGGCGCACAACAGGATCCAGCTTGTCCACAGAGGGTGGGCTGAGGTGCACCTGGTACCGCTTTGTACGTGTGCCCGGCTGCTGTGCACACACGTGTTCACTCCCCCGACAGGTGTCCTCTCACAATGCCCAGGGAAGCGGTGGTGTACTGTTCATGACCCTCCCGACACGGCGTGCTCCAACTTGGCATGTGCGCATCTACCCGTCGCACCCACCCACCTGAGCACTGCGTCCATACGACTTCACACGACACATGTGTGTCTTCCACAGTAGTGCTACTCATTTGCGTTGACATCCAATACCAGTGGACTACATGGTCATGTCACGACTGCAGTGTACTTCACATACTCTCATCCTCTCTCATTCGTACTTGTGAAATGAGTCAGCGGAGACAGTTTTGGTTTCAAACATTATATTGAGTCTTCTGTCCTCTGTGATGCAGTATAGTGGACACTACTGGCAGCGGAATACATGTTGAGGATATACTGAGCATGATTGCAAATGGGATAGGGTGTGGGGTTACATGTGATTGGCTGTTGCATGTGGGATGTGGGCTTCAGAGTGACATCTGCTTGGCCAAGGCTGTGCTAATGTACATTTACGTATAGCTGCGGAGCTGCGGACTTTGACACAGACGGTATACATGTAGCCTACCAGACCGCTTGGCATCATGGGCACAGTCCATCTCAGTTCCATGTGACAGGTTTGTTGCGGTTGTTCCTCATGCACGCGTGCATGTGAGATGACATCAGGGCATGTGCTTGCGTGCATGCAGCGGCGTGCCACTTGTTGTTGCACTGTGGTGGTTACTGGACATGTCACAGTCACTGGGGTCGTGTTGTTGTTGTATGCACTTGTCGTCCATGCAAAGGTCCTGGTATGGGATTCCCGGGCGGGGGTGGGAGGGGTGCAGCACCCACAGACTCCAGGCGACCTATTCATGTCCACTGAGCGGTGTGTGTGTCCATGGGCGCTGGATCCATGTCGTGTCCTGGTTGTTCGTGCAGTTCCGTCCATGTGGGTGCGATACACAGAGCCCATGCCACTGCCTCCCACGATGCATGCAGTGTTCCTGGATGTGATGGGGAACAGTGTGCATGTCCCGGTCATATCCGATGTCATGGCGATGTCGTTGATGGTGTGGTTACAGTTGCCGGTCGTTTGGTATGGCTGTTGTGGTGGTGACTGGCCAGTCCGTGCGGAAGCTAAGCATGGGTGCGGGGTTGGACATCATAGGTCAATCGGGGAACCTGCGTTGTGGTCCGACGAATTTACAGGTTGTCAGGTATGCGATGCCGTCCAGCAGGGCTTCCATGTCATTGGTGGTGTACATGTTTGCCAGCCAATGTAGCGGATGGTGGCTGTCAAGGTGTTGTTCGTAAGTTGTCCCTTGGAGGACCATGATGGGGCATGCTGGGTGACATTCGATGTAGCTGTTCTCGATGATCCGTCGTGTGGAGGCACAGTGGTCCCATTTCAGTGCGGGTGCGATGTTGGCCACATACGCCATGCCCCCATAGGCAGAGCAGGCCCTGTCGTGTGCGTCCAGAGGGAGGAGTAGTGGTAGCAGGTCCGCCTTCAGACATGCCGGGTTGGAGAGGCATATCTCCACGGGATGCTGGTAGGGACACCTCCGACAGTAGAAGATGGGCATGACGCAGCTGAACAATGTGATGCGGTAAGTCAGTCGGTAACTTACGTTCAGCAGGGACAGGAGATCGCATCCCAATGTATGAAACAGGTTGGTTTTGTACAGCTTGAGCTGTTCGGCGTAGTTGGGTAGGTGTGTTGCGGTTGCCATTTCGCAGCGGTGCGTTGTGGTGGCGTGCTCCGGCTGTGTGTGCAGTCTGCAATGTGCACGCTCCGAGGTTGCTGTGAGCTCTGTGTAGTCGTAGGGAGACAGGACTTGTGTTCTGTTGGCTTGTTTGGAGGACACGGGCCCTCTTCCCACATGCTTCTCAGACAGTTCAAGGTCAGTGATGTGTGACTCCTTCCAATTAACTTGCATGTGGCCGACATGGGGGAGTGTTTTCTTCTTTCTTCCCCGTCCGTTGTGTGCTTCTGTGATATGCGCTATCTGCCCTGTGGTCGGTCTCCTCGGCATGCCTGTGTTGGTCTATTCTTGGACAATGGCTGTATTCACCGGCTTCTGTCGTAGGGCTGTGGTTTCGGAGTTGGAATGGAAGGTCATTCAGTGCTGTCTGCTCTCCCTTGTGTGGGCGGCAGGCTGCCTTTCCGCTCTGCGTTGGGCCTTGTGTGTGAATGTTATTCTTGGGCCACCTGTTGTCGGTCCCCGGGCTCTTTGGTGTTCCGTTTTATATGTCTTGTTCATATGTGCAGGGTGGTATGGGTGTTTCAGTGTGGTACTGGCGTTCCTCTTCCCGAAGGGGCCCTGCTTCTCCTAGTTGGTGTTGCCGCCGCTGTGTGCTACGCCATGTTTGTTACACTGGGGTGTGTCCTGCTGTTGCGTGACTTCACTGACATGTGTGCGTCGGTTGTGTGGCGTTGGGTGTTGTCCGTGAATTGGGCGTTGGGGACATGTCTGTGGCAGGCCTGTCACGTGTCATGTGCGTTCGGGGTGGGGCTGATGTGTGTGCTGCTTGGTTGTGTCCCTGTGTCTGTGTGCGACGCATGCATGGCGCTGCGGTTGGCCTCTGCGTTGTGCGCATGTGTGGCGGCGTCATCGCCGCTATGGGGCCGTGACGGGGTGGTTGGTTCCTAGTCCCAGGTGGTGTGTACACATGTGTTACGCGATGTTACGATTTGGCCTGTGTGTCATATGTGGATGCAATGGTGGATGTGTAGTGTACACGCGCTGGTGGGGGTTGTCCGCTTTTCCGCCCTTGCACTGTGTGCGCTGTTTGCGTGCACTTGTTGTGTGTGTGCCTACCTGCGTCTCCGCGGTACGTTGCGTCCTTGGTGGTGCATCAGCAGGAGCATGGGGAGGGCCTGCAGTGCTGGATTCATGCTCGGGGAGCCGCTTCTTCGTTGTCCGTGCTCGGCGTCCGTGTTACCGCTTCGGTTTGTCGTACGGTATCTCTTGGCCGTGGGAGCCGTTTGTTTGCGGCATCGTAATTTATGCGCCGGGCTGTACGTGTTTCGCCGGACGGTGTGTGTCAGTTAGCTGCGCCGCTACGTGTACGGGCGCACTTTGATGGCGGACGGTGTTGCTGGCTTGCCGGCGGTGTTTGGCCTACTTTTCGCATCGTAATTGGGCGGGCGTGTGGACTGCTGCGTGCCGGCGGTAACTGGTGGTTTTTGCATCCGCCAGCACGGCGGTTGTGCTTCCGCCCGCCATCGTAATGGCCCCTTAGTTTAGAGGGTTATAGAATTATAGGAATATTAATTTACTTATAATTAAACATTGTCCGTACCCTATTGCGTAATAAAATTAATCTACGTTAATAAACTAAGAATTATACAAAATTATTTTATATATAATATATAATAACTTCTATAATGATTATCATATATATTATGGTATTAAAATCAGACTGTATAGGTTTATAAATTCATAAAATTACTTAAGGGCCCATTACGATGGCGGGCGGAAGCACAACCGCCGTGCTGGCGGATGCAAAAACCACCAGTTACCGCCGGCACGCAGCAGTCCACACGCCCGCCCAATTACGATGCGAAAAGCAGGCCAAACACCGCCGGCAAGCCAGCAACACCGTCCGCCATCAAAGTGCGCCCGCACACGTAGCGGCGCAGCACAACTGACACACACCGTCCGACGAAACACGTCCCGCCCGGCGCATAAATTACGATGCCGCAAACAAACGGCTCCCACGGCAAAGAGACACCGCACGTGAAAGAGAGGCGGAAACACGGACGCAGAGCACGGACAACGAAGAAGCGGCACCCCGGGCATGAATCCAGCACTGCAGGCCCTTCCCATGCTTCTGCTGATGCACCACCAAGGACGCAACGTACCGCGGAGACGCAGGTAGGCACACACACAACAAGTGCACGCAAACAGCGCACACAGTGCAAGGGCGGATAAAGCGGACAACCCCCCACCAGCGCGTGCACACTACACATCCACCATTGCATCCACATATGACACACAGGCCAAATCCTAACATCGCGGAACACATGTGTACACACCACCTGGGACTAGGAACCAACCACCCCGTCACGGCCCCAAAGCGCCGATGACGCCGCCACACATGCGCACAACGCAGAGGCCAACCGCAGCGCCATGCATGCGTCGCACACAGACACAGGGACACAACCAAGCAGCACACACATCAGCCCCACCCCGAACGCACATGACACGTGACAGGCCGGCCACAGACATGTCCCCAACGCCCAATTCACGGACAACACCCAACGCCACACAACCGACGCACACATGTCAGTGAAGTCACGCAACAGCAGGACACACCCCAGTGTAACAAACATGGCGAAGCACACAGCGGCGGCAACACCAACTAGGAGAAGCAGGGCCCCTTCGGGAAGAGGAACGCCAGTACCACACTGAAAAACCCATACCACCCTGCACATATGAACAAGACACATGAAACGGAACACCAAAGAGCCCGGGGACCGACAACAGGTGGCCCAAGAATTACATCCACACACAAGGCCCAACGCAGAGCGGAAAGGCAGCCTGCCGCCCACACAAGGGAGAGCAGACAGCACTGAATGACCTTCCATTCCAACACCGAAACCACAGCCCTACGACAGAAGCCGGTGAATACAGCCATTGTCCAAGAATAGACCAACACAGGCATGCCGAGGAGACCGACCACAGGGCAGATAGCGCATATCACAGAAGCACACAACGGACGGGGAAGAAAGAAGAAAACACTCCCCCATGTCGGCCACATGCAAGTTAATTGGAAGGAGTCACACAGCACCGACCTTGAACTGTCTGAGAAGCATGTGGGAAGAGGGCCCGTGTCCTCCAAACAAGCCAACAGAACACAAGTCCTGTCTCCCCACGACTACACAGAGCTCACAGCAACCCCGGAGCGTGCACATTGCAGACTGCACACACAGCCGGAGCACGCCACCTCTACGAACCGCTGCGAAATGGCAACCGCAACACACCTACCCAACTACGCCGAAGAGCTCAAGCTGTACCAAACCAGCACGATACATACATTGGGATGCGATCTCCTGTCCCTGCTGAACGTAAGTTACCGACTGACTTACCGCATCACATTGTTCAGCTGCGTCATGCCCGTCTTCTACTGTCGGAGGTGTCCCTACCAGCATCCCGTCGAGATATGCCTCTCCAACCCGGCATGTCTGAAGGCGGACCTGCTACCACTACTCCTCCCTCTGGACGCACACGACAGGGCCTGCTCTGCCTATGGGGGCATGGCGTATGTGGCCAACATCGCACGCGCACTGAAATGGAACCACTGTGCCTCCACACGACGGATCATCGAGAACAGCTACATCGAATGTCACCCAGCATGCCCCATCATGGTCCTCCAAGGGACAACCTACGAACAACACCTTGACAGCCACCATCCGCTTCATTGGCTGGCAAACATGTACACCACCAATGACATGGAAGCCCTGCTGGACGGCATCGCATACCTGACAACCTGTAAATACGTCGGACCACAACGCAGGTTCCCCGAGTGACCTATGAAGTCCAACCCCGCACCCATGCTCAGCTTCCGCACGGACTGGCCAGTCACCACCACAACAGCCATACCAAACGACCGGCAACTGTAACCACACCATCAACGACATCGCCATGACATCGGATATGACCGGGACATGCACACTGTTCCCCATCACATCCAGGAACACCGCATGCATCGTGGGAGGCAGTGGCATGGGCTCTGTGCATCGCACCCACATGGACGGAACTGCACGAACAACCAGGACACGACATGGATCCAGCGCACATGGACACACACACCGCTCAGTGGACATGAATAGGTCGCCTGGAGTCTGTGGGTGCTGCACCCCTCCCACCCCCGCCCCGGGAATCCCATACCAGGACCTTTGCATGGACGACAAGTGCATACAACAACAACACGACCCCAGTGACTGTGACATGTCCAGTAACCACCACAGTGCAACAACAAGTGGCACGCCGCTGCATGCACGCAAGCACATGCCCTGATGTCATCTCACATGCACGCGTGCATGAGGAACAACCGCAGCAAACCTGTCACATGGAACTGAGATGGACTGTGCCCATGATGCCGAGCGGTCTGGTAGGCTACATGTATACCGTCTGTGTCAAAGTCCGCAGCTCCGCAGCCATACGTAAATGTACATTAGCACAGCCTTGGCCAAGCAGATGTAACCCCACACCCTATCCCATTTGTAATCATGCTCAGTATATCCTCAACATGTATTCCGCTGCCAGTAGTGTCCACTATACTGCATCACAGAGGACAGAAGACTCAATATAATGTTTGAAACCAGAACTGTCTCCGCTGACTCATTTCACAAGTACGAATGAGAGAGGATGAGAGTATGTGAAGTACACGGCAGTCGTGACATGACCATGTAGTCCACTGGTATTGGATGTCAACGCAAATGAGTAGCACTACTGTGGAAGACACACATGTGTCGTGTGAAGTCGTATGGACGCAGTGCTCAGGTGGGTGGGTGCGACGGGTAGATGCGCACATGCCAAGTTGGAGCACGCCGTGTTGGGAGGGGTCATGAACAGTACACCACCGCTTCCCTGGGCATTGTGAGAGGACACCTGTCGGGGGAGTGAACACGTGTGTGCACAGCAGCCGGGCACACGTACAAAGCGGTACCAGGCGCACCTCAGCCCACCCTCTGTGGACAAGCTGGATCCTGTTGTGCGCCCGCCATGCCCCTTGACAAGGCACACACAGCCCCAGTCGACCAGGTGTAACCCCAACATAGTCAATCCGCACAGGCGATACAGGGCACGGGATGGCAGTGGAGCATGGTGTGTGAGAGGTCTCCTCGCGCTCCTCCTGGTCATATCACGCAGGCAATAGAACCTCAACGTCCAGCATGGCAAAAAGTCAAATGGAAGTGTAGGGGGGACGCACCACAGCACGAGCAGCACTGACGTCACGGGAGGTGGCTCGCACCATCCCATCCATTGCCCATCATACCAACCACGCCACATGCCATTGCGACTAAGTGCAAGCGCGTGCGCCACCACCCCTGAGCCCTCCCCAGAGAGGCCAAAGAGTGAATGTGTGGGCCATCAGCCACAGACGGACGCGGCATGGCCGCAAGGGCAGCCACAGCCACTGGGTGTCGCAGGTGGCGGATCCGGAAGGCGAAGACTGTGATGCATAGTCCATGCAGGCCGGGTCTCCATTTGGGGCACCACGCAGGTGGACGGCGTCCCGCCACACATCATACCCTGAGACAGCCCACTCGTGCAACTGGACCCACACATGCACTCCTTGCCCTCTCTGGTGCGAGCTTGGGGCTGCCTGTGCAAGCGCTAGCCTCGCAGGTGAGCATGCATATTGGGGGGGCTAGGGGAGGACATGAGGGCTGGGGCGAAGATGACTGTATCACTGTCAGTTAGTACAAGGGATGACCCAGATGTGGAAAGGAAGAGACGTGTCCCGTGTGTACTGCAACTAGTCGCCAATCCAACTACCCCCCCATGTCCGGAATGTAAGCCCGCACCTAGGCCCGCCCATCCGCCACATCGAACATACCACCAGCACGACAACCTTCCCATTCGAAACACTGACTGGGGGTGGCGACCAGTGAACAATCATGTGTAGCCTACCCACGCGTACATGTGGGCCCTCCATGATCCATGTCACCTGCGGCAAAGACATGACATGCGCAATGAGGGAAGTGAGGAGAGCTGTCCGCCCCACGCGCAGAAGGTGCATCAGCTCCACAGACCCAGCAGCGAGTCCAGCAGGGGTCACATGTGCAGGGGCAGCTGTGCCTGGTGTGAAGGCACATGCATATGGACAGCACATCGACCAATGTGTAGTCTGCCCACATCCACAGTCCATCATCATGCGGACATAGGAATTGAACACAGGGCAACACATCTTAGCTGGTGCACCCACCGTGACCAACAATGCGCAATCATCGACGTACCCGCCCTGTGCATGGCCCCCCACCCAACGGAGGCACATCCAGTGCCACCATCCCACACACACAAGCCTTCCACGGAACATGCTGTGTCCAATGGTCAGTACAGAGTCAGCGCCCATCTGGTGGATCCTGAACAGGAGACACATGCACACACATGCCAGCTCCCACTATGTACGACTGCCACCTGGCACGTGCAATGTAACCTCTCACCTGTGACGTGTGACTGCAAGCACACAGCCGTCTTGGCATGGGGCTGTCAATGTGGACACCAGTCAATGTTTCGGGAGCTGTGATCCGTACAGTGCTGTACATAGGGTGCAGTGCTGACACCTACTACTGTCTCATATCCCCTCGTGCCACAGGTCCCACTTGTATTGGCCGCTCAGCCCGTGCCCACATCGTCGTCGTCGTGTGCCATACTCATCCAGCCTCGGAAGCAGTACCATGCTCAGCAGACACTCATGTTGCCGTGGCGTTGCCGCTTGACGAATATGCAGTCAGTCCCCATCAGCACGCCCCGCAAGTCATTGGGGCCTAGATCCCCATGTGCATGCACATGGCAGTGGTATGTCTCACTTGCCATTGCCATTGTTGGGAGACCTGTGTAAGTGTATTGTGGCCGTGCCGTCCCAGCTTGACAGCTGGGCTGTGGCTCATGTGCTTGCTCAGTCATGTCAGTGATGTGTATGCGAAATTGCTATGTGCCGTGTTGCTTTGACATGTGTCCTCTGCCATTTAACCCAGGCGGAGACCGAACATTGACCGCCCATACCAATTGCTGGCGGACATGGACGATACAGAGGTAATCAGGAAGTTTCGGCTGGACAGGCCAACTCTGCATCGACTGTGTGCCATGTTAGAGCCCCATCTCCGTCCCCGCAGGGTGTATCCGACTGCTGTCACCCCCACGGCTAAGGTGATGGCCGCCATGCATTTCTTCGCCACTGGGTCATTCCAGCACACAGTGGGCAGTGGAGGAGGGATGTCCCAGCCCATGTTCAGCAAGGTGCTGAGGGATGTACTGGCAGCCATGATGCTGTACCGGAACAGGTACATCAGATTCCCCAGGGCTCGTGAATTGGCGGCAGTGAAGGGTGCATTCTATGCCCTTGGCAGAATCCCACACGTCGTGGGAGCCATTGACTGCACTCATGTTGGCCTTGTTCCACCACAGGCCACTGAGCACCTGTACCGCAACAGGAAGCACACGCACTCCCTGAATGTGCAAGTGGTGTGCCTTGCGGACATGGTGATCACCCACGTGTGTGCAAAGTTTCCAGGCTCGGCCCATGACGCACACATAATGCGCAACAGCATCTTGCCACGACTGATGGCCAATCTGCAACAGGATCGTGGCTGTATTGTCGGTGAGTATGTGGAGTGGTGTAGCGTGCTGGTTGTGCGATGCTGTCCCCTGTCCAGTTGGAATAGCAACGGTTCTCTGTGTCCCTCACACCCAGGTGACTCTGCGTATCCGAATGGGGCATGGCTGCTCAGTCCATTGAGGAATCCTCGCACCCCAGCAGACGATCGATACAATGAGGCACATGGGAGGACCAGACGTGTGGTCGAGCGTACCTTTGGCCTCCTCAAGTCCAGGTTCAGGTGCCTGGACCGCACCGGGGGTGCACTGGCGTACTCCCCACAGAAGGTGTGCCAGATAGTGGTGGCGTGCTGCATGCTGCACAATCTGGCCATTCGGAAGCAGATCCCCCTCATTGTGGATGACGGAGATCAACCAGGGCCCCAGCCCGCAGACCAGGACAGCTCGAGTGAGGTGGACAGCGGAGAGGAGGAAGCTGGGAATGTGCGCCAGCAGCTCATCGCCCGCTACTTCACTTGACGGTGAGTGTCCATGTACGACGGATGATGTGTCTGTATCTATGCAGGTGTGTGTGTGCTGTGTCAGGGTGGCCGTATGTTCACTGCGTGCAGTGTGTCAACGCTCCATGGCCAGGGTAGTATGCCACTGTTGGTGACTGTGGCATTGTGCCCTATTGCTCTGTGCGATGTGTGTACATTGCTTGTAGTTGTTGACATGTACTGTGTGATGGGTGTGTGACACACTCATTGAATGTGCTCCTGTTCTGTCTCCCACCCCTAGGTCCCTACAGGCCCTCCGGATTCCATTTCCATGCCACGCATCAGGTGCCTTTCCGCCCAAGGTGGCCGTTGTATTCCGTACAATAAAGACACAGGGCACAAACAGCAGTTAGTGAAAAAGGTGCATTTATTACAAACTGTGACATGTGATTGTGTGTAAGGTGATGACAAAAGTGGTGCGTGCAGTGACAATGAGCTGTCGGTCATGGCTGCGTGATGATCAGGGTGTACCCACTGGTTCTATGTCCATAGTCCAACACACACATGCCATCCAGATGGCTGTGTGGAGTGGGATCGTAGAGCAAGTCAATGCAGTGGCTGGTCAAGGAAGGCTGGCGGAAGGCTGGCTGGCTGCCTCACTTGCGACTGGAGCGTGCGAAGTCCTCCCGGGAGATCTGTTTCCTCTTCGGACGGCCCCTTCCACGTTTGGGAGGGGGGTGTGTGGTGGCGACCTGCTGGTGGTGGGTGAGGTGTGCTCACTGGCTGTGGACGCAGGGGAAGTGGACACTGCTGCCCGAGCCTGCGCCCTAGCAGGTGGTGGCGGAGGTGGTGTTGCTGGCCTTGCCTGTGACCCCACCGCCACCACCAGCTGGCCCATGAGGTCCACGAGTTGGTCCATACGGGACACGAATTGGCCCATATGGGCGTCCATGGACCTCAGCACCCCCAGCACCTCCCGCGTGTCAGTAGCAGACCTGGCCCATTGTCCTTGGGCCTCTTCATAGGCCCCAAGGACTCTGGCCATTTGAGGCAGGGCATGGCTCCCAGGGGAGGCTGGCGTTTCCCTGACCCTGCTCCTCCTACCAGTCCTGCTGCCACCGGCCCTGCCCACTAGCCACATTGCTCACCACGGTCCTCGCTGTGGCTCCCAGGGTGGATCCAGTCGGCCGGGCCACCACCTGCGCTGGGGCTGGTGCCAGCGAAGACGTGGTGGTGGTGGAGGCGGTGGTGGTCGGTGCGGCGATGGTGGCGGTTGCGGCAGTGGTAGTGGCCGCAATGACCGTGGGTGTGGCCGCAACGACAGTGGCAGCAGGGGACTGGGACTGTTCAGCATCCCTGGATGATGGGTTGGTGGGTAGGAGGGGTCCTGGGGAGCGGCTGGGCCCTGCCACGCCAGATGGGCCAGCTTGGTGGTCCGTGTCCGAAGAGGTGGACAGATCCTCCAGATCCGTGTGTCCTCGTTGGGGGCTTGTAGGCTGGCTGTGCTGGCTGCTGTCTCCATCCCCAGCGTCCAGCAGTTCGTCACCTGTGGAGAGAATGAGATTTGTTATTGTGTTGCACCTGGCGAAGTATGTATTAGTCGTCTGACATTGGCAGTTCGTGCAATCTCGTACATGGGTTTCCCGGAGGCGAGTGTGTGGCTGTGGCATCTGTAGGTGTGTGTGCTAGGCAATGGGACTGTGTGCTGTGCACATGTGGCATGGGACGGATTGGCCATGCCGATGGGTGTGTTGCTTTGCCCCTACTCATTGTGACTCTGGTGTATGCGGGCTCCTGGCCCATCCTGGGTCTGGTTTGTACTTTGCTTTTGGAGTTCAAATGGAACGCTTAGGAACGCATATGGCAACATGGGGGCCATGCCCCAGATTCGCATTTGGGAGGGAATATGCTTTTGGGGTTCAAATGGAACGCTTAGGAACGCATATGGCAACATGGGGGCCATGCCCCAGATTCGCATTTGGGAGGGAATATGCTTTTGGGGTTCAAATGGAACGCTTAGGAACGCATATGGCAACATGGGGGCCATGCCCCAGATTCGCATTTGGGAGGGAATATGCTTTTGGGGTTCAAATGGAACGCTTAGGAACGCATATGGCAACATGGGGGCCATGCCCCAGATTCGCATTTGGGAGGGTATATGCTTTTGGGGTACATGCTGTGAGCCATGGGTGCCGAACGTGACATGTGTTGTGGCAGCATGACAGTGCATGGTCTGAGGTGTGTGCATGCCTGACATGCCCTGCATATTTGCTGTCTGTTGTGGTTACTGGACATGGCATTGGACGCATCGTTATGAGTGAGTGATAGTTGTGTGCCAGCCAACGTATTGCAGTTGTCCCATCTCCTTGGTGTGCGTGCTGCCCTGTGCCATGTGCATCACTGCAGTGCTCGGGGGGGTGTGGCCCATGTTGTGTGTTGTTGCTCACAGTGTGTCGTGCGCTTAATTGACTTCTGGCACATGGTTGGTCATGGGCATGTGTCTTAGCGTGACTGCTGTATGTGTGGCAGCTGTGCGGATGACATGCCTTTCATGAGACTGGGGCTGACGGATGGGATGGATGGTATGTTGTATGTGCATGGTGTGTCTGTGTGTTTGATGGGTTCAGTGGTGTTCGTGTGCATTTCTGTTGTTCCGCTCTGTTGCGTCTAGTGTTGTTTGTCTTACATAGGCGTAGTTGTGGGGTGTGTGGTTGACAGGCAGTAGGGGCTACATGGACAGGACTTCAATGGTGTTTCGGTTGTGTGTGATGAGTTGCACAGTGGCTGCCGTGTGGGACTATATTCAGTGTGGCTTGTGCATGCAGACGTGGCTCCTTGGGTGTTGCTATGTCTGTGATGGGTCATGTGGGGTGTGAGTCTGCTGTTCATGTCCGTGTGCACATTGTTCACTTGTTCGTGACGGTGGGCGGTGCTGCGTGTTCGTGTGCTACGTGACATGTCCCATGTGTTGGTGGTGTTATGGTCCTCATGCCTCCAGTAATCCAGCCCTGTCCAGTTTCCCACCTGCAAGTTGTTCGTGCGTGCACTGTACTGGATGCCACATGGCTCTTAGCGGGGGTGCTCCATGTTGCAGGTCTGTGGGGGTGGGGGGGTGTAGTGGGTCGTGGGGGTGGCTGTACACCCACTGACACCGATTGCTGTGGACCGTGATGTCTGCCTTTCGGCTGTCGTTGTGCACTGCGGTGGCTGACACGTGGGTGTGGGGTGTGGGGGATGCTCCTCCTTGCTGTGCTGTGGGACTGGGGCCTGGTGTGTGTTGTACTTGGGCTGTCCACCGTCCCACCCACTGCACTTTGTGTTCCTGCCACTTACCTGTTACTTGTCGGTTGGTGCAGCTGTGCCTGACACATGGGTGTGGGGAGTGCTCCACCTTGCTGGTCTGTGGGAGTGGGGGCCTGGTGGGTGTTGTACTTCAGCTGTCCCCCTCCGACCCACTGCACTTTGTGTTCCTGCCACTTACCTGTTACTTGTCGGTTGGTGCAGCTGTGCCTGACACATGGGTGTGGGGAGTGCTCCACCTTGCTGGTCTGTGGGAGTGGGGGCCTGGTGGGTGTTGTACTTCAGCTGTCCCCCTCCGACCCACTGCACTTTGTGTTCCTGCCACTTACCTGTTACTTGTCAGTTGGTGCAGCTGTGGCGGACACATGGGTGTGGTGGGTGCTCGTTGTGGCGCTTCTGGCATATTTGGGGACCTGTTGGTGGTTACGTGGCTGGCTTAGTGTACACATGTCCCCACGCATCTTACAGTTGTTCGGTTTGGCCTGTGTGTGGTAGTGTCTGTTGCATGTGCGTGTGATGTGTTGTGTATTGTGTGCTGGACATGGGGGTGTTTGTCCCTGGGAGCTGTGGCATGGTGGTTGCGCATGTGTGTACATAGCGGTGTGCTGGTATACATTAGTTTGTACTTACCAGCCTCCACTCCCCCTGCTAATCCGGCGAGGATCTCCGGATGGATTACGACTCGCACCTTCTCCTCCCACGCTTTGAAGGTCTTAAAGAGCGCGGGATTCCCTCCGCCAGTGACGGCAGCCAGCTCTCTGTTTTTGCCCTCCTTCTTCTTGACCAGGCTCTTTACGTCATTCCAACGTTTGTTTATCTCGGTTCTGTTCCTGGGCAGGGTCCCGACTGCATTGACCTGGTCTACGATCCGGGTCCACATTCTGTTTCTGGTGGCTAGTGGTGTGTGCTGGACCATGTTCCCATAGATTTGTGGGTACACCTTGATGATCTCGTCGACCATGACCGTCAGCTCCATGGGCGTGAACTTGGGCATCCTTTGTGGTGCCATGGTGTTTGTGGTGCTGGTGCGGTGTGTGTTGTGTAATGTGCAGGGGGTTTGTGGTGCCGGTGTTTGGTGGTGGTGGTGGTGGTGGTGGTTGTGATGTGTGCGTTTCTGTGGTGTGCTGCTGTCCTTGCTGTGTCACTGTGTCCTCTCCTCTCCTCTCTGGTTTGCAATGTAGCAAGGGGTTGTGGTCTGTGGGAGTGCTGCTTTTGTACTCACCTATGTGGGTGTGTCCTCATGGTCTGTTGTTTTCAGGTGTGTTGTGTCTGGGGTTCTGGCCTTTGTATTTTTTGTTTGTCCGGGGGTGTTTTCGGGATGTGTACTGTGCTTGTGTATTTGTGCGTGCCTTGCTGTGTGGACTTGTTGGCCATGTTGTGTGCTATTGGTTTTGTGTGCGGATGGTTTCTGTGCAGGTACGTGGGCGCCATGGCTTCTGCCGTGTCGATTCTCATCGGCGTTGTTTGCGCTGGCGGGCGGTATATTTGTTGTTTTTCCGCGCTCATGGCGGTGCGATCGTAATTTCACGTGCGGTGTGTCGGCCGTGAGGGCGGGCGGTTTTGTGTTGTCGTGCGTGTTTCCGTCCGTGGCGGGCGGTTTGACTCCGACTCGGACGATGGCGGGCGGTATTTTGTATGATTTTTCCGCCGATGGCGGTTTTCAGTTTGTGTACTCATAATGGCGTGGTCGGTGTTCAGGCGGTGTGTGCGGGCGGATTTTTGCCGCTTCCATGCCTGGCGGATTTTTTACGCCGGGTATCGTAATGTGCCCTTAGTGTTTTATAATAACTATTGTTTAATAATTTCTGCGTATATTAGTTCCGTAGCGGGTTGTGGGTTTATAGGGGAATAGGGTGGGAAGTAATTTAATTTAAATTATAAAAATTCATAATTTATTAATTAATAATTTATTCTTTAATAATTACTATTGTTAATTAAGTTAATTAATGTATTATTAAATATATAAAAAGTGAATAATAATCCTTTTTAATTAATTGATAATTATGTAAATTGTTTATTTTTTTTATTAATTAGTAATTAATTACATATTAATTATTAAAAATTAATTTATTAATATGTTAATTGTGTACATTTTTTAGTAGGGTGTTCAGTGTTGATAGGGGAGTAGGGTGGGAATTAAGTTAAATTTAATTCAAATTTTAATAATTTTTAAATATTATTTATTCAAAGTTATTTTATAGTGTTAATTGTGTTAATTAATTTAGATATGATGGTTATTAATTTCATTGTTAATTGTAATTAGCTAATTAATTAAATGTTAATTAATTATGTTGATTCATTAATATTTTACACTATTGGAGGTGACGTTTATAGGGGAAAATGTTGGAAGGTAAATATATTTGTATTAATTAATTATTTGTTAATTAATTTTAATTATATTGTAGGAGTGGGTCTACTCAATTATTCCCCTACGCTACCCAACACTTTCCCTACTGTTGCACTCACTGGAGTGGGAATAGTAATTTTTACACTCCCGCTATCCAACACTTTCCCTACTGTTCCACTCACTGGAGTGGGAATAGTAATTTTTACCCTCCCGCTATCCAACACTTTCCCTACTGTTCCACTCACTGGAGCGGGAATAGTAATTTTTACCCTCCCGCTATCCAACACTTTCCCTACTCTTCCACTCGCTGGAGTAGGAATAGTCATTTTTACCCACCCGCTATCCAACACTTTCCCTACTGTTCCACTCGCTGGAGTCGGAATAGTAATTTTTACCCACCCGCTATCCAACACTTTCCCTACTGTTCCACTCGCTGGAGTAGGAATAGTAATTTTTACCCACCCGCTATCCAACACTTTCCCTACTGTTCCACTCACTTGAGTGGGAATAGTAATTTGTACCCACCCGCTATCCAACAAATTCCCTACTTTTGCAGTTGTTGGAGTGTGAATACTAATTTTATTCCCTTAGCTATGCAACGTTTTTAATTTTGTTATATTTAATGTAGTGTAAATTATTAATTAACATAAAAAATGTACTTTAATTATTTAAATTATTATATATTATTTATTTTTATATTTATATAATATGTTTATTTATATATATATATGTAAATATATTTTTAATAATGTTTTAAATATTTTATAATTAAGATTAATAATTATTTTATAATATTATTAAGTAAATATATATATGTTAAAAAATAATTAATATGTTTTTTTTTACATTACATTTATTATTTTTACATTTTAAGCTTTTTTACATTATTTTAACTATGTTTTATTTAATTGTGTTTATTATTTAATTACTTTTATATTATTTTTAATACATTTTAAAAATTCGATATTTTAGTTAACTATATTTTAATACATCGATATTTTGTACTCGATATTTTAGTACTTACCTGTTTGTAGATAGGGACTCGATATTCTGTCCCTCGATATTTTGGCATCGATATTCTGGACAGTCGATATTCTGTCCCTCGATATTTAGTCACTGAACCGTTTAAGAGGGCTGTGAAGGTGAGAAGGGATGTATGGAGAAGTTTACAGCAAGAATGGGGAGGAGTGAAACAGGTGAGACGATTGGAGAATGGATGAGGGGTATGAGTTATTATTGTTGAATAAAGTTATATAGTTGCATGCTATGTTTAATAAATGATTGGAGTTATGATAACCTTGTTCTAATAAAATGGCCTTTTATGCTACAAGTCAGCGTGGAGTGTAGTTATTGCGTGATGCCGACCCCCGGGGGAAGCAAGGTCGCAGACCAGTCTTCCCCCAGGGATCTTCGCGCTGGCCGGAAGGACAAGGTGGGAGGGGATCATAAGGGAGGGTCTAGGGGCGGATCACTGGTGCCTATAAAGGTGTCAGGAAGGGAGGTTCCGACCTCTTTCCCGACACCTCGCACCACCGGGTTAGGGAGGGTTTTGAATTTAGTTCACCCACCCACCCTGCAGTTAAGAAAGGGAGAAGGGGTGAGGGTTTAAGCGTTCCAGTTTAGGAAGGGTTATAAGGCTCCAGGGTTGCAAAACTTTGGAGGGGTGGTGAGTCACAGACAGGCAGAGCCACCCCTTGGGGGGGAGGTACACAGGTGAAAGATGGCGGAGCGCAGGATGCAAGGAGCAGCAGAAGAAAGTCAAAAGAGGATGTTTAAGAGGGCTGTGAAGGTGAGAAGGGATGTATGGAGAAGTTTACAGCAAGAATGGTGAGGAGTGAAACAGGTGAGACGGTTGGAGAATGGATGAGGGGTATGAGTTATTATTGTTGAATAAAGTTCTATAGTTGCATGTTATGTTTAATAAATGATTGGAGTTATGATAACATTGTCCTAATAAAATGGCCTTTTACTCTTCAAGTCAGCGTGGAGTGTAGTTATTGCGCCACCTGACTCATGGACGGCCTTCCAAACCATCGATTTTCGTTTCACAAGAACGACGCCTTCTCACTTGATGATTCAGCCGATCTGCTGCTACTATTGACCACCAGCTGAGGTAAGCAGGGAAGCAGGAATGGGAAGGAAGGGAGGGAAGGTTTTTGGGCATTACAGTGCATGCAAAACACCTTGTTGTGTCCAAAAAGGTAGAAAGCAAACTGCCTCAAGAGACAGGACATGGTGGCACATTACTGATGACATAGCTAAATGCATTAAAGCAGCCTGCTAACAAAAGTCAGCTTAATTTGCACCCCCCTCATGCCCGGTCATGCATGCCCTAAAACACCTGGAGGCCTTAATCTTAACGTTCTGTCTGGGCAAGTCTAGAAAGTGAGTGAACGGATATGCATCCATTCACCCACCGTCAAGCTGTACAAATGCAGCTAAAAGGGTGGACTTCAGATCCCCATATTCACCAAAATTCCCAATGAATAAGATCTACCTCCGGGCTTGATCGCAGCTTGACACCAATGGTGAGATAGGGACAGCATGTCTAGCAGGGGAACAAAGAGGCCGGCACCTGGGCTGGCAAGGTTTAAATACCTGGCCCCAGGCACCGAATATGACGTGGGAGAGTGCCAGAAGGTGGGGACTCCCTCAGGGGGTCCCAATGAGTGTAGCACTGGTGATAGTGCCGGAATGAGGCCCTAAGTGGTTGCCCTCTTAAGAAGGCCCACTGTGTGCACTACGGGCAGCTGCAGAAACATCAGGGCCAAACTGGTTTTTATTCCATTTGTTGGAGGCCAGTGTTGTGTAATATTTGGTATCTCAAATATAATTAAAAAGAGAGGGACCCCTTGTACCAGACCAGGGGAATAGGGTGCTACTGACAAATAGGAACAAATATCCCTTGGTGGAAAATTATATACGATCAGTTAGTTAAATACTAAATCCCAAAGTACACAGCGAATTTTTTTTAAAAAAAAGTTAACAACCCATGTGGTAGATCTCAAAAAGTTGCACATACAACAATTGTTTGTTATATTCTAACCCTGGGCAAAGCACTACGCTACGCTCGCGTAGTTTGCGAAGTTGCGCTACGCCGACTGCGCTGAGTGCACGTAGCACAGTGCAAACACGCGTAGCGTAGCGTAGCGTAGTGCAGCGGTCATTTTTGCTTGCTCGCGGTCCTCAACGTCAAGTTGGCGACCGCGAGCAAGCAAATGACTATCGGCGAGACTTTTTCCTCGTTCGCGATCAGCAACATCAAGTTGCCGATCGCGGCGTGGAAAATAAACCTCCCGGCGAGATTCTCAACGCGGGGAGGTCAGGTTTCTCATTGCGAGTGGTCGCGTATGCTCGCGACCGCTCGCGATGAAAACTACCAGTCCGCGTTGAGAAGCTGCCGCTCGGTAAAAATCTGCTCGGCGGCAGTAAAGACAGCTCGCACTGTGCAAGATGCCGTTTTCAATGACTGCACAGTGCGGACAAGCATCCGGCACTGTGCAATCATTGCGAACGAGTGCACTACGCAGTTACGCAGTGCTCACGCGTAGCTCGCGTAGTGCGAACTGCACTTTGCGTAGCTTCGCGTAGCGCTACTTCGCGAACTACGCCCAGGCTTATTATATTCCTCAAATATATTCTTTTATTGTAAAAAGTCAAAGATATCACGACAGTAGTTAAAAAACACTATAAAAACAATCACAGTAACATTGACCTCAAATTCTTATACAGTTACAATCATGTATCCTATAAAAAGCATTAAATTCATATATTTCTAATCATACGTACATACATTACATCAGAAAAGAGAGAAAAAAAGACAATACATTTTGTCATTAAAACAACATATCCGATCTAAACAATTATGTGGCTAATCTTGGATATAATCTATTTTCCTTATCTACAGAATTAGCTACTTCCACGGACTATGTAGATAAGGCGTCGGCAGCGTTTCGATGGTTCTATTGATATCCCATCTTTTTCAAGACAAACATAAATCTCTCTTATTGGCACTGTTTAGTTGCCTTTGGTCTCAATCCTGTATGAGGCAAATACAATATATTTATTTAATATATTTGAAAACTAAACTTCATAGGTCACTCTATACCGCCTAAACTTACAACCATTTTTGTACAAATTAAAAATTAGACTTCACTAATCAATTTTTGCCATATTAACTTTCAACCATTTTTGTGCAGTTATTTCTTAATCAATTGTTGTGCCCATTTTAAAAATTAATAATTAGTTCAGGCTGACAATCATCTCATCCCAAACATTCCGAAGAACATTACAACTTAGCCTCTATCACATGGGCTCATTAAAAAAAAAATTAAACATTTTTTTTTTTACCAGGAGGGTAATTTCGCAATGGTGACCCCTCAGAAACGTGAGTTATAAATCTCAATATGAATACAAACTGGTGATTTACCTTCATTAATTTTAATGGTGCATATATTCACTTTATCTGCCTGGCATGTTGTCGGCCCATAGTCCAGAAAGTCTATATTTGAAAAAATACCAGTAATCAATGTAGCACATATTGTCACCATTTTAACATACTGATTTATATAAGAACATTTTGTCAATGTTGCCCTGTTCTCACCTGATATAATAAATAATTTGACCTTTATGTACTGCCTCCACTTTGACGAAGTTCCTTATTGCAATCGACATATACTTTTTCCGTGGTTTAAAATCTAAAAACAAAAGTCTAATATATATCATTTATTCTTTGCCAAACTCTACTATATTGCTGATTTGTAAATCGCATAAGCAAACGGTCCTACCTGTATTATTCTACTTCCTTCGTCAACATGGATCTAAAAGGCCCATTACGATACCCGGCGTAAAAAAATCCGCCAGGCATGAAAGCGGCAAAAATCCGCCCGCACACACCGTCTGAACACCGACCACGCCATTACGATTACACAAACCGAAAACCGCCATCGGCGGAAAAACCACACAAGATACCGCCCGCCCTCGTCCGAGTCGGAGTCAAACCGCCCGCCACGGACGGAAACACGCACGACAACACAAAACCGCCCGCCCTCACGGCCGACACACCGCACGTGAAATTACGATCGCACCGCCATGAGCGCGGGTAAACCACAAATATACCGCCCGCCAGCGCAAACAACGCCGATGAGAATTGACACGGCAGAAGCCATGGCGCCCACGTCCCTGCACAGAAACCATCCGCTGACAAAAACAATCGCACACAACATGGCCAACAAGTCCACACAGCAAGGCACGCACAAATACACAAGCACAGTACACATCCCGAAAACACCCCCCTGGACAAACAAAAAATACAAAGGCCAGAACACCAGACACAACACACCTGAAAACAACAGACCATGAGGACACACCCACATAGGTAAGTACAAAAGCAGCACTCCCACAGACCACAACCCCTTGCAACATTGCAAACTAGAGAGGAGAGGAGAGGACACAGTGACACAGCAAGGACAGCAGCACACCACAGAAACGCACACATCACAACCACCACCACCACCACCACCAAACACCGGCACCACAAACCCCCTGCACATTACACAACACACACCGCACCAGCACCACAAACACCATGGCACCACAAAGAATGCCCAAGTTCACGCCCATTGAGCTGACGGTCATGGTCGACGAGATTATCAAGGTGCACCCACAAATCTATGGGAACCTGGTCCAGCACACACCACTAGCCACCAGAAAGAGAATGTGGAACCGGATCGTAGACCAGGTCAATGCAGTCGGGACCCTGCCCAGGAACAGAGTTGAAATCAACAAACGGTGGAATGACGTCAAGAGCCTGGTCAAGAAGAAGGAGAGCAAGAACAGAGAGCTGGCTGCCGTCACTGGCGGAGGGAATCCCGCGCTCTTCAAGACCTTCAAAGCGTGGGAGGAGAAGGTGCGAGTCATTATACATCCGGAGATCCTCGCCGGATTAGCAGGGGGAGTGGAGGCTGGTAAGTACAAACTAATGTATACCAGCACACCGCTATGTACTCACATGCACTACCACCATGCCACAGCTCCCAGGGACAAACACCCCCATGTCCAGCACACAATACACAACACATCACACACACATGCAACAGACACCACCACACACAGCCCAAACCTAACAACTGTAAGATACGTGGGGGCATGTGTACACTCAGCCAGCCACGTAACCACCAACAGGTCCCCAAGTATGCCAGAAGCGCCACAACGAGCACCCACCACACCCATGTGTCCGCCATAGCTGCACTAACCGACAAGTAACAGGTAAGTGGCAGGAACACAAAGTGCAGTGGGTGGGAGGGTGGACAGCTCAAGTACAACACACACCAGGCCCCTAGTCCCACAGCACAGCAAGGAGGAGCATCCCCCACACCCCACACCCACGTGTCAGCCACCGCAGTGCACACCGACAGCCGAAAGGTAGACATCACGGTCCACAACAATCGGTGTCAGTGGGTGTCCAGCCATCACCACGACCCACAACACCGCCCCCACCCCCACAGACCTGCAACATGGAGCACCCCCGCTTAGAACCATGTGGCATCCAGTACAGTGCACGCACGAACAACCTGCAGGTGGGAAACTGGACAGGGCTGGATTACTGGAGGCATGAGGACCGTAACACGACCAACACATGGGACATGTTACGTAGCAGACGAACACGCAGCACCGCCCACTGTCACGAACAAGTGAACAATGTGCACACGGACATGAACCACAGACTCACACCCCACATGACCCATCACAGACACAGCAACACCCAAGGAGCCACGTCTGCATGCACAAGCCACACTGAATATAGTACCACACGGCAGCCACTGTGCAACCCATCACACACAACCGAAACACCATTGAAGTCCTGTCCATGTAGCCCCTACTGCCTGTCAACCACACACCCCACAACTACGCCTATGTAAGACAAACAACACTAGACGCAACAGAGCGGAACAACATAAATGCACACGAACACCACTGAACCCATCAAACACACAGACACACCATGCACATACAACATACCATCCATCCCATCCGTCAGCCCCAGTCTCATGAAAGGCATGTCATCCGCACAGCTGCCACACATACAGCAGTCACGCTAAGATACATGCCCATGACCAACCATGTGCCAGAAGTCAATGAAGCGCACGCCACACTGTGAGCAACAACACACAACATGGGCCACACCCCCCCGAGCACTGCAGTGATGCACATGGCACAGGGCAGCACGCACACCAAGGAGATGGGACAACTGCAATACGTCGGGTGGCACACAACCATCACACACTCATAACGATGCGTCCAATGCCATGTCCAGTAATCACAACAGACAGCAAATATGCAGGGTATGTCAGGCATGCACACACCTCAGACCATGCACTGTCATGCTGCCACAACACAAGTCACGTTCGGCACCCATGGCTCACAGCATGTAGCCCAAAAGCATATTCCATCCCAAATGCGTTTCTGGGGCATGACCCCCATGTTGCCAAATGCGTTCCTAAGCGTTCCATATGCACCCCAAAAGCATATTCCATCCCAAATGCGTTCCTGGGGCATGACCCCCATGTTGCCAAATGCGTTCCTAAGCGTTCCATATGCACCCCAAAAGCAAAGTACAAACCAGACCCAGGATGGGCCTGGAGCCCGCATACACCAGAGTCACAATAAGTAGGAGCACAGCAACACACCCATCGGCATAGCCAATCCGTCCCATGCCACATGTGCACAGCACACAGTCCCATTGCCAAGCACACACAACAACAGATTGTACAGCCACACACCCGCCTCCGGGACACACGTGCACGAGAGTGCACGAACGGAGAATGTCAGACAACCAATACAGACTTCGCCAGGTGCAACACAATAACAAATCTCATTCTCTCCACAGGTGACGAACTGCTGGATGCTGGGGATGGAGACAGCAGCCAGCACAGCCAGCCTACAAGCCCCCAACGAGGACACACGGATGTGGAGGATCTGTCCTCCTCTTCGGACACGGACCACCAAGCAGGCCCATCTAGTGTGGCAGGGCCCAGCCGCTCCCCAGGACCCCTCCTACCCACCAACCCATCATCCAGGGCTGCTGAACATTCCCAGCCCCCTGCTGCCACTGTCGTTGCGGCCACACCCACGGTCATTGCGGCCACACCCACGGGCATTGCGGCCACACCCACGGTCATTGCGGCCACACCCACGGTCATTGCGGCCACTACCACTGCCGCAACCGCCACCACGTCTTCGCTGGCCCCAGCCCCAGCGCAGGTGGTGGCCCGGACGACTGGATCCACCCTGGGAGCCAGGGTGAGGACCGTGGTGAGCAATGTGGCTAGTGGGCAGGCCGGTGGCAGCAGGACTGGTAGGAGGAGCAGGGTCAGGGAAACGCCAGCCTCCCCTGGGAGCCATGCCCTGCCTCAAATGGCCAGAGTCCTTGGGGCCTATGAAGAGGCCCAAGGACAATGGGCCAGGTCAGCTACAGACACGCGTGAGGTGCTGGGGGTGCTGAGGTCCATGGACGCCCGTATGGGCCAACTCGTGGACCTCATGGGCCAGCTGGTGGTGGCGGTGAGGTCACAGCCAGGGACAGCAGCTCCCCCTCCGCCACCACCTGCCGGGGCGCAGGGTCGAGCAGCAGTGTCCAGTTCCCCTGCGTCCACAGCCAGTGAGCACACCTCAACCACCAGCAGGTCGCAAGCAGGCACCCCCCTCGCAAACGTGGAAGGGGCCGTCCGAAGTGGAAACAGATCTCCCGGGAGGACTTCGCACGCTCCAGACGCAAGTGAGGCAGCCAGCCAGCCTTCCTTGACCACCCACTGCATTGACTTGGACTACGATCCCACTCCACACAGCCATCTGGATGGCATGTGTGTGTTGGACTATGGACATAGAACCAGTGGGTACACCCTGAGCATCACGCAGCCATGACCGACAGCTCATTGTCACTGCACGCACCACTTTTGTCATCACCTTACACACAATCACATGTCACAGTTTGAAATAAATGCACCTCTTCCACAAACTGCTGTCTGTGCCCTGTGTTTTAATTGTACGGAATACAACGGCCACCTTGAGCGGAACGGCACCTGATGCGTGGCATGGCAATGGAACCGGAGGGCCTGTAGGGACCTAGGGGTGGGAGACAGAACAGGAGCACATTCAATGAGTGTGTCACACACCCATCACACAGTACATGTCAACAACTACAAGCAATGTACACACATCGCACAGAGCAATAGGGCACAATGCCACAGCCACCATCAGTGGCATACTAACCTGGGCATGGAGCGTTGACACACAGCACGCAGTGTACAAAAGGCCACCCTGACACAGCACACACACACCTGCACAAATACAGACACATCAGCCGTCGTACATGGACACTCACCGTTAAGTGAAGTAGCGGGCGATGAGCTGCTGGCGCACATTCCCAGCTTCCTCCTCTCCGCTGTCCTCCTCACTCGAGCTGTCCTGGTCTGCGGGCTGGGGCCCTGGTTGATCTCCGTCATCCACAATGAGGGGGATCTGCTTCCGAATGGCCAGATTGTGCAGCATGCAGCACGCCACCACTATCTGGCACACCTTCTGTGGGGAGTACGCCAGCGCACCCCCGGTGCGGTCCAGGCACCTGAACCTGGACTTGAGGAGGCCAAAGGTACGCTCGACCACACGTCTGGTCCTCCCATGTGCCTCATTGTAGCGATCGTCTGCTGGGGTGCGAGGATTCCTCAATGGACTGAGCAGCCATGCCCCATTCGGGTACGCAGAGTCACCTGGGTGTGAGGGACACAGAGAACCGTTGCTATTCCAACTGGACAGGGGACAGCATCGCACAACCAGCACGCTACACCACTCCACATACTCACCGACAATACAGCCACGATCCTGTTGCAGATTGGACATCAGTCGTGGCAAGATGCTGTTGCGCATTACATGTGCGTCATGGGCCGAGCCTGGGAACTTTGCACACACGTGGGTTATCACCATGTCCGCAAGGCACACCACTTGCACATTCAGGGAGTGCGTGTGCTTCCTGTTGCGGTACAGGTGCTCAGTGGCCTGTGGTGGAACAAGGCCAACATGTGTGCAATCAATGGCACCAACGACGTGTGGGATCCTGCCAAGGGCATAGAATGCACCCTTCACTGCCGCCAATTCACGAGCCCTGGGGAATCTGATGTACCTGTTTCGGTACAGCATCATGGCTGCCAGTACATCCCTCAGCACCTTGCTGAACATGGGCTGGGACATCCCTCCTCCACTGCCCACTGTGTGCTGGAATGACCCAGTGGCGAAGAAATGCATGGCGGCCATCACCTTAGCCGTGGGGGTGAATGCTGTCGGATACACCCTGCGGGGACGGAGATGGGGTTCCAACATGGCACACAGTCGATGCAGGGTTGGCCTGTCCAGCCGAAACTTCCTTATGACCTCAGTATCCTCCATGTCCGCCAGCAATTGGTATGGGCGGTCAATGTTCGGTCTCCGCCTAGGGAAGATGGCAGTGGACACATGTCAGAGCAACACAACACATAGCAATTTCGCATTCACATCACTGACATGACTGAGCAAGCACATGAGTCACAGCCCAGCTGTCAAGCAGGGACGGCACGGCCACAATACACTTACACAGGTCTCCCACCAATGGCAATGGCTAGTGATGCAAACCACTGCCATGGTCATGCACATGGGGATCTAGGCCCCAATGACTTGCGGGGCGTGCTGATGGGGACTGACTGCATATTCGTCAAGCGGCAACGCCACGGCAACATGAATGTCTGCTGAGCATGGCACTGCTTCCGAGGCTGGATGAGTATGGCACACGACGACGACGATGTGGGCACAGGCTGAGCGGCCAAAACAAGTGGGACCTGTGGCACGAGGGGATATGAGACAGTAGTAGGTGTCAGCACTGCACCCTATGTACAGCACTGTACGGATCACACCTCCCGAAACATTGACAGGTGTCCACATTGACAGCCCCATGCCAAGACGGCTGTGTGCTTGCAGTCACACGTCACAGGTGAGAGGTTACATTGCACGTGCCAGGTGGCAGACGTACATAGTGGGAGCTATCATGTGTGTGCATGTGTCTCCTGTTCAGGATCCACCAGATGGGCGCTGACTCTGTACTGACCATTGGACACAGCATGTTCCGTGGAAGGCTTGTGTGTGTGGGATGGAGGCACTGGATGTGCCTCCGTTGGGTGGGGGGCCATGCACAGGGCGGGTACGTCGATGATTGCGCATTGTTGGTCACGGTGGGTGCACCCACTAAGATGTGTTGCCCTGTGTACAATTCCTATGTCCGCATGATGATGGACTGTAGATGTGGGCAGACTACACATTGGTCGATGTGCTGTCCATGTGCATGTGCCTTCACACCGGGCACAGCTGCCCCTGCACATGTGACCCCTGCTGGACTCGCTGCTGGGTCTGTGGAGCTGATGCACCTTCTGTGCGTGGGGCGGACAGCTCACCTCACTTCCCTCATTGCGCATGTCATGACTTTGCCGCAGGTGACATGGATAATGGTGGGCCCACATGTACGCGTGGGTAGGCTACACATGTTTGTTCACTGGTCGCCACCCCCAGTCAGTGTTTCGAATGGGAAGGTTGTTGTGCTGGTGGTATATTCGATGTGGCGGATGGGCGGGCCTAGGTGCGGGCTTACATTCCGGACATGGGGGGTAGTTGGATTGGCGACTAGTTGCAGTACACACGGGACACGTCTCTTCCTTTCCACATCTGGGTCATCCCTTGTACTCACTGACAGTGATACAGTCATCTTCGCCCCAGCCCTCATGTCCTCCCCTCGCTCCCCCAATATGCATGTGCACCTGCGAGGCTAGCGCTTGCACAGGCAGCCCCAAGCTCGCACCAGAGAGGGCAAGGAGTGTATGTGTGGGTCCAGTTGCACGAGTGGGCTGTCTCAGGGTATGATGTGTGGCGGGACGCCGTCCACCTGCGTGGTGCCCCAAATGGAGACCCGGCCTGCATGGACTATGCATCACAGTCTTCGCCTTCCGGATCCGCCACCTGCGACACCCAGTGGCAGTGGCTGCCCTTGCGTCCAGGCCGCGTCCGTCTGTGACTGATGGCCCACACATTCACTCTTTGGCCTCTCTGGGGAGGGCTCGGGGGGTGGCGCACGCGCTTGCACTTAGTCGCAATGGCATGTGGCGTGGTTGGTATAATGGGCAATGGATGGGATGGTGCGAGCCACCTCCCGTGACGTCAGTGCTGCTCGTGCTGAGGTGCGTCCCCCTACACTTCCATTTGACTTGTGCCATGCTACACGTTGAGGTTCTATTGCCTGCGTGATATGACCAGGAGGAGCGCGAGGAGACCTCTCACACACCATGCTCCACTGCCATCCCGTGCCCTGTATCGCCTGTGCGGATTGACTATGTTGGGGTTACACCTGGTCGACTGGGGCTGTGTGTGCCTTGTCAAGGGGCATGGCGGGCGCACAACAGGATCCAGCTAGTCCACGGAGGGTGGGCTGACGTGTGCGCCTGGTTCCGCATTGTTCGTGTGCCCGGCTGCTGTGCACACACGTGTTCACTTCCCCCCGACAGGTGTCCTCTCACAATGCCCAGGGAAGCGGTGGTGTACTGTTCATGACCCCTCCCAACACGGCGTGCTCCAACTTGGCATGTGCGCATCTACCCGTCGCACCCACCCACCTGAGCACTGCGTCCATACGACTTCACACGACACATGTGTGTCTTCCACAGTAGTGCTACTCATTTGCGTTGACATCCAATACCAGTGGACTACATGGTCATGTCACGACTGCCGTGTACTTCACATACTCTCATCCTCTCTCATTCGTACTTGTGAAATGAGTCAGCGGAGACAGTTTTGGTTTCAAACATTATATTGAGTCTTCTGTCCTCTGTGATGCAGTATAGTGGACACTACTGGCAGCGGTATGCATGTGGAGGATATACTGAGCATGATTACACATAGCTAAGGGTGTAGGGGTACATGTGATTAGCTGTTGCATGTGGGATGTGGGCTTCAGAGTTACATCTGCTTGGCCAAGGCTGTGCTAATGTACATTTACGTATAGCTGCGGAGCTGCGGACTTTGACACAGACGGTATACAAGTAGCCTACCAGACCGCTTGGCATCATGGGCACAGTCCATCTCAGTTCCATGTGACAGGTTTGCTGCGGTTGTTCCTCATGCACGCGTGCATGTGAGATGACATCAGGGCATGTGCTTGCGTGCATGCAGCGGCGTGCCACTTGTTGTTGCAATGTGGTGGTTACTGGACATGTCACAGTCACTGGGGTCGTGTTGTTGTTGTTTGCACTTGTCGTCCGTGCAAAGGTCCTGGTATGGGATTCCCGGGGCGGGGGTGGGAGGGGTGCAGCACCCACAGACTCCAGGCGACCTATTCATGTCCACTGAGCGGTGTGTGTGTCCATGGGCGCTGGATCCATGTCGTGTCCTGGTTGTTCGTGCAGTTCCGTCCATGTGGGTGCGATACACAGACCCCATGCCACTGCCTCCCACGATGCATGCGGTGTTCCTGGATGTGATGGGGAACAGTGTGCATGTCCCGGTCATATCCGATGTCATGGCGATGTCGTTGATGGTGTGGTAATTGTTGCCGGTCGTTTGGTATGGCTGTTGTGGTGGTGACTGGCCAGTCCGTGCGGAAGCTAAGCATGGGTGCGGGGTTGGACATCATAGGTCAATCGGGGAACCTGCGTTGGGGTCCGACGAATTTACAGGTTGTCAGGTATGCGATGCCGTCCAGCAGGGCTTCCATGTCATTGGTGGTGTTTATGTTTGCCAGCCAATGTAGCGGATGGTGGCTGTCAAGGTGTTGTTCGTAAGTTGTCCCTTGGAGGACCATGATGGGGCATGCTGGGTGACATTCGATGTAGCTGTGCTCGATGATCCGTCGTGTGGAGGCACAGTGGTCCCATTTCAGTGCGGGTGCGATGTTGGCCACATACGCCATGCCCCCATAGGCAGAGCAGGCCCTGTCGTGTGCGTCCAGAGGGAGGAATAGTGCTAGCAGGTCCGCCTTTAGACATGCCGGGTTGGAGAGACACATCTCCACGGGATGCTGGTAGGGACACCTCCGACAGTAGAAGACGGGTATGACGCAGCTGAACAATGTGATGCGGTAAGTCAGTCGGTAACTGACGTTCAGCAGGGACAGGAGTTCGCATCCCAATATATGTATCAGGTTGGTTTTGTACAGCTTGACCTGTCCGGCGTAGTTGGGTAGGTGTGTTGCGGTTGCCATTTTGCAGCGGTGCGTTGTGGTGGCGTGCTCCGGCTGTGTGTGCAGTCTGCAATGTGCACGCTCCGAGGTTGCTGTGAGCTCTGTGTAGTCGTAGGGAGACAGGACTTGTGTTCTGTTGGCTTGTGCGGAGGACACGGGCCCTCATCCCACATGCTTCTCAGACAGTTCAAGGTCAGTGATGTGTGACTCCTTCCAATTAACTTGCATGGGGCCGACATGGGGGAGTGTTTTCTTTATTCTTTCCCGTCCGTTGTGTTCTTCTGTGATATGCGCTATCTGCCCTGTGGTCGGTCTCCTCTGCATGCCTGTGTTGGTCTTTTATTGGACAATGGCTGTATTCACCGGCTTCTTTCGTAGGGCTGTGGTTTCGGAGTTGGAATGGAAGGTCATTCAGTGCTGTCTGCTCTCCCTTGTGTGGGCGGCAGGCTGCCTTTCCGCTCTGCGTTGGGCCTTGTGTGTGAGTGTTATTCTTGGGCCACCTGTTGTCGGTCCCCGGGCTCTTTGGTGTTCCGTTTTGTATGTCTTGTTCATATGTGCAGGGTGGTATGGGTGTTTCAGTGTGGTACTGGCGTTCCTCTTCCCGATGGGGCCCTGCTTCTCCTAGTTGGTGTTGCCGCCGCTGTGTGCTTCGCCATGTTTGTTGCACTGGGGTGTGTCCTGCTGTTGCGTGACTTCACTGACATGTGTGCGTCGGTTGTGTGACGTTGGGTGTTGTCCGTGAATTGGGCGTTGGGGACATGTCTGTGGCAGGCCTGTCACGTGTCATGTGCGTTCGGGGTGGGGCTGGTGTGTGTGCTGCTTGGTTGTGTCCCTGTGTCTGTGTGCGACGCATGCATGGCGCTGCGGTTGGCCTCTGCGTTGTGCGCATGTGTGGCAGCGTCATCGCCGCTTTGGGGCCGTGACGGGGTGGTTGGTTCCTAGTCCCAGGTGGTGTGTACACATGTGTTACGAGATGTTACAATTTGGCCTGTGTGTCATATGTGGATGCAATGGTGGATGTGTCGTGTACACGCGGGGGTGGGGGGTTGTCCGCTTTTTCCGCCCTTGCACTGTGTGCGCTGTTTGCGTGCACTTATTGTGTGTGTGCCTACCTGCGTCTTCGCGGTACGTTGCGTCCTTGGTGGTGCATCAGATAGAGCATAGGGAGGGCCTGCAGTGCTGGATTCATGCTCGGGGGAGCCGCTTCTTCGGTGTCCGTGCTCGGCGTTCGTGTTACCGCTTCGGTTTGACGTACGGTGTCTCTTAGCCGTGGGTTCAGTTTGTGTGCGGCATCGTAATTTGTACGCCGGGCGGTACGTGTTTCGTCGGCCGGTGTGTGTCAATTGGGCTGCGCCGCTACGTGTACGGGCGCACTTTGATGGCGGACGGTGTCGCTGGCTTGCCGGCGGTGTTTGGCTGACTTTTCGCATCGTAATCGGGCGGGCGTGTGGACTGCTGCGTGCAGGCGGTAACTGGTGGTTTTTGCATCCGCCAGCACGGCGGTAGTGCTTCCGCCCGACATCGTAATGGGCCCCTAAGTCTGTACAGGAAACCTTCAGAAATGATGTTCTCTGACTATGGCTTCCGTCTGTTTACACTGGAAGACAAAAAATCCAATACCCCTTAAATTTTTGGGAATTATCACCAAAAAAAACGGGTGTTCACTCAATCTAAGGTCGTCCTATATTAAGTCCCCTCCTTACCTTTAATGTCTCCACTAGCGAGGCTCCAAACGATCCTTCCGCCACGGGCAAGCCGACTAGAATAACGTCTGCAGCCCCTGTTTAAATACCCCGATCTTTTCTACCCAATAGGCTAAGAAACTGCCTCCTAATTGTCCACACCTGTATTTCTTTGAAATGCTATTCCCGGACCGCTGACTCTGTCGCTTTTAACCCGGAAGTCCTATACTTAGGTTATAGCGCAGAACCGACACACGTTCTGCCTCTCCTGACCTGGAAGTAAACATGCCGAATATGCGTGAGGGCTACGTCTTTCTTTCATTTCTTAGACCCCTCCACTTGCTTTATTGAAAATGCAAAATGTGGAGAGCACTTTTATACAAGAGTGAATTAATTACAATTAATCAAACGCTCTTTTCTTGTGCCCTAATTCCACGCCGAATTGGTCATCGTTTGCCCGCAAGCTAATAAAACATGCCACTTTAGCATAAAACCTATATCTTTATTCTTTTATTCTGATAATTATTCAAACAACTCGTCACACTTTATTGGAAATACTCTCTATGGGGGACAATACTATAGAACCATTCTTATTTGCACTATCTCTTTTTGCCATATGGCTACACCATTTACCTGGGGTCAAGATAGGAATATTGAGCCGTGCAGCTCCAGGAGTAAGAAGGATTACTGGTTTGCGATCAGTTTCATCCAATCTTCTCGGGAGTTTAGTCCTTTCTCAATGGTGTCTAGATGACACATAAACCATTGTTCCCGCATTTTTCTAATAGCATCCAGATTCCCCCCTCTCCTACTTATGCTCACTTTCTCGAGTATGAACCAACTAAACTGATTACAGCTGTGGTTCTTTTTCAGGTAATGGTCAGTCAGGGGTGCATTTTCTTTTTTGTTTTTCAGTGCCGATTTGTGTTCTAACAGCCGAACACGCAATTCCCTGCCTGTTTCGCCCACATATCCCATGCCACATGGGCAAACAAGCAGGTATACTACGTTCTTACTCCGACAGTTGTTAAGTGTCTTGGCTGTCAATGTTTTGCCATTGAAATTCAAATTTTTAACCTCAATACAGTGTGGGCAAATAGAACATGTGCCACACCTGTAGTTCCCCACAGCTTTTTGTCTATACAGGGTAGTTTGGCTTTCGCCATCAGTTTTCTTATATGTCTTAACTAAAGAGTTTCTTATGGTCTTATTCCGCCTGAATGAAAAAAGGGGTTTTATCAATGGCAAGGAGGGGACTTAATATAGGACGACCTTAGATTGAGCGAACACCCGTTTTTTTGGGTGATAATTCCCAAAAATTTAAGGGGTATTGGATTTTTTGTCTTCCAGTGTAAACAGACGGAAGGCATAATTAGAGAACATCATTTCTGAAGGTTTCGTGTACAGACTTAGATCCATGTTGATGAAGGAAGTAGTATAATACAGGTAGGACCGTTTGCTTACTCGATATACAAATCAGCAATATAGTAGAGTTTGGCAAAGAATAAATGATATATATTAGACTTTTGTTTTTAGATTTTAAACCACGAAAAAGTATATGTCGATTGCAATAAGGAACTTCGTCAAAGTGGACGCAGTACATAAAGGTAAAATTATTTATTATATCAGGTGAGAACAGGGCAACATTGACAAAATGTTCTTATATAAATCAGTATGTTAAAATGGTGACAATATGGGCTACATTGATTACTGGTATTTTTTCAAATATAGACCTTCTGGACTATGGGCCGACAACATGCCAAGCAGATTAAGTGAATATATGCACCATTAAAATTAATGAAGGTAAATCACCAGTTTGTATACATATTGAGATTTATAACTCACGTTTCTGAGGAGTCGCCATTGCGAAATTACCCTCCTTGTTAAAAAAAAAATATATATTTTTTTTAATGAGCCCATGTGATAGAGGCTAAGGGGTCGATTCCGATTCGGGCCGGAAAAAGCACCGACCGACTCGGAGCCGGAATTAATTCCGACCGACACGTACCTGTGGCGCCCGACACGCCAAGTACGATGTAAAGCGTGCAAAATCCGACCGACACGTACTGAACCCAAGCCGAACGACCGAGCCGCACGGAAAACAGCAATCCGGCCGGAAAAACACGCGAATCGAACCGACCGACACGCACCCGGAACAAATCCAACCGAAACGTACACGCGAACTCCAAACCGCAGAAGTACGATGCAAGGCGCGAAAACCACGACCGAGTCGTACGGAGGACAAGCCGTACGACTGACACGCATACAAAACTGCGAGCCGAAGTAACACAAAACACCGCGACCGACGCGTACGCAGCATAGAAAACTGCACAAACACAGCGTGAACGAAACAGAGAAGAACGTACGAGACAACTGCAGGGTCCGACTCGGTCACAAGAACGTTTCCAACATGCACAGAAAGTACTAAGGAAAAATACACAAAAAAAGGCCTAACAAGCAATTACAAAGCCAATAAATACTGGGGGGGTGGGGACAGAGAACAAAGACACACCCACAACTCCACCCATATAAAGGACACAAATCCCAACCATGATCCTTTGCAAATGCTATTCTACTGCCAGCACTCAACAGACAGCAACCACACACCCACAGCTCATCCCTCACACAAGCCACACACCATCAGCACACCAACAAATAGCTACCTCACATACACCCAGCAAAACACACTCTCACACACCTTCACCTGCACACCAACACACACATTACTCACCATCACCACCCATCACCATGCCCCCAAAGAAGAATCACAAGTTCCTAGATTGTGAATTGGAAGTCCTTGTAGACGAGATCCTCAGGGTAGAGCCACAGCTGTTTGGCGCACTGGTCCAACAGACACCCATCTCCCAGAAAACAAAGATGTGGGAGAGGATCATCAACAGGGTGAACGCACAATCACCATGTCTGCGCACAAAGACTGACATCCAGAACAGGTGGTATGACGTGCGCAGGAGGGTACAGGAGCTGCTGAAGAAGGACTACCTCCTGAGCCAATACACCGGCAGTGGCCCTCCTGCCAAGCCAGTATACCTCAGGCCCTGGGAGGAGAAGGTGCGGGCCATCCTTCCGCCAGTGAGCATCTATGGACTAGAAAACATCCCAGAGCCTGGTGAGTACACAACAAATGTACACAATATTCTGCCACAATACACACACACATCACTGTCAAGGGGAGAGTCAAACCATGCACTCTTAGCAATTACACAGCAACCAGAACAGAATCATCCCAAAATGTGTATGTCAGTCAGATAAACACAACACATGCCATCTCAAAGTTACATTTAACCGTGTCATCACATGTACAAACACAACTACAACTACAGCTAGGCAGTGGCACAAATATAACTAACAAACACATCCAGACATGTAGCCACCACTACAACACCAACACACAGTGAAGACCACTGAAAGAAAGGAATTCTGTGTATGCTGGGCAAGTCAGTGTAGCCAATAGCATCATGGGAGTCGTAGTCACAGATATTGCTCACCCCCACAACTGTCCCATCAACACCACCATGAACCATGCGCACATCACAGGGAGTGGAAAAGGACTCACAAGATGGCTGACACTGGCTACTGCTGTGGGGAGCACAAGGCCCTGCTGGCAACTGTGCAACAACCAACAGCAGGACACCACTGACTGACATCCTGAGAGACAACTTGCACTCCCTGCAATGGAAGCACGTTCCATGGTGGGATATCTGGCTGGGTGGGAAGGAGGACTCGCAGCACTGACCATAGTCACAAGCACCTCCCCTCACACACACCCTCAACACAAACTCCACAGAACCCACCTGGGAGAATGCAATGCCTCACATCCTAACTCAAGATCCCACAAAGAACCACCACCCTGGGTTATGTTGTGTGAAGCACAGGGACACTCTTGGGACTTTTAGCCAAACAACTGCCAGGACAACACTCCCAGCCATCCTGTCAGCACAGGCAGCCCACCCCACAGGGAAGCAGAGTCAAAGGAAGGAAGCATGGGCATGCTGGGAAGGGGGTGGAGGCAATAGCATGATGGGAGTAGTAGGCAGAGATATTGCTCAGCCTCACAACTGGCCCATCAACACCACTCACAACCATGCTCACATCACAGGGAGTGGAAAGGACTCACAAGATGGCTGACACTGGCTACTGCTGTGGGGAGCACAAGGCCCTGCTGGCAACTGTGCAACAACCAACAGCAGGACACCACTGACTGACATCCTGAAAGACAACTTCCACTCCCTGCAATGCAAGCACGTTCCATGGTGGGATATCTGGCTGGGTGGGAAGGAGGACTCGCAGCACTGACCATAGTCACAAGCACCTCCCCTCACACACCCCCTCAACACAAACTCCACATAACCCACCTGGGAGAATGCAATGCCTCACATCCTAACTCAAGATCCCACAAAGAACCTCCACCCTGGGTTATGTTGTGTGAAGCACAGGGACACTCTTGGGACTTTTAGCCAAACAACTGCCAGGACAACACTCCCAGCCATCCTGTCAGCACAGGCAGCCCACCCCACAGGGAAGCAGAGTCAAAAGGAAGGAAGGATGGGCATGCTGGGAAGGGGGTGGAGGCAATAGCATGATGGGAGTCGTAGTCACAGCTCAACATCCCCCACCACATGGCCCAGCAAGCTCACACTCACGCATGCACATCCCACAGAGAGTGGAAAGGCCCATCAAAGATGTCTGACACTGTCGCTGTGTCGTGGGGAGCACAAGGGCATGCTGGGAACTGCACACCAACCAACAGCAGGACACCACTGTCAGCCATCTTGCCATTGCTCTCACACCCACACACACTGAACTCCCCACAAAAGCAAGTAAGTATGGGAATGCTGGGAAGTGGGGTGGAGGCAATAGCATGATGGCAGTCATAGTCACAGACATAGCTCACCCCCACAACTGTCCCATCAACACCACCCTGAACCATGCTCACATCACAGGGAGTGGAAAACAACTGACAAGATGGCTGACACTGGCTACTGCTGTGGGGAGCACAAGGCCCTGCTGGCAACTGTGCAACAACCAACAGCAGGACACCACTGACTGACATCCTGAAAGACAACTTCCACTCCCTGCAATGCAAGCACGTTCCATGGTGGGATATCTGGCTGGGTGGGAAGGAGGACTCGCAGCACTGACCATAGTCACAAGCACCTCCCCTCACACACCCCCTCAACACAAACTCCACATAACCCACCTGGGAGAATGCAATGCCTCACATCCTAACTCAAGATCCCACAAAGAACCACCACCCTGGGTAATGCTGTGTGAAGCACAGGGACACACCTGGGACTTGTAGCCAAACAAACTGCCAGGACAACACTGTCAGCCTTCCTGTCAGCACAGGCAGCACTACCCCACAGGGAAGCAGAGTCCAAAGGAAGGAAGTACGGGCATGCTGGGAAGGGGGTGTAGGCAATAGCATGATGGGAGTTGGAGTCACAGATACTGCTCACCCTCACAAGTGGCCCATCAACACCACTCTGAACCATGCTCACATCACAGGGAGTGGATAAGGACTGACAAGATGGCTGACACTGGCTACTGCTGTGGGGAGCACAAAGCCCTGCTGGCAACTGTGCAACAACCAACAGCAGGACACCACTGACTGACATCCTGAAAGACAACTTCCACTCCCTGCAATGCAAGCACGTTCCATGGTGGGATATCTGGCTGGGTGGGAAGGAGGACTTGCAGCACTGACCATAGTCACAAGCACCTCCCCTCACACACCCCCTCAACACAAACTCCACATAACCCACCTGGGAGAATGCAATCCCTCACATCCTAACTCAAGATCCCACAAAGAACCTCCACCCTGGGTTATGTTGTGTGAAGCACAGGGACACTGTTGGGACTTTTAGCCAAACAACTGCCAGGACAACACTCCCAGCCATCCTGTCAGCACAGGCAGCCCACCCCACAGGGAAGCAGAGTCAAAAGGAAGGAAGGATGGGCATGCTGGGAAGGGGGTGGAGGCAATAGCATGATGGGAGTCGTAGTCACAGCTCAACATCCCCCACCACATGGCCCAGCAAGCTCACACTCACGCATGCACATCCCACAGAGAGTGGAAAGGCCCATCAAAGATGTCTGACACTGTTGCTGTGTCGTGGGGAGCACAAGGGCATGCTGGGAACTGCACACCAACCAACAGCAGGACACCACTGTCAGCCATCTTGCCATTGCTCTCACACCCACACACACTGAACTCCCCACAAAAGCAAGTAAGTATGGGAATGCTGGGAAGTGGGGTGGAGGCAATAGCATGATGGGAGTCATAGTCACAGACATAGCTCACCCCCACAACTGTCCCATCAACACCACCCTGAACCATGCTCACATCACAGGGAGTGGAAAACAACTGACAAGATGGCTGACACTGGCTACTGCTGTGGGGAGCACAAGGCCCTGCTGGCAACTGTGCAACAACCAACAGCAGGACACCACTGACTGACATCCTGAAAGACAACTTCCACTCCCTGCAATGCAAGCACGTTCCATGGTGGGATATCTGGCTGGGTGGGAAGGAGGACTTGCAGCACTGACCATAGTCACAAGCACCTCCCCTCACACACCCCCTCAACACAAACTCCACATAACCCACCTGGGAGAATGCAATCCCTCACATCCTAACTCAAGATCCCACAAAGAACCTCCACCCTGGGTTATGTTGTGTGAAGCACAGGGACACTGTTGGGACTTTTAGCCAAACAACTGCCAGGACAACACTCCCAGCCATCCTGTCAGCACAGGCAGCCCACCCCACAGGGAAGCAGAGTCAAAAGGAAGGAAGGATGGGCATGCTGGGAAGGGGGTGGAGGCAATAGCATGATGGGAGTCGTAGTCACAGCTCAACATCCCCCACCACATGGCCCAGCAAGCTCACACTCACGCATGCACATCCCACAGAGAGTGGAAAGGCCCATCAAAGATGTCTGACACTGTTGCTGTGTCGTGGGGAGCACAAGGGCATGCTGGGAACTGCACACCAACCAACAGCAGGACACCACTGTCAGCCATCTTGCCATTGCTCTCACACCCACACACACTGAACTCCCCACAAAAGCAAGTAAGTATGGGAATGCTGGGAAGTGGGGTGGAGGCAATAGCATGATGGGAGTCATAGTCACAGACATAGCTCACCCCCACAACTGTCCCATCAACACCACCCTGAACCATGCTCACATCACAGGGAGTGGAAAACAACTGACAAGATGGCTGACACTGGCTACTGCTGTGGGGAGCACAAGGCCCTGCTGGCAACTGTGCAACAACCAACAGCAGGACACCACTGACTGACATCCTGAAAGACAACTTCCACTCCCTGCAATGCAAGCACGTTCCATGGTGGGATATCTGGCTGGGTGGGAAGGAGGACTTGCAGCACTGACCATAGTCACAAGCACCTCCCCTCACACACCCCCTCAACACAAACTCCACATAACCCACCTGGGAGAATGCAATGCCTCACATCCTAACTCAAGATCCCACAAAGAACCACCACCCTGGGTTATGTTGTGTGAAGCACAGGGACACTCTTGGGACTTTTAGCCAAACAACTGCCAGGACAACACTCCCAGCCATCCTGTCAGCACAGGCAGCCCACCCCACAGGGAAGCAGAGTCAAAAGGAAGGAAGGATGGGCATGCTGGGAAGGGGGTGGAGGCAATAGCATGATGGGAATAGTAGGCACAGATATTGCTCAGCCTCACAACTGGCCCATCAACACCACCGACAACCATGCTCACATCACAGGGAGTGGAAAAGGACTGACAAGATGGCTGACACTGGCTACTGCTGTGGGGAGCACAAGGCCCTGCTGGCAACTGTGCAACAACCAACAGCAGGACACCACTGACTGACATCCTGAAAGACAACTTTCACTCCCTGCAATGCAAGCACAGTCCATGGTGGGATAACTGACTGGCTGGGTGGGAAGGAGGGCCGGCTGTCAACCAAATACAACCAATGCAGACCATGTTCACACCCCAACAAATACATAGACATGCCCAAATAATGCAGGACAATGTGCTACACCAATATCAACCCCTGACTGTGACAACTTAGGACAATGCAATGTACAGGCCCGCACCCAGAGGCACAGTCACAACTGTCAGGTGTGTCAACCATTGATGCCTGCAGAAACATAACATACATTGTGTGTGTCTCCCAAAAACAGGTGATGATGGGGACACAGCAGCAGACGCTGAGGAGTCCCAGTCCCAGGCTCAAGAGGATACGGAGCTCACTGGTGTCGAACAGCCTCTGCCCTCCTCGGATGAAGAAGACCAACCTGGCACCTCCGGTGCAAGTCAACATGCAGCACCAGCAGGACCACCAGCTGCAGCACCAGCAGGACCACCAGCTGCACCCCTGCACCCACCCCTCCAACGACTGTCACCACAAATACCATCCCTGCCGACATGGACAGAACAAGGAGCACCACCAGCACAGGGACCCTGGACCAACGTGGGGCCATGGACACCACCACCACCACCAACCCCCAAGGGGGACCAGGGTCATCTGTGCGTGCCACTGCACGCACTGCACATGTCGGCAGGGGTGGTGGGAGGGTGGGAGACAGAGGTCGCTGCTTGCAGAGGTGTCTGGTGTGCATGATGACCCACAACTGGCACGCATAGCCGATGCGTACCAGTCCAGCACCGGAGATCTCAGCCAGGTAGTGGGGCTCCTCAGAGACATGAAACAGCAGCAGGCTGCCCATCATGCCCGCTTGGACTCACACATGTCCCGCGTGGAGTCCAAGTGGGACACACTGCAAGAGATGACGGCGGTGCATAGGGACATATTACAATGCCTCCGCCAGATGAACAGCAACCAGTCTACACCTCCCTGTGTGCCAACAACATCTGGTGCTGAACAAACTGCAACTGCCACAGGGAGGGAGGATGACTCTGGCGGAGAGTCCCCTGCACCGCAGCAGCCTGTACTTGAGGGGCCCCCCAAAGAAGAGGGGTCGTCCGAGGAGGGGCAAGTGAGAGGCCGATGGCCAAGTGCAACCCCAGGAAGCCTGAACCTGTTCTGGATGTTCACCTTTGTGCACAAACTGTTCACCCTGTTGACGGCAACACAACTCCCACACATGACATGGGGAGTACAAGTTGGACCAATGTCTCAGACAACTGTGGCCCCGATACTGGGGATTTTGTCTACCAGGACTTTCAATTCATCTAGGAACTTCTGATTGCAATATAAATGTACAGCACTAACCATCCTATGCACTATTCACACAAATGTATCACAATAAACACACTAATACACCATACTTGCCTCTGTTGTGATTCCAACGTGGGTGCTGTCATGGGGATGATGAACTGCAAAATTACACTGTGTATGCGAACTGCAACAGCAAGTACAACACAGGCATGTGAGTAATGGCAACGTGACACATATGAGGGAGACACACCACCAGGGCTACACAACACATACACACCTAGGCCATCTGACTCATTGCCTACACTGATGTTGCCAGGAAAGACGGTGCAATGCACAGACACCACACCTATTCCCAGTTGTAGTCAAGTAGCCCACAGGTGCAGTAAGCAAATGGCAGTCAAATGTGTGACCACAGACAACGCACATCACAAAGTGAAGCACAGGTTTATTACACAGTTGCAACATGTCGTAACCACTACAGATGCAAGGTAATCCCACCTGGCAGCGGGCACACAGTCAACAACTGTAGAAGGAAGGAAGTCCATGGGTGTGGCGCACATCACCTGTAGGGACACAACAGCTACCACCCTGGAAGTACAATCACGTCGTCGGTGGACACAGTTGACCAAACAAATCTGAAAGTACCCTGTGAAGGACAGAAATGACACACAGTCAAAAGCAATGGAGAACAGGACAGAACAGCAAAACTCATGCACAATACATGTTACAAGATACCCACCCAGAACCAAGTTAGCATGTCAACACTGTTGGGGAGTACAGACCACCTGTCAGCACACATCGCTACACACATCCAGTCAAGTAGCCCATGGACACACTCCAACAGCACCAGAGCACCACCTACACATATCATGCCAACTCACATCATTGACATGACACCTCAGGATACTCACATTCAGCTAAAGAAGTTGGTGATGAGCTGTGTGCGGACATCACCATCATCATCATCATCACTGGCATCGTGGTCCAGGCCAGGATCCTCCACAGGTGGCGGATGTTGGTCATTGTCATCCTGGATGAGAGGCAACTCCTTCCGCACTGCCAGGTTGTGGATCATGCAGCAGACGATGATAATCTTGCACACCTTCGCTGGGGCATATGGGAGGGACCCTCCTGTCTTGTCCAGGCAGCGGAAGCGGCTCTTCAGGAGACCAAATGTCCGCTCAATCACTCTCCTGGTCCGACCATGTGCCTCATTGTAGCGCATCTGGGCTGGTGTCACAGGGTTCCTGAGGGGTGTCAGCAACCACGGCATGTTGGGGTATCCCGAGTCACCTACGGACAGACAAGTGCACATTAGCTGACTTGGAAAAGTGGGCGGAATACTACAGATCAGATCACACACAATGGCACAAAGTCAGTACACACCGACAAGCCAGGCACGCTGGTTCTGCATCTGTGCCATCATCCTGGGGATGCGACTACTCCTCATCACAAAGGCATCGTGTGCTGAACCAGGGAAACGGGCACACACGTGTGAGATGGTCATATCTGCAAGACACATCACCAGTGCATTGACCGAGTGGTAGTGCTTGCGGTTACGGTAGGCCTGCTCCTGGGCCTGTGGTGGTACCAAAGCCACATGTGTCCCATCAATGGAGCCAATGACATGCGGCATCCTCCCCAGGGCATAGAAGTCACTCTTCACGTCAGTGAGTCGTTGCAGTCTAGGGAAATAGATGTACCGGTTCAGGTATAGCAACATTGCCTCCAAAACATCGCGGAGCACACGGCTGAACATGGTCTGTGACATCCCACCAGCAGTCGCCACAGTATGTTGGAAGGTACCGGTGGCAAAGAAGTGTAGGGCTGCCATCACCTTCACCTTGGGGGTCAGCACTGTAGGATACGGCCGGCCAGGCTGCAAATGTGGGGCCAACTGCACTGCCAAATCCTCAATCAGCTGCCTGGTGAAGCGGTACCGTCGGATGCTGTCCCGTTCCACCATCGTTGCCAGGTCTGGGAATGGTCTATGGACAGCAGGAGCCCTGCAGTGCAGAGGAGAAGAAAGCAAGATTGTCAGTCACCCCACATATGCGGCATTGAACACACTCAATATCACATCATACATCATTATGAGGCACAACTACATGAAGTGTGCAGTTCCGTAAGGACATGTATGGTACATACATGGCCAACATCTGTCATCACGGTTCAACAAGTGGCATCAATAAGTCCCAGGTTGGCCCATTGGATATCATGAGGCCGTGTCACAGTTCCCATCTCCTGCTGCCATGTCACAATCACCCCCACAGTGACATGTGAGGACAGATGTGCCCCAGGCATCACAGCTCAACGACAGGTACATTCCCAGGGACCCTGTATTGCCACATGGACACTGGCATTACATGGAGTATCAGGTATACACCACAGCAAAACAACCATGACCCCCACAGGTAGTGGTTCCACTTGCCTCTGCAGGACAGACATGGACGTCTGTGACACACACACGCACAACATCAAAGTCCATGCACACACAACGTGGATGTGGAGACTGTCTCCCATTGTGCACATGAAATCAGAGACATTGTAAACACTACATGCACACAGACTGTGGAGGACCATCACTATTGTGCCACTGGGACACCCTGGCTCAAACATACCATCCCACATGGGACTCACGGGGTATGTGACATGACATACACATACACCACCGTGAAATGTGACCATGGCACATGCACAGATATGAACAGTTGCACATCACAGTGGTCATGTACACGTAACACCCAGGATCCTGTCCCCATGAACACGTGCACAGCCTGGGGGTGGCTGCCCCCAGGTGACACCCACAGGACAACATGTACACCAACATACACACAATAGGAAATGCAGCCTTACATGCCTTATGATACAGTTTGGACAGGCTGTGGTGTTGTAGGTGTGCCCCTCACTCCCTGGGAGCTATCTGTGGGTGGCATATGTTCATCTGAGACAGGCATGGTGACATATGCCAGTCACTTGTACAGGGATGCGTTGAACAGCAATGGACCGATCGGTGCGCCCGGCCGGCCCATTGCATTCAATGTGTGCGGGTGCGCGTTGTACCCCTGTACGCGTTGAACAGCAATGGACCGATCGGTGCACCCGGCCGGCCCATTGCATTCAATGTGTGCGGGTACGTGTTGTACCCCTGTACGCGTTGTACCGCAATGGACCGATCGGTGTGCCCGGCCGGCCCATTGCATTCAATGTGTGCGGGTACGCGTTGTACCCCTGTACGCGTTGAACAGCAATGGACCGATCGGTGCACCCGGCCGGCCCATTGCATTCAATGTGTGCGGGTACGCGTTGTACCCCTGTATGCGTTGTACCGCAATGGACCGATCGGTGTGCCCGGCCGGCCCATTGCATTCAATGTGTGCGGGTACGCGTTGTATCTCTGTACGCGTTGTACCGCAATGGACCGATCGGTGTGCCCGGTCGGCCCATTGCATTCAATGTGTGCGGGTACGCGTTGTACCCCTGTGCGCGTTGAACAGCAATGGACCGATCGGTGCACCCGGCCGGCCCATTGCATTCAATGTGCTGCGGTGCGCGTTGTACCCCTATACGCGTTGAATAGCAATGGACCGATCGGTGCACACGGCCGGCCCATTGCATTCAATGTGTGCGGGTACGCGTTGTACCCCTATGCGCGTTGTACCGCAATGGTCGATCAGTGTGCCCGGCCGGCCCATTGCATTCAATGTGTGCGAGTGCAGCGTTGTACCCCTATACCGCGTTGAACAGCAATGGACCGATCGGTGCACCCGGCCGGCCCATTGCATTCAATGTGTGCGGGTATGCGTTGTACCCCTGTACGCGTTGAACAGCAATGGACCGATCGGTGCACCCGGCCGGCCCATTGCATTCAATGTGTCGCGAGTACGCGTTGTACCCCTGTACTCGTTGTACCGCAATGGACCGATCGGTGCACCCGGCCGGCCCATTGCATTCAATGTGTGCAGGTACGCGTTGTACCCCTGTACGCGTTGTACCGCAATGGACCGGTCGGTGTGCCCGGCCGGCCCATTGCATTCAATGTGTCTTGAGTGCAGCGTTGTACCTATGCAGCGTTGAACAGCAATGGACCGATCGGTGCACCCGGCCGGCCCATTGCATTCAATGTGTCGGGTACATGTTGTACCCCTATGCAGCGTTGTACCGCAATGGACCGATCGGTGTGCCCGGCCGGCCCATTGCATTCAATGTGTGCGTGCAGCGTTGTACCCCTATGCGCGTTGTACCGCAATGGACCGATCGGTGTGCCCGGCCGGCCCATTGCATTCAATGTGTGCGGATGCGCGTTGTACCCTATGCAGCGTTGAACAGCAATGGACCGATCGGTGCACCCGGCCGGCCCATTGCATTCAATGTGTCGCGGTCTGCGTTGTACCCCTGTACGTGTTGAACAGCAATGGACCGATCGGTGCACCCGGCCGGCCCATTGCATTCAATGTCTGCGGGTATGCGTTGTACCCCTGTACGCGTTGTACCGCAATGGACCGATCGGTGTGCCCGGCCGGCCCATTGCATTCAATGTGTGCGGGTGCGCGTTGTACCCCTGTACGCGTTGTACCGCAATGGACCGATCGGTGTGCCCGGCCGGCCCATTGCATTCAATGTGTGCGGGTGCGCGTTGTACCCCTGTACGCGTTGAACAGCAATGGACCGATCGGTGCACCCGGCCGGCCCATTGCATCCAATGTGTGTGGGTACGCGTTGTACCCCTATGCAGCGTTGAACAGCAATGGACCGATCGGTGCGCACCCATTGTCAATGGCCTAGCCTGGCAACGGACGCATTTTCGAAATTCAAGCGAGTCGGTTGCTGGAAATTCAGTTGGTCACCCACAACAATGTTGCAAAATCATGTATGTCATGAAGTTGAAGATTTGAAGGATGCTGTGGGCGTGTATTGGTGCTGCTATTCCATGGATTGGCCAGATTCAGAAGATGCAAACGACTTGGACCTATCACTTTGGACACATGGGACAGTATCTGCCTCTGCAGCACATATATATTGCTGGCTGTTCCCCTGAGAGCTCACTTGCCTGCACTACATGCTCCAGGGCGACATCTGCCACTGCACTGCTGCTGTCTCTGCCCCCTCTGGACCCTGCAATGGCACGTACTGTGGAGAGAGCCCCATCCTTCAGCCTTGAGAAGAACCAGGCCCTGCTGGACAGCCTACTTCCACAGTACAGCAAGCTGTATGGGACACCAGGGGAGCAGGTGAGTGTTCTGTGCACTGCCTTTCTGAATGTGCATTTTGTCTGACTAGCAAGGCTGAAAGTCTGCACGCCACTGGCTAGCAGGCTCACTGAGTAGTTGTCACCCCCCATAGTGTGTAGTGACATGCACTGGACAGGTATGGTGCAGTGACAGTGCATTTGAACAAGGTTTTACTTCCCATGCAATGATACCATGTAGTAACTTCTGGCAAACTGTCCATGGGCAGCGTTGCACTGCCTGTGTACATCATGTGCCCCTGTGATTGAGACATGTATATACAACTGTGTCATGCACGGATATGTTGCATGTGTAGTAATGGCCTTTTCACTTTGCCATCCTGACAGGTTAATGCCCATCGGAAGCAGGAGATCTGGAAGGATATCGTCCGGGCTGTCCGGTCCGTGGGGGTCTACAAGCGCCGGATCCGCAACTGCCAGAAGAGGTGGCAGGACCTTCGGGGCTGGACCCGGAGGATTGCACGGGTCCAGCTGAAGCTGTCGCCTCCTCGCAGGAGGGGCGGAACACGGACCCTGACCCCCACATGCTCCAGATCCTGGCAGTGGTGTTTCCAGACCTGGATGGGCAGCTGAAGGCCAGACAGCAGCAAGGAGGGGGTGAGTCAAAGACTGCACTGTGAACTCTGTATTACATGCTATGTGCCCTCCTCTGGCCTGGTTAAACTGCCACAGTACAGCAGTCATGTTGTCCAGGAGCCATGTCCCTCTATTGTGCACTGCCCACTCCTCATCTGATACCCAGGTGTGGCCCTTACATTCAGGGAATTGTGTCACTTGGGACTGTGTCCTTGCAGTTTGCTTCACTCAAGGTGGGGGACAGCATCTGTTTCCCTAACTCTGTTGTGGGCATCATGGGTGGGTCCATTGTTCACACAATGCCTGTGTTCGGACATGTAATCTGCGTGTTGCTTTGATATGCGGTCCACTTGCTGAGCTGAGCCACCACATGTGCCTGGGGTATCTGGCACACACCCATGCAGCGGGTGGGAACAATGTTTGGGCCCCAGGAGTGTGCAGATTACGTGTGTCACACATACATAGCCAGCTATCCACTGTCCAGGGCTCATCCCTCATTCATGTGGGGCAGGACAGTCATGCCTACTCCAGCCCATCCAATACACCTGTACTCCCACTCCCGGGTATCAGCTGACACGTTGTGCGCAGTGATTTGACCCCTCAGGTGTCTGCCTCTGTGTCAGTGTGCTGTGGATTTGTTGCCAGGACTGCTGGGGTGTTTCTCGGTAGGGGCTCAGCATGCCACTGGAGATGTGACCATAGGAGACGATACTTGTGTGTCACATAGGTGTTTGATCAGCTGCCCGTGCAGACTGGGGTATGCAAATGTGAAGTTCAGGCAGCTGTTTCCCATTCACAGCAGATTGTGAGGGGCTCAGGTTCAGAGGGTAGTGTCACAGGTCTCCCATATGTCCAATCGGTATGACCTGGACAGATGAGGGTTAAGATGATGTGTTGTGTGGGGGATGTACATGTGCACTTGTGCAGCTCCAGGACTTGCATTCCCCATGACCTACTATTGTGACACAGTGCAGAGTGTTGTTGTCTGGCTGCCAAGCCACTGAGACAGTGATGTATGACTTAGCAGTCATGCCTCCGCCATGGCATGTGTCTACTTATTGGTGATCCTGCAGGGGAGTGACATGTGCTACATGCACACCATTGTGGCGATGGCTATCAGGACATGGGTGCATCATGGTGTCTGTCGCTGGTATGCATCACATGCATTTCCTATTTGACTCTGGGCATCCCTTTCATCCGGAAACCTGTACTGACTCAGTGGCAAGAGTTGTGATGTGTGCATGTCCACATGCTACACCGTGTCCTCTGCACTGTCCAACTACTGTGTAGGTGGTGCATGTGTCCACACTGGGGTGTTGCTATCCAACAGACACCAGACAGATGGGTGCAAGGCCATGTGGGATGTGAGTGCCATGGTTGGCATCAGACTGACAATTGGCTTCTCCTGTTCAGTTAGGGCACTTTTAGCAATGTTCAACTAATGATGCCAGGGCTTGCTCTGTAATGTGCTGTGCTCACAGTGGTGTGTGCGTTTGGTGCAGGTGACTGATGTCTGTCTGTTTCCACATTGTTTGCAGATACATCCACGGCCACGGAAGGGGACAGCTCCATGGACCAGGAGGAGCCGGAGAGCCAGACTGGGTCAGCAGCCGAGGAGTGGTCGGAGGGACCCAGTGGCACGGAGGGCGAGGGAGCCACACCGAGGAGTCCTCAGCAGCATCCACCTCAGCTGAGGACCACAGCGGCTCGGAGGATGACTCCCTTATGGAGGCGGGTGTCAGCAGCCACCACACTCCAGCTAGTGTTGCTGTCCCCGCCACCACCAGCACCACCACAGCCCTCCCATCGGCTCCCATTCCCCAGGTCCGTGGAGGCTCCCATGTTCAGGAGCGTGTCTCCTTTGGGCCAGGCACCGCACCCCCTGCCCCTGTGTCCCCTGCTGCCCTGAGTGAGGAGTCTGTGTACCTCCTTCGCCAGCTCCATGTAGGGCAGACAGCCATGCTGAGTGTCCTCCATGCGCACACCGCTCTGTTGACTCAGCTGGTGTCGTTCATGGAGGGCATCAGTGTCCCTCCTCAGACAGTCCCTCACCCCTCCTGCCTCTGCTCCATCCACACTCCCCAGCACCTTACCCGTCCCAAGCGCACACACACCGGCACAGGCACACACCAGCACACACACGTCCAGCACACAGACACACACGCCACAAACAAAACGCACACGCACGCACAGTCAGGGGACTGAAACCAGACTCACAGGGGATTGGGCCCTGGAACACACACACGCATCCATGAGCACTGCGCAGTCCTCAGTTGCCTCTCCCTCCAAAGCACCCTCCCTTGCCTCACCTGCAACCCCAAAGACCCAGCGGCTCTTCCTCAGTGACCTCGGCCTCTTCCCCTCCGATCCAGCTGATACAGCATTCAGGGGGAAGAGGAAGCCCACCCACACGGAGCAGAGTGCCTCTCGCCCCCGGACACCCTCCCCCAGGCGCAGACAGACTGAGGCCCCCACCCCCAAGTCCCCCCGGAGTCGTAAGAGCAAGACCCCGCCGCCGCCCTGCAGCTCAGGCACCAGGTCTCCTTCCTCCATCCCTCAGGCCCCCACTCCACAGGTGCCCCCACCACACCCTGCCCCAGGTTCCCCCACCCACAGATATACCATCCCCAAGAGGATCCGGCCTTCTCCCCTGCCACTTGCTCTCACGGCACCACACCCCCACTGCGCTTGTCTGTGCCACTGATGTGGTGAGGGTGTCCTCCCCCTCTGTCCAGCCCACCTTGCCTGTTCCCCATTCTCCTCCCCTGGTGGTAGGCACTGCAGTGGAGTCCACTACCACCCTGTCTGACTTGGGCACTGCAGTGGCGGACCTGTCCACTCCATCTGCAGGGTCCACTGCAGTCGTGCCGGCACCCACAACATCTGAGTCATGCCCCCAGTTGTGCCGGCACACACCATGTCAGACACCTCCACTGCAGTTGTCAGTGGCTCTCCAGCACCCACCACCCCTTCCCTGCCTCCTCCTGGTGAGCCCTGATCCTGTCCCTGCAGTGCCTGGCCTGCCCCCGGTTGCCCCTCCTAGTGGATTGTCCCTGGTTTTGTGCAGTGCAGGCATGCGTAGGGTGACATCTGCCACTGTCACCCTGTTTGGACTTTGACAATGGACTGGCCATTGGCCTTTGTGTTTTTCTGGACTTTCACTTTTAAACACACATATGCTGAATAAAGCAACTTTCTGTTCTCTAGTGCTTATGCTTCTGATGTACATGTTGTTGATGATGCTAACCATGCCCTTGCTGCAGTGATGGTGATATTTGGTCTCATGATAATGAAGTGTTACTGTGCAGGAACACATGTGGTCCAGGGGGAATGTGTCCTATCCTGTGGTGTATCCATGTCATCCATAGCAGTATCTGAGGGTGTCATGTGTTCAGTATTTGGCAATGGGATTTCCTACTTACATTAGCAATTTCACATCTGTGGCTTCCACCCCTGCACATCTGTTGTGCCTGCCATTGTTCAATTCGTCTACTTCCCTGACCGTGTGGCCATCTCCACTGGACATGCAGGTTTGGGCATCAATGGGGAAGGACTCATCTGTGTTGTCAGTGCAACATTGCTATACAAGTGTGTTGGATCTGTGCTGATGATTTAGTTGGCACTTCCATGACCAGGCTGATGTGACGGGAGCCTTCATTTGGTGCTAATTGTTGATTGTGTGACCAAGTGCTCAGCTGACATGATGGGGCCCTACTGAGGCAACATATGGCACAGCTTTCCTCACACAGGAGTGGAGTCCCCTCATGGCAGTGTGTACTCCTGTGACATTGCCTGCGCCCAAGGTGTGTGTTGTATGAGCATGTCTGTGTGTTCACTTCCGTTTTGCTGTGCATGCTGTGATCCCTAGTGTTGTACCTGTTTGTGATGCTTGCTGAGTTGACCTATGTTCCCCCAAAGTCTTCTCCCTGGGTTCTCTGTGATGTGGGTGCATGGCACATTACTGGTCATCAGGGTGTCACCCATAGGTGTGTTTGCTGTCAGGGCTGAGTTTGTGTGCAGACGCAGATGGGTCACAGTCAGGTTTCCCCTTGGCACTTGTTGTTTGCACCTGTCATGTGATTTCCAGTTTGTGTTATCTTTCAGTGATTGTGACACGTTGTGTGGTGACTGCTGGCACTCCTCAGGGTCCGGGCTGCAATGTTGGTTGTTGTCTATGTGTGTTCTTTGTGGGTGACCTTGGCTTCTTCATTGGTGTGTGACTGTGGTTGGGATCCCATTGGTTGGTGTGGTATTGCCGTCATGTCCATGTACAGCATAGTGTGCAGTGTGTCAGACATTCAGGAGTCTTGTTGAGTGGCCATGTGTGATGTGTTTCTGCACCTTGGTTCCCACCCACCACCCTGGGATTGTCATGGGTGCATGTGCAATGTCACCAGTGCATGTGTGCTTCACTGCTGCACATTGTTGGAGGTCGAGGTGTGTGGTGTTGAGTGTGTGCAGATGAGAGTTGTTGCCCGGCTAGACCCCTGCCTCCATGTTGGCCTTGGCTTACTGGCCGTGCTGATTGATTTGTGCTTGTGTAGGTGTGATGGTAGTTTGTTGCTCAGGACACATGACTGTGGTTCACAGTGTGAACAACATTTAGCTTTGTCATCACAGTGGGATTGTAATGCGGCCCAGGGTCACCACATTGTGGGGGCCCTGGGGGTAGTGCTGTGGTGTGTCTGTGTCTTGTTGTGTCAGTTGCTGTTCCTACGTGCCTGTGTGACATGTGTTATTTGTGCTCCCTCTCATCTGACAATGCCTGATTGCCCACATAGTGGATTTGGATCCATGAGTTACCTTTGTGTGGCACTGTATGCACATCTGTATAATTGGTATTCAGGCCTCCTCATGTGTTGTGTGGTTGCCTGGGGACACTGGCACCCCCCCCCCCTCACCTGTTGTGTTTGATGTGCAGTGTGGGTCTGCCTGTTTGTGTTTGTGCACCTGCACCACTGCATTGGCATATCTTAGGTGTGCCATTGGCTGTATGTTGTTTGGTGGGTTTCCCCTGCTGTCCCTGGGACTCCTAGGTCATCAGTCAGCACAATGATCATGGTTTGTGTGTCCCATTGCTGCCATGGTATGGTATCTGTTCACCTCACATCTACAGTCTCCACAGGGTATCTGCATTTGTGTGCCCATTGGTGCAAATATGTGGGTCTGCATTCTGATGGTCACTTCTGTCATTGTGTCATTGATGAATGTTGACTGTGTCAGCCCCCATGGGTGTTGTTTGTCTGCACATGGCCAAAGGTATGTCTTATTTGCACTGCAGTATTTGCCTCCCCCAATCTATGTTGCAATGGGACACATGCACTACTTTGCCACTGATGTGTTGTATGTTCTGTGACCAGGAATCATCCATGCAGTTTGGCAGTTGCAGCTTTTTCTTTGTCAACACTTACATTTTGGTCACTGTGATGATGGGGGTTTGGACCCCATTGCCACAATGTTCAAAATGTGCTTCAGCTATGGACCCCACACTTACCTTTTGGTCACTGTGATGATGGGGGTTTGGACCCCATTGCCACAATGTTCAAAATGTGCTTCAGCTATGGACCCCACACTTACCTTTTGGTCACTGTGATGATGGGGGTTTGGACCCCATTGCCACAATGTTCAAAATGTGCTTCAGCTGTGGACCCCACACTTACCTTTTGGTCACTGTGATGATGGGGGTTTGGACCCCATTGCCACAATGTTCAAAATGTGCTTCAGCTATGGACCCCACACTTACCTTTTGGTCACTGTGATGATGGGGGTTTGGACCCCATTGCCACAATGTTCAAAACGTGCTTCAGCTATGGACCCCACACTTACCTTTTGGTCACTGTGATGATGGGGGTTTGGACCCCATTGCCACAATGTTCAAAATGTGCTTCAGCTATGGACCCCACACTTACCTTTTGGTCACTGTGATGATGGGGTTTGGACCCCATTGCCACAATGTTCAAAATGTGCTTCAGCTATGGACCCCACACTTACATTTTGGTCACTGTGATGATGGGGGTTTGGACCCCATTGCCACAATGTTCAAAATGTGCTTCAGCTATGGACCCCACACTTACCTTTTGGTCACTGTGATGATGGGGGTTTGGACCCCATTGCCACAATGGTCATGGCCTGCTTGCATTGTGGGGGCCACACACATATATGTGTGGCACATGTGATAGGGGGTCACATTGTATGTTCAAAGTCATGTTCAGTGTTGTAGGCATTTGACACAGTCTACACACGCTTGTCATGGTGTTGGGGGATGTCTTTTCTTGCATTCCCTAGGTTGTGGTGTGCTGGTTGTGTCATGCATTGTCCATCCTATGAGTGGGGGTGGTGTTGGTGGTAGGCATCCAGTCCCCCATGGGTAGAGGTGGTAGTAGTGACAGGCATCCAGCCCCCTGGGTAAGGGTGGTAGTAGTGGTAGGCATCCAGCCCCCCTGGCTAAGAGGTGGTAGTGGTGGTAGGCATCTGGCACCCCATGGCTAAGGGTGGTAGTAGTGGTAGGCATCCAGCCCCCTGGGTAAGGGTGGTAGTAGTGGTGGGCATCTGGCACCCCCATGGCTAAGGGTGGTAGTAGTGGTAGGCATCCAGCCCCCTGGCTTAGGGTGATAGTAGTGGTAGGCATCCAGCCCCCCTGGGTAAGGGTGGTAGTGGTGGTGGGCATCTGGCACCCCCTGGCTAAGGGTGGAAGTAGTGGTAGGCATCCAGCCCCCTGGGTAAGGGTGGTAGTTGTGGTAGGCATCCAGCCCCCTGGGTAAGGGTGGTAGTAGTGGTGGGCATCTGGCACCCCCTGGCTAAGGGTGGTAGTAGTGGTAGGCATCCAGCCCCCCTGGGTAAGGGTGGTAGTAGTGGTAGGCATCCAGCCCCCTGGCTTAGGGTGATAGTAGTGGTAGGCATCCAGCCCCCCTGGGTAAGGGTGGTAGTTGTGGTAGGCATCCAGCCCCCTGGGTAAGGGTGGTAGTAGTGGTAGGCATCCAGCCCCCTGGCTAAGGGTGGTAGTGGTGGTAGGCATCTGGCACCCCCATGGCTAAGGGTGGTAGTAGTGGTAGGCATCCAGCCCCCTGGGTAAGGGTGGTAGTAGTGGTGGGCATCTGGCACCCCCATGGCTAAGGGTGGTAGTAGTGGTAGGCATCCAGCCCCTGGCTTAGGGTGATAGTAATGGTAGGCATCCGGCCCCCCCCTGGGTAAGGGTGGTAGTGGTGGTGGGCATCTGGCACCCCCTGGCTAAGGGTGGTAGTAGTGGTAGGCATCCAGCCCCCTGGGTAAGGGTGGTAGTAGTGGTGGGCATCTGGCACCCCCATGGCTTAGGGTGGTAGTAGTGGTAGGCATCCAGCCCCCTGGGTAAGGGTGGTAGTTGTGGTAGGCATCCAGCCCCCTGGGTAAGGGTGGTAGTAGTGGTAGGCATCCAGCCCCCCTGGCTAAGGGTGGTAGTGGTGGTAGGCATCTGGCACCCCCATGGCTAAGGGTGGTAGTAGTGGTAGGCATCCAGCCCCCTGGGTAAGGGTGGTAGTGGTGGTGGGCATCTGGCACCCCCATGGCTAAGGGTGGTAGTAGTGGTAGGCATCCAGCCCCCCTGGCTTAGGGTGATAGTAGTGGTAGGCATCCAGTCCCCCCTCGGTAAGGGTGGTAGTAGTGGTGGGCATCTGGCACCCCCATGGCTAAGGGTGGTAGTAGTGGTAGGCATCCAGCCCCCCCTGGGTAAGGGTGGTAGTTGTGGTAGGCATCCAGCCCCCCTGGGTAAGGGTGGTAGTAGTGGTGGGCATCTGGCACCCCTCTGGCTAAGGGTGGTAGTAGTGGTAGGCATCCAGCCCCCCTGGGTAAGGGTAGTAGTGGTGGTAGGCATCCAGCCCCCCCTGGGTAAGGGTGGTAGTTGTGGTAGGCATCCAGCCCCCCCTGGGTAAGGGTGGTAGTGGTGGTGGGCATCTGGCACCCCCCTGGCTAAGGGTGGTAGTAGTGGTAGGCATCCAGCCCCCCCTGGGTAAGGGTGGTAGTAGTGGTAGGCATCTGGCACCCCCCTGGCTAAGGGTGGTAGTAGTGGTGGGCATCCAGCCCCCTGGGTAAGGGTGGTAGTGGTGGTGGGCATCTGGCACCCCCATGGCTAAGGGTGGTAGTAGTGGTAGGCATCCAGCCCCCTGGGTAAGGGTGGTAGTTGTGGTAGGCATCCAGCCCCCTGGGTAAGGGTGGTAGTAGTGGTAGGCATCCAGCCCCCCTGGCTAAGGGTGGTAGTGGTGGTAGGCATCTGGCACCCCCATGGCTAAGGGTGGTAGTAGTGGTAGGCATCCAGCCCCCCTGGGTAAGGGTGGTAGTAGTGGTGGGCATCTGGCACCCCCATGGCTAAGGGTGGTAGTAGTGGTAGGCATCCAGCCCCCTGGCTTAGGGTGATAGTAGTGGTAGGCATCCAGCCCCCCTGGGTAAGGGTGGTAGTGGTGGTGGGCATCTGGCACCCCCTGGCTAAGGGTGGTAGTAGTGGTAGGCATCCAGCCCCCTGGGTAAGGGTGGTAGTAGTGGTGGGCATCTGGCACCCCCATGGCTAAGGGTGGTAGTAGTGGTTGGCATCCAGCCCCCTGGGTAGGGGTGGTAGTGGTGGTGCGCATCCAGGCCCCTGTGTGCATATGTGGCATTGGTGATGGGCATCCCGCCCCTATGGTGCTGCTGTTGCTGGTGTAAGTAAATTCTGCATCCCTCTGTGTGTGTGTGATGTGTCGTGTACGTGTTGTATGTTTTTGTGGTTGGTGTCTGACTTACCTTCTGCGCCGTACGCGTCCGTGCCTGTTCCGGTAGTAAATGTAGAATATTGGTAGGATCGGGACGAAGGGATTCATGGTAGGTTCGTGTCGTTCGTCTTTCTCGTTGCTTCGCGTCGTCCTCGTCGCTGGCGTGTTCGCCTCGTAGCCGTGGATCGTGTTGTGGCGCGAATCGGAGCTTATGTGCGCCTCTCCCGGAAGCTTTGACATGCCGGACGTAGCGACGGGTTCGGCGCGTACGGAAAGCGCATCGTACTTGTTCGGCCGGACGGGGCTGCATTTTCCCTTCCGTGCGACTCTATTCTGCGTTTCCGGATTCGCCTCGGTCGGAGAACAGGACCTGGATTGGGTGAGTACGACTCGGCCGGATTCTATGCTGTTGTGCGCATCGTACTTACTCGTTCGGAATGATGTACGGATCGGTCGGGAAACAGGCATTCGCATGGCTTTTTTCCCGACCGAATGGTATTGGGTGCGCCTCCGACCGAGATCGGAATCGGCCCCTAAGTTGTAATGTTCATCGGAATGTTTGGGATGAGATGATTGTCAGCCTGAATTAATTATTAATGTTTAAAATGGGCACAATAATTGATTAAGAAATAACTGTACAAAAATGGTTGAAAGTTAATATGGCAAAAATTGATTAGTGAAGTCTAATTTTTAATTTGTACAAAAATGGTTGTAAGTTTAGACGGTATAGAGTGACCTATGAAGTTTAGTTTTCAAATATATTAAATAAATATATTGTATTTACCTTATACAGGATTGAGACTAAAGGCAACTAAACAGTGCCAATAAGAGAGATTTATGTTTGTCTTGAATAAGATGGGATATCAATAGAACCATCGAAACGCGTTGACGCCTTATCTACATAATCCGTGGAAGTAGATAATTCTGTAGATAAGGAAAATAGATTATATCCAGGATTAGCCACATAATTGTTTAGCTCGGATGTGTTGTTTTAATGACAAAATGTATTGTCTTTTTTTCTCTCTTTTCTGTTGTAATGTCTGTACGTATGATTAGAAATATATGAATTTAATGCTTTTTATAGGATACATGATTTTAACTGTATAAGAATTTGAGATCAATGTTACTGTGATTGTTTTTATAGTGTTTTTTAACTATTGTCGTGATATCTGTGACTTTTTACAATAAAAGAATATATTTGAGGAATATAACAAACAATTGTTGTATGTGCAACTTTTTGAGATCTACCACATGGGTTGTTAATTTTTGCTGTGTACTTTGGGATTTAGTATTTAACTAAGTGATCGTATAAAATTTTCCACCAAGGGATATTTGTTCCTACTAATATTTGGTATCCCCTCAGGATCGTGTATCCCCTGCTCTTCCACAGTCTTTGGAGGTCCTGCCTTTTGGACAGCTCGACCACCTCAGAAGAGGCGAACCTTGGCTTTAGCATGCAGAAGCAGCAGCGCACCGGTCTGAGCCACTGCTAGGAATGCACCCATCCCTCTGCTTACGGGGAAAATAAGAAAGGGTTTCAAAAAAATGCTTAACTGTTCCGTTTGTTTATCCTGCCGTGACCTCTGACTATTTGCACTGACAGCCTCAAAATATCAATTAAATGTAAAGCAAAGGAAAAAAGAAATGGAAGCGAAATTAACAAGAGGAAAAGATGATAAAAGGGAAGGGAACGATCACAGTAATAGAAAAAGCAAGTAAATATTGCAAAAACAAGAGGGAAACAAGGGTTATTTACAGGACTGAAAAAGAACGAGAGAGAAAGCATGAGAGAAACATGGAGAAAGAAAATATTTTGGCTTTGGCTTTAGTAATAAAATGTATTCAAGTCTTTAGAGATACTACAGGGACAGAAGCAGCAAAGGCTTTTCATATTTGCATGTAGACGTCCCAGATGGTGATATCTCATATCCTATTGAACTCAGAGCTGATGAAAATCATACAACACACATTGTGTAAAATATGATAAAGTCTGATCAAAATTCAAAGAAGTGTATTTCTATAACAATGTGTAAGCTTTGGCATTAATATGTCACATTATACCGCTGCACTGAGAAGTACTCAGTAAAAGTGATAGTTTTTAAACATGGCTGTAAAACCATTCCTGCCCCTGCCTCCACACTGGTGACACTGCTGCCATTAGTGAACTAAGAGGCAAGACAGTTGTCATGTAAACCCTGTATGCGTCCCAGATTATTATCGAGCAACATTATGGTCTATTAAATCAAACACAGTAGGTTTTTATAGAGCTGGTATTCTGAACTCACATTTTTGAAAGTACTTTAATATGTAATTATGAAGAAAATTGAATTGAAGTGAAATAAAATATATACTTAAGTTCACACAATTTAAGCAGGGAAGCCATGATTTATCTAGACTTTCTTTCTGGTTTCACTTTGTAAAAAGCATCCACTAAATGGTTATGTATTTCTCTCCTATTATGTTAAAGCTTTGTTTTTACCTCTCTCCAATTCTCTGCAGTTTTTATGTAGCATAACCCGACCCGACGGCATTGGAGCACTGTACATCAGCATCAGTTAAATTACACAAGGTTATATTGTTTTGGCTTGGGTAGGTTGAGTGATTTACCCAGATTCACAGAATGTTGAACCAATATTGAGACTCAAACCTGGTTACCCAGTTCCAAAATTGCCTGCTCTAGCCGTAACGCAACATCCTGGGCTCAGCAGAGGATACCAGACAGAACCATTTGAAAGCTCAGCTTGTTATGGGTTCAAGGTTCAAACAGTACCTCAAGCTGAGCCAGATCCAGGCTTCAGGCTTGAGCCTACCTTGACTTTTCCATGGCTTACCCACCTCTAATTCAATCTGCAACAAGTTGCCTTGTGGCACTTGTAAGATTCATCAAGAAAACGGTTGCTTAGTACATAACAAATAATTAGCAATTATATCAATTGAAAATTAGCATATCAGTTCAATGTGGTTGGAACACTAGATTGAATAAAACAGCACTCACGAGTAGATGCTTGCAAAGATATTGTATTAAATAAATTGAAGCTCTCATGGATATTTACAATTATTTACAAGGCTGTCAAAGCTAAATACACAGAATTGCAGTGACGAGAGATAAGGTGACATTCAGTGCTCAGTGAGAGTGGTGAAGTGCATATATACAATGTGAATAAATGAGGGAATTAGGAAATGGTCAGAAGAAAAAGGGACAAACAATATCTCCAGTGGCTAGCACATTTGCTTAGTGATTTAGACCAGGAGATTTGTTGAAGCTGAACCAGATATTAGCGTCGACGTTTCGACCCAGACAGAGCTCAATTTATTTAATACAATATCTTTGCAAGCATCTACTCGTGAGTGCTGTTTTATTCAATCTAGGGGCATATTCTCAAGGACACATCGCGTAGTTAGCGGCACTTTATCGCAGCCAAAGTGGCGATAAATTCATCGCACCATTCACAAGCTGGTGTTAACAGCCCATAACACCATTTTACCCGCGATAGCATCCGCAAAAACATCGCCACAGATGACCCCCGCAACTATCGCTAATGAGATGCAGAGTAGGCGTACCCGTGCAAAAAGCCGCGAAAACACCACTCCGCAACATTCTCAACGAGCAGCCAGATCGGCGATAAGACCACAAAACAGGCGATAAGGCCCGTTAGCAGCAGGAAACTAACACCTGCTCTGACCTGGTGCAAAGTCGGACCACAGCCTGCACCACAAAATGGAGCCAGGCCCAGAGCCACACCTGAAGGGCAACAGATGCCATGGAGCCACTGATCATGCAGCTCGGAGCCCCAACAGGGCCACAACACCCACCGCCACCACCCCCAGGACCGCCCCCCGGCCAAAGACATGCCACATCAACTATACGGAAAATGTACCAAATAATCCGCCTGATGTCGCACAATCACATTTGGTGGCATGCAAGTGTCGTAACAAAAATGAGCATCACACATCCACCTTCGATGTAACAAATGAAAATGTATTCAAAGAAACACAGAACAGAAATGAAGACACATGGCGGCTCCCCTCGGGACAATCCGTAGGTCACAGCCTGCAAGACAAAAATCATGATGAGAAGGTGTGTCTTGCGCACATCAAAGGACAGAGAGAGAGCGAAGGAGAGAGAGAGAGAAAGAGAGGGAGCGAGAGAAAGACGGACAGAGAGGGGGAGCGAGAGAAAGACGGACAGAGAGAGGGAGCGAGAGAAAGACGGACAGAGAGGGGGAGCGAGACAAAGACGGACAGAGATTGGGAGTGAGACACAGATAACAGAAGAGATGGACAGGGAGAGAGAGTGCCCAAAATGCGCACCCAGGCCACACTGCCCACCTGCTGCCACAGGTGTGTCTCCAACCACGTGCCTGTATGTAGTGCAGTTCACCAGGTCACACATCTGAAACAGATCCGTCATCTGAAACAGAGTCCAGAGACATGAATGGCAAAGTACATACAATTGCGCAAGACATCATCGCCTGTCTGCCCCGGCGCACCCAGGCAGATGTACCCCAGCCCCCCCCACCACCCAGCGGTGCATGCCCGCCCCTGTGCACCCAGGCCTCACTGCTCACCTTCCGCCCTTGGTGTGTAGTAATTGTGGCCCACCACGTGCCGCTGCAAGCCACATGCCCGGGGCCCGCGGACATGGCACCCTCCACCATCATGCAGCCCCTCTCCGCAGGCCACCAGGTCTCACATATGATTCTGGGTTGATTTCGCCATGGCAGAGGACATACCAGTGCACCGGGCATCATTGCAGGCTGTACACCCGCTCAGCCCTTGAGGTGCCACTAACTCTGTGATCCGGGATGTGACGCCACGTGGCGGTAGGCCCGCGCTGCCCGCTGGCTCTGGCCTACACTGCGGTCCAGCAGGGCACACAAATCCTGAGCAGTCCGGACGGCCGGGACGGGGCATCATTGCAGGCTGCACACCCGCTCAGCACTTAAGGTGCCCCTACCTCAGTGCACCCAAAGTCACCATCCCGTGGCGGTGAGCCTGTGCCGGCCGCAATGTATCCGGTGCCACCAAGTCTGTGTCCCAAAGTCATGGTCACTGTATGATTGGGTATCGTGTTGCGGATGCCATCATGTCACCTCCGGTCCTGGAGAATGTGATGTTGCAGGGCCCAAGGCCCTCATGCCTACATTAACACCACACGGACGCACCCAGATAAAGAGTGGAAATGGCGTAGAGCACGTGTGCCCGTCCCTTTTCATTGGCAGGGTCACATGTCCCGTGACGCGTGTGCTGGATGGGTATGGTGTGGGTGTAAACTAGTCGTGAGGGAGTGGCTGTGGCATGCTGACAACTAGACCTGTGAGCAGCAGATCACCACAGGAAAGACAGGGGACATGTAGCATTGCCGTCCCCCCTGTGAGCCTAAGCGTAGTGGGCTGGCCTGGCGTATGCCAGTCCAGCGTAAGGGTCTGTATATGACCCCGGGGCCATGGGCGTGGTTCCGTACTGGGCTGGACAAGGAAGTAACTCATGCGTGTGCCCCTGTTGTTGTGTCAGAGCCACCCGGACCGCATTGGGCAATGTGTCACCCTGTGACCCCTGTTCTACGACATGAGCCACATAGACGTAAGAGGAGTCCAGTGAGCCCACATTCATCCATACTTCCACACTTAAAAGACCATAGACATGACACATCTGTGTGTATATGAATGTTTAATGCACATTCAGTGGAGTGTTGCATCTGGAGCAGTACAGGGCCATGCAAACCCCACATGACGATGTTGTCCCGTGGAGGTCCAGCCAGGGTCCTCCAGGGAATGACAAGTCCAAAGGAAGAGGACGAGTACAGTCTGCAGTCTGATTGCTGTGTCAATGGCGATCAAACATCATATGGCAGTCCATGTCGAGGTCCAAGGTGAGTGTCGCAGAGTGCATGGGGGGGACAGTGGAAGGTGATGATGCAGAGGGCAGTACCAAGCTGAAGCCGGACCTATGAATGAGATGCATGCTGCTGCGTCCTCCTTACCACGAGGGCAGTATCATCCACATCTTCGTTCTCTGCTGTTTCATGTGCCTCACGTGTGGGTGGTGGTGTTCTGTCTCCAGCACTGTGTGGCAGTGACACATCAGTGGCCGGAGGTGGAAGGTCTGCTGCACTGTGTGGCACTGACATTTCAGGGGGCGGAGATGTGGATGGAGTGGTGGCAGCAGCATGCATCCGCACCAGGCCTTGTGGCAGCAATGCCATGAGGAGGGTCCTGAGGTCATTGAGGAACACAGCTACCTCTCGCTGGTGTGCAGCCGTGGCAGCCGCTCGTTCCGCATTCGCCCGCTCCATGGTCTCCATTAACCTACGCATGTTTCCCAACTCCCGTGTGACATCGCTAGTGCCACTCGGACTGGACAGTTGTACTATTCTCTGAGTTAGGGCTCCAGCGATGTCAGCCATGGTCCGTTGGAGAGCATGGAGCGGACTGTGGGTGTCCGTTAGGGACCGTGAGTGGCCCCTGATGGGACTTAGACACCCACGTATGGCATCTAGTTTGTCTGCCATGCGGTCGAAGCCCACCCGCACCTGTTCAGCCAGATTCTCCTGGCACCCCAAAACACGGCATTGGAAGGCCATGTGTTCTCCGTGGGGGTCCTGGGAGGCAGCAGTGGTGGTGGGTGCTGCCTGCTGTGTGGTCTGTGCAGGGGGTGGGGTCTCCTCGTAGCAACTGGGCTGCCCAGCTCCTGGAAGTGGGCTGCAGAGGCTCTCCACGAGCAGTTGGAGGGCGTCAGAGTCGAAGCTGTGGTTGTCCTCTTCGTCTCCAGAGAAGAGAGGGTCGGACTGCTCTGCAGGAGGTGTTGATTCTCCCTCTGCAATGTGAAGGGGAGATGCAGTTTAACAATGTGTCCACATGTATGTTGTCGCATTGTACATGTTTACATACAGACAGCATGACTGGGTACATTGTGGCTGTTTGGGAGGAGCTGCCTATTTGATGGGGGACAGTGGACATTTCGACAACAGACGTGTGTGTGTTTGTACTTGTACATTATCAATGCACATTTCCCTGCAATGCCAATTGTGATTGGCCAGTGTCTGCACCCAAGCGGCACCAGTTGTGTCCTGTGTTCTGTTGTAGGTGTTTTGCGGAATGTGTCACATCGTTGTCAATGTAGATGTGCTCTGTATGTGATGTGTGTGCTGCATTTTTGGGGAATTGCCCCTGCAGCTCAGATTTTGCTGCCCCTTATCACTTTCATGAGGTGTGCCTCTGACTTCTGTGCTTGTACAGTATTGACATGTTGCATACTTGGGTACGTTGGTCTCTTGGTGGGAGTTGGTGGTCTGGGGCATGGTGTGTCCGCAGATGTGCTCAACTTAATTGTGCATGTCTGCCATTGTGCCCATCTCCCCCTGTCCCCCCAGGCCCTGGTGGTTACTCACCCTGTTGCTGTTGTGTAGGGTCCTGTTGAGCAGTGTCCGGGCCCCCAACTCCTGCCACAGTCTCCCCACTGATGACTGTAGACACCATTTCCTCCATGTCGTCCAGCTCCTCCTGTGGCGCTGGACTCCCACCTCCAGTCTGCATTGCTGCCTTCAGGTTGTTGGCGAGTTTCAGTTTGGTTTTGCACTTGACATCATTCCAGCGCCTCTTGCCCTCACCCATTGTCCTCTTCAGCACTCCGACTGCATTCACCTTGTCCATGATGGACTGCCATAATTTATTTTTTGTTGCCAATGACACAGTAGAGGTGACAAACAGTTGTTGATGGTGTTCTGTCACCTCCGTTATCAGGATCCTGTTTTCCTGCGGACTGAACTTCGTCTTCCTCTTCTTCTTGTCCTTGCCCGTCCCTGACCCCGAAGTCCCAGGATGGTCCTCCGGGGGGCTTGTGGGGTTCTGGCTCTCCTCCGTACTTGCTCCGGCAACGTCCATTGTGCTTCGCTGTTGTTTGGCATTTGTTTGTCTGTTTTTTTCTACTTTTATGGTGATTGTTCCCGCCTGACGCGTGTGGATTGCAGGCCTGTAGCTGGGTTTCGCTGATTTTCGTATCGCGATTGGCCTCATCGCAGCTTTTTTTGCGTTGGTGTTTTGCATTTTTGCGGCCTGGTGTTGATTCGAACGTGGTCAGTTGGCGCGTTATCTGGGGAGTATCGCATGGGGCCGCGGTGTTGTGAATACTTGGTTAACAAGGCGTTAATTTCCTGCGATGGACTGCGATATGCAAAGTTGCGTTAAGCTAAATTTGCTGTGGTTATCACACGTTCTTGGGAATATGCCCCCTAGTGTTCCAACCACATTGCACTGATATGCTAATTTTCAATTGATATGATTGCTAATTATTTGTTATGTACTAAGCAACCGTTTTCTTGATGAATCTTACAAGTGCCACAAGGCAATTGATATAATTGCTAATTATTTGTTATTTACTAAGCAACCGTTTTCTTGATGAATCTCAATATTAATTAATTTTTTCCCACCCCAATGGAACTACTGTAGTTTTTCTTATCCATACCCAGGTTCTGAGGGATACAGGGTCACCCCATTGTGGTTATACTTGTGGCACTTGTAGGCTTTTCTTTTAACCAGTGCTGGGTCTGGGTAAAAGTGACTAAAGGATCCCATAAATTGGGGCTGACACTGTGGCAGATGAACGGGCTGGGGGAGCCCTGCCAAGTGTCCCATGTCTCCAGGTTGTTTCTTTGAATTCTGGGACTTGTATTCTTGTTTATTCCATTAAAAAACAGGACTAAAAATCTGTAAATTCAAAGAAAAACCTGGGCTGGAGCAACACATCATGCATGGATATGGGAAACTTGGCAGCAATGCTTGAGTCACAAGGGCCAGAGATAAGAGGATCAAGGGTTGATATCTAACACCCACTCACATATATACATATATATATATTTCTTTTTACTCGGATTCAAAAAAATCAGCATATTACAGTACATGTGTGCTTGGGTATTTTTTTGGTCACAAGCAGTCTACATTATAAATTTCCTCACAATAAGGTACTTGCTGGGGAGATCACTGTGTAAGCAAATTCCAAGCTATAACATTGGTACGATAGCTATGAAGGTTAATGCACTTGCTGAACAGATCTGTGTACAATCTAGTTCTAGATTTCCTTTATGATAAAATACCATCAACTTCTCACCAAGCCTTGCCCCCACACTACTAGTAGAGGGCATGACCCCCTGCAAGCTGCTTAGATCTTGATAAGTTTGCTGCGTTGTATACTGAATTGTGACCCAAATGCATTATTGTATATTCATTGTATTTGTCATGTTAACTAAACAGTAAAATTATTTTAAAAAATAGCATTAAAGGTTAATATGATTGTCGTAAAGCATAGTGTGTAACATGCAAGTATGTATTTTTGCGTGACAGATTTGTATTTTACGTAGACAGCTCAGTGGGATACTACTTTTTTGTGAGGATCCTTGTATTAGTAAATTGTCTGCTAATAATAACTCAGACAGATGCCACTGACATTCTTCTATAGCATACATATGTCTTGGTTAAGAAACATCAAACATTTACCCCAAATGGTAGATGGGTCAAACATCTATCCCATCTACCATCAAACATCTACCATAGTTTACCTCTTGAGTACTTATGAAGTGACAAGCTCTGTTAGCCTTGTCAACCCTCAGGTGGTCTTCCCCCAAACTCTTTGCTTTTCTCCTCCATTTTTACTGATCTCATTTTTACCGGCCTTATGACTCTACACACTTTACCACTGCTAGCCAGTGCTAAAGTGCACATGCTCACTCCTTAAAACATGATCACATTGGCTTATCCCCAATTGGCATATTTAATTTACTTATAAATGCCTAGCAAAGGAGCACTATCTGTGCCCAGGTTCTGCAAAGTAAATGTTATTATTAGGCCTTCAGCACTGATTGTGACACCCACTTAAGTAACTGTTAGACCTGGCATCTTTGGTGTGTTTTTCCTCTGTCTTTTTTGATTCTGACCTCCTGTTTTTGACTGTGTGCTGTATTTCATTTTTGCTGGTTTTAGAACTCTGGGCACTTTACCACTGCTGACCAGTGCTAAAGTGCAAGTGCTCCCTGTATAAATTGTGATCATGATTGGTTATCGATGATTGGTATATTTTATTTACTGGTAAGACCCTAGTAAAGTGCACGGTGTGTGCCCCGGGCCTGTAAATCAAATGCCACTAGTGTGCCTGCAGATCTGTTCATGCCATCCATATGAGTACCCCCACAAACATGTCTCACGCCTGCCACTGCAGTGTCTGTGAGTGCAGTTGTAAACTCCCATGCCTACCTGGCAAGTGCACCCACTTGCCAAGCCCAAGCCTTCCCTTTTACTACATGTAAGTCATCCCTAAGGCAGGCCCATGGTAGCTTCATGGGCAGGATGCAGTGTATTTGAAAGGTAGGACATGCACTGATGTGTTTTACATGCCCTGATAGTGAAATACTGTTAATTACATTTTTCACAATTGTAAGGACTATCTCTCCCATAGGTTATCATTGGAGCTGCCTTGTAACCTCTTACAAGTGTAACTTCCAATTAGGAAGAGATAGAGATTCGGAGTTTGGGGTCCATGAACTCCCAATTTTAAAATACATCTTTTAGTGAAGTTGGTTTTTAAATTGCGTATTTGAAAATGCCACTTTTAGAAAGTGGGCATTTCTTGCTTTACCATTTGGAGCCTCTGCCTGCCTGTGGAATCCACGTCTGAGGGAAGGTGACAGTTGGGCTGTTTGTGCAGTCACTCTAGGCAGTCACACAAAGGGAGCTGAGGTGTGCCTTGCATAGCCTGATGGCCTATCACCAGGCTGTTGGGTCTTCCTGAGCTAGAGTGGTGGGCGGAGTTTTCACTGACACCTAAATAGGGCTATGCCTGTCCTCACACAAAGCTGTCTGCACCCCCTATAGTGTGTCTGGAGCCAGGTCAGGGAAAGGCAGGGTCTTGTGCACTACAAAGACTTTCCTTTGAATTTGCCTTCTTCAAAGGGAGAAGCAGATATAAGTACTGGAGCTGTGACACCATAACTTCAGAACACTTCTGGAGTTAGAGGACAGTCTGTCAAAAAGAAGAGCTGGAGAAGCTGTCAGGAGGGACTACCACTTTGCTGTGTGCTTTGCTCTGTTGGCCTGCTGCTTGTTGCTTCTGTCTTTGGCAGTCAAAGAAGTGGACTTTGCTTTCTACATCCTGCTTGCCAAGGTTCTCAAAGGGCTTGTTTGTGCTTGCCTCCTGTTAAGAAGTCTCAGGGCCATCAAAGACTTCATCTGCAGTCCCTGAATTAATCTGCTGGGAGTTCTGACTTGTCAAGTGATGCTAATTCCAGTTCTGGTCCCTTGGAGGTGGCTTTTGATACAAAGAACCAAGAAGATCCATGTCTTGACCTACAGCGACTGTTTTCCTGAAGCAGCATCACTGTGCAGTTGAAAAACCAATGCATCGCCACGGAGTGGCCAAAGAACTGGTGCGGGCCTGTGTACACCTGACAGATCACCACAGCCCGAGTCCTGAGCCCCATGTCACTGACGTCTGTGGCGCCCGCTCCAACTTCGATGCAGGCACCTGCTGTACTCCCGAAGAAATCAATGCCCCACCCGCCCTGTGGCTAGAAACTCAGCGAGGTACCTGTTTTGCTGCTGCTGCATCGACCCAGGGTGTCCGGATTTTTGATGCATCACACCTGTGCGCCAAGTTCTGCATCGACGAGACCCAGCAGTAAAGAACCGAGGCTGCATGTCCAGAAATCGACACATCACCTCCCCTTACAGTAAGGAACCGACGCATCACCTCCCCTGGCAGGAAGGAACCAATGCATCACCTCCCCTGGGAGTAAGGAACCGATGCATTACTTTACTTTTCTGGCACCTCACCTCCCATGCCCCTGTTTTCGTCTTTGATTTTGACGCATCCCAGGTACTTTGTGTTAAAATTGACCCATCCATAGTTTCCTATGGACTGAACTGTTTTGAACCTTTTTAAAGTAATATGTTTACTTGTGAATTTTGGATTTTTGTCATTTTGGTCTTGTTTCGTTCAGATAAATATGTGCTGGTTATTTTTATATTTATATTGGTTATTTTTCTAAAGAGGTTTGGTGTCCTTTCAAGGGGTTTTCACTGTGTTACTGTGTGTGTGTGTACAAATGCTTTACTCATTGCCTCTGAGATAAGCCTCACTGCTCATGACAGCTAACAAGGGGATGAGCGGGGGTTATCTGAGCTGTGTAGTCCCCTTAACCTGACTAGAATAAGGGTCCCTACTTGGACAGGGTGCAAACAACTGCCAATTAGCGACCCACATTTCTAACAGTAACCCTCTGAATGGCTGTCATCTCAGCCTGTATGTGCTGATTTAAACTGTCATTTTGACCAGGCAAAATAAACCTTATCCAGGCCCAAACCTTCCTTTATAATACATATAAGACACCCCTCGTGTAGGCCCTGGTCAGCCCAGAGGGCAGGGTGCCATGTATTTAAAAAGTTGGACATTTACTTTTAAGTATTACATTTCCTGGTAGGGAAAAACTGTTCAATTCATTTTTCACTACTGCAAGACATAAGTTCTCCCACAGGATAACATTGAAGTTACTTCATTACATTTAATACACTGTAATTTCCAAATGGGAGCAGGTAACCAGTTTGTGTTTAGTGTCTTTGCAATTGTAATGAAAAATCCTAACTTATGATAAAATCAGATTTTAAGTTACAATTTTGAAAATGCCACTATTAGAAAGCTATCATTTTCTGGCCGTAGCCATTTAAAGTCTGTAACATGTCTCTGGGTCATCTGACTGGGTGCAGCGGATAGATTGGCTATGTGTGTTCCTCCTAAACAGCCACACACAACAGAGAGATTAGGTACACCTGGATTGGCCATCACTGGCAGGATGGCAGGGCGGTACAGGACCCAGCCCTACTTACTCTTGAATAGGCTATGTCCTGACTCCACACAAAGGGTTGCAAACCCCCTGTAGTTAATCTGGAGCCAGGGCAGGGAAGGCAGGATGCCTGTTGACTTCAAAGGGAAACCTCTGGACGCTCCTGCCCACTTCAAAGGCACAACTGGATATAAATATTGACCTCACACACCAGCTCTTCAGTACACATCTGGTCCTGTGGATAATCTTCTAGGAAGAAGGACTATTGTCCACTGTGCTAACCTGGGGTGGCACCACTTGGCAGGGTAGACTCACGGATGTCACAGCCTTGGTGAGAAGGACTGGATCTGCATCTGTTGAACCCAGGACCCCAAAGTGACTCCAAGGGCTAGTTGGCTGGGCTACTGACTTGAGTCTCAGGAACAGAAGGCTCTAGTAATCTTGAACTCAGCACATTGACTGTGACATCTGTGATTCTACCCTGCCAAGTGGTGCCACCCCACTCCTGGACCCTTGGAAGTGAGCCTAAGGTGCTCTGCTAGCCTCTGTGGATCCAGTGGAATAGATGCATCTCCTCTGCTTTGCGGTGCAACTCTGAGCAGAACCAATGTTTTGCCACTGCTGCCTGGATCAGTACCTCCACAAAGACCCCCTCTTTGCATCTCAGTCCATTGCCGCATCGGAACTGCCAATGTGTGACCCAGCCTCGGTGCAGGGCTTCACATCCCTCATCAACAGCAGCCTCAAATACGATGCTGAGCTCAGCATCACAGCCTCTCAGCCCCTGAGAACCGATGCACTGCCCTGACTGTGCGACTCATCCTCGAAGCTGGACTTTGCAATGGAACCCCTTGTAGACGGGATTGTCAGCGAAGGCACAGGACCTCACATCGCAGACTTGTCACACCTCAAAACTGATGCATCACTTCAGCTGGATGATGCATCTTCGACTAGGAACCAATCAAGGCTGTGCGAACTGGGGTTTAAGGTACTTTGTTCAGCTGGCCTAACTGGGTCCCTGTAGCTGGCCCACACTGCATCGCGGGTGGCCTGAACTTGTGACTTTGTCCAAGTCCAGTGCAACCAGATATCCACCGTTGGTGCTTTGTACTTTTTAAAGCTATTTTTACTGAAATCTTCAAACCTGCATATCTCCGGTTCTATTGATTGGATGTTTGCTGTTTTGGTCTTGTTTTTTTATTAAACATTACTCTTTTTTTTAGAAACTGGTGTGGGATTCTTTTGTGGAATGTTTTCACACTGTTACAGTTTGAAGTGCTGCACAAATACTTTACACATTGCCTCTGAGGTAAGCCTGACTGCTATGTGCCATCTATCCAAGGGGTGGACACAGGATAATTTAGGGTTTGTTTGTGACTTCTCCCAGAGAAGAATTGTGGTTGCTGCTCCAGAAGTGTTTCACCCCCTCATCCATTAACCCAATTTCTTACAAGCTCCTTCTAAGGTGCTCTGAAATCAACTGAACACCTGGATAAAAAATTAATGACATCAGAAGTGGTGTTGAAAAATATGTTTTTTATAGTGGATTCAAAGCTTTATCTGCGCTTTGTCACATTACTATCAGAATTTCATCCAGTTGACATTGAGACTCTTACCAAACTGGTTTTGAAAATGAAATCTGGTTCTCTGCTACACCTTTGCCCTCCCGCATTGAGAAAGCATTCATGGTCAGTCACCCAATGACTTTACTGAAGTCCTCTCTCAATCAAAGTAGCTGTTGTACCTGGCCCTCGCCGCGGGGTCACTCCCAGAATTTTTGCTTTTGTGACTCATGTTTTCCAAATTTGTTTTTGTTGGCATTATGACTCTGTGCACTTTACTACTGACAACCAGTGTTAAAGTGCTTTTGCTTTCTCCTTAAAATATGATGCAATTGGCGTACACTTGATTGGTACATTTAATTTATATGTAAATCCCTAGGACATAGTACTACATATACCCGAGACCTGTAAATTAAGGGGCATATTAATCAAAGGTTTTGTGTGGCTCTTGCACCATGGAACGGGACACATGGTAATGCAGAACTTAGAATGAGATTTACCAAGCAGCGCAAGGTCAGCTTACATGGCCCTGCGTGGCTTGGTAAATCGGGAGTAATGCAAGGCAGCATAAGTCGCTACGGTGCATTACTCTGCTCCAGGGAGAAGTTCTATGGGTGGAGCGTGGGTGCTCCTGCTAACCCACCCATGGTTTTGGGTGCATTCCCAGATTTACCATGAGTAGTATGCCTGGGAATGCGTCAATACGCTATGCCTTCCCGAGGAGGCGTAACAAGGAGAAACACATTTATTTCATCATGTTTGTTACTCTTTCTATGTGTGCTGTAGAATGCAGCATACATAGAAAGAGGAAAAAGCCTCAGATGATTGTTTTTGTGCAGGAAGATGTCCCTTAATACACAAAAACAATCCTGATTGCAATGTAGGCCGATTTGCACCATGGTGCAAGGGTATCTGTGTTGGCGCAAGGCAGTCACAAGTGCACCAGCATAAGGAAAAAACAGGAATGCGCCACATAATGTTAAATATGGCACATTCCTTTCCCCTCCCTCTCACTCAGCGCAGCAAGATGTCTTGCTGTGCTATGTTACCTGGCATTTTGAAAAATCTGGTCCGAAATGCCATTAGTGGGCCTGCAGCACTCATTGTGACACCAATTAAAGTAGCACTTTAAAACACATCTCATGCCTGCCATTGCAGTTTTAAACCGCCAATCTGACCTTGCAAAATGAAGTTTTTGCCAGGCCTAAACCTTCTTTTTTAATACATATGTCATCATTTGTTTAGGCCTTGAAAGCTTGAAGTGCAGGGTGCATTGCAATTAAAAAGTAGGCATGTGCTTTTAAGTTTTACATGTCCTAGTAGTGAAAAAAACCCTAAATTCATTTTTCCCTACTGTTAGGCCTATCTCTCTCATCGGATAACGTTGTGTTACTGTATTACATTTAAAATGTGCTAACTCTTGATTGGGAACAGGTAAGGATGTCACTTTTGAACTCAAATGAATTGTAACTTAAAATCCTCTTTAATGTTGAAGTCGAATAATAAGTCAAAATTCAGAAAATGCCACTTTTAGAAAGTTGGCATTTTCTAGTCCTAACCATTTAGGGGCATATTCACAAGGAGCCATCGCCGAATTAACGGCACTTTATCGCAGCCAAAGTCGTGATAAATATACCTCCCCATTCACAAGCTGGTGTAAACAGCCCACAGCACCAGTTTACCCGCGATAGCAGCCGCAAAAAACATCTCCACAGAGGGTCCCCGCAAATATCGCTAATGAGATGCAGAGTAGGCGTTCCCGTGCCAAAAGCTGAGACAACATCTCACCTCAACATTCACAACGACCAGCCACATCGGCGATAAGAACACAAAACAGGCGATAAGGCGCGTTAGCACCAGGAAATCTACACCTGCTCTGACCTGGTGTAAAGTCGGACGGCAGCCATCACCACAAAAGGGAGCACAGCCCAGGGCCACATCCAAAGGGCAACAGATGCCATGGAGCCACTCATCATGCGGCCCGGACACCCAAGAGGGCCACAACACCCATCGCCACCACCCCAGGACCCCAACCCACACCCAGAACATCCCCCCCCCGGACCACCACAGACGCAGCGCAGACAAAGACAGCGGACCCCCAGGAAACATACCAGCCGCACAGACCCAACATCTGACAATGTCACCGTCCACTACAGGCTGAAAGGGACAACCATCCTACGCATCCTGACCATCATCGCCTAACAGGCCCACGGCACCAACACAGCGGACAACCAACATCCCACCCCACACAAAGCTGATGGCTTGGCTGCACCTGTTGGCCCCTGGTACCCCCCAAACAACACCCGCCAGAGTCAGAGGAGTCACACAGCCAGCCACATCCAAGTCCCTCACACCTGTCCTGGACATCACCATCACCCTGGTACCCAAGTCCCCATACGTACAACACAATGCGCAGGATCTGCTGGAGACCAAGCAAGGACCATACGCCATAGCAGGATGCACGCACGTGTTGGGGGCAATCCACAGCACACATGTACTACCTGTGCCCCCTGGTGACACAGCACACAATCACCGCAACAGGAAGCACACGTCTCACATCAATGTGCAGGCAACAACAGAACACTGTGGAACCTCCAACAATGTCGCCTTCAAATACACAGCCAGTGTGCATGATACCTACATCCTCCGACAGTCCATCATCAACCAGCGTTCCCAGGATGGCAACAAGGGAAATGCACACCCCCTTGGCAGAGTACGAAATGAACACCCCACACACCTCAACTCCACAACCATGCAACTCACAACTCTGGCAATGCACATGTCACAAAATCACAACCAACATGCACAACAACATGACCACCCACCAGACACGACAGAACAACTTACAATGGTAACCTGGGCAAGCCCTGAACATGAGCCATCAACGGCATGGCACCTCAGCCACATAATAGCTGAATGTGGGGAGAGGTGGCACCCAGGCATGTGTGAAGGATGCAGTAGAGCCATGATCGGGAAAGCACACAATGCCAAGAGTGGCGGAGATGTGCTGGACAGACCGCAGTATGCAGAACACACCCATATCCATGGCGACATACACCTCTGGCGTGTGGAGTGCAGTGGACAGTGGATGCAACCATGTCACCTCAGCCAGTGGGGGACCTCGTGGAAATGTTGCCTGTGACGCCACCCCCTAAGCGTCACCGGAGTGGGATGGCCCGGTGTAGGCCACGCCAGCGTAGGGGTGTGAATAAAAAGCACGTAGGCCTGGGCGTGGTCCTCTCCCGGAAAGCCCCACGTTTCTGCTAGGGCGGCGCCTCCCACCCCGCCACGAGGCCAACGCCGTCCTCGTGAGCGGAGTTGCCTGCGATGCTGTGCGCCTGCCGGACCCCGGGACGCTGGACCACGAACCCATCAGGCCCGCCCCTGCGCAGCCAGGCCACACTGATCACCTGCCGACACCGGCGTGTGTCAAGGAGGGCCCACCACGTGCCAGCGCAAGCTCCAAGCCCGAGTCCCACGACCTTGGCAGCCACCTCAGACCACCACGGCCTCCATGACACAGGCCCGCTTTAGTCCTTTCTTGTTGACGTACTCTACTGCCGCCTTTGGCCTACTCTTCGGACCAGTAGGTCCCATATGTGAAACTGTGTCCTGAGTCATGAATGGCAGTGACCAGATGTCTACTGCAGGGGTGATATCACTAAACTCCCTGCTATCAGTGAAGCAAACAAATGCATCACAAGCACACAACACGTATCTGTGTGCCCATACTGACCGCTGTTTCCGGCCTACACTACGGTCCAGTAGGTCACAGAGTCTTGATTTGGCAATGTTGGAGTTCACATCTGTGTACCAGCACCATCGCAGACTGCATCCCCTCTCAGCACCTGTGCCACTGAGTGTGTTCCCCGACATTCATGAACACTCACTGCTCTTACATTGGTGGTGTTTGAGTCTATGGAATAGGGGCTAGTTTTTATCCTCATGTAGCTGATACCGAATTGTTGGTGAAAACGAGGGTTGTGCTTTCCACTCCTCCATTTGCTGCTTCCAGATAACATCAGACCTTCCGCATCATGCCCTGGAGGACACCTTCCACTGTCCCCCGCAACCCTCCACAACATACACCTCGGACATTGATGGGGACCCGCTCAGGTCGCATGGCCCATCTGACTGCACCGCAAGTCACCGTCCCGTGGCTGGGTGCCTGTGCCGGCCGCAGTGCATCCGGGGCCACTAACTCTGTGCTGCTCAGGCCTAGGACCCCTTCTTCTGAGACATTGAATGGCCTCTGTAGCGATGGTCTTGGGGTCATCAATGCCATGTGTCTGTGGCCCTGCGCTGTCCGCATCCTCCGGCCTCAACTGCGGGCCACCAGGGCCCACACATAGCATCGAGTCTTGACCGGCCCGGACGTCGCATCACCGCAGGAGGCACACACCACCACCACCACAAGGACCACCTCCAACCGCCATCTGCCAGAGTCTAAACGGTGGTCCTGACAGACCTACGGAGTTGCTCAGACCTGTCGTGGATGCCATCATCGGCCTGATACCCTGCTCAGCACGCCAGGTGCCAGTGACTCAGTGCACCGCAAGCCATTGTCCGTTACTGATTGAGTTTTGTGCTGTTGTGAGGTTGCGCAGCAATGTCACCTCATGCAGTGGGGAAGACCTGGGACTATGATGAGGAAGATGTGTCAAGTGTGCGGATGGGAGAAGGCACAGACAATGGGAGGGCAGGAGGCAACAGCCCAAAGGCAGGAATGCAGACTGGTGGTGGTAGTCAAGCTACACACCCGGATCTATTACTGGGTATTGCGCTGTGGTCTGCGGACGCAACTGTCACCTCAAACAGTGTGGGAGCCCTGGTACGTTGATGGGGGAGATGATGCAGGTCTGACACCCCCAACTGAACCTGCATCAGGAGTATATATCGTAGGGACACAAATCGAGACTTTTTCTTCACATGAGCGCTCATCTCTAGTGCCCCAACCCCAGTGCACTGCAACTCACGGACACTTCTGTTTGCATGTTGGCTGTCCTCTGTACTTTCTCCAGCTCACTCCGTGTTGCTCAGCTGTTGACTCTGTTATGCATGTGTTTTCTGTTTCCCTTGCACTGGTGCCCAATGTTCAAGTTGTTGCCAGCACCAAGCATTCCGTGCGGACTGGCTTACACTCACCCCACACACATCCAGCACAGGCGTCACTGGACATGTGGCCCTGCCAATAAAGAGGCCGGGCGCACGTGCCCGTGGCCAGTTCAACATGATATATGCGTGTGTCCCTGTGGTCTTGTTGTATGCATGAGGGCCCTGGGCCCTAGGACATTACATTGTGCTGTGTACATCGGATGCAGACATGTCACGGCAGGCAGCGGGTGGTAGCTTGGACATGTAGTTTTGTTGTCACCCACTCAATTCGTAAGGGGAGTGGCCGGGGCCGTTGTACGCAGAGCCAACATGGATGTGTGACTGCTATTTGCGTGCCCCTGGGTGTGGTTCTGTACTGTGAATGTGCATCTGCATGTGTCTTTATGGCAGTGTGGGTCTCCTTTGTGGGGTGTGGGTGGTCCCTGAAGGGTGATGGACACCTACGTAAGTGTTCTAGTTCGCATTCCAGGTGTTCGGCCCCCACCCAGGCCTGTTGGGCCACCTCCTTTTGGCGTTCTAACACCTGGCATTGGCACATGTGTGGGTGGGTGAAGTGTCGTGAGCCAGCTGTGCTTGTGTGTGCTTCCTGCTGTGTGGTCTGTTGCAGGTTCTGTGTTCTCCTCTGAGTAGCTCGGCTGCCCGGGTCCTGGTGGTGGGTTGCGTGGGATATCCATGGGCTGTTGTAGGGCGTCGGTGTCGACGGTGTGGTGGTCCTCTCCGGCATCGCAGATGTGTTGTCTTCTGTGCTCTGCTGGAGGTGTTGTGTGCCCCTCTGCAATGTGCAGGGGAGATGCATGTTGACATTGTGTTGCAATGTATGTTGGCGCATTGTTCTGGTTTACATGAAGACTGTCTGGCAATGTACATTGTGACTGTTTGGGAGGTGCTGGATTCTTCTGCGGGACAGTGTACATTTGGACTACATGACGGATGTGAGGTCGTACGCGTACATTTCCATTACACACTTTCCAGCTCTGTCAGGTGTAGTAGGAATGTTTCCGGGCATGTGCGGAGCCAGTTGTGTCCTCTGTTCTGCAGTGTCGGCTATGCGCATTGTACCACATTATCGTCGATGTGGGTGTGCTGTTCTTGCTATGTGTGTGTGCTGCAGTGTACCAAGGGGATCTGGGATATGATCCTGGATAATTGTGGGTGTGCAGTGTGCTACACCTCGTTGTGCATGTGTTCCATTGTGCCCATCTCCCCCCGTACCCCCAGTCCCTGTTCGTTACACTCCCTGTTGATGTTGTGTCAGGTCCTCTCGAGCTGTGTCCGTACTCCCTACTCCTTGCACCGTCTACACACTGATGACTGTGGCCTGGGTTTCCTCCAGCTCCTCCTGTGGCGCAGGACTGCCACCTCCTGTCGCTGTTGCTGCCTTCCTGTTGGCAGTGGGTTTGTACCTGGTTTGGGTTGTCACGTCCTGCCGGCACCTCTTGGCCTCCTGCACTGGCCTCCTCGGCACTCAGACTGCATTCCAGGTGGTCTGCTTGTGGGTCAGTTGCTGGTAGTGTTCTGTCACCTCCGTGACGCTGGTCTTGTTTTCCTGCGGTGTGCACCCCGTCTTCCTCTCCCTTTTCTCCTTGGCCTTCCCAGACCCAGTTGTTCCTTGCTGGTGGTCTGTGGGGGTTGTGGGGTTCGCGTTGACCTCTGCGCTGGGTCAGGGTGCATCCATGTTGCTACGTGCTTTGGCTTGTTTCTGGTGTGTTGTTTCTGTGGTTTTTATGGTGCCATTTCCCACCAGATGCGTGGGATTTGCAGACCTGTGGCTGCTTTTCGCTACTTTTTGTGCCCCGATTGGCCTCATCGCATGAATTCTCACGTTCGAGTTTCGCATTTTTTCGGCGTGGCGTTGATTTTCACGCTGACATTTGACACGTTATCTGGTGACTATCGCATGCTACCGCCTTGTTGTGAATTCCACGTTGACACAGGGTTATTTTCCCGCAATGGGCTGCGTTATTGAAAGTTGCGTTACGCTACTCTTGTGGTAGTTATCGCACGTTCTTGTGAATATACCCCTGAGTGTCTTCTGCCAGTGTCCTGGGTCATATGATTGTGAGTAGTTTAGCTGTTAGGTTTTGTATATTCCTCCCAATGAGACAAAAGGGGATTAGGTGATGGCAGGTTACTAGGATAGCTGGGGGTGTAGCTGTTCACTGAGCTACCTACATTTCAAAAGGACTCCAGTGTACACACACAAAGAAACCTGGCAATAGTCTTTTTCACCCCAGAATTCTTAGAGCCTTGGCAGGGTATGTGATTGTCGAGTCCTTGGGGCAGCTGGCAGGGTTTAGAATCTTTTTCTTCTGCAGCAGGGCTTCAGTGCTCGTGCTGCGGCTCTTCTTTGTTCTGGTCTTCTTTGGTCCGATTGATCTGAGTTTCAGGTCTTGGGGAGGCACCTAAATATTGAATTTAGGTGCTTGGTAATGGAGACAGGTAATAGCTAATGGGCTATTTGCCTTTAGTGTGTCTACACCCTTTAGTGATGACTACATGTGGGAAGGGGCACTACCCCAGCCCTGATTGGAGGATTTCTCATCATCTTAATATGTTGAAATTTCAGGGGAGGGGTTCACCTCGCCTGCCCAACTGTAGGGGTGTTGCAGGCTAAGGGGGGACCCTCCTCCTCATCTAACTAATTTTCCCACCTTTCCTCCTGCCAAGGGTGGAGCAGGAAAGGGCGATTGACTTCCCCCGCTATCTGGTGGTTCCTGGGTTGGATTTAAAAGGTGGGATTGCCTCTGATGTTTCCCGCCCGGGAAGACCATCCTGTACTGGAGGAGGTGTGAAATATCCCCACCCAGAGCAGGTACTGTCTCTGTCATCTAATAGTGCTGGCTCTCACTCCATGAGGTCAGAAACATGTCTGGTGGTGGCGGACTGGTGAAAACCACCCAGAGATCCCACTAGTGTTTGGTTATGTTTGAGAGGACCCTCAAAAAGGGTCTCATATGTGAATTTATTACTAAATCCAACACTGGCATCAGTGGGGATTTATTAAGATAAGATGTTTGGTACCAAACATCTTAGAAATCAGTGAAGCCATCATGGAGCTAGAAAACTGGTGTTGACAAGTATCCAGCCCATGTACTCTTTATGGCTTCCCTGTTCACTTACAACATCGCAGAATGGCCTGGACATTGTAGCTTATGCTGATATGCCCACACATAGGATATAGTGCACCCTCCCTTAGTGCTAAAGGCCTGCTGTAGGGGTGACTTACCTATATATTATGCAGTGCATGGGATGCATGGCACACAGGGCTGTTTGTCATGTTGTCTCTTCGGTTTTTCCTGCATCAAGACACGTACCCTGTAATGGTGGAGTGCATAGCCGTGGTGAGGGGGCCCTGGAGTGACACAACCAGTGCTGCAGCCCCAGAAGACCCTCTTCAGTACCCATGCACTAGATACCAGGGGCACCATTTACTAGAAAATTACAGAGGCAGCTGAAATTGTGCCAACCATGGTACAGTGTTTTGGGAAAGAGATCTGGCACTGGTAACCTGGTTAGCCGGGTCCCAGTGCACTTACAGTTCGAAATCAAATCAGTCATCAGGCAAAAAGTAGGGGCTAACCATGCAAAAAGAGGTACTTTCCTACTGGATCTGTACGACAACCTCGTCCACTTCTTCCACAACAAGATCGCAACCATATACAGAAACTTCAAACCCCAACTCACACCGATGGGCTTCCTCAACAATACACCACCCCCGTAACTGACACGTACCACACACTGATCACCTGGAACATCCTCGCCACCCAGGACACTACCTTCACCATGAAAACCATCCACTCTGTGGCTCCCACAGACTTATGCCCACCACATATCTTCAACCTCAGAAACCAAAGGCTCATCCAGTTTCTCACCACCTAACTCAATACCTCTATCACCACCGCAACATTTCCAGATGCCTAGAAACATGCCAAAGTCAGACCACTACTCAAAAAACCCTCTGTCAACCCCAGCGAACTTAAAAATTATCGTTCAATCTCCCTGCCCCCATTCCCACTGAAGGTACTGGAACAAATCATCAACAATGAACTCATGACACACCTGGAGCAGAACCAGCTGCTCCATGCCCCTCAATCTGGCTTCCGCAGCACAAAAACAACCATGATCGCAGCCACCGATGACATCTGAGCCCTCCTCAACTGAGAAGAAACAGCAGCTTTGATCCTCATTAACATATCGGCAACCTTCAACACCGTATCCCACCACATGCTGATCGAAAGACTCCACCACACTGGCATCCAAGGGAACACACTCAGATGGATCACCTCCATCATCATTGGAAGAACCCAGAGGATCCACCTCCCACCTTTCACCTCTGAGCCCAAGAGGATCACCTGTGGTGTTCCCCAAGGCTCATCCCTCAGTCCCAAGCTCTTCAATGCATACATGACCCCTCTGGCCAACATCGTCAGATCCCACGGTCTCAACATAATCCTACACAGATGACACCCAACTCATCCTCTCACTCACCGGCGACCCCACCCCCACTAGAACCAACTTCCACAGATGCATGACAAACATCGCCGACTGGATGAACAACAACTGCCTGCAGATGAACACAGACAAAACAGAGGTACTGATCTTTGACAACAGCAGCAACACATGGAACGACTCCTGGTGGCCATCAGACCTATACCCGCACCCACTCCCTCCAACCACACCAGAAACCTTGGAATTATCATTGACAACAAGCTCACCATGAAGTCACGGCCAGTGCAGGTACGAACGGCGGGAAGGAGTGGGGGCAGGGAGAAGACGACAGACAATGGTTTTATTTATTAAATTTATCCTCCCAATTCTGTCATCTGTCGTCTTCCCCCACCCCGTCCCGCCCCATCCCACTGTGCTTACCTGCACCAGCTGCGACTGCTCACTGCGCATGCTATGTAAGATCTTCAAGTGGCTACTTCTACACACGAGATGCACCATGACACAAGCCCTCATCACCAGCCGACTGGACTATAGCAACGCCCTCTACGAAGGAATCGCCGCACACCTCCTACAGAAACTTCAGACCATACAGAATGCTGCAGCCAGGCTCATCCTCAGCCTTCCCCGATGAACTAGCATCACACCCCACCTCAGGCAACTCCACTGGCTCCCCGTAGAGAAGAGATGCCAATTCAAGCTGCTGATCCACACACCCAAGGCTCTACACAACCAAGGACCCACCTACATTACCAATGCCTGACCTTCCACCAACCTTCGAGAAGACTAAGCTCCATCTCTCTTTCACTTGCCCATACTCCCCACATCTACCGAAGCAGAAGTGGAGGACGCTCCTTCTTACACATCACAGTAAAGACATAGAACAGCCTCCCTACACACCCCGGAGCATCACCTCACTTCTGGAATTCCAAATGGTCCTCAAGACCTGGCTGTTCATATAAGCCTCCGGGATCTGCAAGCGCCAGGATACTCTATCAGGTGATTAGCAGTGCATTATAAATCTTGATTGATTGATTGATTGATTGATTGATTGATGGTGTAGTATAATAGTAATGATATTTGCATATTATGGAATGTAATGATGTAATGTTCAGGGGTTCCAGAATGTAAGCACTCTGCAGCGACTTGCCATGCTGCCGTGCAGGGAAGCAGTCATGGGTCCATTTGTGGAATAAAAGTTCCCATTTTTTTAACCTGGATTCCATGTGGTGTTTGTTCTGTTACAACATTAAAACAAGCATGAACATGTTTCCTGCCTCAGCCACTATCCCATCCCTTAGTCCTGATTCCCAAGCAATAGAATGTCCTGTGAACACCCTCTCATGACTGTTTCCACTCATTCATCCACAAAAGAATGATACCACCACAGAATTATGCATACGTGGGCCTGTCATCTACAGTGGCATGGATATGGTCTAGCAACAGAAAAATGTATGCCACTAGGGCATCATCACGGAATTCTTCATGGTCAGCATGGTTAAAACTCAAACTGGTTTCTATTTTATTCAGTTCCTCCTGAGTCCGAATCCCAGTTCACCCAACAATTCTCCCCTCAATAACTAGATTTAGTAACTGCCCTCTGAACTGACAGCATATACCCTAACGTATACAATGAAACACTGTATAGCAATCAAGTTTAGTTTAGTATAAACATTACAAGATGTTCTATGCAACTGATTTCTCTGTGCTTGGTTCCTGGGTGAGCACCGACTAGCCCACTTTATATATGCAAGTCACCACATCACAATGAAGAACCCCATGAGACTTTGGAGTCTACCTCTTACTAGCAGCAATTAATATCTCCAAGTGAATCTTCTACTGGTTCAGGACTGAACCAGGAGCCTGAGACCCTCAAATTATTGTAATAGATCGTCCTACCCACCTCCTTCACTCACTACTCTAGAGCAATATATTTTTAAGCCTGAACATTCACTCTGACATCAGATGAACTGTCCTGTGTGGCTAAGTCATATCATGAGCCACTGTTACTCTAGTCACACACTTTCGTTTTCAAACAAACCTCTAAGCGAGCCAAACTGTAACATAGCCTCTAGGCAAAAAACAGTTGCAACTTCTCCCAGATAATACCTAAGCAACTTAACCATGAGTTAGATTGACATAGGAAGCTCTTTACTAGACATGGGGTTCTTCATTGTGATGTGGTTACTTGCATATATAAAGTGGGCTAGTCGGTGCTCACCCAGGAACCAAGCACAGAGAAATCAGTTGCATAGAACATCTTGTAAGTGCCGATTGTGTGGAGGGCGTGGCCAGTAGGGTCAAGGACCATCGCTAAAGCACTTCCGGTTGAGGAGAGGGCGGAGGAACTTCCCGCTCGCCTCCCTATATTATACCGATGTACCAGCGCCCGCACAGCATTACTCTGGTGAGACTGCCGGTTGCACTTACTTTGAACCACGCTGCCAACTGATCTTGAATTTCGCCGCAAAACCTGTATCCTTTGTGCCATAATCCTTTGTGTTTTAATAACAGTAACTCGAAATTTTAAATCTGGAATTTTAAAACGAGCAATTTTAATTTAATTGTTGTATGTTGAACCCCGCTCTTTGCACATACCTTGACTGATCGCCTGCCCCGGTCCACCGCGGCTGAAATGCCGATTGTGTGGAGGGCGTGGCCAGTAGGGTCAAGGACCATCGCTAAAGCACTTCCGGTTGAGGAGAGGAGAGGGCAGAGGAACTTCCCGCTCACCTCCCTATATTATACCGATGTGCCAGCGCCCGCGCAGCGGACGCGCCTATGGCAAGCCTGTCTGCGCCCGTCTGCGCCTGGTTGGGCCCAGGGGCCAGGACCCCTGCCCCTTCTGCCACAGCTCCCACTCTAGTCTACTCAAAAGACACACTTCTAGCACTCTCAGGTCGGGGTTCAGGCAATGAAACGTACTGTATCAAAGCCCACCCTGGGCATACGGAAGGCCCTTTTACATGCCTGAACTGTAAATGGTGCAGTCTAATACAGTCAGAGCGGCCATCCAGAGAGGAGGATGATCTGTATAAACTTAGCTGCATCTATTTTAACGCCCGCTCAGTACCCAAACACTCCCTTGATATCTGGGATACTATAAATGAAATGCGCCCTGATTTGTTTTTTATAACGGAGACATGGCTGGATGAAAGCAACTCTCCCGATATTGCTACCGCCCTACCCACAGACTACAAAATTTTAAAACAAGATAGGCAGGGACGGAAAGGAGGGGGACTGGCTATTCTTTTCAAAGACCACCTCACCTGCCTTCCTGTTGTAGTGGCACGAGTAGGGAAGCATGAGGTACTATCATTTCAGGTAACCAGAGAGCGCCACGTATTACTCGGCGGAGCCGTAATTTAGAACCCCCCTGGGCATCAATCTGAACTTAGCGCCCATTTTCTAACTCAACTATTCCCCTCCTGCCTGAAATATAAACATTATTTAGTCATAGGGGATTTCAACATCCACTTTGAGAAAGCCAACAACTCCTCAGCCTTGCACTTGGAGAATGACATGCAGATTCTTCAACTAAAGCAGTGGATTACAGGACCCGCGCACATTGCAGGGCATACCCTGGATTTACTATTCTCAAATTTCGACTTAGTTTTTATACAGGAGATCAAACCCCTTTCCTGGACAGATCACTCACTTATATCTTTTGTACTTAAGCTCCCAGTAAATGCAATTAAGCCCTCGAGGCGCTCACAGGGAATAAGGAGAGCATGGAGGCTGGTTACCGAAGATACTTTTCGGTCCCACTTCCGCCCTAGGAATCCAGAGACCTTAAGTATTCTTCAGGCCAATAGGGAAACAACGAATCTTGAAAAAGAAATCACTAACACCTTAGATTCGTATTTACCTAAATTGCCATCAAAGGAATCTAACAAATCACAACCAGGAAAGTGGTATACACATGAACTCAAGGCACTTAAAAGAAAGTGCAAAACAACAGAGCACCGCTGGAGACTATCTAAATCACAAACAGACAGACAGACATACAAGACAGAGTTGAGGAATTACAATAATGCCATTAAGAAAGCTAAGAAGACCTACTTTGCCAGAAGAATCAACGAGAATTGTAGCTCAACAAAAGAGTTGTATAAAATAGTTAGGGAGCTATGCAACCCAGTGAGCCTATCCCAAACTTTGTCACCTTCAGAGGAATGCTGTGAAGAAATGAGTGAGTTTTTCTCAGACAAAATTAGTAAAATATACTCCACATTTAACACTAACACCCTACTGCCAGCATTCAACTGCGAAACTTCAACCCCCCCCGATGCATCTGCCTGTTTAGGCAGCTTCTCCCCATTTACAGAGGAAGAAGTTGCTAAAACAATGGGGGAAGTTAAGTCAGGATCTCCCCTTGATCCCTGCCCTCATTTCGTCTTTTCCAGGCTTATACCCATAATCTGTCCACATGTTACCCAACTATTTAACAACCTGCTAGATACTGCAGTATTCCCAGAAACATGGAAACAGGCCGTAGTGATCCCCCTTCTGAAGAAAGCAGGCACAGATGTGCGCAATCCTGCAAACTACCGACCTATTTCCCAACTCCCGTACCTTTCCAAAGTTATGGAAAAACTGGTTAATAGACAGTTGTCTAATTACCTTGAGTCAAATGACCTACTGCATTCCTCCCAAACCGGTTTTAGAGCCACTAACAGTACCGAAGCAACTCTCCTAGCCGTGTCAGACAACATTAGATCCTTGTATGACCAAGGGAAAGCCGCCGCTCTGATTTTATTAGATCTATCGACGGCGTTCGACACTGTCTCACACAATCGCCTATTGGAGATCCTCCATGGAAAAGGAATTTATGCTAAAGCCCTTCAATGGCTGAGCTCTTTCTTAAATAATAGAACACAGAGCGTACAAATGGGGGAATTTTCATCTAAACCAAAACCCATAGGCTATGGTGTTCCACAGGGGGCATCCCTGAGCCCCACACTCTTTAATGTTTATGTGTCATCTCTGGCAAAAATCAGTGAGAAGTGGGGCTTTGGTATTTGCTCCTATGCAGACGACACCCAACTGCTGATAACCATTGATGAACGGCACGAGAACACTAGATTAAGACTGAATAATTGCCTCTCGGAGATGGCAACCTGGATGGCAGAACATTACCTTAAATTAAATGCTGGAAAATCCGAAATTTTACTTTTCGTAGGAGCTAAACTTGTCTGGAATTCCACTTGCTGGCCCCAGACGTTGGGTGATGCCCCGGCTCCAAAGCAATGCGCAAAGAATCTGGGAATCCTTGTGGACAATACCCTATCCATGCAGGACCATGTGCGGGTTCTATGTGGAAGAAGCTTCGCGATGCTGAAGCTCCTAAAAGGCTATTTCCTTGGATCCCACTAGACTGTAGGAGAACCATCACGCAAGCATTACTTACTAGTAGATTGGACTATGGTAATGCATTGTTCGTGGGCATGGCAGACTACCTCTTCACACGCCTACAAGTGGTGCAAAATGCCGCCGCTAAACTGGTATGTAACAAAGACAGATTCAGCTCAGCGTCTGAGTGCCTGAAACTACTTCATTGGCTGCCAATGCGCCAAAGAGCGAAATTTAAGCTGCTCAGTCACGCACACAGGGCTCTGCACAAACGAGGACCTTTTATCTTACAGAATAAAGTTGAATTTTATGTACCTACCAGGTGCCTAAGATCAGGGTCTCTAGCGCAAGCTAGAACAAAACGTATTAAGAAAGCAAGGGCAGGGGTTCGTAGTTTTTCATACTTGACAGCAAAGCATTGGAATGAACTACCACAAGATCTCCACCTTACTGAGGACTATCTGGTCTTCAGGAAAAAACTTAAGACCCACCTGTTCGCTAAAACCTAATACCGGCCAAATTCAGCAACCACTCAGCTTTCTACTGTAGTCCTAGCACAGCGCTGTGATATCTTTTCTGGATGAATGTTGCGCTTTATAAATAAAAATACAAATACATGTTGTAAAATAGGTCATTACACTGTTTCATTATGGACGTACACAATCACTTCTGTTTATACCATCGCGTGGTCACTCCCTCCACAAAGTTCGGCCTTATCTCTTACCATTGACAGTCTATTGTCTCTTTGATGCTCCTTCCTTGGCAGATTCGGACCTTCGAAGTGATTCCCCATTCTTAACAGTGAGTTTTGAGTCTCCGTCATCAGGCAACACTCATACTGTCTGTCACCTATGGGTTAGCACTCCCTGTACAAAGCGTTTCTCCGCCCCTCCTCTGTTTCCTTATCCCTTGGCAAATGCAATGCATATTTCGATGAACCAGCCTCTTTCTCGATTCCGTACATCCTATCGCACTAGCAGCATTCAGCATCATTGCTAGTAACGCCATTTTCCTAAACACGCTTACCTGCACTGGTCTACCGTCTATCACTGTTACTCGAGGGATCCCAACCTTACATTAGTCAACACCCTATCTTGATGAATAAGGCACCACATTTTACCCATCCCAATGAAAGAATCCCCAACATTTCTCTGATTCATGTTTGTTTCTCATACCCTCTATGATGCTTTGCCCTTCATGCCCACAATCCCCCCTCACATATTTTAAAATGTCACAGAAAGACAGTTATCATTTTCTGGGAGCAGAGTTCTTCTGGAAAGCTTTTTGGATCCTTTTCTCCATAGTGTTTTCCTAGGAACATATTGGGGCATATTATCAAGGATCTGCGATAATTATCGCAAAGCGCGCTTAGCGCAGTTTTTTTTATCGCCGGCCATCGCTGGATTTCTTTGCCGTGATAGCGCTGTATTATCAACGCATATCGCAAAGGCGATCGGAAATCCAGCGATAGCGAGTAAAACCAGCAATAGCGTGAGAATTCCAGCGCTAAATTAACTGCGCTAATGAAAAGCTTGCTAATAGGCAAGTGTGTACTTAACCTAACAATCCACCCCCCATTGACAAGATGGTTAAGGCAAGTTTTTTTCAGGCGTTAAATTCCAGCGATAAGCGCGACTTTTCTTATCGCTCGCGGGCATTGATAATAGAGGGAAGTTTTGTTTGCGACTGTTTCAATGGAGTTTAAGTCAGAACGCCTACTTTGCATGTCATTAGCGATATATATCGCTGACATGCTTAGAGATAAAAACGGCCGCTATCGCCAAAAACTCACGCTAAGGCCCGTTAGCTGCAGCTTGTTAATAGTGTGATAAAAATATCGCCGCATTAGCGGCAGAAAAGTGCAGCTAACGCAGCGATAAAGGGCTTGGTAAAATGCCCCGTAGTGCCTTAAAGCGTGATGTAGTTGATTTCTCTTGTTCGAAGGAAATCTTAGCCGATATTTATGATATATTCAGACCACCCACCTGCCAACCTCCACATCCTAATTAAAACAAAATATATATATTTGTGTTACTTGTTTTGATGCTCAGGTGGCAGAGGGCTCTCAATCATATCTCTGAGGCGACGCAAAGCCACCCTGCGTGGCTCTGCATGGCCTTATAGATATGGAGTAATGCAATGCAGCACAAAGTGTTGCGTTGCCTTTCTCTGCGTCAAGGAGGCGTTCAATGGGTGCTGTGGTGGGTGTTCCCGGGCAACACCCATGGATTTTGATGCTGCCAGATATTTGCAAAATCATGTAAACCTGGGGCAGCACCAAAACCTTACTCCTCCCCAGAGCAGGTGTAATGAGGAAAAATGTTTTCAATTTTCCTACCTTTTTCCTCTTTTAATGTGTTCTGCATTCTGCAGCACACATACAACAAGGGAAAAGTCTCCATGGATTGTTTGTTTTTGTGCAGGAAGGTACTCCTTCCTGCACAAAAACAATCCTGCCAACAATGCAGACACCCTTGTTCCACGGGGCAAGGGTGACTGTGTTGCGCTAGGCACTAAATTTTGTGCCGGCGCTGGCTGAAAGAACACGATGCACCGTCTCTAGTAAATACTGTGCATTCCTGCCCTTTCAAATTGGCGTAGGGCAGCCCTATGCCAAATTTTGTAAATCAGGGCTGAGGCCCCATGTTTCTGGAGCAACCAAAATATCAAGTTTATGCTAAGGAAAATTCTCATATATTTTCTCTGAATAGCTCATTGTTTTCGTAATTTTTATTGCAAACAAATCTAGCATTTAGTAGCTCTCTTGTAAGGAGGAGACTCCCTGCAATTATGAGGTTCCATCAGGAGGTTCATTGGGCAGAGATGGAGGAAAAGTACACGAGTTAATGTCTTTTGCTGACAGAAGATGAAGCTGGGAGACATTTCTTGCTGTTCTTTGCCCATGCATGTGCATCGGTGGGGTTTCATGAACCTATAAAATAGAAGAAAACAGCCTTTTTCAGTGAAAGTTTGGTTGTAAGTTGTTAGATTGGGGAACAATATTATAGGAAACTCCACATGTACTTTAATTTGAATCAATAAAATGTAATAAGTATAATCATTTAGTACACATTTTGTCATGAATATAATATTGGATAAAGAAGTATACACGGCTATGTTGATGTTTTTAGTCAGATACATATGCCAAAACTCTACGTCAAAGCTACAGAGACTTAGAAAATGCCAAATCCATATGTTCAATAAATAGTCTAGACATAATGCAGATGCATACATAATCAAACACGAATACGAATATTTAAATGCCATAGAGCAAATTGCAGAGTACAATCCATCATAAAATAATGATGCAGCGTATCTAATAAATGCATTTAACACAAATATTCATTTAAGGTATACAGATGCGCTGCGTTCTTAAGTAGCAACTGATTGTACATAAATATACTATAAATGAAATACAAGCAGAGAAAAAATTAACATTAGTATGAAAAAGACGCAAAGTAAGCTATGCAAAGAAAATTATGCAATCGTGTTTTAAACGAACTATGAGAATACAAACATTACGGGCCTCATTTATGGACAACTAGCGTAGGGCAGCGCCGAAAAGTCTTGCTGTGCTGCCCTACGCCAATGTGAAAGGGCAGGAATGCATCGTATTTATGAAATACGGTGCATTCCTGCCCTTACCCCCTGCACTGGCGCACAATTTGCCAACGCAGGCACCATTGCAACATGGTGCAAGGGTGTCTGTGATGTATGCAGGATTGTTTTTGTGCAGGAAGGGGCGTATCGCAATGCCCATGGAATATCTCCCTGGCGCAGAGTAAGGCAACACAGCGACTTGTGCTGCCTTGCTTTGTGAGCCCATATCTATGAGGCCATGCAAAGTGGTTTTGTGTGGAGAGGTTTGCGTCACCTGAGCGTCAGAAAAAGTGATGCTCCTGCTACACAACCCTCTCTTAAATAAGCCCCTCAGGGCCTCATTTATGAGGCCCCTTGCGCCGCCAGAGCGTCACTTTTTGTGATGTTCCATGACGCAGGAGCCTGCTCCAAATTTACATGGCAGCACTAAGTCACTTTTTTTGGCTTAATGCTGCCTCGTAAATATGGCTCCCTTTAACGCAGTTTTCTGTGTTACAGGGGCGTGCAATGGGTGTTGCTGGGAGCATACCCAGCAACATCCATGGCTTTTTGACACTGTCCCAGATTTACAAGAAATCATAAATCTGAGGCAGCGCCAAAAACTTACGCCTCCCCATGGGGGGCATAAGGGAGGCACAACGACGAGAAATATCTTTATTTCTCCTTGTTTTTCCTTTTTCTATGTGTGCTGCATTTGCAGCACACATAGAAAGGGGAACAAACCTCTTCTCACTGTTTCTGTGCAGGAAGGTTTCCCTTCCTGCACAGAAATAATCATCCCTGCACCATGGTGCAAAGGGGCCTCCGTTGGCGCACAGCAACCTATTGTGCGCCGGTGCAAGGGAAAAGGACATGAATGCGCTGTATCTGATAGATACAGCGCATTCCTGACCTTTTCTTTTACCGTAGGGCAGCGCAGCAGGAAGGCCTGCGGCGCTGCCCTAAAATGAGGCCCATAGTGTTTATTAGCCCTGGGAAAAATTTGAATTACCTCGTAATTCGCATAATTTTGTGTTATGCTTGTTGCACAAAATTCCTGCTATTATGCCGCTTTGCGTAATTATGTGGCATTTTCAGTAAATACTTATTGTAAATGTGCCGTTCCTGGTAAAAACATGATTTACTGTGAATGCATAGGAACAATAATATGAGAGAGGCTGTTGTTTGTGTGGCTTTTGTTTTTTGCAATATTTTTTGGGGAATAATGCATCCCTGGGTTAAAATTCAAAATTAACACAAGGACACAAGTCGCACTAAAATATAGCGCAAAATGACGGACTAGCATTTTGTGTAATTATGCAATACTTTATGTAATTTTTCAGAAATTTCATCCGATAAACGAATTTCGCGCACCTTTACTAATTATGAAAAACAATTATCGAGAAAATACATTTTTATTTCTTTGATAATTATGAAAATAAATCATGAAAAATATCATAATGATGAAAACCTCTGTCCATCTAACAATAAAGGTAACTTTCACCTTATCTCAAACGCCAGAAAAAAGACAGCCTAACCCTCATAATAACCAGCGACCTAAACTTAGCCAAAATCCATTCTGAAATATAACACAAAGCACAACCATAACTCCAACACTTAGGGGCCGATTCCGATCTCGGCCGGTAGGGCACCGAATCGGATTCGGCTTAACCGGATCCGATTCGGAGCCCTCTTTCCCGACCGATTCGTACGTGCGTCCGGCCAAGCGAGTACGATGCGAGCGCACGCGAAATCACCGACCGACTCGTACGCGGGTCCGAACCGCTCCGACCGACTCGCACGGGGACACGACTCGCACAGCGCAATGGAGACGTTCCCCGGCCGGGCACGACAGCGCGCCGCGAGCAGTCCGACCGACTCGCGCCGTCCGGCTCGAAAGAGCAGTCGGAGCCGGACTTTGGGGGTCCGTGTCAGACCCCCCTGTACGCGTAGCCGCGCGAGTCTAGCTGTGCATGTACGCCGCGAGTCGCATCAAGGCGTACCCGCTGTAGGGGGTGCCTCGCACCCATTGAGTCAATGGGAGCCCGCATCTCGAGTCCGATTGCATGCGTGCGCATCGTACTCGTTCGGTCGGACTGCCAGGGTCCGATTCGGTCGGAAATCTCTCCGGGTCCGGCTCGGTCGGAGTGATTTCCGGCCTGAATCGGAATCGGCCCCTAAGCATACATTTAAACACAAACAACCCGATCGGTAAGTGAAAATGTAAACTTAAGTATAATGAAAAATGTGATACTTACACATACCTATCATGCTCCATACCTTAACAGTAAGTGAAAATGCAAATCTAGCCGTAGACCTAGGTCTCACCACGTCTCTGTTACAAAGTACATCTGTGACTCAATTTTCGACTTTACCGTCACCACACGATAGCTCTACCCCTTATGCCTCCAACAATCTTATCCCTAGTCTGATGTCTAACTAAACCATAAAACACTGTGGGCCATATTATCAAGAACGGCGATAACATTATCCCCGCTTTAGCGGCAGGAAACTGCCAGCAAAGCGGTGATAGGGGCTTGATAATATGCCCTATGATCTCAATAGAAGCCCAGGTTTGATGTCCTCCACACCAGAACCTGGGCTTCTATTGGTATTCTATAGAGCATATTATCAAGCCCCTATCGCCGCTTTAGCGGCAGTTTCCTGCCGCTAAAGCATTTTTTTAGCATTTAGTTTTTTTTATGTATGATGTTTTGACAGACATCTTTAGCAAAAAGCCACTTTTTTCATCGTCTTTAAGACTGTTCTAACAGAATGAGGGCAAGCCACAGTCTAGAAACATGCAGCCACACTATTCAATTGCCTTCAAAAAATTGTTTTAGCCCCGTACCTCAAACGGGGCAAAATGTGCACAAGATTCAACCTGAAGTCATGTTTTAATACTTTTCCTATTTCAACACTATGCTAAATTCTGATATTATATTGTTAAGATCCCTCCGTTTATCTATTCCATTTGTTTTTGATTCTCTGCTCTGTAGGGTGTGCAAATGTTCTACATTTGCAGTCATCACTGACCACATCTTGAACCAAATTTACATTCTAAATTATTTTCTGTCAGAATGGGACATGCCAAACAGGCTGCTATCGTCAATGCCTGGCATTTATTCGGTATGGTGAAGGACTCATCGGGCATCAGGCTTTCTCAGCTGTATTGTGCCACTTGGGGTGATGTTTTGTAGTTTCAGATCCCAATTCTCTCAGGAGCAACAAAGTTCCTTCCGTGCAGGGTACCTGTCTGTTTACCCTCTTTCAATATAGCAAAATTGAGCTTATGGGGAGGGATATGGCAACTCCATTTTCAGTGATCTAGACTAGTGGAACATGTTTTACTTCAACACAATGGAAGCTGAGATTTTGCTATGTAGATTTACTCCCTACCTTCCATTTCCCCTTTTTGAGAATATCTCATTTTCCAGAATTTGACACTGCCTCTATTTATACCTTTAAGTTTACTCCCCCTTTCCACAAAATGTTTTGAAGTAGTGGGAGTTGCAGTTGCTCCAGTGTTGTTAGAAGTTTGACCCTTGCAAGAATCTGTTTTTCTTTCCTCTTCTGCCTCAAAAAGGGTACGGATTTTTGAGGGGTCATAGAGGAGTAACTTAAAAATAAATAATCATTTGCATATAATTGAAGATGAGATGTCCTCATTCTGCTTTATTCTGCTTTATTCTCCACATCACCCTTCTATTCATGCTTTAGAAAAGGTGGTTGCATTTTTGCTGTGTGTGCCATCCACTCTAGTTGTTCTTGGAAGTTTTGGGATTAATGAATGACAGATGGTCTTCTAGGGCTCTTGTTCCCAGGTTTTAGTCCTGGGTGTGGTGGATCACTGTTTTGCGCCCTAAGAGAGATCTAAGTCAGTAACTGGAATACAGCGGCAGAATTAATAATCTAGAGGACTATGACTCCTGGCAACCATTCTGGGTCTGTTGTGGGGATGAGGTTGGTCATCACTGGGGAACTGCATTCCTGAGCCTTTCCTGAGCTATCCCATTTAATACATTGCACAGTTCTTATTTAATCAGATGGTAATGTCATCAATTTTAAGTTTTCAGTGAACAGGTTGAGGAAAGCCTTTCTCTGCAGTTGTAATCATAACTAAACTCTATGTATATTTGAGTATAATAACTTTTCAGCGCAATCTTCCTTTGCAGAGAAGTCACATGGTACTAGCAGCTCAATTCATTGGCATTGGACTCTTCATGTACATGTATGGAAGAGCCCATCTAAGTAATTTGCCCAAAAAAAATACTGCCTCCTTGATGCAGGTGTTAACAATGGCAAATGTGTTCATTTCTTAAAAAGACATGCACTGCATGTGTGCTGAATTGTTCAGTACGGAGGCAATGCATGGGATCCTTGTGCGTTCGTCTAGGCATAGGAATTTGTTCAGAAATAAATGCTTACAATACAAATACTATGCTATACATTGCACACTCACCTCTGTACAATGGTGCAAGGCTGTGCAACGCAGAATGGAGCCTTATAGTGCCAGCGCAGGGGACGGCAGCAGGACTATCTTAGTTGATATGACTCTGTGTGCTGTTCCTTCCTGCACGTGCAACGCAGCCAAGCAAATGTCATTGCTGAGCTGTGTTGTTTGTGATGGGGCCGAATTCCATATCCTAATTTTACTCAGGAACATCTGGCCAATGGTCTTTATTGCCTGCTAGGAAGTGTGGAGGGAAGAATTTTTTTTACCAATTATACATTTCCCCTCCCGTCCAGCTAAATAACTACGGACTCCGAATTCAGTTTTTGTTGATTTATTACAAAGCCAGAAATAACAGAATATAGACACACCTCAGAATCAAGGTGTAGAGATACATAAAAACTAATACAAAGCCCAATCTACGAATATAGTTCATACGGCACAATAGGCACAGAACAATGAATTCCAAAATGAGAACACAGCTGAGTATAGACACTGCGTCCAGATCCTTTTTCATTTGTATTTCTGAAATAAGGAACAATCGGTCCCTACTCTACTTCTAAGATGGCATCCCTTCCTAGTTCCCAAGAGAATTTCCCCAAAGGTGTCAGCACGTGTTGACTTCCTAAGAAGTGCACTCACGTTAAATGGGTCAAGTAGCGTATAGCTACAGAGCTCGTTCTAAGATGCTCTCCTTCCTCAGTCAAAAGCAGAAGTCCTGCAAATTTGTCCCTGTGCCTAATACAAAAAGACAAAGTTACACCCCTAACAGATCACATGGTACATTATTCCGTGAACACCTTCTTTGAGTAACTTTCCACAAACTCCAATTAATTTTACAGCTCTGTTCGCCAACCTTGGTTCCCAAGTTTCACCAGGCACGGAAGGTGTTCTCCCTTCTCTCTGTCCGAGCTCTTCAAAGACACTCCTCTCCTCCCATGTATCTTCTTAAATCTAAAATAACAGGGTCAAATTCCTGCACCTGCAGTAGGGGTGAAAAGAAAACTTTCTACACACATAAATTTTAATTAGCTCCTGACCTAAGAGCAAACAAGGAGAAATGAAACCTTTTAGAAAAACGAAAGTTAGGCCTACATTTTTGGCCAACCTAAGAACGTTCTTTAATGTGCATTCATTACACAGGCCTCTATATGAATCTTATGACAGTGAATACATTTGTTTTACCAACTAAACATTATATACGTGCATAATTACATGATTTCTCTGAATACATGTGAAATACCAATCAATCCTGTAAATAGCGTCACGATTTCATTCTACAGATTTTGATATGATGATATATAAACTTTGTTTTAATATGCACAAAGTTCAACCTAACATTGAATATATGCAAGTGCAGTTCATACATGAATATAATGCACCCCTACAATTATTCTATTCATGCTTTAGAAAAGGTGGTTGAATTTTTGCTGTGTGTGCCATCCAGTCTAGTTGTTCTTGGAAGTTTGGGGATTAATGAATGACAGATGGTCTTCTAGGGCTCTTGTTCCCAGGTTTTAGTCCTGGGTGTGGTGGATCACTGTTTTGCGCCCTAAGAGAGATCTAAGTCAGTAACTGGAATACAGCGGCAGAATTAATAATGTAGAGGACTATGACTCCTGGCAACCATTCTGGGTCTGTTGTGGGGATGAGGTTGGTCGTCACTGGGGAACTGCATTCCTGAGCCTGTCCTGAGCTAAGGAGTTTTGTGTACAACTATCCCATTTAATAAATTGCACAATTCTTATTTAATCAGATGGTAATGTCATCAATTTTAAGTTTTCAGTGAACAGGTTGAGGAAAGCCTTTCTCTGCAGTTGTAATCATAACTAAACTCTATGTATATTTGAGTATAATAACGTTTCAGCGCAATCTTCCTTTGCAGAGAAGTCACATGGTACTAGCAGCTCAATTCATTGGCATTGGACTATTCATGTACATGTATGGAAGAGCCCATCTAAGTAATTTGCCCAAAAAAAATACTGCCTCCTTGATGCAAGTGTTAACAATGGCAAATGTGTTCATTTCTTAAAAAGGCATGCACTGCATGTGTGCTGAATTGTTCAGCACAGAGGCAATGCATGGGATCCTTGTGCGTTCGTCTAGGCACAGGAATTTGATCAGAAATAAATGCTTCCAATACAAATCCTATTCTATGCATTGCGCACTCACCTCTGTACAATGGTGCAAGGCTGTACAACGCAGAATGGAGCCTTATAGCGCCAGCGCAGGGGACGGCAGCAGGACTATCTTAGTTGATATGACTCTGTGTGCTGTTCCTTCCTGCACGTGCAACGCAGCCAAGCAAATGTCATTGCTGAGCTGTGTTGTTTGTGATGGGGCCGAATTCCATATGCTAATTTTACTCAGGAATATCTGGCCAACGGTCTTTATTGCCTGCTAGGAAGTGTGGAGGGAAGATTTTTTTTTACCAATTATACATTTCCCCTCCCGTCCAGCTAAATAACTACGGACTCCGAATTCAGTTTTTGTTGATTTATTACAAAGCCAGAAATAACAGAATATAGACACACCTCAGAATCAAGGCGTAGAGATACATAAAAACTAATACAAAGGCCAATCTACGAATATAGTTCATAAGGCACAATAGGCAGAGAACAATGAATTCCAAAATAACAACACAGCTGAGTATAGACACTGCGTCCAGATCCTTTTTCATTTGTATTTCTGAAATAAAGAACAATCGGTCCCTACTCTACTTCTAAGATGGCATCCCTTCCTAGTTCCCAAGAGAATTTCCCCAAAAGGTGTCAGCACGTGTTGACTTCCTAAGAAGTGCACTCACGTTAAATGGGTCAAGTAGCGTATAGCTACAGAGCTCGTTCTAAGATGCTCTCCTTCCTCAGTCAAAAGCAGAAGTCCTGCAAATTTGTCCCTGTGCCTAATACAAAAAGACAAAGTTACACCCCTAACAGATCACATGGTACATTATTCCGTGAACACCTTCTTTGAGTAACTTTTCACAAACTCCAATTAATTTTACAGCTCTGTTCGCCAACCTTGGTTCCCAAGTTTCACCAGGCACGGAAGGTGTTCTCCCTTCTCTCTGTCCGAGCTCTTCAAAGACATTCCTCTCCTCCCATGTATCTTCTTAAATCTAAAATAACAAGGTCAAATTCCTAAACCTGCAGTAGGGGTGAAAAGAAAACTTTCTACACACATAAATTTTAATTAGCTCCTGACCTAAGAGCAAACAAGGAGAAATGAAACCTTTTAGAAAAACGAAAGTTAGGCCTACATTTCTGGCCAACCTAAAAACATTCTTTAATGTGCATTCATTACCCAGGCCTCTATATGAATCTTATGACAGTGAATACATTTGTTTTACCTACTAAACATTATATACGTGCATAATTACATGATTTCTCTGAATACATGCGAAATACCAATCAATCCTGTAAATAGCGTCACGATTTCATTCTACAGATTTTGATATGAGCACAAAGTTCAACCTAACATTGAGTATATGCAAGTGCAGTTTATACATGAATATAATGCACCCCTACAATTTTAAGAGAGTCGAGCGCTCTATCATTTGTCAAAAATAATACACCTGGCACGTCTTTTCCTAACAGTTCAAGTGGTCATCACATACAATCAGATGTGTGAAATCAATCCTGCTCCATACATTTATCGAACCATCCCTGTAAAGCAGTCATACTAACGGCACCTGTATCTTCATGTCCAAATACGATAAACTCCAAATTCATGTTTGTGTCAGTCCCAACAGCAGACAAGGCCGCAAGTTTCACACTACGGGGCATATTCACAAGGAACTGGCGGTGAGAAGCGTTAGCCTCCTTGGCTTAACGCCTCTCACCGCCACTTCGGAAACGCGAGGCTGCACCCTATTCACAAGAATGTGGTGCAGCCTGGCGTTTCCCCCTGCGACGGCGCTAAGTCTCACGACTTAACGCCAACGCAGGCACCCTTGCACCAGAGTGCAAGAGTGTCTGCGAGCAGGGAGGTTTGTTCATGTACAGGAAGGTGTCCCTTCCTGCACATAAACAAACCTAAAATGCCGTTTAGTAACTTACATGTGTGCTGCTTCATGCAGCACACATGTAAGTTACAAAATGGCATTTTTTTAAAAGGTTTGTTTATGTACAGGAAGGGACACCTTCCTGTACATAAACAAACCATGGCATTTTGCTATTTCCATGTGTGCTGCACAAGGCAGCACACATGGAAATAGCAAAAATGAGGAGAAATTAAGCATTTCTCCTCGTTTCGCCACCTTAAGACCAGGATTTTTCTGGTCTTAAGTTTGGCGCTGCCACCTATTATCGCCGCCCTTGATAATAGGTGGCAGCGTCGAATTCAATGGATGTTGCGGTGGTACGCCCACCGCAACACCCACTGCACGCCCCCTTTCACGCTAAGTTTAGCGTGAAAGGGGCCCTATTCTCAAGGCAGCGTTAAGCCACTTAATGTGGCTTTAAGCCACGTTAAGTGGGTTAACGCTGCCTTGAGAATAGGGTGCTGGCCCTATCGCCACGGAACGTCAAAAAAAGTGACGTTCCCGTGGCGATAGGGGCTTGAGGATATGCCCCTACATTTCCTGCTTGGAATGCCTGAACACTAATAACCACATAACTGACTTCTGAATTTTACTAAAAGGGGAAGTTCCACGCAGTACGTTAACATTATTTGGACATTCTGTGGCACACATTACGCAATCTCAGCATTATCCACTCATTTTATTTTTAGCAACCTAGCTTCTTAAATTTTGTTCCTACTTTAACAGCTGAATATTATCACTTGGGATTCAAACAAAATGTCCTCTTCTTTGTATTCTTTGTATTCTCTAACCCATTTCAAGTAAAAGAGAGAGACGCGCGTTAGTTACTTTATTATTTTATGTGGAACCATTTAAATGAGTGCTTCACTTTAAGTTCCAAAGTAACGCCTACCTTGCAACCGAAATGCTAGGAGAGAGAAAGATGTTGACTGCGAAGTATTAACTTTCAGTTTTTAAAGTTGTAATAAAAACACAGATGTTACATTGCAAAATAATAATGATAAAAAGAGTAAATAATTCACCATTGCTGTATACGAGATTGTGTTTTGTTTGACATTCAATACCCAAAAAGCATGAAGCATGACAGAGGTGGGAGTTGCCCTTTAAACCTTTGTTTGACTACAAGCATGGACCACCTTCACCAGTATCTTCTCAACTGGCACTAAATGTGCGGCGGAAGACCTCAAGGTTGCAGGATGTGGCATGGTGAACCCAACTACCAGCACATTTCAAATCGTTGCGCTAATTAGTTTCTCCTGAAAAGCTGATATTGTACTTTGTTTTCAATTACATGAAACTGCTTTAAATGATTTCTTCACAGAATTCCAAAACGGAGAGTTAATTAAAAGAGGTCAGGCAAAGTAATTTTCCACTGAGGACTGAAAGCTTTCCTTTCTTCGCCCACCATATTTTCGGCACAAATCACAGATGGGAAATAATAATGAATTCCTGTTGCCAATTAAGTTAGCCGAAAACAGACAGTGGAAATCTTATTAGACAACTATGGGATTTTAACTGCATCCTCTTGAAGCTATTGTGAATTAATTGTTTCGAAAACTTATAATGAAATTATGAAGTTTTTCTTCACTTTGAGCTCACTGTGCAATTTTAAAATACACTAAAACTACAAATGAAGAAAACTGGGGTAAGCAAGCAGTTCACACACTTGAAGAAATGGGAGGATTATTTGCATAGATGAGTGCTTGGTTTAGGATTAAAGGACGCAGTTCAAAACCATTCCCATGTATATTTCGTGTCTTAATATGGAGATTATAGTCTATTCGTCTACAGTTGTAGTCAGATGTCAACCCAAGTCAAAATAGTCTTGAATGTGACAACCAGCCTCATCATAAGAGTAAACACTTGCCTTGAAATACAACAACTTCATAGAGCTGAGCCCATTGGTTGTGCAGGTTTGAAACCCCTCCTGGTCTCTTCTAGGGGTGGGCTTAACTCACTAAGGGGCATATTATCAAGCGGCAGCGATAATTATCGCTGGCCGCTCTTAGCGAGAAATTATTTATCGCCGGCTATCGCTGGCAATTATCGCCATGCTATCGCTGTATCAACAACGCATAGCGCAATGGCGATAATTTTCCAGCGATATGGGGTAGTTTCATGGAACATCGCTGGTTTTTCAGCGATGTTCCATGGAAAACGGCGATAACCTTGCTGATACGACCCTGTGGTCGTATCAGCATAATCCACCCCCAATGGTAAGTATACTTAAGTCAGCATTTTGCAGACGTTAGTTTTTGGCAAAAACCGTGGTTTTCGCCAAAAACTAACGTCTGCAAAATGATGGCCTCTTGTAAATATCGCGATGTGCACATCAGCGATAATTTACAAGGAGTACTGTCAGTGACGCCCACTTTGCATCTCATTAGAGATGCAAAGCGAGGCGTCGGGAAAACGGGTGCTAACATGCGCTAATGCATGTTAGCATCCCCTTGTAGATAGGGCGATGTCATTTTCGCCGCTTTTTTGGCTTTTAAAGCCATAAAAGCGGCGAAATGGCCCTTGACAATATGCCCCCTAAGGGGCATATTAGCAAGGACCTGCGATGATTATTGCAAATCGCGCTTAGCGCGATTTGCATTATCGCTGCCTATCGCTGGAGTACATTGACGTTTTAGCCGCGTATTAGCAACGCTTTGCACAATGGCGATGTACATTCCAGCGATAGACGGCGATATTCGGCATCTGAGCAGGAAAAGCTGCGATAATGGCAGGGCGCTACGGAAATCCTAGCTGATAGGGGAGTGTGGATTTAACATGTCAATCCACCTCCCATTGTCAACATAGCTAAGTCAGGTCTGGAGCAGGTGTTAATTTCCGGCGATAATCGCAGGCATCGCAGCTTTTGTTGTCGCTTGACCCGCGTTGTTAATAGGGCGATGTTGTGTTGGCGAGGATTTCATTCAGGATTAGGTGAGGTACGCTCACTTTGCATGTCATTAGCGATGATTATCGCTGACATGCAAAGTGGGAAGGAAACGGGCGCTTATTAGCCAGTAAGCTGTCGCTAACTGCTGTTAGCGACAGCTTGTTAATTGGGCGATAATAATATCGCCGCTTTAGCGGCAGAAAGTGCCGCTAAAGCGGCGTAAATGCCATTGCTAATATGCCCCTTAATTCTGTGTAGCAGAATCACGCTGCATTACCTGAGAATTCCATGAAAATGGACACGAGTGAGTGCTGCACTAAGGAACATGCAGAAAAAAATTAATAGCGAGTGCAAGCAGTCACTCGTGTTCACTAAAGGTGCTCTCTCAAAAGAATTTCTTCCCCCGAATTACTCCTAATTATGCAAGAAGGAGTAATCACGTAGTTATCAGCAATTCCGAGTTAAAAAGTAACACCGAATTACGGAAATTACTCCAGCGCAATCGAAATTCTGACCACGCCTAGTCTTTCCGCGTACAGTTCCTGATTTGTGATGATACTTTCAATCTCTCATCAACCACAGAGCTGAGACAACATGTACAGGTTGTTTGCATTAAGCCCTTCAGGTTTTTCTTTATCTGAGGAGCTCCCTTGCGATTGTGAGACTCCCAACACATTTTGCTTTCTGTACACCTTTTTTCCTGACCTCGACTGGATGCTTCTATCAGTCTTTTGTATAATTCTTAATTAAAACAATGTTTCATTCCTGTACAAACAACAGTGATAAAACAAGCTTTGTCAATGCCAATATGTCTGTGTTAGTAATGGGGGTCTCTAGTTGGCAGAGGTAGGCATCTTTGTCCAAATAGGGACCCTTGCTTCTAGTTAGGGTAAGGGGGATACACACTTTAGATAACCCCTGCTCATCCCCTTGGTATCTTGGCATGAGCAGACAGGCTTATCCTAAAGGCAATGTGTAAAGTATTTGTACCAACACTCACAGTAACACAGTGAAAACACCACAAATGGCACCACACCAGTTTAGAAAAATAAAATATCTTTATCTAAACTAAACAAGACCCAAACGACAAAAATCCAACATACACAGTTAAAAATATGACTTTCAAAAGGTTTCAAGAACTTGTACCATAGAAAACTATGGATGCGTGACTTTTCACCAAAGTACCTGTAGATGCATCAAAGTTCCAAAAGCCAAACAGCCGCAGAGTCGGAAAACAAAGAGATGCAACACTCCTGAGACCTTAGGGAGGCGATGCGACAGTTCTGCGACACGCAGAGGACGAGTTTCGTCGAATCCGGTCTGTATGGGGAGTGATGCGTCGATTCTTCGTGATAGGCGCTGCGACGGTTTTCGCAGCGGCACGGCGATGCATGGAAATTCTTCTTGCGCCGTGGAGATGCGTTGGGAAAACAGCCGCAAGAAGAGCGATGCGTCAATTTTAGCAGTTCTTCACGTTTCTTCTTTCTTTCAGCTCCCAAACAGCAGCAACAACCTACAGATGCCCACAACTGGCACAGGCACCTCTTGGCAGGCTAGATCTCACAGAAGCAGAGTTCAGGGGAGTGGGGGTGAAGTCTTTGTGTCCCTGAGACTTCAGAACAGGAGGCCAGCTCACTTCAGGCCCTTGGAGATCTCCTTCAAGCAGGGGACACCGCACACAGCAAAGTCCTTCTCCTTTCCTTGGCAGAAACAGCAACTGCAGGCCAACCCCAGACACACAGCAAGGGCAGTACTTCTCCTCAGTCTCTCCAGCTCTTCTCCTTGGCAAAGGTTCCTCTTGAATTCCAGGAATGATCTTATAGTCTGGGGTTTTGGGTCTGATACTTATACCCCAAAATGTCTTTGTTCTCTTTGTGCAAGGGGCTCTGAGCCCAGTTCAAACCATTTCTGGGGGGCACTCTGCAAGTGCACAACAGCATCCATTGTCAGTGTGAGCCTTGGCTCCTGACACGCCAGAGGGGGGCGGAGCCAGCATTGTGGAAGGCAGGCACAGCCCTATTCAGGTACAGGTGCTACTCCTCCCACCACTCCAAATGCAGATCAGGCCTATTCAGCCTAGTGCTGACTCATCCAGACTCCTGAAGCAACTGCACCTCCCCAGCCCCTGTCACTCCAAAGCCAGACAGTCAATCCACAAACAGGCAGAGGCACACAGGATGGTTGAACAAGAAAATAGCCACTTTCTAAAAGTGATATTTTCAAACACACAATTTGAAAACCATCTTTACTAAAAGATGTGTTATTCAGGGATACCAAACTCCATTTTTCCTTCCTATTCCTATGGGAAGATATGCTTGTAAAATGTTACAAAGTATTCCCCATTCTGTCCTATGGGACAAGATAGCCTTTTAATAGTGAAAAACGAAATTGGCAGTGTTTCACTATCAGGACTAGTTACACACTCCAGTACATGTCCTACCTTTCACATACACTGCACCCTGCCCAGGGGGGTACCTTGGGCCTACTATAGGGGTGCCCTATATGTTAGAAAAGGGAAGATTAGGGCCTGGCAAGTGGGTGCACTTGCCAAGTCGACTTGGCAGTTAACAAACTACGCACAGGCACCGCGGTGGCAGGTCTGAGACATCTTTTCAGGGCTACACATGTGAGTGGCACAATCAGTGCTGCAGGCCCACTAGTAGCATTTGATTTACCAGCCCTGGCACACTCAGTGCACTTTACTAAGGGCCTACTGGTAAAACAAATATGCCAATCAGGGAGAACCAATCACAATATCAATTTACATAGGGAGCACTTGCACTTTGACACTGATCAGCAGTGGCAAAGTGCCCAAAGCATCTAAGCCATCAAAAACGAAATCCAGCACAGCATCAAAAACACAGGAGGTAGAGGCAAAAAGTCAGGGGAAACCACGCCAAGGATGCCAGGTCTAACAATCTGGTTTTAAGTTTTTAAAGGATTGTTGTATGGTACTGTGAGCATTACAAGTAGATAGCATGGGAATGGATATGTATTTACATGGAAGTAAAGAACTGTAGAGTAATATTGATGTAGCTTAAAAGGCCAGGTGACAGTTGCATTGTCAAGCCAGACCTATAAGTGCTTGTAGGTTAATAACTGTACTCCTCCTATCTGTGATACAGTCAGAGAGAAATAACATGAATTATCTAGTTATCTAAGACACGTTAATAGCATTACAATGTAATGTGTGTGCACCTGAAAGTAGAAGCTCAGACAGCTGGATAAATAAGCAAACTGATCACAGCTGTGTGGAAGGCAATCACTTTTTTTTTAAGGGAAGCACACAACCTATGCCAATTATAAATGTACTCCTGAGTTCTCAAAATGGGAAGAGCACAGCCCCTCTCCTGGTGATTGTCACATAAGTGTCTTATGACAGATGTTTCAAAGAGCCACAGAAAGGACATTCTCTGTGATTGTTAGAATAATTTAGGTATCATCAGTATAAGACAAAATCTGGAACCCAAATAACTGTATCCGATTAGCTAAGGAAGAATGTTAGAAAGTGGGTCTCTAGTTGACAGGGGTGTGCACCTTGTCCAAGTACGGACCACAATCCTAGTAAGGGTAAGGTAGATACACACTAAAAGATAACCTGTGCTCACCCTCCAGTAGCTTGGCACAGAGCAGTCAGGCTTATCTAAAGATGCAATGTGTGAAGTATTTGTGCAACACACACACAGTAAAAAAATTAAAACACCACAAAAATACCCCACACAGGTTTAGAAATATAGAGAATAATTTTCTGAGTAAAACAAGACCAAAAAGACAAAAAAATAGAACCAGCATTATGAATTCTTTAAAGAATAAACCAAAAATAGCGCTTAGAAGTCAATTGTGCTAAAGGGGTTACGTGAGGTCACACTAGACTAGGGTAAATCCAAAGTTCAGGCCGACCACGATGGAGGGCAGGCCAGCTACAGGACTCAAACAGGTCCCACTGATGAAGTAACTTGGAAGGAGCAAGCGTCGGCGTTGAAGGCTCGATGGGAGGAGTCGAGGAGGTGGCGCGTAGTCATTGATCCCGTGGATGGAGGCAAAGTATTGGTGCTGATCCGCACAGTCGATGAAGACTTCAGCGTTTAACTCCTTTACGATGCAGGTGCCATGTCGATGTCGAGCCACGGTGTCTGTCGGCGTCAAGCCACACAGTCCGTTCAGGCAATGTCATTGATCGACTCCTGCGTTGGTGTTGAAGGGCAATGCGTAGATTCCAATCAGCACAAAGTCATCACTGCATCAATTCTGAAGCAAAAACAGCGGCAGAACCAACTTCTGAGGCCCAGGACTCAATTTGGCACCTCAGGCAAGGGAGGTCTTTGGTGGCCATGAGACTTCAGAAAAGGGTGCAAGCCAGCAAGCCCTTGGAGTTCCTCTGGGTTCAAGTGAGCTGGGCTCAGTCCTTGTCCTCAGCAGGGCAGAGATCAGCAGGCAGCAGGGCAGGTCAGCAAAGCAGAGAAGCATTTCCTTCAGAACAGTTAGTCAAGCAGAGTGGCAATCCTTGTAGCATAGCAGTCTTTACTCCTGGCAGAGTTCTTCACAGGTCAAGTAGTGTACTCTTTGTGGGTCAGAGCCCCACTACGTATGCTCAAATGTGCCTTTGAAGTGGGGGTGACTTCAAAGCAGGCACTTGAAGTGCACAGGTTCCCTTCCATCCCAGTCATGTCTGTTAGGCTATCTGTGGGTGGGTAATCTGCCCTTTCTGTGGGACACAGGATACTGCCTATTCAAGTGTCAGCTCCCCCCTTCCTGCCCAGGAAGAGCTATTGTAATGTAGAAGAATGGGGATAAGTTATCTGTCACACCCACCATTCCTGTGTTTGTGGGTGTCTAGAGGGAATGCACAAAGTGTAGCTCTCACCCACCCCAGATGTGTATTGAAGACAGGCTGCAAGACACACAAAGCAGTAAGAGCAGAGAAATGTCCACTTTCGAAAAGTGGCATTTCTAAAACAGTAATGTTAAATCCAACTTTACCTTTCACAAGGATTTATCATTGACCTTCCTAAGATATAAAACATGATGCAGCTACTCCTTTCTGACCAGGAATTACAGCTTAAAAGTGCCAATGCTAGCCTATGAGAAGAGTAGGCCTCACAGTAGGGAAAACAAATGTAGCTGTTTGTCACTACCAGGACATGTCCTACCTTTTGCTTACATGGCACCCTGCCCTAAGGGCTACCTAGGGCCTACCTTAGCAGTTACCTATGTGTAATAAAAGGGGAGTTTAAGGCTTGGCAAGTAGTTTTAAATGTCAAGTCGAAGTGACAGTAAACTGCACACACAGGTCCGGCAATGGCAGGCCAGAGACAGGTTTGAAAGGCTACTTGTGTGGGTGGCACAATCAGTGCTACAGACCCACTATTGCATTTAGGTTACAGGCCCTGGGTATATGGTATACGATTTTACAAGGGACTTATAAGTAAACAAAACTTGCCAAACAGGTGCAAATCAAGTATACCATGTTTACAAGAGAAAGCACATACACTTTAGAACTGACTAGAAGTGGTAAAGTGATCAGAGTTCTAAAGCCAACAAATAGAAGATCAAAATAAGAGGAGGAGGAGGAGGCAAAATGTTTTGGGTGACCCTTTGGAGAGGGCCATTGTCCAACAATGAAACGTACATGTTTATCAAATTGGAGCACTCCACAAGGAAGGCAGAAGGTTTTGCCGTAAACCGTCCACATCTCACTATCTGGGACTTATCAACTAGGACGGATCTCAATAGACTGAGCGCTTTACTTTCAATGCCCTGCTGAGAACGGCAAGAAGTCAGAAGTGTTGATGAGACCGATTCCAAGGCAGCTGAAAAAACAAGCATGACCAAGACCCTGGTCTCTCTTCGGTCCCCTATGCATCTGATACAGTCTACTGCTGCAACCAATGCAGATTCAGTACTGTGCTCAATCCTAAAGCCTTCCTTTGATGGATCAAGGAGTTCAAGGGTGTCAATATACTCCATACGTTAATGGTTAAGATGTTTTTCTAGAATATTAGATGGAGTAGGTAACAGTGAAATAGGCCAATAATTTTTAAATTCGTCAGAATTCAAGTCAGGTTTCTTTAGAAGCTGGATGACAATCGCGTCTTTCCAGGCACTAGTAAAAAGCCTTGCCTCTATATCTGATTTGATAATCTGAGTAAGATATTCAGACACAATTTTGTGAACAGGAGTGTTCTCAGGAGGGAAAACAGTGGACTCGGGAACCGAAAGTACATGATCACATGGGTTGGAGAACCCAGAGTAGATATTCAAAATCTTAGTCTGAAAGAACACCTCTAAATCATTGTAAAAATATTGAGAAGTATCTAAATTCAGTGAGGAGGGAGGAATGGATAGGGAGTTCACAATATTAAAGAGCTGCTCCATAGAGGAGTTGTTGGCAGACCCAATTTTCATAGTGAAGAAATCTGCTTTAACCTCAAAAAATGGCTCTTTTGTACACTTGCAACAAAGACCTATGTTTCCTCTTTTCATCCTGATCAGATTTCAAACGTCTTTTCGGCCTTGGTAATTTAAGACTGTCTGTGAACCAAGGAGCAGAAGGTTTCTTCTGGAGAACCTGTAATATGTAAGTGGGGCTACCTCAGCTTATTCAACTGGAAAATCCCACTGCAACTAAGTCTGCAACTTGATACAGCATAAAAGGGGCTGCAAGGAACACTTCTTTCAGGCTAGGGCTCAAAATCTTTTTGCAGTTTCAGCTCTTGCTGTGCGTGTTTTAAAGTCCCATGTTAGCAAGAGGAAGGGGTAGCATCAATAAGGAATTCAACGCCCAATGATTAGAAAAACTTAACTTGGTGTCTTCCCCTAACCTTATCCACGGGTGATTGATAAAGATCCCATTGAGTGTGTGCCCCGCTGCCTGTGTGGAAGACTGTATAATCCATGTGAAACCCATGCTGGCCATAATGTCAAGAAAGGAAGAGGTGCCCTGACAGGTGGTAGCCTCTCAATAGAAATTAAAATCCCCAAGAAAAGAGCAATTAGATTTGAGGAGAAAAGGTTCAATTGTTTGGCCCCAGGATGACAAGAAACAACTTCTAGTCCCTGGATGGTAGCAAACAAGAAGATCCGTGAAGGCAAAGGAGTCATGGATTTTCAATTGAACAGTGTGGCCTCGCAATGATATTGAGATGGAGACAAATGTGGCTCAAGCATACAGTGCAGGGTGTTCCTGAAAATAATAACAAGTCCACCCCCGTCCTAATGGGGAGGTCTAATCTAGAAATAGCATACCCTGCAGGAACTGTCTCCGCAAGATAGCGCACAGAGTGTGCCTATCCCTAGGTTTTCAGTAATGAAAACCCAGGCTAGGTTGTGAGATTGAATTAAGTGCAAGACTTCTATTTTGTTTTTAATTAAAGAAGGTGCATAACAAAAAAATAAACTATGACCTGCCTCTCCTATAGACTGTACTGAGTGTCCAGGATTCCCAGCATCCACTACCTTATGCACAGCCATCATTAACAAGCAATTACCCTCGGGACAGACGTCGGAGTCCAGACATGCCAAACTGAGTAAAGTACAACTGGTGAACTAACCTCAGAAATGAATGTCTACCAGTTGGGACCTATTGTAGAATAGATGGGAACTCAATTCTGTCTTAAAACCCCCTGGATCCCTGACACAAGGTACATTCTGGGCGGAGATGGGCTTGCCTTTGGTGCGCACGCTGCCTGCGTTCTCTGCTCAGACACACTGCCATGAGAATAAAATAGCTCAGCCTTAGAATGGGGCGTGGCTGCCCATAACATGACACTTCACGCAAAAACACAGGGGTGGGGGAGATAACATTAAAAAGTACCTGGAACTCCTACCTGCAAGCTCAGGCTCCCCTTTGCAGCAGACGTACAAAAGAAACACAAAATAAACAGCTAAAACGTACTAAAAGGTAAGGTTTAGATGGCGCTGATGCTAGACGGAGCCAGGCACCTCTAAAAATCAGTGTAGAATGCCGTACATTGGTCCTCATGCTATTCAATAACATGTTGTTCTTCTCATTGTCCATATTTCTTTCATCAGACTACGTATTCTTCAATTAAGAATATTGTTTGTGTTATCTATATCATTATTACTTGTCTGGTGATTGTCTGTTGTCATATTTCCATTCTCTGTTTTCTTTTACAGATATTGCTTCTTGTCGAACAGTTGTGTACCCCTGTACTGTGCCTCTTGTATTCATGGAATTGATTTGTCATCATGTGGTTTTACTTACTCTTTTTGTTATATTTCCATTGGTAAGTCCTTATATCCATTGTCTTATGTTGTTTGAATTTTTCTATATATTTCTTATGGTATTTGGTAATAGTTCTACTCCGTTTTAGTTCTCCTTCTTCTCTTCTAACATAGCCCTTCATTTTTCTGATTCTAACATTCTTGTGTCACATCTGTGTAACTCTTACACTTGTCATTTTAGTTTCATTTTTCACTCCATTTCCATTTCATTCTTTATTGTTTGATTAATTAAAATCTTACAATGTAATGTCAAGCGTTCCAGCTATAAAAAAACAGGTTTTATAAAAAACGAATAAGTAGTAAAAACATGAATAAATGATGCCATATTTTAAGTAGATTGAATTTGATAATATCAATTTCATAATACTATTTACATATTTATATACATCATACAGTACGTGTCAATTTAATTTTGCTGGTCTAATTTTGATCCAGTTCTTATTAAAAACTTTACAAAAGCTGAGTTCAATGAAATATCGTCAGAATGTAAGCACTTTATCAAAGCTTGCCTGCAAGTTCGAACTCCTCGTGCGTTAAAGTGCCCCTTAAGAATAGTTTTTCTTTCAGTTTTCAGTTCTGGGCATACACACAGCAAGTGGATAATGTTTTCCTCTCCCACTTTGCATAAACGGCAGTGCGACAGTTCCTCTGTTCTTAGCCACGGCATAAGATGACATAGGCCGGGAAATGCACCAAAATGAGCTTTTATGAAGATTCGCTTGTGCTTCAGAGACCATGGGGTTTCCAGGTATGGTTGTGCTTTCACCTTTGTGAAACCATTCATTAATGGCCAGGCATGCTTCCTTTTTACAAAAGAGTCTTTATCCATAAGCAGCGATAAAGGTTTTGTTATTTTATTAATAGATTTTTTGAATGATTCTGTAGTTGTTGAAGTGTTCCAAATGGGAGTTGCTGAGTATTCATCAAGTGCAGCATGTAAATATTTCCAGGCATATGATTTACTATTTGCATTTATTTCCTGCCATAATAGTTGGGACATTTGATTTACGTTATCATTTTTTATTCTGTTCCATACTTTTAAAAATTGGCCTTTTCTACGAATAATTGATTAGTTAATCCAAATTCCAATCTTATCTGCGCCGGAGATGCATTGTGAGGAAGATAAAAGAGGGTTTTAAAAGTTTTTGTTACCCCATTATTGATGGTCTCAGAGTCTTTCCCGCACAGCGCTTCGCTACCATATGTTAAGGTTGGCAATAGTTTTGCTGATATTACTTTTAAAAATGGTCGGTGACTCAGCTCTCCTAGCGTTTTCTGCAAGATTTTAAATGCAGCTATCAAGGTATTTGCTTTCCTTTGGTTATCGGTCTTATGTGGGAGAAAAGATCCTTTATCGTCAAATAATACTCCCAAATAATTATATGATTCTACTTGTTCTAATCGTTTATTGTCAAGGAACCATTTATGCTTGTATTTTGACCTTGAATTTTTGTTAACCTCCTTGATTTTTGTCTTTGTTTCATTTATAATCATTCCATTTTCTTTTGAGTATAGTGATATCCTGTTTATCAGACGTTGCAGACCCACTTTTGTTTGGCTAAGTAAAATGACATCGTCTGCGTATAGTAAATTTGATATCTGAGTATTAGCTCATTTGGGAGGATACGCATTCACTTCATTCAGTGCGGTCGTTAGATCTGCTAAAAAAAGGTTAAAAAGGAGTGGGACCAATACACACCCTTGCTTTAAGCCAGTTGAGGTTGGAATTTCCTTCGTTAACGTTGAGCCGTCTCCCATCCGAACTCTGACCCAAGTATCAGAATAGAGGAGTTGAATTGATGTTAAAAGGGAAACTGGGATACCTTGTCCCTTTAATTTTTGCCATAAAAGTCGTCTGTGTACACAATCGAAGGCCGATCTAAAATCCACAAAGCACAGATACAGGGGTTGTTTCGTAAAAATACATTTATCCATTAGCATTGATAGAACTAGTATATTTGTTGTGGTACCCATTCCTTTGATAAATCCTGTTTGGTTGGGCGGAATTATCTGTTTCTCCTTTGCCCATGCCGATAGAATTGATAATAAAACTCCTGCGAATAGCTTGGCATCTGTGTCTTGAAGAGTGATTAATCTATAATTTTCAGGCTGGGCCCAGTTTCCTTTTTTATAAATTGGCGATATTAATGATCCCCTCCATGATTCAGGTATGGTCGATTTTTCACTCTGTTTCCTATGTATGGGTCCTGAATCTTCACAGTTTTCATCTTTGTTTCCTCTGATGTTTGATAGTTCCACTTTTTTTATTCGCAAATGTTCTCACACTGCATAATGTTAAGGGTTTATATTTCATGATTATCCTTTCCCAGGTCTCATTTTTGGATAGTCACTTTGAATGTAAAAGGGCTTCAAAATCCAGTTAAAAGGCAAATAATGTATTCTCCTTTGGCTAGACAAAATGCTCAGGTAGTAGTTTTACAAGAAACTTGTTAGACCTGACACCCTAGGGTGGCAGTCACACAAACATTTTGACTTCACCCCTCATGTTTTGCCCAACTCTTTTTTGTTGACTTAAATACTTAAGTGCACTTTACCACTGCTAATCCATGCTAAAGTACTTACACTCTGTCCTTTAAACATGGTAAAACTTACTCCTACTCAGTTGGCACATTTAGTTTACTTTTAAATCCCGAGTAATGTGGTACTGTAGGTATACAGGGCCTGTAAATGAAATACTACTACTGGGACTGCATCACTTATTGTGCGACCCACTTAGATTGCCCTTTAAAACAGGTCTCATGCCTGCCATTGCAGCCTATGTGTGCAGTTTTAAACTGCCATGGGTACCTGGCAAAAAACCCTTTTTCCAGGCCTAAACCTCACTTTGTACTACATAAACGTCAGCCCATAGGGCATGGTGCAGTGTATTTAAAAAGTTGGACATGTACTTTTAAGTTTTACATGTTCTGGTAGTGGAAAACTCCCAAATTAATCTTTCACTTCTGTGAGGCCTATGTCTTCCATAGGATGATATTGGGTTACCTTATTACATTTAATAAGTGAGAACTTTTGTTTGGGAGCAGGTAGGAATGTCGAGTTTGGTGACTGTAATTTAAAACCGTATTTAATAGTCACATCAGATTTTAAGTTATAATTCTAAAAATGCCACTTTTAGAAATGTTGCCTTTTCTTGTCCTAATCATTTGGTGCTTTCAGCCTGTATCCTGGACCACATGACTAGGTGTAGCTGACAGTTAGTCTTTGTGTATTCCTCTCAGACAGTATCACATTCGAGGGTCTGGGTGTTTGCAGGATGGGCCATCCTGACTTGATGGGTGGGGGCAGAGCTGTCACATACCACACTTGCAGGTCAAAGGCACTGGCCCAGCACACTCACCACGAACTTCACACTAGCCTATTGTGACCCCAGATAGAGGCAGGAAATTCCAGACACTTCTGTGAGGGGAACACTCCAGAAGCTTCTTGCACTTCAAAGGGGATACAAGGTATAAATAGGGGACCTTAGTCCCACTCTCCAGTAAACTCCGAAACCTGTGGATACTACAGAAGATGGACTGCCCTGTTGCCAGATGATGGTCCTGCTGCTTGAGGCCAGCCCTGATTTCTGAGAAGTAAGACTGGAACTGCATCCGTCATCCCAGGCTACCCGAGTGACCCAAGGTCTAGTTAGCTGGTCTTCTGTTCAGAGCTACAGAGACGCAACAAGCCCCATAGGTATTCCTGCAACTGCCCAGCTGACATGCTGCACTGGACCTGACCAAACCTGCAACTGGACCTGCCTGACCCCTGCTGGCTTCTGCTGGAGTGAGTTCCTGATCCTGAATCCTTGGTGAGACATCATTTGAGCTCCTCCTAAAAGAAAAGGAGAAATCCTGACATTTTTGACTCTTAATGACCGGGCCCATCCGCCCCAAGATCATGCCACCTGTTCCAAATACCAACACCGGCTCCGATGAACAAGACTCTTTGTGCTAAAGTGACAGCCGACGACGAAAGGCAATGCAAGAACTGCACATTCCTCTTCAGCATAGGCAGCCTGCGATGACTGCCAATGCAATGCTTTAGCAACGCCCAACAGGATCTTTGTGCTACAGCAATGGCCATCTGCAACACCCAGCCTGCTCTTTGTACTATAACGACGATCATCCGCAACGCTCTTCCTGCAGCCTCCTCCATCGTGAACTGAACCCTTCACACCGGAGTTTAGATGATATCTTTTTCAGCGGGGCTAACTTGGTCCCGGTATCTGGCCCACACTCCATCACGGTCAGCCTGAACTTGTGACTTTCACCCAGTCACGGCAGACCAAGTAACTGCGAGTGGCTCTTTGTGCTTTTAGATGCTATACTTACCTTAAATTTTTGAAACTGCATATCTCTGGTTCTACTAATTGGTTTTTTGTCTTTTTGGTGTCAAATAATTTATTAAATTTAACTGTATGTTTCCAAGTTTGTATGGGATTCTTCTTGTTTTGTCACTTTATTACTGTTTGAATGCAGCAGAAATACTTTACACATTGCCTCTAAATTAAGCCTTACTGCTTTTGTACCAGAGGATTGAGCATAAGTTAATTTTAGTGACTTTTGTGGTTTACGCTGACAAGGATTGTAGCTGTTGCTCACACGCCCTCAACCCACAACACAATTTCTTACAAAACCCATTTATCAAATAATGATGTTGGACATTTGAAGAAACAGTGGAATGGCGAAGTTCTTTGGTCACCAGCCTTTGTTAATAATAAAAGTGGTGTGGGCATATTGCTTTGAAAGAATTTCAATTTACATATTATCTCACAAGACGCAAATTTAGAGGGTAGAATGCTTATCATTGAACTTCCCAAATTAATGGTATTTTATTCTTATGAATTTAAATGCTCCAAACAAGTCTAATAACTTTCTGGAAAAACTGTTTTGTAGAAGTTAATGTCTTATCCAACTGATAGTGTTATTTTAGGTCATGATTGTAATCAACTTCTGGACCCTTTTTGTAATAGAAACTCTCAAACACGGTATGTTTCTAATTCTACCCAAAAATTCTTTAAAAAAGTGGTTACCCAAAGGGTTATGTCTGATGCATGGAAGACTTTTAACTCTGATTGTAGAGAGTACTTGTTCTTTTATCCGGTATATAACTCAAAAACCAGAATTGACTATTTATTTTTAAGTAAGGATCTCAGTCTCTGGTCTATTCTGAGATTGTGGCAACATTATTATCGGACAATGCCCCTCTTACTGTACTATTGGATATTCAGCCCAACAAAGCAAAACTAAATAGATGATGTTGCAACAATTCTGAGCTTTCAGATAAAGCTTTCCAATCCAGTTTTCAAACATTTGCCATGGAATGCTTTGAGGTGAACTCTAGGAGTGGTTCTAAAGTCAGCATTGTATGAGATTCTTTTAAGGCAGCTGCTGCAAGAGATTAACGCATTGCAACATGAATACTAGACAACTAAGAATAATAAAGATAGTTTTGACACATTATTAGCAGCTAAAATAGAATCTAAAAGAAACTTAACAGAAGATGTGTGTGGTTATCTGTTAAAAATTAGTGCAAGCTTTTATGGAAGTTTGAATAGATCAGGTAAATTATTAGCAAATACTTCAAACTTTTAAAATGAGAAATCCATGGCTCTATCCTATTCTATGTGGATTTCTAGAGCACATGGCTACCAGAAGAATTCCCAGCACTAGCCGGACCACTTTATTACCCATGTGTTGAGCATAAGACAATGTGATCGTTAGTTGGGAACAAGCCACTTTTTAAGCTATTACCTGAACAGTGGCTCCTTATCTACCATCCTGAATTCTAAGGGAAATGAGTTCCATAGTTTAGGGATTAGATGGGAGAAGTATCATCCACTCCAACAAGTCCTTTGTATTTTGAGGCACCTTCAGGAGTCGGACAGTGGAAGATCTCAGAGTCCCGCTAGGGGTGTTTGGTGTCAGCAAGGCCCTAATCAGAAAGGGCCCTTTAGAGTGAAGTCCTCTATGGGCTCGACATAGTGCCATGAGCTTTGCCACTGATCAACAGGGAGCCAATGGACAGAGGCCAAGGCATTATTAGCCGATGTATGTTTTGGGACCTTGAGTAGCATCTGTGCTGCAGCATTTTTAATGACCTGGAGTCTTTTGGTTATGTGTTTATTTCCATAGTAAAGACAGGAGAGTATTAGGGATTGGACCGCAATTCTTCTGGAGGGGAGGGTTAGTAGGTCTAAGAGTTTCCAAAGTGTTTTCAGTATGCCAAAACAGGTTGCAGAAAGTTCTTTTGCTTGTGCATCCATAGAGAAGGAATAGTCAAGTCACATTCCCAGGCTCTTTATGGGGGGTATATTGTCAAGACACTCCGGCCATTTGAGATTTGGCTGGGTGTTAAGTCTACTACCCAGTATCATAATCTCTTTCTTTTCCCCATTAGTTTGAGACAGCAATTTGCCATCCATATGGGTACTTTTTCTAGACAGGGGGCCAGCAGCTGGTAGTGTGCTCTTTTACCAGGTGTAAGGGAGCCTATCCATTGTGAGTCATCAGCATACAAGACAATTGACCGCCCGAGTTCCTGAACAATGTCAGTGAGCAGGTGCATATATAAGTAAAAAAGTGTGGGGTTGAGCCATGCAGCACCCCGCACTTCAGGGGATAAGTGTCTGAATAGCATGAATTATTGCAGACTTGAAATGTTCTGTCTTTTAGGAAGAAAGTGAGCCAATTTAGAGCATTGTCTTATATTCTGGCTTCACTCATTCTTTGTGCAAGTATCTCATTGTCAACCACATCAAACGCAGCAGTCAGGTCAACGAGGGTGATGGCATTGGACCCTTAATGGTCCAGCAGGATCTTAACTCCTCTGTAAATTCTAACAGCATTGTTTCCTTGCTATGCTGCGGGTGGAATCCCATCTGCATGGGGTGATGGAGAGAATTTAATTCTAGATTAGGGAGAGGCTTTGGTTTACATGCTTTGCTAAACTCTTCCCTGTAGCCGGAAGCAGACATATGGGCCTATAATTCCTGGAGCATGAGGGATCGAGACTGATTTATTTATTTTGTCAAACTTTCTTTATTGGTTTTAAAAGGTAAAAAACAAATTACTTGACACTGTCAATATTACTCCTAGCCATCAACAATTGAAAGCTAATTACCGTCCCAGATTATTAAAGGTAATTGGCTGATACAATGCAAATAACATATGCATAGTACATGCAGTATAACAGTCATGAAGTATTGCTAGCTTGGATAATAAAAGTACCCTTTTCTTTTAAGTAAAAGACATCCGATATTGTAAAACATGCAGAAAGAAATTACAAAATCAAAGATATCAACAAACATGACTTGCATTGAGGACTCAGTGGATGCAAGAAGTCTCAAGAATGGGTTCTGTCTTATGTGTGGGGGATATTTTCATGTGCCAGTTTAACCATTGGCAAGTTGGAGGTAGGAGTGGGTGTTATTATGTCTGGAAGAGGTGAAGTGCTCTTATGCTGGTGTGGCAGGAAAAGAGCGGGAGCCCTCTTGAGAGGAACCGTACCAATGGTCCCCATATGTAGTCAAAGTCCTTCAGAGTATCAGCTGGAATGTGGGCCATTCGCTCCTCTGTAAGGGCCTGCCAGAATCATGGATGGGGCTTCATGTTTCTTCCATGCTGCAGCTAAGGCCATCTTTGCTGCCCCTAAACAATACCACCGAATAGAGGGGTCCCCCAGAGTTTGGCGCTTGAGAGAAGTGTCCTGGAGGACCAAAAGTACAAACTCTGGATTGCTAGGAATCAGGTAGCCTAACATCTCTTTTACCTGTGCTAGTATTTCATTCCAGTATGGCTGTATAGTCAGGCAATCCCAGCAGATATACCAAAAGTCTCCCAGCATCCCACACCCTCTCTAGCACCGGTCCGATGTATTCAGGAACATTTTCTGGAGTTTCTCCAGGTAGAAGTACCAGTCAAAGAGGAGTTTGTAGTGTGCTTCCTGTAGACCCATGGAGTGGTTAAATCTAGAAATATCAGGATACGGTGTGCGCCATTGCTTGGCCTATATATTGAACCCTAGTATTTGTTCCCAGAAGTATACATGACATGGAATAGGGATGCAGTTGGTGGACATCAGGATTGCATATAGAAAGGAGATACATCCCTAAGTTGCCCCGGCATTCCATGTAAAACGTTCTTTGGGGAGTAGTTCTCTAGCAGCAGCTAGTCGTATGTGTGGCTGTAGTACCCATTGTTTCAGTTGAGTATAGTAAAAAATTTCTGATGCAGGCAGGTTGAAATTGTGGCTGCAATTCTCGAATGTCAGAATATCCCAACCATGAAATAAGTCTCAAACCGTTAAACAGCCTCCTTCCCGCCAACTATCAAATGGGCCTGGGAGCAGTGCTGGTTGAAAGACCGCATTGTAGTGGATAGGCGTGTATGGGGAGAGAAAGGTCGTCAGCTCATGTGATTTTACAGTGCTCCACACTTTTAGTGTGGTGGCCATGGGAGTGCTTAGATTAGCATTAAGTGGACGATCCTGTCTAGACTTCCACAGGACATCCCAAATTGTCCTGGCCACTATCGCTCTATCCATATATAGCCAATGTTTTTCCGACGCTTTGAGGGGCCATGCAGATTTAAATCGGAGTTGGGCTGAGTTAGGATAGTAAGTCTGGCAGTGCCATACCCCCGGCCTCCTTTGGAAGTTTCAAATGTTTGTGGGAGAGCCTGGCACTTCATCTCTGCCATATTAAGCTTGTTATCGTCGAGCATGCTGCAGAGGAGAACTCCCTATCCATCTCAACTGGAAACCACTGGAACGGATATAAATTGTGTGGAAAAACTGTAATTTTGACCGCATTTATGTAGCCGATCCAGCAGAGGTATAGTGGAGCCCGTCACCTGAGGTTCAATTTTCATCGCCTTAAGAGGTAGAATATTTTGCTTCATATAGGTCTGCTACTCTGGACGTGATCTTTATCCCCACATAAGTAATTTCTTTTTTGACCCATTGAAAGGGGGAGGCAAATGTAATCCCTGACATCTCTGTTGATGGAATTGTCAAAGTAAGCAGAAAAGACTTTTGTAGGCTGACCTGAAAGCTGTACACTGACTCATAGTACCAGAGGTCTGCCTGAACAGGCAGGAGTCAGTTACAGGGAGAGGCAATGGACAACAGGACATCATCTGCTAATAAAAATATTTTATGTTCTTCCGTGTCAAAATGAAGCCCTTGCATATCCGGATTAGCTCGTATCTTTAATCTAGGGGTTCAATGATGTAAAGTCAATGAACTCTGAGGCTGTGCCGTTTATTAAGACTCGAGATCGAGTGCAGGAGTAGTTGGCCTTTATCATAGTAATAAAATGTTCCTCAAACCCAAAGTGATGGAGCGTGCTAACGAGAAATGACCGATCCGTATGATTCTTTTTAATAGTGGTATAACTACAGCAGGTTTCAATGCGGGAGGGATTAGTCCAGTGATAAGTGAGAGCTTGAGGAGGTCCAGTAGAGCTGGAAGGATAAAGTCCTCTCCTTGAAGGAGTATGTGGTTAAAAGTATTATTTCAGATGGGATTAAAATGTTTAAGGACAAGGCCATTTCAGAGTATTTTTCAGAATACTATGCGAAATTATATGAATTAGAATGAAACTTTTTGGGGAGCAAACTTGATAAATATTTGGTGACCTTACTTTGAGACTATAACTCTTCATTCATTTATCCTCTGTTTACAAACAATTGGACATTGCAGAAATAGGGAATGCCCTCAAACAACTCCACACAGATAAGGCCCAGTTCCGAACAGATTTATGGTGGAGGTATTTTTTTTTAAACATTTTTTCAAAACTATTAGTTCCCCAGTTGTAAACTTTGTATAAATATTTTGTTATATGTGGAAGGTCAGAGGTCAATTTAACTGAGGCTATGTTATGTTTAATTCCTAAAAAAGGCAGAAACCCAAATAATTGTAAGAAATATTGGCCAATTTCCTTGAATAATGTTGATTGCAAGATTTTTGCTCGAATATTATGCCTGCATATTGAAAACTTTATAGCCGAAATGGTTGGCCCTGAACAAACCAGTTTTGTCAAAGGTAACGTTATTGCTGAGAAAGTTTTTCGATTGGGCTAATTGAGATTTCATGTGTAGAACACTTTATTAGCAAATTTCTGTTTGAATATAATTAGTTACATGTCCTTATTACATTCAGATCCTCAGACTTTTTTTTTCTTGTTTATGGGGCAACTCCCTCATTTGTTTCACTAAAGAGGTACACATCAGGGTTGCCGCTTACCTCCTTTATAATTTATTCTCTCATTAGAACCCTTCTCAGAATATATTTATCAGAATCAATGCATTTCAGGATATTCCTGTAGATCTAACCAAAATAGATTCACTGCCTAGGTAGACAATATTTAATTACATGTTTCTAAACCAGAAATATACATGGCAGCCTTTTATCATGAATAATCCAAATTTTTGGGTGTATCTGGTTATTTAAGTTGAATGTTCATAAATTTGAAATGTTAACCCTTAATAAATACTGTTTTAGACACCATTTTCAAAAATTTGGTATTGGTTTGAACATCCCCAAACAAAAATATATATTACACAATTTACATAATTAATTATCAATTAAATAATTATAAATAATTAAAAGTTAATTATTACATTATAATTAATTCAATTCCCACCTTATACCTCTACAAAACAGAGAACCCACACCTCAAACTTTAAGAAAAAGAACACAATAAAATTATTTACATAAATAATTGCCATTTAAAAAATTTATAAATACAAATTAATTATAAATTCATTATAATTAATTTACTTCCAACCTATCCCCCTACAAAACCCACAACTCACACTTAAAACTTTAAAAAAAAAAAATTATTATATAATTAACATAAATATTTATCAATTAAATAATTGTTCATTTAACGATATTTATTAATTAATTATAATTAATTTACATTCCACCCATACCCCTACAAAACCCACAGCACCTAAAACTGAACTAAAAAAGTATCAATTATACAATTAACATAAATAATTTCCAATTAAATAATTAATTTAAAAATGTTGCTAATTATTTTTAATTAATTTGCTTCCTACCCTATTCCCCTATAACCGCACAACCCGCATTGGTACTAAAAATAACAAAAAACTATTACACTAAATTTAAAAACTACTATTTTATTTACAGACCATATTAAAAAAAACAACAATATTTAAACAAACATTTTAAAATATATACAATTAATATAAATATATTAAAATACACAAAAATAATCAAAAATCAGTATTATTACCAACAATATTTTTAATATTAATATTACTGCCCTTAAAATCGATATTCTTGTCCACGATATTCATGCTCAAGATATTTCTGTGTCACGATAGTTCCGACTCGATAATTGTGTCAGTCGATATCACTGACTCAATATTTTGTCTGAATACCGTAAATCTTCATGAAGGCTTTAAGTGGCCTGCTTCCCAGACTAGTTGCAAAGCTAAATGCAGCTGCATTGTTCCAGGTTAATTCTTCTATCATGGCTGTAATTAGGGGTTTCCAGTTCACATTAGAATCAAACAAAACTCCCAGATATGGGAAGGCCTTAACCAGCTAGCACCCACCACCATAACAAAGAGTTTTGGAAAGTTGACTGCCAGATCCAGCTTATTCATAAAGGCCGCAAAAGTTCAATAATATTTGTAAACCTCAGGTGGTCCTAGCCATCTGCGTAAAGCAGAACTGAAAGTGGGCGAGTACCTAAGTGAGGGGAGTCTGCCTTGGCGGCCACCAATTCGAGCCCGTTGATATATAGAGTGAATGAAAAAGGGGTGAGTGTGCACTCTTGATGAACACCCTTCCCTGTTTTAAAATTATGAGCGTGTGTGGAATCATTTGTATATATGACAACCCTGTTGTATTAACATGGAGGTCGCTCAAAAAACAATGTTCGGATCCACCCCCTTCAAAAAAAGTATACACCAAAAATTATCATGATTTTCTCTGTCGAATGCCCATGTAAGATCCATGAAGGCCAGATCGACAGATTCAGACCGGGCTACTGTTTATTTATTAATACCAATATATAGGTTCAGACTTTGATCAATGGTGGACTTACCTGGCCTGAATCCACATTGCAAGTGTGATATAATTTTATTTTCCTCCGCCCAACAAGATAATGTATCCACTAATACCTGCCTCAGGACCTTTACATCGGAATTGATCAGAGATATTGGTCTATTACATTGGAGGTTATCTTTGTCACCTTTCTTCAAGACAGGGACTATAACAGAGGTGGTGCGAGATGGGGACCCTCCCTAACTACCATATTTGATATCGAAGTCAATGCAGGGCCCCAAACTGCAACATCACTCATATACAAACCTCGAGAGACCTAGAATTCCCTAGTTAATACAACAAATATATATACAAGGTTCAACCTCCCTACAATAGGTGGACCTGTTCCATAATCCCCTGAAGAGGACATGCAGATATATATGTCTTCGTCTTCAAAATGCACAACCTATTGGCTAGCAGTAACATAATGACATAAAGCCGGTACGTTTTCCTGTGCAAAACAGGGTTGGTTGATGATACATCAAAAGGTAGTTCTACTTTTCAAGGTGCTAGCTTGCACTAGGTCATCCCAAGCTATATCCCTTAAGGCTTTTTTGCCTCAGTTGAGTTTAGACTTATAGCTCCGACCACAGGTTACTATACGCATGCCATCTCTAGGTGTAACTTTTAAGGTTTGCTTTAAAGTTTGTAGAGCCTTGGAGCAACTATAATCAACCCATTCTGGGACAGGTGGGGTAGAGTTGGTTACTGGAAGATGTAGTAGAGCAGCTGCCTTTTGGGAAATACTCTGACTCTATCAGAGGCCATCTTGATCGCCTGCCCTGGTTAGTTGGTAAACATTCTCCCAGAGCCCCTTGAGTTCTTGTGATAAGTGGACGCGACCAACTCAAAGTAAGGGAAAACGGATTGTGATCGCTATAGAAGTTGTGAGATATATTAATATTTGATATCATTAAAAAGAGAAAGGCTGATACAAAAATGTATGCTTCTAAAAGTTGGAAGAATTTGCAATACCGTAGCAATTATCAACTTGTTAACAGAGAGAAGAATAGGTTATGATACTTTAGTATTGGGTTTACCTCAGTCACCTCTCTGGTATGTTTCATCTGTAACCTTTCAGTAATCCTGCACCTGGGGTATTTACTTGTGACTTTAAGGGGTCTCTAGCATAAGTGAATATTAACATCACCTGCAACAATTAAATTAGCCAAACCAACCCTTTTTCCAGCCAGTGTATCCATAAAAGAGCCCAAAGAGTGGATAATGATAGACTTCTGTGACTAAATCTTTGCGCTATAGAATTGCAATAAATTTAATACAGTAAAGCTAGATAAGGTTATTCTTAAGGCCTGTAAAATATGGGATCCTGAATGCTATTCCTTGACCAGTCCCCTGACCTCTAAGGAAATGAAAAATACCAAACCTTTGGCCCTACCAGCAACCTAATGAACTGCCGTAGTAAAGTAAGCTTTATACCCCACCAGTTTGTTATCTCCTAAGTTTCTTCCACACAGATCACATGATACTTCTTAATAAAAGAATGCCAATTCAAGTCATTAAATTTAGAGGCAAGACCAACAATATTACAGTTTAATAGTTTAAGATCATGATGGTTACAGACAGCAGGGACATTGGGGGGACAATCGGGGGAACAAATATCAAGGTTTGGCTGCAATACAGGCTGCTCAAGTCAATCACAGAAATCCAGGGAGCTCAGGGGGAATATCTATTAGTCATCTCCAGGGCCAAAGGCACAGGAGGCTCCATGTGAGTGTTATAGCTTTGATATCTAACCTTTTTCCAGGATGCAGAATATACTGCCTCTGGCCTGTAAAGGTAGCCTAGAGGAAGAGACTGTATTGTAGAAGGCTTACTGAAACTGGAAGGGTGAAGAGCAGCCAGGATTTGCGCTGCTTCAGTATGACGATTAAAGGTAATCACCACACAGTCCCCATTGACGTTTTTTCGTCTTTCCACAGGAACTCACTCTTATCACAATATTAATCTGATCTTATATGCAGGAACCCAAATTGGAATGTGGTCCTCCCCAATGGGTAACCTTGCTCTTAAGCTGAGCAAGATTCTATCATGTTTCCTTTCGAAGGCAGCACATTTCCTAAAACCACACATATGGATTTGCTTTGGGAGGTAGGTCAATAACAACCCCAGTGTTTGAACAGGATAGGTGATCCGGGTTAGGATGATGAGGGCTGAGGCTAAGGAGCAAGGTGCCTGAACAAGCAATCTCCCGTAGAGACTGAAGTTGAGTAAGAGGCTCCAACTTGGTGATATATCACTGATGGATCTGTGGATGTATACAGTTACCCATATTAACCAGGATGTTAGAGGGAGGGATAGAAACAAGGGTAATATCTCTCCCTTTAACCTTGAGAGGATGACCTTCCTGATCAGATGTCTTTGAAACATCCCTAGTGGACTTGCTACTAATAGGAAGATCATCCAACTTGGCCGGATCATTAGCCAACACACTTGAATGAAATTAAACATGTATATAAGGTTCCTCTTTGAATTCCTTGATAGACTGTTCGATATTACCAAAGCGTAGTTCAAGTGGTTAAAGTAACCCCTTAGCAAGCAACACAAGCTTTGAATCAAGTTTATCCATGCAGTCTTGAATCTTGTTGCTAATGAAGTACTCAAGTGATTTTGCAGAATAAGCATCCTTGACCTGCAAACTGCAGCAGGGGTTAGGATTGAGGGCAGACCGGATCACTGACAAAATATTGATGAAAAAAATCGGACAAAAATATCAACGAAAAAATATAGAATGCAAAAATATCGACTCCTATACTTAAACAGGTAAGTACAAAAATATCTAATCAAAACTATTGAAGTAAAAATATAGATGTACAAAATATCGATTTAAAAATATATATAACATAAAATAAAATATATTAAATATTAATATTATTTTTAACAAGATAAATTAAATTTAATATACATTTTAACTAAATATAACAAATAAACTTAATAAAAAAATTATAAACACACAAACAGAATAATTTATACATATACATATATTTACTTCAAAATAATTTATTAACTATTATCTTTATTTAATTTTTAAACTTTTAAATTATATAAAAATTAAATAGATACATATATCAATAATTTAAAATTAAAAAAAAACATTTTATAATTAATTCAAACATTTAATTATTAAAAAAAATTAAAACGTACATTTTGCAATACAATAAATACAACAGTAGGGAAAATGTTGGATAGCAAAATAATTGAATTTACTATTCCAACTGCAGTGAGTGCAACAGTAGGGAAATTGTTGGATAGCGGGGGAGTAAAAATTACGATTCCCACTCCAGTGAGTGCAACAGTAGAGAAAGTATTGGATAGCTGAGGGGTAAAAATTACTATTCCCACTCCAGTGAGTGCAACAGTAGGGAAAGTGCTGGATAGCGGAGGGGTAAAAATTATTATTCCCACTCCAGTGAGTGCAACAGTAAGGAAAGTATTGGATAGCAGAGGGGTAAAAATTACTATTCTCACTCAGGTGAGTGCAACAGTAGGGAAAGTGCTGGATAGCGGAGGGGTAAAAATTACTATTCCCACTCCAGTGAGTGCAACAGGAGGGAAAGTATTGGATAGCGGAGGGGTAAAAATTACTATTCCAACTCCAAAGAGTGCAACAGTAGGGAAAATTATGGATAGCGGAGGGGTAAAAATTACTATACCCACTCCAGTGAGTGCAACAGTAGGGAAAGTGTTGGATAGCGGAGGGGTAAAAATTACTATTCCCACTCCAGTGAGTTTAACAGTAGGGAAAGTGCTGGATAGTGGAAGGGTAAAAATTACTATTCCCACTCCAGTGAGTGCAACAGTAGGGAAAGTGCTGGATAGCGGAGGGGTAAAAATTACTATTCCCACTGCAATGAGTGCAACAGTAGGGAAAGTGCTGTATGGCGGAGGGGTAAAAATTACTATTCCAACTCCATTAAGTGCAACAGTAGGGAAAGTGCTGGATGGCGGAGGGGTACAAAATTACTATTCCCACTCCAGTGAGTGCAACAGTAGGGAAAGCGCTGGATGGCCGAGGGGTAAAAATTACTTTTCCCACTCCAGTGAGTGCAACAGTAGGGAAAGTATTGGATAGTGGAGGGGTAAAAATTACTATTCCAACTCCAAAGAGTGCAACAGTAGGGAAAATTATGGATAGCGGAGGGGTACAAATTACTATTCCAACTCCAGTGAGTGCAACAGAAGGGAAAGTGTTGGATAGCGGAGGGGTAAAAATTACTATTCCCACTCCAGTGAGTGCAACAGTAGGGAAAGTGCTGGATAGGGGAAGGGTAAAAATTACAATTCCCACTCCAGTGAGTGCAACAGTAGGGAAAGTGCTGGATAGCGGAGGAGTAAAAATTACTATTCCCACTCCAATAAGTGCAACAGTAGGATAAGTGCTGGATGGTGGAGGGGTAAAAATTACTATTCCCACTCCAGTGAGTGCAACAGTAGGGTAAGTGCTAGATAGCGAAGGGGTAAAAATTACAATTCCCACTCTCATAAGTGTAATAGGAGGGAAAGTGCTGGATGGCGGAGGGGTAAAAATTACTATTCCCATTCCAGTGACTGCAACAGTAGGGAAAGTGTTGGACAGCGGAGGGGTAAAAATTACTATTCTCACTGCAATGAGTGCAACAGTAGGGAAAGTGTTGTATGGCGGAGGGGTAAAAGTTACTATTCCCACTTCAATGAGTGCAACAGGAGGGAAAGTGCTGGATAGGGGAGGGGTAAAAATTATTATTCCCACTCCAGTGAGTGCAACAGTAAGGAAATTATTGGATAGCTGAGTGGTAAAAATTACTATTCCCACTCCAGTGAGTGCAACAGTAGGGAAAGTGCTGGATAGGGGAAGGGTAAAAATTACAATTCCCACTCCAGTGAGTGCAACAGTAAGGAAAGTATTGGTTAGCTGAGCGGTAAAAATTACTATTCCCACTCCAGAGAGTGCAACAGTAGGGAAAGTGCTGGATAGCGGAGGGGTAAAAATTACAATTCCCACTCCAGTGAGTGCAACAGTAGGGAAAGTGCTGGATAGCGGAGGAGTAACAATTACTATTCCCACTCCAATAAGTGCAACAGTAGGGAAAGTGCTGGATGGCGGAGGGGTAAAAATTACTATCACCTCTCCAGTGAGTGCAACAGTAGGGAAATTGCTGGATAGCAAAGGGGTAAAAATTACTATTCCCACTCTAATAAGTGCAATAGTAGGGAAAGTGCTGGATGGCGGAGGGGTAAAAATTACTATTCCCACTCCAGTGAGTGCAACAGTAAGGAAAGTGTTGGATAGCGGAGGGGTAAAAATTACTATTCCCACTGCAATGAGTGCAACAGTAGGGAAAGTGCTGTGTGGCGGAGGGGTAAAAATTACTATTCCCACTCCAATAAGTGCAACAGTAGGGAAAATGCTGGATGGCAGAGGGGTAAAAATTACTATTCCCACTCCAGTGAGTGCAACAGTAGGGAAAGTACTGGATAGCGGAGGGGTAAAAATTACTATTCCCACTCCAATGAATGCAACAGTAGGGAAAGTGCTGGATGGCGGAGGGGTAAAAATTACCATTCCCACTCCAGTGAGTGCAACAGTAAGGAAAGTGTTGGATAGCAGAGAAAAAAAATTAATAATAACATTTAAACAATTGATAACATTTAAATAATCTTAAAAATAAATAAACAATATTTTAGAAATATCAGATTAAATATATTAAACATTAACAACAAAAAGGTACAACTATTATCTAAAATAAATTAATAAATTCATTTATAAACAATATTTATTTAAATGAAATAAATATTAACAAACACAATTTTTTTTAAAAACATAGATGTATTTATTTTATTTCCTACCCTATAACACCACACCAAGAAAAAACTTCAACATTTTTATTTAAATTTCTTTCCATAATTAATAATGATTTTAAACATTAATATTAATAAAAATAATGAATAAACGTTCATTGAATACGCATTCTTTAGCACTATAATATGCACAACACACACCTAAAATGAATACACAATTACCATATTAATTACTATTTAATTAATTATAATTAATTAACAACTAATTATTAATTCATCAATTTAAAATAAATTACTTCCCACCATTTTCTCGCATCACACACATATAAAATATATACTAAAATACATAACATTAATAAAAAATAGATATTTTTAACATCTATATTTTTGCAAACGATATTAAACACTTCGATATTTTTTACATCGATATTACTTACCCAAAATCGATATTCTTGACCACGATATTTTGTCTGTATATATTCTTGACCCACGATATTTTTGCCACGAAATTTGTGCAAGTCGTTATTTTTCACTCGATATTCTGTTTCTGCACCGGGCAGACCACTCCCTTTTTTTCCTTTTCTGAGATGGCTGGAGAAAGTCTGCAACAGACTCTGACCACATATCCTTCTAGGGTGAAGCAGCCTCAGAGCTTGACTGGTGCACTAATGCTTGGACATGTACTGTGCTGGCTTTACCTCCCAAGACTACCTTCCTCGAGGGCACAGTGGCTATCGCAATTGCTGAGGTACCAACAGATAATGAACATGCAGCTTCAGAAATGCCACAACTAGCTAAGGTGGAAACACAGTCAACCCACCCTTGAGAGGTCAGGTCTTCCTCTACACTGGTGATTTCATCATTGAGGGCCCCCACTGCTAATGATAGAAAAGATAAAATACTAGACTTACCCTGGCAGGGTTTAGAGGGATCCAAGTCTTTCCGCAAGGTGGTGTCCCCACAAGTGGCAGACTTCTGCTTTCCCATCAGGAATGCTGAAGCATGTATCAAGGTGCAAATGAGGGGAGTTAGCAAGTGGGCCTGGTCCGGTCTCAGCCAGGCACGGCCCGAGTTCATCCTGCACAGCGGGAGAATCAGCTGAGCTATATAGTCCTTGGGCCCTCCTCTACTTGGCCCCCCCCTCACAGCAACAAGAGGTCTCTCGTGGGACCCGAAGTCCCTTTTGCCAGTGTTCAATGATTATTTCCAAAGGTTGAGATATAGGAAACCCTGCTCTCTCAAGTGGTAGCGAGAGGACTGTTATTGTCACAGGAGAAAGGAGCTGAAATAATTTGCCCCAATTTGCCGATGTCCCTTAAGCCCAAAGCCTGAACTTGAAGACTGAAGAGGATTGCTGTTTCATAGACAGTTGCAGTGGTAGAGGTGTATTAACAGGGTTATGCGTCTCAAATTGACTGACTAAGAGTCTTTCATTTATCGAAGTTGTGTATTTTGTGTTATTGTAAAGTTGATAGAATAGTCATGTTTATGCTTAGATGTTGAGTAGTTGAAGTTGTTATCGGAATGGAAGTGGTCCAAAAATCCCTGGATGAATAGATAAATAAGTAGGTGGATAGTTGACATTTTGGTGTTATTTGTCTGCTAAAGTTTGTGGTGAAGATTCAGGAGGTACCATCAACTGCCCAATTGAGAAAGGAACTATAACAATTTGTTGTGAGCATATTTATATTGATTGGTGTTAGTGGACCTTATGCACAAAGGGAAAGCTATGTCAGTCAGGGTGATCTGCTTCTGGCTGAGATTTGATTTGTGTGTACATGTGTGTAGAGTTAGAGCGTATTAAAACCTTACTTCCGATTGTTTCTTGTATGAATGGTCTACTTTGAATTCTATAGTGAACCATACAAAAATGATTTGTTTATTGTGCTTTCTTAGAGTTGTAGAATTTGGTATATGAGAAAATTATAAAGCAGGGTGAATTGCTGCAAATACTGAAAAATGATATCTGAATGTGTTAGGCTGGGATAGATCTGTTGGTGTGAAGTGTTGTGCTGAGATTGGTTGATTATTCATCAAGTATTAAGCTTTGATTGGTTTGCGAAAGAAAATTGTGGCAGGATTGGAGGGAAGTAATGACATGTAAGGAATTGTAAACTGAAAAAACATTGACGGTTTTGAATTTGATTATTCTCCATTTACTGTTGAATATTTGCAAACATAAAGGGGCCGATTCCGATTCTGGCCGGAAACCTCTCCGACCGAGCCGGACCCGGAGAGATTTCCGACCGAATCGGACTCTGGCAGTCCGACCGAACGAGTACGATGCGCACGCATGCCATCGGACTCGAGTCGGTCGGACTCCCATTGAAGTCAATGGGAGCCTGTTGTACAACACGTACGCGGGCTCCCATTGACTCAATGGGTGCGAGGCGGACAAGGGCGCCCCCTACAGCGTGTACGCGTCCAAGCGCATCGCGGCGTACATGCACAGGTAGGGGGGACCGACGCGTACAGGGGGGTCCGACGCGGACCCCCAAAGTCCGGCTCCGACAGCTTTTTCGAGCCGGACGGCGCGAGTCGGTCGGACTGCTCATGGCGCGCATCGTACTTACCCGGCCAGGATACGTCTCCATAGCGCGGTGCGAGTCGTGTCCATGCGAGTTGGTCGGAGCGTGTTGAAGCCGCGTTCGAGTCGGTCGGAGATTTTGCGGGTGCCTGCATCGTACTCGCTCGGCCGGAACCACGTACGATTCGGTCGGGAAACAGGGCTCCGAATCGGATCCGGTAAATCCGAATCCGATTCGGAGCACTACCGGCCGAGATCGGAATCGGCCCCAAAATGTTTCAAAGCACTTAGAGATTTGAGGAGGGGTGATGTGTGAGTCCCAGTTCGGGAGGGTGAAGAAGCACTATCGGAAGGAGACATCAGAAGGTATACCAGCTCATTTCATGGAGAAAAATGTTGGGCTCCATACATGCTTGTGGCTTCGTCAATGGTGCAATATCACTGAAAATAAAAGACCATTTAAATTTCCATAACACAGTACTTTTGATTTGAAAATTATTGAAAATTTAAGAGAAAAGTTATATGAAATGAAGCCAACCCTAGACCTATACAGTATAAAGCATTAAATACTTGGGAGCAAGCACCTCATACCTAGGAGAAAGAAACATACCTGAACAGAGCAAGGAGAGCAGTGCAAAATTATGCATATGCTCAATGGGATAAAGGGCAGCAAATGTGGAGGAAGTGTGTAGTCGAGGGAGCTAGGATGTACCCAGTTATAACGACTTTACAGTCTAAAAAGAATCAGAAACAGGGAAATGATGATGAGGAAACTGCAAGAAAAACAGGCACTGGTTCAAGGGATAACATTTTTGATGCCTTGTTCTTGCTTCCACCACCATGTGTTGCCCCTGTCATGAATACCAAGGGTTTTACAACCACTAATTCTATGGTGACCACTTCACCCGCTGATCTGAGTACAATTCAGATTGAAAGACCAGTACCAGCACTTCCAATTTCACTTGCAGCTGTGAAGCAGCCCCTAAGGTAAAAGCACCAGGTGTTACCATTGTGATTGTACCTGCTCCAGGGACACAAGTTGTATCAGCTCAGACATTGGCAGTGTCTATTCCCACTGCACCAATAAATATTGTACCAAATGCTGTTGTTCAAGGTGCTGCAGAAGGAGCAGCTGCAACAGGGCTCATCCCGACATCGCAGAATTCACAAATTGTTGCCAGGACACCACCACAAAATGTTCATGCATTGAGAGAAAGGAGGAAAATTGCTTTTTAACACCAATTGAACAGGAGAGTCAGGATCATTTGACAAGGGGATTTTTCCTCCATGGTTTGAAGAAATTTCTGAAAATAAAAGGGTGACTGAAACAGAGAGACTCTTTACCAGTCAAGAAAGAGCAAGACCCCTAAATGTCCCGAGACCAAAAGTGGAATTAGAGGAGATTCGTAGAGGATGCTTAGATATTTCACATTTGAATTCATACCAGGAGAATAAATTGGTATATCTGAGTAAGGAGATCATAAGACGTGCGGCTGGTACCCATGATAAACTAACTGAATTGGCAGGAAATTATGAGTTGGGTCTTTCTAAGAGTGTTCCCTTACAGAAAAGTTTCAGGATGCAACTAGATGATGAAACTATTGTGACAATGAGATGAGATTACACATTGTGGAACTGGTAAGGTGCTTCTACAAATAGAGCAATTTTGACACATTAAAGAGTAGGCTGGCAAAAAAACAGAGAAAGAAAGAGAAAAAAAAGATACCACAGAAACAAATGGTAAACCACCACCAGCCCCCCAGATGAAGATGAGGCTTTAACCTTTCCTATGAGAGAAATACAAGGTGGAGGGTATGTTCATGTACCATAGAGTAGAGGGGATCTCACAACATTCATGACCAACGTTCCAAAACTGAGAGAGAATCCTGCAAAGTGGTATTCACAAGTTGACAGATTCAGAAAAATGTCAAAGGTTTTGTGGACAAACTTGAATATTTTCCTTGATATTGTGGTACTGAGTAATTTGTGAGATGACTGCAAGATAGCTGTGCAATTGCCACGTTCTGAGCCTCCAAGGGATGCACATACTCGTGCACCCTCACCTGTGGTAATGACCAAGTACAATGAGGTGATTACTTTTTTGAAAGAAAAAGTTCTAAAGAGAGACATTGATAGTTAAAGATCAATAGAACTACACATGAAGCTAAAGAATCGGTGCATGTTCACTATCAACAATTGTTACAGGTGTTTAAACAACACAGCGAACAAGAAAATCCTGAAAAGGGAGGTATGGGGAATTTGGTGTCACTGTTCGTTCTTGGTTTGTGCCCAGAAATCAGTATGCATATACGAAAGAATGTAATCTATTGGCAGACAAAACCTTTAGATGCGATCCTGAGGTGTGCAAAATACTCTAGTGAGGAGCAGGAAATGAAGCAGAAGAGAGTTAAGGAGAAGTTTATTCTTGCGCAGACTACACTGGCTCAAAGGATTTTCAGAATAAATTACATGGAGGAAATGGTGGAATGCAAGGTGTTGGTTTTGTCAAGAAAACTATTGCCAGTGTTTTTAAGGAGTCACCAGTGAGGGAAGAATTAACCCATCTTTGTACCCTCGATGGCTGCAGCGGTGTCTGCATACCTGGTTGCTTTTGCCGAGACTCATACATTTCCTTGCTTCTGTAAAAAGATGAATGTACAATATGGCGGCCAACATACTACTTGAGTTAGCTTTCTAGTTGTCCTGGAGTTCACCCGTCAGTAGTGTTCTTATTGTGCACGAGCAGTGGAAACCGCGCACTTCAACTGTTTTCCTGACCAGAGCGCAGCGTTTCTGTTTCACGCTTGCTCTGACAGAAAATTACCACAGAATTAATTTTTGGCTCCTCCCCTCGTGGACCGGTGTGCACACCAGGAAATTCCCTTTGAGGAGACTACTGTCTCAATCGTCTTGAGAATTGTTGAGATTCCTGTGAAGTGCTTGAATACAGAAACTCATAGTCGTCGTCGAAAAAAGGACAGCAAGATTTTTGACAGTTCTCTGAGAGACATTGTTTCAGTAGTTCTTAAAGAAGTACTTACAGACCCTACATACCGACATTTTCTGATTTTTCCACTGCAGTTTCAGAACTCCTCATATGCTCTAACTAGGAGCGGTTTCAGTTTTTTAGCCTCTTTCTCAGCAAACCTTTTACCCAACATTCTCTATTAAATGTGAACTGAGAATTACTACATAAGGAACCCTCCAATCACAATACAAGAGAGAAGCTAACCTCCCAAGCAATTCAGGTAGTTGAGTGACAGAAAAGGCATTAATGGGAATGAATGTTACATAAGCAAACACAAGGATAGGATGGACGGAGTGCTGAAACATTTCAAACACTCACCCCCAGTCACAGATCTGGGTTGAATCCATCATCGTTCTTTAGCTCACTTCGCCACTCCAGTTCAGACCCAGCCATATGCAAATCAGTCTTGACCCTGTGCCTCATGGGAACAGTCCAGCCCGAACTGCCAAGCCAGGTCTTCCCTGAACCGGAAACAAGCATCCTGGGGTCCAAGGATGCTTGTTTCTGGTCCAGGGAAGACATAGCTTGGCAGTTCGGGCTGGACTGTTCCCATGAGGCACAGGGTCAAGACTGATTTGCATATGGCTGGGTCTGAACTGGAGTGGCGAAGTGAGCTAAAGAACGATGATGGATTCAACCCAGATCTGTGACTGGGGTGAGTGTCTGAAAAGTTTCAGCGCTCCGTCCATCATCTCCTTGTGTTCGCTTTGTTCACCCTAAGTTGGCAGGATATGCCCAGACGTAGGTCCTTTGCTCACTTTGCCACTGGATTCAAGCTAGCCTGGCTTATGAGGGGTGTTACCCCGAAACCTGTTCCAGGATGCTTGTTTCTGGTCCAGGGAAGACATAGCTTGGCAGTTCGGGCTGGACTGTTCCCATGAGACACAGACCCAAGACTGATTTGCATATAGTTGTGTCTGAACTGGGGTGGTGAAGTGAGCTAAAGAATGAGGATGGATTCAACCCAGATCTGTGACTGGGGGTGAGTGTCTAAAACGTTTCAGCTCTCCGTCCATCATCTCCTTGTGTTTGCAATGAATGTTACGTAGAGAGAGTAGGTAGGGCAAGTTAATTAAATATTCTTATTCTTTCTCCCTGCTGCTGGTTCTGTTCATAGCACCTTTCCAGATTAAGAAAGGATTTATCAAACGCAGAATAAGATGACCTAATAAATATCTTGAAGGGAAGCTCAGACAGAATTTCTGAATCAAGAGGTGGTCTCTCTTTCTCTTCCAACTCCTCTTTGCCCCTTGTGGGTGTTTGTGCAGCTTATGAATTTGGTTCTGCGCTCACACCTAGGAAGGGGATTGAGGAGACAGCATCTGCTCCTGTGGAATTTTGGCACTGTGAGTAAATTTCGTGACAGGTTTTCAGGTTGGAAGTTATATTGTGAAGGGTAGAGTTGGTGTTTCACAGGATAGAGGTTGTGGTGTTCTGGCTGATCCAAATTTAGAAATAGGCATTGCAACATTAGAAGAGAGAGTGTAGACAGAATCTAAATCGTGTTAATGAGGATGGACAAATGAATGGAGTAAATCAAATGCAAATGCAAAATGTTCCAGTTCAAATACCAGTCCAACTAATGCAGATGCCAATGCAATCACAAGTTCTGAGTGGGCGGAGATTTCGACAGTCGACAACGAGGAAAAATTAATTATTTATTTAATTTCCCCTCATGGTCGTCTGTTGAATCCCCCCTCCCCAACCCAGCCCCACTGCTCTTACCTGCACGGGCCGCTGCTGAACATAGATCACCTTTTGAGCATTTGACCTGAGATTATCTGGCACCGTACTATAGGAGTTCATATAGGCAGTAGTCCTGGTTGAGCTATGGGAAAAGAGGAAAATAAGCATTAGGAAAAATACGTTTTTACAGCTCTGCCAGGTAGTTCCCCAGACAACAGGCTGTAGACAGTAGGGCTGAAAGGGAGATTCTGCCTGCACCTCTTCAGGATACTGAGCACTCTGGAGTTGTCCACATTTCTATTTGAAATGATGCACACAAATCTGACCCTAGCTAATAACATGGACACAGAGGGAATCACACTGGACTTGATGAAGAAGCACTTGGATTTTGGGACATCTTAAAATTATTTCAGAAGAGAGGGGCTTTGCTTTATGAAAATCATAAGTTGAGTGTGTACTACAACTTCACAATTGTGGTTTAGAGCATTTGTAGAAACTGATATCCTATGAAGGAAGTACCCAGAGCTAAAACATTGGTTACACCATATCACTCCCAGCTAAGTTAAATATCATGGATAAAGCAAACATTTTGTAGTGACACTCTGCAGCCATGTCATTTGTTAGGACAATAAAATGAGTAAGTGTGTTGACCTTGGTTTCCTTTGATTCCTTCATTTTGGTCAGGAAATTCAGACGTCAATTTGATTAACTTCCCTGGACACTGTTCTGACAAAATGGGGTAGTATGGCCATTTTCTGTTATATTGGAACTATTACTGTCTTAACTTGATTGGCTTTTAAATGGGCTTGAGTGGCATTATGGGACGGCTTGCCAATAAATCAATCATGGGTTGGTAAAGCGCAACTACTCACCTGTGAAGGTCGCAAGGCGCTGGGGGGAGGTGGGGAGCAGATCCGTCTAAGTGCTGGGGTCATTCGAAGAGCCAGGTCTTGAGGTCCTTCCTGAACCGGGGTGGCATGGGAAATAGTCTAAGGTGGAGGGGTAGGGTGTTTCAGGTCTTGGCAGAGAGGAAGAAGAAGGACTTTCCTCCGGTTCTGGTCCTGCGGCTCCATGGGATGGTGGCCAGGGTAGCTGGGTGGAGCAGAGGTGTCTTTTGGGTGCATTGAAGGAGAGGCGGCTGTTAAGGTATGCTGGTCCGGCATTGTGGAGGGCCTTCTAAGCGTGGGTGAGGAGTTTGAAGGTTATTCTTCTGTCTGCCAGAAGCCAGTGGAGTTCGCAGAGTTGTTGAGTGATGTGGCTGTGCTGGGGGAGGTCGAGGACCAGTTTGGCTGTGCTGTTCTGGCGTTCTGGATATTCTGGAGCTTCCAGAGGTTTTTCTGGGAAACGCCAACGTAGAATGCGGTGCTGTCTCCTGCTGATGGGTGCATGAGTGACGTTTTTTCTGGATTCGGTGGGGATCCATCTGAGGGTCTTTCGCAGCAGGCGGAGGGTATTGAAACAGTCCGAGGATACTGAGTTGATCTGATGGTCCATAGTTAGTGATACGTCGAGTATGATGCCGAGATTACATGCGTGGTATGTTTGGGTGGGGCGAGATCCAAGCGCAGAGGGCCACCAGGTATCATTCTCTGTGGAGGGGATGGATCCCAGGCTGAGGACTTCTATCTTGTCTGAGTTGAGCTTACGGCAGCTGTTCTTCCTCCAAGCGGCAACAGCTTTTAGCCCTTGTTGGAGGCTGTGCCTGGTGACGTTAGGATAGTTGGTGAGGGAGAGGGTCAGCTGTGTGCCGTCAGCGTAGGAGACGATGTTGAGTCCCTGGTTCTGGATGATGGTTGCGAGGGGGGCCATGTAGACTTTGAAGAGGGTGGGGCTGAAAGAGGAGCCCTGGGACACTCTTAGTTGGTCTCTGTCGGTTCCAAGAGGTATGGCGGAAGTCTGACCCGTTGTGCTCTGCCTGTGAGGAAGGATCGGATCCAGTCAAGGGCCTTTTCGCAGATGCCGGCATTGTGGAGTCTTGTGGTCAGTGTACGGTAGGAGATGATATTGAATGCTGCCAAGAGGTCCAGGAGGATGAGGGCCGTGGTTTCGCCCTGGTCGAGGAGGGATAAGATTTCATCGGTGGCGGGGAGGAGGGTGGTCTTGGTGCTGTGATTGCTTCAGAAACCAGATTGGGACACTTGAGCACCCCATTGTCCCTGTTCTACCATTTGGCTGGTGAAATTTAGATCTCAGGCCTCATGTGAGAGGGAGTATTGGTCTGTGGCATAACTACAAGGGTATCAAAATGGTGGCTGAGGATCTAGCTGACTTGGTCTGCGTGGGAGCTATCACACCTTTCTGTGATGTATTAGAGGTGGACATCAGCGCGAGAAGGCATGGAAATAGGTTTTGGCTCTGCCTTTGAAGGTGTGCTGGGACTGGAGATTGCAGCAGCCAGTGAAAGGGATTGAATAGGACATGTGAAGATACAACTGAACATGACAGGCTCAGAGCTGGTTACTCACTCTTGTATCTCTAGGCAGGTCTTCATTCTGTTGGATGGTGCTCTGGGAATAATGATTCCCTCAAGCTAAGGCACTGGTTGCAAGGTGTTCACTCTCCAAGGTCAGTTCACATGTTATCTTTGAGGGAGGGTGAAGCTCACGTAATTTGTTGTAGCATAATTGTGCAAAATTAATGTAAAATTAAGTCAGATAACGCGGCATTACATGAGGAGTGTAACCCAGCCTTTATAGCTATTTTCTTAGCTCAAAATGTATTCTCATGTCCAAAATGTACCCAAGGTTGCATTTTGCACTAAGAACATAGAGCTAAATGCAAACAACCATAAAGGGCAGCAGCCACTGGCACTTGCCCAAATTACTCACAATTATGCACACTTCTGTAATTGTGTAATTTTTTATAATTGTGCATCAAAAGAGTAACGCAACATATTCGGGGTTACTTCAGTGTAATTAAAATTTTGCGCAGGTTGTCTTCCACTTGCACTTTTGAACTTACTGGAATGATGAACTGGTGGCAACAACACTTTGGGGTATATTCACAAGAACGTGTGATAACTACAGCAAGAGTAGCGTAACGCTACTTTCAATATCGCAGCCCATTGCGGGAAAATAACCCTGTGTCAACGTGGAATTCACAACAAGGCGGTACCATCCGATAGTCACCAGATAACGCGTCAAATGCCAGCGTGAAAATCAACACCACGCCTAAAAAATGCGAAATGCGAACGTGAGAAATCATGCGATGAGGCCAATCGCGGTACAAAAAGTAGCGAAAAGCAGCCTCAGGCCTGCAAATCCCACGCGTCTGGTGGGAAATTGCACCATACAAACCACAGACACAACACACCAGAAACAAGCCAAAGCACGTAGCAACATGGATGCACCCTGACCCAGCGCAGAGGGCAACGCGAACCACACAACCCCCACAGACCACCAGCAAGGAACAACTGGGTCGGGGAAGGCCAAGGAGAAAATGGAGAGGAAGACGGGGTGCAGACCGCAGGAGCACAAGACCAAGGCCACGGAGGCGACAGAACACTACCAGCAACTGACCCACAAGCAGACCACCTGGAATGCAGTCGCAGTGCCCAGGAGGACAATCCAGGAGGCCAAGAGGCACCGGCAGGACCTGACAACCTAAACCAGGTACAAACCCGCTGCCAACAGGAAGGCAGCAACGGCGACAGGAGGTGGCAGTCCAGCGCCACAGGAGGAGCAGGAGGAAACCCAGGCCACAGTCATCAGTGTGGAGAGGGTGCAAGGAGTAGGGAGTACGGACACAGCCAGACAGGACCTGACACAACAACAACAGGGTGAGGATCCAACAGGGACTGGGGGGCGGGGGGTGATGGGCACAATGCCACACATGCACAATGAGGTGTAACACACTGCACACCCACAATTACCCAGGGACATGTCCCCCATCCCCCTGGCACACTGCAGCACACACACATAGCAATCACAGCACATACCATGACAATGTGGCACAAAGTGCAACACCCACACTGCAGAACAGGGGACACAACTGGGTCCACCCAGGTGCAGAAACAGAACAATAACAGTGGACAGAGCAGGGAACTGCGAGATGCACATCTACCCCTACAACCCCACATCAGCCATGTAGGCCAAATGTACACTGTCCCAACTCAAATAGCCACCACCGCCCAAACAGTCACAATGTACATTGTCACACAGTCTGCATGTCGACAAGAACAAGGCACCAACACAATGCCAACATGCACCTCCCCTTCACAATGCAGAGGGACAAACAACACCTCCAGCAGGTCAGAACAGACAACCCATCAGTGATGCCCGAGATGAACACCACAGCCCAGACGCTGACGCCATGCAACAGCCCATGGACATCCCACACAACCCACCACCAGGACCAGGGCAGACAAGCTACTCAGAGGAGAACCCAGCCCCTGCAAAAGACCACACAGAATGAAGCACCCGCAACCACGGCTGCCTCACAACACTTCACCCACCCACACATGGCACCCCAATTCCAGGTGGCAGAACGCCAAAAGGAGGTGGCCCAACAGGTGAGGGTGTTGCCGAACCCATGGAATGTTAACTAGAACACATACGTGGGTGTCCAATACCCTTCACGGACCCCCCACACCCCACAAAGGAGACCCACACCTCCACAGAGACACATGCACATATCATGTTGAACTGGCTACGGGCACGTGCGCCCGGCCCCTTTATTGGCAGGGCCACATGTACAGTGACACCTGTGCTGGATGTGTGTGGGGTGAGTATAAGTCAGCCCGCACGGAGTGCTTGGTGCTGCCAACAACCTGAACAGTGGACAACAGTGCAATGGAAACAGAAAACACCAGCATAACAGAGTCAAATGCAGAGCAACATGGAGGGATCTGGAGTAAGGCCAGAGGTCACCCAATATTCAGTCTGGACGTTCCTTGAGTTGCAGTGCACTGAGGTAGGGGCACTAGAGAAGAGCGCGCTCATGTGAAGAAATTGCTAGGATTGTGTCCCTTCGGGTCAGTCCTGATGCAGATGCAGTGGGGTGTGTTACACCTGCATCAACTTCCTCATCAACGTCCCAGGTCTCCCACACTGCCTGAGGTGACAGTTGCATCCGCACTCCACTCCACAGCGCAATACCCAGCAATAGATCTGGGTGTGTAGCTTGACTACCACCACCAGTCTGCATTCCTGCCTTGGGGCTGTTGCCTCCTGCCCTCCCATTGTCTGTGCCCTCTCCCTACCGCACACTTGACACATCTTCCTCATCATAGTCCCAGGTCTCCCCCACTGCATGAGGTGACATTGCTGCGCAACCTCACAACAGCACAAAACACAATCAGTAACGGACAATGGCTTGCGGTGCACTGAGTCACTGGCACCTGGAGTGCTGAGCAGGGTATCAGGCCGATGATGGCATTCACGACAGGTCTGAGCAACTCCTTTGGTCTGTCAGGACCACCGTTTCGACTCTGGCAGATGGCGGTTGGAGGTGGTCCTTGCGGTGGTGGCGTGTGCCTCCTGCGGTGATGCGACGTCCGGGCCGGTCAAGACTCAATGCCATGTGTGGGCCCTGGTGGCCCGCAGTTGGGACCGGAGGAGGCAGACAGCGCAGGGCCACAGACACATGGCGTTCATGACCCCAAGACCATCGCTACAGAGGCCATTCAATGTCTCAGAAGAAGGGGTCCCAGGCCTGGGCAGCACAGAGTTAGTGGCCCCGGATGCACTGCGGCCAGCACAGGCACCCGGCCATGGGACGGTGACTTGCGGTGTAGTCAGATGGGGCATGCGACCTGAGCGGGTCCCCATCAATGTCCGAGGTGTATGTTGTGGAGGGTTTCGGGGGACAGTGGAAGGTGTCCTCCAGGGCATGATGCGGAAGGTCTGATGTTATCTGGAAGCAGCAAATGAAGGAGTGGAAAGCGCAACCCTCATTTGCACCAACAATTCGGGATCAGCTACATGAGGATGAAAACTAGCCCCTAGTCCATAGACTCAAACGCCACCAATGTACGACCAGTGAGTGTCCATGAATGTCGGGGAACAGACTTAGTGGCACAGGTGCCGTGAGGGCATACAGTCTGTGATGATGCCGGTACACAGATGTGAACTCCAAGAATGCCAAATCAAGGCTCTGTGACCTACTGGACTGCAGTGTAGGCCGGAGGCAGCGGTCAGCAGTGGCCCACAGCCACGGGTCGTTGGCTCGCGAGGCACAGAGTTAGTGACACAGTGGCAGTTGTCGGTAGTGTTCAATCACCTCCGTGATGCTGATCCTGTTCCCTCCGGACTGCAACGTGTCATCCTCTTACGCCCCTCCGTGCGTGCGAAGAAATGTATTCTGCCTTTTGAATTACCGATGTTCAGTTCCAAATCTGTGATCCCACTCGTGCGCAGCGTAGGCCGAGGGCAGTGGTCCGCGTAGGCCCACAGACACGTATGGTTGTGATGCCATGCACAGACTTGTTGGCACCACATCGGAGGGTGTATTGTGAATTGTTCTCTGCCATAACTAATGTTCACTGCCATGGTGTAATCAAGACTCAGTTCCAAATGTGTGACCTACCTGACCGTGGTGTAGGCCTGAGGCAGCGGTCAGCACGGCCCATTCACCGAGTGTCTCCGGCATAGGTTGGATGACCCCACCGGCATGCGTTGTTCAGGTTCAGTGGCACCACGTGTAGCAGGCTGGCGTTGAACAGGGTTAGTGGCACCACGTGTAGCAGGCTGGCGTTGAACAGGGTTAGTGGCACCACGTGTAGCAGGCTGGCGTTGAACAGGGTTAGTGGCACCACGTGTAGCAGGCCGGCGTTGAACAGGGTTAGTGGCACCACGTGTAGCAGGCCGGCGTTGAACAGGGTTAGTGGCACCACGTGTCGCAAGATGCCCATATGGAACTATGTCTCACTGAACTGGGGGGGTCTGGTGCTGTGGCCGCTGGCCGGGATATGGGGTTACTGCCATTCATGACTCAAGTTTCAAGTTTCAAGTTTCAAGTGTATTTATTTGTTTGATTAATTAAAATCTTACAAAAGCTACTAAAAATTTCCGTAGATAAAAGAAAATTAAAACAATTGTATGTAATACCATAAGTTATAGCCAGATAAATACAGTACACAGTGTATTATTTTTAAAATACAATAGATACAGATTTCAAATTATTTTCCTATAATTTTTTCCCGATTAAAATCAAAAATTTTACAAATGCAGAGTTCAAGGAAATATCATCAGAGCTTAAACATGCTATCAAGGCTTACCTACATGTCCTTACTCCACGATCATTAAATAGTCTCTTAAGTGTACTTTTCCTTTCGTTTTCTAATTCAGGGCAAAGACACAGTAAATGAATAATATTCTCTTGTCCTGTTTTGCATAACCTACATTGAGTATCCTCTTCTGATTTCTTCCATGGCGGTAAATGACATAATCCCGGCGTTAAGCCAAATCGAGCATTAATGAAAATATGTTTGTTTTTTTGTGACCACGATGTTTCTAAATATTCTTGGACCTTTTTTTTCTGAAATCCATTTATTATTGGCCAATCATGTTTTCTTTTTACAAATATTTCTTTATCTTTTGTCAGCTATAGATGATTGGTTAGTTTATTGATTGTTTTTTTAAAACTTTCCTGTGCAATAGTAGTTTCCCAAATAGGTGTAACGCCAAATTCTTCTATCGCTGCATTTAAATAAGTCCACACTTGCAATTTCCTATTAGCTTTTACTTCGTGCCATAGTAGCTGAGAGATTTGGTTTTCTTGATCATTTTTAATTCGGTTCCACACTTTCAGAGATTGACCTTTCCTTGCGTATAACTGGTTATTTAACCCAAATTCCAGCCTCACTTGAGCTTGCGAGGCATTGTTAGGCAGACAAAATAGGGTTTTATAAATTCTTGCAACCGCATTATTAATAATCTCTGCATCCTTCCCATTTAGTACCTCACTACCATATGTCAAAGTAGGTAGCAATTTTGCTGTAATAACCTTTAAGAATGGACGGTAAGACAGATCACTTATTGCTTTCTGGATGATCCTAAATGCTGCTACCAAAGAATTTGCTTTCCTGTTGATATCCTTTTTTTGGGGTAGAAAGTTCCCATTATCATTAAATATGACTCCAAGATATTTATAAGATTCAACTTGCTCTAATCGAGATTCTTCCAGTAACCATTTATATTTATGTTTTATTCTTGTATTTTTTGTAACTACCATTACTTTAGTCTTTGCTTCATTTATTATCATATCGTTGTCCTTTGCATATGTTGAGATACAATCCATTAACCGTTGCAATCCAATTTTAGTTTGACTTAAAAGAATAACATCGTCTGCATACAGCAAATTGGATATTTGCTTATCCGCTAGCTTTGGTGGATGCGCATTTACACCATTTAGAGTTGCTGTAAGATCTGCTAAAAACAAGTTAAAAAGGAGCGGGGCTAGGACGCACCCTTGTTTTAATCCACCAGCCGTAGGCATTTCTCTTGTTAGCCCTCGACCATCACCGATCCTCACCCTGATCCAAGTGTCCGTATGCAAAAGTTGAACCAGTTTTAATAATAAATCCGGAATTTCCTGCTCTTTTAGTTTTTGCCACAGACGATGTCTATTCACACAGTCAAAAGCCGATTTAAAGTCGACAAAGCAAAGATACAAGGGCTGTTTTGCTGAAATTGCCTTATTCATTAATACCGATAAAATTAAAATGTTTGTAGAAGTACCTAGACCTTTAATGAATCCTGTTTGATTCAAAGGCAAAACCCGTTTTTCCTTTACCCAATCTGTTAAGCTTGATAATAAAACTCCTGCAAATAACTTTGCATCAGTATCCTGAAGGGTTATCAAACGATAGTTCTCCGGCAATTGCCAATTTCCTTTTTTTAAAATAGGAGATATTAATGACCCTCTCCAAGATTTTGGAATCAACCCCGTCTGAACAACTTCATTAAAAACCTCTGATAGGTATTCCGACCAGAAGTCCGGATCTTCTTTATAAAGAGAAAACAGAATGCCATTTGGGCCTGGTGCCCCGTCTTTTTGTTTCTTTATTAGCTTGGCCACTTGGGTTTTTGTTATGTTAATTTCTATATCACATTCTAAATCTACTTTAACCATCCCAATCTGTTTGGCATTCAAAGTATTTGCTTTAGCAACTGGATTTAAATGTTTTATAAGGAATGTAGACCATTCTTCTTCAGTTAACACGGATACTACCGCAGTTTTGTTAGGTCTTACTAAGCCATTTATTATTTTCCAAAACTCCCTTGAGTTTGTTTGATTACTTGCGTAGTATATTTTGGTCCACAAATCCTGCCTAGCTTTGTTTTTTTCATTCCAGATTAGTTTCCGCAGATTTTGGTTTACCTTTTTAATTGAATTTGTATGTCTTCATTGTTTGGAAACTTGGTAATCTGTTTCCTAAGTCTATTGCGGGTCCTTCTTGTTTTCCTAACCGTATATGATAGATTGATCTTAGTTTCCCATTTTTTCATTTCAGTCACTTGTTTAATCTCAACGCTAGATGTAGACTCAAAAGACTTAACTAGTTTCTGTATAAAATTTTCCCATTGGTCAATTGCCAACCTCATAGTTTTATCTTTAAAACATTCTTTTACCATGCCTTGCGCCTTTTCATTTATTTTATCCATATTGTTTGTTTTCCATATAAGTTTCCTATAATTAATGGTACACGTCTGGCCTTGCATTGTTAAATACTTTTGATGTTTCGAGCACGACAATTTTATATTAATTATTTGTTGACTATGGTCGCTATCAGGCACCTTCCTTAACTGATACGACATGATGTTATTAAATATGTTTAGTGATACCATTGTGTAATCAATTCGTGATTTAGAATAGTGTGAAAAAAATGTCCAAGCCGGTGGTATATCCGAAGTGAATCTACCATTTAATACTCTTAGGCCCAGTGCTTCTATATCCATCAATAAATTTCGCCCCATTAAGTTCTGTTTAGCATGTCTAGCAGGATCCAATATTTGCTCAGGAATTGCCCACTGTTGGTTTTGAGACTGTACAACATCATCTCGTAAAAAGGGTATTGATAGATTTAAATTGAAATCACCCGTTAGAATAAAATCAGCAAAAGGATCTTTCATTATTTGCTCCAATAGAAGGCTTATCAGGGCGGTACACATATCCTTCCTTGAATTCTGTTTTGGTGGGATATATATATTTATTATAATTAGAGCTTTTAATTGTTTTTGTTCACCTGATGTTAAACACATCTTTACCATTTGAAGATTGGAATTATTCGTAGCTAACTGCTCATGATCAACTTTCAAATCAATAGATATAAATATTGCCAGACCCCCACACGGGTGACCACATTTTTGAGTTTTAATTGCAGGCTTCATGACTCAAGACACAGTTCCACATGTGGGACCTACTGGTCCGAAGAGTAGGCCGGGGGCGGCAGTGGAGTACGTCAACGAATAAGGAATGAAGCGGGCCGGTGTCGTGGCGGCCGTGATGGTCTGAGGTGGCTGCCAAGGTCTCGGGCCTCGGGCTTGTGGCTTGCGCCGGTACGTGGTGGGCCCTCCTTGACACACGCCGGTGTCGGAAGGTGATCAGTGTGGCCTGGCTGCGCAGGGGCTGGCTTGACGGGTTCGTGGACCAGCGTGCCGGGGTCCGGCAGGCGCACAGCATCTCAGGCAACTCCGCTCACGAGGATGGCGTCGGCCTCGTGGCGAGGTGGGAGGCGACGCCCTGGCAGAGACGTGGGTCTTTCCGGAAGTGGACCACGCCCAGGCCTACGTGGTTTTAATTCACACCCCTACGCTGGCGTGGGGTACGCCGGGCCATCCCACTCTGCTGACGCTTAGGGGGGGGGCGTAACAGGCAACATTTCCGCGAGGTCCCCCACTGGCTGTGGTGACATGGTGGCGTCCACTACACTCCATACGCAAGCGGTGTATGTCGCCATGGATATGGGTGTGTTCTGTATACTGCGAGGTGTCCAGCACATCTCCGGCACTGTTGGCATTGTGTACTTTCCCAATCATGGTTCCACTGCATCCTTCACACATGCCTGGTTGCCACCTCTCCCCACATTCGGCTAGTATGTGGCTGAGGTGCCATGCCGTTGCTGGCTCATTTTCAGGGCTTGCCCATGTGGACATTGTAAGTTGTTCTGTCGTGTCTGGTGGGTGGGCATATTGTTGTGCCTGTTGTATGTGATTTTGTGACGTGTGCATTGCCAGAGTTGTGAGTTGCATGGTTGTGGTGTTGAGGTGTGTGGGGTGTTCATTTGTATATTGCCAAGGGGCTGTACATTTCCCTTGTTGCCATCCTGGGAACGCTGGTTGATGATGGACTGTCGGAGGATGAAGGTATCATGCACACTGGCTGTGTATTTGAAGGCGACATTGTTGGGTGTTCCACGGTGTTCTGTTGTTGCCTGCACATTGGTGTGGGACGTGTGCTTCCTGTTGCGGTGGTTGTGTGCTGTGTCACCAGGGGGCACAGGTAGTACATGTGTGCTGTGTATTGCCCCCAACACGTGCGTGCATCCTGCTATGGCGTATGGTCCTTGCTTGGTCTCCAGCGGATCCTACGCATTGTGTTGTACGTATGGGGGCTGGGGTACCAGGGTGATGGTGATGTCCAGGACAGGTGTGGGGGACTTGGATGTGGCTGGCTGTGAGACTCCTCTGACTCTGGCGGGTGTTGGATGGGGGGTCCCAGGGGCCAACAGGTGCAGCCACGCCATCAGCTTTGTGTGGGGTGGGATGTTGGTTGTCCGCTGCGTTGTTGCCGTAGGCCTGTTAGGCGATGATGGTCAGGATGCGTAGGTTGGTTGTCCCTTTTAGCCTGTAGTGGAGGGTGACATTGTCAGATGTTGGGTCTGTGCGGCTGGTACGTTTCCTGGGGTTCCGCTGACTTTGTCTGCGCTGCATCTGTGTTGGTCCGGGGGGGTGTTCCGGGTGTGGGATGGGGTCCTGGGGTGGTGGGTGTGGGTGTTGTGGCCCTCTTGGGTGTCCGGGCTGCATGATGAGTGGCTCCATGGCATCTGTTGCCCTTGGGATGTGGCCCTGGGCTGTGCTCCCTTTTGTGGTGCTGGCTGCCGTCCGACTTTACACCAGGTCAGACCAGGTGTAGATTTCCTGGTGCTAACGCGCCTTATCGCCTGTTTTGAGTTTTTATCGTGGATGTGGCTGGTTGTTGTGAATGTTGAGGTGTGCTGTTGTCTCGGCTTTTGTCACGGGAACGCCCACTCTGCATCTCATTAGCAATATTTGCGGGGGTCCTCTGTGGCGATGTTTTTTGCGGCTGCTATCGCGGGTAAACTGGGGCTGTGGGCTGTTAACACCGGCTTGTGAATGGGGAGGTAAATTTATCACGACTTTGGCTGCGATAAAGTGCCGTTAATTCGGCGATAGCTCCTTGTGAATATGCCCCTTTGTTGCTAAGAATTATTACTGTGAATGCACTCAGAACTTAGGAATTAGCAAATTGCCTATGTAGGGGCTGCCAGGGATTTAATCAAGCAGCAGCACCACTTTTTCAAACACATATGGGCTCAGGGGCATGCTGCTTCAAAGTTTGCAAATGTTCTTAAGGTTAAAGGTGGCTCACATGTATTGATTTTTCTGTCCAGTATGGTACTCAATGGTAGACAGTTTTGGTCAGATGAGCTCCATGGTCGCGGGATGGGCTGTGGATGGCTTTTTGTCTCTGAACCAGGGCTAAAAACCCATTGGGATACTTCGCCTCATATTGGTGGGACGAGTCTAGGCCTAGCCGTTGGATATGTTGGGGGTGGCAGGTCTGTGGTGATAACCAGCCCTTCAAAGTGTGATCTATGTGGTCATCTGTGCAGCAGCTTCATGTGGCCTATGTGGGGAACACTAATATTTAGAAGGATTTTTGATGACATTAAGATCAGATTGCAGGATGATGTGTCACTTCCATCTTGGATTGTGGGGACTGTTGTTGCATGTAAACTTTCAGTGTTATGGAAGCTCTTATAGCAGAGCCATGAAATGCACTATTTCACATTGTGAAGGGGCTAGTCTGGATATGTTGGAAAACCGGAGCTGGTTGCTTACGCCACAGAATGCAGCTCATGGGTCAACGGAATCTCGCAGATTTAGCAGTATTTTGAAGGCTCTTCCACTTGAAAAGTCTTCACAGTGATCATGTTTGTTCCAGTTTGTTGCCTTTTAGTGTCAGCATCATCATGGCAGGCCCAGTGCATGTGATGTCCTATTATATTAAGGGACTCAACAATCTCCATAAAGCTAGAAAAGTCATGTCTTATGCTAGGAAACATGAGGGAGAAATTTTAATGTTTCAGGAGGCACATTTGGCAGCCTCCAATGTGGATTTTGCTACGTTATCCAAAAGAATCCACTTTAAATTCTCTTCATATTCTAGGGACACTTCCATTCTGATTCACAAGGAATTGGCACCCCCGCTTATTTGCCATTGGCTCATGATGAGAGCAGCTGGTTTATGTAGTAGGTGAACTGGTGGTGCACAATACTCTTCTGATTAGCAGGTATGCCTCCCATCTTAATTATCAAGCGTATATTGACAAGGTGGCTAGATGATACACTAGTTGTTAGACCTTAGGGGCATATTTACAAGGGGATTGCGCCACCGGAAAGTCACTTTTTTCGATGTTCCGGTGGCGCAATACCCTACACCATTTTTACAAAGCAGAGTTAAGCCACTTTGCATGGCTTAACACCGCTTTTCAAATATGGTACCCTTTCATGCAGGTGTCTGCCTGAAAGGGAAGTGCAATGGGTGTTGCTGTGGGAGTTCCACCACAACACCCATTGCTTTTTACGCTGCAGCATATTTACAAGGATGTGTAAATCTGAGGCAGCACCAAAAACTAATGCCATGCAAAAGAAGGCGTTAAATTGGCGCAACAAGAAGAAATACTTTTATTTCTCCTCGTTTTCAATCTTTGTATGTGTGCTACAGAAGAAGGAGCAAATCACCTTTAAAGATTGTTTATGTGCAGGAAGGTGTCCCTTGCCCATAAACAATTATTCCCTGCAACACAGACACCCTTGCACCATGGTGCAAGGGTGCCTGCATTGCAGAGATTATTCCCTGCAATGCAGGCACCCTTGCACTACGGCGCAAGGGTGTCTGTGTTGGTGCTGAGCAGTTTTTTTTAGCACCAGCGCAAGGGAAAACACAGAGGTGTGCTTTATTCTTGTAAATACAGCGCATCCCTGCATTTTTTAAATGACGCAGTGTGGCGCTCCAAAATTTGCAGCATCGCTGTGCTGCACCATTTCCTTGTATATATGCCCCTAAGTCTCTTATGGGATGATTTTAGTATGATTTTGCATTCAGCTGTTTACAGGTCTGGGACTGTGGCCCATCCAGCAGCATCTTGGGCATCATCAAAAGTGGGTGTTGTTATGACTTGATGGATGTGTGACAGCATCTTATCCCTAGAATTAGGAGTTGTACCTACTATCCAACTGTACATGATATGCATTATTGAGTTGATCTTATTCTCTTTGCTGTACACTTCACCAGATAACTGGATACTTGTCTTTTTCTGGCACGGCATATCAAGTCACTCTCCAGTAGTAGCAGAATTAGGGCTTTCAATCCCTGCTCACACACTATAGCCTTGATTTTTAGTAGCAAGGCTCTAACAGTTGTAGGGGCTTATTTACAAGCCCCTTGTGCTGCCGGTGCGTCACCTTTTATTATGCTGGGGCGGTGCAGAGTTCAGACCCATATCTGTGAGGCCACGCAAAGCCACTTTGCGTGGCTGTTAATGGCCTCGTAGATATGGTGTAAGGCAACACAGCACAAGTCACTGCATTGCCTTACACTGCATCAGGGGGGCAGTCCATGGGCATTGCAGTGGGTTTTCCCATGCAGCACCCATGGGTTTTGACACATTCCCAGATTTACAAGGACCTGTAAACATGGGAATGCACCAAACTGTACGCCTCCCCAGAGGAGGCTTAACAAGGAGAAATATCTTTATTTCTCCTCATTTTCCTCTATGTCGGGTGCATTCTGCAGCACACGTACAAAGAGGAAAAAGCCTCCATGGATTGTTTTTGTGCAACAAAGTGTCCCTTCCTGCAAAAATAAATCCTGCCAACAATGCAGACACTCTTGCAAGGACGCCTGCGTTGGCACTAGGCACCAAATTGTAGGCTGGCTGAAAGGACAGGAATGTACCGTATCTTGTACATAAGGTGCATTCCTGCCCTTTTGAATTGGCGTAGGGCAGCTCATCAAAAAGACTTGCAGTGCTGCTCTAAGCCACTTCATTCTAAATGAGGCCCGTGGTGTTTAAACATAAACTGCAGCTACAGGTAAATACATTTTTCTAGTACGTGGGGTGCGCAGCACATGAGATTGTGGGGGGCAGGCTCTCTAATCCATCTGTGACACTATAAACAAACTAAAGGATAACTTTGGTAGGATGGAGGAGGAGTATGCTGCTACTAAGCATAGGTCCTTATTACATCCAATTAGGAGCACCCTCTGGAAGGTCTGTGAAACTAAGGACTTAGAAATTAAACTGATGCACCATAAGTTTGCAACAAGGAGGTACAGTGGTGGGTACTTTCCAGGCTACTTTCTGTCTTGCGCATTTAGAAAGGAAAATATAAGAGTGAGATTCTAGAAGTAGTGGTTGAAGAGCAGATTGTCTGTCGAGTTGCCTATTTGATCTTGCAGTTTCCCCTTTGGCTTTATGAGGAGGTGCTGCCAATTAGGGTGGGTAGAGTCCTCAGCTAGATCAGCAATAATGGACTAGTCCTCATATAGGCCTCTTTTTCTGAGCAACAATGGTAATAAGATAGGGTCCAACTTGCTAGCACGTAGACGTTTCCCATATATACCTTTATTTATCCTCCAGGGTGGAGAAGGATTCATTGCAGCCTGACATATGCATAATAACTATACAGTCTATGCAGAATAATTTAAGAAGGCTCTTTTTAATCGCTCACATTGTACATATACAATTTCCAGCAGTGGTTGTGGCACTTTAGGCAGAAACTTTTCCTTTTCATCCAGTAAATTAATGGTTCTCCACCTACAGAAGAGGGTGTGATGTATACATTTTAAATAAATTGTGATGTGAAAATGCATGTTAAGCCCTTTTCCTATCAGTCAGCAGTGGCATTTTCTAATAGACAGTGGTTTGCAAGGAAACACACCCTGGAAGAGATAAATACTAAAACAGAGTGGTAAATATATTTAGACAGTAAGGGGCACATTTATGCGAACTTTGCATCATACTTGCATCACGCAAAGCGGTACAAGCACAACGCAAAGCTCTAAGTCACATTTATGAAGCCATGCAAAGCCACTTTGCGCGTCTTTGAATGGCTTCAAAAATATGGAGTAATTCAACGTAGCACAAATTTCTGCATTGCATTACTCTGAGCAAGAGAGGCATTCCATGGACATTGCAGTGGGTGTTCCCTCGCAAATCTCATGATGTCTGATGCATTCCCAGATTTACCAAACCTAAACCTGGGAATGTGCCGAAAAGATATGCCTCCCCAGGTGAGGCATAACGAGGAGAAATGTCTTTATTTCTCCTTGTTTATTGTTCTTTCTAAGTGGGCTGCATTTTCCAGCACACATAGAAAGAGGAATTGCCTCTATGAATTGTTTTTGTGCAGGACGTTGCCCCTTCTTGCACAAAAACAATCCTGCCCACATCACAGGCACCCTTGCACCATGGGGCAAGGATGCCTGCATTGGCGCTAGGCTGCCGAAACGACGCCAGCGCAGGGAAAAGGACAGGAATTACTTAAATACAGCGCATTCCTGCCCTTTCCCAGTGATGCAGGGTAGCTCACTAAGGTGACTTGCTGCCCTGCCCTGTGCCACTATTTTCATAAATATGCCCCTATGATTTCAAAAGCACTCGAATGCGTAATAAGGCAAGAAAAAACGGACATTTATGTTTTCACGATTATACTCTTTAAGCACAAAATTCTACTGCAGAATACAACTGCTGCATACATTGTCAATACATTGATATCCCCAATTAATCTTGGAAATACAAAGTTATGCTTGCCCTAGGGTCTGCCAAAGCACAGGTTTTGAATGGGTGCTTTTAGTCGCCTTTCCAAATTCATTTAAGACTGAAATCTACACATCCCCAAGGTGAATCCCGCATAATCATGTAACTTACAGCTTTCCTCTCATGTCAATATGGCTTCCAAATGGCAATTAACAGTATCATGGAAGGATGCATATCCGGCTTTGTACCACGTCTTGACAAACATTAGACTGAAAGGCATCTCAAATAAGGTGGGATGTATTTATGAGAGGAAATCGATTTAAATTTGGCACTCCAATGCTACAGACCTTTAATGCTTTTTGATTGATATTCACATGCTCTGTCCCTTTCTGCTCACTAATCGATAGAAAAGTCATTGAAATGTGCATTAACAGATCATGCAACCTAAAGAAATATCCCTAATGAAGTCACGTTATGGAAAATCACTCGCAGTGCCTGAAGTAGAGTATTCGTTTCAGATGGATGTTACTACGATTGTTCATGTATAATTAATGCATAGGTAAACCATTTCATTGAAATAAATGCTGCCCAAAAGCATTTCTTTGGAAAAAAGAAAAGTAATTGTTAGAAATGGGGATTCTAGTTGGCTAGGGTATGCACCCCAGCCAGGCAGAACTCACCACTCTAGTCATGGTAAGAGAATTACACAGCCAAGATAACCCCTGCTCACCCCCTGGGTAGCTTGAAACAAGCAGTCAGTATTATCCCACAGACAATGTGTAAAGTTTTAGCGCAACACACACACACCAGTGACACAATAAATACACCACAAAAGAGACTCCAAAAAGTGGAATATAAAAATATGCATCTGTATTGCATATAAACATGAACCAAAACAACCAATAATCACTTTGCCAACTAAGCAATGGTCATAACATCACAGTGAGTGCAATAAGATAAAGACTTATATGTTGCACGCGCCATAAAAACACCATCAGTGCGCCCAAAAGGCAAATCCTGAAATATTACTCGTTATCCTGTCACTGCAAGGCATAAAATGACACATATCATAACATCAGGGCATAAAATGCAGCAATTAGGTTAGGGAGATCACATAGGGCCCCATGCATCAAACTAAAAACCGGTCTCAAACTGGCAGTTTCTCAGAATCTGCCCCTTTGCAACCGGTATTTTTGCATTTGGGATGCATCATCCCAAATGCAAAACTCTCAAATTGCGATTGCATTTAAGGAATCGCAAATTGCGATTCCTTAAATGCAATGCTAGAAGCAACTTAAAATAGCGATTTCGCTATTAGGGGTTGCAAATTACGGGGGAAAAAAACTGGTCGGTAATTTGCAAAAACTTTGAAAAATGCACTAAAGTGCATTTTTCAAAGTTACATGTTACACACACACATGCCCTTGGGGCATGTGTGTGCGCAACATGGGTGCACAATACAATTTCAGGGGTGCAACAGGGTGTCCTTTTGGCACCCTTGCACCCTTGAAATTGCATGCGCAATTTGTGAGTATCTATTTGGTACTCGCAAATGGAGCATGCAATTCCCATTCGTTCCTATGGGCCTAGAGGCCCATAGGAATGAACGGGAAGCCATTCCTTAATTGCGATTCGCAATTTGCGAGTCGCAATTAAGGAATGCTTAGGAATCGCTATTTTTATAGGGATACCTACATGCATAGGCTTTTGCGATTCCTTAATTGCGATTCCTTAATAATCGCAATTAAGGAATCGCAAAAGCCTTCCTTGATGCATGTGCCAGATAGAGTCTTAAATGCTGTGCATAATAGGCAATCCTGTACTTGTTATCATGACTGGGCAAGTCATAAACATGACATACTTCCTCACATCAGGGCCCAAAAATGCAACAGGTTATGAAATAAACATGACATACTTCCTCACATCAGGGCCCAAAAATGCAACAGGTTATGAAATAAATCCCACGAATCATCACATGTCACCATTACAGCATGGACCGTAAAATATACCCATAAGAATGTAGGCTGCAGAGCACTTGCAGCGCACCAGCATACCAATTATGGGTTATACGGTAAACAATCACCAAGAGTAGGGCCCAGAGCACCTGTGTGCCTATTCCACGGGATACAGTAATTTTAGCACACACTTGTCACCGGGTGCTAGTCAAGCACCCTGAAGTATGGCCCAAACACTGAGGGGGGGCCGATGTGGCCGAATTCTGTGGGGAGACCTTCCTTGGGCCCCCATGTGCAGAATGGCCCTGGGCAGCTGTCCATGAGCACATGGTGCAGCTGCAGAAAACGCTGGGCTCCACAGTACCCGGAGGGAAGGATTCACTGACTGCTGAGGAGCGCCCATTATGCTCCTGGAGCCACACTATTGGTAATTCTTCCAGCGGATCGGGTAGTGCGGCACCTTCTCTTGGAAGCCAGGCCCACCAACCACTCATCATCAGTGGAGTTCCTCCATGCATCCCTCGTGGCTGCCTTTTCTTGCTTTGGCCGGAGAGGGCGGCCACTGGGGAACTAAAGGGAGCACTGTAGCTCCGCGCTAGTCCCCAAGCACGAGACACAGCACTCAAGGCACACTGGTAGCGGCTTCCTCTAGGGAACGCTCACACCCAGGGCGTTCTTCGAGCACTCTGCCGGGAATTCTGTCTGAGGCCGCGCGCCTCATTCACCAGCTCCTAGTGGTAAACAGAGGGCCCAGACACAAAACGTCAGGGAAAATAAAGCGCTCAACATGCGCTGATCCAGGCAACTTGTCTTTGAAAGGGGAAAGTGCTCCACACGCTAATCTTGCCACAAGTAGAGTTATCAAATGCAGCACTCACTATGCGCTGATGTAGCAAGAGCCAACATGTCCTTGGAGAGCACTGGGGGCACAAGCAGGGGGCAGGCAGCAGGCCAGCACATAAGGCAACAAGTGCAAAGTGGCAGTCCCTTCTGCAGCCCAACGATCAGTAGGCAGCAGACCAGTCCAACAAGACAAGCAGTCCAAATGGCGGTTCCTCCTGAGAGCACTGCAATCCTCTGGTGCAGTATGTAGAGCCAGCAGTGTCTGGTTACAAGTCCCACACATCGTCTAAAAACATGGGGTCAGAGCCCCTGTACTAATACTCAAAATGTCTTTGATGTGGAGGCAACTTTAAACAAACTTTAGAAGTGCACAAAACCTCCATTCTATCTCCAGCCCTGGCTCCACACATACTACAGGGGGTGGAGACAGCATTGTGGGAGGGCAGGCACAGCCCTATTCAGGTGTCAGTGGCAAGTCCTCCCACCACTCTAGCTCAAGCAGGCCCACCAGCCAGACTGGCGGTCTGCCCACCGCATTAGACCACCATTGGACCACTGCTGCCGCCAGGGATCCACGATCCCTGGCAGTGACACAGCGGTCTGTGAGGCCCCTTATATGCTGGTGGTGCCGCTGTGGCACTGCCAAGCATATTAGGAGTTTCCTCACTTCCTCAATTTTCGTGGCAGTGTGACCGCCATGAAAATTGTGGCAGAGAGGAAACAAAGGGGGCCCTACAGGGCCCCCATGTGCCTCTGCGGCATGGGGTGCATACAGGGGGGCACATGGTGTGCCCCCTGTCTGCATGCAACCCATGTTCCTGCAGGGAACAAAATGCACAACATCGTGCATTTTGGACCGATCAGGAACATGCTTTGAGGTTCCCAAAGCTAGCCTATTTCATAGGCACCGCCATGGGAACGCCAAAGAACTGCCTGGAAGCAACTTAAAAAGTCTGGCGGGTTGTCTGTTTTGGCTTTGGCAGTGTGGGAGCGGGGCGGCAGCGTGGCAGCCCCGCTCCCACACCACCAGTGTCATAATAAGGCCCTATGTTCCCATGTAACACCCATGGCATTTGACACATTCCCAGATTTACAAGAATCTGTAAACCTGGGAATGTGTAAAAATCTTACGCCTCCTCAGGGGAGGCACAACACTGAGAAATATCTTTATTTCTCCTAGTTTATTTCCTCTTTATTTGTGTGCTGGATTCTGCAGCACACATAGAGAGAGGAAAACGCTTCCATGGAATCTTTTTGTGCAGGAAGGTGTCCCTTCCTGCACAGAAACAATCCTGTCTGCAATGCAGGCACCCTTGCACCAAGGCATCCTTGCCTGCATCGGTACTAGGAAGCCCATTGTGCATCAGCGCAGGGGAAGAGGACAGAAATGCGCCGTATCTTGTAGATATGGCACATTTTTGCCCTTTCCCTGTGGTGCAGGGCAGTGCCGCAAGGTCACTTGCTGTGCTGAGATTCCCTGTGCCACGGGGATTGTAAATATGTCCCAGAGTCTATAGATTTGTCAGCATTGATTAAATCAAAACCGGATCCTGCACGAAGAGGCTTTTGAGCAATTGGGGTGTTAAGAGCTGTGCTCAAAACCAGGAGCGTAACAGCCAAATCCATTTGTCCTCTGGTTTCAAATACCCAAAGATTAAGACATTGGTAACAGGAACTCTCCAACAAAAATACCAGATCCAAGCTCTTTTACTCAGCAGTGCCCCAAACTGCAAGCAATATACACGCTGTACCTTAAGGCAGAGTTCTAAGTTGATTTCGATCAATCCTTCTTTTCCAATGGAAATCTTAAACCTTGTATGGTCAAGCGATGTATTTATTAAAAGTTGTGCGATTAAGCATTCCAACCACAAAACTCCACATAGTGGCAAGAAGAAGCAACAAGCAATCAAGGCATGCAGATTTCCAGCATCACATCTGCTGCCGAGGCAAACCCTGTGCGCTAGCCAAATTACAGTCAATCCCCAATAGTGTCCCAGCTCCACATTCTAAATATCACAAGCAGTTCTATGTGCCCCCAAATAAACATCATACAGGTCTTTCCACAATTTTATTTTGTGTAAGTCCCCGATTCACAAATGTGTAACTGTTGTACCTCGTGGCCATTCTCTGTAAGTTAAATCCAGAAGATTCTTCCCAATGATCAAGCTTGTAATGGAATCTGGGGGCGCCTTGCTTTAAGGCTTAAAGGGTTATGTATATTCACTATCATTGTGCATGAAGAGAAAACAAACAAACAGTCAAATTCCCCACATGTTCCAGGCGTGAATACAGCCACTACAGTCAATACAGGCCCAAAGACAGTTCCAGAATTCACATTCCAGGCATCGTGGAAAACTTGAATTACCCAAACCAAGTATTGAACCGCAGATTACCAATGCAGCAGACATATCAGTTCCAACGGGGTAGCGGTCCAGAAAAAACTCCCAGGGAGTGCCCCTGCCTCCACCAGTGTCCAGCCGTTGACCTGCTAGAGCCATTCACTACTCGCCTGCAGCATTTGTATGTGGGTAAACCTCAGCCCCCAACTAAGCACGGGTCAAGTTAACATGCAGAGAGTGTTCCTACCTTCACCGGTGCCTGTACATGATGGGGTATATTCACAAGAACGTGCGATAAACATCTCCAAAATAGCTTACCGCAACTTCTCACATCGCAGCCCATCGCGTGAAAATAACGCCGTGTCAACGTGGCATTCCCAACACGGCGATACCGTGTGATATTCGCACGCGAAAGCGGAAAATGTCCGCGAAACAACTAGCGCAACAGCGATAAAAATTCAAAGCTGAACGCGAAAAAAGTTGCGATGGGCCCAATCGCGAAGAGACAATCCGCGATAAGGCACGCAAGGCCTGCAATACACACACGTCAGGTGGGAAAAATCACCACAAAAACAGTTTAAAAAAACACCAAACAAAAAAACACCAACAGCGAAGCATGATGGAGTCAGGCGGTGCAGGCACAGGGGACGATCGGAACCCAACAAGCCCCCTGGAGCCCCAGCCAGGGCCCTCGGGGACAGGGAAGGACAAGAAGAAGAGGAAGCCGTGGTTCAGTCCGCAGGAGAATCAGATCCTGGTCACGGAGGTGATAGGACACCATCAACAACTGTTCATCACCTCCACCATGTCACTGGGCACAAGAAATGGAATATGGCAGTCCATCTTGGACAAGGTGAATGCTGTCGGAGTGCAGAGGAGGACAATGGACGAGGCCAAGAGGCGATGGACTGACATCAAGCGCAAAACCAAGAGCAAACTCGCCAACAACCTCAAAGCAGCAATGCAGACTGGAGGTGGGAGTCCGGCGCCGCAGGAGGAGCTGGACGAGATGGAGGAGATGGTGTCGACAGTCATCAGTGTGGATACGGTGGCAGGAGTCGGGGGCCCGGACACTGCTCCACAGGACCGGACACAACAGCAACAGGGTGAGTAGCGACCAGGGACTGGGGGGACGGGGGGAGATGGGCACAATGGCACACATGCACAAATAAGCAGACCACACTGCACACCCACAATGACTACAGATCATGTCCCTGAACCCCTTGCCATACTGCAGAACACATAGGAACACTAAGTACGTCACCCTCTACCATCTGCCCAGAGTGGGCCCACCCCACACATCACACAGCTCACACACAACCCATGCACATGTGCTGAACCCAGCCAAGCTGCTGCTCCGTGAGCCACACTGACAACGTAAGTGACACTGCGTGACGAATACCATGCCTGCAGTCCGAATACCATGACATGGTGCACGCAACAACACTGAGGTGGCTGAGTGTGGACCACATCCGTAAAGGAGCAGGTCACACTCTGACACATCCACCTGCACAATCAACCCCTGACGTCCACAACACAGCTGCGGACAAACCATGCCCCACAGTCCCCACTCCCACCAAGACACACATCCACCCAAGACTGGTAACGTCTCAACACTGCATGGACACAGAAGTCAAGGGCACACCGCCTGCAAGGGACAAGAGGCAGCAGACTCAGAGCTGCAGGGGCAACCCTCACAACACTGCAGCACACACATATGACAGTCAGAGCACAGCAGCATAGACAACAGTGTGGGACAAACTGCAACACATGAACAACAGGACAGAGTGCGAAACTGCTGCCGCTTGTGTGAAGATACTGGCCAATTACATTTGGCATAGCAGGGGTATGTGAGATGAAACTGCACAAGTACAACCTCACATCCCTGATGGTGTTGACATGTCAACTGTCCCGCATCCAACAGGCATCTCCCCCTACACAGCCACAATGTACCTCGTCATGCAGTCTGTATGTGAACTTGTACAATACCTGGACAAACATGTCAACACGATGTAATGCAGCATCCCCCCTTAACATTGCAGAGTGACCATCAACACCACCTGCAGAGCAGACCCAACAACTCTACACTGATGACGAGGATGACAACCCCATCATCGACACCGAAGCCCTCAGAGAGCTCATCGGCCGCATCAGCTCCCCGCCTCCAGGATCAGGGCAGCCCAGCTGCATCGAGGAGACCCCACCCCCTGCACAGACCACACAGCAGGCAGCACCTGCCACACCGGCTGTCTCCCAAGACCCCCACGGAACACACCTGGCCTTCCAAACCCGTGTGTTAGAGGCCCAGGAGAAGCTGGCTGATCAGGTGCGGGTGGGGTTTGACCTCCTGGCAGCCAAACTTGATGCCATCCATGGGTGTCTACGTCCCTTCGGGGACCACTTACAGTCCCTGACAGACACCCATAGTCCGCTCCATGGCCTCCAACGAGCCCTGGCCGACATCGCTGGAGTCCTGACTTGGAGACTAGAACACCTGTCAAGTCAGAGTGGCTCCAGCGATCTCAGCAGTGACTTGGCACAAATGCGGAGGCTCATGGAGGACATGGTGCGGATGGAGGCGGAAAGGTTGGCTGTCACTGCTGCACATCAGCAAAATGTAGCTGGGATATACCATGCCCTGCAGATCCTCGTCATGGCATTGCTGCCACAAGGCCTGGCGCAGATAGATGCTGCTGCTCCTACACCATCCCCATCTGCGCCCCCTGGTGTGTCTGTGCCTCACAGTGCGGCAGACATTTCTACTCCTGCACCTGATGTGTCACTGCCACACGGTGCGGCCGACAATCCACCTCCGGCCCCTGATGTGTCAGTGGCACACACTGCTGCAGCCGGAACTGCAGCACCCACAGGTGAGGCAGAGCACACATCAGGGGACGAGGATGTGGATGATCCAGACTTCTTGATCATGAGGCGGCAGTAGCATTCCTCCCACCCATTTGGGCTGTTTCATCTCGGTTCTGCCCTTGGCATCATGACCTTCCACTGCCCCCAGATGCACCCATTGACTCTCACCTTGGACCTCGACATGGACTGCCATATTCTGTCAGATGACCGATGACACAGCGATCAGACTGCGGTCTGGACTCTTCCTCTTCCGATGTACTTGTCATGCCCTGAAGGACTCTGGCTGGCCCGCCACGTGCCAATGATGTGAAGTGGGGTCTGCATGGCCCTGTACTGCTCCAGCTGCAACACTCCACTGGATGACAGTAAATCATTCACTATTGCACAGTTGTGTCATGTCTTCGATCATTCAAGTATGTGAGTGTTGGGTGGGTAATTCCCCCTGACGTCCATGTTGCACATGTCGTGGGACATGAGTCACAGGGTGCTACGTTGCCTATTGCGTTCCGTGCGGCGTAGTCACGACATCAGGGACACACGCATTCGTCACTTCCTTGTCCGGACAAGGACTGAGCCAGCGCACACAGCCCCGGGATCATTCCTGCATGCCCGACGCAGGTCCGGCGTAAGCCAGGCCAGACCACTACGCCTCCGCTCCGAGGGGGGACGACATAGCTACATGTCCCAGGATTCCATCTTGGGATCTGCTGGTCACTGTTCTAGTTGCCAGCATGCCACGGCCACTCCCTGAGGGCAGGTTTGCACACACACCACACCCATCCAGCAGATGCATCACAGGCCACGTGACACCGCCAATAAAAGGGGCCTGCAACGTCACATTCCCCACTGCCGGAGGTGACCTGACGACGTACGCGCAACGTGGCTCAATCATGGAGGGTCCATGACTTGTGGTGCACAGGGTTAGTCGCCCCCGACATCCGGCGGCCGCCACGGGCCTACCACCACGTGGCGCTGGCTTGAGTTGCACAGGGTTAGTGGCACCTATGAAGCTGAGCGGGTGTGCAGCCTGCGATGATGCCGTGTGCAATGATTTGGACTCTGCAATTATTTGTTGTGTACTCGTTTCAGATAGGGGACCTGGTGGACTGCAGTGTTGGCCAGAGCCTGCGTGCGACGCGGGCCTACCGCCACGTGGCGTTGCCTCAAGGTTCACAGAGTTGATGGCACCTATGGAGCTGAGCGGGTGTGCAGCCTGGGATGATGACATGTGCACTGTAATGGACTCTCCCATTCCGAACTCAAGGCCCAGATTCAGGTGTGTGACCTAGTGGGCCGTGGGGCGGGTCCACGTGATGTGGAGGCTGCCAAGGTCGCGCTTCCCGGGCTCGGAGCGTGCACCGGCACGTGGTTGGAGACACACCGGTGGCGGAAGGTGAGCAGTGGGGCCGGGGTGTGCATGGGCAGCGGTCTCACTCCCTCTCTCCCTTTCTTTCTCTCTCTCCCTTTATTTCTCTCTCTCCCTTTCTTTCTCTCTCTCCCTTTCTTTCTCTCTCTCCCTTTATTTCTCTCTCCCCCTTTCTTTCTCTCTCTCCCTTTCTTTCTCTCGCTCACTTTCTTTCTTTCTCTCTCTCTCTGTCCTTTGATGAGCGCATGACACACCTTCTTATCTCGGATTTTTACTTGCAGGCTGTGACTTCCAGATTGTCCGGAGTGGATCCGCATGGACTCTTCACAATTGTTGTTTTGTGTTGTGTATTAATAAAGTTCTGTTGTGTGATTTCTTAGTTGTATGTTTGTTTCTCCTTCTTCTGACCACACATGTAGGTTTGTTGTTGTATTTGTGCGACATCAGGCTCTTATTTTTCTCGTGATTTCGAGAAGTTGCTGTGGCACATCTTTGTCTGGGGTGGGTGGGCCGGGGGGGGCAGGGGTGTGGGGGGGTCCTGGGGGTGGTGGTGCTTGGTGTTGTGGGCCTCAGGGGTCTCCGAGCTGCATTGGCAGTGGCTCCATGGCATCTGTTGTTCTTCAGGTGTGGCTGTGGGCTGGGCTCCCTTTTGTGGTGCAGGTAGTCGTCCTGCTTAGCACCAGCAAAATGCAGGTGTTAAATCCCTACTGCTACCGCGGCTTATCGCCTGCTTTTGCCTTGCATCGCAGATCTGGCTGTCCATAGAGAAACACGCGGTGTTGTCTTTTCGTGTGTTTTTGCACGGACACGCCTATTCTGCATCTCATTAGCGTTAGTTTGCGGTGTCAACCGTGGCGATGTTTTTTGCGGCAGCTATCGCGGCTTATGTGGTGATGTGGGCAGTTAGCAGCAGCTTGCGAAAGGGGCAGTAATTCTATTGCCACTTATGCTGCGCTAAAGTGCCGATAACTCGGCGATAAGTCCTTGTGAATATGCCCCGTAGTCTGATCAAACATTCACTGGAACAATACCTCCCCACTCACATATCCCCGTTGGCCTTGACTTCCATTTATAGTTTGAAATATATCGTACACAAAACCTCCCCATAATTCCGTATACAACTCCACCCTTACTACCAAAAACACTCTACCAGGTATACCCCTGTAGTGACCGCACCACACCTCATATCAAACACTTACCTGTGTACAGAGCAAGCAGACTCATGTCATAATCTCAAAGAAACCGGTCGAAGAGTTGCACGTTTTCACAGCGTCTTATGTCTGGCATGTCAAAATAGCAATATGCATCCACTCATCGCCCCTTCATCCTGTCTAGGGGACGTGTTTCATGCCCAACCTAAGCATCATACCACTCAATACACATAGGGGCATATTCTCAAGGAGCTATCGCTGAGTTATCGGCACTTTAACGCATCCAAAGTCGCGCTAAGTTTATCGCCCCATTCACAAGCTGGTGCTAACACCCCATAACACCAGTTTTCCTGCAAAAGCAGTCACAAAAAACATCGCCACAGATGACCCCGGCAACTAACGCTAATGAGATGCAGAGTAGGCGTTCCCGAGCAAAAACCCGCGACAACACCACACCTCAACATTCTCAACAAACAGCCACATCGGCGATAGGAACACAAAACAGGCGATACGGCACGTTACCAGCACCTGCTCAGACCTGGTGCAAAGTCGGACGTCAACCTGCACAAGAAAAGGGAGCCCAGCCCACAGCCACACCTGAAGAACAACAGATGCCATGGAGCCACTCACCATGCACCCCGGAGCCCCGAGAGGGCAACAACACCCACCACCACCACCCCCAGGACCGCCACCCCCCCAACGGACCCCCCCCCGGGCCCCACTCCGGGCACCCCCCACCCACACCCGTACAAAGATATGTCACATCAACCTCACAAAATCATGAACAAAACAATGTGCCCGATGTCGCACAATAACAACACCTAACCTACATGTGTCGTCAGAAAAATGCGAATCAAAAATTCATCTTAGACTCAGCAAATAATTCGTTTCATACAGAATAAACACAAAATAACTATTTTGAAGAGTCATGGCGGGTCCACCCAGGACAATATGGAAGTCACAGCCTGCAAAACACATTTCCAGATAAGAAGGTGTGTCATGCGCTCATCAAAGGACAGAGAGAGCGAGCGAAAGTGAGAGAGAGAGAGAGAGAGAGAAAGAGAGAGTGAGAGAAAGAGAAAGAGAAAGAGAGGGAGAGGGAGAAGGAGTGAGAGAGAGAAATAGAGACATTGTACAAGGAGCGCAAGGCCAATCGGGCTCCTGGCTCATACATGCCAACTGTTGTGTGTGTATCGCTATTGGTGCACACCTAGTCAAAGGCCTGGCATCAATAGCAACGCGAAGGCCACATCACATTTCAAAAATGCAAGCAGTAGTCAGACCAACATCAGGAATGAAAGCTCCATTGTCTCAATAAACAAGGCTGAAGGACACCTGAACTCACGACCTTGGTCCTGAATGCGGCTGGCACTCCCTGCGAGAGATACCAAACCAGATCGTGATGACTCCCACACCACGAACTGCGTGAATGAAAGACCAACGTGTCCACACCCCACACACACTTGTCCCTGCCTGAGGCACACCTGCTTGGGATGCCCCTGACACATAAGTAAGAAACAACCCATACGCCCAAACGTTGCACACAAACACGACTCATTGCTCCGAGCAGTGGCATCTCATCCACACAACTGCCGCCTGTCAGAAGTGTGCCGGTGCTACGAGACCAACAAAGGCAATGGCTGGCAATCCCTGGCACATGCACAACCCCTGTCACGTGGAACTGTACCGTGCACGCATGCTGCATCTGTTGGGATCACTGCCACTGGCAGTGTTGCACATCAGTTACCGTCTGAGTTTCCGTCTTGCGTACGTCACCTGCGTCCAACCCTGGTTCCACTGTCGATCATGCACATTCGAGTGGCCCATGGATGTCTGCCTATCCAACACAACGGTAGCTGAACTGGATTATGACATGTGTGTGCGCCCCCTATTGGCCCACGAACAGGAGTGTAACCGTGACACCCGTGCATGGGATGCCTTGATATTTGGCGTATGTGCAGGCAGTTGGGCATGGGAGATTGCACAACTCCTCGTGTGCATTGATCACATCGAGGCGCTCCCCTATTGGGCTGTGTTGCGGATTGGTGAAACGGCGTGGAAGGAGCACAGCTGCCCGAACCAGGTAATGGACTGGCTCGCCCTCGCATACGTTGACCTCGACAACGATGCACTCTTGGAACAGATTGCCCATGAAGCAGCGCTCGCATACATGGACGAGTGACTACGTTCCTGCAGCCACAATTGATTGTCACCCACAGCACAGGTCCCCACACCTTGTAGCTTCTCAGAGGAATTTCCACATATCCCACCACAACAGTGGAGATGTCTGCCTTCGCCTGGACTCAGAATGCAAGTGCGTGGACCTACGCGTGTGTACACACAGCAAGGTGATGCAGTCCCATGGGCGGAGCAGCACAGCGTCGCCTGGCAACGTTCCAAAAGTGGCGAAACTGCTGGGGGGAGAGTACACACATGGCAATGTAGCACGACATGTGACCTTGTAGGATCCCTTCACCTGCTCACTGTCAGCAGAGCACACAGTCAGCGCAGTCCGGTGCTACAGCACTATGCAGATCCCATGGGCTGTGAGTCGTGTCCCCTGACACGGGCCGATGAGCAGACGCTAAACATCACATGACTCGTCCAGCAAGGCAAGGTGGGCTGAGACCGTTGACATCCATGATGAATTGTGTGCACTTTTGCCACCCCATTACTTGCACCTCGACATGTTCCTAAGCTGCCTATAAGTGTCTTAAACATTGGTCTGCATGTTGTGGCCCTTGCCTTGCCCGTACTGACACGCACATGCTAATAAAGTCTACGCAACTTCACCTGTGTACAACTGTGATGAGTGTTGATTATTGTGACAGATCATGTGCCTACATGTGCATTGTCCGTACACAGGGAGGCATTGACTGACGCCTGTGAATTGGAGGTGAGTCTCTATTGCCAGCTCCACCTCTGTGAGCCAGACATTGTGGCTGGGATAGTTGGTGGCAGACCTGTGCTCCTACGTGTCCCCAGCAATGTGCGTATGGTGTCCAACTTCTCGCCATGTAGAACAAGGTCATCCATCAAAACAGACTGTGTCCACACAGATGTGTGTGAGTAGGCATGCGAAGAGACGTTCAGTTGTCACATGTGATGGGGACACCACTTAAGGACTGCTACCGAATGTGACATTTCCACACACAGCCCTATTTGATACCTGGACATGGTTCTACGTTTTTGGGCAACGGGATTGTTGTCACTGTGCAATGTGGCCACAGCTAGTTCACACCTTCACAGTCATCTAAGTGGCCAGGTGGGTCAGGGTCAAACATGCGCATTGATGACAACTACCAGGGTATACCTTTTAGTGCTATTGATGTCCCTACATTCATCCAAACATTTATTTGTGAGTGAACACAGACATGACACATCTGTGTGATTTGGAATGTTTTATTCACATTCTGGGGGGTGTCGGACCTGGAGCAGTACATGGCCACTTCAAGCCCACATAACATGGTTGCCCAGTGGTGGGCCAACCAGAGTTCTTGTGGCAAGGCAAAGTTGATCTGAAGAGGAAGGGTGCAGTCCGCCGCCGGGTTGCTGTGTCATTGGTACCAGAGCAGATATGGCAGTCCATGTCGGGGTCCATGTGAAGGTCGCAGAGTGTTGCGGGGGACAGTGGGAGGTGTTGTTCCAGGACATGATGCAGAGAGCACAACCAGGCAGGGACAGGCCATATGGTGGGGACGGATGCTACTACCTCCTTCTTCACACAGTCATTACCCTCCACATCTTACTCCTCTGAGATGTCTTCTGTGTCCGGTGTGTCAGGTGTGTGTGGTGGGGTTATGGCTGCATCACTGTGTGCCACTAACACATCAGGGTGTGAAGGTGATAGGGCTGCATCACTGTGTGCCACTGACACATCAGGGTGCGAAGATGATTGGGCTGCATCACTGTGTGCCACTGACACATCAGGGGGAGGATATGTGTGTGTGTGTCGAGGTTCCTGCAGCAGTGACCTGGAACAGGCTCAGTGGCAGCAATGGCAAGATGAGGATCTGCAAGGCATGGAAGATCGCAGCTACATCTCGCTGGTGTTCAGCAGTGGCAGCCATACTTCCAGCCTGCATCGGCTCCATGGTCTCCATTGGCCTCCGCATCTGAGCCAACTGTGTGCTGTCATCGCTTGGGCCTGTCTGCCTAGACAGTTCTTGTAACCGAGTTATGGACCCAGCGATGTCAGCCAAGGATTGTTGGTGAGCATGGTGCGGACAGTGGGTATCCGTTAGGGACTGTAGGTGCTCCCTGATGGGACTCAGGCACCCACGTATGGCATCGTGTTTGTCTGCCATGAGCTCGAAACCCAGCCGCAGCTGATCTGCCATCTTCTCCTGGCACCCTAACACACGGAGTTTGAAATCCGTGTGTTGGTCGTGGGGGTCCTGGGAGGCAGCCATGGTGGTGTGTGCTTCCTGCGGTGTGGTCTGTGCAGGGTGTGGGCTCACCGCAATGCAGCTGGGCTGCCCTGCTCCTGGAGGTGGGGTGCGGAGGCTGTCCACGAGCCGTTGGAGGGTATCTGTGCAAATGTGCAGTGTGTCCTCTTCATCATCACTGAAGAGATGTGTGGTCTGCTCTGCAGGAGGTGTTGATTGTCCCTCTGCAATGTGAAGGGGAGATGCAGGTTAACAGTGTGTTCCATGTATGTTGACGCATTGTAGATGTTTACATTCAGACTGCATGACAATGTGCATTGTGACTGTTTTGGTGCAGCTGGCTATTTGATGGGAGTCAGTGGACATTTCGACTACATGACGGATGTGTGGTTGTACTCGTACGTTATCAGCTCACAGTGTCATGCATTGCCAGTTGTGATTGGCCAGTTTCAACGCACGAGCGGCACCAGTTGTGTCCTCTGTCCTGTGGTGTAGGGGTTGCACTCTGTCCCACATTGTCGTCAATGTTGATGTACTGTGATTGCTATCTGTGTGTGCTGCATTGTTGGCAATTCGCCCCTGCAGCTCTGCATTGGTGGACCCTTATCCCTTTGAGTCGTTGTGCATTTGACTTGTGTGCTTTTTGGGTGCTGGGATGTTTGCGACTTGGGTCATTTGTGCTACTGGAGATATTTGGTACTCTTGTGCATTGTTTGTCTGCAAATGTGTTTTTTGCGTCATGGTTCGTAGGTGTACGTGGATGTGTCAGAGTGTGACCTGCTCCTTTATGGATGTGGTCCACACTCAGCCACATCAGTGTCGTCTCATGCACCATGTCATGTATTGTGACTTCAGCCATGCTATCTGTCATGCAGTGTCACTTGCATTGTCGGTGTGGCTCACAGAGCCGCTGCTTTTCGGGATTCAGCACATGTGCATGGGTAGGTTGTGGCATTGGTGATATGGAGGGGGCCCATTTGTGCAGATTGTGGACAGGGGACTACTTTGTGTTTCTATGTGTGCTGCAGTGTTCCAAGGGTATCAGGGACATGTTCCACAGTCATTGTGGGTGTGCAGTGTGCTGCACATGATTGTGAATGTGTGGCATTGTGCCCATCTGCCCCCGTCCCCCCAGTCCCTGGTCATTACTCACCCTGTTGCTGTTGGGTCAGGTCATATCGGGCTGTGTCCAGACCCCCGACTCCTTGCATCGTCTCCACGCTGATAACTGTGGCCACCATTTCCTCCAGCTCATCCAGCTCCTCCTGTGGCGCAGGACTCCCACCTCCAGTCGCCTTTGCTGCCTTCCTGTTGGCAGCGAGTTTATGTTTGGTTTGGCTGTGCACTTCATGCCAGCGCCTCTTGACCTCCTCCATTGACCTCCTCGTCACTCCGACTGCATTCACGTTGGTGACGATGGACTGCCATATTTCCGTTTGCGTTGCCAATGATGCAGTGGAGGTGACAAACAGTTGTTGGTAGTGTTCTATCACCTCCGTGACGATGATCAGGTCTTCCTGCGGACTGAACCCCGTCTTCCTCTTCCTCTTCTCCTTGCCCTTCCCCGAACAGGGGGTTCCTGGCTGGTCCTCCGTGGGGCTTGTGGGGTTCGGGTTGTCCTCTGCACTCGGTCCGGGTGCATCCATGGTGCGACGCAGTTTGTTTTGTTTTTGGTGTTTATTTTTTGGTTGTTCTTATAGTGCATTTTCACGCATGACGCGTGGGATTTGCGGGCCTGTGGCTGGTTGTCGCTGATTTTTGTTTCGCGGTTTGGGACATCGCAGGTTTTTTCGCGTTCGTGTTTCACATTGTTTCTGCGTCGTGTTGGTTTTTGGGCGGTCATTTGGCGCGTTATCCTGCTACTATCGCATGGTGCCGCAGGGTTGGGAATACCTTGTTGGCACAGTATTATTTTCCTGCGATAGACTGCGATGTGAAGGGTTGCGTTAAGCAACTTTTGCGGTAGTTATCACACATTCTTGAGAATATGCCCCATAGGAGGCAATCTGCTAGATCGCAACCTGAATATGCAGAATCTTGCATGCACAGATTACTCCAATGTCCCATAAGGGGCTGCCCTATGTGCACCATAAGCAATGATTTGCTCAATATGCTCGGATGTCCCAAGAAAATACCAGCCACATCCCTTGAAGCATTTACACAAAACCGCACTGTGCACTTGTACCTCTCTATTCATTCCGGGGCAAACAATTGTTTTATGCAGTATTCTTTTTTTAATAAAAAGTATCTGCAGTGTCCTTATCTTAATAATAGGAGTAACACCTCATATAATATAGCAGTGGCCATCCAAATTATACCCTTTATTTATTCAGTTCCACAAAATAAACATGCTCATACTTGAGCAAAAAACCACAGTCTAGAGTCCAGAATATGGTATGAAAAAGGAAATAGAACAAGAAGGAGTAAGAGAAAAAGATAAAAAGAAGAAAAAAAGGGAATGTAATGATGAACTAGAAAGCCCTGGTCAGATTTTTACAGACACACCACAGAAATACGTCATCAGTATGTCCCTTCACACCAGTCAAGCACACAAGAACTACAAAAGGATTTTCTACATAGCAACATGAAAAACAGTAGAGAGATAGTACTAGCAAATCTCTCAAATAGAGCAAACTCCTGAGATATCAAATGTATACATACACAGCGTGCTGTAAGCTGTTGTGCAGAACAGTGGGAAAACATTAAACCGAACATTCTAAACACAAGAGGAATACATGGTCAGATGCTTATGTCTTACAGAAAATGATGCAGCTCATTATCTGAATTGAGTCCCTTCTGTACTGATTTGGGCCTACATATCCACCTCGCTCCCAGTCTTCTAAGGCTCAATTCCCTGTCACCCCTCTCCGATCTGGTCAGACCAGGTCAATGCCATTGAATCAAAACTTTGCTCTGCTGGTACCACATCTACAGTCATGCGATACCAAAGAATAGGAGGCATCTAGTGTGCTACATGACTCTTCAATGTTCCTGAATGCGTGATCTAAGTTGGCTTGTCGTGTTGCCTATATAGATTTTATCGGATACACCACAAAGGTCAATTGACAATTTATAAACTGACAAATGTCATAACTCTTCTCAGTGTTGTATACACATTTTTGTATTCTATTCACATCCAGATCACATACATTACTTTTGCCACAGGTATAGAAACCCATAGGCTGTCTTAGCCAGGAGTCAGAGTCCTGCACCTTAGGTAGAGTTTAGCTAGGACACAAAAATTCCCGTATAGTCTTACACCTCTTGTATGTTATAGAGGCTTTGTTGGAAATCAATGCACCAACCCTCTGGAACCCCTTTCAACAAAGACCAGTGTTTATTCATAATCCTGAACACTTCATGATTTAGTTTAGAGCGTGTTGTAATGAAGGACAAATTATCCTAAGTTTCTGGCTTAGGTTTAACCTTTAGGGTACTCTCTCTACTCACTCTTCTTAACCTTATTTGCTGCTTTTTCCAACTCGGTTATCTTATACTCCTGGCTTTCAACCTGCTCTTAGTCAGATCTACATTCTGTTTGAACTGCCAATCCTCACTGCAATTCCTCCACATCCTAATCATTTCCCAAAGGGTATGGCACACTTTGTACATGGGCGATGGGCACTATCATGTAGCAGGATGCTGTTTACAGCAGTGTCCTTCCTAACAAGTATACTCTGTAACTTCCCACCCGCTATGTAGAATTCCACATTCCGAAATTAGCTTTAGGCATATTCCTTTTAGACTCAGAGGGGTACAAACCTCTTTGCTATGTTTCAGTTGTGTGACTTTATGCTATTTAATACTCCTGATTTTGGAAAACTCTACAATGCTAACACCTTCCTGCTTTACAGGATGTAATCAAGGTTTCCCCAATTATTATCACTTAGTTTAGGCGTAGTTAGATCATTTAGATTTACTCATGTATAGGCAAGAAGACCGGAAATCATATACTGATCAACAGATTTTGTTCCTTATTTTCTTCATTGCTGTTACTGAATTCCTTGTATACTTCATGATGTTAAGACTAAATTTTGTCAGACAATTTAAACTGCCAGTAGTGATTCTGTATTTTTACATCATACTCTTGAGACTTGTATAAATCATTTTGGCTTTGAATTTGTAACAAGCCTACATTTAACCCCATTTATTGACTTTCGGGTCCTCTTTGTGTAGCCAAATGGGCTACACTGTGAATTGAACCTTTGAATGATGTTAACTCCTCTTTATTTCTCAGGCAACTAAAAATGTCAATCGCAGGGAAATTTGGATATTCGACTCATTGCTCTGGCAGATGGTAGCAAAACGAGGATGGTTAGATCCTGGATTAGGGGAGTTAGAATATTTTGCGAGAGAAGTTCAAATCCCATCCCAGTCCTAGAGCCCATGTTTCAGGTTGGAGTATCAGCGGAGTTCCAGCAGTTCTAGAAAGAGTTGTCAACCACACACAAAAAGCAACTAGAATAACCATGCTAAGTAAATCGATCCTTTCATGAACCTCTTGGTTATCCAAAGATATTGGATTAGATGCCTCACTCACTTAATCGTGACATGTTTCATCATCGGCGCCTATCCACACCCTGGTAGGATGGTACCACCAGGGCGGACCCAACCAAAGATGGAATAGGAGTGCTTAGATAAATCAAACCTGGATAAGCAGGGATCCAGGTGAAAAGAGTATTACTAAAAATATCTACAGGTATACCATTCAATTTCTTCTTTATTCACAGGTTACCCGGGATATGATTAAAAAAGTATTTGGAGGTTTTTGTTGAAGATAATTGTTCAACTACAACTACTGTGTCTTTGCCAGCATGTTTTGGCCCTCGCACAGAGCCCATCCGGGTCTGGGGCCTTCGTGAGGGCTTTTTATGTATGTCCCTGCTTATTTATCCATGCACACCATGCACAATAGTGAGGCCTAAAGCTCTCACCTGTCTCGGTCTTCTGTTCCTGGGAATTTCCTGCGAGACAAAAGAAGAGAGGAGATGGCAAGGTTGAGGGCCGATCAAGATCATATTCCCCTGTAGGGGTTGAAACTTTACATTATCTACATGGTCCCTATCCACAAAGCTTTCTCCTGAATTATGATGTTCCATGCCTATATTGCTTGTTAAAGCAAAGCGAGGAGATGGGGATGGGGCAAGGGAAAAGGGGACACCTCCCTGGGTATATAAGTGAGATAGTATTTCCAAATATTCTCAGTATAAAAGGCAATTCATTCATTTTTTATTCAGTGTAAAAGTATTCTTTCATTATAGGAGACAAATATCAATTGCCGTACATGTATCCTATGATTTTTAAAAGATGATTTGAACAAAACAGCCCTTGTAGATAAGATATTATGTGACATTTGTGAGCTAGGACCGTGGAAAACAACAGTTCTTTCAAATTTATCATGCTTACCCTTGGTTATGCGTTTTCACAAATCATGTGGTCCTGGAGAGTGGTGCCTTCTTATTGTCAAACTATTTTCGGGCGGAAGACATTTATTAGAATGAAATAAAGCACATCATTTGTTTCATGCAGCCAACCAATATTTGTTGTAACAGGTTTTTGATATTTTAATATCTCTGCAGCGTTAGTTTGTTTATGTTTATAGAAAGCTCCCGCCAGAGGCCGGTACTTAGTCTCATATTTACAAATCGCTATCGTGTTCTTAGCAAACCACGAAGGTTAACGTTTCGTTTAATTCCATTTTTTCGTTTAGCCGTATTTCCCTTTCATAATTATAAACGTGATTACATATTGTATGTCTAGCTGAGAGAAATATACTGAACGAGTTTCTGTGTAAAAACTCCCTCTGTGAAAATATCTCAGAGCTGGCGGGTGGCCGAGTGTTTGTAGTTTGTTTGGGACCGTGTTCTAAATCATCCGCCTTTAAGAAAAAGCGTTCTTTTGGGGATAAACGTTGTTCACTTATTTCATTCCTTTATAAAAGCAAATCACGTAAATGTGTCAGGGCAGACAATGCATTTCTCGGCCCCTATATGATACGGGCATAGTTTTTTATAAGCATCCTCTCATACGTGCCACCCATTTATTCAAACAAACACTTTCTTCATCAAAGTACGTGCACCCCATGTGTGCCTAGATGTCTCCTAGTCTGCCGCCGAGTGTCAGACTGAATTTGGGAGGCTGTATACATATGTACAATAGCTCCCTCTGGGCACCTGTAATGATGTCATGATCGCAACATCCTGGAATGCTGGGAGTAATAGTCCAGTTTCTATTCAGTCTTTTTTCTATTTCAGAGATGTTACTACTTCGGCAATCAGTTTATTTAAGGAAAGGTTTTTGCTACGGGGCATAATCAACCATGGTGCCTCTTGAGTAAAGCAACATATAACTTCTTTTAACTGTGACACTTGGACAGGGTAGTGAAATGTATATAGAAATGCATAGTTAGGGGAGGTATCAAACTATGTCCATATCTTTATTTTCATATTCAGGCAATGTTGTTCTGCGCTATTTTGGGTATCATTCTACGTCATTTACTTTGATTCTTAAAAAACAGGCATTATCATTTTATAGCCTGTTTGAAGCAGTTATTGGCTGCCTACTGGTGTCTATTTCTCTAGGAGTTTTCACATTTATGTTCTGGTTTTTAGACGGAATGGGAGGTGAGTGGGGGGAAAATTATTAGATTGAGATGGTTGCGGACTGGTTACTTATTTGCATATTTCGCTTAATGGGGCCCATTGTTTATTTTGACAGTTGCGTCCAAGGGATCTCTTCGTTCAACCCAGATGTCATGCTCTATAGTCTATAGATCCATCTCAGTTTGCTCTTCAACAATTGCTCTTCATTTGCTGTGGGTGGTAACTTCGCTATTATGGCCCAAATGAGGTCGTTCTCTGAATGCCCCTCCGATACGAAGTGGCGCATCATCTTTGTGATTGTTTTCTTGCAGCGAAAGGTGCTTCTGTGTTCGTTAATGCATACTTTCACCTTTCTTTTTGTCATGCCAATGTACCTCAGGCCACATTTGCATGTGATCACATATACCACATTCGCACTATTACAGTTTGTGTGTGCATGTAAGATCCAAGGAGTACGTAATCTCAAATCTAATTCTTTGACTGCTTTAGTAAGTGGGCAAACATTACATTGTCCACAAGGATAATGGCCTGTTATCTCTGCCAAATTCCACAACATTTGTGGTGTGCAATTGTTTTTTCTTTCCGTTTTTGCCTTGTGTGAACAAGTAAGTCCTTCAGGGCTCTTCCTCTTCTGAAGGCGAACATCGGCTTCTCAAGTTCCAGAGCTGCTGATGTTAGAGTTTTCCCATGCTGTAGGACTATCTTCTTTACTGTATTTGCATATGTTACATACGTGGTGACACACACCAGTCTGTTGGATTGAGATTTCTTGTGGGTTTCCAGTAGGGATTCCCTCCAGTTATTCCTTGCTCTTTTTCTGTACTTCTTTATCAGGTGCCCGGGGTAGAGCTTGTCTTCAAGTTTGCTTGTGAGGAATGCTGCATGGCTGTCGTAGGTTGATTTTTCGGTGCAGTTCCTCCGGATCTTGAGAAATTGACCCACTGGTAGATTATGTCTCGGGGCTTTTGGATGGAAGCTGTCATATCTGAGTAAGTTGTTCACATCTGTGGGTTTGTAGAATACCTCGGTTATGAGTCGGTTATTTTCTGCCCACATTTTGAGGTCCAGGAAGGTTATCATATCCTTGCTGAGGTTCATTGTAAACCTCAGGTATGTGTCCCTTGTGTTCAACGACTCCATAAACTCTCGGGCTTCTGCTGCTGATCCGCTTCAGATCACCAGAATGTCATCTATAAATCGTTTCTAAAATTTGATGTTTCGGTTGAAGGGATTCATGTTCTTCTAGATGTTTTTCCTTTCAAAATCAGAAATATACAGGCAAGCTATGCTCGGGGCAAATGTGCTGCCCATAGATGTCCTGTGTGTCTGTAGGTAGAAGTCATCCTTGAATTGGAAATAGTTCTGTTTCAAGGCCATATGGGCGCAGTCTAAAATGAAGCTCTTCGGTGTAATTGAGTTCCAATCGGTTTCATTCAGTAGGGTCTATAGTACTTCAAGGGAGGCCTCCTGGGGTATGCTTTTATAAAGGGCCTCAACATCAAACATGACGAATAGGTCTATTGATGAATCGAAAGTCAGGTCCTGTAGCATAAGGACGTCTTTAGATTCTTTTATGTTAGAGGACATCTTGCTCACCAGGTGTCTCAAGAAATGATCCGTAAACTTTGATAAGGGCTCAAGGATGGATCCGATCCCGAATACTATTGGTCTGCCTGGGGGTGGTATTCTTCCCTTGTGTATTTTAGGGATGTGTAGAAGTAGAGTATCTTGTTTTCACTTCCAGTGAGAAAGTCGGCTTCTTTTGTTGTGATCCAACCGTTATATTTGGCTTCATTCACAATGAAGTGGATGTCACCAGTGATTTCACTGGTTGGATCTTTTGTCAGCTGTTTATAGTTCCTTTGTTCTCCTAATAATTTAAGACATTCACTGTGGTGCATTTCTTTGGGCATGATCACTGTTGCCCCACCCTTGTCTGCAGGTTTCATTATAATGTTTTCCATGTTGTCAATTTCTTTGTCTGATTCCTGTTCTGTTTTTGCTAGGTTGTTGAACGTATTTATGTTCTGGTCTCCTAGTTTGTGAACTTCAAGGGCCACTGCTCTTTCGAAAGCCAGTATGGCTGGAGGCATCGTATGATTAGGTGGGTTGAATTTGGATCTCTTCTTTAAACCCGTATTGGTATTTTCACTGGATCCGGGTGGGGGTTGTTCTTTGAAGTATACTGACAATCTTATTTGTCGGAATTATTCTGACAGTTCCACTCTCAGGTTAAAGAGGTCTGATTGTGGTGTGGAGACAAACCCTAATCCTTTATTTAGGATTTGTGTCTGAGCCTCTGTGAAAGATATGGTACTGAGATTTACTATTACCATGGGTTTCTGCTTGTGCTCAGTCGAGGTTCCTGCCCCGGTTCCTCTTGTGGTTGTCCCCGCCACTGTACCTTCTGTCCTCTCTTACTTTCCCTTCCTCGATTCTGACTTCCTCCTAAAAAAGGGCCCGGGAACGGTTGCTAAGTATACCCATACTTTGGGGGCTGGAAAGTGTGTTGAGTGTATGGGCCCCATCCATATGGATGTTTTGGAAAAGGCATTGGTTGAGGAAAGGAACCTTTATTCCCTCATGGACGTCCAGCTCTTCTTATGTTTTGAGTGCGGTATGAACTTCCGCATGAGGAATCACTTCAATTTTTTTCCAAACCTGTACTGTCCGTCTCTGAGAGATCAGAGGTATTTGAATTTGTTGGCTTGTAATCGACTCTCGAATATGGAAAGGTTCCCTCATAGGTGAAACGCTTGAGATCTTTCTGGAATTTGTTTATTCTGGCTTGAGTGAGGTATTTCTTGTGTTCATTGAGGGTTTTATTGTTCTCTTCAAGTTTCTTCTTAAGTATAGCTAGTGTCATCTGAGTTTCAGGCCATTCTCCAGGGTTTTTATCTCAAACAAGAGTGCATTGGAGAGTCTCTTTGCTGTCTGTATGATTAAGACCAGCCAGTCCCTCGTTCATTTCCATGATATGAGGGACCAGCTTCGTCTAAATTCTGCATCATTCGGAAATATGCGGGGGGCTTTTGACACTAACAGGAATGAAAGAAGTGAACCACGTTTATCCCCAAAAGAACGCTTTTTCTTAAAGGCGGATGATTTAGAACACCGTTGCAAACCAACTACAAACACTCACTTCTGGGCATACCCGTCCCACTCGGGGTGACAAATGCAAAAAGAACAGTTGATGGACAGAATGCAGAACAATGTCATACATTCACCCCAGTACAGAGATCTGGGCCTAAATCTATCATTTTTTTGCTCACCATGCCATTCCAGTTTGACCCCAGCCATATGCAAATCAGTCTTGACCCTGTGCCTCAGGGGAACAGTCCAGCCAGAACTGCCAAGCCAGGTCCTCGCTGGACTGGAAACAAGCATCATAGGATCGGTTTCGGGGTTTCACCCCTCATCAGCCAGGATAGCTTGACTCCAGTGGCATGGAGAGCACGGGACCCACGTCTGGGCATACCCGTCCCACTCGAGGTGACAAATGCAAAAAGAACAGTTGATGGACAGAATGCAGAACAATGTCATACATTCACCCCAGTACAGAGATCTGGGCCTGAATCCATTGTTTTTTTGCTCACCATGCCATTCCAGTTTGAACCCAGCCATATGTGAATCAGTCTTGACCCTGTGCCTCATGGGAACAGTCCAGCCCAAACTGCCAAGCCAGGTCTTCCCTGGACTGGAAACAAGCATCCTAGGACCGGTTTCGGGGTTTCACCCCCCATCAGCCAGGATAGCTTGACTCTAGTGGCATGGAGAGCACGGGACCCACATCTGGGCATACCCGTCCCACTCGGGGTGACAAATGCAAAAAGAACAGTTGATGGACAGAATGCAGAACAATGTCATACATTCACCCCAGTACAGAGATCTAGGCCTAAATCCATTGTTTTTTTGCTCACCATGCCATTCCAGTTTGAACCCAGCCATATGCAAATGAGTCTTGACCCTGTGCCTCATGGGAACAGTCCAGCCCGAACTGCCAAGCCAAGTACTCCCTGGACTGGAAACAAGCATCCTTGTGTTTGCTTTGTTTGCCCTTTGTTGGCAGAGTATGCCCAGACATGGGTCCCTTGCTCACTTTGCCACTGGAGTCAAGCTAGCCTGGCTGATGAGGGCTGTTTGCCCGAAACCGGTCCCAGGATGCTTGTTTCCGGTCCAGGGAAGACATGGCTTGGCAGTTCGGGCTGGACTGTTCCCATGAGGCACAGGGTCAAGACTGATTTGCTGTGTCTGAACTGGGGTGGCGAAGTGAGCTAAAGAACGATGATGGATTCAACCCAGATCTGTGACTGGGGGTGCGTGTCTGAAAAGTTTCAGCGCTCTGTCCATCATCTCCTTGTGTTTGCTTTGTTTGCCCTAAGTTGGCAGGGTATGCCCAGACATGGGTCCCTTGCTCACTTTGCCACTGGATTCAAGCTAGCCTGGCTGATGAGGGATGTTAGCCCGAAACCGGTCCCAGGATGCTTGTTTCCGGTACAGGGAAGACATGGCTTGGCAGTTCAGGCTGGACTGTTCCCTTGAGGCACAGGGTCAAGACTGATTTGCATATAGCTGTGTCTGAACTGGGGTGGCGAAGTGAGCTAAAGAACGATGATGGATTCAACCCAGATCTGTGACTGGGGGTGAGTGTCTGAAAAGTTTCAGCGCTCTGTCCATCATCTCCTTGTGTTTGCTTTGTTTGCCCTAAGTTGGCAGGGTATGCCCAGACGTGGGTCCCTTGCTCACTTTGCCACTGGATTCAAGCTAGCCTGGCTGATGAGGGCTGTTAGCCCAAAACCGGTCCCAGGATGCTTGTTTCCGGTCCAGGGAAGACATGGCTTGGCAGTTCAGGCTGGACTGTTCCCATGAGGCACAGGGTCAAGACTGATTTGCATATAGATGTGTCTGAACTGGGGAGGTGAAGTGAGCTAAAGAACGATGATGGATTCAACCCAGATCTGTGACTGGGGGTGAGTGTCTGAAAAGTTTCAGCGCTCTGTCCATCATCTCCTTGTGTTTGCTTTGTTTGCCCTAAGTTGGCAGGGTATGCTCAGACGTGGGTCCCTTGCTCACTTTGCCACTGGATTCAAGCTAGCCTGGCTGATGAGGGCTGTTAGCCAGAAACCGGTCCTAGGATGCTTGTTTCCGGTCCAGGGAAGACATGGCTTGGCAGTTCGGGCTGGACTGTTCCCATGAGGCACAGGGTCAAGACTGATTTGCATATAGCTGTGTCTAAACTGGGGTGGCGAAGTGAGCTAAAGAACGATGATGGATTCAACCCAGATCTGTGAGTGGGGGTGAGTGTCTGAAAAGTTTCAGCGCTCTGTCCATCATCTCCTTGTGTTTGCTTTGTTTTCCCTAAGTTGGCAGGGTATGCCCAGACGTGGATCCCTTGCTCACTTTGCCACTGGATTCAAGCTAGCCTGGCTGATGAGGGCTGTTAGCCCGAAACCGGTCCCAGGATGCTTGTTTCCGGTCCAGGGAAGACATGGCTTGGCAGTTCGGGCTGGACTGTTCCCATGAGGCACAGGGTCAAGACTGATTAGCATATAGATGTGTCTGAACTGGGGTGGCGAAGTGAGCTAAAGAACAATGATGGATTCAACCCAGATCTGTGACTGGGGGTGAGTGTCTGAAAAGTTTCAGCGCTCTGTCCATCATCTCCTTGTGTTTGCTTTGGAGATGTTTTAAATGTCATGTGAAAATGGTGCTTAACGTGGAGAAGTTGAAGTTGTTATCGGGTCGGATGTGGCCCAAGATTCCGGAATGATATTGAAAAGTGTAGAAAACACAATTGTATTGTAATTGTCTGCTAAAGTTTTGTGGTGCCTGTCATGAGACGTCTTTCGAAAGCACAATTGAGATAGGGACATTTATCTTTGTGTGTGAAAGTGAGCCGTGATTGGTGTGGTGGACCATTTGCGCTGAGGGAATCTGTACTGATCAGGGTGAGTCTCCGTAGGTCGAGGTCTCATTTGAGTGTGTCTGAGTAGGTCAGAAAGTGTTATTCCTAACCATTTCATATATCATTGAATACTTTTGTTTTCTTTAGTGGAACAGACAAAGTTATTTATTGCAATTGCTTTGTATTTGTTTTGCATGCATATTGCTGAGAAGAGCGTGTTTGTGGAAATTGTAAAGTGCTGAGATTTGGTCGGTTGGTGTAAAGCTGTGCTGTTATTGGTCGACTACGTGTTGCGCTGGTATTGGTCGTTGATTTCCGAATGAGAATTGTGGGTAAGCCATTATTTCCAGCTCTGAAAAAAAATTCTATTTGTAATTATTGGCGTTTTGCTGGAAAATTAAATGTTTTAAAGTTTTACAAGATGTGACAATGGGTGTTAGAGAGGGATTAGAGGCACCTCCCAAAGATACTCCAGGCTTCACACATATTTGGTTCAACAATGGCACAAGATCACTGAGACAGAAGGTGCACTGTTGTTTCTACTCTATGGTATGTTTAATGTGAGAATCATTGAACATTTGAGGAAGATATTATATGAGATGAAACTACAGCCTATACCAACACAGTGTGAAGCACTCAATGCTTGGGAGCATGCAGCTCATGTCAGAGAGAAGGAAAGGTATCAGAGAAGAGCTAGAATGGCAGTGCATACTTATGCTAATGCCTGGTGGGATGCAGAAAAGAGAAAGTGGAGAACTGACATGATAGGGGGAGCCAAATTATATGCCACATTAACAAGTGGAGAATTTGAGAAAGGTAAGGAGAGGAAAAAGAAAGGGGAAAGTGACAAGTCAAAGGAATCAGATGAGAGAAGCAAGAACAGTGACAATAACTCTCTCGATAGTCTTCTAAACGTGTTGTTGTCAGAAATCCCACCTGCATGTAATGAGACCCAATTAATGGGAGGTGGAGGTGCTAATGTGAATGGAAATTCTGGAGTGGCTACCACACAAGTAAATGTAAGCCCAAATGTAATGGGAGCCACCCCTGGGAATATGAATCAAATACTGATGGGCGGGAGTTCAGGGATTTGTCCCCTTGGTACCTCCACAGCTCTTAATATTCCTTATGCTCTTACTGTCCCAGTTACCATTGGTCCTGTGGTTCCTACTTGGTTTTAAAACATATGCTGCTATCTGTTCTGACCGCCCATGGCCAGACAGACTGTTTTACTTGAAATCACTGTTGCTTTTCAATCGGACTCACCTCGTTTGAGGGATTTTCTTTTCGCTGCTGTTAAACTCTGTGTCAGTTGCTGACCAGCAACTTAGAGCGTGTTGCGCGTCGTGGGAGGGCGGGGCACACTCCTGGAGCAAGGGGCTCCCGCGTGACATTGCGGGCCGCCATTTTCGGAGGTCAGCAGGCTAGTCTTTTGCTGCACCGGCACACTACAAATGTGCGCGCTGGTGCGCCAAAGTCGCGCCTAAGGCAAGCCCGTTGGTGCCCGTCCGCGCACCACCCGGGCTCAGCGCCAGCCACGCACCAACGGAATCGGAGGAGGAATCGCCATCGTCCACAAAGACACCATCAAGGTCTCGAACAGCACCGACGACACTCTCAGCACCGCCAAACACATGCACTTCCAGATCCACACGGATCCCAACACCACCGTAAGAGGCACCCTCATCTACAGACCCCCCGGACCCCGACCCCAGTTCAGCGACTCCATCGCCGACTTCATCAGCACGCACGCCCTGACCTCCACCGACTACATCCTCCTCGGAGACCTGAACTTTCACCTGGAGAACAACAACGACAGCAACTCCTCCACCCTGATCGACAACCTCGCCAATCTCGGACTGAAACAGCTCATCACGACGCCGACCCACATCGCCGGACACACGCTCGACGCTATTTTCTCCTCAAGCTCCCACGTCTCCTTCTGCCACACCTCCGAACTCACCTGGACCGACCACCACTGCATCCACTTCACCTTCCGGAAACCAGCCGCACACCACCGCACCCTACAGATCCCCCGCAGATGCTGGAGCAAAGTCACCGAAGACCAACTCCAGACAAACCTCGCACTCAGCCCACCCACCGACCCCTCCAACCCCGCCGCCGCCGCCCGCAATCTCAGACGATGGATGGACGACTGCGCCAACACCTTAGCCCGCTGAAAAACCAACCTACAAAGACACCAGCAAGAGAGCCAGCTGGTTCACCCCGGAACTCCTAGCATCCAAGCGCACCTGCCGGAAACTGGAGAACAAATGGCACAGCGAGAAGACGCCGGACAGCCGCGCAGCCCACAAAGACGCCATCCGCAACCACCATCACCTCATCAGGTCCGCCAAGAGGACCTCCTTCAAAGACCGCCTCGACAACAACGCACACAACAGCAAGGAGCTCTTCAGCATCGTGAAGGAACTCTCCAACCCCAGCTCCAACGCCAACGACATCCCGCCGTTGCAAGCCCTGTGTGATTCCCTCGCCACCTTCTTCCACCGCAAGATCGCCGACATCCACGACAGCTTCGACTCCCGGACGACCCCAACAGGCCCCGGCACATCAGACCCACCGCACCCCATCGACCATGACCCCCTGACAGCCTGGGTCAACGTGAACACCGAGGACACAATCAAGACCATGGGCACAATCCACTCCGGCTCCCCATCAGACCCTTTTCCACACCACATCTTCAACAAAGCCGGCAGCTCCATCGCACCCCACCTGCGCTACGTCATCAACCTCTCCTTCGAGACCGCGACCTTCCCAGAGAGCTGGAAACACGCCGAGATCAATGCCCTACTCAAAACCCAAGGCGGACCCGAGCGACCTCAAGAACTTCCGGCCCATCTCCCTGCTTCCATTCCCAGCTAAGGTCATCGAGAAGATCGTCAACAGACAGCTCACCCGCTACCTCGAAGATAACAGCATCCTGGACCCCTCCCAGTCAGGATTACGCAGCAACCACAGCACCGAGACCGCCCTCATCGCCGCCACAGACGACATCAGGATCCTGCTGGACAACGGCGAAATGCCAGAAACCGGTCCTAGGATGCTTGTTTCCGGTCCAGGGAAGACATGGCTTGGCAGTTCGGGCTGGACTGTTCCCATGAGGCACAGGGTCAGACTGATTTGCATATGGCCATGTCTGAACTGGGGTGGTGGAGTGAGCTAAAGAATGATGATGGATTAAACCCAGATCAGTTGACTGGGGGTGAGTGTTTGATTGGCTCAAACGTTCCGTCCATCATCCCCTTTTGTATCGCTTTGGTCGCCCCTGAGTTGGCGGGGGTATGCCCAGACGTGGGTCCCTTGCTCACTTTGCCACTGGATTCAAGCAAGCCTGGCTGATGACGGCTGAAATGCTAGAAACCGGTCCTAGGATGCTTGTTTCCGGTCCAGGGAAGACATGGGTTGGCAGTTCGGGCTGGACTGTTCCCATGAGGAACAGGGTCAGACTGATTTGCATATGGCCATATCTGAACTGGGGTGGTGGAGTGAGCTAAAGAATGATGATGGATTAAACCCAGATCAGTTGACTGGGGGTGAGTGTTTGATTGGCTCAAACGTTCCGTCCATCATCCCCTTTTGTATCGCTTTGGTCGCCCTAAGTTGGCGGGGGTATGCCCAGACGTGGGTCCCTTGCTCACTTTGCCACTGGATTCAAGCAAGCCTGGCTGATGACGGCTGAAATGCCAGAAACCGGTCCTAGGATGCTTGTTTCCGGTCCAGGGAAGACATGGCTTGGCAGTTCGGGCTGGACTGTTCCCATGAGGCACAGGGTCAGACTGATTTGCATATGGCCATGTCTGAACTGGGGTGGTGGAGTGAGCTAAAGAATGATGATGGATTAAACCCAGATCAGTTGACTGGGGGTGAGTGTTTGATTGGCTCAAACGTTCCGTCCATCATCCCCTTTGTATCGCTTTGGTCGCCCTAAGTTGGCGGGGGTATGCCCAGACGTGGGTCCCTTGCTCACTTTGCCACTGGATTCAAGCAAGCCTGGCTGATGACGGCTGAAATGCCAGAAACCGGTCCTAGGATGCTTGTTTCCGGTCCAGGGAAGACATGGCTTGGCAGTTCGGGCTGGACTGTTCCCATGAGGCACAGGGTCAGACTGATTTGCATATGGCCATGTCTGAACTGGGGTGGTGGAGTGAGCTAAAGAATGATGATGGATTAAACCCAGATCAGTTGACTGGGGGTGAGTGTTTGATTGGCTCAAACGTTCCGTCCATCATCCCCTTTTGTATCGCTTTGGACAACGGCGAGACGGCGGCCCTCATCCTCCTGGACCTCTCCGCCGCCTTCGACACTGTTTGCCACCGCACACTACGCACACGCCTCCACGACGCAGGGATCCGAGACAAGGCCCTGGATTGGACCACCTCCTTCCTTTCCGGCAGAACCCAGAGCGTCCGCCTCCCCCCATTCCGATCCGAAGCCTCCGAGATCATCTGCGGCGTACCCCAGGGATCTTCCCTCAGCCCGACACTGTTCAACATCTACATGGCTCCACTCGCACGCATCGCCCGACAGCACGACCTCAACATAATCTCCTACGCCGACGACACTCAACTGATCCTCTCCCTCACCAAGGACCCCTCACCGCCAAATCCAACCTCCACGAAGGAATGAAAGCCGTCGCCGACTGGATGAAGTGCAGCTGACTTAAGCTGAACACAGACAAGACGGAGATCCTCATCCTCGGCTCCAACCCATCAGCCTGGGACGACTCCTGGTGGCCCTCGTCACTAGGGGCACCCCCGACACCAACCGACCACGCACGCAACCTGGGAGTCATCCTCGACTCAACGCTCACCATGACCAAGCAAGTCAACGCAGTCTCCTCCTCCTGCTTCAACACCCTCCTCATGCTCCGCAAGATCTACAGGTGGATCCCGACAGACACAAGAAGAACAGTCACCCAGGCCCTCATCAGCAGCAGACTCGACTACGGAAACGCCCTCTACGCAGGAGCCCCGACCAAGCTCATCAAACGACTGCAAAGAATCCAAAACGCCTCTGCACGCCTGATCCTCGACATTCCACACCACAGCCACATCACCCCCCACCTGAAAAACCTGCACTGGCACCCCGTCGACAAGAGAATCTCCTTCAAACTCCTGATCCATGCACACAAGGCACTCCACAAAACCGGCCCAGCCTACCTCAACAGTCGACTCTCCTTCTACGTTCCCAACCGTCAACTCCGCTCCGCCGACCTCTCCCTGGCCACCGTCCCGCGCATCCGGAGAACCACCACCGGAGGAAGATCCTTCTCTCACCGCGCCGCCAAGATCTGGAACACCCTTCCCCTCAACCTACGACAGACCCAAGACCTTCTGACCTTCAGGAGACGACTCAAGACCTGGCTATTCGACCAGTAGTGGCAACACCCCCCCTCCTATCCCTCAGCGCCTTGAGACCCTCGCGGGTAAGTAGTACGCTTTACAAATCTTGTAATTGATTGATTGATTGTTTCCTGCCGGAAAAGGGACAAGTTATAAGGTATTCTCAGGCCCAACTGTTGGATTTAAATGAGGGTAGATGTGGACCGGATTGCAAGGTGATATCTATGCACTCTAGAGATGCCACCAAACCTTTCACATGTTCTAACTGTCACAGACCACTTTCCCAAATCCTCAAACAGAGAGTCAAACCCATCATACCTATGGAGTCCTCCATTGTGACCGGCATTACTAAACCTAAGGACTACGGTATTAAATGTTTACTGGTAAATGCCAGATCCTTAGTGAAACACAGCTTTGAGTGTGCCAGACTCCTAGAGGAGCAAGACATAAAACTGGCTTTCATCACGGAAACCTGGACGGATAAGGCCTCAGGGCCAGAACTAGTGGCAGCCACTCCACCTGGTTTCCTGTGTTCCACCTTGAATAGGCCAACAGGGAGAGGAGGGGGGCTAGCAATAATTTACCACAACACCATTAAACTAGCATGCCAGACAATCAAAAACACAGCCTGCGAAGCGCTTTCATTCAACGCAGGCCTATCCCCCCACCATTCCTTCAAGGGGGTCCTGTTGTACCGACCGCCAGGGCCCAGAACCTCATTTTTAACCACACTAGGGACTCTACCAGAAGAAGGACTCTGCTCCAAAGTATTTACCATCCTGGGGGACTTTAACTTCTACCTGGAAGCCGCCATAGACCCAGATACTAAAACCTTATTAGATTTTATGGGCAGCGCAAATCTTACCCAACTAGTAAACGAGCCCACCCACACAGCAGGTCACACCTTGGATGGGGTCTTTTCCAACCACCCTTTTTTAACCTATGCAGGAACGGTACCTCTGGTCTGGACCAACCACGCAGCAATATTATTCGAAGTTATCACCCCGGTGGACCACCACAAGCCAGGGGGTGTGTCAAATCAGATAAAAACAAGGGCTTGGAATAAAGTGGTAGGATCTGAATTACAGGAACTACTTAAGACCACCATGCGGCCGCAGCCAACAAAGGTCGAAGACGCCGCCCAATGGTAAACTAAATGGGTCGAGTCAGCCTGCAAAAAGCTAGCCCCGATTAAACTCGTGCATCCCAAACGAGTGTCGCCAACTGCACTGATGGAGCAAGGACTCCCAAATGAGACTTGCTCGAATGCAATCTTCTCAAAGTATTAACCCCTTCGCTGCTAGGCCTTTTCCCCCCGTGCTAAGCCTTTTTTTGGCTATTTGGGGTAGTGCGCGCTTAGGCCCCTGTAACTTTTTGACCACATAAGGTATCCATGCCAAATTTGCGTCCTTTTTTCTAACATCATGGGGATTGTAAAGGTATCCAGGGTTTGTGGATTCCCCTGGAGGGGACCCAGAAATTAGCCAAAATACAGCTAAATTTTGTTTTTTGGGGAAAAATGCGAAAAGGGCTACAGATGAAAGCGTCTTGTTTTTTCCCTGCAAATGGCATCAAAAGGGGTTGTGGTGCTGAAATCACCATCTTCCCAGCTTTCAGGGACAAGCAGACTTTTGTCAGAAAACCAACTTTTTGTACACAGTTTTGGCATTTTTCTGGGACATAGCCTATTTTTGCTATTTTTTGTGCTTTCAACCTCCTTCCAGTTAATGGTAGAAATGGGTAAGAAACCAATAATGGATCCTGGAAAGCCATACATTTCTGAAAAGTAGACAAAATTTTGAATTCAGAAAGGGGTCATTTGTGTAGATCCTTAAAGTTTTCCTTATAGAAACTAACAGTTAAATAAAGGAAAAATTGAAAATTAGTTGAAAAAAACAGCCATTTGTGTCAACGTTTTTACCTGTAACTTCTTCTAATTATGACAGCTATTTGAAGGCAATATACCGTTATATCCGCTGGACCTTTCTGGTTGTGGGGATATATAGGACTTGTAGGTTCACCAAGAACCCGACGAACCCAGAGCCAATAACTGAGCAGCATCTTGCAATGGTTTTTATTATGTACCGGGTATATAGCAATTATTTTGGGAAAATGTATACATGGAAAAATTGTTATGAAAGACACCTATGTATTTCTGAAATGGGAACAAAATGTAGATTTTAGAAACAGTAGATATTTGCACATTTCCGAAATTGGGAGTACCCATACTAGCATGAGAGTTATAGGTCATTTTTCAAAATGACTTATTTTTTACACATTGTCTTTCATTTGGAAGGCAGAAATGCATCGAAAGTCAATAGGTAATAACAGTTGCTCTACAATTCTGTGTTACCCTAAGTCTCCCGATAAAAATGGTACCTCACTTGTGTGGGTAGGCCTTGTGCCCACAACAGGAAATGGCTCAAAATGCAACGTGGACGTACCACATTTTCACAATGAAAAATTACCCTTTTTTTGCAAAGTGCCTAGCTGTAGTTTTTGAACCCTAGCTCTGCGGGCACTTAGGGAAACCTAGCAAACCTATACATTTTTTAAAACTAGACACCCAGGGGAATCCAGGATGGGGTGACTTGACTGGCTCTCACCAGGTTCTGTTACCCAGAAGCCCTTGCAAACCTAAAAAATTGGCAAAACAAACACATTTTCCTCATTTTTCTGTGGTGGAAAGTTCTGGAATCTGCGTGGATCCACAAAATTCCACCCACCCCGCGTTCCCCAAGGTCTTCCGAAAAAAATGGTACCTCACTTGTGTGGGTAGGCCTAGTGCCCGCGACAGGAAGCAGCGCACAACGCAACGTGGACGCACCACATTTTCACAGTGAAAAATGACCCTTTTTTTGCAAAGTGCCTAGCTGTAGTTTTTGAACCCTAGCTCTGCTGGCACTTAGAGAAACCTAGCAAACCTATAAATTTTTGAAAGGTAGACACCCAGGGAAATCCAGGATGGGGTGACTTGACTGGCTCTCGCCAGGTTCTGTTACCCAGAATCCCTTGCAAACCTAAAAAATTGGCAAAAAAAACACATTTTCCTCACTTTTCTGTGGTGGAAAGTTCTGGAATCTGCATGGATCCACAAAATTCCACCCACCCCGCGTTCCCCAAGGTCTTCTGAAAAAAATGGTGCCTCACTCGGGTGGGAGGCCCAAGTACCCGTGACAGGCAAGGGCCCACAACGTATTGAGGCGACCTCAAAATGGCCTATCAGAAAACAACCTGGTTTTGCAAGGGGGGTCCCATGACGTTTTGGCCCGGGGCTCGGTGGCCACCTAGGGAAACCTACCAAACCCACACATTTATGAAAAGTAGACACCCGGGGGATTCCAGGGAGGTATGGCTTGCATGGATCCCCCAACGTTTTCTTACCCAGAATCCCCTGCAAACCTGACATTTTGCTGAAACAATCCCTTTTTTCACACATTTTTGTGTGGTAAAGTTGTGGCATCACGGGGTTGACACAAATTTCCTACCACCCAGCGTTCCCCCAGGTCTCCTGATAAAAATGGTGCCTCACTCGGGTGGGAGGCCCAAGTACCCGCGACAGGCAAGGGCCCACAACGTATTGAGGCGACCTCAAAATGGCTTATCACAAAACGACCTGGTTTTGCAAGGGGGTCCCATGACGTTTTGGCCCGGGCTCACCGGCCACCTAGGAAACCTACCAAACCCACACATTTCTGAAAAGTAGACACCCGGGGATTCCAGGGAGGTATGGCTTGCATGGATCCCCCAACGTTTTCTTACCCAGAATCCCCTGCAAATCTGACATTTTGCTGAAAAATCCCTTTTTCACACATTTTTGTGTGTTAAAGTTGTGGCATCACGGGGCTGACACAAATTACCTACCACCCAGCGTTCCCCAGGTCTCCCGATACAAATGGTGCCTCACTCGGGTGGGAGGCCCAAGTACTCAGCGACAGGCAAGGGCCCACAACGTATTGAGGCTGACCTCAAAATGGCCTATCACAAAATCGACCTGGTTTTGCAATGGGGGTCCCATGACGTTTGGCCTGGGCTCGGCGGCCACCTAGGGAAACCTGCCAAACCCACACATTTCTGAAAGTAGACACCGAGGATTCAGGGAGGTATGGCTTGCGTGGATCTCCCAACGTTTCTTACCCAGAATCCCCTGCAAACCTGACATTTTGCTGAAAAATCCCTTTTTCACACATTTTTGTGTGTTAAAGTTGTGGCATCATGGGGCTGACACAAATTTCCTACCACCCAGCATTCCCCCAGGTCTCCCGATAAAAATGGTGCCTCACTCGGGTGGGAGGCCCAAGTACCCGCGACAGGCAAGGGCCCACAACGTATTGAGGCGACATCAAAATTGCCTATCACAAAATGTTTTGGGCCCTTGCCTGTCGCTGGTACTTGGGCCTCCCACCCGAGGGAGGCACCATTTTTATCGGGAGACCTGGGGAACGCTGGGTGGTAGGAAATTTGTGTCAGCCCCGTGATGCCACAACTTTACCACACAAAAATGTGTGAAAAAGTGATTTATTCAGCAAAATATCAGGTTTGCAGGGGATTCTGGGTAAGAAAACGTTGGGGGACCCACGCAAGCCATACCTCCCTGGAATCCCCGGGTGTCTACTTTTCAGAAATGTGTGGGTTTGGTAGGTTTCCTAGGTGGCCGCCGAGCCCGGGCCAAAACATCATGGGACCCCCTTGCAAAACCAGGTCATTTTGTGATAGGCCATTTTAAGGTCGCCTCAATACATTGTGGGCCCTTGCCTGTCGCGGGTACTTGGGCCTCCCACCCGAGTGAGGCACCATTTTTATCGGGAGACCTGGGGTAACGCTGGGTGGTAGGAAATTTGTGTCAGCCCCGTGACGCCACAACTTTACCACACAAAAATGTGTGAAAAAAGTGATTTCTTCAGCCACATTTCAGGTTTGCAGGGGATTCTGGGTAAGAAAACGTTGGGGATCCATGCAAGCCATACCTCCCTGGAATCCCCCGGGTGTCTACTTTTCAGAAATGTGTGGGTTTGGTAGGTTTCCTAGGTGACCGCCGAGCCTCGGCCAAAACATCATGGGACCCCCTTGCAAAACCAGGTCGTTTTGTGATAGGCCATTTTGAGGTCGCCTCAATACGTTGTGGGCCCTTGCCTGTCGCGGGTACTTGGGCCTCCCACCCGAGTGAGGCACCATTTTTATCGGGAGACCTGGGGGAACGCTGGGTGGTAGGAAATTTGTGTCAGCCCGGTGATGGCACAACTTTCCCACACAAAAATGTGTGGAAATAGTGATTTCTTCAGCCACATTTCAGGTTTGCAGGGGATTCTGGGTAAGAAAATGTTGGGGGATCCACGCAAGCCATACCTCCCTGGAACCCCCCGGGTGTCTAGTTTTCCAAAATGGTGGGTGTGGTAGGTTTCCCTAGCTGGCCGCCGAGCTCGGGGCCAAAAACCCAGGTGACCCCCCTTGCAAAACCAGGTCGTTTTGTGATAGGCAATTTTGATGTCGCCTCAATACGTTTTGAGCCCTTGTCTGTCGCAGGTACTTGGGCCTCCCACACGAGTGAGGCACCATTTTTATCGGGAGACCTGGGGGAATGCTGGGTGGTAGGAAATTTGTGTCAGCCCGGTGATGCCACAACTTTCCCACACAAAAATGTGTGGAAATAGTGATTTTTTCAGCTAAAATTGAGGTTTGCAGGGGATTCTGGGTAAGAAAACGTTGGGGGATCCACGCAAGCCATACCTCGCTGGACTCCCCCGGGTGTCTAGTTTTCAGAAATGTGTGGGTTTGGTAGGTTTCCTAAGATGGCCGCCGAGCCCAGGGCCAAAAACCTCACTGGTGTGGGTGGTTCAAGTACCCGCAACAGGCAAGGGCCCAAAACGTATTGAGGAGACATCAAAATGATCTATCACAAAACAAGCTGGTTTTGCAAGGGGAGTCACCTGGGTTTTTTTCTTTGGGGGGTAGGGTGGGGGCATTTGCATGCCCATTCTGGGCAGCCCCCACCCCGGGCCTATAAAAAATAATCCCTGGCATCTAGGGTGTTTCTGAACCCCCGGGTGGGGGCAGATTGGTGGCCACTGCCACCATATGCCCCCCCCCCGGGGGGCAGAAAGACTGGAATTTCGTGGGGGAGGGGTGGGGTCATTGGCATGCCCATCTTGGGCAACCCCCACCCCTAAATGTATCGAGGGAAAAAAACCCTGGTGTCTAGTGAGCTTCACTCCCGGGGGCAGATTGGGGGCTACTGCTCCCATCTGCCCCCAGGAGGGCAGAGAGACTGTACCTTTGCGTCGGGGTGGGGCATTGGCATGCCCCTACCCCAAATTATAATTTTAAAAAATCCCTGGTATCTAGTGGGCTTTACTCCCCGGGGGCAGATTGGGGGCTGCTGCCCCCATCTACCCCCAGGGGGGCAGAAAGACTAATCATGCCAAATATTTTATGGGGGAGCAAAGGCCCTTGCCCAGGGGCCGCTCCCCCCTCCCTGGTGCCTAGTGGGTGGATCCCTGCTTGGGGATCGCCCTCCTGGGGCGATCCCCAAGCAGGGATCCACTAGGGACGTGCGCGCCGATCGTCATTTCAGGGAAACCAGGGGGGGGGCCTCGGGAGCTGGGGAAGCTCTTCCCCAGCTCCCGAGGCTTTAGGGGAGAAAAGGGAATCCCTCTGGTGCCCGCACCAGAGGGATTTCCTGTGCTGGGTCCCATGACGAGTTCGACTCGTCATGAGCACACGAACACTGTGTGCCATGACGAGTCCAGCTCGTCATGAGCATCGAAGGGGTTAATGTATTAAACTTGTATTGTTTATACTAATAACTGCACACACAAACATAAGTAGTAAGGAAGCTTGCCTATGTGTTTAAACTAACAAATAACGCTTGTCTATTCTAAAATGGCCGCTAAAACGCGGGAACTTTACTGCGCATGTCTCAACCATATCACGTGGTGTGACGTCTTTCTTTGCTTGGGGGAAAACTCTTGCTTCTGCGCAGTGTGCATTAAAATGGCTGCTTCATGTTTTCACGTGCTACAGCTTGCTCTTGTGTTGCAATTAAACTGTGGTATTCTAACGTTACTAATGCGGGATAGAATTTATAATTAAATGGGAATAGAGTAGAAAGATTGGGTATACAGTGAAAAATTTTATTTGTGATTTTAATGTTTTCTTTTTTGATTTTATTAGTTTGTAAATTGGGCCTGGGGTTGGTGAACTGAAAACTCGTGTGATAATGGTTCTGCGGATGCTCCCTGAAGGCTGCCCAGAGAGAGAAAAGGATGAAGTCAACCTGGACGTCGTCCAAGGCCATGACCTGATGGCCAATATTGCTGTACATAAATGTTCTCACTAAAATGTAACAATGTACCTGAAGAATGTATAAAACTTTGTCATGAGACGGGTGGGAAATAAAGCAAATGTATTAAAATTGATGGGCGGTATTTTAAAACAAAGAGCTTTCAGAAAATGAATTAAATCAATATGGTGTGAGGATCAACCCCTGTCCCTGTCCAATCAGAAGTAGTGGTCCCATATTTTTGCAACATTAATAGGAGGTACATGGGCGTAGAAGGGTATAATAGATATAGAATTAGTTAATTAGTTTAGCTCAGACCGCAGAGCGCGCATAGGAGACTAGAGCTTACTCTCAGAACGCACAGAAGAGCTCCAGACCGCCAAGCTGATCGATTGCAGACTGAATCCCTGTCCAGAAGAGGTCCTGAGGAGGGGGCGGCGGAGTCCATTAGAAGGGAGACACGGGAGAATCGAGGAGAAGCCGAGTATCAGAGAGGGAACGACGCAGGCGTCGTTGATAGAGAGGTCACCGGTCCTGTCCTGATCCGGGAGGAGGTCTTTGCTCTTCATCCTTCCAGGGTCCTATCTTTTCCAACTCCTTGGCCAAGGGGTTTGGTTCTCGCACTTTAGGTAAATATAAATGCAAACCTTAGTTGCAGTGCTGTCTCTATCTTCTCCTTTCCTAAGGGACCGTCATTAATCGATAATTGATTATTATGCTTCACCCTTGATATGCGATTTAAGTATCCTGTGGTTCTTTATTTTACTCTGCTAAATCTTTAGATAAACATGTTAAAACTTCTTGACTCAGTGATTATTTCAGGATTATGAATAGTAATGAACGTCACTCCTTTTAAACTTCCCAATTAGCAAAGGATTCATGGTAAGTCATTACTCTTCAATCAGAAAAGTAATTGGTAGCAGGGATTTTGATAAAGAGTACAACTGACCCACCAGCGGAAATTGCTAGCGTAGTATGAATGTATGGGCCCAAGTGAGTATTTTGTGTTGAATGCTTGTTGCTAGTAACCCGCTGGATCAGTTTTCTGGTTATCAGAGGATGGTTGCACTTTGTTAATTGGGTAATGAGAATTTTATTTTTATGAACTAACATCCGTTATTTGTTTAAAGTCGTTTTATGTTGTCCAGAAATCCCCGGGAAAATTGAATAGCGGATGGTAAGTGGAAGCCATACTGCAGTGAGGTTATCTGTCAGGCAGAAATAGTACTGAAAAGTTAAGTAGGGCTATCAGTACTTGTTAGGGACTCTATGCGTTTGAGTGACAGCCAAAGAATATGCTAGTGAAAATTTGATGTTATATCACCTAGAAAGGGTAACATTGAAGAAGTAGCAGGTATTTCGGAAGCTTGTGTGAAGAGTAAACGGAAGGGGTTTACTCGTAGTATATGTATAGTAAACGGAAAGGTTTTACTAAGTGTGAGAGAAACTATCTTTTTCAATTTTAGAGAAACTGGCACGATAGCGAATGTTTTATGTTGTTACTGAATTTTAGTAAGAAGCGTAGAGAAAATAAAGTTTTACGTACGATTTTGTAAAGGGAGGGTCAGCTACCGGAGAGGAAGCTGACGTCACAAAACGCCGCGCTGGGATTGGTTGAAACCGCAGGCGTAGAAAGACTCTTGTAAAGGAGGGGTCAATAGTCAGGAGTAGTACTGACGTCACAGGTACCGCGCTGGGATTGGTTGAAACAGCGAGGGACAGAGAAACGCAGATTGTAAAGGAGGGGTTGACAGAAAATACGTCACTAAAAGGCCGCGCTAGGATTGGTTTAGAGACAAAAGTTAACTGGAATCTGATTGGTTGTTACCATAGAAGCTGAAATTCTACTGAATAGTGGAGATTGTATGTTAAAACATGATCCGACTTTAATAGGAGTTCGTCCGGATAGGAGATTCCTAGGCTTTGCAGAATATAATTTTACACACCGAGATTTGCCAAAAATGTACGGAGAGAAGAGGAAAATGTCAGTTCTACAAAAGATTAAGAATTATTTTAAAAAGGATAAACCAATCAAAACTAGGGAAGGAATTATCATTCCACCAGCTAAAACACCCGCTTCATTTATGATGATGGAAAGAGGTTATCATACTTGTGTATGTATAGAAAATTGGATGGAATATACCAAAAATGATGGAATACTAGCTTTTCCCGAGAATGGTACTTTCAATGGGAGAATGCTTCAAAATTTGAGATTAAGAATGAATGACCTAGAACCCAGACCTAGATTAACTCAATACAAAGCCTTAGAAGAGTGGGAAACCGAGGCATTTGAGCGTCACCGATCCAGAAGTAATAGGGGTTATCGGGGATTTTTTCCCAGATACCAAAATGAGTCGAGGGACGGTCAGATGAAACAGTGGAGAAGAGCAATAATCACAGAGGGTCTGTATCCGATATTAATGGCGGAAGAATCATTAGGGAGTAAATGCACAGAAAAGACAAAGCACTTAACTAGATTTGGAGATTCCGAAGATGAATTTATGGAAGATATATTAAAGAATCCACCACCATATCAGGAAGGGACAAGTGGATGCACCCCTAGTGCACCCTTGCTAAAGACACCCTTGGTACAACAAGTATTGCATGATTCGCCAGTTAGTAGAATACTTCACGATAAGGAAAAAGAAGCAATAGATAAAAACAGAGCAGAATTAATTCAGAAAGTAACACAATTAAGTATTCATCCTGATTCATTGACCATACCTGTAACAATTGGTCCAGTGGTTCCCTTATATGGTGACAAAGTAACTTATCCCAAGCCTCTAGTTATGCCTACACCTGTGAATGTTCCTAAACCTGAAGCAGTAGTAATGGTTGAGGATCACTTTAGTGATTGTGAGTCTATGATTTCATTAATGGACTTGCCCATTCGAGATTCTGTAAATAGTACTCCAAGAAGAGTAACACCTGGTTGCTCCAAAGATGTAAACATATTAACCTCATCAGGAACGAAAAGTGCCACAGTAGTTACCCCAGAAGACTTAGAAAGATGGGCACAAGGATCAGAAAAACAGAGTTCACCCCCAAAGATCATGGACATTTATAAATTAAAAGTTGAATTAGAAGAAATGATAGCAGGAAATGTAGGAGTAGATCGCCTAAATACCTACGATGAAGAAGAATTATTGTTCGTATGCAGAAGCATCACAAGAAATGCAAAAATATTTCATGAGAAATTATCAGATTTAGCTCAACAGATGGGAATTGAAATAGGGAAGTCAAAAGTATTACAAAAACCCTATAGAGCAGAATTTTCAGATAAGGATTTGGAAAACATGAATGCCTCTGGAAGAAAATTACAAATAAAGGAATTAATGACAGTCTTGCAGAAATGGGGAGAACTAGATAAATGGAAGGTTAGATGGACAAAGAAAAAGGAAGAGGCCCGGTACAATAGAACAACTTCTGAATATTTAATGAAGGAAACAGGGAAAGGAGATCAAATGTACCCGATGCGGGAAGTTCCAGGAGTGGGATATGTACATGTCCCATGGAGCATACAGGATATTTTGTCATTTACGAATGATTTTCCAAAGTTGAGAGAAAAGCCGATTGAATGGTACAAGCAGGTTGAAAGGTTTGTGAAGGTGTCAAAGGTATTGTTGAAAGATTTAGATGGTTTGTTCGACATAGTGGTACCTGCCGATTTGTGGACAGATTGCAAAATCACAGTTGATTGGCCCAGTGAAGAGGATCCTAGAGATCCAAAGTCAGGTGCCCCGTCAAGCGATGTCATGAAAAAGTATCAGCAGGTGATAACGTACCTGAAAGGGAAAATACCACCAAAAGAAACAGGTTGGGTGAAAATAGATTGAACTACCCAAGAAGCCAGTGAATCGGTACACGCCTACTATGAATGTTTATTGCAGGTATTTAAGCAGTATAGTGGATTTGAGGACATTGGAGATAAAAACATGAGTCAGTTTGTCTACCGATTTGTTTACGGTCTGAAGCCAGAGATTTGTCAGATGATTAAGCAGCACATGTTATGTTGGCAAGGGAAGCCCATAGACGAGATTCTGAAATATGCAAAATATTGTGGAGATGACACTGAGGATAGGCACAAGAAATTACAGGAGAAAGTAATGTGGGCTCAGCTGAAAATGGCTGAGAAACAGGGAATCAATTTGGAAAATCCAAGTGATAATCAAGGAAAAGATTCTGGAACGAATGATGACTCTGGGAATGGAGGAAAATTGAGAGGAAGAATGAGCAGAGAAGAGGCTAAAAATAAGTTTCCTTGTCACGGGTGCGGTAAATTGGGGCATTGGAAGGATGAATGTAAAAAGATTCGGAATTATAATGGCCCAAATCAAAATTTAAATCCACAGACGCAGAATGACTCACAGCAGGGTGTAAATCCTCAGAGTCAGTTGCCACCTGCACCTATACAGGGTAATGTAAGCAGAGCAAAGCACGGTACAGACGTCGGATATCAAGGAGGAAGTGGTAAGAATGATTATGTAACATCACAATTTCTTTTACAGGACGATTTTTGTGCCTATAACAATTGACGGTGCCTAGGAGAGGGGGAGAAGGAGTGCATACTTGGTGCATCCTTACCGGTAGATCAGTCAGGTCCATATGTTGAAGGAAATGTGAAAGGTAATGATATTACTTTCCTTTTGGACACTGGTGCTACCAGGTCTACTGTGAGAACAGCAAACCATCTCCTGAGAAGCTATCCAAGTTGTCGGGGTGGCTAATCAAAAGATTAGAACTCCTCTTACCAAACCAATGGAAGTAAAAATCGGAAACTTTAGAGAAATGCATCAATTTGTAGTATGTGATTCCAGTCCAGTAAACTTATTGGGCCGGGATTTGTTGTGCAAAATGAATTGCACAATTTTCTGCACGCCAGATGGTGTGGCAGTTCAGACCCCAGATGAAGACCATGTATATAAATTTATGATTGCAAAGCAAGGTACAGAAGTAGATGAGATGTTTTCTTTGATAACAAAAGACGAGTTACCAGAAGAACTAAAAACTACAGTGAATTCCATGGTATGGGATTTCACGGGGAAGGAAGTAGGACTTATGGCCAAAATAGACCCAGTTAAGATTACTATAAAAGAAGGTGCAATTTTCCCAAACACCAGACAGTACAAAATGAGTGCAGAAGTAAAAGCAGGAGTCATTGAAGAAATAAACAGAATGGTAAAACAGGGAATATTAAAAGAGGTAATGAGTAGCCCTTGTAACTCACCAATCATGGGTTTGAAGAAACCTAGTGGAAAATATAGGATTGTTCAGGATCTGCGCAAAATAAATAAGATCGTGGAACCTTGTTGTCCTATAGTGCCCAATCCTGCCGTAATTTTATACCAGATACCTTGGATTGCAGGATGGTTTACTGTGATTGACTTATGCCAAGCATTCTTTTCGATACCCTTGCATCCAGATAGCCATTATCTATTTTCATTTAAATTTGAGAACAAAGTCTATGTATGGAATCGTGTTCCTCAGGGGTACACGGAAAGTCCTTCCATCTTCAATCAGATATTGAAAAAGTGCCTAGAGAAACTAGTGATGCCAGGAAGCTCAGTTTTAGTACAGTATATAGACGACTTACTGGTGGCATCTAACACCAGAGAAGACTGTGTTGTTGACACCATTGCATTGTTAAATCATTTAGCTGAAGAAGGGCATAACGTTTCACCTGAAAAATTGCAGTTCTGTACAACAGCAGTTAAGTATCTAGGTCACCAGATTGAGAGGGGCAAAAGGAGAATAACAGCTGAAAGAATAAAATTAATAAAGAAAATGCAAATGCCTGTTTATCAACGAGAAGTGAGAATGTTTCTTGGAATAGTAGGTTATTGTCGACAATGGATACTAGGATTTTCACTGTTAGCAAAACCCTTAATACAAATGACAAAAAAGAAGGCAAAGGACCCAGTTGAGTGGGATGATGAAAGCGTAGGAGCTTTTGTAAAATTAAGAAATGCTTTGTGTGCAGCACCTGCCCTAGGCATGCCTGATTATAAAAGAAAATTCGCATTATTTTGCCATGAAAGAGAAAATTGTGCACTTTCAGTCTTAACCCAGAGACATGGTTTAGACAGACGTCCTATAGCATATTTTTCTGCTACATTGGACCCAGTGGCAGCTGCGTTGCCAGGCTGCTTAAAAGCAGTGGCGGCTACCTGTTTGAGCATTGAACAAAGTGAATCAATTGTAATGGGACACCCTGTAAAAGTGTTTGTTCCACATGCGGTTGTGATTTTGTTGACAAGAACCCGAACTCAGCATCTTACTCCTAGTCGGCTGGCTAAATATGAGAGAATAATACTGGGTGCTGAAAATGTGACCATTGTAAGGTGCACGATCGTAAATCCTGCTACCTTACTACCAGACCCATATCATGAGGAAGTTAAAGATGATGAAGAAGAACATGATTGTTTACAAGTCACAGAGTTGTGCACAAAACCACGTCCTGACATTCAGGAACTGCCCCTCAGGAAGCCAGACAGGGAACTGTTTGTTGATGGTTCATGCCAAAGGCATGAAGATGGAAAACTAACTGCAGCATATGCAGTGTGTGAACTAACTGGAATAGTCGAAGCATCCTATTTACCGGGAGTCAAATCTGCACAAATAGCTGAATTGATCGCATTGATAAAGGCTTGCAAAATTGGGAGGAATCAAAGAGTAACTATATTTACAGATAGTCAATATGGTTACGGGGTTGTGCATGATTTTGGCCAACTATGGATGCAGAGGGATTTCATGACTTCTTCAGGATCCCCCATTAAAAATGGACAGTTCGTTAAAGAACTACTGGAGGCAATACAATCACCAAAAGAATTGGCTGTGGTGAAATGTGCCGCACACCAGTCAGGAGATGACTGGGTGGTAGTCGGCAACAGATATGCAGATCTTGTGGCTCAACATTGTGCCAAAAACAGACTGTCAGTTAATAAAAGGGTTGAAAGGATGGGAATCAGCTGCCAACTTATGCTGTATGCACCTCCTGAAACATGGAATGATGTGAAACGATTGCAAGATGATGCCGATGAGAATGAAAGAAACACATGGATTAAAGTGGGATGTTCTCAGAGGGCAGACGATGATGTATGGATTTGTGCCGATGGCAGACCAATCATGCCTGACAGTTTACTGTCACAAATGGCCAGGATGGATCATGGAGACACACACGTAGGGAGAGATGCAATGATTAGGCTCTTCAGACAAAATTGGTACAATCCAAGGTTTAGGGCGAGAGCAGAGAGTCTTTGCCAGAGATGTTTAACTTGACAAATGCATAATCCAGGAAGGAAAACAATAATTGAGTTTGGAAAAATTGGAAAGGCAGAGGGTCCATTTATGAGATTACAACTTGATTTCATCCAGTTACCACCATGTAGAGGGCTGAAATATGTACTTGTCATAGTGTGTCTGTTTTCAAAGTGGGTGGAGGCTTACCCTACTAGGAGGAATGACAGCATTACAGTCGCAAAGTTATTGCTACGTGAACTCATTCCTAGATTTGGTTTTCCAGTAACTTTGGAATCAGATAGAGGAAAGCACTTTAACAGTGAAGTGATCAAGATAATCTGTGAAGCATTCCAAATTGAGCAAAAATTGCACTCTGCATATCGTCCAGAGGCTTCTGGAGTGGTTGAACAAATGAATGGCACAATAAAATCCAGACTGGGAAAAATGTGTGCATCAACATCATTAGATTGGCCAGATGCATTGCCTCTTGTTTTAATGGGACTCAGAAGCATTCCTGATAGAAACACTGGATTGAGTCCGCACGAGATAATGATGGGAAGAGCAATGAGACAAGCACATGTTCCCACAAATAAACTGCTGAATATATCTGATGATATGGTTCTGGATTATTGCAAAGGATTGGCTGACCTAGTGCGTTCTGTCTCTCACCAGGTTGGAGAAGACGCAGTTTCCAGGCAGCCAGAACAAGAACATGATCTGAGTCCCGGAGACTGGGTGGTAGTGAAGAATCACACCAGAGAAACGTGTCTATCACCTAGATGGGGCCAACCTTGTCAGGTCATACTGATTACGAACACAGCAGTGAAGTGTGCAGGATTTCCTAATTGGATCCATGTAAGCCACACCAAAAGAGTACCAGATCCTGAAGAAGAAAATCCTCAGACAGTATCGATCACTGAGGAAGCTGAAGGTTGCCCAGCTGAAGAATCTCAGGAGCAAGATTCGAGGGAAGCTGAAGAAGAACAACCGAGCACCAGTCAGGACTGGATACCAGTGGTGGAAATTCCTGAAATTTACCACAGAACAAAAAGTCAAACAAATTTGGAAGAAATTAAAGAAAATCAGATAGGTGAAGAAGAAGCAGCTCAGGAAGAAGAAGAAGACACAATAAGAGAACCTGAGCAGGACCAGATAGGGAGAGGAAACTGGGCTCAAATTAAAGAAGAACAAACAGACTTTGAGCAGGGACAGACAGGTCTAGAAGAACGCGGTCAGGCTGCAGAAGTACAAAGTGCAATAAGCCCTGATCAGAACCAGTTAGATCAAGAAAAGTACACAGAAAAAGAAGATCTTGAGAATGTCGAGCAAGGAAATGTAAATCAAGAACAAGATCCATTACTAGAGACTCACAGTGGAGCAACTGAAGAGAAACAAATAAGACCCGAAAAAGAACAAATAGAAGAAGAAACTGAAATTGACGAAAAAGAAACTGTAACACCACCTGAAAATAAAAGAATTTCTGAAGAAGAAAATAAAGAGAAAGCGCCAACAGAAAAATCAAGAAAAGGTGATCATTGGCCAAGTGTCATTAAGAGAGTAAAATACCACATAACAACCAGAAGTGAATATCCAGAACAAGTAAACGAAGTAACAAGCCAAACGGGACAAAAAAGTAAAACCGAAAAACGAAGAAGCAAAAGACTGAAACTTGTGAACAACAAATTTAAAGGTCCTGATTGGACTTATATTATTCTCGAAGATTACGAAAGCTCAGAATCAAGTGAAAGTGGTGACGAAGGAACAAGTGCAGAACTGATTTATGAAAAAGAAATAGAACCACCTTGAGAACATAAAGAAAACTTGAAGAAAACGATAAGAAGAGCAATCTTCCTTGTCAAAAATGCCTGACAATAGAGTTACTGGGAGACCAAAGCAGAAAGGTTGTAAAAGATGCTGTGCTATATGCATATGCAATGTGGTAGTGATGCTTATAGTATGGTTAGTTGTGATCGTAGCAATACCTTACCTTATGATAATAGATAAAAAGATTAACAACGAAACAAAGGAAAGGACAGATAACTTGAAAAGTAATAGAGTAGAATTAAAGGCAGAAGATGAACAAGAATTGCATCATGAAGTAACAGATAACGACACTAGTCTGAATGTTTTTACAAAATTATTATTTCAGTATGTAGATACCATGGAAGTTAGTAATTGTTATGTCTGTATGAAACTACCTGAATCAGTAGCAGAAGGGTTAACGTATCATCACTTGCCATTAACCTATGGCATATCATGTAGTGTACTGACTAGTTTATTTTATAGAACAGGGCGAATTCAGTATTATTATTCAAATATAGATGTGATATTTTTCCGATTCGAAAGACTATGAATCCAGTGCTTAGTAGTAAAGATGCACAGTTTATGGGGGAATTTTTCTTAACAATGAAATAAATAGACATAACACATGCACATAGAAGCAATTTAACATGTTCATTACATGAAGAAGAAAAGATATTTTTGAATTTAGTGGAGAGTAGAAGACAAGATTTCCAGAAGAAAGCTTCTGAGCATAAGGCTCATCTGCCACCTTGGGCTGAGAAAGAAGGTAGTTACACACCTGGCAAGGCTCAAGCTGCTATGGCTCTAGATTTTGTAAAGACGGAGAAAATGTGTCTACATAGGTTAAAGACTGAGTATAACAATGTTTTCATCGGTACCAATGAATGTGAACACAATTTCTTAATTCTTGGAGGTTGGGGACTCAAAGGAGGAACAGATTCAGTTTTTCCTGGAATCTATTATGTGTGTGGGAATAAGGCTTATTTTAGGCTTCCTGCACAGTGGTATGGAAGTTGTTACTTTGGAATAGTATTTCCGAAGATATACCACGTAAAAAGAAACACTGGCAGCAATGAAAATACTAGTGAATTAACACGTAGAAAAAGAGCTAGTTTTTCAGAAATTGTAGGGGATATAGTTGGTGCATTGATACCTTCAGTGGGAATAATTCTGAACTCAAGGAAAATATGTAAATTATCTACAGTGGTTGATCGTTTATCAACTGACACTGCTGGAGGATTTCTAATGATTAATGTGGAGATGGTTGCGATTAGATCTATGGTAATGCAAAATCGACTTGCTCTTGATATTTTACTGGCAAAAGAGGGTGGAGTCTGTAAATTATTGAAGACGAAACATTGTTGCACTTACATACCTGATAAAAGTGCAGAAATTGGAACGTATATACAGAATATAACTAAACTTGAGAAGGAACTGAAACCACTGGAAGTTGATAGTGTATGGGAAAGATTGACCAATAGTATTAGGTCAATTGGTACTTGGTTTGCTAATGTAGGGAAAGGACTTATAGGTCAAATATTAGTACCCTTAGCAGGGATAGCAATACTAGTACTGTCAATAACAATATGGTGCAAATGTTGTAGAAAGAATGAATCGTATAAAGTAACAGGAAAAGGAAAGAAGAGAAAGTTTGATGAAATCGAACTTGAAGACTTAAGAAGTGAATTATACAAGAAACTGAAAGGAGATGTGAAAAATAGAAAGTGTAAAAATGAAAGTGAAACTATATTATGCTAAAAGTTGGCAACTGGTTGTGGGTAGTAATTGATGGCTCAGAAACGCCATCAGAGAGGGGATTGATGGAGCAAGGACTCACAAATGAGACTTGCTCGGATGCAATCTTCTCAAAGTATTAATGTATTAAACTTGTATTGTTTATACTAATAACTGCACACACAAACATAAGTAGTAAGGAAGCTTGCCTATGTGTTTAAACTAACAAATAACGCTTGTCTATTCTAAAATGGCCGCTAAAACGCTGGAACTTTACTGCGCATGTCTCAACCATATCACGTGGTGTGACGTCTTTCTTTGCTTGGGGGAAAACTCTTGCTTCTGCGCAGTGTGCATTAAAATGGCTGCTTCATGTTTTCACGTGCTACAGCTTGCTCTTGTGTTGCAATTAAACTGTGGTATTCTAACGCTACTAATGCGGGATAGAATTTATAATTAAATGGGAATAGAGTAGAAAGAGTGGGTATACAGTGAAACATTTTATTTGTGATTTTAATGTTTTCTTTTTTGATTTTATTAGTTCGTAAATTGGGCCTGGGGTTGGTGAACTGAAAACTCGTGTGACAATGGTTCTGCGCATGCTCCATGAAGGCTGCCCAGAGAGAGAAAAGGATGAAGTCAACCTGGACGTCGTCCAAGGCCATGACCTGATGGCCAATATTGCTGTACATAAATGTTCTCACTAAAATGTAACAATGTACCTGAAGAATGTCTAAAACTTTGTCATGAGACGGGTGGGAAATAAAGCAAATGTATTAAAATTGATGGGCGGTATTTTAAAACAAAGAGCTTTCAGAAAATGAATTAAATCAATATGGTGTGAGGATCAACCCCCTGTCCCTGTCCAATCAGAAGTAGTGGTCCCATATTTTTGCAACATTAATAGGAGGCACATGGGCGTAGAAGGGTATAATAGATATAGAATTAGTTAATTAGTTTAGCCCAGACCGCAGAGCGCGCATAGGAGACTAGAGCTTACTCTCAGAACGCACAGAAGAGCTCCAGACCGCCAAGCTGATCAATTGCAGACTGAATCCCTGTCCAGAAGAGGTCCTGAGGAGGGGGCGGCGGAGTCCATTAGAAGGGAGACACAGGAGAATCGAGGAGAAGCCGAGTATCAGAGAGGGGAACGACGCAGGCGTCGTTGATAGAGAGGTCACCGGTCCTGCCCTGATCCGGGAGGAGGTCTTTGCTCTTCATCCTTCCAGGGTCCTATCTTTTCCAACTCCTTGGCCAAGGGGTTTGGTTCTCGCACTTTAGGTAAATATAAATGCAAACCTTAGTTGCACTGCTGTCTCTATCTTCTCCTTTCCTAAGGGACAGTCATTAATCGATAATTGATTATTATGCTTCACCCTTGATATGCGATTTAAGTATCCTGTGGTTCTGTATTTTACTCTGCTAAATCTTTAGATAAACATTTTAAAACTTCTTGACTCAGTGATTATTTCAGGATTATGAATAGTAATGAACGTCACTCATTTTAAACTTCCCAATTAGCAAAGGATTCATTGGTAAGTCATTACTCTTCAATCAGAAAAGTAATTGGTAGCAGGGATTTTGATAAAGAGTACAACTGACCCACCAGCGGAAATTGCTAGCGTAGTATGAATGTATGGGCCCAAGTGAGTATTTTGTGTATGAATGCTTGTTGCTAGTAACCCGCTGGATCAGCACCTTTGTACTCAGAGGAGCTTAGAAAACAGAAACTTACCTGCAAATGGCTAGAACGCAATTGGTGAAGGAAATATAACACAGCCGATAAAGAACCCTACAAGCAAAGCCTCAATGCATATAAGCAAGCAGTTTTTAATGCAAAAAAACTCTTCTTTATCAATAAAATAAACCTAGCAAGAAACTCCACCAAAGAACTCTACAAAACCATAGCTAGGCTGGCAACACCAAACACACCTAGGGTTGAATCAAGCCAAGAACTGAGCCAAAAAATTGCAATGTTCTTCCAGAATAAGGTAGAAGTCATTTTTTCTGCCTTCAACGAACTCCCACAAGGAGCTACAGGAAATCCAATGACATGTACTAAAAATGGTACAGAAGCATGTCCCACACTGGAGAAATTTGCCCCGCTTGGTATCAACGAGACAAATAAGCTTCTGGGCTCCATCAAGTCAGGATCCCCCTACGACCCCTGTCCAGTGACGGTAGCCAACCTAGCCACAGAACCCATTGCCACCATACTGACATCAGTATTCAATACCATGTTTGAACTAGGAGATTTCCCAAGGCAATGGAAAATGGCCTCAATACTCCCATTGCTGAAAAAAAACTATTTGGACCCAAAGGATCCAAACACCTATAGATCGATCTCCCGCCTCCCGTTGCCAGCAAAAATGGTGGAGAAAGAAATAAATGCCCAGCTGAGTGCCTTTCTCTATAAGAATAAGTTATTGGATCCCACTCAATATGGGTTCAGAGAAGGGCACAGTACTGAGACCGCCTTGATTAAATCAACAGAAGAAATTAGGAAAGTCTTGGACCAGGGAGGCAAGGCTGCCCTCATTATGCTGGACCTATCCGCGGCCTTCGACATGGTCCATCATGACATCCTGATGGACCGTTTGTTGGAGGTTGGAGTCAAAGGCAAGGCATGGAAGCTACTAAAAGCATTTCTAACAGACAGGAAACAAATAGTAGCTTTAGAGAATTTTTATTCCAATCCTTTTTCGCTGCCATGTGGAGTCCCTCAGGGATCGTCCCTTAGCCCGACCCTCTTCAATATATATGTGGCACCCCTGGCCCGCTAATAAGAACTTATGGTTTTAGCCTCACCTCTTATGCAGATGACACACAAATTGTAGTGTCGCTGCTACCAGGGCAGGAAGCGGAGATGGGCAAAAGATTTCATGACTGCATGAGATCAGTAAAATCTTGGATGTCACTGAATTGCCTAAAACTGAACTCAGGCAAAACCGAGATCCTAATGTTCGGAAATAAGCCCAACTTCTGGACCCCAGACTGGTGGCCAGCAGAGCAGGGCATCCTCCCCAAACCCACGAGGAAGGCAAAAAATGTGGGGGTACTGGTAGATGACAGATTGAACTTTGAGGATCAAATAAATACCACCCGTAAAGAAAACCTCGTGGGGAGGGAGAAGTTTCATCACAGGTGCGGCCAAGGCATGGAATGCCCTCCCCTGGAGTTTGAGGAACTCCTCCAACCTCCTCGCTTTCAGGAAGAAACTGAAAACTTGGCTCTTTAAACTATAGTCCCCTCCAGCTACACGTTCCGTGCTACCCTGTCTCAATAGAGTTAAGCTACCAGCGCCTGGACACCCTTGGGTAAGCGCGCGCTTTACAAGTATTACTAACATAACATAACAAATACACAAACCTAGTTATGCAGGAAAAGTAATACTCAATTTGGCTGTCCCTGCCAAGCTAAAGGCCCTGAGAACACTCTTACAAGTTGAAACATGGGAGGATTTGTTCTTTTAATTCCAATAAATGCAAGTTCCCCTTGTGGTGCGATTGAAGAAGACTCAAGAATGAGCCCCACAGGATTTGGACTTTTAAGGACATTCCCGGAATTGCCAGATATAGGTATGCTCACCTGAGAGCCACCCCTAAATGCACATAGTAGCACACCCAAAGAGAGGGCAGTACCTAAAACCCTGGAGTGCAGCCTAGCACTCCAGGGTTTTAGGTACTCATGAATTAGATGAATGGTTGAAGGTTATCAATACCACTTTGAATGAAAGTGGAAGCTCAGAATTGAGTCAAGGAACAATTCAGTCATCATTGAGGGTAAATTTATGGCTGTAGCTAAATTGAAACTAGAATTTGATAAAATGATAAATGGAAGTCTTGAATTCACCCAACTAGATACTTAGCTAACTTTTGTTCATGAGTAAGGATGGAGCCAGGCGGGTGAGGCAAGTCTATGATAGATTATCTGAATCAGCTCAGAAATATGAGGTAGCTCTGGATTGGACTATAGCCTTCCAAAAAAGCCACCAACTCTGTTTTAGTGTTAAGGACCTAGAGTGTATGAAAATACCAGGACTGAAATTGCAAATTCGGGAATTGATTCAAAACATTCGGATTTGGAGTGTGCAATATAAGTGGGAAGGTAAATGGGCAGAAAAGAAAGGTCCAAAGAGGTCTATAGGAGAACTGCCTCCTCCCGTAGAAGGGGGAGCCAGTACGTCAAGTTTCTCCTTACAAGAAGTACCCAGCGGAGTTTATGTCCATGTGCCTTGAAGTAGGAGTGACCTTGCGTCATTCACAAATAACTTTCTCAGATTAAGAGAGATGTCTGTAGAATGGCACAAACAAGTTAAGCGATTTGTGAAAATCTTGAAGGTTTTGTGGACTGATCTGAATGCTTTGGGACTGATTACGAGTTTGGCGGTCCAACCACCCAAACACCGCGGCCGCTAGAAGACCGCAGCACTGGCGGTTTTCCAACTGCCATATTACGAGTTGACTGCAGGGCCCACAGTGTGGCTGCGGTGGCCTTGCGGTGGTGAGCAATGTTTTTCCATATTTATCAATGCATGTGTGTTTATTTCGACTGCACATGTGTCGGGAGCACTATAATTCACGAAGCAGTTTACCTATCCATTCACAGATTTTTCCCTGATGAAGGGCTTGTCCCGAAACGCATTGGGATTTGTTTGGAATATACAAACTCTGCGTGTGATGATGTTATGCGACGAATATACAAGTTGAAATGAAATAAATGAATACTGCATAACTAATTTGGATGACTATATGAACATTTATTACAGCGATAAATTTACTATTCACGTTTCACTCGGAGTGCACAGTGGGGAGTTTGATCTGATTTCAAGACAACGCGTTCGGAGTGATATTGGTGCCCAATGATCAGAGGCAGCTCCCACCTGCACCCAAAAAGAGATTTACATCAAAGTACAACATTTACGTTTAAGATACTACTCAAGGTGTGCCACATTCTCCATTTGATTCATTGTTTAATCAAATGTACACATATGCATGATACATGTGGAAAAATACCACCTACCCATTGCCGGAGTCTGGTGTTATGTTTCGTATAGAGGCCCTAATATAGACACGTTCATATATGCCGTATATGGTCATAATCGTATATGCCCTATTATGGTCATTATCGTATATGCCCTATTATGGTCATAATCGTCTATGCCCTATTATAGTCATGATCTCCTATGCCCTAATATAGGCATGATCTTTCACCTACATTAGTTCCCTACAGTACACAACGAACTCTGAGGGTTGAACGTTATCCAGTCTATGGTTTGAACACTGCAGGGTTTTTCCCGAACACAGGCCTACAATGTACTCATAAATTATGCATGAGCATTCACCAGCTACATTTCCCGCATAATATGTATGTACAAAGTTCACCCCTGACGTCTTCCTCATGTCCAACAAAGACCAATACAAACCATACTAAGGGACGAGACACTTTAGGGTATAAATACACCACATCTTGACACGGTAAGACAGAGGGAACCGAGACTTCCATGCCGACACACTGACCAGAGACGCTGAGGCTCCTGCATGCAGTCGCTACAGCTGACAGCGGTCTAACACAGCCCTTGCGGGGTGCCCAACTCGAGACCAGGATGGGGTCCCACACTCTCTCTATTCAGGTAATGGGGTTCGACTAAATCCTAGAGGGATTCTTGGCTCTTAGGCTTCTAGACCTACACACATGCTAGGTATACTTAGGTACATCTAGTCAGGCATCGTAGGAGTATGCGCACTTTTATAATGCATTACATATATTCATGTATGTAACCATCATTATTGCAATATGGTAGAACTGTACTATCCTTTCACTTTTATCGTACTGCTGATAATATATCTCTGCTATTGTCTGCTGGTTGTTGCAGCACATATATTCTACACCAGAATAACAACTGTTCAATAAATACTTATTGAAACGCCCAGACTGTTTATTCTGTGTAACTCTCTGAGACAAACCGAACAAGTAAGCACGAGTGACTGAGTGAAAAGTAGTACATTGTTTCCACGATTCTGAGGGATTAGGGTTGTCATGATCTAAGGTTGCCAGGAACTAATCTCTCCCCGACAAGAGGAGATTCTAGTGGCACTGTGAGCTAGCTAATGCAAATCCGGCTAACATACGCAGTGGGGGTGCGCAGAGCCAGTCTACCACCATGCCCACAGTTTATGTTATCCAAATGCGCAGGTCCTGCAGGGGTACTATAGGAACTACACGACACTGGCTCAAATGTGTCCAGGGCAGGCAATAGGTATATGGTATAAAAAAGTACCTGCAAAAAGGTTCGTATTCTTTGGAGTGAAGATGCTGCTGTGAAGGGGGACCTGGAGAAAGGGATCCATGTCGAACTTTGATAGGAAGAACAGGAGAGGGGTGAGTATGCACCCCAAATCCTTTGATTCTGCCACCTTGAAGCCAGTGGTCCCACCGCAATGGTCAGCTCCTCGGAAAGCCAACTCATAATATGGATGGCGGTGAAACTCCTCTGTACCGCCCTATGGCAGCTGCTTTTCCCTGACCGCGTCCCCGGTGGTCTGTGGTGTGCAGGTGGTGTCTGTGGATCAGCCACGGTCTTTGCAATCGATATCTGCCCATCACGTAATACGGTGGTCAGACCGCCAAGCTTGCGGTGGTTGGACCGCTGGTACGGTGGTTCATGGACCATCAAACTCATAATAAGGCCCTTTGTACGATATTGTGATTTCAAGTGATTTGTGGACAGAGTGTAAAATTGCCACAAATGGTCCGAGAGAGAGCCAGTAAGAAATCCATTGACTAACGGTCCGTCACCCACAGTAATGAGAAAGTATAACCAGGTGATGAAGTGGATGAAATCTAAAGCATCACACCAAGATATTGACTGGGTCAAAATTGACAGGACGACTCAAGAACCCAAAGAGTCAATTCATGCATATTGTGAGAGATTGCTTCCGGCATTCAAGCAGTAGAGTGGGATAGAGACTTTAAAGCCTAAGGATATGAGACATATTTAAGGAATATTTACAAGCCCCTAACACCACCGTAGCATCATTTATTTTGACGCTCCTGTGGCGTAGTGCTATTTTCCATATTTACAAGGTGCCGCTAAGCCCTCTGTGGCAAAGGGGCATGCAATGGGTGTTGCTGTGGGCATTCCACCGCAACACTTATTGCCTTTTGATGCTGCCACAGATTTACATGGCTGAGACAGCACCAAAAACGAATGCCATGGAATATCAGGCGTTAGAATGGCGATATGAGGATAAATTACTCATTTCTCCTCGTTGTTTGCTTTTTCCATGTGTGCTGCAATCTGCAGCACACATAGAAAGAGCAAAAAAATCGCATTATTTATTGTGTATGTGCAGGAAGGTGTTCCTTCCTACACATAAACAATCATCCCTGCAGCGCAGGCATCCTTGCAACATGGCCATGCAGCTTTTTTTGCACGAGCTCCAGGGGAAACACAGGGGTGCGTCGTACTCTTGTGAATATGGCGCATCCCTGTGTTTTCAAATTGTCAGAGCACGACGCTGCCAAATTTTGCGCAGCTCCATGCTCCTGCATTTTTAAATATGCCCCCCTGTTTCTAGGTTTGTGACAGGATTGAAGCCTGAAGTTAGCATGATGATTCAGCATCAATTGACTTGTTGAAAGAATCAGTTGGTTGATGAGATTTTGGGGTATGCAAAGTAATGTAATGATGAAATAGAAATGAAGCAGAGGAAATTGAAGGAAAAATTGATGGTGGCACAAATGAAGGCTGTTCGTTCATGGGAATGTTCCTCCAATGCGAGGAGTGTATCAGCAGGGAGCTCCTGTGATGCAAGTTGGTGGTGGATTCCAGCCACAATGTAGAGGTTGTGGTATCCCAATTGACCCGAGTACTGAGATTGATATACATACCTTGAAGAAGTCTCACCCCTGTCACTCTGTCATTAAGCTGGGGCATGGGAAGTAAATATGTCATCTTAATCCTGCTAATCTGGGTCTGAATTCAGGGTTTGCACAGCCGCTGTATAATAACCCCGTACAATCACAAAATGTGCAGAGACCAGGTCTCAAAATTTCAATGCGCCTCAAGCCCCAGAGATGCAAGTTCCACAACACTCAATGCCACAACAAGCTGCCAATGCCCCACATTCACTTCAAACCAAGTTCCAAATATGAATCAGAATGCTTTTCAGCAGTTTCCCATGCTTGATAGATTGACAATTATAGCTCTGATCAGTCTGCTTGATGTTGCTTGAGATGGGAGGAAGATTGCATGCTTGGTTCAGTCTTGGAGGCATACCAGAGTGGTCCATTTATAGATGGTGAAGTAAATGGCCACCCCTTATCATTTCTGGTCGAAACTGGTGCTACCCACTCTGCTGTCAGAACAATGGAAGTTCCAAACCTACCCCTCTTGGTAAAGAGAATCTAAGCTGTGGGAGTTGCAAATAACAAACCCCATAACTGAGGATATGCCTGTAGAAATAGGGAATTTCAAGGAGAATCACCAATTTGTGGTATGCAATTTGAGTCCTGTTAGTTTGTTGGGACGGGATCTGTTGTGCAAGCTGAATTGCACCATTTATTGCACCCCAAAGGGTGTGGAGTTCCAATCTCTTGATGAAGATGTTACTTTCAAATTTGCTAACCAAACCCCAACAGTTGAGCTGTCCCCTATGATGAACAGTGAAGAGTTACCCATGGATCTCAGAGATATAGTGAGGTGGGAAGTTTGGGATTTTTCAGGGAAGGACATTGAACTGATCAAAGGAGTTGAGCCTGTCTGTATATAGCTAAAGCTTAATGTTGACTATCCAAGAACCCCACAATATAATCTGACCACTGAAACAATTGGTGGAATTACTCCAGTAATCCAGATAATGATCCAACAAGACATTCTAAAGGAGATTAAGGGGAGGCCATGTAATTCACCCATTATGGGCTTACAGAAGCCCAGCGATAAGTACTGCATAGTTCAGAATCTCTGAAAGATAAACAGTATTGTAGTTCCCTATTGTCAAGAGCTACCAAATTCTGCTGTGATTCTGTTTCAGATTCCATATGAGGCTAAGTGGTTTACTGTCATTGCTCTTTGTCAGGCCTTTTTCTCTATACCGTTGCATGAGGACAGTCAGTTCCTCTTTGCATTTTGGTTCGACAGTCATGTTTTGGCATGGTGCCGAATCCCACAAGGGTATATGGACAGTCCATCCATTTTCAATCAGATTCTTTAAAAAAACTGGAGTCCTTGGTTATGCCCTGTAACTTTGTCCTGATGCAGTACCTTGATGACATGTTGGTTGAGTCAAATATTCAAGAGACCTGCAAGACAGATACTATTGCTCTTGAACTACTTGGCTGAGAATGGACATAGTCTGTCCCCCAATAAGTTGCAATACTGTTTGAGAAAAGTCCTGTATTGGGGACATAACATTAAGAAAGGATTCAGGAAGGTGTCACAGGAAAGAATCTTGGCGATTCTGCAAATAAAACCACCAACAACAAAGAAAGAAGTCAGAATGTTCTTGGGAATGGTGGGCTTCTGTCACCCTTGGACACCTGTTTTTCCCTAGCGGCCAAGCCTTTACAGAGGCTTATCCACAAGGATGTGTCAGAACTGTTACCCTGGGATAACAATTGTTTGGTTGCCTAGACAGAGTTGAGAGAAAGTATCTACTGTGCCCAGGCACTGGGATTTCCTTATTAAACAAAGCATTTTCACTTTTCTGCAGTCTGAGGGAGGGCTGTGCTCTCTCAGTTCTTACACAGATGCATGAAAGTGCTCATAGACCTGTAGCTTATTTTTCTGCTACCCTTGGCCCAATAGCTGCAGCGTTGCCTGCGTGTCTCAAATCTGTAGCTGCTGCTGGTGTCAGCATTGAGAGATGTGAAGGCATTGTTATGTGTCATCCTCTAACTGTGTATGTGCCCGATTCTGTGCAGATATTGTTGACGCATAACACATAATACTTGAGAAACAGCCATTTGACCCAGTACAAGCAGATCATACTTGCGATTGAGAATGTCACATTACAGAGATGTACTGTTTTAAACCCTGCCACCTTGTTGCCCCTTCCTGAGAGTGACAGTGATGATGGAGAAGTGGAACATGCCTGTCTCAATGTCACTGGACTGTGAACCAAGCCAAGACCAGATATACAAGTGGAGCCATTGCCTGAATCTGATTTTTTTAATTGTTTGTTGATGGCATGTATCTGTGAGACCATGGAGGAAATTTAACAGCTGCTTATGCGGCCTGCACAGTTTCAGGAGTAGTGGAAGCCTCATGGCTGCATGGAGTATTTTCAGCACAAGTGGCTGAATAAATTGCTATTACCAGAGCATGCTGTCTCAGTCCAGCAGAGAGTGACCATTTTCACTGATAGTCAGTATGGCTTTGGGTCATTCACAATTTCAGACAATTTTGGTCCCAGAGGGGGTTTATGATCTCTTCAGGGTCTCCCATCCGGAACGGAGAGCATGTAAGAAAGCTTCTTAAGGCATTGCAAATGCCTGCTCAAGTTGCAGCTGTAAAATGTGCTGCTCATTGTAAGGGGGCTGATTATGTAACAGTCAGCAACAGAGATGCCGATGAGGTCACAAGGTACTGTGTCATAATGCTTGCACGTTTAATGATGAGTACACAATGAAGGAACAGATGATACCAACTACAACCTTTTGTGAATAACTGGTAATGCTTGGGAGGAGGGTAAGAGGCTTCAGGAAGAAGTGTCAGAGGCAGAGCAGTAACGTTGGATTAAAGCAGGTTGTGTCAAGAGGGAAGTGACATTTGATTTCAGTAGACAGAAGACCTGTGTTGCCTAATAGACTATTGCCACAGATGGCCAGGCAGTATCATGGTGCTACTCATGTAGGGAGAGAAGCCATGGGCAGATTGTTTCCACAGACCTGGTTTAGTCCTAGGTTTAGATGGATGGCTGAACCATTGTGTCACAGATGTGTTGTGTGTCAACAGAACAATGTAAGGGAAAGAACTGCACTAACTTTGAGCCACATAGGAAGATCAGGTGGTCCCTTCAACAGGATGCAGTTGGATTTTATTGAAATGCCTGTGTGCAATGGTTTGAAAAATGTCTTGGTTGTCGTGTGCATCTTTTCACTCTGGGTTGAGCCATACCCGACCAGGAGGAATGACAGTCTCACAGTAGCAAAATTGCTTTTGGGGGAGTTAATAACTAGGTTTGGCTTTCCGACTTCTCTGGAATCAGACCGGGGAACGCATTTTCACAATGAAATCTTGATAATGTTGTGTGCAGCTTTACAAGTTGAGCAGAGACTGCATTGTAGCTATAGACCTGAGGCTTCAGGTCTGGTGGAACGGATCAATGAAACATTGAAATCCAGGCTTGCAAAAGTGTGTGCTTCTACGTCTCTGAAGTGGCCTGATGCTTTGTCTCTTGTGTTGAGGAGACTTTGCAGCATACCTGATTGGAGGACAGGATTGTCCCCCATGAGTTTATCATAGGCAGAGCTATGAGACTACCAGCTGTACCTGCAAAACTCACTTGTGAACATTACCAATGAAATGATACTTGAATGCTGCAAAGGACTGGCTGACTTGGTGTGTTCTGTGTCTCATCAGGCTGAAGTAGGCACACCCCTACCTTATCAGGAGCAGTACCATAACCTTAGTCCTGGTGACTGAGTGAAGAAACATGTACAAAAGAGTTGGCTGGAGCCCTGATATCATGGTCCTTTTTAGGTGATTCTGGTCACAACAACTGGTATGAAGCGAGGAGGTATCCCCATCTGGGTGCATGCTGCCCACACTCGCCAAGTTCCGTGTCCCCATAGCTGAAGCAGAAGTGGGGGAGTCTCATCCTGTAGTGATGACTGAGTTAGACTCAGACCCTGATGAAGGCCCTAGTGCTGTAGAACCTCAAGTGGCAGAAGGAGAACTTTGGCCAAGAAGGCAGGAAAGAGGGTGACTGAGTCTGCATGGAGAAGGTGGTCTCCAGACTATTCCAAAGTACATTGAGGATTCTGATTTGAGAGACGGAGGAGGTGAAGTGATTGCTCTCAGAAGATTAAAATGAGCTAGAGTACTCTGTCAGAGGTACTCATTCTCGAATGGACTTACTTTGCCACGAATGACAGAGAGAGAGTGTTCTGGGAATATTGGGATACCTGTGCAGATTCAGTTGAACCTCCTTGTACTCAACATTTTGTTTGAACTATGATTTGAATTCATATTATCATCAAAAAGAATGAAACGTTGTATTCTGGATGTGACTATCAGTGACTTTGAACCGTGCATTTATTAGAGAAATGTATATAGATTGGTAGGAGAAGAAAAAAGAGTACTGAGGCCCAAGGCACCTGAAGGAGCGTAATGTTGTCCTTTAGAAGTACACAGAATAGGGTTAAGGAAGACTCACAAAGACCTTGTACATATCTTATTGCAGATTATTTGGACTTTGGTTTTGCTATTTGCACGGGTGGAAATAGACAGAGAAGACTCTGCTGCTGCTAGGTTTTCACCCAACGATTGGGGTTTTAGAGAAGCAATAGAAGCAAATCCTAATATTAGTAGACATAGGTACATAATAGCGGACACACTAGTAATTGTAGTTGTAGTACTGATCATTTTGCTTGTCAGATTATATCCATTTGCATCTAATTCAGTAGATAGTAAATCTACAATTATTCCCAACTCCTCATGCCCTAGAGGTAATAGCTCGTATTCATTAGCTGAGACAAAGTTACATGTAGATGCATCTAGAGGTGATTATTCTGCACATGCTTATTTTAAACTGCTTTATGAGTATATTGATACAATGGATGCCAGGGATTGCAATGTTTGTACGCAATTGCCTGTATCAGCTGCAGAGGGTATCACTTATAACCATATTCCTTTGATTTATGGTGTTATCTTTAGTATTTTGGTGATCCTTATGTACGGAAGGGAACATTTTGAATAGTATTTTTCCAATCAGGATTTAGTTTTTTCAGAAGTCCCCATACTTGAGCACCGAGGTCATCGCATTGATCCCAATGCTAAATGTCCTCCAATTAATAAAAGGTTCTTTAAACCCATCATGACAATACACACTGCCTATGCTCACAGACACAATTTGACTAGCCTTCTAACAGAGGCTGAGAAGAAATGTCTACATTTAGTTGAAGACAGGAGAAGTATGAAATCTAAATCAAAAACAGACAAGAACATTAAGAATGAAAATAAGGGGACAAATAAATAAATAGAGCATCTAATGGTAGAAAATCAAGCAAAATTTACCCTAGATTAGAACCATAAAGGGAAATTGTGTATTTTTGATTTGACAATCATTTTGTGGGAAATAGTGAGTGTGACTATAGCAACACAAAAAGATAATGGGTGGAATGCTGAACATTGTCAAACATTCACCCCGTCATAGATCTGGGTTAAATCCATAGTTTTTTGCTCACCATTCCACCCCAATATTGACCTAGCCATATTCAAATCGATCTTCACCCTGCGCCCCATGGGAACATTCCAGCCTGAACTGCCAGGCCAAGTCCTCCCTGGACCGGAAAACAAGCCTCCTGGGACCAGTTTAGAGGTATCACCCCTCATCAGCCAGGATAGCTTGAATCCAGTGACATAGCGAGCAAGGGACCCACATCTGGCCATAACAACGCAGAGGGAGCAAGATAACACTCCATCATGAAGCCACATATATCTCATTACAACAAAAATCCCTACAGAATTGCCCCCCTTCACCCCCACACTTCCCCCAGAGTACTCACAGCCAAAGTCCTCTACACAGTAGGGCACTTTGGAACACTGGTGGGTTCACCCTGGTCGGCGTTGTCAGTCTGTGTAGGGGTATCAACAACTGTCAGTCGCAGCAAGAGGAGGTATTTATGGCTCATTAATTCTCTGAATTCCGCAGAGAGAAGGGCAATGTATGAGTGTCGGATCTCCCTGAAGGAGTCACTCTGGGAAGTGAGTACAAGGGTGAGTTTCTCCATTCTCAGGATGTACCATAAAAGGTGGAGCTATCCCAGATGCATCAGGTTTTTATCAGTGTCCCAGAGTGCTTGGATGTTCTGAAGGGTGGCCCCTAATGCAAGACCAATATGTCACCCTCTACGAGATTTAAGAGGAAAGATGGGAACATTTCAGAGCCCCAGCATAATATATGCAGGGAATCAAGGTAGGTGTGTGTTTAAATGGGTGTCCATGTCAGTTAGGCTCATGTCCCAATATTGTGTAAGCTTGGGGTAGTCCCAAAGCAAGTGGAGCAATATCCCGGGGGATCCACAGCTTCTCCAGCAGTTGGCACTCTGCGTAGGGTTGCCCCTGTGTGGACTCAATGGTGTAAGATACCAATATGTAACTACTTAAGATGCACTTTCGATGCTGGCTGTGTTACGTGCTGTGCGACATGCTCTAAAGTATACCTCCTCCCACTCTTTCTGTATCAGTTATCGTCCCAGTCCCAATTCCCATCGCCTCTGTCCGAGGTCTTAGTCGGTGGGTTATCTTGCTGTAATAGGCCATATAGTTCTGTGATAGGGCACTCATCTGAGTTCTTCTTGAACAACCACTTCACAAAGGAGAAAAGGGGCCGCTGGGACCCAGTGTGTAGTGTTGAATGAGTTAGCTAATTTCTGAACTGAATGTAGTGCAATCTGGAAGCACATAATCTGTACCTAGTTGGTAAAAGGGGAGAAGGCCTTCCTCATCGAAAAGATGACCGATCGACTGGCACCCTGCTTGTTGCCACAGCTGAAATGCAGCCTAGTCCATTCTCAGTGTGAAGTAAGTGTTGCTTATAATTGGTGTAAATGTGGAGGGCAATGATAAGTCCTTCTGTGCCAACACCCGGTCCCACACCTCCAATGTGGCATTAGTGACAGGAGAGGAGTGAAGGCCCCACGGTCACTGCGCCTTATCAGAAACGGTACCTTCCATAAGTGCAACCCTACAACCGCTCAGTCAATAAACAGCCAGTGCTCCTCGGATTCCTCCCTAGTCCATTTTACCACGTACCAGAGCTGAGCCGCCTCATAACAGTGCAGGAGGTTTGGAATGCCCAAGTCCCTTCTCTCGGGGGTCTGATTGCGGCGCAGTCGGGGTCTCCCTTTATGCCCATACAAAACAATTTATCTCTCCCTGTAGGGAATGGATCATACCTGCGGGAGGTTCAATCACATGAAATAGGAACAGAATCTTCAGAAGGGCATTCATCTTTAGGGCGGCTACTTGGTCAAGCCAGGCTAGTCGATAGTGCTTCTATTGGGCCATTTCTCTCTTAATTTGCCGAAGTGCGGATCGGTAGTTAAGGGCAGCGATTGTCTTCACTGTGGGAGCCAACTGGACCCCTAAATAGGGGAAGAAGTAGTCATTCATTGTATTGGATATTGGGGAATGAGCTGCGCCTCTGTCGCTGGAGGGACCGAAAGTTTGAGGGCTTGCGACTTTTGAATATTAATGCGGAATCCCGCAGCCTTGCCAAAGACCTCTATCTCATTCATAAAGGCTGGAAGGGCCTTGACTTGGTTATCCAGTGCTGCTATTACATTACCCGCATACAGGCTAATGGTGAGTTCTTCCCTGCCAAAACTGACCCCGGTGATATTCGGGTTGTCTCGAATACACTGGGCTAAAGGCTCCATGTAAAGAGCAAACAACAGGGGCAAAAGTGGACACCCCCTTCATGTACCTCTGCGAATGGGGAAGGGAGCTGAGGTCTGTCCATTCACTCGAACTGTCACCTATGGCTAACCATAGTTGCTAAGGACCCATGTGCTGAAGCACTAGCCAAAGCCAAAGTGAGTAAGTGCCTCCTCCAAGAAGGCCAATGCACCCTGTCAAACGCTTTTTCGGCATCTATGGCCAGGAGCATTATTTCCTTCCCAGAGCATTTGGACTTGTCAATCAGGTGGATAATATTGTCGCTACATTGTTGGTGTGGGACACAGCCTGCCTGATCCGGGTTGATGAAGCCTGGCGTTAGAGGCCCTGATCATGCTGCTAGGATTCTAGTGAATAATTTAATATCCACATTGAGGAGAGATATCAGGCGGTATGATCCATGTTGTTTTTTGTCCTTCCACTGGTTTAAAGATGACAACGATGGAGGCATCCATTGTCAAGGGTGGTACCATACCTGGGCCTGCTATCGAGTTAAAGAGCCGGGTTAAAATTGGAACAAGTGTGGAGAAGAAGGTCTTATAGAAGAGAGCCGAGAACCCATCCAGTCACAGTATTTGAGGGGTTTCTGAAAGGCGATGGCAGAGATGACCTCCTCTATCCAGATCAGGCAATCTCTAGATTATCAGCTTGTTCTGGTGTCAGTCGCAAAGTGTTTGCTTCCTTAAGATATAGGTCTAGCCCCTTCGACACTAGTGTCTGCTCCGAATTGAGTTCCTCATAGAAGTCCCAGAAGGTAGACGCTATGAGGGCATCCCCTACGATGTTGGAACGGTCCTTGGCCAGTCGGAAGTCTATTACCGTGGCCTGTTGCTGCGCTCTCAGTCTGTTGGCTAATAGCCTCCCACACCTGTCTCCCCCACATAGAAGGAATTTCAGAGCTGAAGCGATGCATATTTGGCCTTATTTAGGTCTTGTCATGCTAGCTTTGGGCATTCTACTTCTTGTTGCTGCCAGACCCTTGGAGCTCATGTTCACTTGTCTATGCATTCTAGTTCCTACACCTGTTTGTGTAAGTGCCCTCTCTTGTTGTGGTGGAGTTTGTTGCTGCCTCCAAACGGCGATCATTACCCCGCAAATGACTGCCTTTAGGGTCTCTCAGAGGATGGTGACTGAGGGGTCAACGGTGTTGTTAATGGGTAGGAAATCTATTATTGCTTGGGGAAAGTAAGGTTTCCCGCATTCTCCATGTCTGGGAGGTGCATGGTGTGGGGGGGATGGCTAGGTTAAGAAACACCATGGCGTGGTCTGAAAATAATTGCGGCTCAACCTCTGTTGCTGTGACTAAGATCTGAAGCTCTCCTGTCCCCAGAAACTGGTCCAGGCGGTCGTATGTCTTATGGGCATTTGAGTAGAATCGGTAATCCTGAGCCAGGGGTGGTGTTCGTGCGATAGGTCCCTCTCATGACAGCGCCCCTGTGTGACCATACCAGTGCGGCAATTGGGATAGGTAATTTTTTGAATACCACATTAAGGTCTCCCCCACCCACCAGGAACACTTTTTTGACCTAGGAAGACATCACTTCCGCTACAGCCTGCTGTAGGAATCATTCTTGTCTGTCATTAGGGGCGTATAGAGAACCCAGTGTAAAGGTGTAGTCTCCCACACTCAGGGTATATGCCAGGAGCCTTCCTTCAATATCTACCAGTTTAGAACCAACCTTACCTCAGAAGGAGTGAGAGACCAATATGGCAGATGACAATAACTGTTGCGGGAAAGTGCGGAATCGCAGGCTTTCACCAAGGACTAGATGGGTCTCCTGCAGGAGACACAAATCTTCCCCTGTTTGTTCTAAGTAAGATAGGATGGCTCGATGTTTAGTCAGATTGTTGAGCCCCTTCACATTGAGGATGATATCCATAAACTATTGTGTGAGTAGTGAGGGGGATGAAGTGCTCTGTTACAGCTACCAAGGGTGAAAACCCACCCTCTCTCCATTGGGCACTGCATAGTCTCTGGCGGCCCCTATGTGTATAAGAATCTGGAATGTAGTGCATTTTCTTGTGTTGCGAGTACCACTCTGTAGAAACACAACAATAAACAGTAGCAAAAACACTATCTCTATAAAACTGGTAGGCCTGGCCAGAGCCAGAAATGTCCCACTGGGCAGTCGGGTTAACAGGTCCATGCGGTGGGTCAAGCACCCCTCCAGGGCACCTCGCTCCTGCGTCCATGCCCCTCCTTTCCCATACTCCAATACCACTGATTGTGATCTGGGAGCTTCAGTGGAGCTCATGTTGCCTCTGTTCTGTCCAACTTGTCAGTCAGTGTCCCCAGCACCGCTCACCATTCCATAGCCATGGTCTCTGGATCAGGTCACATTTATTTAGGTGAGTCCTTGCCTCCTTGCCACTGTAGGCATTTCTGAGCTTTCCTTTCTCTGGAGCTGACCCATTGGCCTCCCTCAGGGGACTCCTCAATGTTCAGCTCCCGACAAGTCTCTGGCAGGGATCAAAGCTGGTGAAGCTTGTCTTCCCAGTGAAAGGTTATGAAAAACAGATGAGCCCAGGAGTTCGGAACACCTTTGTTCCGAAGATAGACAGTGGGCGAAAGTCTTGTCATTTTTGCAGCATAAGAGCCAACAGATCCTGGTAGAGCATCAACAAGTGTCTTCTGAATTGCAAAGGGTGTAGGTCTCTGGCTTTGCGGAGAATGTTTTCTTTAAGCTGAAAGTCATGAATGCATACAAGTATGTCAGCTTGCCGGGTGTTCTCCAGTCACGATGGGCCCACTCTGTGCACCCTGTTGAGTTGTATCTCCCTGTCCGGTGGTGATTCCAGGATTTGAAGGAAAAGTTCCCTGACATATGCTCCTGTGTCTGTGCCCTCTACATTGGTTGGCACCCCCTGATACATATATTATTTCGTGTTGACCGATTTTCCAAGTCTTCACCATGGGCCTGCTAGTCTATCTGCTTCTCTCTGATCCGGATAACCTCCTGCTGTAGCTGTTTGATTTCCTCCTCTCAGCTGGACTCATGGTATTCTAGGGTGGAGACTTTATCGTCCACTTCCACTAGGTCCTGGCGGACCTCTTTTAGGACATTTGATAAGTCCTTTTTAACTGTATGGAGTTCATCTCGGCGGAAAGCAAACAGGGCATCCAAGAAGAATCAGGTCATTGGTCCCTCTGTGTCCTAGCCCTATGGTGGTTACTCTGGGCCTTGGGGTGGTGGCCGATCCCCCGATTGGTTTGGTCAACATCACTTTGAGGGACCGCTCCTTTTTCACCCATGCGGTGGCCGTGTTTGCCCATACCACTGGGTATTCTTTTGCAGGAGAGGTTTACAGGCACAGGTGTTCTACAGGGGCTCACCACGAGAAGGGAGGGGCCACAAACCAGCGTCTCTGGTGTAGGCTCAGCAGGTACATCAGGGCCCAGCATCTGCTGGCATCAGCTTCCCCTGAGTAAGGGTCCTCTGAGTGCCCCTGTCACCTGCCCTGGCTCTCTTCCCAGTAACTTTGTTGCCCTCACTTGCAGATTCTGCAAGGGGCTTCAACTTAGCTCTCATAGGCCCACACTCGGCCTCACTCAGGACGGCCATGTTTGGCCTTGCCGGCCTCCCAGATTTACAGTGTGCACTTGGCATCTCCCTTCAATGCCTCCACACATCTGTGTCCAATGCCAGTTTACAGGTCGTCAACCAAAACTTCCTCTTGGATTCGCGGGCAACCCCGGGCAGACACGGCGGAACCCCGCAGAGATGAATGTCCTGGTCACCCTCTCCGACCTGTTGCTTGTGCTCCAGCCTTAGCTGTGACAATGGGGCTGTTGGGTTGCCCCCAACATATTCAGGCCTTACTGTAAGGCGCTTCTTGCATCCGAGACTCCCCGGTGAAGTCCGAGGAAGGACTTCTTTGTCGGCCACTATGCTCTGGCAGTCAGTCGCTCGCCAGCTAGGCCATCTCCATCTTTCCCATGGGGACGTAGTCTGCCGTCCCAGGGCCAGCCGCTTCAGAGGCCTGGATCGGCTCTAAGACCAGCTCTAGCAGTGTGTGTTGCATGGATCACAGTCATGAAGGCAATGGGGGTCCTCGCTGTTGGCACCTTGCAGACCTCCAGCTAGCCCCAGAGGGAGTATGTGCAGGTCACAAGCAATGCACTATTAGGTGTAGGCAGCAATGGCAAGTGATCTATGCTGTATCCGTGCTGCTGTGGCGCTTCGTGTAAGTGTTAGCACCGGGGGACTCCCCTTTAGCTGTATGTAGCCGCGCCCAGCTAGTGAGCACTGGCGCTGGTAGCTGCTGGTCCCCAAAAGCCGCAGGCCTTGCCTTACCTACAGCTCCCCTGCCACCGCCATTTTCTGCCCAAGTTAGGGCTGTGTAATCATCCCCCAAGGCACACTGGTCCCTAGTCAGGGTTTCAGATGCGGGGTGTTGCAGTGGCCTTCCGTTGCCAAAGTCAAGGGATCTGGGCCTGGACGGGTGAGGCGCGGCCGTGTTTAATTTTACTGCGCCAACGTCGCTACCATTTTGCTGCTTCCAGAGTGTCTATCACCACTGCAGCCCTGGGAGGCCAGATTCCTGTGCAGATGACATCTCCTGATGCCAGAGCAGATGTGGACACCGTGGTACTCTTGCTATGTGGTGGGTAGGGCACGGGCAGAGCCCAATCAGCAGCGGGGACAGAGGGACAAGGAAATGTGTCCTATCCGTCCACCATCTTGGACACACTTGTCCACTATATTAGATAAGACTAGTGCAGCAGGAGCTTTATTGGTTGTAGATACTGAAATGGTAGCGATTAGGTCCATGGTTTTGCAGGATAGACTTGCTTTAGAGTACCTGATCGCAAAAGAGGGTGGGGTCTGTCAGATGTTAAAGGTCCAGCAATGCAAAACCTACATTCCTGACAATAATACGGATTTGAAGAAGTTTATCAAGAATATTTCTGACCTGCACAAGGATTTGCATGAGTTGGAACGTACAGATGCTTGGGAAGCCATTGGAAGTGAATTTTCTGCAGTAAGCAAATGGTTTGGAAACCTGGGAAGTGAAATTGTGGGTGCTCTTCTGAAACCTCTGGTGATAATTGCCCTTTGTGCAATATTCCTAATTGTGATCTTTATGGGATGTAAGTTCTTGAAAGTCAAATGTGGAGTGAAGAGCAAGAGAGTGGATGTAGAGATACAGGAGAGTCAGAGTAAATACTATGATGACATGAAACGTCTGGAAGAATCTAGGAGGAAAATGTTAATACCACAAGGTTTTAGATGGTCCATCTGATAAGATTTAGATCTTAGGTTGTGATGGCTTGATTCGACATCAGAGGGGGGATTGAAGTAGTGTAGTTTTGGCTCCACCCTTTCATGTCTCGTCAATGTCATATATATGTGCATGTAGCACCATATATTGGTGTGCTTTAATATCATTAACGTAAAGTTGTGCACTTGACAGAAATACTGGAGGGGTAGTTTGTGAACAATTCATACATTTACGTGAGTGTGCATACTAATGTTTTTCTAATAACTATACTAAATTGCAGTTTTTATACATATCTGCATTTGCGCAGTTTGAGTAATTTTGTTAACTCTATAAATACTCATGTATTTATTTGAATAGTATCATGCATATATTTTATAACCATATATGTACTCATAACCATGCATTTAAATGTGTATTGAAGTGCTTTTCAACATTAACTTGACCAAAGGCCTTAAGCATTTGGGCTATAATGTTTAATTTTTATTGTGAAACTTTGTTTGATTGCATTTTTTTCTTCTTCTTTGCAGGTGAATTCAAGTGATCTCATAGTTAGTGAAAGGCACATTGGGCCCGATTCACAGAACTAACTTACGACAAAATCCTAAACTTACTACCATTTTGGTATTCACAGAATGAACTTACTCATTTTGGTATTCACAGAATAAACTTACTCATTTTGGTATTCACAGAAGACACTTACACATTTTGTGTAACTTACACATTTTGTGTAACTTACTCATTTTGTGTAACTTACACATTTTGTGTAACTTACATATTTGGTATTCACAGAAGGCACTTACTCATTGATGAGTAAGTGCCTTCTGTGAATACCAAAATGAGTAAATTAATTCTGTGAATACCAACATTGTTGTAAGTTCATTCTGTGAATACCCAAATGTGTAAGTTCATTCTGTGAATACCAAAATTGTTGTAAGTTCATTCTGTGAATACCCAAATGTGTAAGTTCATTCTGTGAATACCAAAATGTGTAAGTTCATTCTGTGAATACCAAAATTGTTGTAAGTTCATTCTGTGAATACCCAAATGTGTAAGTTCATTCTGTGAATACCCAAATGTGTAAGTTCATTTTGTGAATACCAAAATTGTTGTAAGTTTAGGATTTTGACGTAAGTTAGTTCTGTGAATCAGGCCCCTAGTGTATGAGAGGAAAAAAACTTTTGGCAAGGACGAAAGGCACTAACGAACAAAGGGAGGACCCTGATTCATGTTTTCTCTAGAGATGGGAGGAATCCAAGGACATTCTGATGTGCAGACCATAACATGGGAGTATCGAACAAGGCTACCAAATTCTATTGTGAGAATGAGAAGTACTGGGACACATGATGTGGGTTTCTCAAGTGTTCTGTGAAGTTTTAATTGGAGGTCACACCTTAGCTTTAGGCAGATTCCTTTTTGAGACTCAGAGGGGTACAGACCTCTTTGCTATATTTCTGTTGTGTGGCTTTATGCTTTGCAATGCTCCTGATTTTGCAGAACTTCTACGGAAGTTTCTACAATGCTTCCCCGATTAATACCACTTAGTTTCAGCATTATTAGGTAATTTTGATTAACACATGGATAAGCAAGAGTACCGGAAATCATATACTGATCACCAGATTTTGTTCCTTGTTTTTTGAATTGCTATTACTGAGTTCCTTGTATGCTTCATGCTGTGAAGACTACATTTTGGGAGATGATTTGGACTGCCAGTAGTGATTCTGTATTTTTACAACATATTCCTGAGACTTGTATACATCAGTTTGGCTTTGAATTTGTAATAAACCTACATTTAATCCTCATTGTGTAGCCAAATGGGCTACACTGTAAATTTAACTTTTGGATGATGTTAACTCCTCTTTATTTCCCATGCATCTTAAAAGGTCCATCGCAGGTAAATTGTGATATTTCGGCTCAGTATTCTGACAACAGTGTTTTGTCAAATAGCTGAATGCATGACACTTAGTTCAGTTTTCTGGGTTTGTGCACACTGCTCACCTCAGAAAGAGAGCCTAAGACAGTAGTGTCCTGGAATGCCGTAATAGAAACAAAAGAGAAACAAAACCTACATTTTGATGCCACCTTTCCTGGTAACATGTTTATTGAATTTGTTTCTTCCTCGCTATGTCGCCTCATCGCTTTGGCACCACTGCTGTTAGAAGTCAAGAGACTAAGGGGTATATTCACAAGAACGTGTGATAACTACCGCAAGAGTAGCGTAACGCAACTTTCAATATCGCAGACTATCACGGGAAAAAAACCTGTGTCAACGTGGAATTCACAACAAGGTGGTAGCATGCAATAGTCTGCCGAAACCGCGGACAATGTCCGCGATACAACCACCACGATGGAGATAAAAACACAAACCACAACACCAAAAAACACGGGATGGTCCAAAGCGCGATGAGGAATCAGCGACAAGCAGCGCCAGGCCTGCAACACACACCTGGCAGGCGTCAAAAATCTCCATAAAAGTAGAAAAAACACCCACACACAAACTGACCAACACACAAGCACCATGGAGGCAGCCGGAGCAGGCGCAGAGGACGAGCGCAACCCCACAAGCGCCCCGGACGACCAGCCTGGGACCTCGGGGACAGGGAAGGGCAAGGACAAGAAGACGAGGAAGACCAAGTTCAGTCCGCAGGCGAACAGGATCATAGTCACGGAGGTGATGGAACACCATCAACAACTCTTCGTCACCTCCAACGTGTCATTGGGCACCAAAACTGGAATATGGCATGACATCGTCGACAAGGTGAATGCCGTCGGAGAGCACAAGCGGACAATGGACGAGGTCTAGAGGCGATGGAATGACATCAAGCGGAAGACCAAGGAGAAACTCTCCACCAACCTGAAGGCAGCAATGCAGACCGGAGGTGGGGGCCCAGCGCCACAGCTGGAGCTGGATGACATGGAGACGCTGGTGTCGACAGTCATCAGTGTGGAGACTGTGGCCGGAGTCGGGGGACCGGACACTGCTTGACAGGACACAACACAACCGCAACAGGGTGAGTGACCACCAGGTACTGGGAGGACGGGGGGAGATGGCCACAATGGCACACATGCACAAGCAAGCAGGGCACAGTGCACACCCAAAATCACTCTGGGTCCTCGCCCAGACCCACAGACTGTCACAATGTACAATGCCATGCTGTCTGAATGTCAACCTGTACCATGCGGCTACATACATGTGGACACATTGTAATACACCATCTCCCCTTCACATCGCAGGGGCAACGTCAACACCTCCTGCAGAGCAGTCCCAGCCACTCTTCACTGATGACGAGGAGGAGGACAACACCAGCATCGACACCCAAACCATCCAAGACCTCATTGACCTCATCCGCAACTCACCTCCAGGATCAGGGCAGCCCAGCTACATCCATGAGACCCCACCCAACACCCAAACCACCCAGCAGGAGGCACCCACAGCCCTGGCACCCTCCCAAGTCCCCCAGGAACAACAAATGGCCTTCCAATGCCGTGTGCTGGAGGGCCAGAGGGAGACGGCCGAGCAGGTGCGGGTGGGGTTCGAGCTCATGGCTACCAAACTGGACGCCATCCTTGGGTGTCTATGTCCGCCCCATGGACTCCAGCGAGACCTGACTGACATCTCTGGAGTCATGATGCGGAGGGAAGAATACCTGTCCGCTCAGAGTGGCCCCAGCGATGCCAGCCGTGAGCTGGCACACATGCGGAGGCTCATGGAGGACATGGTGCGGATGGAGGCGGAAAGGATGGCATCCACCGCTGCACATCAGCGAAATGTAGCTGGGATCTACTGTGCCCTGCATGTCCTCATCATGGCATTGCTGCCACAAGGCGTGGCGATGATGAATGCTGCTGCCCCCACACCATCCACATCTCCGCCCCCTGGTGTGTCAGTGCCTCCCAGTGCGGCAGGCGTATCCACTCCGGCACCTGATGTGTCACTGCCACACAGTGCCGCAGCCGGTACTGCAACACCCACAGGTGGGGCAGGGCACACACCCGGGGACGAGGAAGTGGATGGGACTGTGGTAAGGCGGGCCAGGCACTAGCATCCATTTCCACCACCTTGCCTGTTTCTGCTTGGTGCCGCACATGGCCTCAAGACCTACCACTGACACCCAATACACTCCGATGCACTCACCTTGGACAGCGACATGGACTGCCACATCCTGTTTGACGACCAATGACACGGCAGACAGACTGCGGACTGTACCCTTCCTCTTCCGCAGTACAGGTCATCCCCGGATGGACACTGGCTGGCCCTCCACGGGCCCATATTGTGTAGTGTGCTCGGCATTGCCCTGTACCGCTCCAGCTGCATGACTGCACTGGATGTGCAAATAAACATCCAGTGACGCACTGCTGTGTAATGTCTTACGTCATTCATGTATGGATGTGTGGATGAATGTGGGGACAGTGCCTTCCCTTGCGTCAATGATGTTCATCCTGTGGGATGCCAGTCAGAGGGTGCGACATTGCATTTTGTGTACCGGGTTCCGTGAACACTACAAAAGGGACACACGCATCAGTCACTTCCTTGTCCGGACATGGACTGGACCATGCCCAGAGCCCACGAGTCATTGTTGCAAGCCCTGCGCTGGTCGGGCGTACGGCAGGCCAGACCACTCCGCTAACACCCCAAGGGGGGGCCCTCATTGCTACCCATCGCAGCCGTACTCGCTGGTCGTGTGCAGGTCACTGGTCTAGTTGTCAGCATGTCACAGCCACTCCCTGAGGGCAGGTTTTCACACACACCACACCCATCCGGCACAGGCGTCACAGGCCATGTGACTCCGCCAACATAAGGGGCCTACGACGTCACATTCCCCTCTTCCGGTGGTGACTGGATGACGGCCGCTCCATGGTTCTCACTCATGTAGGGCCCATGAGTTGTTGCGCACAGGGTTAGTGGCCTCCGAGGCCTTGTGGACGGCACAGGGCTACCACCATGTGGCGCAGACTGGGGCTGCACAGGGTTAGTGGCACCCGGGGCCTTGCGGACGGCACAGGCACACCGCCACGGGACGGTGACTTTGGGTCCCCTTGTCAGTGGCACCTTGAGCTGCTGAGCGGGTGTGCAGCCTGCGATGATGCCCCGTCCCGGTGGTCCGGACAGCTCAGGTTTTGTGTGCCCTGCTGGACCGCAGTGTAGGCCAGAGCCAGCGGGCAGCGCGGGCCTACCGCCACGTGGTGTCGCTTCCGGGATCCCAGAGTTGGTGGCACCCATTGGGCTGAGCGGGTGTTTAGCCTGCGATGGTGCCGGGTGCACTGGTATGTCCTCTGCCATGGAGTAATCAAGACCCAGCACCAAACGTGAGACCTGGTGGCCTGCCAAGCGGGCTGCATGATGTGGAGGGTGCCATGTCCGCGGGCCCCGGGCTTGTGGCTTGCAGCGGCATGTGGTGGGACCTCCTGTCTACGCGCCAGTGGTGGAAGGTGAGCATTGAGGCCTGGGTGTGCATGGGCGGGCATGCTCTGATGGGCGGCGGGAGAGGTTGGGGTGACTCTGCCTGGGTGTGCATGGGCGGGCAGGCGATGTTGTCTTGTGCAAGTGTGTGTACTGTGCCAGTCATGTATCTGGGCTCTGTTTCAGCTGACGGCTCTGAATCAGATGTGTGACCTGGTGAACTGCACTATATACCGGCAAGTGGTTGGAGACACACCGGTGACAGCAGGTGAGCAGTGTGGCCTGGGTGCGCAGGGGCGGCACTCTCTCTCTCCCTCTCTTCCTCTCTCTCTCCTTCCCACTCTTCCTCTCTCTCTCCTTCGCTCTCTCTCTGTCCTCTGATGTGTGCAGGAGACACCTTCTCATCATGTTTTTTTTCTTCCAGGCTGTGACCTACGTATTGTCCCGAGGGGAGCGGCCATGTGTCTTCATTTCATTTCGTTGTTCATTTTAATAAAGTTTCATTTGTTGCTTCGACAGTGAATGTGTGTGCTGGTCATTTCTGTGACAACACATTCATGTCACCAGTTGTGATTGTGCGGCATCAAGCGGAATATTTTGTACATGTTTAGGTGTGGCTGATGTGGCATGTCTTTGGTCGGGGGGTGCCAGGGAGGGGTGGTCCTGGGGGTGGTGGCGGTGGGTGTTGTGGCCCTCTTGGGTGTCCGGGCCGCATGATGGGTGGCTCCATGGCATCTGTTGCCCTTCCGATGTAGCCCTGGGCTGTGCTCCTTTTGGTTTGCAGGCTGCCAGTCCTTCTTTACACCAGGTCAGAGCAGGTGTAGATTTCCTGGTGCTAACGCGCCTTATCGCCTGTTTTGTGTTTTTATCGTGGATGTGGCTGGTCGTTGTGAATGTTGAGGTGTGCTGTTGTCTCGGCTTTTGTCACGGGAACGCCTACTCTGCATCTCATTAGCGATATTTGCGGGGGTCCTCTGTGGCGATGTTTTTTGCGGCTGCTATCGCGGGTAAACTGGTGCTGTGGGCTGTTAACACCGGCTTGTGAATGGGGAAGTAAATTTATCACGACTTTGGCTGCGATAAAGTGCCGTTAATTCGGCGATAGCTCCTTGTGAATATGCCCCTAATTGCACCATACAAGGTAAATAATCAAGTTTATTCTTTTTAACGCAAATTTCATTTGGCTCACAAGAGTCCCTTTAAATGTCCCTCTTCATTTTGATCAAAGACTATATACACTCATCATCAACTTATCGGCCATGTCAGTTGTGTTGAGTTCTTTACGTGTGGCGTGGCAGCCATTTTATCTGCATTTTTATTAATTTGAATACTTCATTTCTCCATTTGAAGGTACCATACAAGCGTGGATTTAGGACAGGGAAAGGCATGCTCATTGCAGTTAGGTTTTTTAAGCTTGCGCAAGACTGGAGGCACGCTTTTATGTTCATGGTACATGTGAAGAAAATTATTCCTTTAATCATCAATGACAAAGCCATCTTTTCAAAGAACTTCGGGGCATATTAGCAAGGGCACTATCGCCGCTTTAGCGGCACTTTTTGCCGCTAAAGCGGCGATATTCTTATCGCCCTATCAACAAACTGTCTCTAACAGCAGTTAGAGACAGTTTTCGGGCATTAGCGCCCATGTTTTTACCGCTTTGCATGTCAGCGATATTTATCGCTAATGACATGCAAAGTGGGCGTACCCGATGAACAAACCTGGGAAACACACGCTAACAGGCCTATCGCCTATTAGCAAGGTGGCCATGGCCCCAGTTAGCGACGTGAAAAGTCGCGCTAACCGGGGTCATCGCTATTTATCTAACACCTGCAATTAGCAGGTGTTAGCCATATCTAACATGGGGGTGGATTATGCTGATACGACCACAGGGTCGTATCAGCAAGGTTATCGCCGTTTTCCATGAAACATCGCTGGAAAACCAGCGATGTTTCATGGAAAACACCGCTATGGCTGGAATAATTATCGCCATAGCGCTAAATGTCGCTAATACAGCGTTAGCATGGCAAATTATTCCGACGATAGCCGGGCGATAAAGTGCTCGCTAAACACACTTTGCGATGTTTAGCGCACTTTTTAGATAATATGCCCCTTCATTACCAACTTAAAGATAGCTGTAGGTCCTCTTGCTTCCTTTACCGATTCCTGCAGTTACAATTCATTTACTTCAAGCTAATGCACATTTTCTTTGTATTCCTCTGAGCCCGCTTCCATTATGTAATCGCAACTTTTCTGCTTCCTTTCTCTGACTACTGTATAAACTTTAAATGGCAACACAAAGTTTATTGGCATAGTCTAACCAGAGTAATTACTTTTTTAATTGATAGCCTTTTATAGAGAATTAAGAGCTACACTTAGAATTATGGTTAGGGCATAAAAAGTTCAACAATGCTGCTAAATAGTGTGCCAGGGCAAGCAGAAAAGGTGCTGTGCAAGCTTTACTTCTCAAGCTTAGTTTAATAACACATCGACAGTGTTTGTGTACAATTTGAGTATTCTGTTTGAAATCTAACGCACTGATCTGAACTGCTGCAAGAGAGTTAATGTCTTTCTGCAGTGAAACGCTGAAGAACATATACACATTAATGACTATGTTATAACTGACGTAAGTATGGAGGGAATGTTACCACAGTAATAGTGCCATCTCTAATGCAGCCAATAGGCATCCTAACTTTCAAAATAAACCAGCCAGGTACCTCTTGTGCTCCAAAGGTGGGTGAGGCTTATTTACAAGCCCAGTACGCCACTGGAATGTCACTTTTTTGACGTTCCGGAAGTGTACAGTGCAGACCCATATTTACAAGGCCACAGACCTCGTAGATATGGTGTAAGGCCATGCAGTGCAAGTCACTGCATTGCCTCACACAGCCTCGGAGAGGCATGCATGGGCATTACGGTGGGTGTTCCCACTCAAAGCTCAATGCTTTTGACACATTCCCAGATTTACAAAATAGCATATTGGTTGTTTTTGTGAAGGAAGGTGTCCCTTCCTGCCTAAAAACAACTTGATTTCAATGCAGGCACCCTTGCATCATGGTGCCAGGGTGACTGCTTTGACTATAGGCAGCCATTTGTGCGCCATCGCAGTGTAAGAGGACAGAAATGTGCTGTATCCTGCTCTTTTCTTTTGATGCAGGGCAGCGCAGCAAAGTGACGTGCAGCGCTGCCCTGCGTCAAAGTGTTGTAAATGATGCCCCAGCCTACCAAGGACTTTGCTAGTGTCTCATATAGTTAGCCTACCCTCAAAAGTAGCCACATGGCCTACCCCTTCCAGCACACTAGCATTTGCTCTTTTGTTTTGTAACACCATTGCGGCTCTAATCAGGATTGAATTGACTAGAATGGACATTGAGGAAATTCTAGTAAGCCGTGGGCAATGCTTTTTTAAGGACAGATGGCCAATAAATGTTGATGAGATCATGAGGTGAGAAACACGAACTAGAAAGCCAATTGACGAGGAAGGAACACATTAAAAATGTTAATTTATTCCAAAAAGCCTCTGTGAACTGACGCAATGTCATCGTAAATATGAAGATGTTAATGTCTTGAAGATTATTAGATGAATGTTATCTGAACATTCATCAATGATATTCCATTGAAGTTCGCTATGAAAGTGGACAACGTTGTATAACATTAAATGCTTTCAACAAATCAAGGCCAGTGAAGATCAAGAAAGTATGGCAGAAAGTGCTAAAGGTTTCAGGTAGTGTGCACTGCCACGCACAAGACTATAGCATGAACAGTAGCGTAGCCACTGTGTTATGAGCCATCGTTCAAGGATGGGTTTGGCCTCTCTGTCTGTTGTTTGGATCATTAAACACAGTAATATTCAGGGTTCAGTGGGCCCCACAGGCCTCTGGCCCCAATACCACAGCACCTGCTGTGCCAATGGAAGCTTTGCTCATGAGCAAGGACAGTCTCATCAACAGGGGCGTCTCTGAAGGAAACATAGGGGCATATTTACAACCTCTTGTGCCGCAAGAACGTTACTTTTTGTGATGTTCCAGTGGCGCACATGGCTTTGCCATATCTACAAGGCCATGTAAAGCCACCCTGCCTTGCCTTACTCCAGGCAAGGCAATGCAAGTCGCTGCCTTGCCTTACTCAGCATGAAAGAGACGTTCAATAGGTGTTGCTGTGGGTGCTCCCACTCAAAATCCATGGAATTTGGCACTGCCCCAGATTTACAACAACTCATAAACCTAGGGCAGCACCAGAACCTTGCGTCTCCCTAGAGCATACATAACGAGGAGATATGTTTACATTTCTCCTCGTTTGTTCCTCTTTCCGCATGTCCTGCATTCTGCAGCACACATAGAATGAGGAAAACGCCTTTTGCAACTGTTTTTGTGCCAGAAGTTGCCCCTTCCTGCACAAAAACAATTGTGCCAATAACACAGACACCCTTGCACCATGTGCAAGGGTGCCTGCGTTGACACACAGCTGCTAATTGTGGGCAGGTGCTGTCTGAAAGGACAGGAATGCACCGTATCTTGTAAATACGGTGCAATCCTGTCTTTTCAAATTTGCGTAGGGCAGTGCATAAAAATGACTTGCGGCACTACCCTACGCAAATTCTTTGTAAATACGCCCCCTATTACCCAGTAAAAAATAATGCCCATACAAATATTGAAAGATACTTTGCATGGGTTACTTTATGGTAATTAATGTAAATGTTGCTTTTTACAAACACTCCGAATTAGAATACATGTTAAGGAAGCTATCAATCAGCCATGGCATAGAGAACATTAGATCTCATCTTTTGGTGCCTCTGCAAATGGGAAAAGATGTCACAAGATGGAATATATTTGTCTTAGCAGCTGTTCAAGGTCATTGGTAAGATATTACTGAAAACAAAATATCTTTTGCTATGAACATTTTACCTGTTTTATGTCCAGTTGGAGATGGGCTTTGTAAAACTCTTTTTCATGAATCATATTTACGACATTTTCTTTAAATAAAACAAAGGGGCATATTAGCAAGGGCGGTATCGCCGCTTTAGCGGCACTTTTTGCCGCTAAAGCGGCGATATTTCTATCGCCCTATTAGCAAGCTGTCGCTAACAGCTGTTAGCGACAGCTTTATGGCGAAAGCGACCGTTTTGGTGCCGCTTTGCATGTCAGCGATATATATCGCTAATGACATGCAAAGTAGGCGTTCCCAACTAAAAGCGACTGAAAACAGTCGCAAACACAACTTCCCCCTATTAGCAATGCCCGCGAAGCGATAAAAAAATTTGTGCTAACCGCGATTATCGCTGGAATCTAACACCTGCTAAAAACCTGACTTAACCATTCTAGTCAATGGGAGGTGGATTGTAAGGTTAAGTCCTCACCTGCCTATTAGCAAGCTTTTCATTAGCACGTTGAATTTATCGCTGGATTTCTCGCGCTATTGCTGGGTTTCGCCGCTATCGCTGGATTTTTTATCGCCTTGGAGGTAAGCGTTGATAATAACGCGTCATCTCCACGATGAAATCCAGCGATAGCCGGCGATAAAAAAAACAGCGCTGAGCGTGCTTTGCGATAATTATCCCAATTCCTTGGTAATATCCCCCCATATTTTTGATCAGTACTCTCTTATTTCTGAATGCCAGTAGCGCTCACATTGTAGCACTCTTGTTGGATCAACTCTAATGTCGATTGCAGAGGTTTCCAAGCGTAAGTATGATGTAAGCCTAAAACAGAGATAGATTTTTTCTGTGGAATATGCTTTCCTCCTTAATGGTATTTTCTGCATTATGCAAGCTGTAAATACCCCCGTGGGCTCTAGGCATGACTTTCACCAGGTATCATGAGGTTTCTGGAAAGCCCAAGAGTGAGTTTGGATCAAGCCTGAGTTGGTTGAAACGGTGGGTGTGTGAAATGGGCAAAGCCACTGTGAAGAATGGACGTGAACAGGCATTGCCCACCAATCAATCAATCAATCAATCAATCAATCAATCAATCAGGAGCTGTCACCCGACAGGCACATTTGAACAGCCAGGTCTTGAGGGCCCTTCAGAAAGGGAAGGCACTCAAAAAATTGGGGGAAAAGCAAGAAGTAAGCAGTGAAAACGAGGGAAAAGCAAGGAGCAGGCACTCAAAAAATGGGGGGGAAAGCACAGTGAAAGCAGAGAAAATCAGGGGAAAGAAAGGAAAAGGCAATAAAAAAAACGGTAAAAAGCAAGGAGAAAGCAGTGATAACAAGGGAAAAGCAAGAAGACAGGAGCAAGAGCGATGCAGCAGCACAGAGAGAGCTGGGCCTGGGACCATCAAAAAGTGGCAATGCTACTCTCTAAAGTGCACATGGGCACTTTACCTCTGCTGGGTCACAGTCATTCCGACTTTGTAATATCCAAGCATAGAACCATGGCACCCTAGATGTTGCCTTCTAGCTGGAGAATAGCTGAACACACAAAGGCATGCATGTTGTCCTGTTAGGTCATTTGGATATCAACGTTATGTACAAAATAGCTGAGTTGCAGGCCTATTGAATTTGAACTTGACACATCAAGCAGGTTGTACCCAAGACCTATTTTTAAGCTTGCTTGCAGTCATGTAGTATTTTGAAGAAGGTTGCCCCTCTAACCCAAACAGACCATTATTGACTGTCCTTTGATGTGTCAATTGGCCAACATACCGAGCCCAAGGCATAACAATAAGCAACATTGTGCATGGACCAATCTAAACTTCACCACCTGGGCTGCTGTCTTGAAGAAGGTTGGCTCAGTTTTAAGTCAATGTGACTTGGTAGCCAGTGCAGAAGCAATAGACATGTGGTTCTCTAATTCATTAGATATGTTGGTCCCATGTGAAAGACTGTTGCTCAAAAGAAGGTCTTATAGCAACACAAAAAGATGTTGGACGGAATGCTGAACATTGCTGAACAGTCACCCCTAGTCAGTAATCTGGGTTAAATCCATTGTTTTTTTTGCTCACCATGCCACCCAAGTTTGGACTCAGACATATGGAAATCAGTATTGACCCTTCTCCCCATGGGAACAGCGTAGCCCGAAATGCCAGGCCAGGTCTTCCCTAGACTTGAAAACAAGGATCCTGGGACCAGATTCGGGGTATCACCCCTCATCAGCCAGGCTAGCTTGAATCCAGTGGCATAGCGAGCACCGGACCCACCACTGGGCATACCCTTCCCACTAAGTGTGACTTATAGCAATACAAAAAGATGGTGGACGGAATGCTGAACATTGTCAAACATTCACCCCACATTTTTTTGCTCAACATTCCACCCCAGTTTGGACCCAGCCATATGCAATTCAGTCTTGACCCTTCTCCCCATGGAAACAGTCCAGCCTGAAATTCAAGGCCAGGTCTTCCCTGGACCAGAAACAAGCATCCTGAGACCAGTTTCGGGGTATCACCCCTCATCAGCCAGGCCTGGCTAGGCACTCTTATTGATTACCCCTATATAGCAGCTTGGCCTATCCATCCACAGAAAGCAATTCCGTAAGACCTTCACAAGAACTATGTGATAAAATATCAGAGTTTTTTCATACGAAAAGTTTCACATTAGTAGGCAAATTATCAGTTCATTCAGGGAGCACATATTCACACCATAAAACAGAATACTTTGGGCCATGTTTGTAGGGGATAAGGAAGTGGTATGGATTTTAATCTCCATGACCTCCTTCTCACCATTAGATGTTGGACCCATTCAACAGCTGAATAAAGTGGAGGAAGTCTTGGTTCCACCGCTATAAGAAAAAAACTATTTTTGCATGATCACCACCATTTCTTTGGACTGATTTTGTGTTTGTTTGACTGTGCACTGGGACTCTGCTAACTAAGCCTCAGTGCATGTGCTCAGATCCCTAAAACATGCCAAAGGTGGCTACACTCCTAACTGGCATATTTAACTAACCTACAAGTACCTAGTATATGGTACAAAGTGTACTCAGGACCTGTAGTTTAAATGCCACGGGTGGAATTTAGCACGTATTGTGCCATTACTAAAGTGACAATGCAAAACATGACTGCCGGCCTGCCACCAGTAACCTGGATGTGGGGTTTAAACTGCAAATTTGAATTGTCATAATAACTCCTTTTGGCAAGCTTAAACTCTACTTTTACATTTTAATAAGTCACCTGTAAATGGGCCTTAAGCCTTAAATGCCCATAAGGACGGGTGCATGCTATTTAAAAGTAGGAAATGTAAAGGATTTATGTTAAACATGTTCTTATTGCAGCAATGCCATAAAAGATATTTTGCTGTAGTGGGGTTAGCTGTTCCCTAGGAAAGCACTGGGCTATGATATTAAAATTAATAAAGTTATGTCAGCCTAGGAACCAGATCAAAACTTTGGGCCTCACTTACAATAATTTGATGCAGGGCAGTGCTGCACAACACTGTGCTGCGCTGCCCTGCATCAAAAGAAAAGGTCAGGAATCTCATAGATATGGCGCGTTCCTGTCCTCTTCCTCTGTGCTGGTGCACAAATGTCTGCCTTGCGCAAATGCAGGCACCCTTGTATAATGGTGCAAGGCTGTCCGCGGGGTAGGAATTATTGTTTTTGTGGACAGAGGGACACCTTCATGCTCAAAAACAACCAATGGAGGCATTTTCCTCTTTCTATGTGTGCTGCAGAATGCACAAGGTTTTAACGAATTCCCAGATTTATGCTGTGTTGTAAATCTGGGAATGTGTCAAATACCATGGGCATTGAGTCAGAACATCCACAGCAACACCCATGGCACCATGTCTACAAGGCCATGAAAAGCCATGCAGGGTGGCTTTTCGTGGCCTCGTAGATATGGCTCTGCACTCTGGGCTGCCAGAACATCAAAAGAAGTGACATTCTGGTGGCTCATGGGGCTTGTAAATAAGCCACATAATTTTGGGACTTTTAAAAACATGATTACAAATCCAATTCATTAGTAAAGTCAGACTAAATAGCTCCTTGATGAGGTGTGAATTGGCTCTCAGAGCTGAGACAAAAGCCATGGCGTTGGGGTGAAGTTGACTTTCCTGTGACAGGACGGCCTGGGTGCTGTGCCCAGGCCTTACATATCTTTATAGGATACCTACCTGGTCACTGGCATACGTTGCTCTCATCTGGGCCTGCTTCCCTTTTGTCTTACTACCTACCCAGCTTCCAATCCCAGTGGGAGAACAGCTTCCCCCAGGAACAGTTTTGATTGACCATAGCGAAGGGGTTGTTCATTTTTCTGGCCACTCTAGGGTGGGCATAGGAGCTGTTCACCGTGGAAGAAAGGTACTGCCATGTTGGATTTAGGTAGAAAGGGACACTCTAAGATTGTTTGTAGTAGAGCACACAGGAATTGCTGCGAAAGTGAGTAGGGCTAATTCTGGGAACCTTTTCCCTAGTGGTTAGAGTAGGACAAGGAATCACCCCCACCCACAGGATAGGGCCAGCATATACGTGGCACTCCTGCGCACCCTGTGGAAGACAGAACGAGGAATGAAAACCTACTGTTGAGACATGTGAGGGGAACCAACGGGAGGGGAACCAACGGGTGGGACCTTCTCCGGTTTGTACCATGACAAAGAAGTGAAATGCAATGTTCAGTTGACTGACCTCGTGTTAAGCTACAGAGACACAAAAGCTGCAAGAAGCTCACTTGCGTGAAAAATCCCAGTTGTCCAGTTTCAAGTGGGCCTGCCTTGTCCCATGCTGGCTTCTTCTTTGGATTGAGTCCTGACCCCCAAGTGCTTGTACTGAGATCATGGAACCCTTGGCTAGCGTCTCTGCCTAACCCTAAAAGCTGGGACTTATAAATATTTTGTTACATTTCTGCCTGGAGAACTGTTGTGGAAATGGGACCAACCTGCCATCCTATCCGCCGAGGTTACATCGCTGGTGGTCTTGACATCATTTCAGCTCCTGCAACATTCTTCGCCACGGTAGAAAGCCTATTTCAGCAGGACTGATACCGACTGCCATCTGATAATGTTGAACCCTCTTCTGCTACTGCCTGCAGCCTTGCCCTGCTGAGGAAATCTGACTTCAGGAAAAGAGTCAAAGTCCAAAGGCAGAAATCTTCACCGGGCTCAATGCCAAGCAGCATCTGATCAACACCCATGGCTTCCTGGGTGTGAACTCTGGACTTTTCCCTCTAGGAACTTTTCCTGCCTTCATCGACAGCTTCATTGAGACCTCATCCTTTGTCAACCATCTTCAGAACCAGCCTGCAGCCATGCCCCGTGAGGACTGTACGTTCTCTAAAAAATTCTAAGTCTGTAAGAAATTGGGGTGTTGGTTGACTGGGGTGTAAGCTCTGGTCAAGCAGCAACCACAATCCTTGTCAGGGTAAGGCACAAGCAAACCTCAAATTAATGTATTACCCCCTTGGTAGCTTGGCACAGAGCAGTAAGGCTTAACTTAGAGGCAATGTGTAAAGTATTTGTGCAACAGTTAAACAGTAAAACCACACCACAAAAGGAGCTCACAAAAGCTTTAGAAAAATAGAGTAAGTGTTAATAAATATTGCAAGACCAAAACAACAAAAATCCAGTTGGTAGAACTGGAGATATTGCAGTTCAAAGTTTATAATTACAATAGTTGCAAGAAACACAAAGCACTGTTGGGGATATATGGTTACGCCGGACCGGGACAAAGCCATTAGTTCAGGCCGACCACGTTGGAGCATGGGCCTGGCTACACGGACCCAGTTAGGCTGGCTCGTGAAGCTGAAGCAATGAGTAGTTTCCGAATTGTGGCCAGGCTGCATGGGGGAGGCCCTTTTGTGTCATCGACAAGGGTCCCATTGACTGGGCTTGTGATGGGAAGTCCGACATCGGGGATGCAGCGCAATGCTGGTGATGCATCCATTCCAAGAAGCTGCAAGGCTGTGATGTGGAGTCCAGCATCATCATCGAGACTGCCGTCGCCAAGGGATGCAAGATTCTGGGCTGTGGATGCATCGTGCCTTTGGGGCAATGTGTTGATTCTGAGTACTTGTGGGAACATGATGCAGGTCTTTTGCAATGGGTCCAATCCACGCAGCAGCTGCGATGTATCAGTTCTGCTCGGGTAAGCGCCGCTCAGCAGACAAAATGCGTCAGTTCCGCTATCAAGCCCCTTAGGCCCACTTTCAAGGGTCCAGAACTGGGGTGCATCACTTGGCTTGGTAAACTCACAGATGGCAGAGTTCAGGTGCAGTAGGTTGGAAACCTGTTATGTCCCTGGTTATGCCTCTGAAGCTTTAGATAAGGAGGCTAGCGAACTATCCTAGGAGTCATTCTGGGTTCAAGAGATAAAGGTCCAGTCCTTCTCACCCAGGCAGGAGGGCAGCAGGCAGCAGATCAGCAAAGCAGAAGTCCAGGAGAGTGCAGTCCATCAGAGTGGCAGTCCTTCAGCAGCACATCAGCCCTTCTTCCTGGCAGAGTATCCATATGTCCAGAAGTGTACTGAAGTGGTGGTGTTTGAGGTCCTTCTTTTATACACAGTTCTGCCTTTGAAGTGGGGAGATGATTCTAGAGGCATGTCTTTGAAGTGCTCAGATACCCTGCCTTCCCTGGCTCCAGACTAACTACATGGAGTATGCAGCCCGTTTTGTGGTAGCAGGACACAACCTATTCAGATGTAAGTGAGGCTGGGCCCAGCTCCTCCCTCCCACTCTGTCAATGATGGCCCTTCTCAGTCACACCTAAGTACCTATTGTGTGTGGGTATCTAGGAGGAATACACAAAGCCCAACTGCCAACTACACCCAGTCAGGTGACCGGAGACAGGCTACAGGAGCCAAATGGTTAAGGCAAGAAAATGACAACTTTCTAAAAGTAGCATTTCCAGAAATGTAATTTAAAATCCGACATTACCATAAGTTAGGATTTTAAATGAGGATTCAAGAGACACCAAACTTTAATCAGTTATATCTTCTCATTTGAAATTTAGACTTATAAAACGTAACATGGTAATCCCAAAGTTATCCTATGGGAGATATAGGCCTTCCAGTAGTGAAAAACTAATTTAAGAGTTTTTCACTACCAAGACATGTAGAACTTAAAAGTGCAAGTCCTGCTTTTAAATAAAACATTGCACTCTGCCCTCTGGGCTGCCCAGGGCCTACCTTAGGGTGACATATGTATTAAATTGGAAGGTTTGGGCCTGGCAAATGGTTTATTTTGCCAGGGCGAAATGGCAGTTTAAAACTACACACACAGGGTCTGCAATGGCAGGCTTGAGCCATGTTTAAAGGGCTACTTAAGTGGGTGGCACAATCAGTGCTGCAGACCCACAAGTAGCATTCAATTTAACATGTAGTGCACTTTACTAGGAACTTATAAGTAAATTAAAAATGTCAATTGGGTATGAGCTAATATTACCATGTTTAGAGGTGAGAGCAAATGCACTTTAGTACTGGTTAGCAGTGGTAAAGAGCTCAGAGTCCTAACGCCAGAAAAAATGAGTTCTGAAATAAAGGAGGAGGATGGCAAAAAGTTGGGGGAAAGACCACCCTAGGGCTGACAAGTTTAACAAAGTCCGAAGGTAACTCTCTGACCAGGACCAATCTGGTCTTTGTATCTGACCAGGGCTCCATCGCGGTTGGTCTCAAAACTTACCTATGTCCCTGTCTAGCATGACCAGTTGCCTGCAGTTGCCACTTTTTGGTGATATTTTTATTTAAAACTTTAAAAATTCATATCTCCATTTCCAGTTCTTGGACTTTTGTCGTTCAGATGTTATTTTGTTCATGAAGATATTCTCTATATAAATTGGAGTGAGATTTTTATTGTGTTGTTTTTGACTTCTTAACTGTTTTGGTACCTCCAAATGATTCACACATTTCTATAAGTTAAGCCTGTCTGGTTTATGCCATAGCTTCCAGGGGTTGAGCTCAGGCTTAAGTTAATGAAACCTTTACTTGACCAAACAAGAACTGTGTCATTATTACTTGCGGTAGACTACCTTCCAGCTCAACTAATAATCAGCTTTCTTACAACCTCTAGCAACCCTATGTAACTTCTCCTTAAATTCATGTTGTGTACCTCTGAAATGCTGAAAGGCTGCAATGGTTACTTCACTATTAAAACAAATCACCATCTCTTGTCCCAAATATACCATCAAACTGCCACCCTATCTCACTGCAACTCACATTTTTCAAACTAATACAAACCCTAGTGTATAGCCAACTAATAGACTTTATGGTTTCCAATCATCTACTACATGGAATACAATCAGGGTTTCGTAATGATTTTAGTACTGAAACCGTGTTGGCCAAATTAACATAGGCGATTGGACAAGTTAGAGACCAAGGTAAAGTGTGTGCTCTGATTCTGATAGACATGTCAGCAGCATTTAATACTGTTTCACACTCCATCTTGCTCAGTCAGGTGAAGGAGATAGGTATCGCTGGTAAGGTTGGAATGTTTGTCTGCTTTCTCCAAGACTGCTCCCAGACATTGAGGTTAACGGAATATTGCTCCATCTCTAAACCCACCACTATGGGTGTACCAGAGGGACAGCCTATGGGACTCTGTCCTGGGCTCTAAGGAAATGAGGGGTGATTCCCCTAAATTGGTCCCAGGATGCTTGTTTTCGGTCCAGGGAGGACCCGGCTTGCCAGTTCGGAGTGGACTGTTCCCATGAGCAGCAAGGTCAAGACTGATTTGCATATGGCTGGGACTAAACTGGGGTGGCGTAGTGAGCAAAAGAATTATAGATTAAACCCAGATCTCTTGAATGGGGTGAATGTTTGCTAAGCATTCCGTCCATCATTTGTTGCCACAGCACTGAATACATGTTAAGCATAGGATAATATAACCATAAGTAATATGTACGTTTGTTAAGCAGACCTAAAGAGTATCTATATATTTATAAACATAATTTGTATACTCATTTATACAAAGGAATACTCATATCTAGATGCATACATATAATCAAATTAAAATGCTTATATACACAGGGATAAACTGTACATTTACGCTTGAGTCTACTTGTTATGTAGGGAAGAGCCAACTCTTGAGTATTCTTCTGAAGAAAAGATAGTTATCGGTGGATCTTATGTTTGGGCAAATGAGTTTCATAATTTGACTGCTTGAACAGAGAAGGATGTGCCACCTATGTTTTATTTTCTTGCATGGTGGGATTTTGAGGTGAGGTGCCAATCTGGAGCCGAGGTTCCTATGTTGAATGCATTTTGTAATTTTACTCCTGATGAAGAGCGGCCCTGTTCCATGTATTGCTTTGTGGGTGATACAAAGCGGATTGAATGTAGATCTTCTGGCAACCGGTAACCAGTGTAGGACCCTCAAGGCAGGGGAAATGTGGGCTTTAAATGTATGTGTAGTCTGGCAGCAAAGTTCTGAATTCATTGTAGAATTTTTCATAGTTATTAAAGATGATCCATGGTAGAGGCCATTGGCGTAATCAAGTTTAAACAGTGCAAGAGATATAGTAGCCTGGACCTTGTGTAGAAATCCCAGGTGGAGGAAGCTGCATCACAGAGTTTTCATAGTAATCAAGCTAATTTATTCACTTGGGCATTTATTGATAGCTTGGAGTCCATGGTAATTCCAAGGTTTCTTTCTTCCTTAGATGTTTTAGGAGGTATTCCCAGATCATCAGGCGGCGAGTGGGTCATAATTTGTGAGATAGCTCCATGTCATCCACTGATCAACGTCTCTGAGGCAACTGAAAATTCGAGAGTTTCCAATGTCTTTGAGACATTCCAGTTTAAGGAGTATTTGTGTGTCATCTGCATAGTTATAGCTTGTGAGGTGAAATTCATTGATCGTTGTCAGTAATGACTTCATGTAGATGTTCAAAAGCATGGGAGAGGCGATAGAGCCTTGTGGGACCACTGCTTTTATGAAGTACGGTTTGGATGAGAAAGGGGGAGAATGGATCACATTTGTTCTGTTTTGAAGGTAGGATGTGATCCAGTCGAGAGCATTCCCTTCTATGCCAGCTTCGTAGAGTCTTTGTATTAGTGTTATGAACAACTGTGTCAAAGGCATCTGAGAGGTCCAAGAGAAGTAGTGCAGCAATCCCGTTCCTGTCTACTGTGTTTTTAAGGTCATCCTAAATGGGGATGAGGGCAGATTCTGTGCCTATTCCTGGATGTAATCCTGTTTGGAAGTCTGAAAGTATGGGGCTGTTTTCAATGTATTGTGACATCTGGGTGAATGCTGCTCTTTCAATCAGTTTGCCCAGGAAAGGTTAATTTGTAGTTGGCCTGTAGTCGTTGGGGTCAAGCGAGTCCAGGTTTTTTTTCTTTAATAATGGGTGTATTTATGCCTTTTTTTTTTAGGTCTTCTGGAAAAAGTCCTGTAGTTAAGGAATTATTGATGATTCTTCTTACTAGTGTGGCAGCAAAAGTAGTTAGAAAAATGTTCTTGAAGGTTTGTGGTGGACATAGGTTAGAAGGGCCACCAGCAGGCCTGCTTGCTTTGACCAGATCCATAAATTTACGTTGTGGTATTTGTATGAAGGAATGCAGAGGCTGGGTTAGCCTACTCTTGGAGGAGTTGTTTGGAAAGGGGTCGGCGCTGGTGGTTTTCCTTTGTTTTAAATAGGAGTCCAGCATCTCTGCTTTGTTTGTGTAATGATTTGCCAGTTTGCCTGTGAATTCTTGAGTAATGGGATGAGTTTCTTCTATCCATTTTGGTTTACAAAATTCAGAGACAATTTTATAAAATTCTTTATTTGCACATTTAGCATTTTGCATTCTGTCTGAATAGTACCTTTTAAAATCTTTTTTGATTGCTGACTTCAATAATCTGTTAAGTTTCTGAGGGGTGAAGTTTGTCTTGATTGCTGTTTGTTTTTAGCCAGGTGTGTTGCAGCTTTGTAATTTGCTGTTTTATCTCTTTTAGGTCTGTATTTCTCCAAGGTGCCTATTTTCTTTTGTCCTGTTTTGTTTCTCTGAGTGGTATTATAATATCAAAAGCTTCTTGTAGTCACTCATATAGTTTTTTAACAGAATTTATTTTGTCTAGATCTGTGTTGGATGTTAGTTGTGTTTTAAGTGTTCAAAATTGAGTTTATTCCATGGTCGACAGGTGGATACATGTATGTGGTTTTAGGTATGTTTCTTTGTGGTGTTTTATGCTGGAAAGCAAGCAAATGGTGGTCTGACCATGCGACTGGAGTAATCAGTTGAAAGGTAAGTAGTTTTGGATTTGCGAAAATGACGTCTAGGATGTGTCCAGAGATGTGTGGGTTTGTGGATGATCTGATGTAGGTTCAGTGTGTCTGGGGCATATTGGGTTTGTCAAACCAAATGTTTAGGTCACCAAGAATGCATAGGTTGGAGTGTAGTGTTATCAGGTTTGAAACTGCATCGAGAAGTGTGTCTAGGAAAGTTGCATTGCTAGGTGGAGGTCTGTAAAGGAGTAGGAAGTTGCAGGAGGAAGATGGTGTAGCGTTGCATCTGGTGAAGAGGACCCCACAACCTTGTGTGGAGAAATCGTCAGCTTTAGTGATATTTATTGTGTTCTTGAATATAACAGCTAAGCCACCTCCTCTTTTGCCCATATGATTTTGTGTGAAAGTTTGATAGCCTAGAGGTACAGCTTCATGCACACTAGAGCCATGTCATCTTCCAACCATGATTCAGTTATGAAGAGTAAATCAGGTTGTGTGTCATTGAGTAGGTCATAGATGCGATGCTTGTTTTTAGAGAGTAATTGAGCATTTATTAGTAGGCAGTCGAGAGATTGTGTTTTGGTGTGACTTTGTGTTGTAGAAGATTGAGCAGTATTAGTTGAACTTGTAGCAGGTGTGTCATTGGTGGTGATATTAACTGTATGAGAATAGCAATAGGGTTGCTTTTCTATATCGTATTCCTCCTCCAGCAGGCTTAGAAGGCATTTTGATGGGTCTGCGTGTGTAGATGGTGGAGATGGTGGTTCAGAGTGAGTTGGTGAGCCATGTTGTTTTTGTACAGTAGCATTATTGTGCAAAAGACATGGAGATACGAGGTTGTGAAGACTGGCATGTTGTTTATTTTGTTTTGCGTCTGTTTAGTGTGGAAGGTGTAGGAGTTAGGGGTGGTGGTGGTGGTGGAGTTAAGTGTGTGGGTCATGTTGTAAGGCTCTAAATTGTCGAATGGATGAGAGGGGGTTGAATGAGAGTTGTTGTGATAGTGTATTTGTGTCAGGTGTGGGGGAAGAGAGAGTACTTGGCAGTAAAGATGGTTTAGGATGTGTATTATTTGTGTAGTCACGAGGGTGGGAGTGGTTGTATGTTTGAAGTTTGTCGGGGAATGTATTACGAAATAGTGTGTGTGTGAAATTTTGTTGAGCTGGTATATGTGTTATGTTTTATTTTTGTGCAGTAGTTAGAGGAGATGATGATGTAGTTGTTTTCTGAGAAGGGTGTGTATGTAAACAATGTTTGGTTAGTGGAAGTTGAATAGTAAAGGGGTGGTGATGTGTTTTGAAAAAGAATGTATGTGGTGTGTGATAGGCGATGGGCAAGAGTTGGGAGTGTTTGTGTTAGATTTGATAGCTGGAAGAGGTAATATGTGGGATAGAGTGGAGTGTAATGGTTATGTGGTTGTGTTATTTTGGTAAAAGGAGGAGGAGGGCTGAGTATAGGTTTGGTGGTGACAGAATGGGGTCTGTTAGGAGTAAGTAGAGGGTAGAGCTGATGCTCTGTAGGAACAGGGAGTGTGCATCTGGATTGAATACAGTTATGTATAGTGTGGCTTTGTGTTGTGGTGGTGATGTGTGGATTTGTTTGTGGTATAAGATAGAGTGGTGTTTTGTGAGAGAGTGATGTTGCCATTGAGTGGTATTTGGGGCAGAAGGGTGTATAGGTGTTGTTTGCTGTGTTTTGTGGTGCTTGTTGAGATAATGAAATGTGGACAGGGTTTGTTTGTAGTAAATGGGTAGAGTGCATTTCTGTGGGTGTGTTAATATGTTTTTGGATGTAGATGGGTTGACGTGGGTGCTGCTGAATGGTAAAATGGGAAGCATTTCTTGCACTAGGCACGACCAGTCCTGAACAGGCCCAAACAGGCTACTACTCTTGTCCTGTCTGCCATTAGCCTCGACGCCCAAGTCGAGATGCCCAGACCCTGAGCTTATATAGCCCTAGTGATCATGTGACACCTTTGGCCAATGGAAACCCTACCCTAACCCCAATCAGAATACTACCCCTAAATCCTAGGACCAATTGGAGACCAGGCCCTTACAACCACTCTCGGCCCTAGCCCTAGCAGCCAATCAGAAACCAAACCCTAGACTGTAAGCCCAATAGAACCATAGCCCCAGGAACCAATCAGAATCCCAGACCTATCAGCCAAATAGAACCCTACCCCTAAGTCCAATTGAAATCCTAGCCCCAGAAAATAATCAGAACCCCAGACCTATCAGCCAATCAGAACTCTAACCCTAAGCCCTAAGCCCAACAGAAACACCAGATACAGGAACCAATCAGAGCACAGATGTAACATCCAATAGCAACTTATATAAGAGGCGTGTGACGTCAAGCACATTGTGATGGCCAGGGGGCAGTGAGCTGCTCCTGATGATCAGAATCTCCTTGGATGCAGACAAGCTCAATCCACACTTTGCTTGTCCTAGTTCACCCTGCAGGTAGGCCCCAAATCTAAGCCATTTAAAATACTGATTTTCGCACAATTAAATATATCCCCTTTTCTAGGCAAAAAGAAGGGTTACATACACTTTCCAAACACAGTTTAAACCTTAAAAGCAGGTTCAGCAGGCTCTTAAACACACTCTGCCTAGCCTCTGAGTGTCTAGTTTGCCTTTTTAACTTTTAAAAGACACAAAGGGTGGGAGGGCTGTGGGGGTTGCCCCGGTACGCCTAATCACAGTACAGGGAAAACTAGGACAGAAATTCAAACAGTATCGGGTAGAAAAACAGCAGTTTTAACAATACCAGTTGCATAGAAACCAAGAGTTCAATTCAAACGGTCATGGGCAAAAAAGCTGCAGTTTTAACAGTACCAGTTGCAGAGAAGACAAGAGATTCAATTTAAACAGTCCCGAGTAGAAAAACTGTGGTTTTAAAGTTTCAAAACACACAGAACAAGTCTGTGTTCTTATCACCTTCTCTGTCGTATGTACACTGGGCTGTTTAGGGCACAGAGAGGCAGGGGCTACAAAATGGTGGTGGCTGAATTGGGGTTCCCTGCACAGACCTTAAGGGCTTCTGCAGATAGGGGGGAGGCTCAGGGTTGCTTGTGAACTAGAGGGCCAATCAGGAACGGCCAGGCTGATGGCCAGTGGCAGTGACTGTTCCTAAAGATCAGAATCCCCTTGTATACAGACAGGCTCAATCGTCACTTTGCTGGTCCTGGTTTACCCTACAGGTAAGCTCAAATTTAAGCCACTTAAACTACTCCTTTTCTAGTCACAACCGAGGGTTACATACTGTAAAATCTCACTTGTAGTTTCTGCAGGGATGACATACAATTCAGAAGACAAGGTCCCAACTTCCTTTACCCACCAAGCCTGCCCAACAGTGTCAAAGCAATTGGTGTAATAGGGGAAGAGGTGAAAACAAGGGAAGAGAAAATAAATCTGTCCCACAACAGGCTCAGGGAAGAAGGTAAGTTCAATGTAGTCATATGTATTCCCTGTATGTAAAGAGCACAAAACGTATGTTAGTGTATATGATAATCCATTATAGCAAGTACAATTCTCACAAAAGTATATATGTATGGTAATGGCATTGCCACCTGTTTAACTTCCCTCTTCCACTATGACTCAATTGTTTACTTACTGGAACTGTGTGCAACCTATGAAAAATGAATGTAATCATGTCTCGAAATCACAGCATGGTAAAACAACCAAAGAATCTAGGAATGAATAGAACAGTATATCACCCACCTATGTTAGGTTGAAGCAGATTAAAGTATAGCCCAAAAAATGTCACGCATCATAAGATAATCGCTACTTAAACAGAAACATTAGGAATGAATCCCTTGAACAAAAATAGAAAAATATGCAAAAGTATGCAAGCTATTTGTTTTACTTCCCCGTAACTTCAGGACATTGAAATGCACTGTTTTTGCATTACAGTTGCCACAGAACACACATATAGAAAGTGGGATCTTCAAGTCGTGGGAACAATAATCAGATAAGTATACTGTATGAATAGATTATGTTAGCTCAGTGCACTTTTACCGCAGGATTTTTAGTGGAGTCTTTCTCTTTCTTTGCCTGTTACAGGAATGGTAACAAATTACTGATGAAGGAATACTCCTCCAGGAGTCTATGCGAAGGCTGCTGCCTGCAGCCGGACAAAGAATGAGGATGCTGCCAGATACCAAAGGTGAGGGCTGCCGCATGCAGCCAAACGAGGAACAAGGACGCCACCAGGTGCCAGGGAGGGAGCCGCCATATATAGCCGATGAGGGACAAGGACGCCACCAGTAGCAATGGAGAGAGCTGCCATATGAAGCCAACAAGGGACCCAGAAGCAGTAAGGTGGGAGAACCAGACGCGAAAGAGCCACCTGCAACACTAGAATGTGAAGTGCACTTCCGCATTCGCCGATCCCCTTTATGCTAGCATTGCTCCGCCTCCGACGCGGCACAGCCGGAGATGGAGCATTCCTGACTGTACACCCCCCAAGAACTCCCCAAACTGGTTTAGGCTTCCAAGGGTAGCGTCTATAAAATAGACACAACAGATGAGGGGCATGCACATGGCCAGCAGGTTCCCAGGTACGATCCTCAGGACCATTTCCTTTCCAAAGGATCATATATTGCAATCTATGTCTCACACTCATGAAGTCCACAATGTCACCCACTTCATATTCAGGTTCATCATCCACTACCACCGGGGCAGGCCAGACTGGCAACTGTGTCCCTGCCACTACAGGGTTCAGTAAAGACATGAAAGACCATATGTACTTTCAATGTGGCAGGGAGCACTCATTTTATGGCCACAGGATTGACAATCTTAATGATATTATAAGGTCCTATGAACAGAGATTAAAATTTACGGGTTCTCTTTACCGCAATGTTATGAGTGGACGACGCAACCAAGTCTCACTCTCCAATCACATATTCAGGACTAGAACGTCAATGAAGATCCGCATTCTCTTTGTATGCTGCTTTGGCTTTCTCTAGATTCCCCTGTACTGTCTCCTGTATATCATGTATGTGATCAACAAATCCCAGAGTACCAGGAGTAGGGGTAGAAACAGGAGGAGAGGAAAGCAAGAAGAGGATAGAATCCATAAAAACACTAGAAAGGGGAAAGACCAGTGCAGGAATGCAGACCATTATTGAAAGCAAATTAAGCAGCCCATAGAAACGTGTCCCTCTCTAGTGAGGAGTGCAGTAACTGACATTTTAGATATTGCTCAAGGCACTCATTTACTCTTCTGGTCTGACCTTCACTCTGAGGATGATGGCCAGATGAAAAACGTACATCTATTTGTAAGAGAGCACCCAACCCTTTCCAAAACATGGAAATAAACTGAGGGCCCCAATCTGACACCAGGAAGTCAATGTAACAGCACTATGTGTTGCACAAATACTGTGGCCAATTTTCTTGATGTAGGAAGTGCTTTCATGGGAACAAAGAGGGGCATTTTAGGCAGCATGTTGACTACATCTAAGATGACTGTTAACCCCTGTGTAATTTTTTGGTAGTTCTCCTATGATGTCCATGGAGATAGAATGCCATGGACCAGGGGGAGTGGGAATAGGAATTAAGAGGCTATCAGGAGCCTGGTGAGTACTTTTACTCTTAGCACACACATGGCATTTCTGAGTATAATGTTTAGTGTCTGATGCCATACTGGGCCACCAGAATTGCCTTCTTAGGAGTTCTAATGTCTTTCTATACCCTGGATGACTCATGAGCAGATAAAAATGGCACAATTCTAATGCTTTTTGTTGCAAGGGCAATGTGGGAATAACCAAGCCCCCTTGAATGTAGAGGAGATTGTGTACTCTAACACCCTTGTGTTTCACTTCCTTGGAATTTTGAGCTAGTAATTCCTCATTTAAGAAGTTCTCTTCTGATCATATAGCCCACAGAATACGTTCCCTTGCTATGATAGGAGGATGGTCACTTGATATCTCCTCAATATCGTATCCCAACCGGAAAAGGGCATCTGTTTTTACATGTTTTTTCCTGCTTGAAATTGCATTACAAAGTCTTAATTGCAATTGTCTCATTGGCAAGGCTCTAGCTGATTTTAGGAACTGCAAATTCCTATGGTATGTAAGTACTGTGACAGTGTGCAAAGCCCCCAATAAATACTTACACCACTCCTCGAAAACTCTCTTTATTGCAAGAAGCTCTTTATCGCCCATGAAATAGTTTTGTTCAGCGAAATTCAGCTGGTGTGAATAAAAGGCAACAGGAAGTAAACATCCAGAGGTTGTGTCTCTTTGAGAAAGTATTACCTAATAGCTATTTGTGATGCATCAGCCTCAACAACGAAAGGTTGGGATGGGTCTCGTTGTTTTACTGTGAGAGCGTTGGTGAAAACATCTTTCAATTTTGCAAATGCGCCCTCAGCTGCAGGGTTCCACTTGAATTTGACTCCCTTTTTCAAGAATTTGGTAAGTGATGAAGCAAGAGCTGAGGAATTGTCAATGAACGGCCTATAGAAGTTGCCAAAGCCTAAAACACTCTGTACTTCCTTCACTGATCGAGGAGACCGCCAACGTGTTATGGCGGATACTTTCTGAGGGTCCATGCTCACCCCATCTGGAGATAAAACCAACCCCAAACAGGTGATGTAGAGATATGAAATTCACATTTATCCAATTTCACAAACAGTTGATTGTCTCTTGGTCTCTCAAGTACCACCCTGACATGTTCTTTATGCTCTGCCATGGAGGAGAAATAAATCAAGATGTCATCTATATATGCAATTGCATATATACCCAACATTTTTCTCAGGACTTTATTTATGAAGAATTGGAAGGCTGCAGCAGCGTTACAAAGACCAAAAGGCATAACTAGGTATTCATATAAACCAAACTTGGTGCAGAATGCAGTCTTCCATTCATGGCCTTCCTGGACCCTTACCAAAAGAACTGCGTCTCTTAAATCCAGTTTAGTGAAGATCTTGGCATTTTTGACTTGATCAAGTAAAGATGGAATTGAGGGTAAGGGATACTGATTCTTTATAGTGATACAATTGAGTTCTCTGTAGTCTATGCAACATCTAAGACCCCCTTCCTGCTTTGGAATACAAAAAAGGGGAGAAGAAGCATGGGATCGAGAAGGTCGAATAAATCCAATGCGTAGCATTTCATCTAAGTAGTCTCTTAAATATATATTCTCTTTTTCCGTTAATGCATAAATTCTACTGCAAGGTATCTGTGCTCCAGTTATTACATCGATCCTGCAATCATATGGTCTATGAGAAGGAAGGGTGGATGCTTTTTGCTTATCAAATACTTCTGCTAAGTCCTGACAGCAAGAAGGCAATTCAGGCACTACGGTTTTGGTGGTCACATCGATTTCCAGATATATTTCTGTTTTATTGATAAAATGGGACTCACAGAAGTCGGAACAAAATGTCAAAGACTGACTTCTTCAATCAATGCCAGGGTTGTGCTGCATTAGCCATGGAATACCCAAAATGGCAGGGAACTGAGCGGATTGAATAAGATCAAAAGATATTGTTTCTTTATGTTTATCATGTATAAAGAGAGACAATTCTCCGGTAGCATGTGTTATAGGGCCTGATTTGAAGTCACTACCATCAATAGTTTATACCTCATCCATGATAGCCTTAGTAACTAAATGGACTCCCATTTGTTTGGCCATTGTATGTCCATGAAATTTCCTGTTGCACCTGAATCCAACATAATCTGGACTTCAATGGAGTGCAATTCCCATTTAAGATGTGACCTAACAAAGAAATGATGGAATGAAGCTATGGAATTGTTATGAGCTGTAAATTTAGAGACAATCAATCCTGACCTACCCGAAGCACTCGTCCCTACAGGCTTCGGGCTTAAGTGTTTCCCGATTTACCCCTGTCTCTGAGGTTTCACCCGAGATTTTGTTTTCCACAATAAAGACAAAGCTTCTTGTCTCGGCGTCTCTGCTGCTCTTCATTACTAAGTGGACCCCTAATACTACCAATTTGCATGGGTTCAGGTTCGTCTACTGGTTTCTCAGTTTCTACCTTTTTATCTTTGTACACCACTACCTGGGTATCAGAGTGCCCTTTCTCTTGCCTTCTTTCATTTAGACGGTGGTCTAGCATTGCTACCAAATCAATAAGAGCGCTACATGACTCAGGAGGATCTACCACCTGTGCTAATAAGTCTTTTAGTTTGTCTCTAAGTCCATTGTAAAAAAGGGTGCTGCGCTTTGCTTCAGGCCACCCTGCTTCAGCCACTAGTCGATTAAAATTTGATATATATCAAATCCTTTGTGCCTTGTTTTCAGTTCAGCAATTCAGTATCAACTGATTGCATAGAGGAATGACTGTCAAATAACATCCTTAGCTCTTCTTTGAATGCATTGTAATCATAAAGCAGAGGATCATTACGATCTACTAATGGGATGGACCAGGTGGATGCAGTCCCACCTAAATAGGACAAAACAAAAGCTACTTTAGCCTATTCAGTAGAGAAACAGGAGGCCTTACACACTAAGGGGGTCATTAGGATGGCGGGCGGACTTCAGTTCGCCCGCCATCCTAATGGTGCTGGGATCGTCCGCCATACGTGCGGCGGTCCCGCTCCGCCAATTAGGATGCGACCGCCACCCTGGCGTTCGCATTCCGCATTTCTAACATTGCGGCGGGTGCTGCTGTAAGCAGCACCCGCCGCAATGGTGAAATGGCATGTTGCGCATTCCCATGCATGGGTATACAGGGGGTACCATGGGTACCCCCCAAGTGCAACCCCCACCCCCCCACCCCCCCTGGGGGCCCGCAACAGGCCCCCAAAGCACATCCCCGCCAGCCTTTCCATGGTGACATCGCCGCCATGGAAAGGCCAGTTACCACACCCATCCTAATATGGATGGCGGTGCCTGGTAGGCCACCATATTAGTGGCCAATTCCGCCCGGCCGGCAATCGTAACGATTGCCGACCAGCGGAAAAGCGGCGGACGCACTTTGCACCCACCGCGATACCCCCCCCCATAATAATATGGCGGGGGTAAATCTAGTTTGGATGGCGGGCGGATCGCCACTGCCCGCCATCCTAATGACCCCCTAAATGTAGTTGGCACTGGTTTATGAACATGGCACACTTTCTAGGATCTCCCATGAATCTCTCAGGAGGAGCCAACGGTATTGCAGGAGGAGCGGTAACATGAATGACAGGATTACCTGAACTAGTAGAAGGGGAGAGGGGAAAACAACCCATTTGTAGCAACTGTAGTGGACCTGGATGCCATGTCAGTTCTAGATCCCTGCTGTAATGAGTCTACCCTCAATGTAAGGGCTTGGGTTTCTTTTTGAAGATTCCCTACCATGTGAGCTAAATCAGTGAGTGTTATCTGGTGTTGTTCTTCCATTTTGCAGGGACGACATGCAAGTTCAGAAGACCAGGTCACAACTTCCCTTACCCACAAAGCCAGCCCAACAGTGTCAAAGCTAAATTGGTGTAATGGGGGAAGAGGGGAAAACAAGGGAAGAGAAAAGAAATCCGTCCCATGACGTGCTCAGTTAAGAAGGTAAGTTCAATGTAGTCATATGTATTCCCTGTATGTAAAAAGCACTAAACATATGTTAGTATAAATGATAATCTATTATAGCGAGTACAATTCTCACAAAAGTATGTATGTATGTTAATGGCATTCCTACCTATTTGACTCCCCTCTTCCAATATAACTCAATTGTTTTACTTACTGGAACTGTTTGCAACCTATGAAAAAATGACTGGAATCATGTCTTGAAATAACAGCATGGTAATAGAACCAGAGAATCTAGCAATGAATGGAACAGTATATCATCCACCTATGTTAGGTTAAAGCAGATTAAAGTATAGCTTAAAAAATGTCATGCATCATAAAGTCGTTGGGACAATAATCAGATAAGTAAACTACATGAATAGATTACGGTAGAGCAATCTTTCTCTGCCTTGTACAAGAATGCACCGACGAAGAATTACTCCTCCAGGAGTCTATGTGCGAGATGCCACCTGTAGCCCAACGAAGAACGTAGATGGCGCCAGATATCAAAGATGAGGGCTGCCGCCTGCAGCCAGATGAGGAACGAGGAAGCCACTAGTAGCCATGGAGGGTGCCGCCATATGTAGCCTACAAGGGACAAGGACGCCAGCAGTAGCAAAGGAGAGAGCCACCGTACGCACCCGACGAGGGACCCGGAAGCAGTAAGGAGGAAGAACCGGATACAGAAGAGCCGCCCACAACACTATAACATGAAGAATTCTTCCACGTTCGCCGATCCCCTCTATTTTAGCATCGCTCAGCCTCCGCCACAGCACTGATGCAGATGGAGCATTCCGGACACATACACTTTCCAAACACAATTTAAACCTTAAAGCAGATTCAACAGTTTCTTAAATTCACTCTGCTTAGCCTCTGAGGGTCAAGTTTGCCTTTTTAACTTGTAAAAGCCCCAAATGGGGGCCTGGGAGCATGCCCCTGCACGCCTAAGCACAGTACTGGGGAAACTAGGACAGAAATTCAAACAGTCACATGTAGAACATCATCAGTTTTACCACTACCAATTGCACAGAAACCAAGAATTCAATACAAACAGTCACTGCTAAACAATACCATTTGCACAGAAGACAAGAGATTCAATTTAAATATTCACGGGTAGAAAAACAGCAATTTTCACGCTTCAAAACACACAGCACAAGTCTGTGTTCCTAGCACAGTCTCTGCTATTTGTTCAGTGGGCTGTGTGGGGCAGATTCAGCTGTCTCTCAAATGTGACTGCCATCCCCCAGTCCCTGCAGTCAAACATGGACTCCGCAGCAGGCTTCTGAGCTGTTTGAAAGTCAGTTTAGGATGGGCATGTGTCTCTTCCTCATGTGCAGCGTGTGTGGCTGCTCATTGATCCTGCCAGTAGCATATGCTTGTCTCAAAGATTAAGCCATGCACGTGTAAGTACACATGGCCTGCACAGTGAAACTGGGATATGGTTAATTAAATCAGTTATAGTTTCTTTGATGACTCCATTTGTTATTTGGACAACTGTAGCATTTCTAAAGCTAATATATGTCAATGATCGCTGATCTCCCAGGATGCGTGCATTTTTCAGACCAAGACCAGTTAGGGCTTGCCCAGCTGCTTTGGTGACTCCAGATAACCTTGGTCTGATATCACATCCCTGTGATGGTGATGATACATTGGGGGTCTGCCCTAAAATTGGTCAAAGGTGCTTTCTGTGCCTAACATGGTGACCATGGGTAATGGGGAATCAGGGTTCAATTCTGGAGAGGAAGCCAGAGAAATGGTTATCACATCCATGGAAGGGAGCAGGCAAGCAAATTACCCACTCCTGACTCGGGGAGGTAGTGACAAAAAATAACAATAGGCTAAGTGGTGCTTAATATTTATAAAGGACCAGAGTGCTGAACAGAATAGGCCAGAATGTAGTGTATGATAACCTTTCCTCCAGCAATGGCAGACCACCACCCTATCAGTGTAATGTTGTTGTGCTCTGTGTTACACTTTGCATGAAGAGGGAAGCAGATTTGGACATATATATTTAGGTTTGGCTATTACGTCTATAGTCCAGGCAGGGACCATACTCAACCAAAAAGTGCCATCTGGTCCCTTATTCCGTATATGATGCATTCATATGCTGCAAGATACATCAGTTCTGCCAATTATTCTGTAGGTGTTGTAGTCTCAGTTGTACTTTAAATTCAAAGAATGCAGATCTTTGTAACATGAATGTGGCTTTCCTTTGGTGCCAATGTAAAGTTGAGTCATACAAGTCAGAAGTGCCATGGAGTAGTGCCAGCTTTGCAGATGGTTGAACGTAGCAGTAATGAGTGGACCACAGGCAGTACCGAACCTTCTGTCAATATTATGAGAGCCTGTGCCTTGACCATAAAACAAGAGGCTTGTTTCAGTTCTACAATCAACATGTCTGGCAGAGGTCAGCTTGGAACAGTCTTGCCCTGCGAATTTTGGCCCATGACCAATACCCATCATGAAGTGTTTTAAAATATGTGTGATGGACTTGACAGGAATCACAGGTGCACATCTGACAAGTGTCAGCAGTCTGCCTGCTCCTGCTTTTGACCCTTAGTGACAGCAATAATATTTTCCCTTGCAGGTTCTCCAAGCCTGGCTTTCTTTTTTATTTTCCCATTAGAAACCTATCACTTGTCTCAAATGTTTTTCATCAATGAACTTGAGAATCTCTGAGTTCACTCACTAGTTGTGCTGCATCCATGATCATGTGATGGGCAACAGCAGAACATATGTCTCTGCTGGCCCAAGGGATGGATCACAAAGCTACTGACACACATGCTGAAGGAGGCCCTAGGACAATGTGCAAGCTGATTGTCATGTGTACCTAGTGCACCGAGTGTAGGTTAAACAGAACCTGGAGTAGAGCCACTATTTAGTGTTGGTACGTTGTGCTATCTGTAGGGCAGTATTCATCCTGCTGGTTGTACTCTGGAATTTCGAGTAGGAAATATTGAGATATAAGAATATTGTAGCGCCAGTAGCACCTGGACTCCATACCCGCTTTCAGTTTGTACTGGATGACACCAAGAAACCAGAAGAATTTAGTAGGAAGTGTCCATGGTTGAAAGCATATACAGTACTTAATACCAGTCTCCCCGCCTCCAATGCTCTTTTCTCCAGAAGGTAAAGGAAGGTGTAACATGCCCTGCTTCAGTTGCTTGTAGCCTAGCTTCCCACTAGTGAGCCTGAAACAGGATAGTTATAGCCTGCCGAAGAAATTAGTTTCCCTTTGTTTGGACTTCTGAAAGAGACATACGGCCAATTACTACTTTGGCGGTGCTGCGCCGGCTCTGTGCCAGCTCAGCACGCCAGAGCTGTGCAGGGAACACCCACCAGATTACGAGTTGAACTCGTTTCTGGCGGACTTTTCCTGTCTTTTCTTTGGACAGTCCCATGGCAGTGCCCTGAAAACTGGCACTGCAGTGAGAACGCAAAAGAAGTTCCATAACGGCATGGCAGTGGGGGCATGGGAGCCCTGTACGGCTCCCTTTGTTTCCCCTCCGCCAGCCTTTTCAAGGCAGTGATCCTGCCATGAAATGGCTGGCAGAGGGGAAACTCATAATATGCTAGGCGGACCATGGGGGTCCAGCCTTGCATATTAAATGGCCCTCTGCACTGTGCCACTGCCAGGGAACGGCAGTTTCCTGGCACAACTGGCGCAGCAGTGGCGGTCCAAAAAGCCACCTCATAATAGGGCGGAAGCAGGACCGCCACCGCGAGTCTGCTGGTCTTTGACCGCCAGATTCGAAATTGCACCCTTAGACAGGAACATGCTTGCTATTTTAACACCCCTTTAAGAACTTTGCCATGGATAAGTACACACGTAATTTCATTTGTTGAAAAGTGCGTAATTAGGATGGGAAAGAGTCGTAAAAACCTCCACAAGTTGAGCGGGTGAAATTATTTCTCCATAAGGAAAAACATTTTTTACACTGAGAAAACAAAAATATGCAAATGGCTATTCACACTTTGCAGATAATCTGCAGGCAGACAAACCTTAGATGCACGACCAGTGGAAACAGAACAATGCTGAAAACTTTTTCAAGTACATCAAGAAATTATTTGAAAGGCAGTACAATCAAGATAAAGATTTCTGGAAAGCTTCCATAAAGCAAAAGGATGTACAGCCTTTCAAGCCTCTTAGTATGCATTATTTAGGTAACTTTCTCCATCAGTACCAGTCACTGATGTCTTGACCTTGACTTCAGTTCTATGAGGGCTCTGTGCAGAAACGTAATTGCTTGGGAATAAGGCATTGTGTGCCCTACCGCATTTGTTGAATGAGATGAATGCGAGCTGGTGAGTAGGCCTCCATTTGTGATGGCCTCGCTAGCTGTACATGCAGAGAGGGATATTGCCCGAGTTTTCTGAGAGCTTTCCTTTCCATTGCTTAGAAAACTCTTCTATTGTCTATGAAAATTCAGAGTGATTTCTTCATTTGAAAACCAGCTTCTCAGGCACGGACTGCCGGCTGTGCCATTGAAAATCTTATGTATTAATAAATGCATGAGAAACATATACAGGTTTCTTTCCACGCATTGGAGAGCGAGGGCGATGAGAAGCGATGCTACTTTGGAAAACCTGACAGCCTGTCTTAAGTGTGAGTAATATGATCTATGAATATTTTATCCTTGCAAACACTAGGTTATTGGAAAATTAATTTGGGTAAGTAAAAATATGTTGACTTTCCTGTAAAAGTTTGCTATTGTAGTTACACATTCCCTTTACATTTGTTAATGCTTTTTAGGATTTTACCAATGCAGAGAGATACCTGCAGAGAAATTGATTAAAGTACTTTGGGCCCGATTCACAAAGATAAGTTTGCATGAATAGTTCTACTAGAGTGTAGATTTAATCCTCCTGTTGTAATTTGGCAGCATTTAAGTTAAGCATTAGCTGAAGACAGCCTGTATTTAGAGGCTAAATTGTCCGCTTTGTGGAATCCATTTTGTATTTCTGTCAGCCATTTTGGCTGCCATGTGCTACCATGTGCTCGCCATGTGCTCTGTCCTACCTTCCTGTCAACTGCTCTTGAAATCTGCCTAGAGACAAGTTATATTTAGTTCCTCTTGCTTTCCACATGCTCAGTTGAGCTTGCAGCTGTTCCGAGTTTATAAATGTCAGGATGTGTCTACTAAAAGTAGAAACTGTTAGCTCCACCCACTTGTCGACTGTGCATTCTCTGTATGACCTTATATGTACCTAAAACCAGCATTTGTGTTAGTACCGCCTTCATTTGAGCCCCTGTGTGGGTATAAAAGGACCAGGATCCTTCCATTCAGTGTGCTACTTCATGCATTACTGAAGGGTGATGTGTGTGAATGTAGCTCCACCTCATGAGGTTTAATAAACTCTGTCTTTTCTATTTCCAGTTTCTGTGCCAACTTCTTCCTAAGTGTCTGAGGACTCTGTGCAGAGAAGGGAGAACCCCTAAGCACTGGTAGGCCTTGCTGAGGCTCACTACAACAAATTGGCGCTTCCAACGTGGGACTCATCAGCGACTCGGATGCCCGAAGGACTGGTCGCGACGAAGGATTGGAATCTCGCTTTTGGACGCGATCGCTGCCTGAGGAGACCTGAGTCTTGGCACCCACGGCGTTTTTCCTTTCTTTCTGATCTGACCATCCCGGCGGCGCCGGTCCTTGACTGAGATCTCTTCTGTTGATTCGCCGTGCAGTGACCATTTGGTCGATTTGAGAACTTGGCAGTTGGAACCTGGACACCATTTGATTGGTAAGAGCCGTTTTGCGGCACTTGCTGTTGGTTTGATGCCTTTGATTGGTAAGGTAGTTTTAGTAACACTTACTGTGGCTTTGTTTGTATGATTGGCCAATTTTGGAATCTGTTTTGTAATTATATATGTATTGCAATACATATAGGCAGGTAATGAGGAGAATTTTCTCTATTTAAAATTGTTTGAACAGCGCAACGTACGAAGAGTACCTTAAGCACTACTTTGATTATAATACTGCATATTTTGCACTATTTTTTGGCATGCCTGTTTTCAGCACACTTCGTAGGATGTGTTGCTTTTGTAGTGGTACCAATTTGAGACTTGATGAAGCACAACCAGCCCCCGGAGGGGACGCCTAATAGGGATATGTATATTAAGTATGGTATTTCTTCTATAATGTACTGCACGTTATGGAATAAATATACTAGTAAAGACCCTGAGTTGCGTTGGCCTATATATGGGTCATTTGATTTGCGAAAGATTCAGTATGTGGAACAATGTATGTTTAAACACAAGACTAGGCAAGATATGTTTGATTGTATGTATGTTTAAACACAAGACTAGGCAAGATATGTTTGATTGTGTGCGAATGTGGGAGAAAGAAGTGCGTGAGCGAATGAAGCGTGAGCAAGCCTTGATTGACAAAGAACAGCGAAAGACCATTTATGCGAAAGCATTAGAGTTAAAAAACAAGGAGATGAAAGAAATTAAAGAGAGGGAAGATAGGGAACGCCATTTACAGGTAACTGGCCAATACGCTGTTAGGCAGCCCCTTTATCCTATCCTTAATAAACCACAAGATGATTTCTTGTTATTAGATCGTTCTCCACCTCCGTATATTTTTTCTTCCGCTCCTCATGAGTCAGATGAGGACTCTTTTTCAGACCAGGACAAAGCTCGAGAAACTCGCTCCATGCTATCTGCTGAGCGTGCATCTGACATTAGATCTACTGCGCGTAAAGCCGTTCGTAGTACTACCACTGCCTCTGAACTTTTAGATAGTATAAAAGGATGGCAGGAAAGGGAGCAAATATATTTTACCAATACATTTGCTGCAGAGGTTATTGAACAATTTAGGAAGTATTCGGTAGAAATGGAGCCCGATGATGTAGCAACTGATTGTAAACAATTACGTGACGGTCTTTTTGTCTTCTCCCAGGTGGCTGACACGATCAGACGCTTGGTTAAACTGCGTGTTGAAGCAGCCCGTTTGCGAGAGGAGAAAAAGGCAGCAGAAACAGCTGCACTAGCATCTCAGATCAGCATGGCACGAACTCCTACTCCTGAAACAGATAAGAATGTTGTAATTCATGTGAAACCCATGCGGGAAGCCGCGCCTTTATATGTTCCTCCTAAAGGAACGGGTACAGAGGATGATAAGACTTCTCTTAATGCGAAAGGGTACTTTATTTATAATTGGGTTTACACTCCTTGGAATAGAGCAGATGTTATGGCCCTTAAAAATGCATTGCCTGACCCGCGAAAGAATCCAGCAGCCTTTTATGAGGAAGTTGAGGGTGCAATCAGCTCTTGTACTATGACTCTGTCTGATATTGATTTGTTTTTTGGATTAATATTACCGCCTGATATGTGGAGAACTGTGCGTAGAATAGATGATAATGCGACATTTGGAGCATTGTGGAAAGATTTAGAGCGGTTAGATGAAGATAGAGAACCTGCACAGAAACCGTGTCAGTTAATTTTAAATCTTCCGGCAGCTATATTAGTTAAGTTAAAGACGATCATTCCCCCTAAGAAGATAGATTGGACAGTGCTAGCGTCTTGCAAGCAAAAGGTAGATGAATCAGTTTCCGACTTCTTCACACGTTTTGAAGAAGCATTTCACGATTTTAGTGGCCAGTCATTGACAGATGACACAGGTAGGCATCTGTTTGTCGATAAATATGTCGCAAACCTTTTGCCAGGAATAGCTAGTCGCTTAAAGGCCAGTGAGAGTTCATGGACTACATCTTCTCCGGTTTCTCTTTTAACTATGGCCCAGTATTATGAGCGGCAAGAATTAGAAGCCAAAGGTAATGAGGACAAAAAGTCTAAAGAGTTGAAAACAAAGGTTATGTTGGCTCAAGCTTATGGTCCGCCTTCTAGAGATAATGATAGAGGTGGACGTGGATCTTATGGTTCGTCCTTTCCTTCCTCTGCCCGTTCAAATTTGTCTGTTGATCAGTGTGCGTACTGCAAAAATTTGGACATTGGCTTTCTGATTGTCCAGTGCTGCGTGCTCAGCAGAATCTACGTGGTCGGGGACAAATGAGAAATCGTTCAGGATATCCAGGGCCTAGAGGAAGCGCGAATGATCGTGCTCGGTTTGATGCTAATACACGTGGGCAGAATGGGTTTAACACTTTTGATAGAAGGAACCAATATCAAATGTCTGACTATGTGCCCTCTGATTTTCAAGATTCTGCTTATGCATAGGATTGCCTAGGATGGGGTAAGGAATCAGTTGAAGTTCCAGTAGATCAGAGGGGTCCCTATGTTACAGCACATGTTTTGGGTTCTACTGATCAGTTTCTGGTTGATACAGGAGCTACTCGTAGCGCCTTGTCTAAACAATTGGTTCCAAGGGCTCCCTGTCTGGCTTAACCATTACATCGATAGGTTTCGATGGAACACCTTCCCTTAGCCCATTGTCACAACCACTTGCATTTGATATTGATAAGTTTACTGCTCCATGTCCGTTTTGCTTTCTCCAAACACACCAGACAATATTGTGGGTCTTGATATGCTTAAATATTTTAGGGCTACGATACGGTGTGCTCCGGAAGGAGTACGGGTTATTTTGAATGACAACTACCCTATGATTGAGAGATCTTGTATTGTTAAAGAGGACATTGCACTAGCCTCACTCCCTAGTACTTTGTGGGCTACTTCGGACACTGATGTAGGGCAAATGGTTATTCCACCAGTACATATTAGTGTCAAGGAGGGCGCTTTATTGCCAAGACTGCCTCAGTATAAAATTTCTCGAGAAGGAGAAGAAGCACTCACACGTATTGTACATGATTTAATTAAGGTGGGGGTTGTGGAAGAAGTTCCTTACAATATTTGCAATAGTCCGATTCTTCCCATTTTGAAAAAAGATACTGACACTAGGATTTATAGATTTATTATCGATTTGAGAGAAGTCAACAAGATTGTAGTACCACAGTACCCTGTAGTCTCTGACATAACGACATTGCTTACCCTGGTCCCTCCAACAGCAACTACATTTTCTGTAATTGATCTGAAGAACGCTTTCTTCTCGATTCCTATTCATCCTGATAGCCGATATTTGTTCGGTTTCACTTTGAATAATAGATCATACAGATTTTGTAGAGTTCCTCAAGGCTATACTGAGAGTCCTAGTATTTACAGTCAAGCATTGAAGAGACAGCTTGATTCCTTTACCTTGTCTAAAGGAGTGGCTCTCATACAATATGTCGATGACATCTTGTTGGCAGCCGATACACCTGAGCAGTGTGAGAAATGCACTTTGTCTTTGCTTTCTTTTCTTGCTACACACCACCATAAAGTATCACGAAAGAAATTGCAATATTGTAGACCGAAGGTGACCTATTTAGGACACCTTCTGTCTAAGGAGGGCCGTGCACTGACACCAGATCGCATTCAAGCAATTTTAGACACCCCAGTACCTTCCACGCAGAAAGATGTCCGTGCATTCATTGGTCTGACTTCGTTTTGCAGGCAATGGATATTGGGTTTTTCACACATTGTTAAGCCCTTGCTAGCACTTTTGACTAAAAACACTCCGATCCCCCTTCCATGGACAGATGAATGTCAAAATGCTTTTTGTCAGTTGAGACAAGCTCTTTGCTCTGCACCAGTGTTAGGCACACCAGATTACACGAAGGCTTTTACACTCTATGTACATGAGAAAGAAGGATGTGCATTGTCAGTTTTAGTACAGACACACGGGGACAAACAGCGTCCTTGCGCATACCTTTCTGCAGTTCTTGACCCTGTTGCTCGTGCATTACCTGGGTGCTTCCGTTCAGTTGCAGCGACGGCTGTGTCCATACGTCAGAGTGAAGGGATAGTTTTGTCACACAAACTGTTGGTGCTAGTACCCCATGCAGTAGATGCCCTTTTGAATCAGACTAAGACTCAGCACTTAACTAGTGCTCGTTTGACAGGATACGAATTGACACTGCTAGCACCTCATATTACCTTGAAGAGATGTGCGACACTGAACCCCGCCACTTTGTTGCCATATCCTGCGACTCAGTCTCAGTCAAAGGAGCCTCACGATTGTATATTCCTTACTGAGGAACAGACAAAGGGTCGCATCGATTTGCAAGATACGCCCCTTCCAGATGTAGATGGGGAACTGTGGGTTGATGGGTCCTGTTTGAAGTTACCAGATGGCACGACTTCAGCTGCTTATGCAATTACCACGCTTGAGACAGTAGTGGAAACAGCTCGCATACCTCAGAAGTCGGCTCAAGCAGCTGAACTAATAGCTTTGACACGAGCATGTGAGCTTAGCACTGACTTGTGTGTGAACATTTACATGGATAGCCGCTATGCTTTTGGAGTGGTTCATGATTTTGGCCTACTCTGGAAGGAAAGAGGCTTTCTTACATCCCATGGGATGCAGATAATGCACGGAGAGTTAGTGCATAATCTCTTGACTGCACTTACATACCCAAAGAAAGTTGCTATTATGAAGTGTAGCGCACACAAGAAAGTGACTGACAAAATAGGACAAGGCAATGCCTTTGCAGACCGCATAGCCCGTGAGACTGCGATGCAGCGAAGCACTACACCCATGTACGTAGTGAAATCACAAGCTGAGCGTTGGCATGATGCTAGAGAGGAAATATTGGATATACAGAGATCTGCTTCTGTGGAAGAGCTTGAGCAATGGTCTAAAGAAGGAATATTAGATGATGAGGGTTGTTGGCGTAACAAAGAAATGAATAAGTGGAAAATGCCTGCGGCCTATTTACAACCTATGGTTCAAATGGCACATGGGCTGGCACATGTTGGAGCTCTAGCAATAACTACATTGCTTACACAAGTTTGGGAGCATCCTGAAATTGCTAGCACAGCCAAAAGGGTAGTACAGTCCTGTTTGATCTGTTGGCAGTATAATCCTGGAAAAGGGACACGAACTCCTACAGGAGGGTTTGCTACACCAACCGCACCTTTTGAAGTTTTGCAGATGGATTACATCCAACTCGAACGCTGCAATAATCTGAAATATGTCCTAGTGGTGGTATGTGCCTTTAGCAAATGGATAGAGGCATACCCTACGAAGGATAATACTGCTCTCACCACAGCAAAGGTGCTTCTAAAGGAGTTTTTCCCTAGATACGGTGTTTGTAAACTTTTGTGGAGTGACAATGGACCTCATTTTATTGGGCAAGTTGTTGAGCATGTCCTGAAAGGATTAGGGATCAAACAGAAATTCCATACAGTTTTCCACCCGCAATCAGCAGGATTGGTGGAAAGGTATAACGCTACTCTAAAATCAAAGTTGGCGAAAATACTGGCTTCCACGTCTCTAAAGTGGCCAGATGCCCTACCTTTGGCATTGTTGTCCATAAGATCGGTGCCACATTCACGATCAGGTCTTACCCCCTATGAGGTGGTGTTTGGAAGACCAATGAACATTTGGGGAATTCCTAAGCCACGCCCTATACATGATGTTCCTTGTGTTCTGATGAATGATTATTTGGCACAGTTAACTGACAGTTTGATTTCTATTCATCAACAGGTTCGAGAAGCTCTTCCTGACAGATCTACAGGTGAGGCCCACGAACTCCGTCCTGGTGACCATGTAATGGTCAAGGTCTTCGACAGATCGAACAGCTTGGAGCCAAGGTGGCGAGGACCAGAGCAGGTGCTCCTTGCGACAAGGACAGCAGTTCGAGTGACAAACAGAAAGAATTGGATCCACAGCACACACTGCAAACGCGTGTCGCCTGCCTTGGTGGAACCTGCTGTGTTGACCGACCATCGAGAGATTCTGGAGACGGAGAAAGGCCAAGCTATCTCACCTGACGAATCTGCGGAAGTCTTCCCGGACCACACGATCACTGGAGTATCCAGATATCAATTGAGACCGAGGAAAGGATCTGCAGTTTTGAAAAAGACTGGTTGAGCTACCGCCCTGGGTTAGTGAAACGGAGAGCCATTGTGGCAAGGGGAGGGGATCAGCCCTGTATTAGTGTAGTGACACCCGCTTTGGCCCATGGTGAAGAAATCAGCGGCTGCCCAGGGAGAAGAGCTCCAACGACTGTTTTCAACAAGTTTTCAGAAAGATCAATCATTACTGCTGCTAAAATGAAAAAACAAATCATTTGTGCTGTAGGGTTTGTTGTTGCTATGGTGGCTATGGCAGCAATTACGTGGTACATCGAGAAGGTGGCTCCTGTTCGACAGCTTTTTGTTGCCACTACGCCAGTACCCGTGGAACACCACTACTTTACTCTTCCTTACCATGAGCAAAAGCATCGACAATCTTACCTGAACAATACTTTTATCCAGATGTTGCACCATACTCACAATGCAACAAATACTACCAACTGTTGGGTGTGTGGGATGATACCTGCACATCAAAAGAAAGGAGGAACACCTTTTATTCCTCTTCCATTTTCTCACAATGGTTCTTGTCAAGCTTGGTATGCGCTTTTGTTTGCATATGGAAAGCCTTCAGTAGGTGGGATTATTTTTCAACTTAATAAAGTATGTTATCAAAATAAAGAAGGTTATCCACAAGCCAAAGGGACTAAATGGGAATGGGAAGAGTATCAACCGGACAATATTTCAACACCATATGTTTTCACAAATGTGAGAATAATAAAGAACATTGGACCTTTTGTGATTTCTGTGACAAAAGCTAAAGCAGATTTGTGTATTTGTAGTGTTGGAAGAATTCCAGTGGGGAGGAGCGAGTGTACTGTAATCCTGACCATTGAAGGTGCCAATAAGAGCACTTTCACAGCCTCGCATAACACGTATTTTGTGTGTGGAAATAACGGATATTATCAATTACCTGTTGGGTGGTCAGGAATCTGCTATGTATCTTTTCTGTTGCCCCCTGTGTTTCTGGCACCTGCATTGTATCACCGTGATTTTAAACTGTACAATGACATTTCCAAAAACAGAAATAAGAGGACAATAAGTATGGATGAAGTTGACCAAACCGACACTACCCTACAACAATATGTTGATTTCAACTTGGGCTTATTTTTCTTTGTGGGTGCTGCATTAAACAGCAGGAAAATCCGACGACTAACTCGTGTCGTGGAAGCTGTTACCAATCAGACAGCTATGGCACTTGGGAACATTACAGAGGAACTACAGATTGCAAGGATTGTAGCACTCCAGAATAGGATGGTGCTAGACGTAATTTTGGCTGATCGAGGTGGTGCATGTCGCATCATCGGTAGCAGCTGTTGTGTATTCATACCAGATCACTCACCTTCAGTATATGACGCAATATCAAAATTGCATAAGATTGCTGCAGAAATTCATCCAGAGACTGGAACTTGGACTTTTGCTGGATGGTTTTGGACTCTTGTTTCTGCTTGGGGCTGGAAGCTACTGACTATCCTGTGTGTAATAATTGTAATATTTTTACATGCTGTGTATGTATCCAATGTAGTCCAATGCTTTGCTCCATTTGCATTTCTGCTTGTATACCTGCCAGAGGGAACATTGCTGAAACAAAGGCCCAACAAATGTTGAATAAAGAGGTGGCCGAAATAATGTTAATAGATATACGGGATGAATATCTAGATTACCCCAGATAAACGAATGTCTTCAGCCAATGCTGAAAGGGTCGTCTGTTGTAATTTGGCAGCATTTAAGTTAAGCATTAGCTGAAGACAGCCTGTATTTAGAGGCTAAATTGTCCGCTTTGTGGAATCCATTTTGTATTTCTGTCAGCCATTTTGGCTGCCATGTGCTACCATGTGCTCGCCATGTGCTCTGTCCTACCTTCCTGTCAACTGCTCTTGAAATCTGCCTAGAGACAAGTTATATTTAGTTCCTCTTGCTTTGCACATGCTCAGTTGAGCTTGCAGCTGTTCCGAGTTTATAAATGTCAGGATGTGTCTACTAAAAGTAGAAACTGTTAGCTCCACCCACTTGTCGACTGTGCATTCTCTGTATGACCTTATATGTACCTAAAACCAGCATTTGTGTTAGTACCGCCTTCATTTGAGCCCCTGTGTGGGTATAAAAGGACCAGGATCCTTCCATTCAGTGTGCTACTTCATGCATTACTGAAGGGTGATGTGTGTGAATGTAGCTCCACCTCATGAGGTTTAATAAACTCTGTCTTTTCTATTTCCAGTTTCTGTGCCAACTTCTTCCTAAGTGTCTGAGGACTCTGTGCAGAGAAGGGAGAACCCCTAAGCACTGGTAGGCCTTGCTGAGGCTCACTACAACACTCCTAGGTGTAAATCTTCACTTTTTTTGCATCACAGCAATTATAAGTGGAGATTTACAACTTGGTACACTTAAGAGTATCCATCCCCTCAAATGAGGGCGGAGAACTCCTTATGGGAAAATGTAGGAAAATGTACCGAAGTTTATTATTATTTGTTTTTAAATAAAGTTAATTCAATGTAAAATACAAATGTAAGAGAATTTTAATCAAATAAAACTAACCTAGGTCTTTTTAAACAAAATATTTAATACACTACCATTCATTTAAATATATTAATTATTTTAATATCATTTTTTGAGCAATGCGCTACAATTAAAATAGCCCAACAACAGTAACATTTTTGTTGAATTTGTAACCAAATTGGCTGTAAGTTATGTTTTTAATTAATTATAAACATTTTGAGATGTTTTAAACTAAGTTAAAACATTTGAATCAAGCTAAATTAGGCATCACAAATTTAGATTATATATATATATATATTTATATATATATATATATATATATATATATATATATATATATATATATATATATATATATGTATATATATATATATATATATATATATATATACTACCTACTAGCGGTCGCCAGTAGGTAGTTATAGTTAGGACCTATTTTCCATAGGAAATTCACAACATTCTATTTCCAATAACTTTGGCGCTGGTTGATGAATCTTCCCGAAATTTTCAAAACTCGTGGGGCGCTCCGGTCTGCTCCTATCCTGAAAGTTTTGGGGTGATTCGGCAAGCGGGGGCCGAGAAAAAAGGGGGGTCCCAAAACGTGTTTTCCCCATGCAATTTTCCATAGGAAACTTTAGACACGGCTACAGCCCGAACTGCTGAACGGAATTACACCAAATTTGGCAAAAAGGTAGTTCTTGGTTCAGAAAGAACCCTTTTTGTTAAATGGTGTAAATCCGTTCAGTAGTTCCTGAGAAATCTGAAAAGGAAAACATATCGATATCTGGGCGGAGCCTAACCACACATGTCATCGTGAGATCTGATTGGCTGTCAGCACTTCATCCTGGAATTGCTGGCAGCCATCTTGGGACCAATATAAATGATAGTACCCCATTGAAATGCATTGTAGTGAATCGAAGATTTTGAGGGTTACCAAAGGAGAACTATAAAGGGTGATAACAGACTTTACTTACATTAGAAATCATTTGTTGATGGTACCATACTAATTTGCGGAATTGTGGTGTGTTCTAAGGTGATTTTACCCTGTGAAAAACCTTCTGCTGGGATATCATGAATCATGTTTGAGAGAAAACTATTTTCACATGCTTGTCCCATACAGTTTTGGAAGGTGCTCCAGAACCTAAAATCAGAGCATATTTTCTGTAAATTCACATTATCTTTCTCAGTCATGTGATAATGAAGTCTGACATTCTCAGTAAAACATGTACATCCAACAAGGGCAGAGACTGTCAGTTGATTCCTTTGTGTTCTACTGCAGCTTCCCAGAGTGTTCTAAAGAACAACTAGAGTGCTAACAGCCTTACTTATGACAAAAGTATGGCACACCTGATGCCATCTTGATTGGAATAAACTGGTAACACTTAAAACATTTAATTTAAAAAGGAACAAAATGATGGGGTTCATTTTGTCATAGAAATTATTGTTAGTGCTGTAGAAAGAAAAATTAGGACATGTTTCAAGTGTGATCTCAAATATCTTCCTGTTATATTTCAACAGGAGCAGCCTGTCAGTTGATGCCTTTGTGTTCTACTGCAGCTTCCCAGAGTGTTCTAAAGAACAACTAGAGCGCTAACAGTCTTACTTATGACAAAATTATGGCACACCTGAAGCCATCTTGATTGGAATAAACTGGTAACTCTTAAAACATTTAATTTAACAAGGAACAAAATGAGGGGTTCATTTTGTCATAGAAATTATGGTTAGTGCTGTAGAAAGAAAAATTAGGACATGTTTTAAGTGAGATCTAAAATATCTTCCTGTTATATTTCAACAGGAGCAGCCTGTCAGTTGATGCCTTTGTGTTCTACTGCAGCTTCCCAGAGTGTTCTAAAGAACAACTAGAGCGCTAACAGTCTTACTTATGACAAAAGTATGGCACACCTGAAGCCATCTTGATTGGAATAAACTGGTAACACTTAAAACATTTAATTTAAAAAGGAACAAAATGAGGGGGTTCATTTTGCCATAGAAATTATGGTTAGTGCTGTAGAAAGAAAAATTAGGACATGTTTTAAGTGAGATCTCAAATATCTTCCTGTTATATTTCAACAGGATCAGCCTGTCAGTTGATGCCTTTGTGTTCTACTGCAGCTTCCCAGAGTGTTCTAAAGAACAACTAGAGCGCTAACAGCCTTACTTATGACAAAAGTATGGCACACCTGAAGCCATCTTGATTGGAATAAACTGGTAACACTTAAAACATTTAATTTAAAAAGGAGCAAAATGAGGGGGTTCATTTTGCCATAGAAATTATGGTTAGTGCTGTAGAAAGAAAAATTAGGACATGTTTTAAGTGAGATCTCAAATATCTTCCTGTTATATTTCAACAGGAGCAGCCTGTCAGTTGATGCCTTTGTGTTCTACTGCAGCTTCCCAGAGTGTTCTAAAGAACAACTAGAGCGCTAACAGTCTTACTTATGACAAAAGTATGGCACACCTGAAGCCATCTTGATTGGAATAAACTGGTAACTCTTAAAACATTTAATTTAAAAGGAACAAAATGAGGGGTTCATTTTGTCATAGAAATTATGGTTAGTGCTGTAGAAAGAAAATTAGGACATGTTTTAAGTGAGATCTAAAATATCTTCCTGTTATATTTCAACAGGAGCAGCCTGTCAGTTGATGCCTTTGTGTTCTACTGCAGCTTCCCAGAGTGTTCTAAAGAACAACTAGAGCGCTAACAGTCTTACTTATGACAAAAGTATGGCACACCTGAAGCCATCTTGATTGGAATAAACTGGTAACACTTAAAACATTTAATTTAAAAGGAACAAAATGAGGGGGTTCATTTTGCCATAGAAATTATGGTTAGTGCTGTAGAAAGAAAAATTAGGACATGTTTTAAGTGAGATCTCAAATATCTTCCTGTTATATTTCAACAGGAGCAGCCTGTCAGTTGATGCCTTTGTGTTCTACTGCAGCTTCCCAGAGTGTTCTAAAGAACAACTAGAGCGCTAACAGCCTTACTTATGACAAAAGTATGGCACACCTGAAGCCATCTTGATTGGAATAAACTGGTAACACTTAAAACATTTAATTTAAAAGGAACAAAATGAGGGGGTTCATTTTGCCAAAGAAATTATGGTTAGTGCTGCAGAAAGAAAATTTAGGGCATGTTTTAAGTGAGATCTCAAATCCTCTTCTATTTCATTAGAAAATTCTGACATGCAGACTGAAACATTCACTTTCAATACCAGCAGTAGACTTCCAGTTAACTCCCTGGTGAGCAGTAGCTTTACTACAGTGATCTAATGAACAACTAGAGTGCTAACATTCTGAATTTATGGCAAATGTGTGACACATCTGAATGCCTTCTTGATGGAATCAAAGTAAAAAACTGAAAGCATTTCCTACTGAGGAGACTGCAGTAAATGACGAAATTAGGAAACTTCATAACAAATAAGTCTCCCAAGATGGCCAGCAGAGAAAAAAGAGCCCAAATGTAGCACAAATATCACCCAGATGTAGCCCACATATAGCCCAATGACAGAAGTGTGCAAAACACTTTTTATTTTAATTTTTTCTGCAGTTTTATATAGTGCAAACTGGTCAGGTATTGGAGCGTTACATCTTACTTGGACCCCTTATTGCGTATTTTGCACGAAGTACATGAGATTGATCTTGCGAAACATTGAACTTTACGATTCTGTTAACCTGAAGTTGCTCTGAACCGGGCTTTGTAACTCCCGTTTTTACCTACTGGTTTTAATTAATTCTCACTGTATTGTATTAGGAAAGAGGATTTACTGTTTTTATGTACACTTTTATGATCTATGTTTCTAAATCAGATCAAATAAAGTTTAATGAATTCTATGGCAGGACGGAGGCGAGGATTATGCATATCTTTCCTCACTTTATTTGCATAGCAGTTCAAAGAAAACGTAACACAACAATCATTAAACAAAAGACTACACAACCCATGAACCATTAGGGGGTAGTCTCCAAGGCAACTATAGTCCAATCATATCACAGTCCATCGTATATAATATCGTGACATCCCTTCCGCTTCCTCTTTCTTCACTGCTCGTCAGTTAAGTGCATTCCTTACATTCTTGGCTTAATCTGACGTTGTTGCTGTTTGTAAAGCGGTTTCTTGTGCACGTTATTAGCATTATTGCCTTGGTATTGTTTCATATTCCCTGCGCAGCAGGCTCTTGCCCGAGCTCGTTCTACCCCTCGCAGTTTCTCCCGCTGTGTGCTCTGCACGTGGTGAGATCCTGTCAGGCGCGTCTGGTCCGAGCGAGGCAGCTCCGTCGAGCGCTCCCGCTGGTCTTTACGCGCGTTTGGGAATCCGGTCACTCCTTTAGTGTCCGCTTGATTCCCGACCAACCCTCGCCTAATTTTGACACCGCTACGCGGTGATTTCCCCACACGGCCACGTTAGTGACCAGCGCCACCTGGTGGTCGTAATTGGTATTGCGCCTCAGTCTATTCTTATAACAGCTTCGGGAAAGCCCAGCTGTTGGAGCACCGGCGAGGGGGCTGTCTTAAGGATTTTAAGGGCATTTGTTCTGTGCTCACACCCTCTGCTATCATGTCTTCTCCATAAGACCATTTTTACTCCTCCTACCAGGAAGTGGAGGAGGAATGGCCCCCCAACTTCTCCCTCCAGCAGTGGACCAAGTCCTCTCTCTGGCTATTTCTAGGGCGCTGGCTCCTCTTAGGGATCAGGTTGATAAGCTGGCGAAAAGCATCCCTGGGGTGTTCAGTGACCCAGATCTGGTGGTGGCGGGTCCCAGTAGCTCCCAGATGGGGAATAAAAGGGCCGTTAAGCATAACGCGGGGCACTTGGAAGGATTTGATAAACTTACGGAGACCTTCCTCAAGAGTGCGCGAACGCTAAAACATGCACCCTGCAGGGAGGAGGAGGGGCCCGGAGAAAATTGCGACACTGTCACCACTATTGTAGACCCCGACGGCGGGTTTCCCTTAGAGGGAGAGGGTGTATCGGAGGATGATTTCTCCTCCGATGAGGATAAGGACTCGGGGCGTCCCTGGCATCCAGAGTCCCACTCCTCTCAGTCCCCGGCTGGGGACGGGGTCCACTCGGACATGTTCGAGCCTACCCAAATTTACCATCCTAGGTCGGCGGAGTGGACTCCTGACGCCAAAGTGGCAGAGTATGTGGTGGGGAAAATCCATCAACCCCTTGAAAGGGAGGTCAGGAATAGGATGAGGGGAGAATGCCCCAGGCCCTCACTGAAGGGGAAGGTGGCACACACGCCTGAAATTGATGAGAAACTATGTACCTTTTTCTCCAAGTATATGAGTGATCCCAAGAAAGGAATTGATAGGTCTTGGACGTGGTAGGGCCCTTGACCCAAATTATTCAATTGACGGAGCGTTCCAAAGAGTCAGGAACCCCTTTTCCACGGATATTGTGGCTGGTTGGGCGCACTACCCTAAACCCTAAAACACAACCCCTACACTACCCAAACACCACTGCACTACCCTAAACCCTAAAACACTACCCCCAGCACGACACCCTACACTACCCAAACATAACTGCACTACCCTAAACCCTAAAACACTACCACCAGCACGACTCCCTACACTACCCAAACACCACTGCTCTACCCTCAACCCTAAATCTACCCACAGCACAACCCCCTACACTACACAAACACCACTGCACTACCCTAAACCCTAAAACACTACCCCCAGCACGACCCCTTCACTACACAAACACCACTGAACTGCCTTAAACCCTAAAACACTACCCCCAGCACGACCCCTACACTACACAAACACCACTGCACTACCCTAAACCCTAAATCAACCCCCAGCATGACCCCCTACACTACACAAACACCACTGCACTACCCTAAACCCTAAAACACTACCCCCAGCACGACCCCCTTCACTACCTAAACACAACTGCACTACCCTAAACCCTAAAACACTACCCCCAGCATGACCCCCTTCACTACCCAAACACAACTGCACTACCCTAAACCCAAAAACACTACCCCCAGCACGACCCCTACACTACCCAAACACCACTGCATGACCCTAAACCCTAAAACACTAGAACCCAGCACGACCCCCTACAGTACACAAACACAACTGCACTATCCTAAACCCTAAAACACCACCCCCTCCACTACCCAAACACCACTGCACTACCCTAAACCCTAAAACACTACCCCCAGCACAACACCCTACACTACCCAAACATAACTGCACTACCCTAAACCCTAAAACACTACCACCAGCACAACTCCTTACACTACCCAAACACCACTGCACTACCCTAAACCCTAAATCTACACACAGCACAACCCCCTACACTACACAAACACCACTGCACTACCCTAAACCCTAAAACACTACCCCCAGCACGACCCCCTACACTACACAAACACCACTGCACTACCGTAAACCCAAAACACTACCCCAGCACTACCCCCTACACTACCCAAACACGACTGCACTACCCTAAACCCTAAAACACTACCCCCAGCATGACCCCCTACACTACACAAATACCACTGCACTACCCTAAACCCTAAAACACTACCCCCAGCATGACCCCCTACACTACCCAAACACCACTGCACTACCCTAAACCCTAAAACACTACCCCCAGCACGACTCCCTACACTACACAAACACCACTGGACTACCCTAAACCCTAAAACACTACCCCCAGCACAACTCCCTACACTACCCAAACACCACTGCACTACACTAAACCCTAAATCTACCCCCAGCATGACCTCCCTCACTACACAAACACCACTGCACTACCCTAAACCCTAAAACACTACCCCCAGCACGACCCCCTACACTACCCAAACACCACTGCACTACCCTAAACCCTAAAACACTAACCCCAGCATGACCCCTACACTACCCAAACACCACTGCACTACCCTATACCCTAAAACACGACCCCCTACACTACACAAACACGACTGCACTACCCTAAACCCTAAAACACTACCCACAGCATGCACCCCTACACTACACAAACACCACTGCACTACCCTAAACCCTAAAACACTACCCCCTACACTACACAAACACCACTGCACTACCCTAAACCCTAAAACACTACCCCCAGCATGACCCCTACACTACACAAACACCACTGCACTACCCTAAACCCCCTACACTATACAAACACCACTGCATTACTCTAAACCCTAAAAACACTACCCCCAGCACGACCCCCTCACAACACAAACACCACTGCACTACCCTAAACCCTAAATCTACCCCCAGCACGACCCCCTACACTACCCAAACACCACTGCCATACCCTAAACCCTAAAACACTACCCCCAGCATGAACCCCTACACTACCCAAACACCACTGCACTACCCTAAACCCTAAAACACTACCCCCAGCACGACCCCCTACACTACACAAACAGCACTGCACTACCCAAAACCCTAAAACACTACCCCAGCACTACCCCCTACACTACCCAAACACCACTGCACTAACATAAACCCTAAAACACTACCCCCAGCACAACCCCCTACACTACACAAACACCACTGCACTACCCTAAACCCTAAAACACTACCCCCAGCACGACTCCCTACACTACCCAAACACCACTGCACTACCCTAAACCCTAAATCTATCCCCAGCACGACCCCTACACTACCCAAACACCACTGCACTACCCTAAACCATAAAACACTACCCCCAGCATGACCCCCCACTGTACACAAACACCACTGCACTACCCTAAACCCTAAAACACTACCACCAGCATGACCCCTACACTACTCAAACACCACTGCACTACCCTAAACCCTAAAACACTACCCCAGCACGACCCCTACACTACCCATACACCACTGCACTACCCTAAACCCTAAAACACTACCCCCAGCATGACCCCCTACACTACTGCACTACCGTAAACCCTAAAACACTACCCGCAGCACGACCCCTACACTACCCAAACACCACTGCACTACCCTAAACCCTAAAACACTACCCCAGCACAACCCCTACACCACCCAAACACCACTGCACTACCCTAAACCCTAGAAAAGAAACCCCCACCCCATGCCCAATCCTCCGTACCTCTCACTCCTTGTGGTACCTCTCTCCTCATGGTTCCTGCTTCTCGTCGTTTCTGAGGGGCGGTGCACGTCGTTGTGAGGAAACGGAACAGCCTCTGTTTCCTTACAACGACATGGATCGTCTACATGTTTTTAGAACGCATGGTCATTTACCATACATACCTTTACAACAAAATTCATTGTAAAGGCATGCGTGGTAAATGACCATGCGTTCTAAAAATGCGTAGTAATGACTTCGTGATGTACAACGCATGCGTGGTAATGCATGCGTTGTAATGGTATCGCAAAGTAAAACGTCGTTGTAACGGCTGTTTACCGATCGAAGCTGGCCCCTGTTCTTCAGTGGGACGTTTATTTGATTAATTAGGAGGAAGGAATGTGGTTTTTCTACCAAAAAGTGCATTCCCGGCTGTTGTATTGTGAAAGTGTCCGCGTGGCCTGGTTTCACTTCCGGTGAGAGAGTGGAAGAGTCTGTTTGGATCTAAAGGAGTTCTGTTGGTGGACGGGGCCGGCGTGACATGTCATCAGAAAACATAGCTAATGGTAAGCGTCCTCCCTGAAGTGTGGAGCAGTGCCATGAGAGGTCAACAAGTGTGCGTCCCACCGCAGTATGAACGTACCGCGTGACCCATGTGCCGCCTCCAGGGTACGGGAGGCAGAAGCGGCATCGCAGGTCCTCTTGAAGACCATTGTAGCTCTAATTCTACATTTTGGTACTAGGGCATTTTAACTTCGTTGTTCCTGCCAGATACAAAGAGAAGATCCTGTGTTATTCAGTGCCCTCGTTACCTTTTTTGTGGGTTGTGGTGCTTGTCACTTCGCTGCCCCGCCGGTGCACACGACTGGGCACCCCACCTCGTGTGCCATCTGCAGGGCCTCTGCCCTCGGATCACTGGTTTTGGTTTCTGGAGTGGCAACATAAACAGTTGCTCCCAAAGGACTAGCCTGAACACTTAGGTGAATATCCCCTGCACCAGCATTCCATGGAAATTCTTTCCTAGCTCTCCCACGTCAACGAGGACGTCATAATAGCACGGCTCCGCTCGCGACACCGTATGACGTCATCGGAGCCATAAGAGGACCTCGTCGGCGTGCTGACGTCAGTTCCACCCATTTTTTCCGTGCCACCGAGGCAAACAGGGGACCGAGACATTTTCACATGTATACATAGTATAATAAATATATATATATTCACTGAAAAAAACATAGGTTTCAGGCACGTTATAGTTAGAAATTAGCATTTAAAAAACCTTAGAAATTCACTGAAAAAAACCATAGGTTTCAGGTACGTTATAGTTAGAAATTAGCATTTAAAAAACCTTAGAAATTCACTGAAAAAACCATAGGTTTCAGGGGCATTATAGTTAGTTGGACATTTCACTCGTACAAAACCATAGAAATTCCCCGTTATAGTTAGTTCAGCTAACTATAACTCGCATGCGCTCCGCAATGCACTGCTGATGACGTCACATATTACATCACTCATGACATGGTCGGTGACATCACTGATGACATCTCAAATGACATCACTGATGACATCACTGATGACATCATCCAGTGAATGTGTGTTTTTCTGAAAATTAAATATGTTTTATATATGTATATCTCAAGGTCGATGGAAGAATAAATGGGTCTATAAGTGTCTAAATGGATGATTTCTTTTTGTAAAACTGATTGTATAACTGACTAAGTGTATCTTAGTGAATACATGGGTTAGTGAGTAATGTTTAAATATGAAAATATCTGTATCAGTCTCTCACTTTGTGTATAAGTGGCTGCATGGGTTGGTGAGTAGCTACATGAGTGTCTATATGGGTTATTAGTTGGTTTTTTGAGTATCAGTATGAGTGTCTGAGTGTCTGTATGGTTCGGTGGGGGGTATTACTTAGTGCATAGATGCATGAATGAGTGACTCACTGTTTGTATGTGTTGAAGACAGCATGTGTGCAGGACTGTATAGGTGGATGAGTATGTGTATGGGTGTGTTAGTGAGTGAATGACTGTCTCAATAGTGTCTTTATGAGTAACTACATATGTTTTAAACTAGTATATGTGAGTATTGGTGTATATAAGTGAGTATATGTGAGAGTGAGAGATTGGAAGAGTTCCTGTACAAATAAGTAGGTGTTTCTATAAGTGATTGTTTAAGAGAGTAGGGGCCATATGTATCAAGCCCATTTCCCATTCGCAAACGGGCCGATTCTCAGAATCGGCCCGTTTGCGAACGGGAACAAGCCTTTTGGGATGTATCATCCCAAAAGGCATTCGCAAAATAGAGAATCGCAAAAATTGCGATTCTCTATTTTGCGAATGCATTTAAGGAATTGCAAATTGCGATTCCTTAAATGAAATGTATGAAGCACCTAAGTTGTGCGATTATGGCTTAAGGAATCGCAAATTACCACCAACTACAGGTTGGTGGTAATCTGCATTTCTTTGAGAAATGCATTTTTTTGCATTTTTCAAAGTGGCATGTGGCGCACATACATGCCCTTAGGGCATGTATGTGTGCCACATGTGCACCCATGCTCATTTCAGGGGTGCAACAGGGTGTCCTTTGGACACCCTTGCAACCTTGAAATTGCATTCTCAATTTGCGATTCTCTAATTGCTAATCGCAAATTGAGAATGTCCTCCCATTCATTCCTATGGGCCTCTAGGCCCTTAGGAATGAATGGGAGGGTTTCCTTAATCTGCGATTCGCAATTTGCGAATCGCAATTAAGGAATATGTAGGATTCGCAAATTTTCTTGCGAATCCTACATACATCTCGTTGCGATTCTCAAATAGCGATTCTCAAAAATTCGCTATTTGAGAATCGCAAACACAAACTTTGATACATATGGCCCTAAGTATGTGTAAGTTTCTGTAGAAGTAAGTGTGGTAGTGTGTGTATAACTGTATATGCAAGTAAATGGATGTTTGATACTTTGTTTGCATGTGTGACTATGTGTGTGAGTAACTCTATGGATGAGTGGCGGTGTGTAACAGGATGTATAGGTGTATGAGTACATATGATGAGTGAGTACATGTATGAGTGACTGTATAGGGACTGTTGGTGAATGAGTGGATGTGTGTGTAGATCTTGGAATTACTGAATAGGTGTGTTGTAACTGGTATTGGTATGTCCATTGTTTTGAAAATGTTAGTTTGTATTTTTGAGTGTGTGTATCAAAGGTTACATTAGGGTGAGAGGAGGTCTGCCACTCTATCTGAAGGATGATGTCATCAGTGATGTCATTTGAGATGTCATCAGTGATGTCATGAGTGATGTCACTGACCATGTCATGAGTGATGTAATATGTGACGTCATCAGCAGTGCATTGCGGGCGCGCGAGTTATAGTTAGCTGAACTAATTATAACGGGGGAATTTCTATGGTTTTGTACGAGTGAAATGTCCAACTAACTATAACGCCCCTGAAACCTATGGTTTTTTCAGTGAATATATATATATATATATAACCTACTGGCGAGTGCTCGTAGGTAGTCATAGTTACGACCTTTTTTCCACAGGAAAAGCATTTTTTTGACTTGGCTACAACTTTAGCGTTGTTTGACCAATCTGCATGAAATTTTGCCAAAAAAGTGTCACAGTGGGTGCTTTTGATTGGGAAAGTTTGGTGGCGATCCGTGCAGTGAGGACTGAGAATTTGGGGAGCGAAATAAGGTTGCATTTGTAATGTTAATTTCCATAGGAACCTTTAGCCAACTCTACAGCCCTAACCATTGAACAGACTTACACCAAATTTGGCAGGGAGTTAGATGTTGGTTCAAGGAAGTGCCTTTTGCATATTTGGTGTAAATACATTCAGCAGTTTTTGAGAAATGTAAGTTTGAAATTATAGTGATATCTCTGGCTGTGGATATTTTGCGAAGGTTTCCCAATGGATCGCGAATACACGCGCCAACGGGAATCCTCTGATTGGTAGGACGAAACCCGAATAGAAAGTTGTGGCCACCAATTTATCTTTCAGGAACAGTTCCAGGGCTGAAAATCTGTGTGAAAGCCCACATAAGGGGTCGGGGTGGAGATACTTCGACCCCATGATTAAGAAATGGAGGTGTTAGTGACAGAAGTTATGTGTCCAAAATAGATGTTTTTAATCGCATGTGATAATTGCGATGACACCGTGACCGCCAGCACGCCCCCCTGTGTACCACCACGGAGACATCGCGAATATCGACGTTGTCGCGAATATTGGTGGAAATATTTTTTCCAAAATCTGTGAATCATTAGTATGCATTGTTATAGAGATATTGATAAATATTTTTATAGTTATTTATATAGTGAGTTATCTACTGTGATGGTTAGAATTAATTATATAGTTAAAACATTTTTATGTGGTGGTGGCCATTAAATTCCTGCTTTTGCTTTCACGACGTACTCGCAGGGATCGCGATGACCGACATCATTGTGATTGCCGGCCTCACCGCAAAAATGGAAAATAGGTTTTAGAGATGCTTGTTCTAGAAATACAGTAGAAAAACATGAGTTTGAAGTGTACAGTAATAAACCTCTAGATGTAGAATACTGTAAAGTGTGTGCATATATGTGTTATCACTTTATGGGAAAGACGCGATCGTCGCATTTTACAACGTCGTCGCCATGTCCCAAATAACCACAAAAATGGAAAATAGGTCTGAAAGATGGTTTTAAAGAAACTTAGTACAAAAATATGAGTTTAAACATGCTTTGAAAGAAGTATGTATATAGTAATGTGTGTAGGGCAATGTTCAGAATGGAGTTTTTCACATATTATAGTTGGATGTGTTGGTGGTCTTTGAATGTCTGCTTTTGTTTTCTGTTTTCGCGACGTGTCCGCGGGGATCGTGATGTCATCACGAAGATTCCCAAAAACTAAGGAAAAAAGCCTTTTACTGATGACAGAATCTCCACTGTAAATGCAACAATGTTGTGCTGTTATTTATGTATTTACTGATAAACACATACAAAATCAAAAAATGAGTAGTGTATTACTTAAATATAATACACAATATCCAATTATAGAAAGTAAGTACGAAAATCTTAGAGGTTCACTTAAAAGAAATGTATGATACAATTAAGGAATAGAATTTTTAAAAACCTTAGAAATTGAAAAAAACAAAGGTTACAGGAACGTTATAGTTAACAATTAGCATTTAAAAAACCTTAGAAATTCACAAAACAGGTTACAGGGACGTTAGAGTTGGGAAATAGAATTTAAAAAAACCTTAGAAATTCACTGAAAAAACAAAGGTTACAGGTACGCTATAGTTGGGGCAATATTTCACTCGTACAAAACCAGAGAAATTCAGCAGTTATATTTAGCTGAGCTAACTATAACTCACGCCCCGTAATGAACTACTTATGACCTCATATATTACATCACTGATGATGTGGTCAGTGACATCACTGATGACATCACTGATGACATCTCAAATGACATCACTGATGACATCATCCATAGAATTTATGATGCAGCTACTCACACCCCCAAGTAACCTTTCATACACCCACTCCAACTTTCACACTACCATTCTCAAAACCATTGACACAGCCATACCAGTACTTACATACTCACTCACTGATTCATGGGTCTAAACACACATCCATCACTCACCCATACAGCTACTCATACACCCTCTCACTCACTAATACAGCCACTGACATATACACTTATTACACCCATACAGCCACTCACACACTGTCAGACACTCATAGAGCAACTCACACACCTACTCACTCACCCATGGAGGGTTCACTGACAAAATATCGAGGTACAAAATATAGAAGTAAAAAATATTGATGAAAAAATATAGAATGCAAAAATATCAACTCCCCACATTTAAACAGGTAAGTACAATAATATTGAAAAAAAAATTGATGTAAAAAATATAGTTGTACAAAATATCGAATTTTATATATATATATATATATATAAAATAAAATAATAAATATTAAATATGTTAAATAATATAAAAAAGTATATTTAAGATAAATAATAAAAAAAAATAATAACTTAATTAAAAAAACTGAAACACACAAACATAATAATTTATATATATGTACTTTAAAACAATTAATAAACTATTAAATTTAATTTATTTTATAATTTTAAAATTATATAAAATTTACATATATATATATATATATGTACATTTTTATATAATTTTAAAATTATAAAATAAATTAGCCTTTCTCTAATGCCTCGGGTTCTTGGGGTTTCCTTTTCAGTGTCTTATATTCTGCTCCTCCCTCCACAATGGAGAGGTGCACTCCTGAACCACATTACCTCAGAGAGCACTTAGGCAGTTCGATGTTGAAAAACTGCAAATCCCATCATGCAGCTTGTTTGTGGAATGGATGGATGTCTCTTTTAGCCGGATCTTTATATTACTCAAGGTGAGAGGCTAATTTGAACTCGGTCAGGTAGAAACCGTAGCACTGTGCTGGGAAACAAACAGTCTCTAAGCCCCTACTTCCAGCCACACTTTCCCACTGGTAGCATACCTGGAGACGCCAGTACAGTGAATACGTCTCTCCATGTAGTCATGGACTGTCAGATGACAGCAGTACCTCTGCTTCCTTGGGTCGAGTGGCGGTTCGAGGTTTCTGATACCTCAGAATTACTTTGTTAGCTTTTGCCACTGCATACCAAGAACTCTTGTTGGAAGGGTCCCCTGCGTGTCACTGGCTACACGCTAAATATCAAACAGCATCTCCTCCTTTGGAAGCAGACAAGGGGACACAGCGGGGCTTCAAGAAACCGTTTATTCAGACTTCCGTCATGACGCGTTTCGGCGATTAGCCTTTCTCTAATGCCTCGGGTGCTTGGGGTTTCCTTTTCAGTGTCTTATATTCTGTTCCTCCCCCACAATGGCGAGGTGCGCACCTGAACCACATTACCTCGTAGAGCACTCAGGTAGTTCGATGTTGAAAAACTGCAAATCCCATCATGCAGCTTGTTTGTGGCATGGATGAATGTCTCTTTTAGCCAGATCTTTATATTACTCAAGGTGAGAGGCTGATTTGAACACGGTCAGGTAGAAACCGTAGCACTGTGCTGGGAAACAAACAGTCTCTAAGCCCCTACTTCCAGCCACACTTTCCCACTGGTAGCATACCTGGAGACGCCAGTACAGTGACTACGTCTCTCCATGTAGTCATGGACTGTCAGATGACAGCAGTACCTCTGCTTCCTTGGGTCGAGTGGCGGTTTGAGGTTTCTGATACCTCAGAATTACTTTGTTAGCTTTTGCCACTGCATACCAAGAACTCTTGTTGGAAGAGTCCCCCTGCGTGTCTCTGGCAACACGCTAAGTATCAAACAGCATCTCCTCCTTTGGAAGCAGACAAGGGGACACAGCGGGGCTTCAAGAAACCGTTTATGCAGACTTCTGGCATGACGCGTTTCGGTGATTAGCCTTTCTCTACTGCCTCGGGTGCTTGGGGTTTCTTTTTCAGTGTCTTATATTCTGCTTCTCCCTCCACAATGGCGAGGTGCACACCTGAACCACATTACCTCGGAGAGCAGTTAGGCAGTTCGATGTTGAAAAACTGCAAATCCCATCATGCAGCTTGTTTGTGGCACGGATGAATGTTTCTTTTAGCCGGATCTTTATATTGCTCAAGGTGAGAGGCTGATTTGAACGTGGTCAGGTAGAAACCGTAGCACTGTGCTGGGAAACAAACAGTCTCTAAGCCCCTACTTCCAGCCACACTTTCCCACTGGTAGCATACCTGGAGACGCCGGTACAGTGACTACGTCTCTCCATGTAGTTATGGACTGTTAGATGACAGCAGTACCTCTGCTTCCTTGGGTAGAGCGGTGGTTCGAGGTTTCTGATACCTCAGAATTACTTTGTTAGCTTTTGCCACTGCATACCAAGAACTCTTGTTGGAAGGGTCCCCATGCGTGTCTCTGGCTACACGCTAAATATCAAACAACAGCTCCTCCTTTGGAAGCAGACAAGGGGACACAGCGGTGCTTCAATAAACCGTTTATTCAGACTTCTGGCATGACACGTTTTGGCGATTAGCCTTTCTCTAATGCCTCGGGTGGTTGGGGTTTCCTTTTCAGTGTCTTATATTCTGCTCCTCCCTCCACAATGGCGAAGTGCACACCTGAACCACATTACCTCAGAGAGCACTCAGGCAGTTCGATGTTAAAAAACTGCAAATCCCATCATGCAGCTAGTTTGTGGCACGGATGAATGTCTCTTTTAGCCGGATCTTTATATTACTCAAGGTGAGAGGCTGATTTGAACGCGGTCAGGTAGAAACCGTAGCACTGTGCTGGGAAACAAACAGTCTCTAAGCCCCTACTTCCTGCCACACTATCCCACTGGTAGCATACCTGGAGATGCCCGTACAGTGACTACGTCTCTCCATGTAGTCATGGACTGTCAGATGACAGCAGTACCTCTGCTTCCTTGGGTCGAGCGGCGGTTCGAGGTTTCCGATACCTCAGAATTACTTTGTTAGCTTTTGCCACTGCATACCAAGAACTCCTGTTGGAAGAGTCCCCCTGCGTGTCACTGGCAACACGCTAAATATCAAACAGCATCTCCTCCTTTGGAAGCAGACAAGGGGACACAGCAGGGCTTCAAGAAACCGTTTATTCTGACTACTGGCATGACGCGTTTTGGCGATTAACCTTTCTGTAATGCCTCATGTGCTTGGGGTTTCCTTTTTAGTGTCTTATATTCTGCTCCTCCCTCCACAATGGCGAGGTGCACACCTGAACCACATTACCTCGGAGAGCACTCAGGCAGTTCGATGTTGAAAAACTGCAAATCCCATCATGCAGCTTGTTTATGGCACGGATGAATGTCTCTTTTAGCCGGATCTTTATATTGCTCAAGGTGAGAGGCTGATTTGAACGCGGTCAGGTAGAAATGAGACATTCATCCGTATATATATCAAACAGCATCTCCTCCTTTGGAAGCAGACAAGGGGACACAGCAGGACTTCAAGAAACCATTTATTCAGACTTCTGGCATGACGCGTTTTGGCGACTAGCCTTTCTCTAATGCCTCGGGTGCTTGGGGTTTCCTTTTCAGTGTCTTATATTCTGCTCCTCCCTCCACAATGGCGAGGTGCACTCCTGAACCACATTACCTCAGAGAGCACTTAGGCAGTTCGATGTTGAAAAACTGCAAATCCCATCATGCAGCTTGTTTGTGGAATGGATGGATGTCTCTTTTAGCCGGATCTTTATATTACTCAAGGTGAGAGGCTGATTTGAACTCGGTCAGGTAGAAACCATAGCACTGTGCTGGGAAACAAACAGTCTCTAAGCCCCTACTTCCAGCCACACTTTCCCACTGGTAGCATACCTGGAGACGCCAGTACAGTGTATACGTCTCTCCATGTAGTCATGGACTGTCAGATGACAGCAGTACCTCTGCTTCCTTGGGTCGAGTGGCGGTTTGAGGTTTCTGATACCTCAGAATTACTTTGTTAGCTTTTGCCACTGCATACCAAGAACTCTTGTTGGAAAGATCCCCCTGCGTGTCACTGGCTACACGCTAAATATCAAACAACATCTCCTCCTTTGGAAGCAGACAAGGGGACACAGCGGGGCTTCAAGAAACCGTTTATTCAGACTTCCGTCATGACGCGTTTCGGCGATTAGCCTTTCTCTAATGCCTCGGGTGCTTGGGGTTTCCTTTTCAGTGTCTTATATTCTGCTCCTCCCCCCACAATGGCGAGGTGCGCACCTGAACCACATTACCTCGTAGAGCACTCAGGTAGTTCGATGTTGAAAACTGCAAATCCCATCATGCAGCTTGTTTGTGGCATGGATGAATGTCTCTTTTAGCCAGATCTTTATATTACTCAAGGTGAGAGGCTGATTTGAACACGGTCAGGTAGAAACCGTAGCACTGTGCTGGGAAACAAACAGTCTCTAAGCCCCTACTTCCAGCCACACTTTCCCACTGGTAGCATACCTGGAGACACCAGTACAGTGACTACGTCTCTCCATGTACTCATGGACTGTCAGATGACAGCAGTACCTCTGCTTCCTTGGGTCGAGCGGCGGTTCGAGGTTTACTTTACCTCAGAATTACTTTGTTAGCTTTTGCCACTGCATACCAAGAACTCTTGTTGGAAGGGTCCCCCTGCGTGTCACTGGCAACACGCTAAATATCAAACAGCATCTCCTCCTTTGGAAGCAGACAAGGGGACACAGCAGGGCTTCAAGAAACCGTTTATTCTGACTTCTGGCATGACGCGTTTTGGCGATTAGCCTTTCTCTAATGCCTCACGTGCTTGGGGTTTCCTTTTTAGTGTCTTATATTCTGCTCATCCCTCCACAATGGCGAGGTGCACACCTGAACCACAATACCTCGGAGAGCACTCAGGCAGTTCGATGTTGAAAAACTGCAAATCCCATCATGCAGCTTGTTTATGGCACGGATGAATGTCTCTTTTAGCCAGATCTTTATATTACTCAAGGTGAGAGGCTTATTTGAACATGGTCAGGTAGAAACCGTAGCACTGTGCTGGAAAACGAACAGTCTCTAAGCCCCTACTTCCAGCCACACTTTCCCACTGGTAGCATACCTGGAGACGCCGGTACAGCGACTACGTCTCTCCATGTAGTTAGGGACTGTCAGATGACAGCAGTACCTCTGTTTCCTTGGGTCGAGCAGCGGTTTGAGGTTTCTGATACCTCAGAATTACTTTGTTAGCTTTTGCCACTGCATACCAAGAACTCTTGTTGGAAGGGTCCCCCTGCGTGTCACTGGCTACACGCTAAATATCAAACAGCATCTCCTCCTTTGGAAGCAGACAAGGGGACACAGCGGGGCTTCAAGAAACCGTTTATTCAGACCTCTGGCATGAAGCGTTTCGGCGATTAGCCTTTCTATAATGCCTCAGGTGCTTGGGGTTTCCTTTTCAGTGTCTTATATTCTGCTCCTCCCTCCACAATGGCGAAGTGCACACCTGAACCACATTACCTCAGAGAGCACTCAGGCAGTTCGATGTTGAAAAACTGCAAATCCCATCATGCAGCTTGTTTGTGGCACGGATGAATGTCTCTTTTAGCCGGATCTTTATATTACTCAAGGTGAGAGGCTGATTTGAACTCGGTCAGGTAGAAACCGTAGCACTGTGCTGGGAAACAAACAGTCTCTAAGCCCCTACTTCCAGCCACACTTTCCCACTGGTAGCATACCTGGAGACGCCAGTACAGTGACTAAGTCTCTCCATGTAGCCATGGACTGTCAGATGACAGCAGTACCTCTGCTTCCTTGGGTCGAGTGGCGGTTTGAGGTTTCTGATACCTCAGAATTACTTTGTTAGCTTTTGCCACTGCATACCAAGAACTCTTGTTGGAAGGGTCCCCCTGCGTGTCACTGGCTACACGCTAAATATCAAACAGCATCTCCTCCTTTGGAAGCAGACAAGGGGACACAGCGGGGCTTCAAGAAACCGTTTATTCAGACTTCCGGCATGACGCGTTTCGGCGATTAGCCTTTCTCTAATGCCTCAGGTGCTTGGGGTTTCCTTTTCAGTGTCTTATATTCTGCTCCTCCCTCCACAATGGCGAAGTGCACACCTGAACCACATTACCTCAGAGAGCACTCAGGCAGTTCGATGTTGAAAAACTGCAAATCCCATCATGCAGCTTGTTTATGGCACGGATGAATGTCTCTTTTAGCCGGATCTTTATATTGCTCAAGGTGAGAGGCTGATTTGAACGCGGTCAGGTAGAAATGAGACATTCATCCATATATATATCAAACAGCATCTCCTCCTTTGGAAGCAGACAAGGGGACACAGCAGGACTTCAAGAAACCGTTTATTCAGACCTATGGCATGACGCGTTTCGGCGATTAGCCTTTCTATAATGCATCAGGTGCTTGGGGTTTCCTTTTCAGTGTCTTATATTCTGCTCCTCCTCCACAATGGCGAAGTGCACACCTGAACCACATTACCTCAGAGAGCACTCAGGCAGTTCGATGTTGAAAAACTGCAAATCCCATCATGCAGCTTGTTTGTGGCACGGATGAATGTCTCTTTTAGCCGGATCTTTATATTACTCAAGGTGAGAGGCTGATTTGAACTCGGTCAGGTAGAAACCGTAGCACTGTGCTGGGAAACAAACAGTCTCTAAGCCCCTACTTCCAGCCACACTTTCCCACTGGTAGCATACCTGGAGACGCCAGTACAGTGACTAAGTCTCTCCATGTAGTCATGGACTGTCAGATGACAGCAGTACCTCTGCTTCCTTGGGTCGAGTGGCGGTTTGAGGTTTCTGATACCTCAGAATTACTTTGTTAGCTTTTGCCACTGCATACCAAGAACTCTTGTTGGAAGGGTCCCCCTGCGTGTCACTGGCTACACTCTAAATATCAAACAGCATCTCCTCCTTTGGAAGCAGACAAGGGGACACAGCGGGGCTTCAAGAAACCGTTTATTCAGACTTCCGGCATGACGCGTTTCGGCGATTAGCCTTTCTCTAATGCCTCAGGTGCTTGGGGTTTCCTTTTCAGTGTCTTATATTCTGCTCCTCCCTCCACAATGGCGAAGTGCACACCTGAACCACATTACCTCAGAGAGCACTCAGGCAGTTCGATGCTGAAAAACTGCAAATCCCATTATGCAGCTTGTTTGTGGCACGGATGAATGTCTCTTTTAGCCGGATCTTTATATTACTCAAGGTAAGAGGCTGATTTGAACGCGGTCAGGTAGAAACCGTAGCACTGTGCTGGGAAACAAACAGTCTCTAAGCCCCTACTTCCAGCCACACTTTCCCACTGGTAGCATACCTGGAGATGCCCGTACAGTGACTACGTCTCTCCATGTAGTCATGGACTGTCAGATGACAGCAGTACCTCTTCTTCCTTGGGTCGAGCGGCGGTTCGAGGTTTCCGATACCTCAGAATTACTTTGTTAGCTTTTGCCACTGCATACCAAGAACTCTTGTTGGAAGAGTCCCCCTGCGTGTCTCTGGCAACACGCTAAATATCAAACAGCAGCTCCTCCTTTGGAAGCAGACAAGGGGACACAGCAGGGCTTCAAGAAACCGTTTATTCTGACTTCTGGCATGACGCGTTTTGGCGATTAGCCTTTCTCTAATGCCTCATGTGCTTGGGGTTTCCTTTTTAGTGTCATATATTCTGCTCCTCCCTCCACAATGGCGAGGTGCACACCTGAACCACATTACCTCGGAGAGCACTCAGGCAGTTCGATGTTGAAAAACTGCAAATCCCATCATGCAGCTTGTTTATGGCACGGATGAATGTCTCTTTTAGCCGGATCTTTATATTGCTCAAGGTGAGAGGCTGATTTGAACACGGTCAGGTAGAAATGAGACATTCATCCATATATATATCAAACAGCATCTCCTCCTTTGGAAGCAGACAAGGGGACACAGCAGGACTTCAAGAAACCGTTTATTCAGACTTCTGGCATGACGCGTTTCGGCGATAAGCCTTTCTCTAATGCCTCGGGTGCTTGGGGTTTCCTTTTCAGTGTCTTATATTCTGCTCCTCCCTCCACAATGGCGAGGTGCACTCCTGAACCACATTAACTCAGAGAGCACTCAGGCAGTTCGATGTTGAAAAACTGCAAATCCCATCATGCAGCTTGTTTGTGGCACGGATGAATGTCTCTTTTAGCCGGATCTTTATATCACTCAAGGTGAGAGGCTGATTTGAACTCGGTCAGGTAGAAACCGTAGCACTGTGCTGGGAAACAAACAGTCTCTAAGCCCCTACTTCCAGCCACACTTTCCCACTGGTAGCATACCTGGAGTCGCCAGTACAGTGACTACATCTCTCCATGTAGTCATGGACTGTCAGATGACAGCAGTACCTCTGCTTCCTTGGGTCGAGCGGCAGTTCGAGGTTTCTGATACCTCAGAATTACTTTGTTAGCTTTTGCCACTGCATACCAAGACCTCTTTCTGGAAGGGTCCCCCTGCGTGTCACTGGTTACACGCTAAATATCAAACAGCATCTCCTCCTTTGGAAGCAGACAACGGGACACAGCGGGGCTTCAAGAAACCGTTTATTCAGACTTCTGGCATGACGCGTTTTGGCGATTAACCTTTCTCTAATGCCTCATGTGCTTGGGGTTTCCTTTTTAGTGTCTTATATTCTGCTCCTCCCTCCACAATGGCGAGGTGCACACCTGAACCACATTACCTCGGAGAGCACTCAGGCAGTTCGATGTTGAAAAACTGCAAATCCCATCATGCAGCTTGTTTGTGGCACGGATGAATGTCTCTTTTAGCCGGATCTTTATATTACTCAAGGTGAGAGGCTGATTTGAACTCGGTCAGGTAGAAACTGTAGCACTGTGCTGGGAAACAAACAGTCTCTAAGCCCCTACTTCCAGCCACACTATCCCACTGGTAGCATACCTGGAGATGCCCGTACAGTGACTACGTCTCTCCATGTAGTCATGGACTGTCAGATGACAGCAGTACCTCTGCTTCCTTGGGTCGAGCGGCGGTTCGAGGTTTCCGATACCTCAGAATTACTTTGTTAGATTTTGCCACTGCATACCAAGAACTCTTGTTGGAAGAGTCCCCCTGCGTGTCACTGGCAACACGCTAAATATCAAACAGCATCTCCTCCTTTGGAAGCAGACAAGGGGACACAGCAGGGCTTCAAGAATCCGTTTATTCTGACTTCTGGCATGACGCGTTTTGGCGATTAACCTTTCTCTAATGCCTCATGTGCTTGGGGTTTCCTTTTTAGTGTCTTATATTCTGCTCCTCCCTCCACAATGGCGAGGTGCACACCTGAACCACATTACCTCGGAGAGCACTCAGGCAGTTCGATGTTGAAAAACTGCAAATCCCATCATGCAGCTTGTTTGTGGCACGGATGAATGTCTCTTTTAGCCGGATCTTTATATTACTCAAGGTGAGAGGCTGATTTGAACTCGGTCAGGTAGAAACCGTAGCACTGTGCTGGGAAACAATCAGCCTCTAAGCCCCTACTTCCAGCCACACTTTCCCACTGGTAGCATACCTGGAGACGCCGGTACAGCGACTATGTCTCTCCATGTAGTTAGGGACTGTCAGATGACAGCAGTACCTCTGCTTCCTTGGGTCGAGCGGCAGTTCGAGGTTTCTGATACCTCAGAATTACTTTGTTAGCTTTTGCCACTGCATACCAAGACCTCTTTCTGGAAGGGTCCCCCTGCGTGTCACTGGTTACACGCTAAATATCAAACAGCATCTCCTCCTTTGGAAGCAGACAACGGGACACAGCGGGGCTTCAAGAAACCGTTTATTCAGACTTCTGGCATGACGCGTTTTGGCGATTAACCTTTCTCTAATGCCTCATGTGCTTGGGGTTTCCTTTTTAGTGTCTTATATTCTGCTCCTCCCTCCACAATGGCGAGGTGCACACCTGAACCACATTACCTCGGAGAGCACTCAGGCAGTTCGATGTTGAAAAACTGCAAATCCCATCATGCAGCTTGTTTATGGCACAGATGAATGTCTCTTTTAGCCGGATATTTATATTGCTCAAGGTGAGAGGCTGATTTGAACGCGGACAGGTAGAAATGAGACATTCATCCGTATATATATCAAACAGTATCTCCTCCTTTGGAAGCAGACAAGGGGACACAGCGGGGCTTCAAGAAACCGTTTATTCAGACCTCTGGCATGACGCGTTTCGGCGATTAGCCTTTCTATAATGCCTCAGGTGCTTGGGGTTTCCTTTTCAGTGTCTTATATTCTGCTCCTCCCTCCACAATGGCGAAGTGCACACCTGAACCACATTACCTCAGAGAGCACTGAGGCAGTTCGATGTTGAAAAACTGCAAATCCCATCATGCAGCTTGTTTGTGGCACGGATGAATGTCTCTTTTAGCCGGATCTTTATATTACTCAAGGTGAGAGGCTGATTAGAACTCGGTCAGGTAGAAACCGTAGCACTGTGCTGGGAAACAAACAGTCTCTAAGCCCCTACTTCCAGCCACACTTTCCCACTGGTAGCATACCTGGAGACGCCAGTACAGTGACTAAGTCTCTCCATGTAGTCATGGACTGTCAGATGACAGCAGTACCTCTGCTTCCTTGGGTCGAGTGGCGGTTTGAGGTTTCTGATACCTCACAATTACTTTGTTAGCTTTTGCCACTGCATACCAAGAACTCTTGTTGGAAGGGTCCCCCTGCGTGTCACTGGCTACACGCTAAATATCAAACAGCAGCTCCTCCTTTGGAAGCAGACAAGGGGACACAGCAGGGCTTCAAGAAACCGTTTATTCTGACTTCTGGCATGACGTGTTTCAGCGATTAGCCTTTCTATAATGCCTCAGGTGCTTGGTGTTTCCTTTTCAGTGTCTTATATTCTGCTCCTCCCTCCACAATGGCGAAGTGCACACCTGAACCACATTACCTCGGAGAGCACTCAGGCAGTTCGATGTTGAAAAACTACAAATCCCATCATGCAGCTTGTTTATGGCACGGATGAATGTCTCTTTTAGCCGGATCTTTATATTACTCAAGGTGAGAGGCTGATTTGAATGTGGTCAGGTAGAAACCGTAGCACTGTGCTGGAAAACAAACAGTCTCTAAGCCCCTACTTCCAGACACACTTTCCCACTGGTAGCATACCTGGAGACGCCGGTACAGTGACTACGTCTCTCCATGTAGTCATGGACTGTCAGATGACAGCAGTACCTCTGCTTCCTTGGGTCGAGCGGCAGTTCGAGGTTTCTGATACCTCAGAATTACTTTGTTAGCTTTTGCCACTGCATACCAAGACCTCTTTCTGGAAGGGTCCCCTGCGTGTCACTGGTTACACGCTAAATATCAAACAGCATCTCCTCCTTTGGAAGCAGACAACGGGACACAGCGGGGCTTCAAGAAACCGTTTATTCAGACTTCTGGCATGACGCGTTTTGGCGATTAACCTTTCTCTAATGCCTCATGTGCTTGGGGTTTCCTTTTTAGTGTCTTATATTCTGCTCCTCCCTCCACAATGGCGAGGTGCACACCTGAACCACATTACCTCGGAGAGCACTCAGGCAGTTCGATGTTGAAAAACTGCAAATCCCATCATGCAGCTTGTTTATGGCACAGATGAATGTCTCTTTTAGCCGGATATTTATATTGCTCAAGGTGAGAGGCTGATTTGAACGCGGACAGGTAGAAATGAGACATTCATCCGTATATATATAAAACAGTATCTCCTCCTTTGGAAGCAGACAAGGGGACACAGCGGGGCTTCAAGAAACCGTTTATTCAGACCTCTGGCATGACGCGTTTCGGCGATTAGCCTTTCTATAATGCCTCAGGTGCTTGGGGTTTCCTTTTCAGTGTCTTATATTCTGCTCCTCCCTCCACAATGGCGAAGTGCACACCTGAACCACATTACCTCAGAGAGCACTGAGGCAGTTCGATGTTGAAAAACTGCAAATCCCATCATGCAGCTTGTTTGTGGCACGGATGAATGTCTCTTTTAGCCGGATCTTTATATTACTCAAGGTGAGAGGCTGATTAGAACTCGGTCAGGTAGAAACCGTAGCACTGTGCTGGGAAACAAACAGTCTCTAAGCCCCTACTTCCAGCCACACTTTCCCACTGGTAGCATACCTGGAGACGCCAGTACAGTGACTAAGTCTCTCCATGTAGTCATGGACTGTCAGATGACAGCAGTACCTCTGCTTCCTTGGGTCGAGTGGCGGTTTGAGGTTTCTGATACCTCACAATTACTTTGTTAGCTTTTGCCACTGCATACCAAGAACTCTTGTTGGAAGGGTCCCCCTGCGTGTCACTGGCTACACGCTAAATATCAAACAGCAGCTCCTCCTTTGGAAGCAGACAAGGGGACACAGCAGGGCTTCAAGAAACCGTTTATTCTGACTTCTGGCATGACGCGTTTTGGCGATTAGCCTTTCTCTAATGCCTCATGTGCTTGGGGTTTCCTTTTTAGTGTCATATATTCTGCTCCTCCCTCCACAATGGCGAGGTGCACACCTGAACCACATTACCTCGGAGAGCACTCAGGCAGTTCGATGTTGAAAAACTGCAAATCCCATCATGCAGCTTGTTTATGGCACGGATGAATGTCTCTTTTAGCCGGATCTTTATATTGCTCAAGGTGAGAGGCTGATTTGAACGCGGTCAGGTAGAAATGAGACATTCATCCATATATATATCAAACAGCATCTCCTCCTTTGGAAGCAGACAAGGGGACACAGCAGGACTTCAAGAAACAGTTTATTCAGACTTCTGGCATGACGCGTTTCGGCGATAAGCCTTTCTCTAATGCCTCGGGTGCTTGGGGTTTCCTTTTCAGTGTCTTATATTCTGCTCCTCCCTCCACAATGGCGAGGTGCACTCCTGAACCACATTAACTCAGAGAGCACTCAGGCAGTTCGATGTTGAAAAACTGCAAATCCCATCATGCAGCTTGTTTGTGGCACGGATGAATGTCTCTTTTAGCCGGATCTTTATATCACTCAAGGTGAGAGGCTGATTTGAACTCGGTCAGGTAGAAACCGTAGCACTGTGCTGGGAAACAAACAGTCTCTAAGCCCCTACTTCCAGCCACACTTTCCCACTGGTAGCATACCTGGAGTCGCCAGTACAGTGACTACGTCTCTCCATGTAGTCATGGACTGTCAGATGACAGCAGTACCTCTGCTTCCTTGGGTCGAGTGGCAGTTCTAGGTTTCTGATACCTCAGAATTACTTTGTTAGCTTTTGCCACTGCATACCAAGAACTCTTGCTGGAAGAGTCCCCCTGCGTGTCACTGGCAACACGCTAAATATCAAACAGCATCTCCTCCTTTGGAAGCAGACAAGGGGACACAGCAGGGCTTCAAGAAACCGTTTATTCTGACTTCTGGCATGACGCGTTTTGGCAATTAGCCTTTCTCTAATGCCTCATGTGCTTGGGGTTTCCTTTTTAGTGTCTTATATTCTGCTCCTCCCTCCACAATGGCGAGGTGCACACCTGATCCACATTACCTCGGAGAGCACTCAGGCAGTTCGATGTTGAAAAACTGCAAATCCCATCATGCAGCTTGTTTATGGCACGGATGAATGTCTCTTTTAGCCGACTCTTTATATTACTCAAGGTGAGAGGCTTATTTGAATGTGGTCAGGTAGAAACCGTAGCACTGTGCTGGAAAACAAACAGTCTCTAAGCCCCTACTTCCAGCCACACTTTCCCACTGGTAGCATACCTGGAGACGCCGGTACAGTGACTACGTCTCTCCATGTAGTCATGGACTGTCAGATGACAGCAGTACCTCTGCTTCCTTGGGTCGAGCGGCAGTTCGAGGTTTCTGATACCTCAGAATTACTTTGTTAGCTTTTGCCACTGCATACCAAGACCTCTTTCTGGAAGGGTCCCCTGCGTATCACTGGTTACACGCTAAATATCAAACAGCATCTCCTCCTTTGGAAGCAGACAACGGGACACAGCGGGGCTTCAAGAAACCGTTTATTCAGACTTCTGGCATGACGCGTTTTGGCGATTAACCTTTCTCTAATGCCTCATGTGCTTGGGGTTTCCTTTTAGTGTCTTATATTCTGCTCCTCCCTCCACAATGGCGAGGTGCACACCTGAACCACATTACCTCGGAGAGCACTCAGGCAGTTCGATGTTGAAAAACTGCAAATCCCATCATGCAGCTTGTTTATGGCACAGATGAATGTCTCTTTTAGCCGGATATTTATATTGCTCAAGGTGAGAGGCTGATTTGAACGCGGTCAGGTAGAAACCGTAGCACTGTGCTGGGAAACAAACAGTCTCTAAGCCCCTACTTCCAGCCACACTATCCCACTGGTAGCATACCTGGAGACGCTGGTACAGTGACTACGTCTCTCCATGTAGTCATGGACTGTCAGATGACAGCAGTACCTCTGCTTCCTTGGGTCGAGCGGCGGTTCGAGGTTTCTGATACCTCAGAATTACTTTGTTAGCTTTTGCCACTGCATACCAAGACCTCTTTCTGGAAGGGTCCCCCTGCGTGTCACTGGTTACACCCTAAATATCAAACAGCATCTCCTCCTTTGGAAGCAGACAACGGGACACAGCGGGGCTTCAAGAAACCATTTATTCAGACTTCTGGCATGACGTGTTTCGGCGATTAGCCTTTCTATAATGCCTCAGGTGCTTGGGGTTTCCTTTTCAGTGTCTTATATTCTGCTCCTCCCTCCACAATGGCGAAGTGCACACCTGAACCACATTACCTCAGAGAGCACTCAGGCAGTTCGATGTTGAAAAACTGCAAATCCCATCATGCAGCTTGTTTGTGGCACGGATGAATGTCTCTTTTAGCCGGATCTTTATATTACTCAAGGTGAGAGGCTGATTTGAACTCGGTCAGGTAGAAACTGTAGCACTGTGCTGGGAAACAAACAGTCTCTAAGCCCCTACTTCCAGCCACACTATCCCACTGGTAGCATACCTGGAGATGCCCGTACAGTGACTACGTCTCTCCATGTAGTCATGGACTGTCAGATGACAGCAGTACCTCTGCTTCCTTGGGTCGAGCGGCGGTTCGAGGTTTCCGATACCTCAGAATTACTTTGTTAGATTTTGCCACTGCATACCAAGAACTCTTGTTGGAAGAGTCCCCCTGCGTGTCACTGGCAACACGCTAAATATCAAACAGCATCTCCTCCTTTGGAAGCAGACAAGGGGACACAGCAGGGCTTCAAGAATCCGTTTATTCTGACTTCTGGCATGACGCGTTTTGGCGATTAACCTTTCTCTAATGCCTCATGTGCTTGGGGTTTCCTTTTTAGTGTCTTATATTCTGCTCCTCCCTCCACAATGGCGAGGTGCACACCTGAACCACATTACCTCGGAGAGCACTCAGGCAGTTCGATGTTGAAAAACTGCAAATCCCATCATGCATCTTGTTTGTGGCACGGATGAATGTCTCTTTTAGCCGGATCTTTATATTACTCAAGGTGAGAGGCTGATTTGAACTCGGTCAGGTAGAAACCGTAGCACTGTGCTGGGAAACAATCAGCCTCTAAGCCCCTACTTCCAGCCACACTTTCCCACTGGTAGCATACCTGGAGACGCCGGTACAGCGACTATGTCTCTCCATGTAGTTAGGGACTGTCAGATGACAGCAGTACCTCTGTTTCCTTGGGTCGAGCGGCGGTTTGAGGTTTCTGATACCTCAGAATTACTTTGTTAGCTTTTGCCACTGCATACCAAGAACTCTTGTTGGAAGGGTCCCCCTGCGTGTCACTGGCTACACGCTAAATATCAAACAGCATCTCCTCCTTTGGAAGCAGACAAGGGGACACAGCGGGGCTGCAAGAAACCGTTTATTCAGACTTCTGACATGACGTGTTTCGGCGATTAGCCTTTCTATAATGCCTCAGGTGCTTGGTGTTTCCTTTTCAGTGTCTTATATTCTGCTCCTCCCTCCACAATGGCGAAGTGCACACCTGAACCACATTACCTCGGAGAGCACTCAGGCAGTTCGATGTTGAAAAACTACAAATCCCATCATGCAGCTTGTTTATGGCACGGATGAATGTCTCTTTTAGCCGGATCTTTATATTACTCAAGGTGAGAGGCTGATTTGAATGTGGTCAGGTAGAAACCGTAGCACTGTGCTGGAAAACAAACAGTCTCTAAGCCCCTACTTCCAGACACACTTTCCCACTGGTAGCATACCTGGAGACGCCGGTACAGTGACTACGTCTCTCCATGTAGTCATGGACTGTCAGATGACAGCAGTACCTCTGCTTCCTTGGGTCGAGCGGCAGTTCGAGGTTTCTGATACCTCAGAATTACTTTGTTAGCTTTTGCCACTGCATACCAAGACCTCTTTCTGGAAGGGTCCCCCTGCGTGTCACTGGTTACACGCTAAATATCAAACAGCATCTCCTCCTTTGGAAGCAGACAACGGGACACAGCGGGGCTTCAAGAAACCGTTTATTCAGACTTCTGGCATGACGCGTTTTGGCGATTAACCTTTCTCTAATGCCTCATGTGCTTGGGGTTTCCTTATTAGTGTCTTATATTCTGCTCCTCCCTCCACAATGGCGAGGTGCACACCTGAACCACATTACCTCGGAGAGCACTCAGGCAGTTCGATGTTGAAAAACTGCAAATCCCATCATGCAGCTTGTTTATGGCACAGATGAATGTCTCTTTTAGCTGGATATTTATATTGCTCAAGGTGAGAGGCTGATTTGAACGCGGACAGGTAGAAATGAGACATTCATCCGTATATATATCAAACAGTATCTCCTCCTTTGGAAGCAGACAAGGGGACACAGCGGGGCTTCAAGAAACCGTTTATTCAGACCTCTGGCATGACGCGTTTCGGCGATTAGCCTTTCTATAATGCCTCAGGTGCTTGGGGTTTCCTTTTCAGTGTCTTATATTCTGCCCCTCCCTCCACAATGGCGAAGTGCACACCTGAACCACATTACCTCAGAGAGCACTGAGGCAGTTCGATGTTGAAAACTGCAAATCCCATCATGCAGCTTGTTTGTGGCACGGATGAATGTCTCTTTTAGCCGGATCTTTATATTACTCAAGGTGAGAGGCTGATTTGAACTCGGTCAGGTAGAAACCGTAGCACTGTGCTGGGAAACAAACAGTCTCTAAGCCCCTACTTCCAGCCACACTTTCCCACTGGTAGCATACCTGGAGATGCCCGTACAGTGACTACGTCTCTCCATGTAGTCATGGACTGTCAGATGACAGCAGTACCTCTTCTTCCTTGGGTCGAGCGGCGGTTCGAGGTTTCCGATACCTCAGAATTACTTTGTTAGCTTTTGCCACTGCATACCAAGAACTCTTGTTGGAAGAGTCCCCTGCGTGTCTCTGGCAACACGCTAAATATCAAACAGCAGCTCCTCCTTTGGAAGCAGACAAGGGGACACAGCAGGGCTTCAAGAAACCGTTTATTCTGACTTCTGGCATGACGCGTTTTGGCGATTAGCCTTTCTCTAATGCCTCATGTGCTTGGGGTTTCCTTTTTAGTGTCATATATTCTGCTCCTCCCTCCACAATGGCGAGGTGCACACCTGAACCACATTACCTCGGAGAGCACTCAGGCAGTTCGATGTTGAAAAACTGCAAATCCCATCATGCAGCTTGTTTATGGCACGGATGAATGTCTCTTTTAGCCGGATCTTTATATTGCTCAAGGTGAGAGGCTGATTTGAACGCGGTCAGGTAGAAATGAGACATTCATCCATATATATATCAAACAGCATCTCCTCCTTTGGAAGCAGACAAGGGGACACAGCAGGACTTCAAGAAACAGTTTATTCAGACTTCTGGCATGACGCGTTTCGGCGATAAGCCTTTCTCTAATGCCTCGGGTGCTTGGGGTTTCCTTTTCAGTGTCTTATATTCTGCTCCTCCCTCCACAATGGCGAGGTGCACTCCTGAACCACATTAACTCAGAGAGCACTCAGGCAGTTCGATGTTGAAAAACTGCAAATCCCATCATGCAGCTTGTTTGTGGCACGGATGAATGTCTCTTTTAGCCGGATCTTTATATCACTCAAGGTGAGAGGCTGATTTGAACTCGGTCAGGTAGAAACCGTAGCACTGTGCTGGGAAACAAACAGTCTCTAAGCCCCTACTTCCAGCCACACTTTCCCACTGGTAGCATACCTGGAGTCGCCAGTACAGTGACTACGTCTCTCCATGTAGTCATGGACTGTCAGATGACAGCAGTACCTCTGCTTCCTTGGGTCGAGTGGCAGTTCTAGGTTTCTGATACCTCAGAATTACTTTGTTAGCTTTTGCCACTGCATACCAAGAACTCTTGCTGGACGAGTCCCCCTGCGTGTCACTGGCAACACGCTAAATATCAAACAGCATCTCCTCCTTTGGAAGCAGACAAGGGGACACAGCAGGGCTTCAAGAAACCGTTTATTCTGACTTCTGGCATGACGCGTTTTGGCAATTAGCCTTTCTCTAATGCCTCATGTGCTTGGGGTTTCCTTTTTAGTGTCTTATATTCTGCTCCTCCCTCCACAATGGCGAGGTGCACACCTGATCCACATTACCTCGGAGAGCACTCAGGCAGTTCGATGTTGAAAAACTGCAAATCCCATCATGCAGCTTGTTTATGGCACGGATGAATGTCTCTTTTAGCCGACTCTTTATATTACTCAAGGTGAGAGGCTTATTTGAATGTGGTCAGGTAGAAACCGTAGCACTGTGCTGGAAAACAAACAGTCTCTAAGCCCCTACTTCCAGCCACACTTTCCCACTGGTAGCATACCTGGAGACGCCGGTACAGTGACTACGTCTCTCCATGTAGTCATGGACTGTCAGATGACAGCAGTACCTCTGCTTCCTTGGGTCGAGCGGCAGTTCGAGGTTTCTGATACCTCAGAATTACTTTGTTAGCTTTTGCCACTGCATACCAAGACCTCTTTCTGGAAGGGTCCCCTGCGTATCACTGGTTACACGCTAAATATCAAACAGCATCTCCTCCTTTGGAAGCAGACAACGGGACACAGCGGGGCTTCAAGAAACCGTTTATTCAGACTTCTGGCATGACGCGTTTTGGCGATTAACCTTTCTCTAATGCCTCATGTGCTTGGGGTTTCCTTTTTAGTGTCTTATATTCTGCTCCTCCCTCCACAATGGCGAGGTGCACACCTGAACCACATTACCTCGGAGAGCACTCAGGCAGTTCGATGTTGAAAAACTGCAAATCCCATCATGCAGCTTGTTTATGGCACAGATGAATGTCTCTTTTAGCCGGATATTTATATTGCTCAAGGTGAGAGGCTGATTTGAACGCGGTCAGGTAGAAACCGTAGCACTGTGCTGGGAAACAAACAGTCTCTAAGCCCCTACTTCCAGCCACACTATCCCACTGGTAGCATACCTGGAGACGCTGGTACAGTGACTACGTCTCTCCATGTAGTCATGGACTGTCAGATGACAGCAGTACCTCTGCTTCCTTGGGTCGAGCGGCGGTTCGAGGTTTCTGATACCTCAGAATTACTTTGTTAGCTTTTGCCACTGCATACCAAGACCTCTTTCTGGAAGGGTCCCCCTGCGTGTCACTGGTTACACCCTAAATATCAAACAGCATCTCCTCCTTTGGAAGCAGACAACGGGACACAGCGGGGCTTCAAGAAACCGTTTATTCAGACTTCTGGCATGACGTGTTTCGGCGATTAGCCTTTCTATAATGCCTCAGGTGCTTGGGGTTTTCTTTTCAGTGTCTTATATTCTGCTCCTCCCTCCACAATGGCGAAGTGCACACCTGAACCACATTACCTCAGAGAGCACTCAGGCAGTTCGATGTTGAAAAACTGCAAATCCCATCATGCAGCTTGTTTGTGGCACGGATGAATGTCTCTTTTAGCCGGATCTTTATATTACTCAAGGTGAGAGGCTGATTTGAACTCGGTCAGGTAGAAACTGTAGCACTGTGCTGGGAAACAAACAGTCTCTAAGCCCCTACTTCCAGCCACACTATCCCACTGGTAGCATACCTGGAGATGCCCGTACAGTGACTACGTCTCTCCATGTAGTCATGGACTGTCAGATGACAGCAGTACCTCTGCTTCCTTGGGTCGAGCGGCGGTTCGAGGTTTCCGATACCTCAGAATTACTTTGTTAGATTTTGCCACTGCATACCAAGAACTCTTGTTGGAAGAGTCCCCCTGCGTGTCACTGGCAACACGCTAAATATCAAACAGCATCTCCTCCTTTGGAAGCAGACAAGGGGACACAGCAGGGCTTCAAGAATCCGTTTATTCTGACTTCTGGCATGACGCGTTTTGGCGATTAACCTTTCTCTAATGCCTCATGTGCTTGGGGTTTCCTTTTTAGTGTCTTATATTCTGCTCCTCCCTCCACAATGGCGAGGTGCACACCTGAACCACATTACCTCGGAGAGCACTCAGGCAGTTCGATGTTGAAAAACTGCAAATCCCATCATGCAGCTTGTTTGTGGCACGGATGAATGTCTCTTTTAGCCGGATCTTTATATTACTCAAGGTGAGAGGCTGATTTGAACTCGGTCAGGTAGAAACCGTAGCACTGTGCTGGGAAACAATCAGTCTCTAAGCCCCTACTTCCAGCCACACTTTCCCACTGGTAGCATACCTGGAGACGCCGGTACAGCGACTATGTCTCTCCATGTAGTTAGGGACTGTCAGATGACAGCAGTACCTCTGTTTCCTTGGGTCGAGCGGCGGTTTGAGGTTTCTGATACCTCAGAATTACTTTGTTAGCTTTTGCCACTGCATACCAAGAACTCTTGTTGGAAGGGTCCCCCTGCGTGTCACTGGCTACACGTTAAATATCAAACAGCATCTCCTCCTTTGGAAGCAGACAAGGGGACACAGCGGGGCTTCAAGAAACCGTTTATTCAGACTTCTGGCATGACGTGTTTCGGCGATTAGCCTTTCTATAATGCCTCAGGTGCTTGGGGTTTCCTTTTCAGTGTCTTATATTCTGCTCCTCCCTCCACAATGGTGAAGTGCACACCTGAACCACATTACCTCGGAGAGCACTCAGGCAGTTCGATGTTGAAAAACTGCAAATCCCATCATGCAGCTTGTTTATGGCACGGATGAATGTCTCTTTTAGCCGGATCTTTATATTACTCAAGGTGAGAGGCTGATTTGAATGTGGTCAGGTAGAAACCGTAGCACTGTGCTGGAAAACAAACAGTCTCTAGGCCCCTACTTCCAGCCACACTTTCCCACTGGTAGCATACCTGGAGACGCCGGTACAGTGACTACGTCTCTCCATGTAGTCATGGACTGTCAGATGACAGCAGTACCTCTGCTTCCTTGGGTCGAGCGGCAGTTCGAGGTTTCTGATACCTCAGAATTACTTTGTTAGCTTTTGCCACTGCATACCAAGACCTCTTTCTGGAAGGGTCCCCCTGCGTGTCACTGGTTACACGCTAAATATCAAACAGCATCTCCTCCTTTGGAAGCAGACAACGGGACACAGCGGGGCTTCAAGAAACCGTTTATTCAGACTTCTGGCATTACGCGTTTTGGCGATTAACCTTTCTCTAATGCCTCATGTGCTTGGGGTTTCCTTTTTAGTGTCTTATATTCTGCTCCTCCCTCCACAATGGCGAGGTGCACACCTGAACCACATTACCTCGGAGAGCACTCAGGCAGTTCGATGTTGAAAAACTGCAAATCCCATCATGCAGCTTGTTTATGGCACAGATGAATGTCTCTTTTAGCCGGATATTTATATTGCTCAAGGTGAGAGGCTGATTTGAACGCGGTCAGGTAGAAATGAGACATTCATCCGTATATATATCAAACAGTATCTCCTCCTTTGGAAGCAGACAAGGGGACACAGCAGGACTTAAAGAAACCGTTTATTCAGACTTCTGGCATAACGCGTTTCGGCGATTAGCCTTTCTCTAATGCCTCGGGTGCTTGGGGTTTCCTTTTCAGTGTCTTATATTCTGCTCCTCCCTCGACAATGGCGAGGTGCAGTCCTGAACCACATTACCTCAGAGAGCACTCAGGCAGTTCGATGTTGAAAAACTGCAAATCCCATCATGCAGCTTGTTTGTGGCACGGATGAATGTCTCTTTTAGCCGGATCTTTACATTACTCAAGGTGAGAGGCTGATTTGAACTCGGTCAGGTAGAAACCGTAGCACTGTGCTGGGAAACAATCAGTCTCTAAGCCCCTACTTCCATCCACACTTTCCCATTGGTAGCATACCTGGAGACGCCGGTACAGCGACTATGTCTCTCCATGTAGTTAGGGACTGTCAGATGACAGCAGTACCTCTGTTTCCTTGGGTCGAGCGGCGGTTTGAGATTTCTGATACCTCAGAATTACTTTGTTAGCTTTTGCCACTGCATACCAAGAACTCTTGTTGGAAGGGTCCCCCTGCGTGTCACTGGCTACACGCTAAATATCAAACAGCATCTCCTCCTTTGGAAGCAGACAAGGGGACACAGCAGGGCTTCAAGAAACCGTTTATTCAGACTTCCGGCATGACGCGTTTCGGCGATTAGCCTTTCTCTAATGCCTCGGGTGCTTGGGGTTTCCTTTTCAGTGTCTTATATTCTGCTCCTCCCTCCACAATGGCGAAGTGCACACCTGAACCACATTACCTCAGAGAGCACTCAGGCAGTTCGATGTTGAAAAACTGCAAATCCCATCATGCAGCTTGTTTATGGCATGGATGAATGTCTCTTTTAGCCGGATCTTTATATTGCTCAAGGTGAGAGGCTGATTTGAACGCGGTCAGGTAGAAATGAGACATTCATCCATATATATATCAAACAGCATCTCCTCCTTTGGAAGCAGACAAGGGGACACAGCAGGACTTCAAGAAACCGTTTATTCAGACCTATGGCATGACGCGTTTCGGCGATTAGCCTTTCTATAATGCATCAGGTGCTTGGGGTTTCCTTTTCAGTGTCTTATATTCTGCTCCTCCCTCCACAATGGCGAAGTGCACACCTGAACCACATTACCTCAGAGAGCACTCAGGCAGTTCGATGTTGAAAAACTGCAAATCCCATCATGCAGCTTGTTTGTGGCACGGATGAATGTCTCTTTTAGCCGGATCTTTATATTACTCAAGGTGAGAGGCTGATTTGAACTCGGTCAGGTAGAAACCGTAGCACTGTGCTGGGAAACAAACAGTCTAAGCCCCTACTTCCAGCCACACTTTCCCACTGGTAGCATACCTGGAGACGCCAGTACAGTGACTAAGTCTCTCCATGTAGTCATGGACTGTCAGATGACAGCAGTACCTCTGCTTCCTTGGGTCGAGTGGAGGTTTGAGGTTTCTGATACCTCAGAATTACTTTGTTAGCTTTTGCCACTGCATACCAAGAACTCTTGTTGGAAGGGTCCCCCTGCGTGTCACTGGCTACACGCTAAATATCAAACAGCATCTCCTCCTTTGGAAGCAGACAAGGGGACACAGCGGGGCTTCAAGAAACCGTTTATTCAGACTTCCGGCATGACGCGTTTCGGCGATTAGCCTTTCTCTAATGCCTCAGGTGCTTGGGGTTTCCTTTTCAGTGTCTTATATTCTGCTCCTCCCTCCACAATGGCGAAGTGCACACCTGAACCACATTACCTCAGAGAGCACTCAGGCAGTTCGATGCTGAAAAACTGCAAATCCCATTATGCAGCTTGTTTGTGGCACGGATGAATGTCTCTTTTAGCCGGATCTTTATATTACTCAAGGTAAGAGGCTGATTTGAACGCGGTCAGGTAGAAATCGTAGCACTGTGCTGGGAAACAAACAGTCTCTAAGCCCCTACTTCCGGCCACACTTTCCCACTGGTAGCATACCTGGAGATGCCCGTACAGTGACTACGTCTCTCCATGTAGTCATGGACTGTCAGATGACAGCAGTACCTCTTCTTCCTTGGGTCGAGCGGCGGTTCGAGGTTTCCGATACCTCAGAATTACTTTGTTAGCTTTTGCCACTGCATACCAAGAACTCTTGTTGGAAGAGTCCCCCTGCGTGTCTCTGGCAACACGCTAAATATCAAACAGCAGCTCCTCCTTTGGAAGCAGACAAGGGGACACAGCAGGGCTTCAAGAAACCGTTTATTCTGACTTCTGGCATGACGCGTTTTGGCGATTAGCCTTTCTCTAATGCCTCATGTGCTTGGGGTTTCCTTTTTAGTGTCATATATTCTGCTCCTCCCTCCACAATGGCGAGGTGCACACCTGAACCACATTACCTCGGAGAGCACTCAGGCAGTTCGATGTTGAAAAACTGCAAATCCCATCATGCAGCTTGTTTATGGCACGGATGAATGTCTCTTTTAGCCGGATCTTTATATTGCTCAAGGTGAGAGGCTGATTTGAACACGGTCAGGTAGAAATGAGACATTCATCCATATATATATCAAACAGCATCTCCTCCTTTGGAGGCAGACAAGGGGACACAGCAGGACTTCAAGAAACCGTTTATTCAGACTTCTGGCATGACGCGTTTCGGCGATAAGCCTTTCTCTAATGCCTCGGGTGCTTGGGGTTTCCTTTTCAGTGTCTTATATTCTGCTCCTCCCTCCACAATGGCGAGGTGCACTCCTGAACCACATTAACTCAGAGAGCACTCAGGCAGTTCGATGTTGAAAAACTGCAAATCCCATCATGCAGCTTGTTTGTGGCACGGATGAATGTCTCTTTTAGCCGGATCTTTATATCACTCAAGGTGAGAGGCTGATTTGAACTCGGTCAGGTAGAAACCGTAGCACTGTGCTGGGAAACAAACAGTCTCTAAGCCCCTACTTCCAGCCACACTTTCCCACTGGTAGCATACCTGGAGTCGCCAGTACAGTGACTACATCTCTCCATGTAGTCATGGACTGTCAGATGACAGCAGTACCTCTGCTTCCTTGGGTCGAGCGGCGGTTCGAGGTTTCTGATACCTCAGAATTACTTTGTTAGCTTTTGCCACTGCATACCAAGACCTCTTTCTGGAAGGGTCCCCCTGCGTGTCACTGGTTACACGCTAAATATCAAACAGCATCTCCTCCTTTGGAAGCAGACAACGGGACACAGCGGGGCTTCAAGAAACCGTTTATTCAGACTTCTGGCATGACGCGTTTTGGCGATTAACCTTTCTCTAATGCCTCATGTGCTTGGGGTTTCCTTTTTAGTGTCTTATATTCTGCTCCTCCCTCCACAATGGCGAGGTGCACACCTGAACCACATTACCTCGGAGAGCACTCAGGCAGTTCGATGTTGAAAAACTGCAAATCCCATCATGCAGCTAGTTTATGGCACAGATGAATGTCTCTTTTAGCCGGATATTTATATTGCTCAAGGTGAGAGGCTGATTTGAACGCGGTCAGGTAGAAACCGTAGCACTGTGCTGGGAAACAAACAGTCTCTAAGCCCCTACTTCCAGCCACACTATCCCACTGGTAGCATACCTGGAGACGCTGGTACAGTGACTACGTCTCTCCATGTAGTCATGGACTGTCAGATGACAGCAGTACCTCTGCTTCCTTGGGTCGAGCGGCGGTTCGAGGTTTCTGATACCTCAGACTTACTTTGTTAGCTTTTGCCACTGCATACCAAGACCTCTTTCTGGAAGGGTCCCACTGCGTGTCACTGGTTACACCCTAAATATCAAACAGCATCTCCTCCTTTGGAAGCAGACAACGGGACACAGCGGGGCTTCAAGAAACCGTTTATTCAGACTTCTGGCATGACGTGTTTCGGCGATTAGCCTTTCTATAATGCCTCAGGTGCTTGGGGTTTCCTTTTCAGTGTCTTATATTCTGCTCCTCCCTCCACAATGGCGAAGTGCACACCTGAACCACATTACCTCAGAGAGCACTCAGGCAGTTCGATGTTGAAAAACTGCAAATCCCATCATGCAGCTTGTTTGTGGCACGGATGAATGTCTCTTTTAGCCGGATCTTTATATTACTCAAGGTGAGAGGCTGATTTGAACTCGGTCAGGTAGAAACTGTAGCACTGTGCTGGGAAACAAACAGTCTCTAAGCCCCTACTTCCAGCCACACTATCCCACTGGTAGCATACCTGGAGATGCCCGTACAGTGACTACGTCTCTCCATGTAGTCATGGACTGTCAGATGACAGCAGTACCTCTGCTTCCTTGGGTCGAGCGGCGGTTCGAGGTTTCTGATACCTCAGAATTACTTTGTTAGATTTTGCCACTGCATACCAAGAACTCTTGTTGGAAGAGTCCCCCTGCGTGTCACTGGCAACACGCTAAATATCAAACAGCATCTCCTCCTTTGGAAGCAGACAAGGGGACACAGCAGGGCTTCAAGAATCCGTTTATTCTGACTTCTGGCATGACGCGTTTTGGCGATTAACCTTTCTCTAATGCCTCATGTGCTTGGGGTTTCCTTTTTAGTGTCTTATATTCTGCTCCTCCCTCCACAATGGCGAGGTGCACACCTGAACCACATTACCTCGGAGAGCACTCAGGCAGTTCGATGTTGAAAAACTGCAAATCCCATCATGCAGCTTGTTTGTGGCACGGATGAATGTCTCTTTTAGCCGGATCTTTATATTACTCAAGGTGAGAGGCTGATTTGAACTCGGTCAGGTAGAAACCGTAGCACTGTGCTGGGAAACAATCAGCCTCTAAGCCCCTACTTCCAGCCACACTTTCCCACTGGTAGCATACCTGGAGACGCCGGTACAGCGACTATGTCTCTCCATGTAGTTAGGGACTGTCAGATGACAGCAGTACCTCTGTTTCCTTGGGTCGAGCGGCGGTTTGAGGTTTCTGATACCTCAGAATTACTTTGTTAGCTTTTGCCACTGCATACCAAGAACTCTTGTTGGAAGGGTCCCCCTGCGTGTCACTGGCTACACGCTAAATATCAAACAGCATCTCCTCCTTTGGAAGCAGACAAGGGGACACAGCGGGGCTTCAAGAAACCGTTTATTCAGACTTCTGACATGACGTGTTTCGGCGATTAGCCTTTCTATAATGCCTCAGGTGCTTGGTGTTTCCTTTTCAGTGTCTTATATTCTGCTCCTCCCTCCACAATGGCGAAGTGCACACCTGAACCACATTACCTCGGAGAGCACTCAGGCAGTTCGATGTTGAAAAACTACAAATCCCATCATGCAGCTTGTTTATGGCACGGATGAATGTCTCTTTTAGCCGGATCTTTATATTACTCAAGGTGAGAGGCTGATTTGAATGTGGTCAGGTTGAAACCGTAGCACTGTGCTGGAAAACAAACAGTCTCTAAGCCCCTACTTCCAGACACACTTTCCCACTGGTAGCATAACTGGAGACGCCGGTACAGTGACTACAACTCTCCATGTAGTCATGGACTGTCAGATGACAGCAGTACCTCTGCTTCCTTGGGTCGAGCGGCAGTTCGAGGTTTCTGATACCTCAGAATTACTTTGTTAGCTTTTGCCACTGCATACCAAGACCTCTTTCTGGAAGGGTCCCCCTGCGTGTCACTGGTTACACGCTAAATATCAAACAGCATCTCCTCCTTTGGAAGCAGACAACGGGACACAGCGGGGCTTCAAGAAACCGTTTATTCAGACTTCTGGCATGACGCGTTTTGGCGATTAACCTTTCTCTAATGCCTCATGTGCTTGGGGTTTCCTTTTTAGTGTCTTATATTCTGCTCCTCCCTCCACAATGGCGAGGTGCACACCTGAACCACATTACCTCGGAGAGCACTCAGGCAGTTCGATGTTGAAAAACTGCAAATCCCATCATGCAGCTTGTTTATGGCACAGATGAATGTCTCTTTTAGCCGGATATTTATATTGCTCAAGGTGAGAGGCTGATTTGAACGCGGACAGGTAGAAATGAGACATTCATCCGTATATATATCAAACAGTATCTCTTCCTTTGGAAGCAGACAAGGGTCACAGCGGGGCTTCAAGAAACCGTTTATTCAGACCTCTGGCATGACGCGTTTCGGCGATTAGCCTTTCTATAATGCCTCAGGTGCTTGGGGTTTCCTTTTCAGTGTCTTATATTCTGCTCCTCCCTCCACAATGGCGAAGTGCACACCTGAACCACATTACCTCAGAGAGCACTCAGGCAGTTCGATGTTGAAAAACTGCAAATCCCATCATGCAGCTTGTTTGTGGCACGGATGAATGTCTCTTTTAGCCGGATCTTTATATTACTCAAGGTGAGAGGCTGATTTGAACTCGGTCAGGTAGAAACCGTAGCACTGTGCTGGGAAACAAACAGTCTCTAAGCCCCTACTTCCAGCCACACTTTCCCACTGGTAGCATACCTGGAGACGCCAGTACAGTGACTAAGTCTCTCCATGTAGTCATGGACTGTCAGATGACAGCAGTACCTCTGCTTCCTTGGGTCGAGTGGCGGTTTGAGGTTTCTGATACCTCACAATTACTTTGTTAGCTTTTGCCACTGCATACCAAGAACTCTTGTTGGAAGGGTCCCCCTGCGTGTCTCTGGCTACACGCTAAATATCAAACAGCATCTCCTCCTTTGGAAGCAGACAAGGGGACACAGCGGGGCTTCAAGAAACCGTTTATTCAGACTTCCGGCATGACGCGTTTCGGCGATTAGCCTTTCTCTAATGCCTCAGGTGCTTGGGGTTTCCTTTTCAGTGTCTTATATTCTGCTCCTCCCTCCACAATGGCGAAGTGCACACCTGAACCACATTACCTCAGAGAGCACTCAGGCAGTTCAATGTTAAAAAACTGCAAATCCCATCATGCACCTTGTTTGTGGCACGGATGAATGTCTCTTTTAGCCGGATCTTTATATTACTCAAGGTAAGAGGCTGATTTGAACGCGGTCAGGTAGAAACCGTAGCACTGTGCTGGGAAACAAACAGTCTCTAAGCCCCTACTTCCAGCCACACTTTCCCACTGGTAGCATACCTGGAGACGCCGGTACAGTGACTACGTCTCTCCATGTAGTCATGGACTGTCAGATGACAGCAGTACCTCTGCTTCCTTGGGTCGAGCGGCAGTTCGAGGTTTCTGATACCTCAGAATTACTTTGTTAGCTTTTGCCACTGCATACCAAGACCTCTTTCTGGAAGGGTCCCCCTGCGTGTCACTGGTTACACGCTAAATATCAAACAGCATCTCCTCCTTTGGAAGCAGACAACGGGACACAGCGGGGCTTCAAGAAACCGTTTATTCAGACTTCTGGCATGACGCGTTTTGGCGATTAACCTTTCTCTAATGCCTCATGTGCTTGGGGTTTCCTTTTTAGTGTCTTATATTCTGCTCCTCCCTCCACAATGGCGAGGTGCACACCTGAACCACATTACCTCGGAGAGCACTCAGGCAGTTCGATGTTGAAAAACTGCAAATCCCATCATGCAGCTTGTTTATGGCACAGATGAATGTCTCTTTTAGCCGGATATTTATATTGCTCAAGGTGAGAGGCTGATTTGAACGCGGACAGGTAGAAATGAGACATTCATCCGTATATATATCAAACAGTATCTCCTCCTTTGGAAGCAGACAAGGGGTCACAGCGGGGCTTCAAGAAACCGTTTATTCAGACCTCTGGCATGACGCGTTTCGGCGATTAGCCTTTCTATAATGCCTCAGGTGCTTGGGGTTTCCTTTTCAGTGTCTTATATTCTGCTCCTCCCTCCACAATGGCGAAGTGCACACCTGAACCACATTACCTCAGAGAGCACTCAGGCAGTTCGATGTTGAAAAACTGCAAATCCCATCATGCAGCTTGTTTGTGGCACGGATGAATGTCTCTTTTAGCCGGATCTTTATATTACTCAAGGTGAGAGGCTGATTTGAACTCGGTCAGGTAGAAACCGTAGCACTGTGCTGGGAAACAAACAGTCTCTAAGCCCCTACTTCCAGCCACACTTTCCCACTGGTAGCATACCTGGAGACGCCAGTACAGTGACTAAGTCTCTCCATGTAGTCATGGACTGTCAGATGACAGCAGTACCTCTGCTTCCTTGGGTCGAGTGGCGGTTTGAGGTTTCTGATACCTCACAATTACTTTGTTAGCTTTTGCCACTGCATACCAAGAACTCTTGTTGGAAGGGTCCCCCTGCGTGTCACTGGCTACACGCTAAATATCAAACAGCATCTCCTCCTTTGGAAGCAGACAAGGGGACACAGCGGGGCTTCAAGAAACCGTTTATTCAGACTTCCGGCATGACGCGTTTCGGCGATTAGCCTTTCTCTAATGCCTCAGGTGCTTGGGGTTTCCTTTTCAGTGTCTTATATTCTGCTCCTCCCTCCACAATGGCGAAGTGCACACCTGAACCACATTACCTCAGAGAGCACTCAGGCAGTTCGATGTTAAAAAACTGCAAATCCCATCATGCACCTTGTTTGTGGCACGGATGAATGTCTCTTTTAGCCGGATCTTTATATTACTCAAGGTAAGAGGCTGATTTGAACCCGGTCAGGTAGAAACCGTAGCACTGTGCTGGGAAACAAACAGTCTCTAAGCCCCTACTTCCAGCCACACTTTCCCACTGGTAGCATACCTGGAGATGCCCGTACAGTGACTACGTCTCTCCATGTAGTCATGGACTGTCATATGACAGCAGTACCTCTTCTTCCTTGGGTCGAGCGGCGGTTCGAGGTTTCCGATACCTCAGAATTACTTTGTTAGCTTTTGCCACTGCATACCAAGAACTCTTGTTGGAAGAGTCCCCCTGCGTGTCTCTGGCAACACGCTAAATATCAAACAGCAGCTCCTCCTTTGGAAGCAGACAAGGGGACACAGCAGGACTTCAAGAAACAGTTTATTCAGACTTCTGGCATGACGCGTTTCGGCGATAAGCCTTTCTCTAATGCCTCGGGTGCTTGGGGTTTCCTTTTCAGTGTCTTATATTCTGCTCCTCCCTCCACAATGGCGAGGTGCACTCCTGAACCACATTAACTCAGAGAGCACTCAGGCAGTTCGATGTTGAAAAACTGCAAATCCCATCATGCAGCTTGTTTGTGGCACGGATGAATGTCTCTTTTAGCCGGATCTTTATATCACTCAAGGTGAGAGGCTGATTTGAACTCGGTCAGGTAGAAACCGTAGCACTGTGCTGGGAAACAAACAGTCTCTAAGCCCCTACTTCCAGCCACACTTTCCCACTGGTAGCATACCTGGAGTCGCCAGTACAGTGACTACGTCTCTCCATGTAGTCATGGACTGTCAGATGACAGCAGTACCTCTGCTTCCTTGGGTCGAGTGGCAGTTCTAGGTTTCTGATACCTCAGAATTACTTTGTTAGCTTTTGCCACTGCATACCAAGAACTCTTGCTGGAAGAGTCCCCTGCGTGTCACTGGCAACACGCTAAATATCAAACAGCATCTCCTCCTTTGGAAGCAGACAAGGGGACACAGCAGGGCTTCAAGAAACCGTTTATTCTGACTTCTGGCATGACGCGTTTTGGCGATTAGCCTTTCTCTAATGCCTCATGTGCTTGGGGTTTCCTTTTAGTGTCTTATATTCTGCTCCTCCCTCCACAATGGCGAGGTGCACACCTGATCCACATTACCTCGGAGAGCACTCAGGCAGTTCGATGTTGAAAAACTGCAAATCCCATCATGCAGCTTGTTTATGGCATGGATGAATGTCTCTTTTAGCCGACTCTTTATATTACTCAAGGTGAGAGGCTTATTTGAATGTGGTCAGGTAGAAACCGTAGCACTGTGCTGGAAAACAAACAGTCTCTAAGCCCCTACTTCCAGCCACACTTTCCCACTGGTAGCATACCTGGAGACGCCGGTACAGTGACTACGTCTCTCCATGTAGTCATGGACTGTCAGATGACAGCAGTACCTCTGCTTCCTTGGGTCGAGCGGCAGTTCGAGGTTTCTGATACCTCAGAATTACTTTGTTAGCTTTTGCCACTGCATACCAAGACCTCTTTCTGGAAGGGTCCCCCTGCGTATCACTGGTTACACGCCAAATATCAAACAGCATCTCCTCCTTTGGAAGCAGACAACGGGACACAGCGGGGCTTCAAGAAACCGTTTATTCAGACTTCTGGCATGACGCGTTTTGGCGATTAACCTTTCTCTAATGCCTCATGTGCTTGGGGTTTCCTTTTTAGTGTCTTATATTCTGCTCCTCCCTCCACAATGGCGAGGTGCACACCTGAACCACATTACCTCGGAGAGCACTCAGGCAGTTCGATGTTGAAAAACTGCAAATCCCATCATGCAGCTTGTTTATGGCACAGATGAATGTCTCTTTTAGCCGGATATTTATATTGCTCAAGGTGAGAGGCTGATTTGAACGCGGTCAGGTAGAAACCGTAGCACTGTGCTGGGAAACAAACAGTCTCTAAGCCCCTACTTCCAGCCACACTATCCCACTGGTAGCATACCTGGAGACGCTGGTACAGTGACTACGTCTCTCCATGTAGTCATGGACTGTCAGATGACAGCAGTACCTCTGCTTCCTTGGGTCGAGCGGCGGTTCGAGGTTTCCGATACCTCAGAATTACTTTGTTAGATTTTGCCACTGCATACCAAGAACTCTTGTTGGAAGAGTCCCCCTGCGTGTCACTGGCAACACGCTAAATATCAAACAGCATCTCCTCCTTTGGAAGCAGACAAGGGGACACAGCAGGGCTTCAAGAATCCGTTTATTCTGACTTCTGGCATGACGCGTTTTGGCGATTAACCTTTCTCTAATGCCTCATGTGCTTGGGGTTTCCTTTTCAGTGTCTTATATTCTGCTCCTCCCTCCACAATGGCGAGGTGCACACCTGAACCACATTACCTCGGAGAGCACTCAGGCAGTTCGATGTTGAAAAACTGCAAATCCCATCATGCAGCTTGTTTGTGGCACGGATGAATGTCTCTTTTAGCCGGATCTTTATATTACTCAAGGTGAGAGGCTGATTTGAACTCGGTCAGGTAGAAACCGTAGCACTGTGCTGGGAAACAATCAGTCTCTAAGCCCCTACTTCCAGCCACACTTTCCCACTGGTAGCATACCTGGAGACGCCGGTACAGCGACTATGTCTCTCCATGTAGTTAGGGACTGTCAGATGACAGCAGTACCTCTGTTTCCTTGGGTCGAGCGGCGGTTTGAGGTTTCTGATACCTCAGAATTACTTTGTTAGCTTTTGCCACTGCATACCAAGAACTCTTGTTGGAAGGGTCCCCCTGCGTGTCACTGGCTACACGTTAAATATCAAACAGCATCTCCTCCTTTGGAAGCAGACAAGGGGACACAGCGGGGCTTCAAGAAACCGTTTATTCAGACTTCTGGCATGACGTGTTTCGGCGATTAGCCTTTCTATAATGCCTCAGGTGCTTGGGGTTTCCTTTTCAGTGTCTTATATTCTGCTCCTCCCTCCACAATGGTGAAGTGCACACCTGAACCACATTACCTCGGAGAGCACTCAGGCAGTTCGATGTTGAAAAACTGCAAATCCCATCATGCAGCTTGTTTATGGCACGGATGAATGTCTCTTTTAGCCGGATCTTTATATTACTCAAGGTGAGAGGCTGATTTGAATGTGGTCAGGTAGAAACCGTAGCACTGTGCTGGAAAACAAACAGTCTCTAAGCCCCTACTTCCAGCCACACTTTCCCACTGGTAGCATACCTGGAGACGCCGGTACAGTGACTACGTCTCTCCATGTAGTCATGGACTGTCAGATGACAGCAGTACCTCTGCTTCCTTGGGTCGAGCGGCAGTTCGAGGTTTCTGATACCTCAGAATTACTTTGTTAGCTTTTGCCACTGCATACCAAGACCTCTTTCTGGAAGGGTCCCCCTGCGTGTCACTGGTTACACGCTAAATATCAAACAGCATCTCCTCCTTTGGAAGCAGAAAACGGGACACAGCGGGGCTTCAAGAAACCGTTTATTCAGACTTCTGGCATGACGCGTTTTGGCGATTAACCTTTCTCTAATGCCTCATGTGCTTGGGGTTTCCTTTTAGTGTCTTATATTCTGCTCCTCCCTCCACAATGGCGAGGTGCACACCTGAACCACATTACCTCGGAGAGCACTCAGGCAGTTCGATGTTGAAAAACTGCAAATCCCATCATGCAGCTTGTTTATGGCACAGATGAATGTCTCTTTTAGCCGGATATTTATATTGCTCAAGGTGAGAGGCTGATTTGAACGCGGTCAGGTAGAAATGAGACATTCATCCGTATATATATCAAACAGTATCTCCTCCTTTGGAAGCAGACAAGGGGACACAGCAGGACTTAAAGAAACCGTTTATTCAGACTTCTGGCATAACGCGTTTCGGCGATTAGCCTTTCTCTAATGCCTCGGGTGCTTGGGGTTTCCTTTTCAGTGTCTTATATTCTGCTCCTCCCTCGACAATGGCGAGGTGCACTCCTGAACCACATTACCTCAGAGAGCACTCAGGCAGTTCGATGTTGAAAAACTGCAAATCCCATCATGCAGCTTGTTTGTGGCACGGATGAATGTCTCTTTTAGCCGAATCTTTACATTACTCAAGGTGAGAGGCTGATTTGAACTCGGTCAGGTAGAAACCGTAGCACTGTGCTGGGAAACAATCAGTCTCTAAGCCCCTACTTCCAGCCACACTTTCCCACTGGTAGCATACCTGGAGACGCTGGTACAGTGACTACGTCTCTCCATGTAGTCATGGACTGTCAGATGACAGCAGTACCTCTGCTTCCTTGGGTCGAGCGGCGGTTCGAGGTTTCTGATACCTCAGAATTACTTTGTTAGCTTTTGCCACTGCATACCAAGACCTGTTTCTGGAAGGGTCCCCTGCGTGTCACTGGTTACACCCTAAATATCAAACAGCATCTCCTCCTTTGGAAGCAGACAACGGGACACAGCGGGGCTTCAAGAAACCGTTTATTCAGACTTCTGGCATGACGTGTTTCGGCGATTAGCCTTTCTATAATGCCTCAGGTGCTTGGGGTTTCCTTTTCAGTGTCTTATATTCTGCTCCTCCCTCCACAATGGCGAAGTGCACACCTGAACCACATTACCTCAGAGAGCACTCAGGCAGTTCGATGTTGAAAAACTGCAAATCCCATCATGCAGCTTGTTTGTGGCACGGATGAATGTCTCTTTTAGCCGGATCTTTATATTACTCAAGGTGAGAGGCTGATTTGAACTCGGTCAGGTAGAAACTGTAGCACTGTGCTGGGAAACAAACAGTCTCTAAGCCCCTACTTCCAGCCACACTATCCCACTGGTAGCATACCTGGAGATGCCCGTACAGTGACTACGTCTCTCCATGTAGTCATGGACTGTCAGATGACAGCAGTACCTCTGCTTCCTTGGGTCGAGCGGCGGTTCGAGGTTTCTGATACCTCAGAATTACTTTGTTAGATTTTGCCACTGCATACCAAGAACTCTTGTTGGAAGAGTCCCCCTGCGTGTCACTGGCAACACGCTAAATATCAAACAGCATCTCCTCCTTTGGAAGCAGACAAGGGGACACAGCAGGGCTTCAAGAATCCGTTTATTCTGACTTCTGGCATGACGCGTTTTGGCGATTAACCTTTCTCTAATGCCTCATGTGCTTGGGGTTTCCTTTTTAGTGTCTTATATTCTGCTCCTCCCTCCACAATGGCGAGGTGCACACCTGAACCACATTACCTCGGAGAGCACTCAGGCAGTTCGATGTTGAAAAACTGCAAATCCCATCATGCAGCTTGTTTGTGGCACGGATGAATGTCTCTTTTAGCCGGATCTTTATATTACTCAAGGTGAGAGGCTGATTTGAACTCGGTCAGGTAGAAACCGTAGCACTGTGCTGGGAAACAATCAGCCTCTAAGCCCCTACTTCCAGCCACACTTTCCCACTGGTAGCATACCTGGAGACGCCGGTACAGCGACTATGTCTCTCCATGTAGTTAGGGACTGTCAGATGACAGCAGTACCTCTGTTTCCTTGGGTCGAGCGGCGGTTTGAGGTTTCTGATACCTCAGAATTACTTTGTTAGCTTTTGCCACTGCATACCAAGAACTCTTGTTGGAAGGGTCCCCCTGCGTGTCACTGGCTACACGCTAAATATCAAACAGCATCTCCTCCTTTGGAAGCAGACAAGGGGACACAGCGGGGCTTCAAGAAACCGTTTATTCAGACTTCTGACATGACGTGTTTCGGCGATTAGCCTTTCTATAATGCCTCAGGTGCTTGGTGTTTCCTTTTCAGTGTCTTATATTCTGCTCCTCCCTCCACAATGGCGAAGTGCACACCTGAACCACATTACCTCGGAGAGCACTCAGGCAGTTCGATGTTGAAAAACTACAAATCCCATCATGCAGCTTGTTTATGGCACGGATGAATGTCTCTTTTAGCCGGATCTTTATATTACTCAAGGTGAGAGGCTGATTTGAATGTGGTCAGGTAGAAACCGTAGCACTGTGCTGGAAAACAAACAGTCTCTAAGCCCCTACTTCCAGACACACTTTCCCACTGGTAGCATACCTGGAGACGCCGGTACAGTGACTACGTCTCTCCATGTAGTCATGGACTGTCAGATGACAGCAGTACCTCTGCTTCCTTGGGTCGAGCGGCAGTTCGAGGTTTCTGATACCTCAGAATTACTTTGTTAGCTTTTGCCACTGCATACCAAGACCTCTTTCTGGAAGGGTCCCCCTGCGTGTCACTGGCTACACGCTAAATATCAAACAGCATCTCCTCCTTTGGAAGCAGACAAGGGGACACAGCGGGGCTTCAAGAAACCGTTTATTCAGACTTCTGACATGACGTGTTTCGGCGATTAGCCTTTCTATAATGCCTCAGGTGCTTGGTGTTTCCTTTTCAGTGTCTTATATTCTGCTCCTCCCTCCACAATGGCGAAGTGCACACCTGAACCACATTACCTCGGAGAGCACTCAGGCAGTTCGATGTTGAAAACTACAAATCCCATCATGCAGCTTGTTTATGGCACGGATGAATGTCTCTTTTAGCCGGATCTTTATATTACTCAAGGTGAGAGGCTGATTTGAATGTGGTCAGGTAGAAACCGTAGCACTGTGCTGGAAAACAAACAGTCTCTAAGCCCCTACTTCCAGACACACTTTCCCACTGGTAGCATACCTGGAGACGCCGGTACAGTGACTACGTCTCTCCATGTAGTCATGGACTGTCAGATGACAGCAGTACCTCTGCTTCCTTGGGTCGAGCGGCAGTTCGAGGTTTCTGATACCTCAGAATTACTTTGTTAGCTTTTGCCACTGCATACCAAGACCTCTTTCTGGAAGGGTCCCCCTGCGTGTCACTGGTTACACGCTAAATATCAAACAGCATCTCCTCCTTTGGAAGCAGACAACGGGACACAGCGGGGCTTCAAGAAACCGTTTATTCAGACTTCTGGCATGACGCGTTTTGGCGATTAACCTTTCTCTAATGCCTCATGTGCTTGGGGTTTCCTTTTTAGTGTCTTATATTCTGCTCCTCCCTCCACAATGGCGAGGTGCACACCTGAACCACATTACCTCGGAGAGCACTCAGGCAGTTCGATGTTGAAAAACTGCAAATCCCATCATGCAGCTTGTTTATGGCACAGATGAATGTCTCTTTTAGCCGGATATTTATATTGCTCAAGGTGAGAGGCTGATTTGAACGCGGACAGGTAGAAATGAGACATTCATCCGTATATATATCAAACAGTATCTCCTCCTTTGGAAGCAGACAAGGGGTCACAGCGGGGCTTCAAGAAACCGTTTATTCAGACCTCTGGCATGACGCGTTTCGGCGATTAGCCTTTCTATAATGCCTCAGGTGCTTGGGGTTTCCTTTTCAGTGTCTTATATTCTGCTCCTCCCTCCACAATGGCGAAGTGCACACCTGAACCACATTACCTCAGAGAGCACTCAGGCAGTTCGATGTTGAAAAACTGCAAATCCCATCATGCAGCTTGTTTGTGGCACGGATGAATGTCTCTTTTAGCCGGATCTTTATATTACTCAAGGTGAGAGGCTGATTTGAACTCGGTCAGGTAGAAACCGTAGCACTGTGCTGGGAAACAAACAGTCTCTAAGCCCCTACTTCCAGCCACACTTTCCCACTGGTAGCATACCTGGAGACGCCAGTACAGTGACTAAGTCTCTCCATGTAGTCATGGACTGTCAGATGACAGCAGTACCTCTGCTTCCTTGGGTCGAGTGGCGGTTTGAGGTTTCTGATACCTCACAATTACTTTGTTAGCTTTTGCCACTGCATACCAAGAACTCTTGTTGGAAGGGTCCCCCTGCGTGTCACTGGCTACACGCTAAATATCAAACAGCATCTCCTCCTTTGGAAGCAGACAAGGGGACACAGCGGGGCTTCAAGAAACCGTTTATTCAGACTTCCGGCATGACGCGTTTCGGCGATTAGCCTTTCTCTAATGCCTCAGGTGCTTGGGGTTTCCTTTTCAGTGTCTTATATTCTGCTCCTCCCTCCACAATGGCGAAGTGCACACCTGAACCACATTACCTCAGAGAGCACTCAGGCAGTTTGATGTTGAAAAACTGCAAATCCCATCATGTACCTTGTTTGTGGCACGGATGAATGTCTCTTTTAGCCGTATCTTTATATTACTCAAGGTAAGAGGCTGATTTGAACGCGGTCAGGTAGAAACCGTAGCACTGTGCTGGGAAACAAACAGTCTCTAAGCCCCTACTTCCAGCCACACTTTCCCACTGGTAGCATACCTGGAGATGCCCGTACAGTGACTACGTCTCTCCATGTAGTCATGGACTGTCAGATGACAGCAGTACCTCTTCTTCCTTGGGTCGAGCGGCGGTTCGAGGTTTCCGATACCTCAGAATTACTTTGTTAGCTTTTGCCACTGAATACCAAGAACTCTTGTTGGAAGAGTCCCCCTGCGTGTCTCTGGCAACACGCTAAATATCAAACAGCAGCTCCTCCTTTGGAAGCAGACAAGGGGACACAGCAGGGCTTCAAGAAACCGTTTATTCTGACTTCTGGCATGACGCGTTTTGGCGATTAGCCTTTCTCTAATGCCTCATGTGCTTGGGGTTTCCTTTTAGTGTCATATATTCTGCTCCTCCCTCCACAATGGCGAGGTGCACACCTGAACCACATTACCTCGGAGAGCACTCAGGCAGTTCGATGTTGAAAAACTGCAAATCCCATCATGCAGCTTGTTTATGGCACGGATGAATGTCTCTTTTAGCCGGATCTTTATATTGCTCAAGGTGAGAGGCTGATTTGAACGCGGTCAGGTAGAAATGAGACATTCATCCATATATATATCAAACAGCATCTCCTCCTTTGGAAGCAGACAAGGGGACACAGCAGGACTTCAAGAAACAGTTTATTCAGACTTCTGACATGACGTGTTTCGGCGATTAGCCTTTCTATAATGCCTCAGGTGCTTGGTGTTTCCTTTTCAGTGTCTTATATTCTGCTCCTCCCTCCACAATGGCGAAGTGCACACCTGAACCACATTACCTCGGAGAGCACTCAGGCAGTTCGATGTTGAAAAACTACAAATCCCATCATGCAGCTTGTTTATGGCACGGATGAATGTCTCTTTTAGCCGGATCTTTATATTACTCAAGGTGAGAGGCTGATTTGAATGTGGTCAGGTAGAAACCGTAGCACTGTGCTGGAAAACAAACAGTCTCTAAGCCCCTACTTCCAGACACACTTTCCCACTGGTAGCATACCTGGAGACGCCGGTACAGTGACTACGTCTCTCCATGTAGTCATGGACTGTCAGATGACAGCAGTACCTCTGCTTCCTTGGGTCGAGCGGCAGTTCGAGGTTTCTGATACCTCAGAATTACTTTGTTAGCTTTTGCCACTGCATACCAAGACCTCTTTCTGGAAGGGTCCCCCTGCGTGTCACTGGTTACACGCTAAATATCAAACAGCATCTCCTCCTTTGGAAGCAGACAACGGGACACAGCGGGGCTTCAAGAAACCGTTTATTCAGACTTCTGGCATGACGCGTTTTGGCGATTAACCTTTCTCTAATGCCTCATGTGCTTGGGGTTTCCTTTTAGTGTCTTATATTCTGCTCCTCCCTCCACAATGGCGAGGTGCGCACCTGAACCACATTACCTCGGAGAGCACTCAGGCAGTTCGATGTTGAAAAACTGCAAATCCCATCATGCAGCTTGTTTATGGCACAGATGAATGTCTCTTTTAGCCGGATATTTATATTGCTCAAGGTGAGAGGCTGATTTGAACGCGGACAGGTAGAAATGAGACATTCATCCGTATATATATCAAACAGTATCTCCTCCTTTGGAAGCAGACAAGGGGTCACAGCGGGGCTTCAAGAAACCGTTTATTCAGACCTCTGGCATGACGCGTTTCGGCGATTAGCCTTTCTATAATGCCTCAGGTGCTTGGGGTTTCCTTTTCAGTGTCTTATATTCTGCTCCTCCCTCCACAATGGCGAAGTGCACACCTGAACCACATTACCTCAGAGAGCACTCAGGCAGTTCGATGTTGAAAAACTGCAAATCCCATCATGCAGCTTGTTTGTGGCACGGATGAATGTCTCTTTTAGCCGGATCTTTATATTACTCAAGGTGAGAGGCTGATTTGAACTCGGTCAGGTAGAAACCGTAGCACTGTGCTGGGAAACAAACAGTCTCTAAGCCCCTACTTCCAGCCACACTTTCCCACTGGTAGCATACCTGGAGACGCCAGTACAGTGACTAAGTCTCTCCATGTAGTCATGGACTGTCAGATGACAGCAGTACCTCTGCTTCCTTGGGTCGAGTGGCGGTTTGAGGTTTCTGATACCTCACAATTACTTTGTTAGCTTTTGCCACTGCATACCAAGAACTCTTGTTGGAAGGGTCCCCCTGCGTGTCACTGGCTACACGCTAAATATCAAACAGCATCTCCTCCTTTGGAAGCAGACAAGGGGACACAGCGGAGCTTCAAGAAACCGTTTATTCAGACTTCCGGCATGACGCGTTTCGGCGATTAGCCTTTCTCTAATGCCTCAGGTGCTTGGGGTTTCCTTTTCAGTGTCTTATATTCTGCTCCTCCCTCCACAATGGCGAAGTGCACACCTGAACCACATTACCTCAGAGAGCACTCAGGCAGTTTGATGTTGAAAAACTGCAAATCCCATCATGCACCTTGTTTGTGGCACGGATGAATGTCTCTTTTAGCCGGATCTTTATATTACTCAAGGTAAGAGGCTGATTTGAACGCGGTCAGGTAGAAACCGTAGCACTGTGCTGGGAAACAAACAGTCTCTAAGCCCCTACTTCCAGCCACACTTTCCCACTGGTAGCATACCTGGAGATGCCCGTACAGTGACTACGTCTCTCCATGTAGTCATGGACTGTCAGATGACAGCAGTACCTCTTCTTCCTTGGGTCGAGCGGCGGTTCGAGGTTTCCGATACCTCAGAATTACTTTGTTAGCTTTTGCCACTGAATACCAAGAACTCTTGTTGGAAGAGTCCCCCTGCGTGTCTCTGGCAACACGCTAAATATCAAACAGCAGCTCCTCCTTTGGAAGCAGACAAGGGGACACAGCAGGGCTTCAAGAAACCGTTTATTCTGACTTCTGGCATGACGCGTTTTGGCGATTAGCCTTTCTCTAATGCCTCATGTGCTTGGGGTTTCCTTTTAGTGTCATATATTCTGCTCCTCCCTCCACAATGGCGAGGTGCACACCTGAACCACATTACCTCGGAGAGCACTCAGGCAGTTCGATGTTGAAAAACTGCAAATCCCATCATGCAGCTTGTTTATGGCACGGATGAATGTCTCTTTTAGCCGGATCTTTATATTGCTCAAGGTGAGAGGCTGATTTGAACGCGGTCAGGTAGAAATGAGACATTCATCCATATATATATCAAACAGCATCTCCTCCTTTGGAAGCAGACAAGGGGACACAGCAGGACTTCAAGAAACAGTTTATTCAGACTTCTGGCATGACGCGTTTCGGCGATAAGCCTTTCTCTAATGCCTCGGGTGCTTGGGGTTTCCTTTTCAGTGTCTTATATTCTGCTCCTCCCTCCACAATGGCGAGGTGCACTCCTGAACCACATTAACTCAGAGAGCACTCAGGCAGTTCGATGTTGAAAAACTGCAAATCCCATCATGCAGCTTGTTTGTGGCACGGATGAATGTCTCTTTTAGCCGGATCTTTATATCACTCAAGGTGAGAGGCTGATTTGAACTCGGTCAGGTAGAAACCGTAGCACTGTGCTGGGAAACAAACAGTCTCTAAGCCCCTACTTCCAGCCACACTTTCCCACTGGTAGCATACCTGGAGTCGCCAGTACAGTGACTACGTCTCTCCATGTAGTCATGGACTGTCAGATGACAGCAGTACCTCTGCTTCCTTGGGTCGAGTGGCAGTTCTAGGTTTCTGATACCTCAGAATTACTTTGTTAGCTTTTGCCACTGCATACCAAGAACTCTTGCTGGAAGAGTCCCCCTGCATGTCACTGGCAACACGCTAAATATCAAACAGCATCTCCTCCTTTGGAAGCAGACAAGGGGACACAGCAGGGCTTCAAGAAACCGTTTATTCTGACTTCTGGCATGACGCGTTTTGGCGATTAGCCTTTCTCTAATGCCTCATGTGCTTGGGGTTTCCTTTTTAGTGTCTTATATTCTGCTCCTCCCTCCACAATGGCGAGGTGCACACCTGATCCACATTACCTCGGAGAGCACTCAGGCAGTTCGATGTTGAAAAACTGCAAATCCCATCATGCAGCTTGTTTATGGCACGGATGAATGTCTCTTTTAGCCGACTCTTTATATTACTCAAGGTGAGAGGCTTATTTGAATGTGGTCAGGTAGAAACCGGAGCACTGTGCTGGAAAACAAACAGTCTCTAAGCCCCTACTTCCAGCCACACTTTCCCACTGGTAGCATACCTGGAGACGCCGGTACAGTGACTACGTCTCTCCATGTAGTCATGGACTGTCAGATGACAGCAGTACCTCTGCTTCCTTGGGTCGAGCGGCAGTTCGAGGTTTCTGATACCTCAGAATTACTTTGTTAGCTTTTGCCACTGCATACCAAGACCTCTTTCTGGAAGGGTCCCCCTGCGTATCACTGGTTACACGCTAAATATCAAACAGCATCTCCTCCTTTGGAAGCAGACAACGGGACACAGCGGGGCTTCAAGAAACCGTTTATTCAGACTTCTGGCATGACGCGTTTTGGCGATTAACCTTTCTCTAATGCCTCATGTGCTTGGGGTTTCCTTTTTAGTGTCTTATATTCTGCTCCTCCCTCCACAATGGCGAGGTGCACACCTGAACCACATTACCTCGGAGAGCACTCAGGCAGTTCGATGTTGAAAAACTGCAAATCCCATCATGCAGCTTGTTTATGGCACAGATGAATGTCTCTTTTAGCCGGATATTTATATTGCTCAAGGTGAGAGCCTGATTTGAACGCGGTCAGGTAGAAACCGTAGCACTGTGCTGGGAAACAAACAGTCTCTAAGCCCCTACTTCCAGCCACACTATCCCACTGGTAGCATACCTGGAGACGCTGGTACAGTGACTACGTCTCTCCATGTAGTCATGGACTGTCAGATGACAGCAGTACCTCTGCTTCCTTGGGTCGAGCGGCGGTTCGAGGTTTCTGATACCTCAGAATTACTTTGTTAGCTTTTGCCACTGCATACCAAGACCTCTTTCTGGAAGGGTCCCCCTGCGTGTCACTGGTTACACCCTAAATATCAAACAGCATCTCCTCCTTTGGAAGCAGACAACGGGACACAGCGGGGCTTCAAGAAACCGTTTATTCAGACTTCTGGCATGACGTGTTTCGGCGATTAGCCTTTCTATAATGCCTCAGGTGCTTGGGGTTTCCTTTTCAGTGTCTTATATTCTGCTCCTCCCTCCACAATGGCGAAGTGCACACCTGAACCACATTACCTCAGAGAGCACTCAGGCAGTTCGATGTTGAAAAACTGCAAATCCCATCATGCAGCTTGTTTGTGGCACGGATGAATGTCTCTTTTAGCCGGATCTTTATATTACTCAAGGTGAGAGGCTGATTTGAACTCGGTCAGGTAGAAACTGTAGCACTGTGCTGGGAAACAAACAGTCTCTAAGCCCCTACTTCCAGCCACACTATCCCACTGGTAGCATACCTGGAGATGCCCGTACAGTGACTACGTCTCTCCATGTAGTCATGGACTGTCAGATGACAGCAGTACCTCTGCTTCCTTGGGTCGAGCGGCGGTTCGAGGTTTCCGATACCTCAGAATTACTTTGTTAGATTTTGCCACTGCATACCAAGAACTCTTGTTGGAAGAGTCCCCCTGCGTGTCACTGGCAACACGCTAAATATCAAACAGCATCTCCTCCTTTGGAAGCAGACAAGGGGACACAGCAGGGCTTCAAGAATCCGTTTATTCTGACTTCTGGCATGACGCGTTTTGGCGATTAACCTTTCTCTAATGCCTCATGTGCTTGGGGTTTCCTTTTAGTGTCTTATATTCTGCTCCTCCCTCCACAATGGCGAGGTGCACACCTGAACCACATTACTTCGGAGAGCACTCAGGCAGTTCGATGTTGAAAAACTGCAAATCCCATCATGCAGCTTGTTTGTGGCACGGATGAATGTCTCTTTTAGCCGGATCTTTATATTACTCAAGGTGAGAGGCTGATTTGAACTCGGTCAGGTAGAAACCGTAGCACTGTGCTGGGAAACAATCAGTCTCTAAGCCCCTACTTCCAGCCACACTTTCCCACTGGTAGCATACCTGGAGACGCCGGTACAGCGACTATGTCTCTCCATGTAGTTAGGGACTGTCAGATGACAGCAGTACCTCTGTTTCCTTGGGTCGAGCGGCGGTTTGAGGTTTCTGATACCTCAGAATTACTTTGTTAGCTTTTGCCACTGCATACCAAGAACTCTTGTTGGAAGGGTCCCCCTGCGTGTCACTGGCTACACGTTAAATATCAAACAGCATCTCCTCCTTTGGAAGCAGACAACGGGACACAGCGGGGCTTCAAGAAACCGTTTATTCAGACTTCTGGCATGACGTGTTTCGGCGATTAGCCTTTCTATAATGCCTCAGGTGCTTGGGGTTTCCTTTTCAGTGTCTTATATTCTGCTCCTCCCTCCACAATGGTGAAGTGCACACCTGAACCACATTACCTCGGAGAGCACTCAGGCAGTTCGATGTTGAAAAACTGCAAATCCCATCATGCAGCTTGTTTATGGCACGGATGAATGTCTCTTTTAGCCGGATCTTTATATTACTCAAGGTGAGAGGCTGATTTGAATGTGGTCAGGTAGAAACCGTAGCACTGTGCTGGAAAACAAACAGTCTCTAAGCCCCTACTTCCAGCCACACTTTCGCACTGGTAGCATACCTGGAGACGCCGGTACAGTGACTACGTCTCTCCATGTAGTCATGGACTGTCAGATGACAGCAGTACCTCTGCTTCCTTGGGTCGAGCGGCAGTTCGAGGTTTCTGATACCTCAGAATTACTTTGTTAGCTTTTGCCACTGCATACCAAAACCTCTTTCTGGAAGGGTCCCCCTGCGTGTCACTGGTTACACGCTAAATATCAAACAGCATCTCCTCCTTTGGAAGCAGACAACGGGACACAGCGGGGCTTCAAGAAACCGTTTATTCAGACTTCTGGCATGACGCGTTTTGGCGATTAACCTTTCTCTAATGCCTCATGTGCTTGGGGTTTCCTTTTTAGTGTCTTATATTCTGCTCCTCCCTCCACAATGGCGAGGTGCACACCTGAACCACATTACCTCGGAGAGCACTCAGGCAGTTCGATGTTGAAAAACTGCAAATCCCATCATGCAGCTTGTTTATGGCACAGATGAATGTCTCTTTTAGCCGGATATTTATATTGCTCAAGGTGAGAGGCTGATTTGAACGCGGTCAGGTAGAAATGAGACATTCATCCGTATATATATCAAACAGTATCTCCTCCTTTGGAAGCAGACAAGGGGACACAGCAGGACTTAAAGAAACCGTTTATTCAGACTTCTGGCATAACGCGTTTCGGCGATTAGCCTTTCTCTAATGCCTCGGGTGCTTGGGGTTTCCTTTTCAGTGTCTTATATTCTGCTCCTCCCTCGACAATGGCGAGGTGCACTCCTGAACCACATTACCTCAGAGAGCACTCAGGCAGTTCGATGTTGAAAAACTGCAAATCCCATCATGCAGCTTGTTTGTGGCACGGATGAATGTCTCTTTTAGCCGGATCTTTACATTACTCAAGGTGAGAGGCTGATTTGAACTCGGTCAGGTATAAACCGTAGCACTGTGCTGGGAAACAATCAGTCTCTAAGCCCCTTCTTCCAGCCACACTTTCCCACTGGTAGCATACCTGGAGACGCCGGTACAGCGACTATGTCTCTCCACGTAGTTAGGGACTGTCAGATGACAGCAGTACCTCTGTTTCCTTGGGTCGAGTGGCGGTTTGAGGTTTCTGATACCTCAGAATTACTTTGTTAGCTTTTGCCACTGCATACCAAGAACTCTTGTTGGAAGGGTCCCCCTGCGTGTCACTGGCTACACGCTAAATATCAAACAGCATCTCCTCCTTTGGAAGCAGACAAGGGGACACAGCGGGGCTTCGAGAAACCGTTTATTCAGACTTCTGGCATGACGTGTTTCGGCGATTAGCCTTTCTATAATGCCTCAGGTGCTTGGGGTTTCCTTTTCAGTGTCTTATATTCTGCTCCTCCCTCCACAATGGCGAAGTGCACACCTGAACCACATTACCTCAGAGAGCACTCAGGCAGTTCGATGTTGAAAAACTGCAAATCCCATCATGCAGCTTGTTTGTGGCACGGATGAATGTCTCTTTTAGCCGGATCTTTATATTATTCAAGGTGAGAGGCTGATTTGAACTGTGGTCAGGTAGAAACCGTAGCACTGTGCTGGGAAACAAACAGTCTCTAAGCCCCTACTTCCAGCCACACTTTCCCACTGGTAGCATACCTGGAGAGGCCCGTACAGTGACAACGTCTCTCCATGTAGTCATGAACTGTCAGATGACAGCAGTACCTCTGCTTCCTTGGGTCGAGCGGCGGTTCGAGGTTTCCGATACCTCAGAATTACTTTGTTAGCTTTTGCCACTGCATACCAAGAACCTCTTGTTGGAAGAGTCCCCCTGCGTGTCACTGGCAACACGCTAAATATCAAACAGCATCTCCTCCTTTGGAAGCAGACAAGGGGACACAGCAGGGCTTCAAGAAACCGTTTATTCTGACTTCTGGCATGACGCGTTTTGGCGATTAACCTTTCTCTAATGCCTCATGTGCTTGGGGTTTCCTTTTTAGTGTCTTATATTCTGCTCCTCCCTCCACAATGGCGAGGTGCACACCTGAACCACATTACCTCAGAGAGCACTCAGGCAGTTCGATGTTGAAAAACTGCAAATCCCATCATGCAGCTTGTTTATGGCACGGATGAATGTCTCTTTTAGCCGGATCTTTATATTGCTCAAGGTGAGAGGCAGATTTGAACGCGGTCAGGTAGAAATGAGACATTCATCCGTATATATATCAAACAGCATCTCCTCCTTTGGAAGCAGACAAGGGGACACAGCAGGACTTCAAGAAACCGTTTATTCAGACTTCTGGCATGACGCTTTTCGGCGATTAGCTTTTCTCTAATGCCTCGGGTGCTTGGGGTTTCCTTTTCACTGTCTTATATTCTGCTCCTCCCTCCACAATGGCGAGGTGCACTCCTGAACCACATTACCTCAGAGAGCACTCAGGCAGTTCGATGTTGAAAAACTGCAAATCCCATCATGCAGCTTGTTTGTGGCACGGATGAATGTCTCTTTTAGCCGGATCTTTATATTACTGAAGGTGAGAGGCTGATTTGAACTCGGTCAGGTAGAAACCGTAGCACTGTGCTGGGAAACAAACAGTCTCTAAGCCCCTACTTCCAGCCACACTTTCCCACTGGTAGCATACCTGGAGACGCCAGTACAGTGACTACGTCTCTCCATGTAGTCATGGACTGTCAGATGACAGCAGTACCTCTGCTTCCTTGGGTCGAGTGGCGGTTCGAGGTTTCTGATACCTCAGAATTACTTTGTTAGCTTTTGCCACTGCATACCAAGAACTCTTGTTGGAAGGGTCCCCCTGCGTGTCACTGGCTACACGCTAAATATCAAACAGCATCTCCTCCTTTGGAAGCAGACAAGGGGACACAGCGGGGCTTCAAGAAACCGTTTATTCAGACTTCTGGCATGACGCGTTTCGGCGATTAGCCTTTCTCTAATGCCTCAGGTGCTTGGGGTTTCCTTTTCAGTGTCTTATATTCTGCTCCTCCCTCCACAATGGCGAGGTGCGCACCTGAACCATATTACCTCAGTAGAGCACTCAGGTAGTTCGATGTTGAAAAACTGCAAATCCCATCATGCAGCTTGTTTGTGGCATTGATGAATGTCTCTTTTAGCCAGATCTTTATATTACTCAAGGTGAGAGGCTGATTTGAACGCGGTCAGGTAGAAACCTTAGCACTGTGCTGGGAAACAAACAGTCTCTAAGCCCCTACTTCCAGCCACACTTTCCCACTGGTAGCATACCTGGAGACGCCGGTACAGTGACTACGTCTCTCCATGTAGTCATGGACTGTCAGATGACAGCAGTACCTCTGCTTCCTTGGGTCGAGCGGCGGTTCGAGGTTTCTGATACCTCAGAATTACTTTGTTAGCTTTTGCCACTGCATACCAAGAACTCTTGTTCGAAGAGTCCCCTGCGTGTGACTGGCAACACGCTAAATATCAAACAGCATCTCCTCCTTTGGAAGCAGACAAGGGGACACAGCAGGGCTTCAAGAAACCGTTTATTCTGACTTCTGGCATGACGCGTTTTGGCGATTAACTTTTCTCTAATGCCTCATGTGCTTGGGGTTTCCTTTTTAGTGTCTTATATTCTGCTCCTCCCTCCACAATGGCGAGGTGCACACCTGAACCACATTACCTCAGAGAGCACTCAGGCAGTTCGATGTTGAAAAACTGCAAATCCCATCATGCAGCTTGTTTATGGCACGGATGAATGTCTCTTTTAGCCGGATCTTTATATTGCTCAAGGTGAGAGGCAGATTTGAACGCGGTCAGGTAGAAATGAGACATTCATCCGTATATATATCAAACAGCATCTCCTCCTTTGGAAGCAGACAAGGGGACACAGCAGGACTTCAAGAAACCGTTTATTCAGACTTCTGGCATGACGCTTTTCGGCGATTAGCTTTTCTCTAATGCCTCGGGTGCTTGGGGTTTCCTTTTCACTGTCTTATATTCTGCTCCTCCCTCCACAATGGCGAGGTGCACTCCTGAACCACATTACCTCAGAGAGCACTCAGGCAGTTCGATGTTGAAAAACTGCAAATCCCATCATGCAGCTTGTTTGTGGCACGGATGAATGTCTCTTTTAGCCGGATCTTTATATTACTGAAGGTGAGAGGCTGATTTGAACTCGGTCAGGTAGAAACCGTAGCACTGTGCTGGGAAACAAACAGTCTCTAAGCCCCTACTTCCAGCCACACTTTCCCACTGGTAGCATACCTGGAGACGCCAGTACAGTGACTACGTCTCTCCATGTAGTCATGGACTGTCAGATGACAGCAGTACCTCTGCTTCCTTGGGTCGAGTGGCGGTTCGAGGTTTTTGATACCTCAGAATTACTTTGTTAGCTTTTGCCACTGCATACCAAGAACTCTTGTTGGAAGGGTCCCCCTGCGTGTCACTGGCTACACGCTAAATATCAAACAGCATCTCCTCCTTTGGAAGCAGACAAGGGGACACAGCGGGGCTTCAAGAAACCGTTTATTCAGACTTCCGGCATGACGCGTTTCGGCGATTAGCCTTTCTCTAATGCCTCGGGTGCTTGGGGTTTCCTTTTCAGTGTCTTATATTCTGCTCCTCCCTCCACAATGGCGAGGTGCGCACCTGAACCATATTACCTCGTAGAGCACTCAGGTAGTTCGATGTTGAAAAACTGCAAATCCCATCATGCAGCTTGTTTGTGGCATTGATGAATGTCTCTTTTAGCCAGATCTTTATATTACTCAAGGTGAGAGGCTGATTTGAACGCGGTCAGGTAGAAACCTTAGCACTGTGCTGGGAAACAAACAGTCTCTAAGCCCCTACTTCCAGCCACACTTTCCCACTGGTAGCATACCTGGAGACGCCGGTACAGTGACTACGTCTCTCCATGTACTCATGGACTGTCAGATGACAGCAGTACCTCTGCTTCCTTGGGTCGAGCGGCGTTTCGAGGTTTCTGATACCTCAGAATTACTTTGTTAGCTTTTGCCACTGCATACCAAGAACTCTTGTTCGAAGAGTCCCCCTGCGTGTGACTGGCAACACGCTAAATATCAAACAGCATCTCCTCCTTTGGAAGCAGACAAGGGGACACAGCAGGGCTTCAAGAAACCATTTATTCTGACTTCTGGCATGACGCGTTTTGGCGATTAGCCTTTCTCTAATGCCTCATGTGCTTGGGGTTTCCTTTTTAGTGTCTTATATTCTGCTCCTCCCTCCACAATGGCGAGGTGCACACCTGAACCACATTACCTTGGAGAACACTCAGGCAGTTCGATGTTGAAAAACTGCAAATCCCATCATGCAGCTTGTTTATGGCACGGATGAATGTCTCTTTTAGCCAGATCTTTATATTACTCAAGGTGAGAGGCTTATTTGAACGTGGTCAGGTAGAAACCGTAGCACTGTGCTGGAAAACAAACAGTCTCTAAGCCCCTACTTCCAGCCACACTTTCCCACTGGTAGCATACCTGGAGACGCCGGTACAGTGACTACGTCTCTCCATGTAGTCATGGACTGTCAGATGACAGCAGTACCTCTGCTTCCTTGGGTCGAGAGGCGGTTCGAGGTTTCTGATACCTCAGAATTACTTTGTCAGCTTTTGCCACTGCATACCAAGACCTCTTTCTGGAAGGGTCCCCCTGCGTGTCACTGGTTACACGCTAAATATCAAACAGCATCTCCTCCTTTGGAAGCAGACAACGGGACACAGCGGGGCTTCAAGAAACCATTTATTCAGACTTCTGGCATGACGCGTTTCGGTGATTAGCCTATCTCTAATGCCTCGGGTGCTTGGGGTTTCCTTTTCAGTGTCTTATATTCTGCTCCTCCCTCCACAATGGCGAGGTGCACACCTGAACCACATTACCTCGGAGAGCACTCAGGCAGTTCAATGTTGGAAAACTGCAAATCCCATCATGCAGCTTGTTTGTGGCACGGATGAATGTCTCTTTTAGCAGGATCTTTATATTACTCAAGGTGAGAGGCTGATTTGAACGCGGTCAGGTAGAAACCGTAGCACTGTGCTGGGAAACAAACAGTCTCTAAGCCCCTACTTCCAGCCACACTTTCCCACTGGTAGCATACCTGGAGATGCGGGTACAGCAACTACGTCTCTCCATGTAGTTAGGTACTGTCAGATGACAGCAGTACCTCTGTTTCCTTGGGTCGAGCGGCGGTTCGAGGTTTCTGATACCTCAGAATTACTTTGTTAGCTTTTGCCACTGCATACCAAGAACTCTTGTTGGAAGGGTCCCCCTGTGTGTCACTGGCTACACGCTAAATATCAAACAGCATCTCCTCCTTTGGAAGCAGACAAGGGGACACAGCGGACTTCAAGAAACCGTTTATTCAGACTTCTGGCATGACGCGTTTCGGCGATTAGCCTTTCTATAATGCCTCAGGTGCTTGGGGTTTCCTTTTCAGTGTCTTAAATTCTGCTCCTCCCTCCACAATGGCGAGGTGCACACCTGAACCACATTACCTCAGAGAGCACTCAGGCAGTTCGATGTTGAAAAACTGCAAATCCCACCATGCAGCTTGTTTGTGGCACGGATGAATGTCTCTTTTAGCCAGATCATTATATTACTCAAGGTGAGAGGCTGATTTGAACACGGTCAGGTAGAAACCGTAGCACTGTGCTGGGTAACAAACAGTCTCTAAGCCCCTACTTCCAGCCACACTTTCCCACTGGTAGCATACCTGGAGACGCCGGTACAGTGACTACGTCTCTCCATGTAGTCATGGACTGTCAGATGACAGCAGTACCTCTTCTTCCTTGGGTCGAGCGGCGGTTCGAGGTTTCTGATACCTCAGAATTACTTTGTTAGCTTTTGCCACTGCATACCAAGAACTCTTGTTGGAAGGGTCCCCCTGTGTGTCACTGGCTACACGCTAAATATCAAACAGCATCTCCTCCTTTGGATGCAGACAAGGGGACACTGCGGGGCTTCAAGAAACCGTTTATTCAGACTTCTGGCTTGACTCGTTTCGGTGATTAACCTTTCTCTAATGCCTCGGGTCCTTGGGGTTTCCTTTTCAGTGTCTTATATTCTGCTCCTCCCTCCACAATGGCGAGGTGCACACCTGAACCACATTACCTCGGAGAGCACTCAGGCAGTTCGATGTTGAAAAACTGTAAATCCCATCATGCAGCTTGTTTGTGGCACGGATGAATGTCTCTTTTAGCCGGATCTTTATATTACTCAAGGTGAGAGGCTGATTTGAACCCTGTCAGGTAGAACCGTAGCACTGTGCCGGGAAACAAACAGACTCTAAGCCCCTTCTTCCAGCCACACTTTCCCACTTGTAGCATACCTGGAGACGCTGGTACAGTGACTACGTCTCTCCATGTAGTCATGGACTGTCAGATGACAGCAGTACCTCTGCTTCCTTGTGTCGAGCAGAGGTTCGAGGTTTCTGATACCTCAGAATTACTTTGTTAGCTGTTGCCACTGCATACCAAGAACTCTTGTTGGAAGGGTCCCCCTGCGTGTCACTGGCTACACGCTAAATATCAAACAGCATCTCCTCCTTTGGAAGCAGACAAGGGGACACAGCGGGGCTTCAAGAAACCGTTTATTCTGACTTCAGGCATGACGCGTTTCGGCGATTAGCCTTTTTCTAATGCCTCGGGTGCTTGGGGTTTCCTTTTCAGTGTCTTATATTCTGCTCCTCCCTCCACAATGACGAGGTGACCTACTGAACCACATTACCTCAGAGAGCACTCAGGCAGTTTGATGTTGAAAAAACTGCAAATCCCATCATGCAGCTTGTTTGTGGCACGGATGAATGTCTCTTTTAGCCGGATCTTTATATTACTCATATTACTTATATATATATATGTACCAATAACATAAAATCTAATAAAAAAAAATACTATTATAAATTAAAACATTAAACTATTTAAAAATCTTCAAACTTGAATTTCCCACTCCAGTGAGTGCAACAGTTGGGAAAGGGTTGGATAGCGGAGGGGTAAAAATTACTATTCCCACTCCAGTGAGTGTAACAGTAGGGAAAGTGTTGGATAGCGGAGGGGTAAAAATTACTATTCCCACTCCAGTGAGTGTAACAGTAGGGAAAGTGTTAGATAGCGGAGGGGTAAAAATTACTATTCCCACTCCAGTGAGTGCAACAGTAGAGAAAGTGTTGGATAGCGGAGGGGTAAAAATTACTATTCCCACTCCAGTGAGTGCAACAGTAGGTAAAGTGTTAGATAGCTGAGTGGTAAAAATTACTATTCCCACACCAGTCAGTGCAACAGTAGGGAAAGTGTTGGACAGCGGAGGGGTAGAAATTACTATTCCCACTCCAGTGAGTGCAACAGTAGGGAAAGTGTTGGACAGTGGCAGGATAAAATGTACTATTCCCACTCCAATCAGTGCAACAGTAGGCAAAGTGTTGGGTAGCGGAGGGGTATACATTACTACTCCCACACCAGCCAGTGCAACAGTAGGGAAATTGTTGGATTGCAGAGGTATACAAATTACTTTTCCCACTCCAATAATTGTAAAAGTAGGGAAAGGGTTAGATAGTGGAGGGGTAAAAATTACTATTCCCACTCCAGTGAGTGCAACAGTAGGGAAAGTGTTGGATAGCGGAGAGGTAAAATTTACTATTCCCACTCCAGTGAGTGCAACAGTAGGGAAAGTATTGGATAGTGGAGGGGTAAAAATTACTATTCCCACTCCAGTGAGCGCAACAGTGGGGAAAATGTTGGATAGCGGAGGGGTAAAAATTACTATTCCCACTCCAGTGAGTGCAACAGTAGGGAAAGTGTTGGATTGCAGAGGAGAATCAATTAATATTCTCACTCCAGTCAGTTCAAAATTAAAAACAAACAACAACAAAAATATTTAATAAACAAAATAAATTAAAAAATAAATAAATATGTTAAAATAAAAATACAAATATATTTAATATTAAAACAATTAAAAAAATATTATAATGTTAAATACATATGACAAATACCTACAAATATTATATTAAATAAAATAAAAAATAATTTCCAAACAAATAAATATTTTTAATTAGAAATTATATAGAAAGAAAAATATTAATTATTATATAAATTTACTTTTTTTATTTCCTACCCTATAACACCACACAATTCACAACCCACCTCTAAATTTAAAAAAGTACTTCCTTAATTAACATAATTAATTGCCAATTAAAGGAATATTATTAATTAAAAAACAAATTACAACTCATAAAAATTACTTAACTTCCCACACTTTACCCCTATGATCCCCACAACCCACAGCTAAAATCAAACTGTAAAGAAATTACTTACACAATTAAAACCTATTTTCAGTTAAAAAACGAATAGTATTTAACAACTAATTATAAAGTAAGTAAAATTAATTTACTCCCCACACTGTACCACTACAACAATAAAACCCACACACAAAAAAATATAAACAAATACCCTAATTAAATATAAATTAATTAATTAATATTGATGATCAACTAATTATTAATTAATTAAACATAAACTACTTCCCACCCTTTACCCCTATAAACTCCACAACTCGCACCTAAAATTAATTGCAAAATTTCCATAATTAATTTTCAATTAATTAACTAATATAAATGAACAACTAATTGTTAATTAATAAAACATAAATTACTTTCCACCCTTTACCCCTATAAACCCCACAACCCACACCTAAAATTAATCACACAATTTCCATAATTAATTTTCAATCAATTAATTAATATTAATTAAGAACGAATTATTAATTATTTAAAAATATTTTACTTCCCACCCTTTACCCCATAAACCCCACAACCCACACCTAAAACAAATCACTGAATTACCATAATTAATTATCAATTAATTAGTTAGTATAAATTAACAACTAATTATTAATTAATTAAACATAAATTACTTCCCACCCTTTACCCCTATAAACTCCACAACCCGCACCTAAAATAATTACACAATTTCCATAATTAATTTTCAATTAATTAATTAATATAAATTAACAACTAATTATTAATTGTTCAAAAATGAATTACTTCCCACCCTTTCTCCCTATAAACCCCACAACCCGCACCTAAATTTGTTTACACAATTACCATAATTAATTATCAATTAATTAATTAATATTAATTAACAGCCAATTAATATTTAATTACAAATAAATTACTTCCCACAATTAACACTATAAAATCTAAATTAAATAAATAAAAAATAATCATTAATTTATTATAATTAAATTACTTCCCTCCCTATTTCCCTATAAACCCACAACCCACTACGGAACAAAACAAATCCACAATTTAATTAAAATAAATTCATAACTCCTAAAAATGTAACACATATATTCAATCAATCAATCAATAAAATCTTTATTCGGATATAAATATCCATAAAAGCACAGAGCAAAATACCAGCAAAGATGTACATTTTAAAAACATTACATTATTTAAAAACAATAAACACACAATTTAAAACAATAAACACACGGAGACCTGTGAGATATGCAAAGCGACGCAACAAATTCTTCATAAACTTATGATAAGCTTAAGATTTATGACAAAGTTTATCATAACATGTAGTAGCATAATTTGGTAATGTGCAAAGAGTTAACAGATAGCAGCAAAATATGGTCTGGATACGGTCGAGTATAAACAGCTAACAGCATAATACTTTAAAGTGCGATCAAATTAAAATGTAAGGTTTGGGCCATAGAGTAAATGACAGCACTTTCCAGGGCGCCGACCAAGATCCAAACTTAAGTTCCCTATCAAATAGGAGCAAGATGTAAAAAAGTGCAATCATATCTATCTATAAAATACTCATGGAGGCGCGTGAGTGGATTGCCATTTTCAGAAAAGTGCTGACACAGAAAATTAAATCTTCCCCATTAAGCTTAAGGATATCCCTATACGCTACTTTATAGTCACTAATGGCCAATGCCTTGAAAAAAGGGATCAGCAATTGTTTACTATAATTTTGATAAAAGTTACAGAAGAATAGAAAATGTAACATAGATTGATTGCCACGATTGCCGCAGGGACAGGGCGTTTGCTCAAGGTTAATGTTAAAGCCTAAAGGGAAGCACAGTAAGTATTTTAAAGTGCCAGCCCTAAGGCGAAAGAGCAGGCTTCTCTCCCAGCGACTGGTAACTGGCTGGCAAATATGAGGGGGAGCAATCAGCGTCCACCAGGGACATATACCGGGCAACTGATGATTTCGAGAGTTCTATTTCATGTCTCGTTTCACTATAATGTTCATATAGGGCCTCCTGAAGAATCTTTTTATTTATACCCTCCATGTTGCTTGGGTTTAAAAAGATATGATCGAAGTTCACGCTGGTCAGGCTTTCCCTGACAGCCACCAGCCACGGTATATCCCCACCCTTGTCACATTTAAGGCAGTCAACTATAATTTCTCTCGTTGATGTTGCTGCTGCATTTTGCCAAACCTTTAGCCAAAATATGGCCGGGCGAGACCTAATGTAGTCCTCTATATAAAACAATTTTAGCTCCTTGTGGCAAACAAAGCATGAGGAAGAAATCGGCGCCCCCAAAATTCTCCGGCATAATCTATTCTCTTCTGCCTGAATGCTACAGCAGTTTGTAAGGCCCCAAACTTCTGCCCCATATGTTGCAGTAGGTATACACTGTGTTTTGTATATTTTCAGTAGAGATAGCACTACCTCAGTTCTTTTAGGTTGGGGGAGGCTCAAGATTGAGTTAGTAGCCTTTAGAAATTTACTCCGGCTGTGTACCAGGTGAGCTGCCCAGGAACCATTATCTGAGAATACTAGCCCCAGGTATGGGAAAGTGTGAGTGCGTAGCAAGCATTCCGAACCTGAGGCAATTGCATTAACAGGATGTTTTTTGGGGGCGCAGCTCATTAAAAATGATTTCTTAAAATTAGTACAAAGATCTAAGCCGGCCATAAAATCAACAAAGCCCCTGACTAAAGTGCGCAGTGCATTTGGGGTGCGGCCCATTAGGACTGCATCATCCGCGTATAGTAGGGCAGGCAGTTTGTTACCATTAATTATCGGGACATCGGTAGTCAATTCAGACAGCACATTGTGTAAGTCATTAATGTATAAAATGAATAGGAGTGGGGCCAGTACCCACCCCTGACTGACCCCTCTACCAATAACAATATCCCCTGAGACCTCCCCATCCCTGCTAATCCTCACCCATGCCTTCAGGTCCCTGTGCAAATGAGCTAAGAAATAAACTAAAACCTCGTCCAACCCGTATTTTAAGAGGCATGGCCATAAACGCGATCTATTAACAAAGTCAAAGGCTGAGGTAAGGTCCATAAACGCCAGATAAATGGGAGATTGCTGGGCTATAGTATATTTGCCAATAATCAAATTAAGATTAAGGCATTGTTCCACAGTTCCCAAGTTACTTCTAAAACCTAGCTGGCACTTGTTCAAAATACGTTCCCCCTCAGCCCAAGACCTAATTTTATTGAATAACACCCTCCCAAGTATCTTAAGTGTGTTATCGATCAGTGAGATCGGTCTGTAGCAGCTAGGGTTGGATCTGTCCCCCTTTTTAAAAATCGGGACAATAATGCTGGTCGACTATGTGCTGGGAATTTGAGTGTTTGTTAAATTATTAAAAACATTGAGTAAAAGGGGCGCCCAAAATTCCGGTTTATACTTAAGGAGATCAGTGGAAAGCCTATCGGGGCCAGGTGCCTTGTTGCCTAAACTTTGGTAGATGGCGTCCTCAACTTCAGATATTGATATTTGGATTTGTGAAGCAGCATAAGTGTCAGTGACATCCTCACTCTGAGACGGGGCTGTGTATATTTTGGAAAAGTGGGCTTCCCAGGCTTCGCTGGTTATATTGCAGCTTAGAGGGGTAAGTGTGAAGCCCATGGTTCTCATGTCCTTAACTGCTACCCAGAAACCATTTGTGTTGTTGAGTCTTGCAGCGCAGGCAAGGTTGTCCCATTGTTCTTTCAGGATCTCATCTTTCCGCTGCCTAGCCACTTGTTTGTATTGGTGCCTCAGTGATCTGACAAGGCTTGCATCCCTAGGTACCGCTGTAAGAGCAGCACGGAGCTCTCTATTTGCCCGTGAACAAGCACTATTAAACCACTTAGGATTTTGATTATTATTAGATGCAGGTCTTGAAATCAGTTGCTTGATGCCTGCACATAGGTGGCTAAAAGCATTAACTGCCTCAGGATTGGGATCAATAGACAGCAAACAGGTTTCAACAGATGATCGGTAAGTTGTTAACATTTTTGAAAACAGGTTACTGTTATCAATACCTTTCCAGATCACTCTTAAATTATCTGTCGAGGGTACTAAGTTACTGGCCCCAGGTTCTTTAACAAAATCCGGTCTAAGGGCAACCCTGAATATAACCGAGGTTGGATTATGGTCCCCGTGCACAGTGGGTATAACCTCAGCTTTTAATAAAAAATCTTCTAATGAAGCCAATATAAAAACATAATCTATAATTGAGGCGCAGCCACGACCTCTATAAGTGGGGATTGGACAGCTGTCATTATGATTTATGGCTGCGATATCCATCACGTTTAATAAATTATGGTTAAACAGGTGATCCAATAATTCTATCCCCCTTTTACACGGGTATACTTGGAGTGGGTGCACGACAGCCAATTCATTTACTCTGGCAATCTTAGCATTAAAGTCGCTACCCAAACAGATTCCAACCAATTTATGATTCTCCATTTGGCTTTGTATATCCGAAACAAAATTAAAAAGATTGATGAAATTCATGTTGGGTACGGTTAAAAATCATTGTTATAGAAATTAATAAAGCAAATTGAGACCTCCCATGTGTATATCAGGACTTGGAAATTATCGCTATTAGTGGTAAGGGTTTTAGGACTGCCACCTGAGGAAATATTGACCCAGATGGAAAGGCCGCCAGAGGGTCGTCCTTGATTAGGAACAGGTGCGGTGACATTAAAACATTCAAACCCTTCAAAGTATAGCTCCCTTGTTGCCCAAGTCTCTTGGAACATTAAAATATCATATTTTTGGACCACCTTGACCCAGTCCTCAGAGCTTACTTTAGAGGCCAAGCCAGCGATATTCCAGCTTAGCACCTGCAGATTTAGATCATGTGACTCCAGACCATCATTTCCCGAGGAATCCGGCATGGGTATGGAAGGGGCAGACTCAATAGGTGTTATGTTAGGCATCAGTCAATCTAGATTGTCTAAGCCTGATAGAGCGGAAAAACTATTATGCGTCGTATATGGAGAGATAACAAGTGTGTTTTGCCCAAGGTTTGGTTTATAAAAGAAGCCAAGAGGCAATGACCAAATATGAGTGGGTGTGGAACTATTAAGTTCTTTTGACATCAATATCGATCTTACAAGTGCTGGTCGGCGGAAATTGATGACAACACAGTCTCCCTCTATGGTCTTAGGTGAGGATCTGACCCCGCCTACCCTGCGCACCATTATGATATCATTAATATTGGACACCCTGAACCCTTTATGTTTGGCCAGCCAATCAGTACTTTTATTACGCAATTGATCCCAGGGCTCAGACTGATTTTTCCCTATGGGAGGGACCCCTGCAAGAACCAAGACATAAGGGCAGGCTGCCGGTGGTAGGCTGAGGACTTCTTTGCTTGCCTCAGCAGGCCCGCAAACATTGTTCTTAATAGCAGGGGTCGTACTCTGGGAGTTGCGCGCTAAGCGGACGTTATTTACAGGGGTTGTGAGGGTGGCATGGTCAGTTGAATGGCTAAGTGAATGTAGGCTATTAAAATCTCCTGGCTTCAATGATTTTTCCTGGGCAGTGAGGGGTTTGGGGAAAATACATTCTTTAACTTTACGGCAGGTGTCACAGGAATCAGTTGAGGGGGCTGCACGGGAGTTAGAGTTTGCTGTTGCACACTAGAGCTCGTTACGCTGGGGTGCTGCGATCTAGGAATCCCTCCCTGTTGGAGTAACGACTTAGGTGCATTTTGTGCATGCTTAATTTATTGGTTAATGACTCTAAACGATCCAAGCGCTTCCAAAGTATAGCAAAGTTCTTATCTACAAGCTCCCTAACACGCTCATACATAGTGTCTACAATGATCTCAATTGCCGTGTCCCCAAGTTTAAAGTAAGTAGAGGGTGCTGATATGGGCTCAGTTTGAGTATAGATGGAGTGGTTTAGTATTTCAGAAGGTGTTAAATCAACGGTGGCATTAACAGTTACTGTGTCGGCTGGAACCACTGATCCTTGGATCCATGAGCTTAAGGCGGTACATTGTTGTTTTAGGCGTGGGGGTTGTTTCCTCTTGGAGCAAACAGGTTTCATCGATTTCCTTTTCCTTTTGGCCCCGGTAATTGCTACGTTCGGGGAAACGTTCACAATTGCGGCAATGTCCTTGTTACAGGTCAATGCTGAAAAATCCTCAGCCTCCCCGTTGCCCCCGTTACCCTCAATGCCCTGTCCGCTTCCCAGGACTAATGTTTGCGTGTTATGATTGGTTGATGAGTTCGGCATCAGCGGGGGGCTAATATAGTCACCATCCTCAGTTGGGAGAGTGATCTGAGGAGTTGTTAGTCCCAAGGAGAGACGCCTCTCGGTTAACTCAATTTCAGTACTAACAATGTGAACAGCTCTTTCCAGCATACTGTCTATAGAAGTGGAAATACAGGAGCTTGGCAAGACGTTGCGTTTACCGATGACGTGTGATATCCACAGTTATAAAGCTTATATAACTCACCACAGGGGAGCCTAAAGAGTGAAGGCTGTCAGAGGGGTAGCCCGGCCCACCCTCCTCCACTCTCTGATGGGCGCAGACGGGCCTGCCCTTGGCCCGGGCTTCGCCCGAACATGGCACGCCCGCGCGCGTCCCGTGCTGCGGGAGCCCGCCGGTCTTCTTAACGCGTCTCCAGGCATGAGAACGGCGTCACGGTAAGCCCCACTGCCACCTGGGGGCTGTAGTTGCAGCACAAGCCGTTCCCCTCACGGCTGGATTGACGAGCGTCCCGTGCTGCGGGAGCCCGCCGGTCTTCTTAACGCACCTCCGGGCGCGGGAATGGCGTCATGGTAAGCCCCACTGCCACCTGAGGGCTGTAGTTGCAGCACAAGCCGTTCCCCTCACGGCTGGATTGACGACACATATATTAAAAAACATAAACAATACTTAAACAAAAAAACATACATCACATACATTTAAAGTATAAACTAAAATACATAACACTAATTAAAAAATCGATATTTAAAACAACTATATTTTTGCAAACAATATTAATGACTTCTATATTTTTAAAAACGATATTTCTTACATTAAATTCGATATTTCTGAATCACGATATTTCCAACTCGATATTTGTGTATGTCGACATTTCCAACTCGTTATTCTGTCTCAACACCCCCATAGAGTATATCACACAGCCACTTACTCACCTATACAGTTATACACACACCAACTCACTTATTCATACAGATACTAACATATACTTACTCACCAATACAATCACTAACAGAAGCACACACTCACTCATGCGGCCACTCTCGCAATCACTCAGTTACACATACAGTCACTCATATACTCTCAACACTTACCTGTACTCCCTTTTCACATACACAGTTACTCACCCATATACCAATGACACATCCATTAACTCACCGACACAGCCATACACACACTTAGTCACCCATACAGCCCCTCACAGATGCACTCACTAACCCATACAGCCACTGACTCACCCACTCACTCATCCATGCAGGCAGTCACACACCCCTCACAGACTCACACAGACACTCATAAAGGTACTCAGACAACCAATAAATCACCCCTACAGCCACTCACATACCCACTCACCAACCCATACAGTCACTTAACCACCAACTGACAGACTGAACAGACATTCACATAACCTAGTCAGTCACCTATACATTCACTGAGACACCAAATCACTCACTTATACAGTCAGTCACGCACCCACTGAATCATCAATATACCTTGGTATATTTATTTAACACTCATAAACTTTTAAAAAACACTCAAAGTCACTGGATGATGTCATCAGTGATTTCACTGACCATGTCATGAGTGATGTAATATGTGAGGTCATAAGCAGTGAATTTCGAGCGCAAGTTATAGTTAGCTCAGCTAACTATAACTGCTGAATTTTTTTGCACGAATGAATTATCACCCTAACTATAACATCCCTGTAACCTTTGTTTTTTTCAGTGAATAGATAGACAGATAGATAGATAGATAGATAGATAGATAGATAGATAGAAGATAGATAGATAGATAGATAGATAGATAATAAACAAAATAGAACTTCTCAAATTAATGACACACCGCTGTGGGCTTGGGGGAGGGTGCTAAAACAACTGCAGTATTAAACACTTTTGGGGCCATTTGTCAGTTCCTAATTCAGTAATGGAACAACTGCTATATCCGACAAAGCATAAAGAACCAAAGCATTTCAGATGGCTTAATAAGGTTTGCTCCAAAGGACATCAAGGTCGTATGATCACTCCCTAAAAAACTTCCCCGTGATCGGATAGAAGTTAAGATCTGCGGACTTTCCTATAAACATGTACTTACTCAAAGAAAGGAGTCCATTAGACAAGATGCCTGGGACATTTTAAGGATCATCAGCCAAAATAATGACTGCTGTTTATTTGGAAAACTATAATTGACCCCTTCTTCAAAGACAATGGTCAAGCTCCCACTGATATTTCCATTTTCTCTGCCCACTGGGTGACTTAATTTTCATATATCTATACGCCACCCTCCAGGGAGGGAATTATTCAGTCAGCATGTAGAGCTGCTTTGATCTGCCCAAAATGATTCCAGCTATTAAGCATAGCCCCCGCAATAAGACACCTGAATCAGACGGGGTCCTTCTGGATTTTTTCAGCTGTACCATCGATCTATGGACGCCATTATGGACAAATGTTTTGAAGAGCGCGGCGTGTACTGTCCCACCTAAATCATGGTCCCAGTCTATATTCGTGCCAATATACAAAAAAGGGGATAGGGCAGGTCCTAAGTGTTACCTATGATGCATTAGAAACACATGTATTTTGTAAACACTTACACCCATCAGCTGGACACAGGCTGTTCAAAATGATGTAGGAAAGTAATATGGTTGTTACCCACCACTATGTAAACTACAAAACAAACTAACACACTCATTGGATGATTTCATCAGTGATGTCATCTATGATGTTGTCGGCGATGTAATCAGTGATCTCATAAATGATGTCATAGAACAAGCCATTTGTGATGTAATATGTTAGATCATAAGCAGTGCATGGTAGGGGCGCAAGTTATAGTTAGCTCTGCTAACTATAACTGGTGAATTTCTGTGTGTTTTTTTAGTTCAAAACATTAATGTTGTGACTGACATATTCACCTAACTATAATGTTACTTTAACAGTTTGTTTTTTTCAGTGAATTTCTACTTTTTTTAATATGTAAAGTAATATTTTAATACCATACGTAAAGTCAACAGCATCTGCCACGCACATCAATAGCCGTGCAGGGCAGGGATTTGTCCACAGCTAGGCCGTGTGGCCAACCCACCCAGAGTCAGCCAACAACCCCCTCTGGGCAGGATGCCAACCCCACGCTGTGCATGTCCTTTCATCACATGCAAAAGACACACACATTATGGACGGAATGCAGAACAAATCAAACATTCACCCCCAATCAAGAGATCTGGGTCCATTGTTCTTTTGCTCATCATGCCACCCCAGTTTAGAGCCATCCAAATACAAATCAGTCTTAACCCTTCTCGTCATGGGAACAGTCCAGCCCGAACTGCCAAGCCAGGTCCCCCCAGGACCAGAAACAAGCATCCTGAGGCCAGTTTTGGGGTATCACCCCTCATCAGCCAGACTAGCTTAAATCCAGTGGTACAGTGAGCCTGGGACCCACGTCTGAGCATACCTAGCGCACTCAGGGTGAGAAAGCAAAAGACACACAAATGATGGACGGAATGCAGAACAAATCAAACATTCACCCCACAGTCAAGAGATCTGGGTTAAATCCATTGTTCTTTTGCTAACCATGCCAGCCAAGTTTGGACCCTTCCATATTCAAATCAGTCTTGATCCTGCTCCTCATGGGAACGGTCTAGCCAGAACTGGAGGGTCTGTCCTGGTGTGGGTCCTGTGATCCCCATGCCACTGGAGTCAAGCTAGCCTGGCTGAGGAGGGGTGATACCCCGAAACCGGATTGTCTGAACGTGTCTCAACCTTTGGCATGCGCAGCGTAAGGTTGGTCTTCAGGCCCCGGGGACCCCATCCTTTGAGGCCAAAACATATATATTAACAGAGGGGGCTTGCAGCCCCCTTACAGAACCTTAATTGGCTTCAAAGACCCCATCCCTGGGGCTAGTTCCAATAAAGCAGTGCAGGCAGGGAAACAGATCACAAGTCTTATCCCTGCCAGCGGGAGCATTTTTAAAACTTCCGATGGCTGGAAGCAGACTAGTGTTTGCTCCCGTTTGGTTGGAGATTTGAAAATGCTCCCGCCAGGCAGGAGCAAACACATGCTTCTCTGTCTGTGTGAGTTTGGGCTGGGAAACTACTGTGCCCAGAAATTGGGCTCCCTGGGACACAGTAAGTGAGCTGGCCCTGGGGGATGGGGTCCCTGGGGCCATTAAAGGCTCAGTGAAGGGGTCCTGCTGCCAATCCCACTTAAAGTAATGTGATGACCCTGGATAGTGGGGTCCCCAGGGCCTTATTAAATACATTGGGCCCTGATGGGTGTGGTTCCCAGGGCCAAATAAGGCTCGGGGAGGAGCCGTGCACACCTCCCCAAAGTAATGAAATTGGGCCCCAGGAGATGGGGTCCCAGGTGCAGGAAATGGCTCTGGGATTTTGCCTGCATGCTCCTTCCCTTTCATAAATAGATTGTGCCCGGTTAGGCTATGGAGAGGGGACCTACTGATGCCCTCCTCTCCATATATATATACTAATATGGCGGCAACCATTTTTTTTGCTGCAATTCCTCAGAACTCCTGTGGGATCAAGCCAAAATTTGCCACTTTTTCTATTTTAGCCCAAGGAGGGGTAATTCTGGATCCCATGTATGTGGACTAGGGGGTGCAGGTTATCCCTACCCTGCCCCTTAAATATATATTTTTTTTATGTCCCCAAGTCCTGTAATGGCTGCCAGCAAAATATTTCTCTTTTTGCTGGCAGCCTATCAGAGTGCTTGCTCCCACCAGAGGCTGAATCCCATGGGAGCGGGATGACCAAAGAGAGAAAAAGCTCACTGGGCCATTTGAGTGCTCCCTGTTTTAAATTCTTAAACATATCAAGGGTTTGGCCTGTAATCAGTAAGGCTAGGCCATATATACTACGTTAATCAACAGAACAAATGCCAATACTGATAATCTTTCAATCAATCATTCATCTTAAAGATCACACACTCTAATTACTAGGTTCCTTTAAATTTATTAAGACCGTATTTTTCAATTTTCAAATTATTTTGTAAAACATTATTTTCATCAATACTCATCAATTTATACACATTTCATCAAAATCAATGACCTTACAATACACAGAGACAAACTCATTTACAAAACATGCAACACTGAACAAATCACAATTACAAAAAGCAACACAATAACAACAAAAAACCAATCAATTCTTTGTTTTTCTCTTTGGTTATGTACAGTTAAAGATTACGATAAAACAATACAGAAATTATAATTGTCAACCTTGTAGAGTACCATACAAAAAATGTTTGACGTTTTTTCTTACAAGGGCATACCGCCAAACAGTGACCCTACTGAGCTCAAAAGAGATTTTTTCATATACTAATTATGAGTCTCTATGGTTTAATTACACCTGAGCTACAGTGTATACTTTGCACAGAACACTTGTTTGGCTAAGGAAAAACTGTTGACGTGTTTCAAACCCGTCCAGGTGTCTTTAAGGGTTCTCCTCAGGACTCAGAACAAAAAGAGCTGAAAAATAACAAAATCACATTCTTATTAGCACACATGCTATTCACCACATTCATTCAATCTACCTTCACTCGCACTGCACCCAAGTACCTCTTTTTTTCTCTCCAAAGCTAGTTACTCCACTTTCTGTGTGATCATTACTTTGCCGAACTCTAGAGACTCAGTCAACAAAGAAGAGAAGATCCATCTAGTTAAAATGTACCAACACAAAGGTCACCATTATATATCCCCACCTAATCAACTACAAAATAACTTACATCAGCCATGAAGCCTCTCTGTAGCCATCTTTATTCCTATGTTCTGAAATCAAATTCACCTGAAACAAACCAAAGAGGGCAGCACTTAGTTTCAGTCCACTAGACAATGTTTTAACTTAAGCACCTCTAGTGTATCATATCCGTCGACAGAGTCGGTGTGCCAAACACCTTACTGCCGATGTGCATCAGGCTCGCTCCTTTCCGGACGCAAGCTAACTTCCCTATGGCCATTAAATATCGATAGTTGTTATCGATGGATCGCCTCTAGACCTGTCCACGTTTGTTGACTGCCTGTGTGTGTTGCACAGCGTGCTAAAGGTAAGAACTATTTGAGAAACCGTCCGCAATATGGACTTAAAGCATCTCCCTCTTCCTGAACTCTGGTTTCGATCGAATCATGATCTACCTATTTTGCTGTCAAGATTTCCGTCAGCGGTCTGTCTTCAATTGACGATTAAATTGGCAGTCCCACAAGACTCTCGAGAGACTCTTGCGGACCCAACTGTCCATATATACAAATATTTTTGTACCTGAATTGTTCAAAAACTACTGAACAAATTTACACCAAATCACAAAAAGCAAACCAAAATCTAGCTTTCTTCCAAATTTGGTTTAATTCCATGCAGCAGTTTTTGCGGTAGTTCTTCTTACAGATGTCTATGGAAAATGCATACTGATTTTACCTTTGGGACCCCTCCTTTTTCTTGACACCCGCCTGACGAATCACCCCAAAACTTTCTATGCACAAATTAGGTATAAAAGAGCAGTTTAAAAAAAACACTTTGTGAAGATTCATCAAACGGCCTCAACGTTATTAGCAACATAAATAAACACATTTCCTATGGAAACGCTGACCTAACTATAACTACTAGTGGCAACTGGCAGTGGGTAATATATATATATATATATATATATATATATATATATATATATATATATATATATATATATATATATATTCACTGAAAAAACCAGAGGTTTCATGGACGTTATAGTTAGGAATTAGCAGTTAAAAAACCTTTGGAATTCACTGAAAAAAACAGAGGTTTCAGGGACGTTACAGTTAGAAATTACCATTTAAAAACCTCAGGAATTCACTGAAAAAACCACAGGTTTCAGGGACATTATAGTTAGTTGGACATTTCACTCGTACAAAACCAGAGAAATTCAGCCATTATAGTTAGTTGAGCTAACTATAACTTGCGCCCCCGCAATGCACTGCTGATGACGTCACATATTGCATCACTCATGACATGGTCAGTGACATCACTGATGACATCACTGATGACATCTCAAATGACATCACTGATGACATCACTGATGACATCATCCAGTGACTGTGTGTTTCTGTAAAGTTTAAATATGTTTTATATATATATATATATATATATATATATATATATATGCCAAGGTGTATTGAAGAATGAGTGGGTGTATGAGTGTCTGAATGGATGATTTAGTAGGTGCGTGACTGACTGTATAAGTGAGTAATTAAACGTGTCTTACTGAATGCATGGGTTAGTGACTAAACTGTGTGAATGTCTGTATCAGTCTGTCAGTTGGTGTGTTAGCGGCTGCATGGGTTGGTGAGTAACTACATGAGTGTCTACATGGGTTATTGATTGGTTGTCTGAGTATCTGTATGGGTGCCTGTGTGTCTGTGTGGGTGGGTGGGGGGTGTGTGACTGTGCATAGATGTGTGAGTGGGTAATTCACTGGGTGTATGGGTTCAAGAGTGCATCTGTGAAGGGCTGTATGGGTGGGTGAGTGTGTGTATGGGTGTGTTGGTGAGTGAATGGATGTCTCAGTGGTACATGTGTGAGTAACTACATATGTGAAAGGCAGTATATGTGAGTGTTGGACTATATAAATGACTATGAGAGTGAGTGATTGTGAGAGTGGCTTGATGGATGAGTGTGTGCTTGTGTCAGTGATTGTATAAGAGAGTAAGTATGTGTTAGTATCTGTATGAATAAGTGAGGTGGTGTGTGTATAACTGTATAGGTGAGTAAATGGGAGTGTGATTGATTCTTTGCATGACTGACTAGGTGTGTGAGTAACTCTATGGTTAGTGGTGTTGTGTGAGTATCTGTATAGGTGTATGAGTGCATATTTCAGTGGCTATATTGATGAGTGACTGCGTGTATGAGTGACTGTATGGGTGAGTGGATGTGTGTGTAGACCTATGAATCAGTGAGTGGGTATGTACTAACTGGTATTGGTGTGTCTATGGTTTCGAGAATGGTAGTCTGTATTTTAGAGGGGTGTATCAAAGGTTATATTAGGGTGTGAGGAGGTGCATCAGATGATCATGTGGATGATGTCATCAGTGATGTCATCAGTGATGTCATCAGTGATGTCATCTGAGATGTCATCAGTGATGTCATCAGTGATGTCACTGACCATGTCATGAGTGATGTAATATGTGACGTCATCAGCAGTGCATTGCGGGGGCGCAAGTTATAGTTAGCTCAACTAACTATAATGGATGAATTTCTCTTTTTTTGTACGAGTGAAATGTCCAACTAACTATAACGTCCCTGAAACATCTGCTTTGTTCAGTGAATTTCAAAGGTTTTTTAACTGCTAATTCCTAACTATAAAGTCAATGAAACCTCTGGTTTTTTCAGTGAATTAGTAAGGTTTTTTAAATGCTAATTTCTAAATATGCCTACATAGGTAGGACATGTGCAGAAAGATGAAGAAAGGCGCAGAAAGAAGCAAAAGAAGTGCAGAAAGAGGCAACAGAAGTCCAGAAAGAGGAAGAAAGGTGCAGAAAGAACCAAGAGATGTGCAGAAAGAACCAACAGAGGTGCAGAAAGAGGCCTACTATGACTGTACCTTACAACAGACTCATACAAAGTACCCTAATCACTAATCCTTCTCCGAAGATGTCTTAAACCTCACTTTTCTCTTGAAGGTTCACTATTAATCGACTGCTTAGAATGTTAGGCCTACCAAATATAAAACAGCAATCCTAAGCATATCACTGTTGTAAGTCTGACCAAGTTTGTGAAGGTATGCATGCGTGTCTATGCTTTTATCTAGTGACATGTTAAATTAAAATAAACATGCAAACACTTAAATACCTGTGTTTCAAACAGCATACTCTGTCAATTTATATAAAAGAAGGTGTATGCATTTCTTTCTGCTCACAATACAGGGCACATGGGTATTCAATAGTATATTTGAGGGGCTCTATAACACATGTATACATAAGACATGTCTGCCTGTGCAACCGAATGACAGAGCAGTACTGAGAAGATTTGACCACCTATTGGAGAAGTTACCCGCCTTTTAAGCTACCATCTTCAGATGCATAACACATGTAAGAATACATATACAAGTAGACATATACCTCAGTCACAAGAGCACGCAGACCTTTAAACTTGACAGCTTGCACTTCCCATTTGAGTACAGAAGGAGGCAAGAGAAGTACAGAAACAGGCAAAAGAGGTGCAGAAAGAAGCAAGAGCAGTACAGAAAGAACCAACAGAGGTGCAGAAGGAGGCAAGAGGGGTGCAGAAAGAGGCAAGAGGGGTACCAACATTTGCAAGAGAGGTGCAGAAAGAAGCAACAGAGGTGCGGAAGGAGACAAGAGAACTGCAGAAAGAGGGAAGAGAGTTGCAGAAACAGGCAAAAGGGGTACAGAAACAGGGAACAGGTGGGCAGACTGAGGCAAGAGAGGTGCAGAAAGAAGGAAGAGGGGTGCAGAAAGCGGCAAGAGGGATCCAGAAATTTGAAACAGAGGTGCAGAAAGAAGCAAGAGCAGTGCAGAAAGAACCAACAGAGGTGCAAAAAGAGGCAAGAGGGGTGCACAAAGGGGTAGGAGAGGTGCACAAAGAGGCAAGAGGGGTACAGAAAGAGGCAGGAGGGGTGCAGAATGAAGGAAGAGAAGTGCAGAAAGAAGCAACAGAGGTGCTGAAAGAGGCACGAAGGGTGCAGAAAGAGGTAAGAGAAGTGCAGAAAGAAGCAACTGAGGTACAGAAAGAGGCAAGAGAGGTGTAGAAAGAGGCAAGAGAGTTGCACAAGGAGGGAAGAGGGATGCAGAAAAAGGCAAGAGGGGTGCAGAAAGAAGCAAGTGAGGTGCAGAAAGAGGTAGGAGAGTTACAGAAAGAGGCAAGAGAGGTGTAAAAACAGGCAAGAGAAGTGCAGAAAGAGGCAAGAGAATTGCTGAAAGAAGCAACAGAGGTGTAGAAAGAAGCAAGAGAAGTGCAGAAAGAGGCAAGTGAGATGCAGAAAGAGGCAAGAGAGGTGTGGAAAGAGGGAAGACAAGAGCAGAAAGAGACAACAGGGGTGCAGAAAGAAGCAAGACAGGTGCAGAAAGAAGCATGAGAAGTGCAGAATGAAGCAATGGGGGTGCAGAAAGAGGCAAGAGAAGTGCAGAAAGAAGCAACAGAGGTGCAGAAGGAGGCAAGAGAACTGCAGAAAGAGGCAAGAGACTTGCAGAAACAGGCAAAAGAGGTACAGAAAGAGGGAACAGGGGTGCAGATAGAGGCAAGAGAGGTGCAGAAAGATGTAAGAGGGGTGCAGAAAGAGGCAAGATGGGTGCAGAAATTTGCAAGAGAGGTGCAGAAAGAAGCAAGAGCAGTGCAAAAGAACCAACAGGGGTGCAGAAAGAGGCAAGAGGGGGACAGAAAGAGGCAAAAGGGGTGCAGAAAGAGGGAACAGGTAGGCAGACTGAGGCAAGAGAGGTGCAGAAAGAGGGAAGAGGGGTGCAGAAAGAGGGAAGAGGGATGCAGAAATTTGGGACAGAGGTACAGAAAGAAGCAAGAGCAGTGCAGAAAGAACCAACAGAGGTGCAGAAAGAAGCAAGAGGGGGACAGAAAGAGGCAAGTGAAGTGCAGAACGAAGTAAAAGAGGTGCAGAAAGAGGCAAGAGAACTGCATTAAAAGGCAAGAGAGGTGCAGAATGAGGCAGGAGAGGTGCACAAAGAGGCAAGAGGGGTACAGAAAGAGGCAAGAGGGGTGCAGAAAGAAGCAACAGAGGTGCTGAAAGAGGCAAGAGGTGTGCAGAAAGAGTCAAGAGAAGTGCCGAATGAAGCAACAGAGGCGCAGAAAGAGTCAAGAAAAGTGCAGAAGCAGGAAAGAAAGGTGCAGAAAGAGGGAACAGGGGTGCAGGGGTGCAGAAAGAGGCAAGAGGGATACAGAAATTTGCAAGAGAGGTGCAGAAAGAAGCAAGAGCAGTGCAGAAAGAAGCAAGAGAAGTGCAGAAAGAAGCAAGAGAGGTGGACAAAAAGGGAAGAGGGGTGCAGAAATAGGTAAGAGGGATGCAGAAATTTGCAAAAGAGGTGAAGTGCAGAAAGAACCAACAGAGGTGCAAAAAGAGGCTTATGACATATTGATCCACGCAGTACCATTTGCTTCTCTAGAATCTTAGGGTCTACCACTGGCGTGCTTGCTGCAGGGAGTGGAGAGGTACACTGTGTGGGCACATATGCGCTGTGAAATGCCGGTCTCTCTTCAGGTCCCTCTGACCCATGACGTGAGCCTTGTAAACCATTGCAGAAGCCTGTCCTGCGGTACTGTCACTTGCTAAGCATCTACATGCATTGTACCAAAGAGCTCTGGGACAAGATGGCATGACTTCACAAATGTTTAGAGTTAGGTACAAAACAAGCAGGAGACTTAGAACAAATATATATATAATGAGAATTAAACAGGAACATATAGAAAAGGCAAGAGGGCATGAGGAGGCTAACAGTTGGAGTGTTCGAAAAAAGGCAAGTTAAGTAGAAAACAGAGAAGATGCACACATAGAAAATGGGAAAAGATGGGCAGAGGGGCAGGAGGGGAAAAGAGACAGAGTGGTCAACTGTCGCAAAAGGCAGGCAGAAAAGATTAAGATAGATAAATAAAAAAGAGACAAGACAGACAGAAACAAAGGTAACAAGGGAAACACGCAGATAAAAAAAATTAAAATCACAACAAAGAGACAGTTACAGTGAGCTTTGGCTAAAGCGGAGGCAGGCAGATAGAAAAAAAGGCAAAAGGATGAACGAATATTCAGACGGACAGGTGCCACGCAGCAAAGAGACACAGGAAGGCAGATAAAAGGCGGAGAAAAGCTAGCTATGGAAAAAGTAAAAGCAAACAGAGAATGACAACAAGGCAGGCAGACAGTTAAAGAAAGGATACACACAAGTAAACCAAGAGGGGAAAATGAAGAAAGGCAGGATAAGGGACAGATACAATAATATAAAAAAACAGGCAGTTAAAAAAAGCCAAAAAATAGGTTTAACCAGGCAGACAGACGAATAAAAAAATGACGAAAGACAGACTGAAAAGTAGAACAACCATTAAGCAGTAGGACAGAGAATGAGCAAACGGCACACAGACACAAAAGGGTAAAAAAGAAATTCGGCAAAAGACAAATGGAATGACAAGCGGATGGGAACTCAGACAGAAAATGGTAACCACACATTCGGGCAGCCATGCACAGCTTGAACATAGGAGAATCGGGCAGACAGAGAGAAAACAAGAAAAGCAGATAGAAAATGTTGAAAAGACAAGCGCTACTGATGTGCAGTGGATGATAAAAGGGGGAAAGATAGGTCGGTTGAAAGACTTAAAAAGCATAAGACAGGCTTCTAGATAGAGGGGAGGGCAAATAGAAAAATACGTAGATTGAAAAACGTTTGCAGCTAGTGGATGGCAGAAGGACAGATACTAGCATAAAAGGGAAATGGAGTGAAACTAGACTGAGATGATAACAGGAAGACCGGTGGGAAGCGAATAACAAAAAACACTCTTAGAAATAAAGAAAAAGACAGGCAGAAAGACAAACAACCGAAAGCTAGAAGAAACACAAGTACATTTTGCAAAGAATGAACGAGTTGTGTGTAAAACACCAAATACACACCCTACTCCCAATTCACAATGGAAGCAGAAATTTAGCATACAAAACTTTATCGAAAATAATTTAAAGCCCCTGTTGAAAGTAATGTTCTACGGCAAAAAGTGTGGGTGTTTTTTTCGCCTTCTGCTTCTTTGATGCAGGCATGGTGTGCCTTCTGTTCCCCTACACATGCTGACCACGGGATATTTTTTTGCTTCAGCCACGAAAAGAATGCAGCAGTTCTTAATGTGTGTAATATCTATATAGTTACACATATATGTAGGCCATGGTTTCTTCGAAATGATTAACAATCTTAGCATACGAAGGGGTTCTATGGAACTGTATGGTATACTAGTAGATGTAATGTCCCTCCGAGCAGCTGCTAGCGTGCGGCGTGAGGCGATGCGCCGATAATGCAGGTGTATTGCCATGTGACACGTATCACACGGTGCGTGCCAACGAAGGGGGCAGCTCACGGAAAATCAGTGAGTTTAGGTGCGGTCGAAACTACCGCGAGTTTGGGGGGAAAAAAAAAACAGCATCCACAGAATAGTGAAAGCAGTATCCACAGAGTAGTACAAGGGGTCAGAAAAACAGGGGGAAATAAAAATTGGATAGCTGCTCTGTAAGTTAAAGAGGGAGTTTGTGCCTAACATGTCAATAAATTATTGCACAAAACATGGGGTAGAGTCGACTCCATCGTCGCATATAACATTTAGCTAAACCATGGGCTATCTTCATTTAATATTTAAATTTTTAATGTATTGAGCCATAAAAGGGGCAATCTATATATAGTAAATGCCCTTTAAGGCTTAGTGTGCGACATAAATTATTTTCAACAAAAAAAAAAGAGGAGGCAACCTGGGCTAGTTCCCAAGTTTCAGATGAAGAGCAGTATATATATATATATATATATATATATCTCTATATATTCGTCGAATACTTATATGAGCACATGCCTTATGGAAACAGCAAACAAAGCACCGCCCACTGGAGGGAATTAAAGTAACACTGCCGATTGGACCACATGTCCCAGAGTGCAAGCATAAAAGTTATCCATTGGAGGATCAAGATTTAAATTAGGACATTAGGCTGTGGACATCAGCGATGTGTATGGTGCAGGTTTACCTTTGATACAGGTCTTTGGAGACCGAAACGCGTCAGGACTGCCATGCTGCTTCACCAATCAAGAAATAAAGATCTATAAACAGCAAGTTACGAGTGCGGCTCACCTTCTTTCCGTCAAGGGAGAATATGTTTATATATATATATATATAAATGCTCCAAGTTGCCCCCCTAGGCAAAGACGCACTCAGACATCTGTAGCTCAAGGCTTTAATCGGTAAAAACAGAACCTGCATGCTGATACAATTACAGCATTCATGTCATCCGCTTTACGTGTTTCAGTGCTCCTGCACTTTCATCAGAGGCTTGAAAATTTCAAGTGCTCACGCTGACACACCCCCACTTAAAAACAAAATTGGCGCCATGCAATGGGCTTGCTCTGATGAGCATGCGTTGATTTGTGGGTCCTGTAGTGCAAGTCGGCCAAAATTCCTCCCAAATGGGTGCACGTAATGTATGCTGATGCCAAAGTTCCAAGCCCTCAAATGGGCCTCAGCAGACAGGTCGGTTCGTTAATCCTGTACAAATGTCTCACATTGCAGCTCCGTTAAATACCAAGCTCCGTGGCCCCCACAGTTTATAGGGTGGTGTAATTACGATTTGGTATGCCGGTGCTGTTCTTTACCAATAAATGGCTTACTGCTACCTGATGTAGAATGCGTCTATGCCTAGGGGGGCAAACTTGGAGCTTTAATATATATATATATATATATATATATATATATATATATATATATATATATATATATATTATCTACTGGCGGTCGCCAGTAGATAGTTATAGTTAGGACCTATTTTCCATAGGAAATTTGCAACATTCTATTTCCAATAACTTTGGCGCTGGTTGATGAATCTTCGCGAAATTTTCAAAACTTGTGGGGCGCTCTGGTCTGCTCCTATCCTGAAAGTTTCGAGGTGATTCGGCAAGCGGGGGCCGCGAAAAAAGGGGGGTCCCAAAACGTGTTTTCTCCATGTTAATTCCCATAGGATATTTTAGATACGGCTACATATATATATATATATAACTCACGCCCCCGCAATGCACTGCTGATGACGTCACATATTAAATCACTCATGACATGATCAGTGACATCTTTGATGACATCACTGATGACATCTCAAATGCGAAATGCGATCCACGCGTTTCGGCTCGTCCGAACCTTGATAACGATACAAGACGTCATTGTAGCTTCCTTATTTAAATGTACAAATGCCTCCAGTTGCCAACATTAACAAAGGACTACATATTACTTTAATCCAAAAGCTGGCGGCCATATTGGCCTGGTCACGATGTGAAAATTCAGGAATTGATACAATAAAGAAAAAGAAAACAAGTGTTAATATGCACACAATGTCATTTCAGCATATCTTGCCCCGTGACCTCTGTACCTGTATGTTCGTCAACGTGACTTGTTCATAATAAACATACTTAAGATTGCAAACATCAACATAAACAATGGACTACACATTACTTTAAATTGAAAGGCTATCGGCCATATTGATCTGGGCACGTTGCGTATTATAATGGTTCTTACACGAAAGAAAAAAAAAAAAAAGGGGTGTTAATATACACACACTATCCATAAATAAAGTTCTAGCGATTATAGTTCCATTCCATTCACAGCTCATTTGAGATGTCATGAGTGATGTCATGAGTGATGTCACTGACCATGTCATGAATGATGTAATGTCTGAGGTCATAAGCAGTGCATTGCGGGGTGTAAGTTATAATTAGCTCAGGCAACTATAACTGCTGAATTTCACTGGTTTTGTGTGAGTGAAATCTGTGTCTAACTATAACGTCCCTGTAATCTTTGTTTTTTCCAGCGAATTTCTAGTTTTTTTTTAACGTTAAGTAAGATGCCTATCACAATGGATGGTGGGGTTGGAAGCAGGGCCTGGCCTGGCATTGTGCTGCCCCCACCCAAGCTTGCTGCTCCTGCCTCCCCTCCTCCTTGCCATCCATTGTCCAAGTCCATGCCCCTGCTCCCTCATTACAGCCCTGTGTGGCCGTTGTTCTGCCACTGGCCTTCCCGCCTTCTCTGAACAGTTAGCTTGCTGCCCCATCCACCTCCTCCCTATCCTCTGTTGTCTGAATCCATGCACTAGCCTTCTCCCTCCTGCCATGCATGGTCTGATGTGTTGCCACTGCCCTCCATTTAGCATGATGTCCTAGTCCACTCCTCCTGCCCTCCATTGCCCAATTCTATGCCCCATCATTGACCTCCTGCTTAGCCTCTGTGCTTAGCTTTGCTGCCCCTACTCTCCTTCCCCCTGCCCTCCGATGTCTGTGTGCATGCCCCTGCTCCATCCTTTTTGCCCACCATGTTCCATGGACCTGCCCCACCTATCTACTCTGAGTGTTCTGTTGAGCTGCCACTCCCCTCCCACCTGCCTAGCATTGTCAGATGACTGTAACCTGTCCCTGCCACCTCCACCCTGCCTGCCCACGTTCCATGCCCCTATCCCCTTCCTCCTGTCCTCCATGGTTCATTTTACTGCCACACCCTTCTGCCCTCCCTGGTCTGTTGTGCTGCAACTGCTCCTCCTGCCTGCCCCGCGTGGTCTGTTGTGAGGCCCGTTCCCCTGAACTCTCTTGTCTGTGCCCAGCTCCTACCCCTCCCTTCTATCCTCCATGGTCCTTTCTGCATGCACCTGCCCCCTCCTTCTCGCCCATCATGGCCATTGTGCTGCCACTAACCCTCCCGCTTGCCATGCATGGTCTTCTGTGCTGCCACGGCCCCTCCTACCTTCCCTGTGTGGTCAGATAGCTGCCCCTGACCCCCTCCCACCTTCCCTCCATGGTCTGTGTGTATGCCATTATAGTCTCACTGTTTCTCTCCATGGTATGTCTTGCTTCTAGTGCCCATCCTGCCTGACCTCCATTGTCAGCTTGCTGCTCCTGCCCCCTTGGCCCCTGCCCTCTGTTTTCCATGTGCAGACCCCTATTCCCTCCCTCCTGGCTTGTCTGTTCCATTATAATGCCTCTGATCCCTACCTCCTGCCCTTTATGGTCTGTTATGCTGCAGCTTTCTCTCCTGTCTGTCCATTATGGTCAGCTAGCTGCCATTCCCCTCTGTTCTCCGTTGTCCATGTGCATGGTCCTGTCCCCTCCCTATTGCTTTCCATGGATTGTTGTGCTGCACTCCCGTCCCGCATGCCCTGTGTGGTGTATTGTGCTGCTGCAAACCCTGATGCCTGCCCTGTAAGGTCAGTTTGGTGCACCTGTCCATGTCCCTCCTGTCCTCTGTTATCCGAATCCATGTCCCTACCCCAATTCCTCCTGCCTTCCATGATCCAATGTACCATACTTGCTAACATTTTGAACTTGGTAAGAGGGAGATTTTTGGGAGAAAAAAAACTGGGGTATTGATTTTCCTCATTGATTTACATTGAAAAAGAGGAGATTGTAGACAGGAGACAGATCAAATAAAGCCCATTTGGGCTTAAAAACATTGGGCGTTTCCTGGCTGAATCGGGTCTGTTGGCATGTATGGTTGTACTACCACTGCCTCTTCCTTCTGCCCACAATGGTCTATTATATTGCCACAGCCTCTCTTGCCTGTCCTTCATCGTTGGTTTGTTGCCCCTGCCCCCCTTTCCACTGCCCTCCATAGTCTGTTGTGCTGCCACTGCCCTTCCTGCCTGCCCAGTGTTGTCAAATTGTTGCCTCTGCACCCTCCTACCTGCCTTCAATTTTCTGAGTATGTGCCCCTGGCCTCTGCCTCTCAACAGTATCCTAATGAACAACTAGATTGCTAACATTCTATATTTATTACAAAAGTGTGGCATGCCTGAGGTCATCTTGATGTAATCAAAACTGAAATACCTAGAGCATTTCCTTTAGAAATTACAGAAATGAGAGGGTCTTATTTGCATCGAAATTATGGTTAGTGCTCAAAAAACTAAAATGAGGACATATTTTCTGTGTTTTCAAATAGCGACAAAGCACTTTTAAATTATTTGTTATCGTTTTGTTTTTTTATCCAGTTGACCACTTGATTAAATGTTGCACTTAGGGGAGAGGATGTGGTATTACTTCCAGAGCTGCAGACTTTGCAACTGGGGAACCAGGTTGGAGTTTCTGCTTCAGCTCGAAATTCTGTGATTCTGGTCAAATCACTTAGGGGCATATTAACAAGGCGGCGTTAATGAATTATCGCCGCTTTAGCGTCCGTTTTCGGCCGAAAAGCGGCGATAATTTTATCGCCGAATTAACAAGGACACGCTAGCGCGTGATTCCTGACTTAGCGTCCGTTTCCTGCACGCCTACCATCGCATCGCTAATGAGATGCAAAGGGGGCGTGTCTGTAAAAACAACAGGGGGAAATATCGCTAACCCAGGTATCGCCATATTAGCAACGTGGGTTAGCGATATTTTAAATTGCGTTAAGTATGCCTTAACGCAGGAATCTAACGTCTGCTAAATTCCTGACTAAGGCATACCTAACATGGGGGGTGGATTGTGTGGCTAAGACCACAGGCCCTATCACCAAGGATATCGCCGTTTTCCATGGGACATCGCTGGAAAACCAGCGATGTTCCATGGAAAACATCGCTATCACTGGAAAATTATCGCCTTTGCGCTAAGCGTTGTTAATACAGCGCTAGCATGGCGATAATTTCCAGCGATAGCCGGCGATAGGATTCCTCGCGCTAACAGCGGCCAGCGATAATTATCGCTGCCGCTTGATAATATGCCCCTGAATCTCCCCATGTCTACAACCAACATGAATTTGTCCTTGTGTGATGTAACCAATGCTCATGTAAAGCACTCCAATACCTGACCAGTCTGGTATGGAACAGCAACGGCATACCGGTACACATGGCTGCTTCTTGTCGAATTAGCCTGATGCGTTTCAGTGATGATTTCACCTTCCTCAGAGGCTCGACAAAGAAAAGGCTTATCAATAATAGCCAGGCTTGAGTCCCATCAAAAAAACCCCAGTGGGTCTCTGCATTGTCCATCATGGTTTTTTTTTCGATGGGACTCAAGCCTGGCTATTATTGTTGGACTACTTTAACCAGAGAGCCGTGGTGCAAACCTCGTAACGCCCATGTGGGTGGGGCTTGATATTTGAATAAAGTGATGTCCTGAAAACGATCTGCCGAGTCTGTGCACTGTTGTGATGAATTGCCTGCCAGTGATCAAGGGTTTTTTACTCAAAACGCGTTTGGCATAAAAAGATGAAGCGCGGCAGGAGTGCTGTGCCTGCAACCGCCTGAGGCAGCTGCGTGTTAACCCCCCGTGTGAGATGGCTTCAGTGGGGCAACTCTCTATTTTTGTATAATGCTGCCTGTCCATCCGCGAAGCTGTCCTGCCGCCGCAATTGGCGGTACCTTAACTCCCACAAATGTGGGCTTGTCATGGAACAAGGGGGACCTGAGCCTCAGGTAGATATTGGTCGCACTGCAGTAAGCTTGTCTACCGCTTGCAACTATTTCAGTAGTATTGTTGGAACAATGGTGCCTTGAACATTATGGACAATGCAGAGACCCACTGTTTTTTTTTTGATGGGACTCAAGCCTGGCTATTATTGTTGGACTACTTTAACCAGAGAGCCGTGGTGCAAACCTCGTAACACCCATGTGGGTGGGGCTTGATATTTGAATAAAGTGATGTCCTGAAAACGATCTGCCGAGTCTGTGCACTGTTGTGATGAATTGCCTGCCAGTGATCAAGGGTTTTTTACTCGAAACGCGTTTGGCATAAAAAGATGAAGCGCGACAGGAGCGCTGTGCCTGCAACCACCTGAGGCAGCTGTGTGTTAACCCCCCCGTGTGAGATGGCTTCAGTGGGGCAACTCTCTGTTTTTGTATAATGCGGCCTGTCCAGCCGCGAAGCTGTCCCGCCGCCGCAATTGGCGGATCCTTAAGTCCCACAAACGTGGGCTTGTCATGGAACGAGGGGGACCTGAGCCTCAGGTAGCTATTGGACTCACTGCAGTAAGCCTGTGTCTACCGCTTGCAACTATTTGAGTAGTATTGTTGGAACAATGGTGCCTTGAACATTATGGACAATGCAGAGACCCACTGGGGTTTTTTTGATGGGACTCAAGCCTGGCTATTATTGTTGGACTACTTTAACCAGAGAGCCGTGGTGCAAACCTCGTAACGCCCATGTGGGTAGGGCTTGATATTTGAATAAAGTGATGTCCTGAAAACGATCTGCCGAGTCTGTGCACTGTTGTGATGAATTGCCTGCCAGTGATCAAGGGTTTTTTACTCAAAACGCGTTTGGCATAAAAAGATGAAGCGCGACAGGGGTGCTGTGCCTGCAACCGCCTGAGGCAGCTGTGTGTTAACCCACCCGTGTGAGATGGCTTCAGTGGGGCAACTCTCTGTTTTTATATATATATATATATATATATATATATATATATATATATATATATATATATATATATATATTCATCTCCAATGACCGCTCGACTCGAGCAGCCCAGCCGCACTACCTCCGCAAGACGGTTAAAGAAAGTCTGGTGAGCCCGTTCTTCTTCAATCATGCATATTTTATTCTTATGCTTAATCCACGTGCCGCAACACCCCACACAGGACGCCTATGCATTTCGGCTTCCGCCTTCAACTGGGCAACCTCGTTACCATAACCAACGTGAAATTTAAATACAAAGTATGGACATAACATGAACCTCTCACATTTCCTGTTTGTTTCATCTAGACCGCATCCCATTGTTTTTCACTTCGTCACAGTTCCCCGCCATGTTGAATTACATAATCAGTATCTCAGTTCTCTTTTAGTATGTAAGTATACACAGTCCTTTCATATGCAGCCAAACATCTGTTTTACTCCTTAAGCTTCTCAGACCTTTTAAACTCTATGATTTGTTAAGATCTTGGAACACTTTCCTGGCTATATGCCCGGCCATCTCTTTCACATTATGTATTGCACATTCATTGTTTTTCAGAATCTAATAAATATCCAAATATAAGGTGCAAACACATGTTCAAGTATTCGTAGTAATCATTCAGGATTAAAACACCTACATTGAAAAGGATTTCTCAATATGCTTGGATTTTGTGGTCACTTACCAAAGTATAAAGATAAAGATACCTCATAAGGTGCACATACGAAATGTGAACAAAACACTATATTGGTCATCGCTCCATATATCATATATAGTAAAAAGACAACAAAAAATGGATGTTGGTGCATAGAGAATTGTACCTTAGGCCAACAGCATCATTTTAGCACCATATCTGAGTATATGCATATACTGCCAGGGTCAACATCTGTCTCATTTTCTGCCTGCAATTTCTTACACACCCACCTATCTACAGGGAGGCACAAAGATATAATAAAGTGCAAATACTATATATCTATATCTATATATATCCATATATATATATATCCATATATATATATATATATATATATATATATATTATATATATATATATTCACTGAAAAAACCATAGGTTTCAGGGACGTTATAGTTACAAATTAGCATTTAAAAAACCTTTGAAATTCACTGAAAAAACCATAGGTTTTAGGGACAGTTATAGTTAGTTGGACATTGCACTCGTACAAAACCCGTGAAATTCCCCGTTATAGTTAGTCCAGCTAACTATAACTCGCGCCCGCAATGCACTGCTGATGACGTCACATATTACATCACTCATGACATGGTCAGTGACATCACTGATGACATCACTGATGACATCTCAAATGACATCACTGATGACATCACTGATGACATCATCCAGTGACTGTGTGTTTCTGTAAAGTTTAAATATTTTTAATATATATAGGAAAAGACGTATTGAAGAATGAGTGGGTGTGTAAGTGTCTGTATGGATGATTTAGTAGGTGCGTGACTGACTCTATAAGTGAGTGATTTAACGTATCTTACTGAATGCATGGGTTAGTGACTAAACTGGGTGAATGTCTGTATCCGTCTGTCTGTTGCTGTGTAAGTGGCTGCATGTGTTTGTGAATAGCTACATGAGTGTCTATATGAGTTATTGAATGCTTGTCTGAGTATCTGTATGGGTGCCTGAGTGTTTGTGTGGGAGGGGTGTGTGCAACTCTGTGCATAGATGTGTGAGTGGGTGATTCACTGGGTGGATGGTTTCAAGAGTGCAACTGTGATAGACTGTATGGGTGGGTAAGTGTGTGTAAGAGTGTGTTAGTGAGTGAATGTATGTCCCAGTGGTACATGTGTGAGTAACTACATATGTGAAAGGCAGTATATATGTGTGTTGGAGTATATAAATAGCTATAAGCTGAGAGTGAGTGATTGTGATAGTGGCTGTATGGATGAGTGTGTGCTTGTATCAGTGATTGTATAAGAGCGTAAGAATGTGCTACTATTTGTATGAGTAAGTGAGCTGGTGTGTGTATAACTGTATAGGTGAGTAAATGGTAGTGTGTTTAATTATTTGCATGACTGACTAGGTGTGTGAGTACCTCTATGGATGAGTGGCGGTGTTTGAGTGTCTATATAGGAGTATGAGTGCATATGATAGTCCTGTACTGAGTGACCGTAAGTATGAGTGACTGTACGGGTGAGTGAGTGGATGTGTGCGTAGACCTAAGAATCAGTGAGTGGGTATGTAGTTATTGGTGTTGGAGTGTCTATGGTTTTGCGAATGGCAGTCTGTAATTTAGAGTGGGTGTATCAAAGGTTATATTAGAGTGTGAGGAGGTGCATCAGATTATCACGTGGATGATGTCATCAGTGATGTCATTTGAGATGTCATCAGTGATGTCATCAGTGATGTCACTGACCATGTCATGAGTGATGTAATATGTGACGTCATCAGCAGTGCACTGCGGGGGCGCGAGTTATAGTTAGCTGGACTAACTATAACGGGGAATTTCACGGGTTTTGTAAGAGTGCAATGTCCAACTAACTATAACTGTCCCTAAAACCTATGGTTTTTTCAGTGAATTTCAAAGGTTTTTTAAATGCTAATTTGTAACTATAACGTCCCTGAAACCTATGGTTTTTCAGTGAATTTCAAAGGTTTTTTAAATGCTAATTTGTAACTATAACATGTCTGAAACCTACAGTTTTTTCAGTGAATTTCAAAGGTTTTGTAAATGACAATTTTTAAATGTATTAATTGTTATATAAATTTTTTTCATACTGATTTCCAAATTTTTTAGAAACAATTTTTTTTACATATTTTATTTTTAAATTACATTGTAATTACATTATACATTACATTACAAAAATACTTTCTCAGAATGAATTACTTTAGTTTAATTACTTTGCACATAGGCAATAGACTTTTAAGTACAGTAGTTACAGTTGTTGCAATGGGCAACACATTTTCAAACACAATGCAACATTCAGCTCAATGTGAATTTCTAGTTAAATGCAATTAGTTACTTTATGGATTACTTTTCTAACCACATTACTGGATCCTAGATTCAGTCCTGGGACATCTCCTGTAAACAGTTGAGTAAAAGCGTTTTGGTTACAGTCGGGATTTTTAAGGAATATTATTGTACTTTAAAAGTTCACACTTAGAAACTTTTTCTCATAGAATCACCAATGTTATCCTATGGAAGGAAATTCACTTAGAAGTTAAAAACTGTTATCGTTACTTTTTCTTACTCAGTGTTGGATCCTGGATCCAGCACTGGTGCATCTCCTGTAAACAGTTGAAAGAATGCGTTTAAGTCATACAGGCGATTTTTTAGGAATATTTGTAGTATGTGAAAATCGACACAAACTTTTCTGCTGAAAACCAGACAATGGATTCCTATGGAAGGAAATTCAAGTTACTGGTAAGTACGGTTAAAATTACTTTTCAGGATCAGTACTGGGCTGAAAGATGCAGCACTGAGGTCTCTCCTGATAACAGGTGAGTAAATCGGAATTCGTATTTCGGCTGATTTTAGAGGAATATTTTAAAGTTCCAAAACTCCACACTTAGAAGAATTTCCAAGTGAAACCAGTCAATGTTAGCCTATGAAGGAAATTCAAGTTACCGGTAAGTACGGTTAAAATTACTTTGAGGATCAGTACTGGGCTGAAAGATGCAGCACTGAGGTCTCTCCTGATAACAGGTGAGTAAATCGAATTCGTATTTCGGCTGATTTTAGAGGAATATTTTAAAGTTCCAAAACTCCACACTTAGAAGAATTTCCAAGTGAAACCAGTCAATGTTAGCCTATGAAGGAAATTGAAGTTACCGGTAAGTACGGTTAAAATTACTTTTCAGGACCAGTACTGGGCTGAAAGATGCAGCACTGAGGTCTCTCCTGATAACAGGTGAGTGAATCAGAATTCGGATTTCGGCTGATTTTAGAGGAATATTTGTATGTTTCAAAAATCAACACTTAGAAACTTTTTCAGCAAAAGCAGGCAATGATATCCTATGGAAGGAAATTCAAGTTACTGGTAAGTACGGTTAAAATTACTTTTGAGGATCAGTACTGGGCTGAAAGATGCAGCACTGAGGTCTCTCCTGATAACAGGTGAGTAAATCGGAATTCGTATTTCGGCTGATTTTAGAGGAATATTTTAAAGTTCCAAAACTCCACACTTAGAAGAATTTCCAAGTGAAACCAGTCAATGTTAGCCTATGGAAGGAAATTCAAGTTACTGGTAAGTACGGTTAAAATTACTTTTCAGGACCAGTACTGGGCTGAAAGATGCAGCACTGAGGTCTCTCCTGATAACAGGTGAGTAAATCGGAATTCGTATTTCGGCTGATTTTAGAGGAATATTTGCACAATGGTGAAGGGAGGGGCGGGGCCTGAGGTGACATCTGTGCAAACGCGCCCCGTGGCGCGTTTTAAGTTGGGGGATTAAGTCCCCTTGAATCATGAGGGTCCCTACGGGCCAACTAGCCCACCAGGAACCTCCAGTATGCGCCAGGGGCTGCGTTGCAGAGACATGTACAGAGGCCACACCCCTTTTTACACCTCTCTGCAACGCAGCTCTGTGGCGCTTTCTGGACGTACCTGTTGGGCTAGTTGGCCCCCAGGGACCCTCAGGATTGAAGAGGATTTAATTCCCCATCTTAAAATGCGCCACGGGGCCTGTTTGCACACATGTCACCTGAAGCCCCGCCCCCTCCCTTCACCACTGTGCAAACGCGCCCGTGGCGCGTTTTAGTCGGGGATTAACTCCCTGAATCCTGAGGGTCCCTGGAGTCCAACTAGCCCACCATGTTCCTCCAAAAGCGCCACAGAGCTGCGTTGCAGAGAGGTGTAAAAGGGCGTGGCCTCTGTACACCTCTCTGCAAGGCAGCCTCTGGCGCATACTGGAGGTTCCTGGTGGGCTAGTTGGCCCCAGGGACCCCCAGTATTCAAGGGGAATTCGCCTCTCTGCAAACGCGCCAGGGGCGCGTTTGCAGAGTGGTGAAGGAAGGGGCGGGCCTGCGGGCCCGATCGCTTTTTTTTTTGTTTTTTACCCCTGAAGGGGGCTGTGTGGCCCCCTTCCTTTTCCTATTTTTAGGTCCTGGGGACCCCATCCCCCAGGGCCTTACCCTTCTTTTTTTATTAAAAAAACGGGAAGGGGCCGCGTGGCCCCCTTCCCTGGGCCTGTATTGGCCCGGGACCCCATCCCCGGGCATGGCCTCTTTTTATTTGGAGGGCTGCATGGCCCCTCCTCAGGCCATTTAAGGCCCCGGGACCCCATCCCCGGGGCCGGCCTTGCACTTTTTTTTTTTTATCTTTTTTATTTTTGGGGAGGGGCTGCGTGGCCCTCTCCGTGGCCACTTATGGCCCGGGGACCCCATCCCCGGGGCCTGGCCTTCGTTGGGGACTGTGGGGGTCCCCAAACCCCCACAGTCCCGCCGGCTCCCCGTGTCCTACGGGAGCCGGCATTGCTTTGACATGGGGAGCAGCTAACATGCTGCTCCCCATGTGGAAAGCTATCGGCTTGGATATTGGAAGAGAGCAGGCTTCCTGCTCCTCTTCCAATATCCAAAGCAGTTTGCAATGACAGGACGGAGCCGCGAGGCTCCCGTCCTGTCAATGCAAACAGCAGTGTCCCGGGTAGGCACCCCGGGACACTGCAGAGCCGGCCCTGGGGGTGGCGGTCCCCAGGGCCACCACAGGCTCCAGGAGGGGCCGCTGCCCCCTCCTTACATTTTGAAAGCCCGGGAGGTGGTGGTCCCTGGGCTTGGGGGTTCAAAACGGACTCCCATTGTAATTTTCTTAGTGCCGGGAGGTGGCGGTCCCGGGCGTGTGGGGGCTGGAGCCCCCACACAGGTTTTCAAATTAAAAGAAGCCCCGGGAGGTGGTGGTCCCGGGGCTGCGGAGGGCTCAGAGCCCTCCCGCACCATTACATAAAGCCCCGGGGTGGTGGTCCCCGGGCTTAGGGGCTCTTAGAGGCCCCCACACATCAAATTAACCCCCAGCATGCCTCGGGACTTGGCCCACCCGGGGCCAATCTATCGAAGCGCGGAGACCGCGCTGATTTTTTTTCGGCAGGATTCGCGCACCCTGAGCGCATCCTGCCGATTTTTAAAAAAAAAAATTTTTTTGCCCAGGGGGTCCTTGTGGGACCCCTGAGCAAACCTAGGGGTCAGGGTGTTTCTACCCTGCCCCCTTTGTGCGCTTTGCGAACTTGTTTCTGTCCCTCGGTTCTACTGAGGGATAAAATGCTGCCAACATTTCCTGAATCGGAATGTTGACAGCCAGCTGACAGCCAATTAACATGCAGCTCGTGATCGGGACGCGTGCACGTGCGCTGAGTGCACGGACCTACTCGGCCATAGATATCACTATCTTTTACTTTTGATTTTCTCAGCAACTACTGAACGGATTTACACCATTTAACAAAAAGGGTTCTTTCTGAACCAAGAACTACCTCTTTGCCAAATTTGGTGTAATTCCGTTCAGCAGTCTGGGCTGTAGCCGTGTCTAAAGTTTCCTATGGAAAATTGCATGAGGATAACGCGTTTCCAACCCCCTTTTTCTCGGCCCCGCTTGCGAATCCCGAGACTTTCAGGGTAGGAGCGGACCGGAGCGGGCCACAAAGTTTGAAAATTTTGCGAAGATACGTGAACCGGCAAGAGAGTTATTTCAAATAGAATGTCACGGATTTCCTATGGATAATAGGTTGTAACTATAACTATCTACTGGCGACCGCCAGTAGATAATATATATATATATATATATATATATATATATACATACATACATATATTATCTACTGGCGGTCGCCAGTAGATAGTTATAGTTACAACCTATTATCCATAGGAAATCTGCGACATTCTATTTGAAATAACTCTCTTGCCGGTTGACGTATCTTCGCAAAATTTTCAAACTTTGTGGGGCGCTCCGGTCCGCTCCTACCCTGAAAGTCTCGGGGATTCGTCAAGCGGGGCTGAGAAAAAGGGGGTCCCAAAACGCGTTTTCCCCATGCAATTTTCCATAGGAAACTTTAGACACGGTTACAGCCCGAACTGCTGAACGGAATTACACCAAATTTGGCAAAGAGGTAGTTCTTGGTTCAGAAAGAACCCTTTTGTTAAATGGTGTAAATCCGTTCAGTAGTTGCTGAGAAAATCAAAAGTAAAAAGATAGTGATATCTATGGCCGAGTAGGGTCCGCGTACCTCAGCGCACCGTGCGCGCACCGTCCCGATCACGAGCTGCATGTTAATTGGCTGTCAGCTGGCTGTCAACATTCCGATTCAGGAAATGTTGGCAGCCATTTTGTCCCTCGGTAGAACCGAGGGACAGAAACAAGTGCGCAAAGCGCACAAAGGGGGCAGGGTAGAAACACCCTGACCCCTAGGTTTGCTCAGGGGTCCCACAAGGACCCCTGGGCAAAAAAAAAATTTATTTTTTAAAATCGGCAGGATGCGCTCAGGGTGCGCGAATCCTGCCGAAAAAAGAAAATCGAGCGCGGTCTCCCGCGCTCGATAGTCACTGCCCCCGGGTGGGCCAAGTCCCGGGGGTATGCTGGGGGTTAATTTTATGTGTGGGGGCCTCTAAGGCCCCCAAGCCCCGGGGACCACCACCCCCGGGCTTTATGTAGTACTGGTGCGGGAGGGCTCTGAGCCCTCCCGCAGCCCCGGGGACCGCCACCTCCCGGGGCTTCTTTTTAATTTGAAAACCTGTGTGGGGGCTCCAGCCCCTCACACGCCCCGGGACCGCCACCTCCCGGGGCACTAAGAAAATTACAATGGGGGTCCGTTTTGGACCCCCAAGCCCCGGGGACCACCACCTCCCCGGGCTTTCAAAATGTAAGGAGGGGGCCGCGCGGCCCCCTCCTGGAGCCTGTGGTGGCCCTGGGGACCGCCACCCCCAGGGCCGGCTCCTGCAGTGTCCCGGGTGCCTACCCCGGGACACTGCTGTTTGCAATGACAGGACGGGAGCCTCGCGGCTCCCGTCCTGTCATTGCAAACTGCTTTGGATATTGGAAGAGAGAGCAGGAAACCTTCTCTCTTCCAATATCCAAAGCCGATTGCTTTTCCACATGGGGAGCAGCATGTTAGCTGCTCCCCATGTGTAAGCACTGCCGGCTCCCGTAGGATACGGGGAGCCGGCGGGACTGTGGGGGTTTGGGGACCCCCCACAGTCCCCAACGAGAGGCCAGGCCCCGGGGATGGGGTCCCCGGGCCATAGTGCCACGGAGGGGGCCACGCAGCCCCCTCCCCAAAAAAATAAAAGATTAAAAAAAAAAAAGTGCAAGGCCGGCCCCGGGGATGGGGTCCCCGGGCCTTAAATGGCCTGAGGAGGGGGCCATGCAGCCCCTCCAAATAAAAAAAGAGGCCATGCCCCGGGGATGGGGTCCCCGGGCCAATACAGGCCCAGGGAAGGGGGGCCACGCGGCCCTCTTCCCGTTTTTTTTTTTTTATTAAAAAAAAAGGGGTAAGGCCCTGGGGATGGGGTCCCCAGGGCCTAAAAATAGGAAAAGGAAGGGGGCTACACAGCCCCCTTCAGGGGGTAAAAAAAACAACAACAAAAAATGATCGGCCCGCAGGCCCCGCCCCTTCCTTCACCACTCTGCAAACGCGCCCTGGCGCGTTTGCAGAGGGGGAACGATCCCCTTGAATACTGGGGTCCCTGGGGTCAACTAGCCCACCAGGAACCTCCAGTATCGCTAGGGGCTGCGTTGCAGAGAGGTGTACAGAGGCCACGCCCCTTTACACCTCTCTGCAACGCAGCTCTGTGGTGCTTTTGGATATACCTGTTGGGCTAGTTGGCCCCCAGGGACCCTCAGGATTCAAGGGGAGTTAATCCCCGACTTAAAACGCGCCACGGGCGCGCTTGCACAGTGGTGAAGGGAGGGGGCGGTGCTCAGGTGACATCTGTGCAAACGCGCCCCGTGGCGCGTTTTAAGTTGGGGATTAAATCCCCTTCAATCCGGAGGGTCCCTGGGGGCCAACTAGCCCAACAGGTACATCCAGAAAGTGCCACAGAGCTGCGTTGCAGAGAGGTGTAAAAGGGGTGTGGCCTCTCTACACGTCTCTGCAACGCAGCCCCTGGCGCATATTGGAGGTTCCTGGTGGGCTAGTTGGCCCCTAGGGACCCTCAGGATTCAAGGGGACTTAATCCCCAACTTAAAATGCGCCACGGGGCGCGTTTGCACAGATGTCACCTCAGGCCCCGCCCCTCCCTTCACCATTGTGCAAATATTCTTCTAAAATCATCCGAAATACGAATTCCGATTTACTCACCTGTTATAAGGAGAGACCTCAGTGCTGTATCTTTCAGTCCAGTACTGGTCCTGAAAAGTAATTTTAACCGTACTTACCAGTAACTTGAATTTCCTTCCATAGGATATCATTGCCTGCTTTTTGCTGAAAAAGTTTCTAAGTGTTGATTTTTGAAACCTACAAATATTCCTCTAAAATCAGCCGAAATACGAATTCCGATTTACTCACCTGTTATAAGGAGAGACCTCAGTGCTGTATCTTTCAGCCCAGTACTGGTCCTGAAAAGTAATTTTAACCGTACTTACCAGTAACTTGAATTTCCTTCCATAGGCTAACATTGACTGGTTTCACTTGGAAATTCTTCTAAGTGTGGAGTTTTGGAACTTTAAAATATTCCTCTAAAATCAGCCGAAATATGAATTCCGATTTACTCACCTGTTATCAGGAGAGACCTCAGTGCTGCATCTTTCAGCCCAGTACTAATCCTGAAAAGTAATTTTAACCGTACTTACCAGTAACTTGAATTTCCTTCCATAGGATATCATTGCCTGCTTTTTGCTGAAAAGTTTCTAAGTGTTGATTTTTGAAACATACAAATATTCCTCTAAAATCAGCCGAAATCCGAATTCTGATTTACTCACCTGTTATCAGGAGAGACCTCAGTGCTGCATCTTTCAGCCCAGTACTGGTCCTGAAAAGTAATTTTAACCGTACTTACCAGTAACTTGAATTTCCTTCCATAGGCTAACATTGACTGGTTTCACTTGAAAATTCTTCTAAGTGTAGAGTTTTGGAACTTTAAATTATTCTTCTAAAATCAGCCGAAATACGTAATTCCGATTTACTCACCTGTTATCAGGAGAGAACCCAGTGCTGCATCTTTTAGCCCAGCACTGACCCTGAAAAGTAATTTTAACCGTACTTACCAGTAACTTATCTTTTCTTCCATAGGAATCCATTGTCTGGTTTTCAGCAGAAAAGTTTCAAAGTGTCGATTTTCACAAACTACAAATATTCCTTAAAAATCGCCTGTATGACTTAAACGCATTTTTTCAACTGTTTACAGGAGATGCACCAGTGCTGGATCCAGGATCCAACACTGAGTAAGAAAAAGTAACGATAACAGTTTTTACCTGCTAAGTGAATTTCCTTCCATAGGATAACATTGGTGATTCTATGAGGAAAAGTTTCTAAGTGTCAACTTTTAAAATACAATAATATTCCTTAAAAATCACGACTGTAACCAAAACGCTTTTACTCAACTGTTTACAGGAGATGTCCCAGGACTGAATCTAGGATCCAGTCCTGTGGTTAGAAAAGTAATCCATAAAGTAACTAATTGCATTTAACTAGAAATTCACATTGAGCTGAATGTTGCATTGTGTTTGAAAATGTGTTGCCCATTGCAACAACTGTAACTACTGTACTTAAAAGTCTATTGCCTATGTGCTAAGTATTTAAACTAAAGTAAATCATTCTGAGAAAGTATTTTTGTAATGTAATGTATAATGTAATTACAATGTAATTTAAAAATAAAATATGTAAAAGAAATTGTTTCTAAAAATGTAGTAAATCAGTATGAAAAAAATTAATATAAAAATTAATACATTTAAAAAATGTCATTTAAAAACCTTTGAAATTCACTGAAAAAACCGTAGGTTTCAGGCACGTTATAGTTACAAATTAGCATTTAAAAACCTTTGAAATTCACTGAAAAAACCATAGGTTTCAGACACGTTATAGTTAGAAATTAGCATTTAAAAACCTTTGAAATTCACTGAAAAACCATAGGTTTTAGGGACAGTTATAGTTACAAATTAGCATTTAAAAAACCTTTGAAATTCACTGAAAAACCATAGGTTTCAGATATGTTATAGTTACAAATTAGCATTTAAAAAACCTTTGAAATTCACTGAAAAAACCATAGGTTTTAGGGACAGTTATAGTTAGTTGGACATTTCACTCGTACAAAACCCGTGAAATTTCCCCGTTATAGTTAGTTCAGCTAACTATAACTCGCGCCCCGCAATGCACTGCTGATGACGTCACATATTACATCACTCATGACATGGTCAGTGACATCACTGATGACATCACTGATGACATCTCAAATGACATCACTGATGACATCATCCACGTGATAATCTGATGCAGCTCCTCACACCCTAATATAACCTTTGATACACCCAATCTAAATTACAGACTGCCATTCGCAAAACTATAGACACTCCAACACCAATAACTACATACCCATTCACTGATTCTTAGGTCTACACACACACATCCACTCACTCACCCGTACAGTCACTAATACTTATGGTCACTCAGTACAGGACTATCATATGCACTCTTACTCCTATATAGACACTCAAACACCGCCACTCATCCATAGAGGTACTCACACACCTAGTCAGTCATGCAAATAATTAAACACACTGCCATTTACTCACCTATACAGTTATACACACACCAGCTCACTTAATCATACAAATACTAGCACATTGTTACGCTCTTATACAATCACTGATACAAGCACACACTCATCCATACAGCCACTATCACAATCACTCACTCTCGCTCATAGCTATTTATATACTCCAACACACATATATACTGGCTTTCACATATGTAGTTACTCACACATGTACCACTGGGACATACATTCACTCACTAACACACTCTTACACACACTTACCCACCCATACAGTCTATCACAGATGCACTCTTGAAACCATCCACCCAGTGAATCACCCACTCACACATCTATGCACAGAGTCGCACACACCCCTCCCACACAAACACTCAGGCACCCATACAGATACTCAGACAACCATTCAATAACTCATATAGACACTCATGTAGCTATTCACAAACACATGCAGCCACTTACACAGCAACAGACAGACGGATACAGACATTCACCCAGTTTAGTCACTAACCCAGTAATTCAGTAAGATACCTTAAATCACTCACTTATACAGTCAGTCACGCACCTACTAAATCATCCATACAGACACTTACACACCCATTCATTCTTCAATACGTCTTTTCCTATATATATTAAAAATATTTAAACTTTACAGAAACACACAGTCACTGGATGATGTCATCAGTGATGTCATCAGTGATGTCATTTGAGATGTCATCAGTGATGTCATCAGTGATGTCACTGACCATGTCATGAGTGATGTAATATGTGACGTCATCAGCAGTGCATTGCGGGGCGCGAGTTATAGTTAGCTGAACTAACTATAACGGGGGAATTTCACGGGTTTTGTACGAGTGAAATGTCCAACTAACTATAACTGTCCCTAAAACCTATGTTTTTTTCAGTGATATATATATATATATATATATATATATATATATATATTATTCAACAAACGCCCGAAAGCTTGAGAATGCACTCGACAGCCAATGAACACCTTCCGGTATTAATTCAAATTTGGAAACCATCATCTGTGTTCCAGGTTAAAAGTCTTTATTTGCCAACGCGTTTCGAGGCTCCAGCCTCTTCTTCACAGGCAGCTTCGATCTACGGCACAAAGGTTCCAATTAGTTGCATGCTTTGTTTATATATACGCCCCCAGTGGGCTACGCTTAGTGCGATTAATTTTTAAAGCATGCTGGGACATGTGGTCCACATTGGATCAGTTATTACTCTCAGTGAGTTCTGTGCCACAGTCTTCTCTTTATAGCTTTTCACATACCCCCAGTGGGCCCCAGGATACAGCGCAGGTTCATTGTTCCACATTAGCTGTGCTGCTAGATCGGTTTCGACACAGCTCCAAACTATGCAGCCACATGTCTTCAGGGATGGTGCAATTCTCCAGGGCAGCCGTGTGGTAAATTATTCAACAAACGCCCGAAAGCTTGAGAATGCACTCGACAGCCAATGAACACCTTCCAGTATTAATTCAAATTTGGAAACCAGCATCTGTGTTCCAGGTTAAAAGTCTTTATTTGACAACGCGTTTCGAGGCTCCAGCCTCTTCTTCACAGGCAGCTTTGATCTAGAGCACAAAGGTTCCAATTAGTTGCATGCTTTGTTTATATATACGCCCCCAGTGGGCTACACTTAGTGCGATTAATTTTTAAAGCATGCTGGGACATGTGGTCCACATTGGATCAGTTATTACTCTCAGTGAGTTCTGTGCCACAGTCTTCTCTTTATAGCTTTTCACATACCCCCAGTGGGCCCCAGGATACAGCGCAGGTTCATTGTTCCACATTAGCTGTGCTGCTAGATCGGTTTCGACACAGTTCCAAACCACGCAGCCTCATGTCTTCAGGGACGGTGCAATTCTCCACGGCAGGGCAGCCATGTGGTAAATTATTCAACAAACGCCCGAAAGCTTGAGAATGCACTCGACAGCCAATGAACACCTTCCGGTATTAATTCAAATTTGGAAACCAGCATCTGTGTTCCAGGTTAAAAGTCTTTATTTGCCAACGCGTTTCGAGGCTCCAGCCTCTTCTTCACAGGCAGCTTTGATCTACAGCACAAAGGTTCCAATTAGTTGCATGCTTTGTTTATATATACGCCCCCAGTGGGCTACGCTTAGTGCGATTAATTTTTTAAGCATGCTGGGACATGTGGTCCACATTGGATCAGTTATTAGTCTCAGTGAGTTCTGTGCCACAGTCTTCTCTTTATAGCTTTTCACATACCCCCAGTGGGCCCCAGGATACAGCACAGTTTCATTGTTCCACATTAGCTGTGCTGCTAGATCGGTTTCGACACAGTTCCAAACCACGCAGCCTCAAGTCTACAGAACCCACTGAGGGTCCAATTTGCTCAAAGAGGAACTACTGAAACCAGCATGCATCTGCACCAAGCAACGCCCACTATGGGCAGGTACTAGACAAAAAGGCATGCAGAGCACTCTGGGAGACTTTTGATCAGCTGGCCATGAAGAAGAGGTATTAACCTCGAAATGCGTCGGCATTGATAGACTAGAAACCAGTATGAAATTGCTGTTTGCCATGTGTTAATAAACCGCAAGGTTTCCAACAGCTGTGAGTGCGTTCCAGAAATGCTTTGTGGCGATTGTTTTGAATGAATTTATGTGTCAGCCCTGCCGTGCTGGCGCACCATCTCGATGAAAGGAGAGGCTGTGGTGAGAACAAGTCGACACCAGTTCAGTACAACGGTGGGGCAGAATTAAACAGTACCAAATCTGGAGCCCTACTATAGGGAAATTAAACAAGCTGCAATAGAAGTCTACAGAACCCACTGAGGGTCCAATTTGCTCAAAGAGGAACTACTGAAACCAGCATGCATCTGCACCAAGCAACGCCCACTATGGGCAGGTACTAGACAAAAAGGCATGCAGAGCACTCTGGGAGACTTTTGATCAGCTGCCCATGAAGAAGAGGTATTAACCTCGAAACGCGTCGGCATTGAGAGACTAGAAACAAGTATGAAATTGCTGTTTGCCATGTGTTAATAAACCTCAAGGTTTCCAACAGCTGTGAGTGCGTTCCAGAAATGTTTTGTGTCGATTGTTTTGAATATATATATATATACATATGTCAATTGACTCCATATCCCAATTATATATTATGTCCTTGGCCCCAAATAAATATAGATGTGTAAAGTGCAAGTGCAAATAAATATAGATGTGTAAAGTGTAAGTGCATATGTACATTCCTAGGTCATATGACTGCATGCATCCTCTCATAGTCACATGGAGTCCATTATATGGCTATTGTTCCTAATACGGGAATGTAGATAAAGTGCAATTGCAGAGATAGGGGTTACATCATCTTCCCTAGTAAAGTGTTAACATCAGTGTAAAGTGCTAATTTAACAATGATGCATAATAGTTCCTAATGCGGTGTGACAGAAGTCTCGATCAATATTTCATGTTACTCCAAATCTTTAAATTGATTTGAAGTGCTAGTGCAGATGCCATGTGCAAATCACAAATATAAAATCTATACAATATATGGTGATAATCTCCCCCCGGTGATTTGTTTCAGTGCAGTATGTCAGGAACAGGTTCACATTTCAAGGACACAGCAGTAATTAATTCCATACACAATAAAGTTCCATACACAAAAAAGTACTTAGAAAGCCAAGACCAACACAAATCAGTTCTTAAAATCCAGGCCTAAGGCAATTTGAAAATTCAAAAAGGCATCAAAGATGAACATACAGTTCTGCATCAAGGTTATGTCCCCACAGTTTCTCTGTCCCTAATAAGACAATCATCCTAGATTCACACCGCAGTAGTTCAAGTTCTCTATTTCCTTTGTGTGGATGGACTTTCACATGTTTGATGCCATAGTATTGTAAGGAAGCCAAATTGCCCTGATGTTCTTCCCAAAAATGTTTGGCCATTGGATAAGCTCGGTCTTGATGTTTAATGGCCCTGATATGTTGTAAAACCCTGAGCTTTACTTTATTGATTGTGCTGCCTACATCTCGCTTCCCGCAGCCACATTCCAATACATAGACCACAAATCCAGTTTCGCAAGTGATCTTTTCTTTAATTTCACAGGTTCTGCCCTCATAAGTGATGTAAGATGTTATGTTTGATCCAAACTTACAGGCTTTGCACGTGGCACATTTCCTGAAGCCCATGCCTCTGTCAGTAAGCCAGTTTGTTTCCTGATAAAACATGGATCTTGTTAACATATCACCTAATGATGGTGCTTTGCGATATGTAATACTGGGATATTGGCCCACTACATCCTTCAGATGCTCATCATGTTGTAGTATATGCCAATTTCGTTTGATGAGGGATCAGATCGTATTGTGTTCCATGTTACATGAAGAACCTTATCAACTTGTCCTTTTCCCTCTCAATAGCTGTTGTGGTCTCTATTCCTTTGTTGTTAAAAAGCAGTTGCTCTCTATCCTTTGTTAAAACCCTGGATCTTGCTTCAATAAGAACTTGTTCTGGATATCCCCTCTCCATGAATCCTAAAATCATCTGTTTCACTTCAACCTCAAACAGTTCATCAGTGGAGCATATCCTACGTGCTCTCAAAAGCTGACTGTAGGGTATGCTCCATTTGAGGGATCATGGATGTCCGCTGTTACCATGCCGTTTTCTTCCGAAAAATGGTAGTTTGTAATGATCCATCTCTGATTTGTAGCTTCACATCCAGAAAATCTATCTCACATGGGCTGCACTTCACAGTCAGTAGTATGTTGAGTGTGTTCTTCTTCAGGATGGATATATATTCACTTAATGATGTCTCATCTACATCCCACAAAATAAAAATGTCATCTATAAAATGCACCCACATCATGATCTTCTCCGTGTGATGCTTATTGTGGTACGCCCATGCAACTTCCTTTTTTTACCAACCCATGTAGATATTGGCATACATGGGGGCAAAGGCTGACCCCATCGCCGTACCTTGCTTCTGTAGGTATGTCTTCTTATCAAAAAGAAATACATTATGTGTGAGGCAAAAGGAAAGCATCTTGAGAAGCATCATTGTGTGTTATACCAAATTCAAAGTTTGTGACCTTAGGAAGTAATGGCAGGCTTCAATAGCATGTTCGTGAGAAATTGAGGTATAAAGATAGCAAACATCCATGGTTAGCATAAGGTAGGTATTTTGCCAGGGGATGTCATTGATTTTGCGCAAAAAATCATTTGTGTCCTGCATGTTAGATGGTAAACTGGTAACATAGTTGCATAAAAACAAATCTAAAAATCTAGAGCTGATCTCTAGTAATGACACAATCATACTCACGATTGGCCTCCCAGGAGGATTATTAAGATTTTTGTGAATCTTTGGGAGACAGTATATAACAGGTATCCTTGGGAAATCAATTTCAGATAGTGATATTCCTCTTTGGAAAGTAGGCCCTCCTCATTCCAATTTTCTAGCATATCATGATATTCTCTTAGATGACTCGCAATGGGGTTTACTCTTTAGTTCTTCATAGTGGTCCTTGATTTTTAATTGTCTAATAATTTCTCTGGTGTATTGATCAGTACTCATTAGTACTATGTTTCCTCCTTTGTTCGAGGACTTCAAGATGATTGACTTGTTTTTTCTTAAAACATTAAATTCCCGCCAGTCTGTTGGAGTAAAGTTGTTATTATGTTTCCGGCGTGTGGCTGTCCTCATTCTATTGATGTCCTCAGTTAGGAGCTCATGAAATGTATCCACCAGATTGCCAGTTGGTAACTGTGGCATGAACTTACTTGCTGGCCTCAAGCTACTCTCAATAGTTTGAGTTGTCGAGAACCCCATCCATTCTAGTTCAAAAATATCCGTGTGAGTGACTGTCTGAGAAGGGTCACTGCTATCTCCTGTCCAAGCTATCAATTTCCATGATCTCAGGGATATCCCCAATAGTGAATTGGGCAGTTAATTGAACCATCTCCATGATATTACTGGGGATCTCATGTTTTTCATTGCAAAGTGTTTATGCAGCTTCAATTTCCTCGTGAATTTATAAGCTTCAAGTCTTAAATTCACAAAATCAGGGCTCACTGATGGGCAAAATCTTAGGCCCAAATGTAAGATCTTTATTTGGCCTGATGTTAAGGGAACACCTGAGATGTTTATAATGGTGTCTGTTTCTTCTCCCATCTCATCACATAAGGGGATTAATCCTCTGATTCCATTGTCTGCTTCCCCTTTCCTTTTCCCTTTCCTCTTGCCCCTCCTTGTTTTATAGTGTCTTGCCCCTGGCCTCGATTCTGCCCTTGACCTCTCTGGGGCGTCACCATTCTCAACAACCTCATTTCCTTCTGAAAATCCAATTTCTCTCTTGGACCTTCATCAGCAGAGGAACTAGATATATATTTATGTTTTTATTTATTTTTTATTCCCTGAAAAAAACAAAGGTTGCAGGGAGGTTATAGTTAGGCTTGGGTTTCACTCATACAAAACAAGTGAATTTCAGAAGTTATAGTTAGCTGGGCTGACTATAACTCACACCCCCGTAATGCACTGCTTATGACCTCACATATTACATGACTCAACTCACGACATGGCCAGTGACACCACTGATGACAACATTGATGACATCTTAAATGACATCGCTGATGGCATCACTGATGACCTCATCCATTGACTATGAGTGATTTTATAAAGTTTATAGGTTTTACATATATATACACCAAGGTGTACTGGTGAATAACCAGGTGTATGAGTACCTATATGGATGATTCAGTGGGTACATGATTGACTGTATAAGTGAGTGATTAGGTGTCTCAGTGAATGGATGGGTGAGTGACTGGTTGTGCCAGTTGGTATCTACGTGGTTGTATGGGTGTGTGAGTGGGTACCTGAGTGGCTGTATGGGTGATTGGTTGGTTGTCTGAGTACCTGTATGGGTGTATGTGTGTCTATGTGGGTGGGTAAAGGTGTGTATGACTGCTTGTATGGATGAATGAGTTGGGGAGTCAGTGGCTGTATGGGTAAGTGAATGCGTGTGTGAGGGGCTGTATGTGTGAGTGAGTGTGTGTATAGCTGTGTGGGTGAGTGAGTGGATGTGGCAGTGGTATATGGGTGAGTAACTGGGTATGTGAAAGGCAGTATAGGTGAGTGATGGAGTATATGAGTGACTGTATGGGTGAGCGGATAAGTGTGAGAGTGGCTGTATGGTTGAATGTATGCTTGTGTCAGTGACTGTATAGGTGAGTGAGTACATGTTCACAAGTGGGTGTGTGTGTAACTGTATGGGTGAGTAAGTGGCTGTATGATTGACTGTATGGGTGAGTGTGTAGGTGTGTGAGTAGCTCTATAGGTGACTGATCCAGTGTGTGAGTGGGTGTATGGGTATATGAGTGAATATGTCAGTGGCTGTATTAGTGAGTGAGTGGGTGTATGAGTGGCTGTATGCGTGAGTGAGTGGATATGTGTGTAGATCTATGAATCAGTGAGTGGGTGTGTAAGTAGTGGTATGGGTCTGTGAATGGGTTTGTGAATGGTAGTATGGGAGTGGGAGTGGGTGTATGAAAGGTTTAATGGAGGTGTGAGTGGCTGCGTTTTTTGGATGATGTCATCAGGGATGTCATTTGAGATGTCATCAGTGATGTCACTGACCATGTCATGAGTGATGCAATATGTGAGGTCATAAGCAGTGCATTGCAGGGGTGCGAGTTATAGTTAGCTCAGCTAACTATAACTGCTGAATTTCACTGGTTTTATACGAGTGAAATCTGAGCCTAACTATAACGTCCCTGTAACCTTTGGTTTCTTCAGTGAATTTATACGTTTTTTTAAAATTCCATTTCCTAAATATAACACCCCTGTACCCTCTGATTTTTTCAGTAAATTTGAAAGGTTTTTTAAATGCTAACTATAACCTTTGTTTTTTTCAGTGAATTTCTATGGTTTTTTAAGTAGCAATGGTGCTTGCAGAGTGGTGGAGAAAAAGGGCTGGGCCTCTGACCAACTCTCAGGAATCCCTCTGTGTAGCACTTACAAGAGGTACCAGGAGAGCTTCTTGGCCCCCAAGGTCCCTCAGGAGTAAAGTGGACTTGATCCTCCAACCAGCATTGCGCTAAGAGCTGCAATTGCAGAGTGGTGGAGAAAGGGGGCGTGGCCTCTAAAGATCTCTTAGGAATCCCACTGTGTGGGACTTACTGGAGGTATCAGGAGGGGTAGTTGGCCTCGAAGGATGTCCTTGGGTCCAACTACTCCTCCTGTTCCCTCCAGTAAGTCCCACACAGCAGGATTTTTGAGAGGTGGGCGGAGGCCACACCCCTTTTTCCAGCACACTGCAAGCATGCCTTCTGGCATGCTACTAATGGGGGATGGGGTCCCCTTGAATGCTGAGGGTCCTTGGGGGCCAGTAAGCCCTTCTGTTACCTCCAGGAAATTGCAAACAGTGGAATTGCTGAGAGGCCCCCCTTCTTAAAAAAATAGAAAATGAAAAAAGCCATCAATTTGCAGTAGGCCTCGTCCCCTTTCTCCACTACTCTGCAAACACGTCTCCTGGTGCACTGCTGGTTGGTGAATGAAGTCCCCTTGGCTCCAGAGGGTCCCTCAACCAGCAGCGCACCAGGCACAAATTTACAGAGTTGTGGGGATAGAGGGCGAAGCCTCCCGCAAATTGATGGCTTTTTTTCATTTTCTATTTTTTTACGAAGGAGGGCCGGGTGGCCCACTTCCCTGGACCATTTTGGGCCCCAGGTACCCCATTCCCCTGGGCCAGTTCCCTTTAAAAAAAAAAATTATTAAAAATAGGGAGGTGGCCAATTGCCCCCCCCCTCCCGGACCAATTTCAGCCCCAGGGACCCCATCCCCTGGGACCCAGCCTTTTATTTTTTCTATATAATTAAAAGGGGCCTACCACTTTTAAAAAAAAAAAATTCAAAAACGGAAGGGTCAGTGTGGCCCCCTCCTGGGCCATTTTCATCCCCGGGGACAACATTTCCCGGGGCCTGCCCCTTTTGAATTTTTTTTTTTTTAAAACAAGGGAGGGGGGCTGTGTGGCCCCCCTCACAGGCCGATTTCAGCCCTGGGGACCCCATCCACCGAGGCCCGACCTGTAGAGTGGGTGCCCCGGTCCCACCCAGGGCACCCACATTTGAAACAATGTGGACTGCGGGGGGAGCCTGAAGGCTCACTGTTAGCTCCCCGCCTCCTGCGGGAGCCGGTTTTGCTTTGAGACCCAGGGAGCTGCTAACATACAGCTACATAGATCTCTAAGCAATGTGTCTGTTTTCCTGCTTGCTTGACAGTGGGCAGGAAAACAGACATGCTTTGCTTTCATGCAAGCAAGAGCATTTTCTCCTCTCGCTTGCTGAAAGCAGAGCTGAGTTTGCTATGGCTTGGCAGGAGTGGTGCTCCTGCCAAGCCATAACAAAGTGCAATGCCCATGGGGTGGGCACCCTGGGACATTGCTGGAGCCGGCCCTGGGGGGTGGCGGTCCCCAGAGCCATGTAGGGCCCCTCTCTGTTCTTCTTTTAGGGCTATCCCCGGGGAGGTGGCGTTCCCAGGGCTGAGAACAGCCTGGGAGGAAGGGCAATGCTGCCCCCCTCCCATTTTAGAGTTTGTCCATGGGGAGGTGGTAGTGCCTGGGGCCCTGGGGCATCTGTGAGGCCCCCCAACACAAATATAAAAAGCCTATGGGAGGTGGCGGTTCCCTGGGCAGGAGGGGTCCACAAGGCCCCCGCATATTATGGTAATTAGGCCTGGGGAGGTGGAGGTCCCTGAGGCAGTGGGGTCTGCGAGGCCCCCCATATTATTGTAATTAGGCCCAGGTTCTGGGTGGCCCAGTGGGCATACACAATAAAAAGTGCCCGGGGAGGTGGCGGTCCCCGGGACTTTGATAAGTGCCGGGTTTTTTTTAAAAAGAAAGCACAGGAGCCCGCACTTGCTTTTTTAAACATTTTGTCCTGTGAATTCATAAATATCGCGATCCCGCTGCAATTCTTTAAAGAAAAAATACTTTTATGCCGTGGCTGGGTCCCATGGGTATTCCTACCCTGCCCCCTTTTCTTTATTTTCACTTTTTTGGGGGGGACTTGGCGAAGCAGAGTCCCAGGATAGCTGCCAACACTTTCTGGTTGAAGTGTTGGCAGCCAATCAGAGCAGTGCATTTCCCTGCATGAGCCCGTCATTTTTCGCGAAGGCTTCGCAACCAAATATATTTATTTTTTTCTTCTTAAATTTCTCAAAAACTAATGAACGGATTTGCACCAAATAATAAAAAGTACAATCTGCGTAACAAAATCTACCTTTCTAACAAATTTGGTGCGATTCTGTTGAGCAGTTTGGGCTGTAAGTTTGACAGTGTGTTCCTACAAAAATTAACATTACAAATGCACCGTTATTTCGCACCCCTATTTCTCGGTCCCCACTGCACGGATCACCCCCAAACTTTCCATGACACACAGAACCTACTTTGACACTTTATTGGGAAAATTTCATGAAGATTGGGAAAATTACACCAAAGTTATAGACAAGTCAAAATATGCTTTTCCTATGGAGACTATGTCCTAACTAGAACTACCTACTGGAGACCACACACACATATACATATATATATATAGCTATACGTTGCAATAATACTTAATTTTCTTCTTTTCAAGATGCATTTTTGCCACAGCCTTCTACCTTCTACTGGGTCACAGAGTTTTCATCTGCAGAGTCTACAGTGAAAGGGTCAAAGCCCATTATCCACCACCTATTAAAAACAACTTGACTGCTCTATACCATGTTAGTCAGTCTCACATCATTCGCCATTTTGAAATTTCAAATACATAATTTGTATTGAAAAAGGTGTTGTAGAGATTTGAAATGCAGACAGACTTTCATATTGTTTTTCTTGTCCCATGATGACATATGGACTTAACTGTTTCTACTGCAAAGTATCTTGTATTCAATCATGGATTTATTTTGACACATTTCATTTTGACGGTATGACAAATCTTAAATCACATTCTTCATATGACTTATTTCACCTAACTATCAAATGACTTGTGTTTTTTTTACACTTCTTTTTGATCCACTATTTCCCCAAATGGCTTTTTGTACTCAGGTTTCCTATGGTTAGCTTGGTTTATCAGAACATTTGAAAGAAATTTGGTTTCATTTCTAAAGTGGAAATACCTATTGTTATGTATTCCCTGTAGGTTACATAACATTTGTGGTATAGTACAGTATTTATAAAGTGCAAACTAAAAGTACAACATGCCTGTCCTCATAGTAAAGTTCAAATGCCCATTTCACATAAATGCCTGTGAAGTACATTACATTTATCCTACAGTGCAAACTTTATTTAGTGCATAATTCCTCATGTTAAAGTGCAAATGCTTAACTCTGTAAAGTGCATCAATAAAGTGCACTATGCATTAGATTTTTCTTCTTGATCGCATGTACTCTACCATTCTTCTTCTCATCATCAATGAAATAACAAAATTGCTTAATTTATCTATGTCTTCTAAGTTTATATTCCTTACGTTCAAACCATTTTCCCCAAAGAAGTCATTTGCACTATACAGTACATTCTATCCTCTGTTTTTCCAAAGAAATTCTTCATACAGTAAAATCAGGAATATTGGATTACTAGTTGGACTCCCAGGGTTATTCGTTTGTAAGGCTTCACCTGTCACAGTAAAAACCTTTTGGAACTACTCCCAGAATCTAAAAACATAAACCATGGATATATACTACATTCCAATAAAGTGCAAGTGATATCATGACTATCAAAGATAGTCTGTGACAGTTATACTTATTATAATACAATCAGATAAGAACATTCATTTAGTTTATAACCACACAGCATCGGTATTGCATAGCATTCATAATTCAATATTTGAGAAGAAAGCCTTTTAGCCATAGCTGCCATATGAAACATACATTAAAAATAAACGTTTTTGATTGTAAAATTAGAATCTGAATCTTCATACTGCTCATTAAAAATATCTGATGTTCTATATCCTATTTGTGTCCTTTATCAAACACAGGGACATTTTTATAGATGGACATAGAGTTCCGCATCTGCATTCAGACCCCATTGGATTTTCTGTCCCCATTAAAATAATCCATTTGAATTCAGTTCTTCTCAGGGATAGTTCCCTGTCACCTCCTCTGAGTCTTTTTTGTTATTTGTATACCATAAACTTTCACATCTTTCATGTTTACACTATGGGGTCGATTCCGATTCGGGCCGGAAAAGCACCGACCGACTCGGATCCGGAAAAAATACCGACCGACACGTACCAGTGGCGCCCGACACGCCAAGTACGATGCAAGCCGCGATAAATCCGACCGACACGTCAGGAAACCAAGCCGACCGACCGACCCGCTCGGAAAATAGCAATCCGGCCGGAAAAACACGCGAATCCAACCGACCGACACGCACCCGGAACAAATCCGACCGAATCGTACCCGCCAACTCCAACCTGCAAAGTACGATGCAAGGCGCGAAAAACACGACCGAGTCGGACGGAGGACAAGCCGTACGACCGACACGCATACAAAACCGAGCCGAAGCAACACAATACACCGCGACCGACGCGTACGCAGCATACAAAACTGCACAAACACAGCGTGAACGAAACGGAAAACACCGTACGAGACCAATGCAGGGTCCGACTCGGTCACAAGAACGTTTCCAACATACACAAACAGCACAAAGGAAAAATCAACCAAAAAAAGGCCAAACAAGCAATTACCAAGCCAATAAATACTGGGGGGGTGGGGACAGAGAACAAAGACACACCAACAACTCCACCTATATAAAGGACACAAATCACTACCATGAGCCTTTGCAAATGCCATTCCACTGCCAGCACCCAAGAGAAAGCAACCACACACCCACAGCTCATCCCTCACACAAGCCACACACCAGCAGCACACCAACAAATACCTACCTCACATACACCCAGCACAACACACACCCACACACCCTCACCTGCACACCAACACACACATCACCCACTATCACCACCCATCACCATGCCCCCCAAGAAGAATCCCAAGTTCCTAGATAGTGAATTGGAAGTCATGGTAGACGAGATCCTCAGGGTGGAGCCACAGCTGTTTGGCACTCTGGTCCAACAGACCCCCATGTCGCAGAAAACCAAGATGTGGGAGAGGATCATCAACAGGGTGAACGCCCAATCACCATGTCGGCGCACAAAGACCGACATCCAGAACAGGTGGTATGACGTGCGCAGGAGGGTCCGGGAGCTGCTCAAGAAAGACTACCACCTGAGCCAATACACCGGCAGTGGCCCTCCTGCCAAGCCAGTATACCTCAGGCCCTGGGAGGAGAAGGTGCGGGCCATCCTTCCGCCAGTGAGCGTATATGGACTAGAGGACATCCCAGAGCCTGGTGAGTACACAACAAATGTACACAATAAACTGCCACAAAACACACACATCACTGTCAAGGGGAGAGTCAAACCATGCACTCATAGCAATTACACAGCAACTAGAACAGAATCATCCCAAAATGTGTATGTCAGTCAGATAAACACAACACATGCCATCAAAAAAGTCACATCCAACTGTGCCAACACATGTACAAACACAACCACAACTACAGCTAGGCAGTGGCACAAATAGAACTAACACACACATCCACACATGTAGCCACCACAACAACACCAACACACAGTGAAGACCACTCAAAGGAAGGAATTCTGTGTATGCTGGCCAAGTCAGTGTAGCCAATAGCATCATGGGAGTCGCACTCACACATATTGCCCCCCCCCCACAACTGTCCCATCAACACCACCCTGAACCATGCTCACATCACAGGGAGTGGAGAAGGACTCACAAGATGGCTGACACTGGCTACTGCTGTGGGGAGCACAAGGCTCTGCTGCCAACTGTGCACCAACAAACAGCAGGACACCACTGACTGACATCCTGAGAGACAACTTACACTCCCTGCAATGCAAGCACGTTCCATGGTGGGATATCTGGCTGGCTGGCTGGGTGGGAAGGGGGACTTGCAGCACTGACCATAGTCACCAGCACCTCCCCTCACACCCCCCCCAACACAAACTCCACAGTACCCACCTGGTAGAATGCAATGCCCTCCATCCTAACACAAGATCCCACAAAGCACCACCACCCTGGGTTATGTTGTGTGAAGCACAGGGACACTCTTGGGACTCTTAGCCAAACAACTGCCAGGACAACACTCCCAGCCATCCTGTCAGCACAGCCAGCCCACCCCACAGGGAAGCAGAGTCAAAAGGAAGGAAGCATGGGCATGCTGGGAAGGGGGTGGAGGCAATAGCATGATGGGAGTCGTAGTCACAGACATTGCTCAGCCTCACAACTGGCCCATCAACACCACCCTGAACCATGCTCACATCACAGGGAGTGGAGAAGGACTCACAAGATGGCTGACACTGGCTACTGCTGTGGGGAGCACAAGGCCCTGCTGCCAACTGTGCACCAACAAACAGCAGGACACCACTGACTGACATCCTGAGAGACAACTTACACTCCCTGCAATGCAAGCACGTTCCATGGTGGGATATCCGGCTGGCTGGGTGGGAAGGGGGACTTGCAGCACTGACCATAGTCACCAGCACCTCCCCTCACACCCCCCCCCAACACAAACTCCACAGTACCCACCTGGTAGAATGCAATGCCCTCCATCCTAACACAAGATCCCACAAAGCACCACCACCCTGGGTTATGTTGTGTGAAGCACAGGGACACTCTTGGGACTCTTAGCCAAACAACTGCCAGGACAACACTCCCAGCCATCCTGTCAGCACAGCCAGCCCACCCCACAGGGAAGCAGAGTCAAAAGGAAGGAAGCATGGGCATGCTGGGAAGGGGGTGGAGGCAATAGCATGATGGGAGTCGTAGTCACAGACATTGCTCAGCCTCACAACTGGCCCATCAACACCACCCTGAACCATGCTCACATCACAGGGAGTGGAGAAGGACTCACAAGATGGCTGACACTGGCTACTGCTGTGGGGAGCACAAGGCCCTGCTGCCAACTGTGCACCAACAAACAGCAGGACACCACTGACTGACATCCTGAGAGACAACTTACACTCCCTGCAATGCAAGCACGTTCCATGGTGGGATATCCGGCTGGCTGGGTGGGAAGGGGGACTTGCAGCACTGACCATAGTCACCAGCACCTCCCCTCACACCCCCCCCCAACACAAACTCCACAGTACCCACCTGGTAGAATGCAATGCCCTCCATCCTAACACAAGATCCCACAAAGCACCACCACCCTGGGTTATGTTGTGTGAAGCACAGGGACACTCTTGGGACTCTTAGCCAAACAACTGCCAGGACAACACTCCCAGCCATCCTGTCAGCACAGCCAGCCCACCCCACAGGGAAGCAGAGTCAAAAGGAAGGAAGCATGGGCATGCTGGGAAGGGGGTGGAGGCAATAGCATGATGGGAGTCGTAGTCACAGACATTGCTCAGCCTCACAACTGGCCCATCAACACCACCCTGAACCATGCTCACATCACAGGGAGTGGAGAAGGACTCACAAGATGGCTGACACTGGCTACTGCTGTGGGGAGCACAAGGCCCTGCTGCCAACTGTGCACCAACAAACAGCAGGACACCACTGACTGACATCCTGAGAGACAACTTACACTCCCTGCAATGCAAGCACGTTCCATGGTGGGATATCCGGCTGGCTGGGTGGGAAGGGGGACTTGCAGCACTGACCATAGTCACCAGCACCTCCCCTCACACCCCCCCCCAACACAAACTCCACAGTACCCACCTGGTAGAATGCAATGCCCTCCATCCTAACACAAGATCCCACAAAGCACCACCACCCTGGGTTATGTTGTGTGAAGCACAGGGACACTCTTGGGACTCTTAGCCAAACAACTGCCAGGACAACACTCCCAGCCATCCTGTCAGCACAGCCAGCCCACCCCACAGGGAAGCAGAGTCAAAAGGAAGGAAGCATGGGCATGCTGGGAAGGGGGTGGAGGCAATAGCATGATGGGAGTCGTAGTCACAGACATTGCTCAGCCTCACAACTGGCCCATCAACACCACCCTGAACCATGCTCACATCACAGGGAGTGGAGAAGGACTCACAAGATGGCTGACACTGGCTACTGCTGTGGGGAGCACAAGGCCCTGCTGCCAACTGTGCACCAACAAACAGCAGGACACCACTGACTGACATCCTGAGAGACAACTTACACTCCCTGCAATGCAAGCACGTTCCATGGTGGGATATCCGGCTGGCTGGGTGGGAAGGGGGACTTGCAGCACTGACCATAGTCACCAGCACCTCCCCTCACACCCCCCCCCAACACAAACTCCACAGTACCCACCTGGTAGAATGCAATGCCCTCCATCCTAACACAAGATCCCACAAAGCACCACCACCCTGGGTTATGTTGTGTGAAGCACAGGGACACTCTTGGGACTCTTAGCCAAACAACTGCCAGGACAACACTCCCAGCCATCCTGTCAGCACAGCCAGCCCACCCCACAGGGAAGCAGAGTCAAAAGGAAGGAAGCATGGGCATGCTGGGAAGGGGGTGGAGGCAATAGCATGATGGGAGTCGTAGTCACAGACATTGCTCAGCCTCACAACTGGCCCATCAACACCACCCTGAACCATGCTCACATCACAGGGAGTGGAGAAGGACTCACAAGATGGCTGACACTGGCTACTGCTGTGGGGAGCACAAGGCCCTGCTGCCAACTGTGCACCAACAAACAGCAGGACACCACTGACTGACATCCTGAGAGACAACTTACACTCCCTGCAATGCAAGCACGTTCCATGGTGGGATATCCGGCTGGCTGGGTGGGAAGGGGGACTTGCAGCACTGACCATAGTCACCAGCACCTCCCCTCACACCCCCCCCCCAACACAAACTCCACAGTACCCACCTGGTAGAATGCAATGCCCTCCATCCTAACACAAGATCCCACAAAGCACCACCACCCTGGGTTATGTTGTGTGAAGCACAGGGACACTCTTGGGACTCTTAGCCAAACAACTGCCAGGACAACACTCCCAGCCATCCTGTCAGCACAGCCAGCCCACCCCACAGGGAAGCAGAGTCAAAAGGAAGGAAGCATGGGCATGCTGGGAAGGGGGTGGAGGCAATAGCATGATGGGAGTCGTAGTCACAGACATTGCTCAGCCTCACAACTGGCCCATCAACACCACCCTGAACCATGCTCACATCACAGGGAGTGGAGAAGGACTCACAAGATGGCTGACACTGGCTACTGCTGCGGGGAGCACAAGGCCCTGCTGCCAACTGTGCACCAACAAACAGCAGGACACCTCTGACTGACATCCTGAGAGACAACTTACACTCCCTGCAATGCAAGCACGTTCCATGGTGGGATAACTGACTGGGTGGGTGGGTGGGTGGGAAGGAGGTCTGGCTGTCAACCAAACACAATCAATGCAGACCATGTTCACACCCCAGAGAATACATAGAAATGCCCAAATAATGCAGGACAATGTGCCACACCAATATCAACCCCTGACTGTGACGACTTAGGACAATACAATGTACAGGCCCGCACCCCGAGGCACAGTCACAACTGTCAGGTGTGTCAACCACTGATGCCTGCAGAAACATGACATACATTGTTTGTGTCTCCCAAAAACAGGTGATGATAGGGACACAGCAGCAGACGCTGAGGAGTCCCAGTCCCAGGCTCAAGAGGATGCCGAGCTCACTGGCGTCGTACAGCCTCTGTCCTCCTCGGACGATGAAGAACAACCTGGCACATCCGGTGCAAGTCAACATGCTGCACCAGCAGGACCACCAGCTGCAGCACCAGCAGGTCCACCAGCTGCACCCCCTGCACCCACCCCTCCAACGACTGTCACCACGAATACCATCCCTGCCGACATGGACAGAATAAGGAACAACACCAGCGCAGTGACCCTGGACCAACCTGGGGCCATGGACACCACCACCACCACCAACCCCCAAGGTGGACCAGGGTTATCTGTGCGTGCAACTGCACACACTGCACATGTCAGCAGGGGTGGTGGGAGGGGTGGGAGACAGAGGTCGCTGCTTGCAGACGTTGCTGGTGTGCATGAAGACCCACAACTGGTACGCATAGCTGATGCGTACCAGTCCAGCACCGGAGAGCTCAGCCAGGTAGTGGGGCTCCTCAGAGACATCAAACAGCAGCAGGCTGCCCATCATGCCCGCTTGGACTCCCACATGTCCCATGTGGAGTCACACATGTCACGTGTGGACTCCCACATGTCACGTGTGGACTCCCACATGACCCGCGTGGAGTCCAAGTGGGATGTACTACATGAGATGACGGCGGTGCACAGGGACATTTTACAATGCCTCCGCCAGATGAACAGCAACCAGTCCACACCTCCCTGTGTGCCAACAACATCTGGTACCGAACAAACTGCAACTGCCACAGGGAGGGAGGAGGACTCTGGCGGAGAGTCCCCTGCACCGCAGCAGCCTGCACTTGAGGGCCCCCCCCAAGAAGAGGGGTCGTCCGAGGAGGGGAAAGTGAGAGGCTGATGGCCAAGCGCAACTCCCAGGAAGCCTGAACCTGTTCTGGATTTTCGCCTTTGTGCACAGACTGTTCACCCTGTTGATGGCAACACTACTCCCACACATTGCATGGGGAGTACAAGTTGGAACAATGTGTCAGACAACTGTGGCCCCGATACTGGGGATCCTGTCTACCTGGACTTTCTATTCATCTAGGAACTTGGGATTGCAAGATTCATGTACAGCACAATCCATCCTATGCACTATTATCACAGATGTATCACAATAAACACAATAATACACCATACTTGCCTCTGTCGTGATTCCAACGTGGGTACTGCTATGGGGATGATGAACAACAAAATTACACTGTGTATGCGAACTGCAACAGCAAGGACAACACAGGCATGTGAGTACAGGCAACGTGACACATATGAGGGAGACACACCACCAGGGCTACACAACACATACACACCTAGGCCATCTGACTCATTGCCTACACTGATGTTGCCAGGGAAGACGGTGCAATGCACAGACACCACACCCATTCCCAGTTGTAGTCAAGTAGCCCACAGGTGCAGTAAGCAAATGGCAGTCAAATGTGTGACCACAGACAACGCACATCACTAAGTGAAGCACAGGTTTATTACACAGTAGCAACATGCCGTAACCACTACAGATGCAAGGTAACCCCACCTGGTAGCGGGCACACAGTCAACAACTGTAGACAGAAGGAAGTCCATGGGTGTGGCGCACATCACCTGTAGGGACACAACAGCTACCAGCCTGGATGTGCAATCACGTTGTCGGTGGACACAGTTGACCAAACGAATCTGAAAGTACCCTGTGAAGGACAGAAATGACACACAGTCAAAAGCAATGGAGTACAGGACAGAACAGCAAAACTCATGCACAATACATGTTACAAGATACCCACCCAGAACCAAGTTAGCATGTCAACACTGTTGGGGAGTACAGCCCACCTGTCACCACACATCGCAACACACATCCAGTCAAGTAGCCCATGGACACACTCCAACAGCACCAGAGCACCACCCACACATCATGCCAACTCACATCATTGACATGACACCTCAGGATACTCACATTCAGCTAAAGAAGTTGGTGATGAGCTGTGTGCGGACATCACCATCACCATCATCATCATCATCGTCACTGGCATCGTGTTCCAGGCCAGGATCCTCCACAGGTGGCGGATGTTGGTCATCGTCATCCTGGATGAGAGGCAACTCCTTCCGCACTGCCAGGTTGTGGAGCATGCAGCAGACGATGATAATCTTGCACACTTTCGCAGGGGCATATGGGAGGGACCCTCCGGTCTTGTCCAGGCAGCGGAAGCGGCTCTTCAGGAGACCAAAGGTCCGCTCAATCACTCTCCTGGTCCGACCATGTGCCTCATTGTAGCGCATCTGGGCAGGTGTCACAGGGTTCCTGAGGGGTGTCAGCAACCACGGCATGTTGGGGTATCCCGAGTCACCTACGGACAGACAAGTGCACATCAGCTGACTTGGAAAAGTGGGCGGAATACTACAGATCAGATCACACACAATGGCACAAAGTCAGTACACACCGACAAGCCAGGCACGCTGGTTCTGCATCTGTGCCATCAACCTGGGGATGCGACTACTCCTCATCACAAAGGCATCGTGTGCTGAACCAGGGAAACGGGCACACACGTGTGTGATGGTCATGTCTGCAAGACACACCACCAGTGCATTGACCGAGTGGTAGTGCTTGCGGTTCCTGTAGGCCTGCTCCTGGGCCTGTGGTGGTACCAAAGCCACATGTGTCCCATCAATGGAGCCAATGACATGCGGCATCCTCCCCAGGGCATAAAAGTCACTCTTCACGTCAGTGAGTCGTCGCAGTCTAGGGAAATAGATGTACCGGTTCAGGAAGAGCAACATTGCCGCCAAGAAATCGCGGAGCACACGGCTGAACATGGTCTGTGACATCCCACCAGCAGACGCCACAGTATGTTGGAAGGTACCGGTGGCAAAGAAGTGTAGGGCTGCCATCACCTTCACCTTGGGGGTCAGCGCTGTAGGATACGGCCGGCCAGGCTGCAAATGTGGGGACAACTGCACTGCAAAATCCTCAATCAGCTGCCTGGTGAAGCGGTACCGTCGGATGCTGTCCCGTTCCACCATCGTTGCCAGGTCTGGGAATGGCCGATGGACAGCAGGAGCCCTGCAGTGCAGAGGAGAAGTAAGCAAGATCGTCAGTCACCCCACATATGCGGCATTGAACACACTCAAGATCCCAACATACATCATCATGAGGCACAACTACATGAAGTGTGCAGTACCGGAACGACATGTATGGTACATACATGGCCAACATCTGTCAACACGGTCCTACAGGTGGCATCAATTTGTCCCAGGTTGGCCCATTGGATATCATGATGCTGTGTCACAGTCACCCCCCAGTGACATGTGAGGACAGATGTGCCCCAGGCACCACAGCTCAACGACAGGCACATTCCCAGGGACCCTGTAATGCCACATGGACACTGGCATCACCTGGAGTATCATGTGTACACCACAACAAAACAAACATGACCCCCACAGGTAGTGGCCACACTTGCCATGGCAGGAGAGCCATGGACGTCTGTGACACACACGCACAACATCAGAGTCCATGCACACACAACGTGGATGTGGAGACTGTCTCCCATTGTGCACATGAAATCAGAGACATTGTAAACACTACATGCACAAAGACTGTGGAGGGCCATCACTATTGTGCCACTGGGACACCCTGGCTCAAACATACCGTCCCACATGGGACTCACGGGGTATGTGACATGACATACACAAACACCACTGTGAAATGTGACCATGGCACATGCACAGATATGAACAGTTGCACATCACAGTGGTCACGTACACGTAACACCCAGGATCCTGTCCCCATTAACACGTGCACAGCCTGGGGGTGGCTGCCCACAGGTGACACCCACAGGACAACATGTACACCAACATACACACAATAGGAAATGCAGCCTTACATGCCTTATGATAAGGTTTGGACAGGCTGTCGTGATGTAGGTGTGCCCCTCACTCCCTGGGAGCTATCTGTGGCTGGCATATGTCCATCTGAGACAGGCATGCTGACATATGCCAGTCACATGTACAGTGATGCGTTGAACAGCAATGGACCGATCGGTGCCTCCGGCCGGCCCATTGCTTTCAATGTGTGCGGGTACGCGTTGTACCCCTGTGCGCGTTGTACTGCAATGGACCGATCGGTGCCTCCGGCCGGCCCATTGCATTCAATGGGTGCGGGTACGCGTTGTACCCCTGTGCGCGTTGTACTGCAATGGACCGATCGGTGCCTCCGGCCGGCCCATTGCATTCAATGTGTGTGGGTACGCGTTGTACCCCTGTGCGCGTTGTACTGCAATGGACCGATCGGTGCCTCCGGCCGGCCCATTGCATTCAATGTGTGCGGGTACGCGTTGTACCCCTGTGCGCGTTGTACTGCAATGGACCGATCGGTGCCTCCGGCCGGCCCATTGCATTCAATGTGTGCGGGTACGCGTTGTACCCCTGTGCGCGTTGTACTGCAATGGACCGATCGGTGCCTCCGGCCGGCCCATTGCTTTCAATGTGTGCGGGTACGCGTTGTACCCCTGTGCGCGTTGTACCTCAATGGACCGATCGGTGCGCACCCATTGACAATGGGCTTGCCTGGCAACGGACGCGTTTTCGAATATTCGAACGAGTCGGTTGCTGGAAAATCAGTTGGTCACCCACAACAATGTTGCAAAATCATGTATGTCATGAAGTTGAAATTTTGAAGGATGCTGTGGGCGTGTTTTGGTGCTGCTATTCCATGGATTGGCCAGATTCAGAAGATGCAAACGACTTGGACCTATCACTTTGGACACAAGGGACAGTATCTGCCTCTCCAGCACATATATATTGCTGCATGTTCCCCTGAGAGCCCACTTGCCTGCACTACATGCTCCAGGACGACATCTGCCACTGCACTGCTGCTGTCTCTGCCCCTCTGGACCCTGCAATGGCACGTACTGTGGAGAGAGCCCCAGCCTTCAGCCTTGAAGAGAACCAGGCCCTGCTGGACAGCCTACTTCCACAGTACAGCAAGCTGTATGGGACACCAGGGGAGCAGGTGAGTGTTCTGTGCACTGCCTTTCTGAATGTGCATTTTGTCTGACTAGCAAGGCTGAGAGTCAGCACACCACTGGCTAGCAGGCTCACTGAGTAGTTGTCACCCCCCATAGTGTGTAGTGACTTGCACTGGACAGGTATGGTGCAGTGACAGTGCTTCTGAACAGGGTTTTACTCCCCATGCTATGATACCATGTAGTGACTTCTGGAAAACTGTCCATGGGCAGCCGTGCACTGCCTGGGTACACCATGTGCCCCTGTGATTGCGACATGTATATGCAACTGTGTCATGCACGGATATGTTGCATGTGTAGTAATGGCCTTATCACTTTGTCATCCTGACAGGCTTCTGCCCATCGGAAGCATGAGATATGGAAGGACATCGTCCGGGCTGTCCGGTCCGTGGGGGTCTACAAGCGCCGGATCCGCAACTGCCAAAAGAGGTGGCAGGACCTTCGGGGCTGGACCCGGAGGATTGCACGGGTCCAGCTGAAGCTGTCGCCTCCTCGCAGGAGGGGCGGAACACGGACCCTGACCCCCACATGCTCAGGATCCTGGCGGTGGTCTTTCCAGACCTGGATGGGCAGCTGAAGGCCAGAGAGCAGCAAGGAGGGGGTGAGTCAAAGACTGCACTGTGTACTCTGTCTAACATGTTATGTGCCCTCCTCGGGCCAGGTTGAACTGCCACAGTACAGCAGTCATGTTGTCCAGGAGCCATGTCCCTCTATTGTGCACTGCCCACTCCTCATCTGATACCCAGGTGTGGCCCTTACATGCAGGGAATTCTGTCACTTAGGACTGTGTCCTTGCAGTTTGCTTGACTCAAGGTGGGAGACAGCATCTGTTTCCCTGACTCTGTGGTGGGCATCATGGGTGGGTCCATTGCTTACACAATGCCTGTATTCTGACATGTATTCAGCGTGTTACTTTGATCTGTGGTCCAATTGCTGAGCTGATCCACCACATGTGGCTGGGGTACCTGGCACACACCCATGCTGCGGGTGGGAACAATGTTTGGGCCCCAGGAGTATGTATATGACGTGTGTCACACATACTTAGCCAGCTGCCTACAGTCCAGGGCTCATCCCTCATTCATGTGGGGCTGGACAGTCATGCCTACTCCAGGCCATACAATACACTCTGTACTCCCACTCCCGTGTATCAGAGGACACATTGTGCACAGTGATTTGACCCCTCAGGTGTCTGCCTCTGTGTCAGTGTGCTGTGGATTAGTCGCCAGGACTGCTGTGGAGTTTCTTGGTAGGGGCTCAGCATGCCACTGGAGATGTGACCATAGGAGACGATACTTGTGTGACACATAGGTGTCTGATCAGCTGCCCATGCAGACTGGGGCATGTAAATGTGAAGTTCAGGCAGCTGTTCCCCATGCACAGCAGAGTGTGAGGGGCTCAGGTTCAGAGGGTAGTGTCACAGGTCTCCCATATGTCCAATAGGTATGACCTGGACAGATGAGGGTTAAGAGGATGTGTTGTGGGGGGATGTACATGTGCACTTGTGCAGCTCCAGGACTTGCATTCCCCATGACCTACTATTGTGACACAGTGCAGAGTGTTGTTGTCTGGCTGCAAAGTCATACATCACTGAGACAGTGATGTATGACTTTGCAGTCATGCCTCCGCCATGGCATGTGTCTACTGATTGGTGATCCTGCAGGGGAGTGACATGTGCTACATGCACACCATAGTGGCGCTGGCTATCAGGACATGGGTGCATCATGGTGTCTGTCGCTGGAATGCATCACATGCATTTCCTATTTGACTCTGGGCATCCCTTACATCCGTAAACCTGTACTGACTCAGTGGCAAGAGCTGTGATGTGTCCACACCGTGTCCTCTGCACTGTCCAACTACTGTGTACTTGGTGCATGTGTCAACACTGGGGTGTTGCAATCCAACAGACACCAGACAGATGGGTGCAAGGCCATGTGGGATGTGAGTGCCATGCTTGGCATCAGACTGACAATTGACTTCTCCTGTTCAATTAGGGCACTTTTAGCAATGTACAACTAATGATGCCAGGGCTTGCTCTGTAATGTGCTGTGCTCACAGTGGTGTGTGCGTTTGGTGCAGGTGACTGATGTCTGTCTGTTTCCCCATTGTTTGCAGATACATCCACGGCCACGGAAGGGGACAGCTCCACGGACCAGGAGGAGCCGGAGAGCCAGACTGGGTCAGCAGCCGAGGAGTGGTCGGAGGGACCCAGTGGCACGGAGGGCGAGGGGAGCCACACCGAGGAGTCCTCAGCAGCATCCACCTCAGCTGAGGACCAGAGCAACTCGGAGGATGACTCCCTTGTGGAGGCGGGTGTCAGCAGCCACCACACCCCAGCTAGTGTTGCTGTCCCCGCCACCACCAGCACCACCACCGCCCTCCCATCGGCTCCCATTCCCCAGGTCCGTGGAGGCTCCCATGTCCGGGAGCGTGTCTCCTTTGGGCCAGGCACCGCACCCCTGCCCCTGTGTCCCCTGCTGCCCTGAGTGAGGAGTCTGTGTACCTCCTTCGCCAGCTCCATGTAGGGCAGACAGCCATGCTGAGTGTCCTCCATGCGCACACCGCGCTGTTGACTCAGCTGGTGTCGTTCATGGAGGGCATCTCATCGGGCATGTCTGACCTACAGAGGGGCAATAGGTCCATGGACTCCTCCCTGACGGCAGCAGTGTCCCTCCTCAAACGGTCCCTCACCCCTCCTGCCTCTGCTCCATCCACACTCCCCAGCACCTTACCCATCCCAGGCACACACACACTGGCACAGGCACACACCAGCACACACACATCCAGCACACTGACACACACGCCAATGACAAAACGCACACGCACGCACATTCAGGGGACTGAAGCCAGACTCACAGGGGATGGGGCCCTGGAACACACACACGCATCCACATGCACTGCGCAGTCCTCAGTTCCCTCTCCCTCCAAAGCACCCTCCCTTGCCTCACCTGCAACCCCAAAGTCACAGCAGCTCTTCCTCTGTGACCTCGGCCTCTTCCCCACCGATGAAGCTGCTCCAGCATCCCGGGGGAAGAGGAAGCCCACCCACACGGAGCAGAGTGCCCCTCGCCCCCGGACACCCTCCCCCAGGCGCAGACGGACTGAGGCCCCCACCCGCAAGTCCCCCCGGAGTGCTAAGAGCAAGACCCCGCCACCACCCTGCAGCTCAGGCACAAGGTCTCCGTCCTCCATCCCTCAGGCCCCCACTGCACAGGTGCCCCCACCACACCCTGCCCCAGGTTCCCCCACCCACAGATATACCATCCCCAAGATGCTCCGGCCTTCTCCCCCTGCCACTTGCTCTCCCAGCACCACACCCCCGCTGCGCTTGTCTGTGCCACTGATGTGGTGAGGGTGTCCCCCCCTCTGTCCAACCCACCTTGCCTGTTCCCCATTCTCCTCCCCTGGAGGTAGGCACTGCAGTGGAGTCCACTACCGCCCTGTCTGACTTGGGCACTGCAGTGGCGGACCTGTCCACCCCATCTGCAGGGTCCACTGCAGTTGTGCCGGCACCCACGACATCTGTGTCATGCCCCCCAGTTGTGCCGGCACACACCATGTCAGACACCTCCACTGCAGTTGTCAGTGGCTCTCCTGCACCCACCACCCCTTCCCTGACTCCCCCTGGTGAGCCCTGATCCTGTCCCTGCGGTGCCTGGCCTGCCCCCCGGTTGCCCCTCCTAGTGGATTGTCCCTGGTATTGTGCAGGCATGCGTAGGGTGACATCTGCCAGTGTCACCCTGTTTGAACTTTGACAATGGACTGGCCATTGGCCTTTGCTCTTTTTCAGGACTTCGTTTGGCCTCAACACATATGCTGAATAAAGCAACTTTCTTTTCTCTAGTGCTCATGCTTCAGATGTACATGTTGTTGGTGCAGCTAACCATGCCCTTGCTGCAGTGATGGTGATATCTGGTCTCATGATTATGAAGTGTTACTGTGCAGGAACCCATGTGGTCCAGGGGGAATGTGTCCTATCATGTGGTGTATCCATGTCATCAATAGCAGCATCTGAGGGTGTCATGTGTTCAGTATTTGGCAATGGGTTTCCTACTTACATTGGCAATTTCATATCTGTGGCTTCCACCCCTGCACATCTGTTGTGCCTGCCATCGTTGCATTTGTCTACTTCCCTGACCGTGTTGCCATCTCCAGTGGACATGCAGGTTTGGGCATCAATGGGGAGGGACTCATCCGTGTAGTCAGTGCAACATTGCTATACAAGTGTGTTGGATCTGTGCTGATGATTCCGTTGGCACATCCATGACCAGGCTGATGTGATGGGAGCCCTCATTTGGTGCTAATTGTTGATTGTGTGACCAAGTGCTCAGCTGACATGATGGGGCCCTACTGAGGCAACATATGGCACAGCTTTCCTCACACAGGAGTGGAGTCCCCTCATGGCAGTGTGTACACGTGTGACATTGCCTGCACCCAAGGTGTGTGTTGTATGTGCATGTCTGTGTGTTCACTTCCATTCATCTGCGCATGCTGTGATCCCTAGTGTTGTACCTGTTTGTGATGCTTGCTGACTTGAGCTATGTTCCCCCAAAGTCTTCTCCCTGTGTTCTCTGTGATGTGGGTGCATGGCACATTACTGGTCATCAGGGTGTCACCCATAGGTGTGTTTGCTGTCAGGGCTGAGTTTGTGTGCAGACGCAGATGGGTCACAGTCAGGTTTCCCCTTGGCACTTGTTGTTTGCCCCTGTCATGTGATTTCCAGTTTGTGTTATCTTTCAGTGATTGTGACATGTTGTGTGTGTGACTGCTGCCACTCCTCAGGGTCAGAGCTGCAATGTTGGAAGTTGTCTATGTGTGTTCTTTGTGGGTGACCTTGGCTTCTTCATTGGTGTGTGACTGTGGCTGGGATCCCATTGGTCGGTGTGGTATTGCCGTCATGTCCATGTACAGCGTAGTGTGCAGTGTGTCAGACATTCAGGAGTCTTGTTGAGTGTCCATGTGTGATGTGTTTCTACACCTTGGTTCCCACCCACCACCCTGGAATAGTCATGGGTGCATGTGCAATGTCACCAGTGCATGTGTACTTCACTGCTGCACATTGTTGGAGGTCGAGGGGTGTGGTGTTGAGTGTGTGCAGATGAGAGTTGTTGCCCGGCTAGGCCCCTGCCTCCATGTTGGCCTTGGCTTACTGGCCATGCTGATTGATTTGTGCTTGTGTAGGTGTGATGGTAGTTTGTTGCTCAGGACACCTGACTGTGGTTCATAGTGTGAACGACATTTAGCTTTGTCATCACAGTGGTATTTTTATTCAGCCCAGGGTCACCACATTGTGGGGGCCCTGGGGGTGGTGCTGTGGTGTGTCTGTGACTTGCTGTGTCAGTTGTTGTTCCTACGTGCCTGTGTGACATGTGTGTTTTGTGCTCCCTCTCACCTGACAATGCCTGCTTGCCCACATAGGGGATTTGGATCCATGAGTTACCTTAGTGTGGCAGTGTATGCACATCTGTATGATTGGTATTCAGCTCTCCTCATGTGTTGTGTGGTTGCCTGGGGACACTGGCACCCCCACCCCTCACCTGCTGTGTATGATGACAGTGTTGGTCTGCCTGTTTGTGTTTGTGCATCTGCACCACTGCATTGGCATATCTTGGGTGTGCCATTGGCTGTATGTTGTTTGGTGTGTTTCCCCTGCTGTCCCTGGGACTCCTAGGTCATCGGTCAGCACAGTGATCATGGTTTGTGTGTCCCATTGCTGCCATGGTATGGTATCTGTTCACCTCACATCTGCTGTCTCCACAGGGTATCTGCATTTGTGTGCCCATTGGTGCAAATATGTGGTTCTGCATTCTGATGGTCACTTCTGTCATTGTGTCATTGATGACTGTTGACGGTCTCAGCCCCCATGGGTGTTGTTTGTCTGCACATGGCCAAAGGAATGTTTCATTTGCACTGCAGTATTTGGCTCCCCCAATTTATGTTGCAATGGGACACATACACTACTTTGCCACAGATGAGTTTTTGGTTCTGTGAGCAGGAATGATCCATGCAGTTTGGCAGTTGCAGCTCTTTCTTTGTCAACAATTACCTTTTGGTCACTGTGATGATGAGGGTGTAGACCCCATTGCCACAATGGTCAAAATGTGCTTCAGCTATGGACCCCACACTTGCCTTTTGGTCACTGTGATGATGGGGGTTTAGACCCCATTGCCACAATGGTCAAAATGTGCTTCAGCTATGGACCCCACACTTACCTTTTGGTCACTGTGATGATGGGGGTTTAGGCCCCATTGCCACAATGGTCATGGGCTGCTTGCATTGTGGGTGCCACACACATATATGTGTGGCACATGTGCTAGGGGGTCACATTGTATGTTGAAAGTCATGTTCGGTGTTGTAGGCATTTGACACAGCCTACACACGCTTGTCATGGTGGTGGGGGGATGTCTTAATCTTGCATTCCCTAGGTTGTGGTGTGCTTGTTGTGTCATGCATTGTCCATCCTATGAGTGGGGGTGGTAGTAGTGGTAGGCATCCAGCCCCCCTGGGTGAGGGTGGTAGTAGTGGTAGGCATCCTGCCCCCCTGGGTGAGGGTGGTAGTAGTGGTGGGCATCCTGCCCCCCGTGGGTGAGGGTGGTAGTAGTGGTGGGCATCCTGCCCCCTGGCTAAGGGTGGTAGTAGTGGTGGGCATCCTGCCCCCTGGCTAAGGGTGGTAGTAGTGGTAGGCATCCTGCCCCCCGTGGGTGAGGGTGGTAGTAGTGGTGGGCATCCTGCCCCCCTGGCTAAGGGTGGTAGTAGTGGTAGGCATCCAGCCCCCCTGGGTTGGGGTGGTAGTAGTGGTAGGCATCCAGCCCCCCTGGCTAAGGGTGGTAGTAGTGGTAGGCATCCTGCCCCCCTGGGTGAGGGTGGTAGTAGTGGTAGGCATCCAGCCCCCCTGGCTAAGGGTGGTAGTAGTGGTAGGCATCCTGCCCCCCTGGGTGAGGGTGGTAGTAGTGGTAGGCATCCTGCCCCCCTGGGTGAGGGTGGTAGTAGTGGTAGGCATCCAGCCCCCCTGGGTGAGGGTGGTAGTAGTGGTGGGCATCCTGCCCCCTGGCTAAGGGTGGTAGTAGTGGTAGGCATCCAGCCCCCTGGCTAAGGGTGGTAGTAGTGGTGGGCATCCTGCCCCCTGGCTAAGGGTGGTAGTAGTGGTAGGCATCCTGCCCCCTGGCTAAGGGTGGTAGTAGTGGTAGGCATCCTGCCACCCTGGCTAAGGGTGGTAGTAGTGGTAGGCATCCTGCCACCCCTGGGTGAGGGTGGTAGTAGTGGTAGGCATCCAGCCCCCCTGGGTGAGGGTGGTAGTAGTGGTGGGCATCCTGCCCCCTGGCTAAGGGTGGTAGTAGTGGTAGGCATCCAGCCCCCCTGGCTAAGGGTGGTAGTAGTGGTGGGCATCCTGCCCCCTGGCTAAGGGTGGTAGTAGTGGTAGGCATCCTGCCCCCCTGGCTAAGGGTGGTAGTAGTGGTAGGCATCCTGCCACCCTGGCTAAGGGTGGTAGTAGTGGTAGGCATCCTGCCACCCCTGGGTGAGGGTGGTAGTAGTGGTAGGCATCCAGCCCCCCTGGGTGAGGGTGGTAGTAGTGGTGGGCATCCTGCCCCCTGGCTAAGGGTGGTAGTAGTGGTAGGCATCCAGCCCCCCTGGCTAAGGGTGGTAGTAGTGGTAGGCATCCAGCCCCCCTGGGTTGGGGTGGTAGTAGTGGTAGGCATCCTGCCCCCCTGGCTAAGGGTGGTAGTAGTGGTAGGCATCCTGCCACCCTGGCTAAGGGTGGTAGTAGTGGTAGGCATCCTGCCCCCCGTGGGTGAGGGTGGTAGTAGTGGTGGGCATCCTGCCCCCTGGCTAAGGGTGGTAGTAGTGGTAGGCATCCAGCCCCCCTGGGTTGGGGTGGTAGTAGTGGTAGGCATCCTGCCCCCTGGCTAAGGGTGGTAGTAGTGGTAGGCATCCTGCCCCCTGGCTAAGGGTGGTAGTAGTGGTAGGCATCCTGCCCCCTGGCTAAGGGTGGTAGTAGTGGTAGGCATCCTGCCACCCTGGCTAAGGGTGGTAGTAGTGGTAGGCATCCTGCCACCCTGGCTAAGGGTGGTAGTGGTAGGCATCCTGCCCCCTGGCTAAGGGTGGTAGTAGTGGTAGGCATCCTGCCACCCTGGCTAAGGGTGGTAGTAGTGGTGGGCATCCTGCCCCCCTGGGTGAGGGTGGTAGTAGTGGTAGGCATCCTGCCCCCTGGCTAAGGGTGGTAGTAGTGGTAGGCATCCAGCCCCCCTGGGTGAGGGTGGTAGTAGTGGTGGGCATCCTGCCCCCTGGCTAAGGGTGGTAGTAGTGGTAGGCATCCAGCCCCCCTGGCTAAGGGTGGTAGTAGTGGTAGGCATCCTGCCACCCCTGGGTGAGGGTGGTAGTAGTGGTAGGCATCCTGCCACCCTGGCTAAGGGTGGTAGTAGTGGTAGGCATCCAGCCCCCCTGGGTGAGGGTGGTAGTAGTGGTGGGCATCCTGCCCCCTGGCTAAGGGTGGTAGTAGTGGTAGGCATCCAGCCCCCCTGGCTAAGGGTGGTAGTAGTGGTAGGCATCCTGCCCCCTGGCTAAGGGTGGTAGTAGTGGTAGGCATCCTGCCACCCTGGCTAAGGGTGGTAGTAGTGGTAGGCATCCTGCCACCCCTGGGTGAGGGTGGTAGTAGTGGTAGGCATCCAGCCCCCCTGGGTGAGGGTGGTAGTAGTGGTGGGCATCCTGCCCCCTGGCTAAGGGTGGTAGTAGTGGTAGGCATCCAGCCCCCCTGGCTAAGGGTGGTAGTAGTGGTGGGCATCCTGCCCCCTGGCTAAGGGTGGTAGTAGTGGTAGGCATCCTGCCCCCTGGCTAAGGGTGGTAGTAGTGGTAGGCATCCTGCCACCCTGGCTAAGGGTGGTAGTAGTGGTAGGCATCCTGCCACCCCTGGGTGAGGGTGGTAGTAGTGGTAGGCATCCAGCCCCCTGGGTGAGGGTGGTAGTAGTGGTGGGCATCCTGCCCCCTGGCTAAGGGTGGTAGTAGTGGTAGGCATCCAGCCCCCCTGGCTAAGGGTGGTAGTAGTGGTAGGCATCCAGCCCCCCTGGGTTGGGGTGGTAGTAGTGGTAGGCATCCTGCCCCCTGGCTAAGGGTGGTAGTAGTGGTAGGCATCCTGCCACCCTGGCTAAGGGTGGTAGTAGTGGTAGGCATCCTGCCCCCGTGGGTGAGGGTGGTAGTAGTGGTGGGCATCCTGCCCCCTGGCTAAGGGTGGTAGTAGTGGTAGGCATCCAGCCCCCCTGGGTTGGGGTGGTAGTAGTGGTAGGCATCCTGCCCCCTGGCTAAGGGTGGCAGTAGTGGTAGGCATCCTGCCCCCTGGCTAAGGGTGGTAGTAGTGGTAGGCATCCTGCCCCCCTGGCTAAGGGTGGTAGTAGTGGTAGGCATCCTGCCACCCTGGCTAAGGGTGGTAGTAGTGGTAGGCATCCTGCCACCCTGGCTAAGGGTGGTAGTAGTGGTAGGCATCCTGCCCCCTGGCTAAGGGTGGTAGTAGTGGTAGGCATCCTGCCACCCTGGCTAAGGGTGGTAGTAGTGGTGGGCATCCTGCCCCCCTGGGTGAGGGTGGTAGTAGTGGTAGGCATCCTGCCCCCTGGCTAAGGGTGGTAGTAGTGGTAGGCATCCAGCCCCCCTGGGTGAGGGTGGTAGTAGTGGTGGGCATCCTGCCCCCTGGCTAAGGGTGGTAGTAGTGGTAGGCATCCAGCCCCCTGGCTAAGGGTGGTAGTAGTGGTAGGCATCCTGCCACCCCTGGGTGAGGGTGGTAGTAGTGGTAGGCATCCTGCCACCCTGGCTAAGGGTGGTAGTAGTGGTAGGCATCCAGCCCCCCTGGGTGAGGGTGGTAGTAGTGGTGGGCATCCTGCCCCCTGGCTAAGGGTGGTAGTAGTGGTAGGCATCCAGCCCCCCTGGCTAAGGGTGGTAGTAGTGGTAGGCATCCTGCCCCCTGGCTAAGGGTGGTAGTAGTGGTAGGCATCCTGCCACCCTGGCTAAGGGTGGTAGTAGTGGTAGGCATCCTGCCACCCCTGGGTGAGGGTGGTAGTAGTGGTAGGCATCCAGCCCCCCTGGGTGAGGGTGGTAGTAGTGGTGGGCATCCTGCCCCCTGGCTAAGGGTGGTAGTAGTGGTAGGCATCCAGCCCCCCTGGCTAAGGGTGGTAGTAGTGGTGGGCATCCTGCCCCCTGGCTAAGGGTGGTAGTAGTGGTAGGCATCCTGCCCCCTGGCTAAGGGTGGTAGTAGTGGTAGGCATCCTGCCACCCTGGCTAAGGGTGGTAGTAGTGGTAGGCATCCTGCCACCCCTGGGTGAGGGTGGTAGTAGTGGTAGGCATCCAGCCCCCCTGGGTGAGGGTGGTAGTAGTGGTGGGCATCCAGCCCCCCTGGGTTGGGGTGGTGGCGCGCATTCAGGCCCCTGTGTGCATATGTGGCATTGGTGATGGGCATCCCGCCCCTATGGTGCTGCTGTTGCAAGTATATTCAGATTCCCAGTGTATGTGTGTGATGTGTCGTGTACGTGTTGTATGTGTTTTGTGGTTGGTGTCTGACTTACCTTCTGCGCCGTACGCGTCCGTGCCTGTTCCGGTAGTAGATGTAGAATATTGGTATGATCGGGACGAAGGGATTCATGGCTGGTTCGTGTCGTTCGTCCTTCTCGTTGCTTCGCGTCGTCCTCGCCGCTTGGCTTCGTCCTCGCCGCTTCGCTTCGTCCTCGCCGCTTCGCGTCGTCCTCGTCTGTGCTGTGTTCGCCTCGTAGCCGTGGATCGTGTTGTGGCGCGATTCGGAGCTTATGTGCGCCTCTCCCGGATGCTTTGACGTGCCGTGCGTAGCGACGGGTTCGGGCGCGTACGGAAAGCGCATCGTACTTGTCCGGCCGGACGGGGCTGCATTTTCCCTTCCGTGCGACTCGATTCGGCGTTTCCGGATTCGCCTCGGTCGGAGAACAGGACCTGGTTTGGGTGAGTACGGCTCGGCCGGAATTTTTGCTGTTGTGCGCATCGTACTTGCTCGTTCGGTGTGCTGTACGGATCGGTCGGGAAACTGGCTTTCGCATGGCTTTTTTCCCGACCGAATGGTATTGGGTGCGCCTCCGACCGAGATCGGAATCGGCCCCTATGTGTCTCCATTATGTGCTTAGCCAATGTGTATGTAACATCATTGTTTTTGGTGGCTCGTGAATGCTGTAAGATGTGCAAATTCAATTTATTCACAGTTCTTCCCAAATATATTTCTATCTGCATCCACATTCATGCACATAAACAACATGTGTAGTTTTGCAAGTTATCCATTCCTTTATCTCTTTTGTTTCTCCATGTTGTAGCTCAAAGTCAGTTCTATCAATCAATATGTTTATTTATGATTCAGAACTCCAATGAGTTCCACATAAAAATGTACAAAAAGAGAAAAGAATTTACAATGTATTATATCATGGTATTCTTGGTAACAGAAAAAAGCGCAATCGAAGGCATAACAATTATAATTTCACTATACAAGTGGGGGTTAAAAGCAAATGTGACTCCATATAATCACACACCAATATATGAAGTGCATGTGCGCATATATAAAAATCTTTACCCACCCAATTTTAAAATTGTGCGAAACTCCATAAGACTTCGCCCCTTTGAATATACAAACATCCTATTTCATACAGTTCAAATAGTTTTAAAAACAGTTTACAATAAAAATACGATATGCTACGCAACAAAGACCCTTTTCCTATCAGATCTTAAACATGATGTGGGGAGAGGCCAAATAGCACTGGATTTTACATCCTAGCCTAGATTTCAGATTATAATGTGCATAATAATCTACCAATCAAAATCGTATTTGGGATACCGAATCTAAGCACCGCAATATACACTTATCTAAAAAATATTTAAAAATTGTTTGAAAAAACTAAAAGTTTTAACACATACTAATTCAGAGGGGGGGCAAGTAGACAATTACGAGCCTCCTCTGCTGTAGTAATATTATATTATAAAAATACAGAACTTAATAGGTGACGTCGTAGGGGTTGCAATGAGGGACAGATAAATAATACTTAGTTCAAATCTTGCACATAATTTCCACATAAATCACAAATTCTTTCCTCCCTAGGTAATCCCTGTCAGGCCCCTGTTATAATTCGCAAGGGGAGCAGATTCATCCTTAGCAGCACAAATTGTTCTGCTCACTCCATGGGGGAGGTTCCATACAACATACGGTTGGGGTTTTTTTATACATACAACTCCCCACTATTATATTGTCTCTGGAGTGCCCTGAACACAAAGATATATCTCTCTTACAACTGACTTCGTAAATAGTTTTTTTTTATTAAAGCTTTCACTGCAGATTTTGGTTGAGAGCATGTACCACTCCACTTGATTTCAAATAACTCCAAAGCTTTCTCATAATTTCTAAAAATGACGCTTTTCCCTTTCAAACAGTCAAAAATTTCATATTTTAATGCAGCCCAAATAGATGTTTGTAGTAATGAAGTCCGTGGCCAGGATGTAGTTTCAAGTAAATTTATTAAGTTGTAGTTACAAGTTGTGAAGATCCTGTAAACAGCCCCACCAGGAGCAGCCTCCCTGCTTCTCAGCCCATCTTCAACTGTTAACACTCACTCCAGGCACCCAAGCATTCCAAGCATGTCCATCACACCAACATTCCATACAGAACACTCACACTGGCTAAGCAGCTAGGAACCAGGTAAATAGGAACAGTATAAACCAAACAGCAGGACATTACAAAGTTACCTCGTTTTCCAATAAAACGTTTCCCCACCTTAAACATGCTGCCATAGCAAACACATAAGTCGAGAGAAGTCCAAACTCAAGCCGAAGTGCCGCTATGCTCACGGCACAATTCAAATTACAGATTTGGTGCCAAATGCACCCTTCTACCTTTTCAAAAGAATCTTGTTGCTGAGCATCCACAGACTCACAAGCATAACTCAACGATGGCGGGATTTTGATTTTATAAACAGATAGGACATGTGCAAAATGTCTTTGCTCACAGCATTTATAAAACCTACCAAGTGTGAAGGCCTGGGAAATAACTTCACTTCTGTACTGACCATAGGGTCATTGCTGGAGCACTTACTCGAGAAAATTCTACCGAGATACAGGTATTGCGTCACAACTTCAAGTTTATTTTTACCTAAAAACCAATTCATATTTTTCCTGACCCTACATCCCCAAGACCTAAAAACCATGATTTTACTTTTTAAAATATTTATAAGAAGTGACCTAGCTCATTAAGTCGCCTTTGCAAACCTATTGAGTCAAATCCAGTAGGATGGCATTATCTGCGTAAAGAAGACAGCTCAGTTCCATAGGGCCTAGTTTTGGTGAATTACCTCTACAGAGCCCAACCCGGCTTGGGAGATCATTGATGTACAAGGAAAAGAGGAGAGGGGCTAAAAGGCACCCCTGCTTGAACCCATTGTGGGTTACCACTTTACTTGACAGACCCTCATTACCACCCAGCAACACCTGTGTCCATGTAGAGGAATGCAATGCAATGATCAATCTTAACAGATGCCCCGGGATCCCCATTGTGACCAGTTTCCTCCACAGAGTCCCCCGGTCGACCCGATCAAAAGCTGTGGAGAAATCTATGAAGGCAACATATAAAGACATTCCCCTACCTACAGGATATTTTTCAATCAGGGTTTGCAGGACAGAGATGTTATTTATAGTGCCACTTAGAGCACAAAAACCTGCTTGTTCTACGGGGACTAGATCATTACCAAAAGCCCAATCCTGAAGGTGAAGGAGTATGCTTTTGGCAAACAGTTTTCCGTTTGCATCTAGTAACGAAATCTGCCTAAAGCTGTCAGGAGAAGTCTTGGGGCCCTTTTTATATAATGAAACCACTATGTTTCCTCTCCAAGAGGACGGAATGATTCCGTGATCATAGCAGTGAGAAACACCGGGTAAAGGAGCTGAGCCCATGCCGAACTATCTTGTTTAATGACAGCTATTGGAAGATCGTCTGGACCCATCGCGGCAGAGTACCTTTCCCCTTTAATAAAACTCTCTATTTCCTTACAAGAAGGAGGACCATAGATATTCACTGGGGAGGACTCAGAAATTGGCTCCAAATTGAAACTCTTCCTAGTATTTAGTGCATACAGCTGTGAGATGTATAGGGTCCATTCTGCGCCTAATATTAAAATGGCTTCTGCCTTAGTTCTACTATCACAGAATTCAGCGATGAGGGCCCAATATTTATGCGAATCACCAGACTGTGCTACCTCTCTCAGTTTGATCCATTTAGAATCCTCCACCCTCCTAAGTCCAGAGACCTTAAGTCTAGTTCTTACCTGCTTTAACCTATTGATTTCCCTTTGCCTGGACAATGATGCCTGCTCAATTGGTCCCTTACTAAAGCATTCAAATCCCAGTTTAGCTTTTTTATCTTCCACGATGAAACCACAGGATGGTCGATGACATTGGAAAGTTTTTTACTCCCACACAATCTAAATAGATCTAAGTGATTCTCATACCAACTAATGGGGTTCTCCTGACCAGGACCTGAGCTCGCATTTTTAACATAGCCCCCTAAGCAAATTAGATTATTATTTGACCAAAAGGTGCACCCATTTGTTCTGTTGTATGTAATAGTTTCCTTTCTCGGATTCCAGCGATCAAGCATCTTACATTCCAGTTTCACATCCACTGTTAAAATACTATGGTCACTCAAATCCGTCCTCAGTGTCTTAAAGTTAGTACATGCTCCAAAAAGTTGGTATTATACCATCATATAATCGATTAGTGACTGCCCCCGGGCAGCATGAAAAGTAGGGGAGGCAGGGGAGTCGTCTGGAAATCTCCCTTTCAATAAAACTAAGTCATTGGTTCTCAGACAATCCAAGAGACTCAATTCTCTCCAAACTGATCGAGTATAAGCTGGTAATATTATTTCAGGAATAAACCATACATCTTCCAATTCTTGATTGCTAAAGGCCACGAAGCACAATTTGAGATTTTGGCGTTAAAATCACCTACCACAATTATTGATGTGCAATCTTTAGAAATGCTGATTCTGTGCACAAAAGAAGAAATGGAGACAACGAGAGAATCAGACGCCCTACCTGGAGGTATGTATATGTCTGCCAATAAAAGGGTAGAGTGCCGTTCTTTTTGTCACATTACCCAAGCTCAGTTTTTAACACATGCAGAGTTTGTTGGATGAATAAAAACCAATGGGTTCCAAATTTGTGCTGTTACTAAGTAGGATTGCTAAGCCCCCACTTGCGCGACGTTTTACGGAGGGTTTTGCAGCGCAACAAAAAACAACAAAGTTCCCAAAACTGAAATCTACACAACTCCATGTTTCCAGCAGGCAAATTATCCATGGATTATAAATCATTAGCGAACTCAATTTAAAACTGGGATTTCCTAGACCTGCCACATTCCAGGACAGGATCTTTCCCCGGGGAGTACCTCTGCAGCATGGGGAGATTTTTATTTCCTTTAGGAGCATTCAATGATCCAGCCACCCAAGTCCACTGTGCCAACTCAGCATCCCGCTAGATTTGGTAGCCCTTTGATCCTCATGTCCCACAATATTAATCACTCTTTTCCCTGAGTTGTTAGCAACCTAGATTATGACAGTCTCTTTCGAGTTTACGTGCCCCTTCTAATTCGTTGTCACCCTGCGTAAAGCTTGGTGGTCTCTTCTGGGAGATTCAGACTGAACAGATATTGACCCGTCATACAAGAATACATCAATCCCATTTTTCCTAAAGTGATCGACGTTCGCCAAGACTAACATTGAGATTATCCCGAAACTAAAAGTAACTTTGCAGTTTGGGAGCCCTTTTCGATGTACCAAGAAGACCCACTCTATATCTCCACTTGTTATTAATCTCAGGTCTTCAATTTCAGATAGTAGCTATAGTAGGCAGCTTCTGCTGAGTGGGCCCAATGCTCTATCAAATAGAGAAGCAAAAATCATGGTATTAGCTACTTGTCCTGGCTTGCACCTTACTAAGGCATTATCGCTTTACTTTTTTTCTATCCCCAGCTCCTCTGTGTTTGCAAAGGGTGAAGAAGAGGAGGAAAAAAGGGATAAAGAGGCGGGACCTGCCCCCCTCATGCGACCTTCCTTGATTATGCACAAACTGACCATGGAAAAACTCGGTACACGAAAGATTAGAGGGAGAGCTAGCCATCATATGCCCTGCCTCTAACAAGGTATTATTTGTTTCTTCTCCCATCTTCTCCTTAACAACCTTGACCGACTCCGGCTTTTGAGTCTCCTGTTCATCTCCCAATCCTCTCCCTTCATCGTAGCCTGGTCCATTACAGCCTACTAGCCTCCCATCCTTATGCCCCTCCATTTGTCCTAATGCCCTCAGTGTGGACACTTCTCTCGTAATTGAGGAGGAAGGAAGTAGATTCTCACCCGGGCAGTCCAATTCTTGACTACCATAAAACCCGACAGCCTGGAACTATTTTCTTTTTTGGGACAAAATAACATTTTCAAGTCCTTCTGTGGCCTCAGAGAAGCAAAATCTTTTTGGTTTACGTTTTGTAATACGCCGGTATTTTTTCTTTTTTCCCTTCCCCACTTTTACCCCATTGTACTCAACTTGGAAGGCACCCTCCCCAGGGGGGTCAAGGACAATTTCACCATTAGACTGCTTAATTAAAGAAGGAGCGGTTATACAGGCTGGATCATTCAAACTACTAGGGTTTCCTTTTTTAAAAATTGGATCGATAGAAGGTGCTGAACACTTTACATTTTCACTTATGACACCTGTCCGAACATCATCCACGGGTGGCTGATTATGAGGAGCGGGACAACACATGTTATTTACTGCTTTAGTATCCCCAGTCCGCCCGGTTAAGGGGGCTTCTGAGCCACCGGAAAGTCCCACTTGGACTCCCATTTCCCTTACCACTATATTAGTCTGAATAACCTGGGTGTTCAGATTAGTACTCTTTTCCGCATGTCCTAAAGAGGTACCGGCGGAAGTAAGAAGCTGCACACCCACCAAGATCGGGGACAGCACATCCAACACATGATCAGAATCTACAGTACATTTTTCTAGCAAAGTTAAAATTGATGAGAGAATCCTCTCTAAGGCACTTACTATATCAGAATTTTCCCTCCCTCCCCTGTTCTCATTTACGTCCTCATTCTCATTCGCCCCTTCATTCATTAGTTGCCAAATATTGTGTGCCCCTTTACTTAAGGACGTCTCCAAATTTGTTAGCCCCAATTATTGAGAGAGAAAAACACTTGTAGGAGTACTGCTATACAAAGCTGGCATTCATGAGCAACTAGTAGGACAGTCCATTGACAGTCTCGCAGCTGGATCTCGAGCGGTCGGTGAGTGTAAATTGGCCTCCATTACTTGATTTTTCTCCATGGGTATCGCAATATCTGGTAGTGTGATATCCTCTAAGTCCCCAGAGTCAAAACTACATTCAACCCCCCGGTGAGCATTCTGGGGCATCTCAGGCAACTCCCTAAGTGGGGTCAATTCCGATTTAGACTGTGGCACCGCAGATTCAGGTAGCAGCTTTTTGCCTGCATCATTATTTTCCAAAATAGTCTTAATTTCTTCCAGGTCTGTTTCCATGTCTTCAACCAGTATATTTAATGGGCATTGTTCGCTAAGCTTGATTGGTTGATTTAGAACACAGGGATCCACCGGGTTCTGTACAATAAGCTTGCTCTGGTCCGGAACTAACAATTGCGAAATAGTCTTGTCTATGCCCAACTCATCCGCATTTACCTCTCCAGGAGGTACTTTCCTTTCACTAGACCATGATGTTTTACTCCTCAGTCCCTTGGTGAACATAGTGAAAACCGTTGGATGAGATTTCAGAAGGGGCAGATGGTTTTGTGGCTTCTTTCGCTTGATGGTTTTAAAAAGTTTAGGCGAACTAGAGCAATCAGGTGTACTGCCAATAAGACCAGAGACAGGCTCAAATTCTGGCCCTGGCCCTGCAGATGTAATTAATCAACCAGATTGTAAGCACCTAGCGGGCATCCTCTGTTTATATAGACTAATCTTAGTCCAAGTCTCAGTCACTCCACAGGGACTAAAGTTGTCAATCCACAGTTGCAGCTATAGACTGTAGCTATAGATAAAGCTGTACCTATTAAGAGCTTTATCAATTGCTGGATACGGCCTTCTTAAGGTAGAACACTGAGGTGCTGGGGCAGTGGGGGTTGTGGGACAGAGGCACAATGGACCACCCACAAGCTGCACCCAGCACTGGCTGGGCCACCACTGCGGGAGCCCGGGCTCACAATATGCTGGCGGTGACTACCACCGCCGCGCTCGATCCCACACTCCTATCCTCGCCTCCCCCTGCCAACTCTTGATAGGCTTAGTAGGACTGAGATTAGGCTAGACTCGCCTCAACCCACTCGGGCCAGGCAACCCGAGGCAGCCCCCAATGGGATTACACAAAAAACAGTTTATCCGGTAGCAGGGAAGCTGGATAAACCAGATAAAACAGCCAGGCCAATGTATCTATTCCGAAAATCCTTACTTGCTTCCTGGCTTTTTCCAGGAATTTGATATCCGCCAGTCACCAATACCGTAACACACTTCAGTGACACCATATCGGCTCCATTCCGCTTGCCAAACAATCCTTCAGGCAGGCGCTACCTCTTCTATCTGCGCCAACCAGTTGCAATCCGAGTTTGTTAAGGTGCACTTTTTAAATTTTTCCTCCAGAGTGCACAGAGCAAAATGTCGTGTGTGCCTTACTCTGGCCAGAGGAGGACTAAGGGAAAGGGCAGAATGTGTGTCTGAGGGATGCACAAGCTGCACTAACCTAATGCTAGCGGCCTCCGTACAAAGCTCTGCACCTCAGCCTAGTGCTTTCCTGCCCTTTCCTACTTTTCTCCACCTTTCAGCACACCTCCTTACTTGGCTGTGTGAGCTGCCTCGCCCACCTGGCCTCCCACTTCTTCTTTACTGGTCCTCGGCTGTATCCTCAACTTTGGCCCCCCCCAAGAGGGAACCAGCAGTCCCCTAGCAGATTCACCTTGTGCAGCAAATATCGCGTATCACAGTAAGGGACTGCGTGAGGTCACCGGGACAAAACCCTTGCTGCTCACCCAGAGCACCGTCCTCACTGGATGAACGGGCAGAACGGGCAAGGAGAAAACGGGCCAGATAAAACAGGGTCAAAGCGGACCACAACCAGCATGGTCAGCGTTCAGCACAGTCAGCATTCACCAGCTGCAGCTTTCGCAGCGAGCAAGCAAGCCACGCCTCTCCACCGCAACGTCGGAGTTCTATTTTGACCATACAAGCATGTTTTATATTTTTGACATTTCCAAAACGTTTCTTCTTGCCTGTCAGCGAATTTGATGTCTTTACTTTGTCAGAGTAATGGATTGTCATAAAACGTCTTGTCAGGCAATCTCCCAATGATGCTGTTTTCCTATAAGTCACATTTGGATGTTCTGGTAGCAATTCATTAAGGGTTTTGTCCATCTTTAAGATTTTTCAATTATTTTTGAGAAGCTCTTTTGCCTCATAGTTAGATGTGTTGAAGTCTATGATATTGCTTACATCATTGAATTTCCTGTACTTCTGGCTACCAAGAGATCTTCTCTTTTCATCTCTTTGGCTCTTTTCAGAGCATCATCCAACACCGTTTTGGGATCCCCTATCCTTAAATCTGATATACATCTCAGTAGCTTGATGGTCCAATTCATCATTTTCAGAACAACTTGCGTCTTGCCCTGAGAAATTCTCCATATGGAACACTCCATTCCAAAGCCCAAGGGTGCCCAATATTCACATGTAATATACTACTGCAACATTTGGCTTTTCAGTGAATCTTTGTGCAGCTCTTTTTATCAATTATGTATATTCCTATGTCCAAATAGCTAATTCCTCTTGCACTGATTTTATACGTGAACTTCAGCTTTTGTAGATCACATCTAATGACTTTATGAAATTTTCAAGATCTTCCTTGTTGTCTTCCCATATTAGGAATAGATTGTCTATAAAACTAATCCATAATATGACTTGTTCCATAATCTTCAAACTGTGTTCAGTTCACACATTCTCCGCCTCCCACCACCTCATTGTTAGGTTGACGTAAGTGAATGGGGAAGATGTCCCCATTGCAGGGCCTTGCTTCTGCAAGAAGTAGCTGTTATCAAATAGACAGAAATTGTGCTTAAGGCAAAAATCATCTTTTTTATCAGCATTTCTGAGTGTTCTATTAAACTGACTAATCATGATCTGAGATAATACTCTCAAGCGTTTAGGAGATCTGAGTGCTGTATTGATGTGTATAAAGATACATATATATATATATATATTTTTTTAATATATATATATATATATATATCACTGAAAAAACCATAGGTTTCAGGCACGTTATAGTTAGAAATTAGCATTTAAAAAACCTTAGAAATTCACTGAAAAAACCATAGGTTTCAGGAATGTTATAGTTAGTTGGACATTTCCCTCGTACAAAACCATAGAAATTCCACCGTTATAGTTAGTTCAGCTAACTATAACTCGTGCCCCCACATCACTGATGACATTACTGATGACATCTCAAATGACATCACTGATGGCATCATCCAGTGACTGTGTGTTTCTGTAAAGTTTAAATATGTTTTATATATATGCCAAGGTGTATTGAAGAATGAGTGGGTGTATAAGTGTCAGGATGGAGGATTTAGGAGGTGCGTGACTGACTGTATAAGTGAGTGATTAAATGTGTCTTACTGAATGCATGGGTTAGTGACTAAACTGTGTGAATGTCTGTATCAGTCTGTCTGTTGTGTAAGCTGCTGCATAGGTTGGTCAGTAGCTACATGAGTGTCTGTATGGGTTATTGATTGGTTGCCTGAGTATTTGTATGGGTGCCTGAGTGTGTGTGTGGGTGGGTGGGAGGTGTGTGACTGTGCATAGATGTGTGAGTGGTTGATTCACTGGGTGTATGGGTTCAAGAGTGCATGTGCAAACAGCTGTATGGGTGGGTGAGTGTGTGTTTGGGTATGTTATTGAGAGAATGGATGTCTCAGTGGTACATCTCCAAGTAACTACATATGTAAAAGGCAGTGTATGTGAGAGTTGGAGTATATAAATGACTATACGTGAGAGTCAGTGATTGTGAGAGTGGCTGTATGGATGAGTGTGTAGTTGTATCAGTGATTGTATAAGAGAGTAAGTATGCGTTTGTTTCTGTATGAATAAGTGATGTGGTGTGTGTATAACTGTATACTTGAGTAAATGGAAGTGTGATTGATTCTTTGCATGACTGACTAGCTGTGTGAGTAACTCTGGATGAGTGGTGGTGTGTGAGTGTCTCTATAGGTATATGAGTGCATATGATATTGTTGTATTGATGAGTGACTGCATGTATGAGTGATTGTATGGGTGAATGAGTGGAAGTGTATGTTGACGTAGGAATCAGTGAGTGCGTATGTAGTAACTGGTGTTGGTGTGTCTATGGTTTCGAAAAGGGTAGTCTGTATTTTACAGTGGGTGTACTAAAGGTTATATTAGGGTGTGAGGAGGTGCATCAGATTTTCACGTGGATGATGTCATCAGTGATGTCATCAGTGATGTCATTTGAGATGTCATCAGTGATGTCATCAGTGATGTCATTTGAGATGTCATCAGTGATGTCATCAGTGATGTCACTGACCATGTCATGAATGATGTAATATGTGATGTCATCAGCAGTGCATTGCGGGGGCGCGAGATATAGTTAGCTGAACTAACTATAACGGCGGAATTTCTATGGTTTTGTACGAGGGAAATGTCCAACTAACTATAACGTTCCTGAAACCTATGTTTTTTCAGTAAATTTCTAAGGTTTTTTAGATGCTAATTCCTAACTATAACGTGCCTGAAACCTATGGTTTTTTCAGTGAATTTCAATGGTTTTTTAAATGCTAATTTCTAACTATAACATAGCAGTCGCGTTTGCAGAGTGGTGGAGAAAGGTGAGCGTGGCATTCAAACACCTTTTAGCAATCCCACTGTTGAGCGGAAGTAACAGGAGGGATAGTTAGCCCCCAACGTCAACCTTGGGGGCCAACTACCCCTTTTATTACCTCCAGTAAGTCCCACACAGCAGGATTGCTAACTTGTTATATCAGTCCCCACCCCCTCCCTGCAGCACTCTGCAAACGCACCCCCTGGCGTGTTCTAAGTTGGGGGATTAAGTCCCCTTGAATCCTGACAGTCCCTGGGGGCCAACTAGCCCACCAGGTACCTCCAGTAAGCGCCACAGAGCTGCATTGCAGAGAGGTGTAAAAAGGGGCGTGGCCTCAGACCACCTCTCTGCAACGCAGCTGTGTGGCACTTACTGGAGGTACCTGGTGGGCTAGTTGGCCCCCAGGGACCCTCAGGATTCAAGGGGACTTAGTCCCACAATTTACAATGTGCCAGGGGGTGCGTTTGCACACTTGCTATGTCAGGCCCCGCCCCCTCCCTGCACCACTGTGCAAACGCGCCCCCTGGCACGTTGTAAATTGGGGATTAATTCCCCTTGAGTCCTGAAGGTCCCCGGGGGCCAACTAGCCCACCAGGTACCTCCAGTAAGCACCACAGAGCTGTGTTGCAGAGAGGTGTAAAAAGGGGCGTGGCCTCTGAACACCTCTCTGCAACGCAGCTCTGTGGCGCATACTGGAGGTACCTGGTGGGCTAGTTGGCCCCCAGGGACCCTCAGTATTCAAGGGGAATTAATTCCCCAACTTACAACGCGCCAGGGGGCGCGTTTTCTGAGTGCTACAGGGAGGGGGCGGGGACTCGCTGCGATGCTTCCTTTTAAAAAATATATATATATTTTACAAGGGGGGTTGTGTGGCCCCCCTTCTTTTACATTATTTGGGGCCCTGGGGACCCCATCCCCCAGGGCCTGCTCTTTTTTTTTACAATTTCGGCCCCGGGGACCCCATCCCCCGGGGCATGGCCACATTTTCTTTTTTTTTTTTAAAGGAGGGGGACTGCGTGGCCCCCCTCCTTAGTCCTCTATTGGCCCCGGGGACCCCATCCCCCGGGGCTGTGCCTCTTTATTTTTTATTTTTTATTTTTTTTAAATTTAATATTGAAGGGGGGCCGCTTGGCCCCCCTTCTGGGCCACTTCTGGCCCCAGGGACCCTATCCCCTGGGGCCGGCCCTTTGTGTTTGGGACAGTGGAGGGAGCCTCAATGCCCCCACGGTCCCGCCGGATCCCCGCGTCCTGCGGGAGCCGGTATTGCTTTTGAGCAAGGGGAGCTGCTGACATGCAGCTCCCCTTGTGCAAAAGCAATCTGCTTTGCTTCATTGAAGCGAGAGCAGGTTTCCCTGCTCTCGCTTCAATGAAGCAAAGCAGAGTATGCTATGACAGGGCGGGCGCCGCACGGCTCCCGCCCTGCCATAGCAAACAGCAGTGTCCCGGGGGTGGGCACCCCGGGACACTGCAGGAGCCGGCCCTGGTGGGTGGCGGTCCCCAGGGCCATCGAGGGCTCCTGGAGGGGGGCCACGCAGCCCCCCTCCCTTCAGTTTTAAAGCCCCGGGGAGGTGGTGGTCCCCGGGGCTTGGGGGGGCCCGCGAGGCCCCCCTTCATTATTTAAAGAAGCCCCGGGAGGTGGTGGTCCCCGGGGCTTGGGGGGGGCCCGCAAGGCCCCCCCCTCATTATTTAAAGAAGCCCCGGGGAGGTAGTGGTCCCCGGGGCTGCGGGGGGGCCGCATGCCCCCCGCAAATAATCAGCATAGCCCTGTGGATGTGGTGGTCCCCGGGGCTGCGGGGCCCCCGTGGGCCCCCGCTTTTATTTTTTGGGCAATGCCCCCGGGACCTGGCCCACCGGGGGCCTCATTAAAATGAAGCCCGCGCTTCATTTAAAAAAAATTCGGCGGGATTCGCAACGCCAACGCGATTTCCGCCGAAATTACAAAAATAAAATGCTTTTTTTGGCCTTGGGGGTCCTTGTGGGACCCCCTGAGCAGGCCTAGGGGGTCAGGGTGTTTCTACCCTGCCCCCTTTTATTGTTTTTTAACCTCTTTTTTCTGTTTTCTTGTGACTCGTTTCTACCGAGTCACAAGATGGCTGCCAACACTTCCTGGTTTGGTGTGTTGGCAGCCAATCACAGTGAAGCTCGTGCTTGGGCGGGTTCGCGAACCCACCGCGGCCATAGATAGTGAAACTTTTTCTTTTTCTAATTCTTCAGCAACTACTGAACGGATTTACACCATTTAACAAAAGGATCTTTCTGAACCAAGACCTACCTTTTTGCCAAATTTGGTGTAATTCCGTTCAGCAGTTCGGGCTGTAGCTTTGTCTAAAGTTTCCTATGGAAAATTACATGGGGAAAACGCGTTTTGGGACCCCCTTTTTCTCGCCTTCGCTTGACTGAATCACCCCGAAACTTTCAAGACAGGAGCTGACCGGAGCGCCCCACTAGTTTTGAAAATTTCGCGAAGATTCGTCAAACGACGCCAAAGTTATTGGGAAAACAAAAAACGCTTTTCCTATGGAAACTAGGTCCTAACTATAACTACCTACTGGCGACCGCCAGTAGGTAATATATATATATATATACATGTTCACTTAAGAAAACCAAAGGTAAAAGTAACGTTATAGTTAAGGTGAGAATTTCAGGGACAATGTAATGTTTTAAATGTGCAAACAACAGAAATTCAGCAGTTATACATAGTTCTGGTAACCAAAACTGATGCCCTGAGGTAACTATAACTTTCAGTGGTTTTGTACATTTAAAATGTTACGTTGTCGCTGAAATTCTCACTATATCGTTACTTTACTTTCATTTTTTTCAGTGAATTTCTAGGGTTTTTGTTAACATAAAGTAAGATGTTGTTACCATTTGTAAAGCCAAACCCCCCTTAGTCAGCCACCCCAAGCTGCGCACAATGTTTGACTGTGGCCAGGTCCTGTGACAAACCACACCGCAGGCAGCCAACCCCATGCTGTGCACCACGCCTTCGGCTAAGGGCAGTAAGGGGGTTGGTCACAGGCCCTGAGGCTAGGCCCTGTAACTAGCCCATCCAAAGTCAGCCACCCCCCCACAGGCTACTGACCCCACATTTCACACAGCCTTTGGCATGTGCGGTGTAGGCTTCACCTTTGGGCTGTGGGAACCCTATCTCCTGGCTCCAAACATTTATTTTAAAGGAGGGGACTTGTAGCCCCCCTCCCTGAGCCTTAATTGGCCCCAAGGACCACATCCCCCTGGTCCAAATTTAAATAAAAATGGGAGGGGGTCATGTGGCACCGCTCCCCAACCTTTAATAGACCCCGGGGACCCTGTCCCCTTGGGCCAAATTACATTCAAGGGGCCACATGGCCCCCATCTCCAAGGATCCACCAAGCAACACATATTAAGTGGAGGGGGTGCGCAGCTCCCTCCCCTTACCTTCTTGATTGTCGCAGACCCCATCCCCAGGAGCCATAGGTAAAGGTCCCATTGCCAACCCGGGGCACCCACAGACCACATGTTGGGGACCGCGGTAAGGAGCTATCATGTGCCCCGAGGCCCCAGCAGGTTCCAAGCATGGAGAAGGAGCTGGTATTGCTCCCACCTAGAGGGAGCAGTTGTTTTTTTGCATGGACTCTCCCAACTGGAGCAATATCTGTTCTGCTCTCTGCCCTCAGGAAAGCGAGCTGGGAAGTAGAACAGAAGTCTGATCCGAGTTTGCAGGAGCATGTTTAAATTTTCCGACGGGTGGTAGCAACTTGCCTTCCCTGCCCGCAATCCTGCAGGCAGGGAAGGTATGTTTGCTCCTGTCTGGTTGGAGATTTTAAAATGCTCCTACCAGGTGGGAGCAAACATATGTTTTCCTGTCCATATCAGTGCTGACAAGGAAACTACTCTGAACTCGAGGTGGGCTTCCCGGGACACAATAACTGAGCAGTCCCTTGGGGCGAGTCCCCATCCCATTTAAACATAGATTTCAGCCCCAGGGTATGGCGACAGCCCCTGGGTAATACATATATATATATATGCTCTTCCTACGGTAAAAATGCTCTTCCTATGGTAACTAGGGCCTAAATACAACTACACAGTGCTGATGCCACTGTGTAAAAATAATTGTAAAAAAATTAAATATGGCTATACATATATAGTTTTTTTACAATTATTTTTACACAGAAGCGTTGGCACTGTGTATTTGTAATGATGAATCTTCATAAAACATTCCATAAAAAGGCTCCATTTTTGAAAGTTTTGGGGTGATCCGTCAACTGGGGGGTGAGGAAAAATGAGGGCACAGAATTTCCCCATGCAATTTCTATATAGGATTTGTGAACAGAGCTGCAGACAAAATGACTGAATAGAATTACACAAAATTTCGCAGAAAGCTAGATCTTGAGTTGGTGTAAATCTGCTTAGTAGTGTTTCAGAAATTAAGGATCCAAATGTACAAATGTATGTATCTCTGGACCGGTGGGCTTCCCGGAGTCCTGTGGACATGTAACTTCAAGTAATAAAGTGATCTGATTGGTCGAGGAAGCTTTTTGCCCCTTATGCTATCTTGCTCCTGCAGAGGTGAGAGGCTCCTGTGAGCCCAGCGGGAGCTTGCGCTCTAATTGGCCTACTGTGACATGAAGAAAAATGTTGCAGCCACCATTTCAGGATGCAGGGACTCTGTCACCATGTCCTTAAAATAAAAATAAAAAGTAAAAGGGTACGGGGTAGGGATACCTTGACCCCCTTGGACTTTGTGGGTGTGAGGTCCAGAGGGACCCCTGGTGCCAAACTTTAAAAAAATTAATAAATACATTTGGGTTGCCGTGATCCTGCGTCTCTCTTGAGGGAGTCAGATTGACTGCACTGCTCTCTGTCCGGCTCCTTTTGAGAGTTCCACAGGATTAGGAGACCATTAAAAAAAGAGGGGACATGAATGTCTGTGCTGGGTTCACCACGTACAGGTGGTTGGCACTGCAGTTAACCACAGCGGTGGGCAATTAGCCACCTGTTGGGAGTTGGGAGTTGGGGCAGGGCCAGGCTTCGTGGCTCAACAGACATGTGGGTGGTGTGTGTGGCGGGGGTTGGTGTAGGTACATACTGTAATAAAATGTTACTTTACATTAAAGAAACCCAAGAAATTCACTGAAAAATAAGTTAAAGTGACGTTATAGTTAGGTATAGTAATAATATCTTAATTTGCCTTAACAAAATCTCTGAATCACTGAAAAAAGCTAAGGTTAAAGTGACAGTGTATTTCAGTAAAAATATCACTTCAAACGTAACATTTTAAGCTAAAAATATCCTTAAGTGAAATTCGCCAGTTATAGTTATTTCAAGTAGCTATAACTTCCCCCGATGGAATATTTGAGGGTATAAGCAGTGCATGGCGATGGCTTAAATTGCACATATTTTTGTGCTTTGCCAATAGCGCTTTATAATGGTAAATAAATCAACACAATGCTGTCCTGAAGTTCCTTTAAACCCATATAGGATCTGAGCGTTTAGACAACATACACTATGGAATTGGTGTAAGACTGATTCTAGACACCCATACCCGGTATGTTAGCCTGTATACCAGCTAGCTCATAGTGCCCCTAGAAACTCCTCTTACCAAGGAGAGAATAGTTCTTGGCAACTATCGAACATGACAACCCTGATCCCTCAGGAACGTGGCAACAGTGCATTACTTTTCGCTCAGTCACTCAAGCTCACTTCGTCTCAGAGAGATACACAGAATAAACGGTGGGGACGTTTTTCAATAAGCATTTCTTGAACCAGCGTCATTCTAGTGTAAAATAGGTGTGCTGAAACAACCATAAGACAGTAACAGATATAAATGATTATAAGCACCAACAGGGTAAAAGGATGGTAGATTTCTACCATAGTGCTAAAACAATTGTTAGACCTGGCATCCTTGGCGTGGGTCTCCCTTCCATTTTTTCGTAATGCCTCCACTGTTGCCGATATGTTTTTGCTGGACTAGATGCTCATGGGCACTTTGCCGCTGCTAATCAGTGCCAAAGTGCAAGTGCTCCCTATCGTGAATTGATGTATGTATTAGTGACTCCATGATTGGATGATTGGTTTACTTGTCAGTCCCTAGTACCGTGCACTGAGTGTGCCCAGGGCTTATAAATCCAATGCTGCTGGTGGGCTTGCAGCACGGGTTGTGCCACCCACAGAAGCAGCTTGTAAAGTGTGTCTCAGGCCTGCCATTGCAGAGCCTGTGTGCAGCCTAGGGCTGCCATGTCGACTTGGTGAGTGCACCCACTTACCAGTCCCTAAACCTTCCCTTTACTGCATGTTGGTCACCCCTAAAGCAGGCCCTAGGGCAGGGTGCATTGTAAGAATAAGGTAGGACATGCCCTGGTGTGTGTGGCATGTCCTAATAGTGAATTACAGCCATTTTCGTTTTTCACTATTGCAAGGCTACCTGCTCCCCATAGGCCAGAATGGGCAGACTGACTATTACACCTTATAGTCAGAACTGTCCCAGGGAACATGGTAGAAAAATGAATTTAGTATGCCTGAACTCAGGATGATAAAATACATCTTTTAGTGAAGTTGGTTTTAACATTCTGTGTTTGAAAATACCACTTTTAGAAAGTGGGTATTTTCTTGCCTAACTATCCAAGCCTGCCTCTGCTAGGTTGTGTATTCCTTGTCTGGAGATTGAGTGACAGGGGCTGGGGGTGGCTACAGGAGACAGGGTGAGTCAGCACAGGGCTGAATAGAAAGATCTGCATCCAGAGTGGAGGGAGGAGTTGCACCTGGGTCTGAAAAGGGCTGTGCCTGCCTCCCACAATGCTGGCTCCACCTCCTGCCGGGCGGCTGAGCACTCTGCCCCACATTCTGAAAGGAAAGAAGGAGTCAGAAAAACAAAGTGCTCCAGGACTGACCAGAACTGGTTTTTGGCTAGGCAGAGGCCTCTCTGCCTTCAGAGAACAAAGAGAAACTGTGTATAAAAAGGGGACCCAGACCCCTTGGAAATTAGATCACTTTTGGGAACAAGAAGAAACCTTTGCTGAGGAGCGGAACCAAGAAGAAACTGAGGAGAGACTATCCCTAAGCCTGAAGTGCTGCTTGGGGGATTGGCCTGCAGTGGTTTGCCTGACTGCCAAAGAAAGGAGAAAGGAACTTTTGCTTTGCTGTGACTTTCATCAACTTGTGAAGGATCTCCAAGGGCTTGGAAGAGAGCTTGCCCCCTGACCGAAGTCCCAGGACCATTGGACTTCACCCCTTTGTGAATTGCTGCTGGAAACTCTGTTTCAGTGGCTACAGAGGTAGGGAGCTGTGACCGACTCTCACGACCGACTCGGTGTCCTGTAAGCACCGCATCGAAGCACCGTCTCGCCCTGCAACGCACGGCCCTGGTCTCACCGACTCCGTCAACGAGCCGCTGCCTGCACCGCATCGAGGGACAACGCATCCTGCAACGCTTCGCTACGCCAAATCGAACTGGTCCGACCGACACAGTCACTGCTGCTGAGTTCGAGTCCTGTGACCGCACCGGAGTTGGGCACCGCTCGCACGCTTTGCGATGCACCGCCCGACTCGCACCGCTGTCCGGACTGATCGACGCCAGCTCCTGAATCCGGCTCCATCGCCGCACCGCAACCTGCCAGCACCGCATCGAAGCACCGTCTCGCCCTGCAACGCACGGCCCTGGTCTCACCGACTCCGTCTCGACGACGTCAACGAGCCGCTGCCTGCACCGCATCGAGGGACAACGCGTCCTGCCACGCTTCCATCTTGCATCGCGATCGCGACGTACAGCCATCCGGCTCGCACGCCCGTGCCTGCCGCTTCAAGTAAAAGGTACTGTGACCGAGTCTGTCTACGCTGTGTTGGCCCGTCTCGACGCAGTCAGCTGGATTTGTTAGACTCTGTTTGTTCTCAACATCGCCGTAGCCGGAGGAGGCTACCGACTCGCACAGAACCTTGAATTAAGCCTTTTTGATCAGAACTAAGCACTCTTGACAGTATTGTGGATTATTTTTGTCGTTTATGGTCTTGTGATAAATCTATATAAAGTATACCTATTTTTATAAATATATAACCTGTGTGGTGTCCATTTGTAGTGTTGTCACTGGATTACTGTATGTGTTCACAAATGCTTTACACACTGCCTCTGAACTAAGCCTGTCTGCTCATGCCAAGCTACCAAGAGGGTGAGCAGGGGTTATTTCGGGAGTGTACCTACTTTCCCTGACTAGACTCAAGGGTCCCTATTTGGACAAAGGTACCTACCTCTGCCAACTAGAGACCCCCAAATCTAACAACAATGAATACAGGCAAGTATTTAAATACATGACAGTAAAATGCGTACTCCTACGATGCTACCCTAACTAGATGTACCTAAGTGTACCTAGCATGTATGTAGGTGTAAAAGCCAAGAATCCCTCTAGAATAAAGTCAACCCCATTACCTGAAGTGAGAGACTCTGGGACCCCGTATTGGTCTCGAGATGGACACCCCGCAAGGGATGTCAGACCACTGCGAGCTGGAATGTCTGCGAGGGGGAACCTCAGCATCTTGCATCAGTGTGTCAGCATGGAAGTCCTTTTCTCCTCTCACTACCTCAGCAAGATATGGTGTATAAATATCCAAAGTGGTACCCTCAGGGGTTCTACCTTGCTGTGTTATGTCGGAATTAGCTTGACGGAAGGAATGAACCTTGTACATAGTTATTATGCTGGAGATGGTAGACCTGCTGAGTTTCCAAGAATCCTCATGCATAATGGATGAGGCTAGTTTTCAGGGGTAAAAGGTCAGTCCCAAGAACCGTTATGTAGTGCAATTGTAGGGGAGAATATGTGTGAAAGGTTAAGTTGCTACCTGAGCCTATATTAGGCTACCTATATGAAACATAACAATGCCTTGCATAACTTTGAACCACGCAAGCGCTGGCCGCCACTCTCCCCATATTGCTATTGTTCACCTGCTCAAGCATCCTCATCATTTGCTTTCTTCATCAAACTTTGTCACTCACTCCTTCTCTCTTCCCCTCATTTCTGTATTGTACATTAGTGTTATAAGAGTCGAGCTTCATGCTCTGTGATCCAGTGGCGGCTGGTGACAATTGAAAGTGGTGTGGCATAAAAGTTATGTATGACTCTTTAGAAGTGAGTGAACAATGAATCTTCTTTCACTTTTGCTTTGTCATTATTTTGAAAACTGTGTACCACCATCACACATATTTGCATAGAATCACAAATACAACTGGAATACAAGACTATTGCCCTGTGCACTCTTCAGGGAGGCCAAGGACTGGATGGCCATGAATTCTGACCACCTTTTCGACGCTCCGATTAGCACTGAAAATCTCGCAGTGCCCTCATCCTCAGCTCCAGAGCACTCAATCGTAGTCAGTTATAAACACCTCAAGGTAACTGAAGTAATAAGACGATGTGGTTCTCAACCCTCTGCTCTTCCTTGGGTGCAGCCTAACATTCAACAAAGCCCCTATACAAAATATAGTGTAATGTACTGAGTGTAGTAGAGGTGCATTTCCCCCATGTTGTTCAGCCTGTCCTCCTCTGTCTGCAGTTCATGACACGTCCCTCAATCCACGCACCCCTCAAAAGCAGTGCAGGATTTCCCATATTGCTGCTTGGTGCATTTGCTCTGAGTGTCCTGCAGAGAAAAAGCTCGTGTTTCCAGTGCTGACAGAGTTCATTGCAGGGACAGTGCCTGGGTGGTTAGTTCCTTGTGACAGTTGCAGGAGCAGAGAGATTTTCCTTGTTCTGAAAACCGCTTCTTCGCTGGGTCCCTGGATAGGCTGAGGCTATCTGATCCCTTTGGGTCTCCAGATTGCCTTCATGGTCCAGCTCCAACTGTCGCCTCTCGTCATCGTCACAGTCCCTGTTCAGTGTTAGCAGTAGCGGCTCGTGGAGGGAGTGCCACGGTGGGGCGGGCGGGGGAGGAGCAGGGTGGGGGGTAGTAAACTACGGCATATGGCCGAACAGAGGTAAGTAAACAAATAAATCAATAAAACGAATTTCGTTGCGCGCGCTGCATCGCATTTGGCAATGCAGCGCGTGCAATGAAATTCGTTTTATTTATTTATTTGTTTACTTACCTCTGTTCGGCTGTATGCCGTAGTTTACTACCCCCCACCCTGCTCCTCCCCCGCCCCGCCCCACCGCCCCGCGGCACTCCCTCCACGAGCCGCTACTGAGTGTTAGGAGAAGGTTCTGCCCGTGCCCCTTATCCATGACCCTCTCTCTGTGTCAGTGAACTCCTGCAACCTCATGATATCCTGTTCCCTAACCTTATGAACAAACCGTTGTCTAGCAAGAAATACAACAAAAATGCATACAACTGAATAACAGTTTTCACGCTAGAATATAAATTAGATCTAGACATATCTTAAATAAGACCATAAAATGGCAGAAGTATAACTACGAGTCACAGAATGCAATGTGCTATGGCTTTAACAGGCACAACTTGCTGAAAGTATCACAAAAGACAGAGAGCTAAGCAGCAGCATTGACAGCGATCTCCTTGACGGCCTTGCCTCAGTTAAACGTTGCCAGTGTGCCAAGAAGACTCATGTCACATTTGGCACATTCAAAGCTCCTATTTAGCCCCATTTGATTTTTGCATGCTGCTACTAGTAGTTGTAGCCTTTCCTAATGCCGGTATTGGCCTCTAAGTACAAGAATTCAAAGGCTTGTTGTCTGTAAATCCAACAGAAGCTGAAGGGGTGTTATATAACATGGTGGTGGTGGTGGTGGTGGAGAGGCAGCAGTGCCGGGGAGCGCGTGCGCTGACTCCCGCTGGAGGTGCGGGTAGCGCGTCGGCCTGTGGTGGAATGTGGCGTCGGCCGGAGTTTTCGGAGAGCTGAGAGGGGTTGGAGCCGGAGTGAAGCGACCCGCCAGGGGAAGATTCCACAACGAGTTCTACTGCCCAACTTTACTTAGCCCTAACCAGCGGTGGCGCCGACAGGGAACATTCGTGGAGTCCCTCCGAAGCACCCTACTTAACTTTGTTTGATTCTCGGGAGTGAAGTTGCCGACGTTCCCCAGCCCCTGTACTGGTGGTTTTCAGAAAATGGCCGGATGCAGCTCTCGTAGCCCGGGATTCCGTGGTACCGCCCGGCCTCCCCGGCAGGGGTCTGATCCTCTCCATGTGAGGGACTGTGACCCTGCCCTTGCCAGGTAGGTCGCTCCCCCGCCACACAGCTCCACCTGTGTTGTCCTGCCCGCTGCTGCTGCTGGTAAGCTCACCCCGCTGCTGTTGCCTCGGTGCCCGTTTTGCCTTCTGTTTCCCCTCGTGCCCCATCTCCTGTGTCCATTTTGCTTTCTGTTTCCCCTCGTGCCCCCATTCTGTGTGTCCATTTTTGCCTTCTGTTTCCCCTCATTGCCCCCATTCTGTGTGTCCATTTTTGCCTTCTGTTTCCCCTCGTTGCCCCCATTTTTTGTGCCCGATTTTGCCTTCTGTTTCCCCTCGTGCCCCCATTCTGTGTGTCCATTTTTGCCTTCTGTTTCCCCTCGTTGCCCCCATTTTTGTGCCCGATTTTGCCTTCTGTTTCCCCTCGTTGCCCCCATTCTGTGTGTCCATTTTTGCCTTCTGTTTCCCCTCGTTGCCCCCATTTTTTGTGCCCGATTTTGCCTTCTGTTTCCCCTCGTGCCCCCATTCTGTGTGTCCATTTTTGCCTTCTGTTTCCCCTCGTTGCCCCCATTCTGTGTGCCCATTTTGCCTTCTGTTTTCCCCTCGTGCCCCCATATTTCTGTGCCCAACTTTGCCTCTCTCCACTCCCGCCGCTGCATCCCCTGCGGCCCCGCCCCCCTGACTGCCCATTCGCTGCCCCTGCCTCCCGCCTCCCAGCTGCTCCTCCCTCCCACCTCCCCATATATGGCGGCCGCTGCGCGGTGAGGAGAGCGACCCTTGACCTTGCCAGGTAGGTCGCTCCCCCGCCACACAGCTCCACCTGTCTTGTCCTGCCCGCTGCTGATGCTGGTAAGCTCGCCCCGCTGCTGTTGCCTCGGTGCCCATTTTGCCTTCTGTTTCCCCTCGTGCCCCATCTCCTGTGTCCATTTTGCTTTCTGTTTCCCCTCGTGCCCCCATTCTGTGTGTCCATTTTTGCCTTCTGTTTCTCCTCGTTGCCCCCATTCTGTGTGTCCATTTTTGCCTTCTGTTTCCCCTCGTTGCCCCCATTTTTTGTGCCCGGTTTTGCCTTCTGTTTCCCTTTGTGCCCCCATTCTGTGTGTCCATTTTTGCCTTCTGTTTCCCCTCGTTGCCCCCATTTTTTGTGCCCGATTTTGCCTTCTGTTTCCCCTCGTTGCCCCCATTCTGTGTCCATTTTTGCCTTCTGTTTCCCCTCGTTGCCCCTATTTTTTGTGCCCGATTTTGACTTCTGTTTCCCCTCGTGCCCCCATTCTGTGTGCCCATTTTGCTTTCTGTTTTCCCCTCGTTGCCCCCATTTTTCTGTGCCCAACTTTGCCTCTCTCCACTCCCGCCGCTGCGTCCCCTGCGGCCCCGCCCCCCTGACTGCCCATTCGCTGCCCCTGCCACCCGCCTCCCAGTTGCTCCTCCCTCCCACCTCCCCATATATGGCGGCCGCTGCGCGGCCGCGCCGCTGGCGTGCCGAAGGTGCGCCTAAGGCAAGCCCGTCTGCGCCCGTCCGTGCCTGGACCGCGCCCAGTGCCAGAACTCCTGGGCCGCGCGCCCCCCGCTCCAGCCTCGAGGACCGACGCCGTTACGATGCCACCACACTCCACGCTCTCAACCCCGGACGGACACACAACTGCTTCAAGGCCGCCCCGAACGCACTCATGGCCCCTTCACCTGCCGGAACTGCAGCTACACCAGCCTCAGAGCCACCGAAGCGCCCGCCAAGAAGGACCTCAACCACCTCCGATGCATCCTACTGAACACCCGCTCTGCACGCAAACACGCCGTCGAGCTCTGGGACCTGCTCGACACATCATCACCAGATGTCGCCTTCCTGACAGAGACCTGGATGAATGACTCCTCCGCACCCGACATCGCCATAGCCATTCCAGACGGCTATAAGATCACCCGCAGAGACCGCGTCAACGGAGTAGGAGGAGGAATCGCCATCGTCCACAAGAACTCCATCAGGGTCTCGACCAGCACCGACGACCTTCTCTGCACCACCGAACACATGCACTTCCAGATCCACACGGACCCCAACACCACCCTTAGAGGCACCCTTGTCTACAGACCCCTGGGCCCCGACCCCAGTTCAGCGACTCCATCGCCGACTTCATCAGCACGCACGCCCTGACCTCTACCGACTACATCCTCCTCGGAGACCTGAACTTTCACCTGGAGAACAACAACGACAGCAACTCCACCACCCTGATCGACAACCTCGCCAACCTCGGACTGAGACAGCTCGTCACAACACCGACTCATTCTGCCGGCCACACGCTCGACCCCGTCTTCTCCTCAAGCTCCCACGTCTCCTTCAGCCACACCACGGAACTCCTCTGGACCGACCACCGCTGCATCCACTTCACCTTCCAGAAACCCACCACACACCACCGCACCCAACAGATCCCACGCCGCTGCTGGAGCAAAGTCACCGAAGACCAACTACGGGCAAACCTCGCTCTCAGCCCCCTCCGACCCATCCAACACCGACGACGCTGCCTGCAACCTCAGACGATGGATAGACAACTGTGCCAACACCCTCGCCCCACTGAAAAAACTCACCTACAGCGACACCACCAAAAGAGCCAGCTGGTTCACCCCGGAACTCCTAGCTTCCAAGCGTACCTGCCGGAAACTAGAGAAGAAATGGCACAGTGATAAGACACCGGCGCCTCGACAACAACGCACACAACAGCAAGGAGCTCTTCAACATCGTGAAGGAACTCTCCAACCCCAGCTCCAACACCAACGACATCCCGCCGTCGCAAGCCCTGTGCGATTCCCTCGCCACCTTCTTCCACCGCAAGATCGCCGACATCCACGACAGCTTCAACGCCCAGACAGCCCCTACTAAGATAGATACACCAGACCCGCCGCACACCATCGACCATGACCCCTTGCCAGCCTGGGCCAGCGTGAACATCGATGACACCATCAAGACCATGAGCACAATACACTCCGGCTCCCCGTCAGACCCTTTCCCGCACCACATCTTCAACAAAGCCAGCAGCTCCATCGTACCCCACCTGTGCAACGTTATCAATCTCTCCTTCGAGACCGCGACCTTCCCAGAGAGCTGGAAACACGCAGAGATCAACGCCCTACTCAAAAACCCAAGGCGGACCCGAGAGACCTCAAGAACTTCCGGCCCATCTCCCTGCTTCCGTTCCCAGCCAAGGTCATCGAGAAGATCGTCAACAAACAGCTAACCCGATACCTCGAAGAAAACAGCATCCTGGACCCATCCCAATCAGGGTTCCGCAGCAACCACAGCACTGAGACTGCCCTCATCACCGCCACCGACGACATCAGGACCCTGCTGGACAACGGTGAGACCGCAGCCCTCATCCTGCTGGACCTCTCCGCCGCCTTCGACACTGTCTGCCACCGCACTCTATGCGCACGCCTCCACGACGCAGGGATCCGAGACAAGGCCCTGGAATGGACCACCTCCTTCCTCGACGGCAGAACCCAGAGAGTCCGCCTCCCACCTTTCCGATCCGAAGCCTCCGAGATCATCTGCGGCGTACCCCAGGGATCTTCCCTCAGCCCAACGCTGTTCAACATCTACATGGCCCCGCTCGCACGCATCGCCAGACAGCACGACCTCAACATTATCTCCTACGCCGACGACACTCAACTGATCCTCTCCCTCACCAAGGACCCCTCGCCGCCAAATCCAATCTCCATGAAGGAATGAAGGCCATCGCCGATTGGATGAAGATAAGCCGACTAAAGCTGAACACGGACAAGACAGAGGTCCTCATCCTCGGCTCCAACCCCTCAGCCTGGGACGACTCCTGGTGGCCAACGACGCTGGGAGCAGCCCCGACACCCACCGACCACGCACGCAACCTGGGAGTCATCCTCGACTCAACGCTCTCCATGACCAAGCAAGTCAACGCAGTCTCCTCCTCCTGCTTCAACACCCTCCGCATGCTTCGCAAGATCTACAGGTGGATCCCGACAGATACAAGAAGAACAGTCACCCAGGCCCTCGTCAGTAGCAGACTCGACTATGGGAACGCCCTCTGCGCGGGAGCCCCGGCCAAGCTCATCAAGCGACTGCAACGCATACAAAAAGCCTCCGCACGCCTGATCCCTCGATGTACCACGCCACAGCCACATCACCCCCACCTGAGGAACCTGCACTGGTTCCCCGTCAACAGGAGAATCTCCTTCAAACTCCTCATCCACGCACACAAGGCACTCCACAAGACTGGCCCAGCCTACCTCAACAGACGACTCTTCTTCTACGTCCCCAACCGCCAGCTCCGCTCCGCCGACCTCTCCCTCGCCACCGTCCCTCGCATTCGAAGAACAACCACCGGTGGCAGATCCTTCTCACACCTAGCCGCCAAGACCTGGAACACCCTTCCACTAAGCCTACGACAGACCCAAGACCTGCTGACCTTCAGGAGGCTACTCAAGACCTGGCTGTTCGACCAGTAGCAGCACCCCCCCTCCTTTTTTTCTCCCCAGCGCCTTGAGACCCTCGCGGGTAAGTAGTGCGCTCTACAAATTCTGTGATTGATTGATTGATTGGTTAGATCTGTTTAAATATTTTGTTACGTGACAAACCTCTAAAGTTGCTGCAAATCAGGTGTGAGGTGTTCACCAGTACTGGGTCTCAGTTCGGGCCCTGCATGAATACTAAAAACTATGGACCCAAACTTAAGAAATGAAGGACTGGGTGAACAACATCCACATCACAGTTAGACAGTTCGAGAATCACAGCGGAAACATCTGTTTTCCCCAAAATTAAAATATTACGCCAGTAATTTTCCCGAACATTATAGCATTTGTAGTAGTGCCAGAATACTCAGCAGTCATGTTGATGAAATGTTTGGGCAGAAGAGCACAACGAATTCTGGTAGTTGTAGTTTAATTTTTAACATTGTGGGTTTGTCAAAAATGCCACCATTCAAAGTGGTATTGAATAAATAATAAAAAAGGATTGTTTGAATGTGTCTCAACTTACTGATATACCTGGAGGCGTCGTTCAAGACATGGAGACACCTGGGGCCATATTATAGAAGTGCCCCGGGGGCGCAACGGGCGTTTGCACCCGCTTTGCGCGTGCCGGGGCACTTTGGTTTTAAAGAAGGGACTGAAGACACTTGTGCACCTGCTTCTGTAATACCAATAGCTCTGGCTCACATAAAGTGCCAGTGCTATCTTCAGAGGACGTGCCCTCATTAGCATGGGGGCATGGCCCCATGCAAATGAGGGAAGGAATCCCTTTGCCTCTGCACCCGTGCCGTATTACAGAAGCGGGCGCAGAGACAAAAAAGCTCTCAGGAGGCACACTGAAAGTGCGTCATCTAAAAGGTGGCACACACTCTGTGCGCCCTTTGATGGCAGCCCTCTGGAGGAGGAAAAGGGAGTCCCATGGAACCCACAGACATCCCCTTGCAGGCGGTTGCAGTCACTCACTGCACCCGCCTGCAAGAGGATCTCTATTCCCCCTTCAACGTGCAGGCAAGTTGCCACCTGCACTGTGAAAACACGGAGCGGCTTCAAAGCAGCTGCTCCGTTATTCACAGGAATGCACTGCCACCAGGGCAGCGCAGGTTCAAGGCTTCCACCAGGGCAGCACATTCACCATAATGCAGCACATTTTCATTGCTTGAGCTGGTCGCACTTTTTAAAAGGTGTGCCCTGTGCAAACAATAAAAATGCACCCGTTTGCATAATACGGGCCCTGGTAGCCATGCCAATGTAAGCAACACAACAATGCGATCACACACTACACATATAGATGAAATATAAAGGAATTAAAACATTGTTTAAAGAGGTTATTAGAATGTTGCCTTAATGCAGCTTCAGGACATGGATCAGAGCACGAGGTCTCAGAGCAGCTGCAGAGCCAACTAACCTAACCAATGGAGGAGCTGATCTCATACTGCTTATAATATTAAACAGCATGAGAGTAGTGCCAGGATTGGAATGAGCAGACTAACCCAGCGCTCTTTTTGAGACTGGTGGCCTATGTCTGGCTCCACCCAGCAGTCAAACAGCTAGGGTTGGAGATTTCTGAAGTGCGCATGTCAGGCTGGCCGTCACAAGACAGCGGACCAATGATATGCACACTTAAGACATTAGGCTGAAGCATTCCTGCTGACAATCAGCAAGAATGGCCTGCCCCCCCCCCCCCCCACTGTCACACTTGTACAAGACAGGCGTTGCTTTGGCACGTCTTAAAAAATGGTAATGACCGTTTTATTACAATTTGATTTAATTGACTTTTGCTATGGTCGCTGCAGGGGTGCGGCGCTCCTCTGCCCTAGAGGAGGAGCCACCGCTGCTGAGATCTGAATAACTCTCCTTGCCTCCTCACCGCCACGCACACACCCTGCTAAAACTCATAATATCACCGAAAGTAAACAATCTGTGCAGGCAAGACAGAGGGAGATTCCCATTGCTGCTACTCAATAAGTAAACTATTCTTGAACTTCCTAACTTTCCCAATACTATGTACCCACTTTATGAGCTACAAGTCTAGTAAGGAGAGCAAACGGCTTAATCTTTTAACTAGATTTAAAGGAAATATTGTTACTTTCACAATAGTGTTGCTATGCTAACAGAGATGACCTCTAAGTTTGTCATATGTGCTTAGAATCTGTTAAAGTTTCAATTCTTACAGGGGAATTGGGTGAAATTCCTAATTTTGCACATCATGAAACTGAAAAAATAGGAAAAGTTAGTCCAATTATTTCTTAGTAGGCGTTTACCGTAAAAATGTCTTTTTGCCAAAAAATTATTAGTTAAAACATCAAAATCTGTTTATCCTGCATAATAAGTGAATCCCAAGAATATATATCTAATTTCGGTGAAACATGGACATATGTTTAACAGAAATTACTCAGAAAAAAATCTGATACATTTGCAGGCTTTCCTAATTATTGTAGACTTTCCACAGCATTTTCATAGTTTTATCCTCTATGCTGTATACTGGAAAGAAATCAAGCCAAGCAGTCGCAGTCTCTTATACTAAACCAATTACTTTACATTTCGAAAAGCGTATCTGGCATAGTGGTATCTAGAATTTGAACAAAAACTGAAAATAGATTGACACTAATGTCTGCGATGAAAAGGTTGTGGTGTTCTGCACTGACAAAAGGACCTGGAGACAATCAGGGATTAAAAAGAATGTGGAGAACTTGTTATGGAAAGAAGTCAGGTGAAGCAAATGAGGCCACCAGAAAGGAAGAATAAGTCTAGAATGGGGCATGGTTAGACAGACTGGGAATGAAACAGGGCTGCAACATCAACAAGAATGACATAGTAAATTACAATTGAGGTATAGTAGAGTGGAGCTGCAGCAAAATCACACAATTAGTTGCCAACGAGAGCACAGCTGGAAGTGGGTAAACACAGTCAAGCATAGGTGAAAGAAAGACACCTACCAAAAAACAGATTCCTGATCAAGAGAGCATGGAAATGAACAAATTAAATCACTGATCACTTTGGCACATAATAATCATGGGAGCAGTGAAAGTGAGCAAAAATACTTTGAAAGCAAAAATGTTTCATTTCTTTTTAAAAGTATGGAAATGCTTACAAAACAAAATGTACGATGTGAAAAAATTAAACGTGTATACACATGTTCAACTTACTTTATAGCTTCTTGCATAAAAGGCATAGCAAGTACAGTAAGATATGCAATTATCTGGAGATTCTACAACAAATGAACCACAAGGTCTACAGATGAATGAGAGTTCCATTACATTTCAATCTTTCTCTTGTGTATATAAACTAGAGTTAATCGTTCTTGCAACATTATTCACCTTCCTAAGTATACCTTTATGGTATTGTCAATCCCCAGAAATGTCTTTGATTGTTAATCAATATTTTGTCTTGGCATGCAAACTGTCCATCATCATAAACTCCATATCAAACCCTTACATAGCAATGCTAAGGTCAAAGAGCAAAATTTAAGTCATGGACACATTGGTTTATGATGACGATGGGACCTGTACAGCAAACTAAAAGGCACTCTCTCTATGAACGAAGGACGTCTGGAGTTCAAACTTTCAAGAATGGTGAAACCCTAGGCTATGACAGCACTGAGGAGCCGCAGAGCTAGAAAACTGAGCATGTCTAGGGTATTAAGTTGAACATCTACATTCCAAGATTAGAAGAAGTTGGAACATTTTCTGTTGAGTTTGAGGAAGGAATTAAACTGTCCAGTCTGAAGTTTAACATTTCCCTGGAACCAGCAAACAGTGTGGGATACAAATCTTTTCCAGAGAGCATCTGTGTTATATCCTCAGTATTACATTTACATGCAAACTAGCCTAGGTCCTCCTAGCTGCTCAGCCAGAGTGTGAGTTGGTTACGGAATGTTGGTGTGACTGTGATGCGTGGAATGCCTGGGTGCCTGAGTGGATGAGTGTTGACAGTTAGAGATGGGCTGAGCAGCTAGGCAGGCTGCTCCTGGTGGGGCTGGTACATGGCTGGTACTTGACCAGAGCTGGCTGGACAGAGATTGATGCTACCTTGACATGGAACCAATAAAGAAGACTTGGAATATACTACATGGCTAAAAGTGTCTCTATGTACAGGGTATAACATTATTTTGGCGACGAGCGGACCTGGACCCAAGTGTACTTAAGGATAGTACAGAAACCAAGGGGCTCATTACGATGGCGGGCGGAAGCACCACCGCCGTGCTGGCGGATGCAAAAAGCACCAGTTACCGCCGGCACGCAGCAGTCCACACGCCCGTCCAATTACGATGCGAAAAGTAGGCCAAACACCGCCGGCAAGCCAGCAACACCGTCCGCCATCAAAGTGCGCCCATACACGTAGCGGCGCAGCCCAACTGACACACACCGTCCGACGAAACACGCCCCGCCCGGCGCATAAATTACGATGCCGCAAACAAACGGCTCCCACGGCCAAGAGATACCGTACGACAAACCGAAGCGGTAACACGGATGCCGAGCACGGACAACGAAGAAGCGGCTCCCCGAGCATGAATCCAGCACTGCAGGCCCTCCCCATGCTCCTGCTGATGCACCACCAAGGACGCAACGTACCGCGGAGACGCAGGTAGGCACACACACAACAAGTGCACGCAAACAGCGCACACAGTGCAAGGGCGGAAAAGCGGACAACCCCCCACCAGTGCGTGTACACAACACATCCACCATTGCATCCACATATGACACACAGGCCAAATCGTAACATCGCGGAACACATGTGTACACACCACCTGGGACTAGGAACCAACCACCCCGTCACGGCCCCAAAGCGCCTATGACGCCGCCACACATGCGCACAACGCAGAGGCCAACCGCAGCGCCATGCATGCGTCGCACACAGACACAGGGACACAACCAAGCAGCACACACATCAGCCCCACCCCGAACGCACATGACACGTGACAGGCCTGCCACAGACATGTCCCCAACGCCCAATTCACGGACAACACCCAACGCCACACAACCGACGCACACATGTCAGTGAAGTCATGCAACAGCAGGACACACCCCAGTGTAACAAACATGGCGAAGCACACAGCGGCGTCAACACCAACTAGGAGAAGCAGGGCTCCTTCGGGAAGAGGAACGCCAGTACCACACTGAAACACCCATACCACCCTGCACATATGAACAAGACATATAAAACGGAACACCAAAGAGCCCGGGGACCGACAACAGGTGGCCCAAGAATAACATTCACACACAAGGCCCAACGCAGAGCGGAAAGGCAGCCTGCCGCCCACACAAGGGAGAGCAGACAGCACTGAATGACCTTCCATTCCAACTCCGAAACCACAGCCCTACGACAGAAGCCGGTGAATACAGCCATTGTCCAAGAATAGACCAACACAGGCATGCCGAGGAGACCGACCACAGGGCAGATAGCGCATATCACAGAAGCACACAACGGACAGGGAAGAAAGAAGAAAACACTCCCCATGTCGGCCACATGCAAGTTAATTGGAAGGAGTCACACATCACTGACCTTGAACTGTCTGAGAAGCATGTGGGAAGAGGGCCCGTGTCCTCCAAACAAGCAAACAGAACACAAGTCCTGTCTCCCTACGACTACACAGAGCTCACAGCAACCTCGGAGCGTGCACATTGCAGACTGCACACACAGCCGGAGCACGCCACCACAACGCACCGCTGGGAAATGGCAACCGCAACACACCTACCCAACTACGCCGAACAGCTCAAGCTGTACAAAACCAACCTGTTCCATACATTGGGATGCGATCTCCTGTCCCTGCTGAACGTAAGTTACCGACTGACTTACCGCATCACATTGTTCAGCTGCGTCATGCCCGTCTTCTACTGTCGGAGGTGTCCATACCAGCATCCCGTCGAGATATGCCTCTCCAACCCGGCATGTCTGAAGGCGGACCTGCTACCACTACTCCTCCTCTGGACGCACACGACAGGGCCTGCTCTGCCTATGGGGGCATGGCGTATGTGGCCAACATCGCACCCGCACTGAAATGGGACCACTGTGCCTCCACACGACGGATCATCGAGAACAGCTACATCGAATGTCACCCAGCATGCCCCATCATGGTCCTCCAAGGGACAACTTACGAACAACACCTTGACAGCCACCATCCGCTACATTGGCTGGCAAACATGTACACCACCAATGACATGGAAGCCCTGCTGGACGGCATCGCATACCTGACAACCTGTCAATTCGTCGGACCACAACGCAGGTTCCCCGAGTGACCTATGATGTCCAACCCCGCACCCATGCTTAGCTTCCGCACGGACTGGCCAGTCACCACCACAACAGCCATACCAAACGACCGGCAACTGTAACCACACCATCAACGACATCGCCATGACATCGGATATGACCGGGACATGCACACTGTTCCCCATCACATCCAGGAACACCGCATGCATCGTGGGAGGCAGTGGCATGGGCTCTGTGTATCGCACCCACATGGACGGAACTGCACGAACAACCAGGACACGACATGGATCCAGCGCCCATGGACACACACACCGCTCAGTGGACATGAATAGGTCGCCTGGAGTCTGTGGGTGCTGCACCCCTCCCACCCCCGCCCCGGGAATCCCATACCAGGACCTTTGCATGGACGACAAGTGCATACAACAACAACACGACCCCAGTGACTGTGACATGTCCAGTAACCACCACAGTGCAACAACAAGTGGCACGCCGCTGCATGCACGCAAGCACATGCCCTGATGTCATCTCACATGCACGCGTGCATGAGGAACAACCGCAGCAAACCTGTCACATGGAACTGAGATGGACTGTGCCCATGATGCCAAGCGGTCTGGTAGGCTACATGTATACCGTCTGTGTCAAAGTCCGCAGCTCCGCAGCTATACGTAAATGTACATTAGCACAGCCTTGGCCAAGCAGATGTCACTCTGAAGCCCACATCCCACATGCAACAGCCAATCACATGTAACCCCACACCCTATCCCATTTGCAATCATGCTCAGTATATCCTCAACATGTATTCCGCTGCCAGTAGTGTCCACTATACTGCATCACAGAGGACAGAAGACTCAATATAATGTTTGAAACCAAAACTGTCTCCGCTGACTCATTTCACAAGTACGAATGAGAGAGGATGAGAGTATGTGAAGTACACGGCAGTCGTGACATGACCATGTAGTCCACTGGTATTGGATGTCAACGCAAATGAGTAGCACTACTGTGGAAGACACACATGTGTTGTGTGAAGTCGTATGGACGCAGTGCTCAGGTGGGTGGGTGCGACGGGTAGATGCGCACATGCCAAGTTGGAGCACGCCGTGTTGGGAGGGGTCATGAACAGTACACCACCGCTTCCTGGGCATTGTGAGAGGACACCTGTCGGGGGAGTGAACACGTGTGTGCACAGCAGCCGGGCACACGCACAAAGCGGTACCAGGCGCACCTCAGCCCACCCTCTGTGGACAAGCTGGATCCTGTTGTGCGCCCGCCATGCCCCTTGACAAGGCACACACAGCCCCAGTCGACCAGGTGTAACCCCAACATAGTCAATCCGCACAGGCGATACAGGGCACGGGATGGCAGTGGAGCATGGTGTGTGAGAGGTCTCCTCGCGCTCCTCCTGGTCATATCACGCAGGCAATAGAACCTCAACGTCTAGCATGGCACAAGTCAGATGGAAGTGTAGGGGGACGCACCACAGCACGAGCAGCACTGATGTCACGGGAGGTGGCTCGCACCATCCCATCCATTGCCCATCATACCAACCACGCCACATGCCATTGCGACTAAGTGCAAGCGCGTGCGCCACCACCCCCGAGCCCTCCCCAGAGAGGCCAAAGAGTGAATGTGTGGGCCATCAGCCACAGACGGACGCGGCCTGGCCGCAAGGGCAGCCACAGCCACTGGGTGTCGCAGGTGGCGGATCCGGAAGGCTAAGACTGTGATGCATAGTCCATGCAGGCCGGGTCTCCATTTGGGGCACCACGCAGGTGGACGGCGTCCCGCAACACATCATACCCTGAGACAGCCCACTCGTGCAACTGGACCCACACATACACTCCTTGCCCTCTCTGGTGCGAGCTTGGGGCTGCCTGTGCAAGCGCTAGCCTCGCAGGTGAGCATGCATATTGGGGGAGCGAGGGGAGGACATGAGGGCTGGGGCGAAGATGACTGTATCACTGTCAGTTAGTACAAGGGATGACCCAGATGTGGAAAGGAAGAGACGTGTCCCGTGTGTACTGCAACTAGTCGCCAATCCAACTACCCCCATGTCCGGAATGTAAGCCCGCACCTAGGCCCGCCCATCCGCCACATCGAACATACCACCAGCACGACAACCTCCCCATTCGAAACACTGACTGGGGGTGGCGACCAGTGTACAATCATGTGTAGCCTACCCACACGTACATGTGGGCCCTCCATGATCCATGTCACCTGCGGCAAAGTCATGACATGCGCAATGAGGGAAGTGAGGAGAGCTGTCCGCCCCACGCGCAGAAGGTGCATCAGCTCCACAGACCCAGCAGCGAGTCCAGCAGGGGTCACATGTGCAGGGGCAGCTGTGCCTGGTGTGAAGGCACATGCATATAGACAGCACATCGACCAATGTGTAGTCTGCCCACATCTACAGTCCATCATCATGCGGACATAGGAATTGAACACAGGGCAACACATCTTAGTTGGTGCACCCACCGTGACCAACAATGCGCAATCATCGACGTACCCGCCCTGTGCATGGCCCCCCACCCAACGGAGGCACATCCAGTGCCACCATCCCACACACAAGCCTTCCACGGAACATGCTGTGTCCAATGGTCAGTACAGAGTCAGCGCCCATCTGGTGGATCCTGAACAGGAGACACATGCACACACATGCCAGCTCCCACTATGTACGTCTGCCACCTGGCACGTGCAATGTAACCTCTCACCTGTGACGTGTGACTGCAAGCACACAGCCGTCTTGGCATGGGGCTGTCAATGTGGACACCTGTCAATGTTTCGGGAGGTGTGATCCGTACAGTGCTGTACATAGGGTGCAGTGCTGACACCTACTACTGTCTCATATCCCCTCGTGCCACAGGTCCCACTTGTTTTGGCCGCTCAGCCTGTGCCCACATCGTCGTCGTCGTGTGCCATACTCATCCAGCCTCGGAAGCAGTTCCATGCTCAGCAGACATTCATGTTGCCGTGGCGTCGCCGCTGACGGATATGCAGTCAGTCCCCATCAGCACGCCCCGCAAGTCATTGGGGCCTAGATCCCCATGTGCATGCACATGGCAGTGGTTTGTATCACTAGCCATTGCCATTGTTGGGAGACCTGTGTAAGTGTATTGTGGCCGTGCTGCCCCAGCTTGACAGCTGGGCTGTGGCTCATGTGCTTGCTCAGTCATGTCAGTGATGTGTATGCGAAATTGCTATGTGTCGTGTTGCTTTGACATGTGTCCTCTGCCATTGTCCCTAGGCGGAGACCGAACATTGACCGCCCATACCAATTGCTGGCGGACATGGACGATACAGAGGTTATTAGGAAGTTTCGGCTGGACAGGCCAACCCTGCATCGACTGTGTGCCATGTTAGAACCCCATCTCCGTCCCCGCAGGGTGTATCCGACTGCTGTCACCCCCACGGCTAAGGTGATGGCCGCCATGCATTTCTTCGCCACTGGGTCATTCCAGCACACAGTGGGCATTGGAGGAGGGATGTCCCAGCCCATGTTCAGCAAGGTGCTGAGGGATGTACTGGCAGCCATGATGCTGTACCGAAACAGGTACATCCGCTTCCCCAGGGCTCGTGAATTGGCGGCAGTGAAGGGTACATTCTATGCCCTTGGCAGAATCCCACACGTCGTTGGAGCCATTGACTGCACACATGTCGGCCTTGTTCCACCACAGGCCACTGAGCACCTGTACCGCAACAGGAAGCACACGCACTCCCTGAATGTGCAAGTGGTGTGCCTTGCGGACATGGTGATCACCCACGTGTGTGCAAAGTTCCCAGGCTCGGCCCATGACGCACACATAATGCGCAACAGCATCTTGCCACGACTGATGTCCAATATGCAACAGGATCGTGCCTGTATTGTCGGTGAGTATGTGGAGTGGTGTAGCGTGCTGGTTGTGCGATGCTGTCCCCTGTCCAGTTGGAATTGCAACGGTTCTCTGTGTCCCTCACACCCAGGTGACTCTGCGTACCCGAATGGGGCATGGCTGCTCAGTCCATTGAGGAATCCTCGCACCCCAGCAGACGATCGCTACAATGAGGCACATGGGAGGACCAGACGTGTGGTCGAGCGTACCTTTGGCCTCCTCAAGTCCAGGTTCAGGTGCCTGGACCGCACCGGGGTGCGCTGGCGTACTCCCCACAGAAGGTGTGCCAGATAGTGGTGGCGTGCTGCATGCTGCACAATCTGGCCATTCGGAAGCAGATCCCCCTCATCGTGGATGACGGAGATCAACCAGGGCCCCAGCCCGCAGACCAGGACAGCTCGAGTGAGGAGGACAGCGGAGAGGAGGAAGCTGGTAATGTGCGGCAGCAGCTCATCGCCCGCTACTTCACTTGACGGTGAGTGTCCATGTACGACGGCTGATGTGGCTGTATCTGTGCAGGTGTGTGTGTGCTGTGTCAGGGTGGCCGTTTGTTCACTGCGTGCTGTGTGTCAACGCTCCATGGCCAGGGTAGTATGCCACTGTTGGTGGCTGTGGCATTGTGCCCTATTGCTCTGTGCGATGTGTGTACATTGCTTGTAGTTGTTGACATGTACTGTGTGATGGGTGTGTGACACACTCATTGAATGTGCTCCTGTTCTGTCTCCCACCCCTAGGTCCCTACAGGCCCTCCGGATTCAATTGCCATGCCACGCATCAGGTGCCTTTCCGCCCAAGGTGGCCGTTGTATTCCGTACAAATAAAACACAGGGCACAAACAGCAGTTAGTGAAAAAGGTGCATTTATTACAAACTGTGACATGTGATTGTGTGTAAGGTGATGACAAAAGAGGTGCGTGCAGTGACAATGAGCTGTCGGTCATGGCTGCGTGATGATCAGGGTGTACCCACTGGTTCTATGTCCATAGTCCAACACACACATGCCATCCAGATGGCTGTGTGGAGTGGGATCGTAGTCCAAGTCAATGCAGTGGCTGGTCAAGGAAGGCTGGCGGAAGGCTGGCTGGCTGCCTCACTTGCGTTTGGAGCGTGCGAAGTCCTCCCGGGAGATCTGTTTCCACTTCGGACGGCCCCTTCCACGTTTGCGAGGGGGTGCCTGCTTGCGACATGCTGGTGGTTGAGGTGTGCTCACTGGCTGTGGACGCAGGGGAACTGGACACTGCTGCTCCACCCTGCGCCCCGGCAGGTTGTGGCGGAGGGGAGCTGCTGTCCCTGGCAGTGACCTCACCGCCACCACCAGCTGGCCCATGAGGTCCACGAGTTGGCCCATACGGGCGTCCATGGACCTCAGCACCCCCAGCACCTCACGCGTGTCTGAAGCAGACCGGACCCATTGTCCTTGGGCCTCTTCATAGGCCCCAAGGACTCTGGCCATTTGAGGCAGGGCATGGCTCCCAGGGGAGGCTGGCGTTTCCCTGACCCTGCTCCTCCTACCAGTCCTGCTGCCACCGGCCTGCCCACTAGCCACATTGCTCACCACGGTCCTCGCTGTGGCTCCCAGGGTGGATCCAGTCGGCCGGGCCACCACCTGCGCTGGGGCTGGTGCCAGCGATGACGTGGTGGTGGTGGCGGCGGTGGTGGTCGGTGCGGCGATGGTGGCGGTTGCGGCAGTGGTAGTGGCCACAATGACCGTGGGTGTGGCCGCAATGACAGTGGCAGCAGGGGGCTGGGAATGTTCAGCAGCCCTGGATGATGGGTTGGTGGGTAGGAGGGGTCCTGGGGAGCGGCTGGGCCCTGCCACACCAGATGGACCTGCTTGGTGGTCCGTGTCCGAAGAGGAGGACAGATCCTCCAGATCCGTGTGTCCTCGTTGGGGGCTTGTAGGCTGGCTGTGCTGGCTGCTGGCTCCATCCCCAGCATCCAGCAGTTCGTCACCTGTGGAGAGAATGAGATTTGTTATTGTGTTGCACCTGGCGAAGTATGTAGTTGTCGTCTGACATTAACAGTTCGTGCAATCTCGTACATGGGTTTCCCCGGAGGCGTGTGTGTGGCTGTAGCATTTGTAGTTGTGTGTGCTTGGCAATGGGACTGTGTGCTGTGCACATGTGGCATGGGACGGATTGGCCATGCCGATGGGTGTGTTGCTGTGCCCCTACTTATTGTGACTCTGGTGTATGCGGGCTCCTGGCCCATCCTGGGTCTGGTTTGTACTTTGCTTTTGGTGTTCAGATGGGACGCTTAGGAATGCATATGGCAACATGGGGGCCATGCCCCAGATTCGCATTTGGGAGGGAATATGCTTTTGGGGTTCAAATGGAACGCTTAGGAACGCATATGGCAACATGGGGGCCATGCCCCAGAATCGCATTTGGGAGGGAATATGCTTTTGGGGTTCAAATGGAACACTTAGGAACGCATATGGCAACATGGGGGCCATGCCCCAGAATCGCATTTGGGAGGGAATATGCTTTTGGGGTTCAAATGGAACGCTTAGGAACGCATATGGCAACATGGGGGCCATGCCCCAGATTCGCATTTGGGAGGGAATATGCTTTTGGGGTACATGCTGTGAGCCATGGGTGCCGAACGTGACATGTGTTGTGGCAGCATGACAGTGCATGGTTTGAGGTGTGTGCATGCTTGACATGGCCTGCATATTTGCTGTCTGTTGTGATTACTGGACATGGCATTGGACGCATCGTTATGAGTGAGTGATGGTTGTGTGCCAGCCAACGTATTGCAGTTGTCCCATCTCCTTGGTGTGCGTGCTGCCCTGTGCCATGTGCATCACTGCAGTGCTCGGGGGTGTGGCCCATGTTGTGTGTTGTTGCTCACAGTGTGTCGTGCGCTTCATTGACTTCTGGCACATGGTTGGTCATGGGCATGTATCTTAGCGTGACTGCTGTATGTGTGGCAGCTGTGCGGATGACATGCCTTTCATGAGACTGGGGCTGACGGATGGGATGGATGGTATGTTGTATGTGCATGGTGTGTCTGTGTGTTTGATGGGTTCAGTGGTGTTCGTGTGCATTTATGTTGTTCCGCTCTGTTGCGTCTAGTGTTGTTTGTCTTACATAGGCGTAGTTGTGGGGTGTGTGGTTGACAGGCAGTAGGGGCTACATGGACAGGACTTCAATGGTGTTTCGGTTGTGTGTGATGAGTTGCACAGTGGCTGCCGTGTGGTACTATATTCAGTGTGGCTTGTGCATGCAGACGTGGCTCCTTGGGTGTTGCTATGTCTGTGATGGGTCATGTGGGGTGTGAGTCTGTTGTTCATGTCCGTGTGCACATTGTTCACTTGTTCGTGACGGTGGGCGGTGCTGCGTGTTCGTCTGCTACGTGACATGTCCCATGTGTTGGTCGTGTTATGGTCCTCATGCCTCCAGTAATCCAGCCCTGTCCAGTTTCCCACCTGCAAGTTGTTCGTGCGTGCACTGTACTGGATGCCACATGGCTCTAAGCGGGGGTGCTCCATGTTGCAGGTCTGTGGGGGTGGGGGTGTTGTGGGTCGTGGGGGTGGCTGGACACCCACTGACACCGATTGCTGTGGACCGTGATGTCTGCCTTTCGGCTGTCGTTGTGCACTGCGGTGGCTGACACGTGGCTGTGGGGTGTGGGGGATGCTCCTCCTTGCTGTGCTGTGGGACTGGGGCCTGGTGTGTGTTGTACTTGGGCTGTCCACCCTCCCACCCACTGCACTTTGTGTTCCTGCCACTTACCTGTTACTTGTCGGTTAGTGCAGCTGTGGTGGACACATGGGTGTGGTGGGTGCTCGTTGTGGCGCTTCTGGCATATTTGGGGACCTGTTGGTGGTTACGTGGCTGGCTGAGTGTACACATGTCCCCACGTATGTTACAGTTGTTCGGTTTGGGCTGTGTGTGGTGGTGTCTGTTGCATGTGTGTGTGATGTGTTGTGTATTGTGTGCTGGACATGGGGGTGTTTGTCCCTGGGAGCTGTGGCATGGTGGTTGCGCATGTGAGTACATAGCGGTGTGCTGGTATACATTAGTTTGTACTTACCAGCCTCCACTCCCTGCTAATCCGGCGAGGATCTCCGGATGTATTACGACTCGCACCTTCTCCTCCCACGCTTTGAAGGTCTTAAAGAGCGCGGGATTCCCTCCGCCAGTGACGGCAGCCAGCTCTCTGTTTTTGCCCTCCTTCTTCTTGACCAGGCTCTTTACGTCATTCCAACGTTTGTTTATTTCACCTCTGTTCCTGGGCAGGGTCCCGACTGCATTGACCTGGTCTACGATCCGGTTCCACATTCTGTTTCTGGTGGCTACTGGTGTGTGCTGGACCATGTTCCCATAGATTTGTGGGTACACCTTGCTGATCTCGTCGACCATGACCGTCAGCTCAATGGGCGTGTACTTGGGCATTCTTTGTGGTGCCATGGTGTTTGTGGTGCTGGTGCGGTGTGTGTTGTGTAATGTGCAGGGGGTTTGTGGTGCCGGTGTTTGGTGGTGGTGGTGGTGGTGTTTGGTGGTGGTGGTGGTGGTGGTGGTTGTGATGTGTGCGTTTCTGTGGTGTGCTGCTGTCCTTGCTGTGTCACTGTGTCCTCTCCTCTCCTCTCTGGTTTGCAATGTAGCAAGGGGTTGTGGTCTGTGGGAGTGCTGCTTTTGTACTCACCTATGTGGGTGTGTCCTCATGGTCTGTTGTTTTCAGGTGTGTTGTGTCTGGGGTTCTGGCCTTTGTATTTTTTGTTTGTCCGGGGGTGTTTTCGGGATGTGTACTGTGCTTGTGTATTTGTGCGTGCCTTGCTGTGTGGACTTGTTGGCCATGTTGTGTGCTATTGGTTTTGTGTGCGGATGGTTTCTGTGCAGGTACGTGGGCGCCATGGCTTCTGCCGTGTCGATTCTCATCGGCGTTGTTTGCGCTGGCGGGCGGTATATTTGTGGTTTTTCCGCGCTCATGTCGGTGCGATCGTAATTTCACGTGCGGTGTGTCGGCCGGTGAGGGCGGGCGGTTTTTGTGTTGTCGTGCGTGTTTCCGTCCGTGGCGGGCGGTTTGACTCCGACTCGGACGTTGGCGGGCGGTATTTTGTGTGATTTTTCGCCGATGGCGGTTTTCGGTTTGTGTAATCGTAATGGCGTGGTCGGTGTTCAGGCGGTGTGTGCGGGCGGATTTTTGCCGCTTCCATGCCTGGCGGATTTTTTTACGCCGGGTATCGTAATGGGCCCCCAAGAGTCTAAAAAGAAACTACAGTAACCAGAGATACCACAAGAAACTAAAGAAACTAGAAGAACCAAGAATGTATTTCCAGGCAAGCCAGCGCCAGCCCCACCAGTGTCCTTGTCATTGGACAGCCCCACCCTACAACCACTACAGCCTGGAAATACTCAAATGGATTTGCCAAGGTACAGTGAGTTGGATGTGTAGTTACACTACTGCCTTTTCAAGGTGTTCCAGCCACATCGTTTTTTTGAGGGGCTTCCTGCCACAACCTGGAGTGAAGCTTACAAGGAGTGGATGACGGAAGCTACAACTCAAATTCAAAGAAAGCAATATTTTCCACATGACTGGATATGCCTTCTACAATTTGTCTTCATCCACAAGATACTTCTACAATTTGACTTCACCCACAAGATACCACTAGATATAATTTGCTGATTGGTCTGCCGCTACGCTGCATCGGGGTGTTGCCTGAGGCAAATGGACTTGCTTCAACTCTGGTAACGTGACCATTAGACAATACGGTCAGTGACATTTTTATTACTCTGCAGACGTGTGGTTATCGCAAGCTCAATGGCTATGCAGTAAGCAAGGTGTAACATTTAATGCGGTTTGGTTTGGCACCCGGGGTTCTTTCGAGGTGAGACAAATGCTGTTTTTTTTGTTTATTAACGTGAACTGTGTTGTCGGTTCTGTTGCGAATCGTGTTTAATGTATGTTGTGGCACAAGCCGGTTCAAGCGCATCAATCCACAGTACTTTCAACATTTTGTGATTCTGGCTGTATTGTCAGTTAAACCGTAACACTTCATGATTAAAAAGCAACGCGCGCGCACCTCTACCTTCATCACGGGGGTCGCGCGCTGTTCCTTCAGTGATGTCCTCTCATCACGTTTCTTGAGTGTTCAGCCGTGATGTTGGTGGCTGGTTCAGTTATGCCTTTAGGCGCATTGGTGCACTAACGTACCGTGAGCCATCCGGTACTGCGTCAAGGACGTGCCGCCATCTTGTGGTTGACTTTGGCACTTAATACTTCACGGTGCTCTCCTTTCGTTACTGCCAACCACGCTGTTTCTGGTCTCCGAAATAAAGTTTGAACAAATCAACATGACGTCTGGGGACAACGCGAGGAATACGTCATCGACGCATCGAGTTTTGTAAAGAAGTTTGAAGTTGCGGCGCGGGAGTCTTCATGTCTGTCAGCAGTGTAGCGGACACTGCATCTTTTCTTTACACCTTCTAGTGCGCCATTTGTTACCTTATTTCAAACCTTGTGAACATATGGTTCAACGTTCTGTGGCAAGTGGTCGCTGCATTGAGCTCCGGTTGTGGGTGGCAGTTTGTTGCTCCGGAGGTGAGTGGCAGTTTGTTTCCCTTTTGTTGCCAACTGATGTCAGTATTGATTTCATGGGTTACCGTTCTACAAGGACATCTACACACTTGTCATCCCTGCTTGTCTGATGTTGTACCACAATGTACGGTACTATCCCGGTGACAGGCACACCACGTACTTCAATTGCCAAATTACAAATTTGTGAAACATCGATCACACCAGGACATGCTCCATCAAACTTTTGTTACAATGTGGTTTATAACTTAGGTCAAAGGTTTTTGCATTGCTTACCTATGTTAGCAGTTATAGTGTCACAGCACGTCGTTATTTAAGTAACTTGGGTGTATGTGTGCTGTAAGCTTTGGTACCCTTACGCAAGGGAGGTATTTGTCCAGCATAACTCGGGTTTGTCACCTGCGTGTCGCATAGAGGTTTCTATCTTCTTCAGCACTCTATTGGTTTTTTGTGATGCCAATTTACAACTCGGGTGAGAGACCACTCACCGGTGTGGGGCACACTTCTCTAGTGTTCTACAGTTAATGGAATTATATTAGTATTATCTATGCAACAGTTTCATATTTCGTGATGCCACATTTTTACGCTTTTCTATGTATGGTGTCCCGTATATTTCAGGGGTGGTTATCACAGTTTTATCCCTTAAAGGAGGGATGGGTTTGGGGCATTTATCCCTTTCGTCAGGGATGGGGTTGGGTTTGAGTCCCAGTTAGTGACCTCTATATGGAGGTAGACATATGGGTGGACCTCTATATGGAGGTAGACATATGGGTGGACCTCTATATGGAGGTAGACATATGGGTGTGTTCCATTACACACAGTTTTTGTTTTTAACCTTACACAAGGTTGGGTTATGTGATTTTTCTCATGTACATGTACAAAGGTACATGTTTTGGTGTAGACCCTTACACAGGGTTAGGATTTGGGTTTAGACCCCATTTATATGTTGCGCGCAGTACAAAGGTACAACCCCACATAGGGTGTGTGTTATGGGTACTAGCTCCATACACAGTTTCCATGGGTCTCTGTCCCATAAATTTGTTAGTTCCCTTGCTGTTGGAATTGGTGTTGCGGGGTGTGTTACCCTTTGCTCTAGTCTCTTCATGTTTATTGAGATTGGTGTTGCGGGGTGATTTACTCTTTGCCTTACAGTACATAATTTTACAGTTTATGTTACAAAGTATTACAATTTGTACTTAATTCTCTACAAGCTTACGCTTCAAAATGATTTTATAATTTTTCATGGGGGAGGATGGGAGATATTGATGCTCATATTTTTGTTGTCGTATTTTGCCATCTCTTCTTGATTTGTACTGTTCACTCTCTTGTGATCTTTTCCTTTATGTTGCATCCCTGAGTTCCGAACATTACTGCTTTATTGTGCATAGTTCTTCTCTTGAAGTTTTTCATTTTTGTTTTTATTTAAAGGAAAGGGATAATGTTATATCCTCAGTATTACATTTACATGCAAACTAGCCTAGGTCCTCCTAGCTGCTCAGCCAGAGTGTGAGTTGGTTACGGAATGTTGGTGTGACTGTGATGCGTGGAATGCCTGGGTGCCTGAGTGGATGAGTGTTGACAGTTAGAGATGGGCTGAGCAGCTAGGCAGGCTGCACCTGGTGGGGCTGGTACATGGCTGGTACTTGACCAGAGCTGGCTGGACAGAGATTGATGCTACCTTGCCATGGAACCAATAAAGAAGACTTGGAATATACTACATGGCTACCAGTGTCTCTATGTACAGGGTACAACAGTCTGGCTACAAGGTTTCATAAATAAAGTGTGCTGACTATTCTTTCGTGATGATTTTTTCTAGCACTGTTGCTTCTTGTAGTGGTGTCATTAGCCTAAATCAGCCACTGTGCTAGTAAACCTCCTCAGCTAGAACATTTGTATTTAGTATTAAAACATTGAAATGTTAGGCGCCCATTGAAAACAATGGAGTGCTCCGGCTTCTAATGGCCGGTAGAAGCCCGGAGCTCCAACATTCCAATCACCTCTGGCTCTGTGAGGCCTCTGATTACAAATTAAAACATTCTGCCCTCTAGGGGCGGGATGTTCTACTAGCCTTAGAGCACTCTGTAGCAGGCTCTACTGGCCATTAAAGGCCCGCTCCCTTGTTAAAGGCCCTCGCCTTCTGCTCGGGCCTTTAACGCTGGAGCGGGCCTTCAATCCCCTCGGGCTCTGTGAGGCCTCTCTTTTATTTGTTAGAACATTGTGCCCTCTAGTGGCGAAATGTCCTAATAACCATATAGCCCTCCGTAGCTTAGCTGGGCTATACCAATATTAAAGCCCAACTCTCTTGTTAAAGGCCCTCGCCTTCAGCTCGGGCCTTTTTGGCTGGGGTAGGCCTTTAATGGTTGGTAGAGACTGCTATGGTGGGCTATAAGACTATATTCGAAAATTGGAATTTTGAGAGCTCCATTGAAGACTATGGAGTGGCTCCGGGGTGATAAGGGCTGGTATAAACCTTCTGCTCCCACATTCCAATGTTTGTCTTTCTGTCGCTCCATTTTTAATTTAGAGCGTTCTACACTCAGTGGGTGGAATGTTCTAATAGGCTTATAGCCCTTCTGCCTCAGGCTATACCTGCTGTTAAAGGCTCTCACCCTCATTATAGTCCCTTGCCTGCGGCTGGGGCCTATGACTCAAGTTCAGGGCCTTTAACAACCAGTATAGCCCTCTGCAGTGAGCTATGAGTCTACAATCACAAATAAACCACAAAAATGTGAAACATTTCTCGTGCTACATACTGTAGCTTTTCTTACCCTGTCCAATGTGCACTCAATATCTGAGGAGGTGTTAGACCTGGCACCATTGGCGTGGGTCTCCCTTCCATTTTTTGCCTTTACCTCCTGTGTTTTGTTGTGTGTTGGACTCCATTTTTTGCTGGTCTAGATGCTTTGGGCACTTTGCCACGCTGTTCAGTGCCGAAGTGCAAGTGCTCCCTTTGTAAATTGTTGTTATGGATTGGTGTTTCCATGATTGGCTATTTGATTTACTAGTCAGACCCTAGTACAGTGCACTGTGTGCGCCCAGGGCCTGTAAATCAAATGCTGCTAGTGGGCTTGCAGCACTGATTGTGCCAACCACAGAAGCAGCCTGCAAAATGTAACTCTGGCCTGCCATTGCAGAGCCTGTGTGCAGTCTAGTACTGCCATGTCGACTTGGCCAGTGCACCCACTTGCCAGTCCCTAAACCTTACCTTTTCTACATATTATTCACCCCTAAGGTAGGCCCAAGGTACCCCTGTGGGTAGGGTGCATTGTGTGTGAAAGGCAGGACATGCCCTTGTGTGTGGCATGTCCTCATAGTGAATTACTGCCAATTTCGTTTTTCACTATTTCAAGGCTGCCTGTTCCAATAGGACAGAAAGGGGAGTTTGTTTATAACATCTTATAAACATAACTACCCCTGGGAATGAGGTAGAAAAATAAAGTTTAGTATGCCTGAACTCAGAATGTTAAAGTGCATCTTTTAGTGAGGGTGATTTTACATTCTGTGTTTGAAAATACCACTTTTAGAAAGTAGGTATTTTCTTGCCTAACCATCCAGTGTGCCTCTGCTAGGTTTGTGTATTGCATGTCTGGCTTTTGGATGACAGGGGCTGGAGAGGGGCAGCGGCTCCAGAAGTCTGATGAGTCAGGGCTGGGCTGAATAGGCCTGGGCTGCATTTGGAGTGGTGGGAGGAGTAGCACCTGCACTTGAATAGGGCTGTGCCTGCCTTCCACAATGACGGCTCCGCCCCCCTGTGGTGTGTCTGGATCTAGGGCTCACAATGACAATGGAGGTTGTTGTGCACTTGCAAAGTGCTCCAAAGAACTGGTTTTGGCTGGGTACAGACACTCTCTGTCTTCAGAGAACAAAGGATTTTTGTGCATAAAAAGAGGGGCCCAGACCCCAGACTTTTAGATCACTTCTGGGAAATCAAGAGGAACTTTTTCCAAGGAGAAGAGCCAGATAAGCTGAGGAGGAATACTGCCCCTGTGCTGTTTTCTGTCTGTGGTTGGCCTGCAGTGGCTGTTTGCTTCCAAGGGAAGGAGAAAAAGGACTTTGCTGTTTGCTTTGTCACCTGCTTGAAGAAAAGATCTCCAAGGGCTTGAAACTGAGCTTGCCTCCTGTTCTGAAGTCTCAGGGACACAAAGCCTTTACCACCAGCTCCCCTGAATTTCCTTGCTGGGAATTCCAACCTGCAAAAAGGTGCCTTATGCTGTTTAGGACCTCTAGAGACTGTTTGTAGCTGGGAGCTGGAAAATCAACGCAACATCGAAGTAGCGTGTTTCATCCGCACCTGTTTCCAGCGCATCGCCAAAGAAACCGTCGCAGCGCCTGCCGCGGCTCGAGAAATCGCCGCACGACGCATCGGGTGCAACGATCTCCGAAGTCCGAGATCACCACACCAATCCCGATGCAAGCCTGCTGTGCGGCTGCACGAAACCACACATCGTACCAGATTGACGCATCACATCGAGGCGCCAAGACTGTCGCATCGTTGGGGGCCGCAGTAAGAAACAGACGCATCAACTTCCCACGCAGTAAGAAAACGACGCATCACCTCCTCTCCGGTAAGGAACCGAGCCATTAACTGCCCTGCGCTGCAGTAAGGAACCGACCCATCACCTCCCCCTGAACAAGGAATCGACGCATCACCTTTCCTGAGTGTAAGGAAGCGATGCATCACCTTCCCTGCTGCCATTTTGTTTGTTTTGTGTGACGCATCTAAGGTTCTTTTGAGAAAAGTGTTGCATTTACAACTTGCATTGAACTGAACTATTTCTATCATTTGAAAGCCTTATTTTTAATACTGTATTGTGGATTTTTGTCGTTTGGTCTTGTTTTGGTTTAGATAAAGATTACTTATTTTTCTAAACTGGTGTGGTGTCCATTTGTAATGTTTTCACTGTATTACTGTATGTGTTCACAAATGCTTTACACACTGCCTCTGAGATAAGCCTGTCTGCTGGTGCCAAGCTACCAAGGGGATGAGCTGGGGTTATTTTAGAAGTGTATCCCCCTTACCCTGACTAGAAGCAATGGTCCCTATTTGGACAAAGGTACCTACCTCTGCCAACTAGAGACCCCCATTTCTAACATTGGTGGTCAGCGGTGAGGATCTGGACTTGCATTTGTGACTTACATACAGTGATTGGTGTACACTACTAGTATAGAGCAGACCATTTCGCAACCACACACATTTGGTAGAGTTTTTTTTCTGGGAATCTTTTGCATCTTGAGAACTGCCAATATTCACCATGAGCAAAGCAGCATCACTTGCATCTGTGGATATTGAATTTGAAGAGGAGAGGGTTGATACCTACACTGTGCCACAACTTAAAGCCATCTGCAAAAATTTTAAAATCTCCATGAAATGCCTCACCAGAAAGGAGGAATTCCAAAAGGCGCTGAGGGCCTGGTTGGAAGCAAGGAATGCCAGTGGGCAGACCGAGGAGCCTATGGTGGAGGGGGGGAATTTAGAAGGGCAGCAGGATGGGCTAGTGGGCCTAACTGGAGGGGGTTGCCTCCCAGGGAAGGCAGCAGTGTGTCTTCAAGGGGTCTGTCTCCAGATGAGTTGGAGGACAGGGAGAGAAGCAGAGTGCATGAAATGGAGCTTGATAAGCTCAAGCTGGGGAGCCAGGGTGACTTAGAGAATAAGAGGTTGGAGTTGGAGAGCAAGAAATTGGCCATGGAGGAAAAGAAGATGCTTTTAGAGCATGAGAGAGTGTTGAGGGAGTTGGAGCTGAAAGCAAAGAGTCTATAAATCACTCCCTCTGGTGGCAGCACACCATCAGTGCCTGGGGAAGGAAAAGTATACATTCCCAAAGATGTTATCAAAGATTTCATGAAGCATGAGGACATTGGGCAGTGGTTTAAGGCCTATGAAATAGCAATGAAGTCCCACCGGGTCCCTGAGAGAGATTGGGGAGCGGGGTTGTAGGGCCGCTTCATAGGTGAAGGGAGAGAGACCCTACTAGCTTTGCCCACTGAGGATCAGATGTCCTATGCCCCCATCAAGGAAGCCTTGATAGCCAGGTATGGGTTGACCCCAGAGCTTTATAGGCAGAAATTTAGGAACTACAAGAAGCTGAAGTCAAGTACTTGGGTGGAGTATGTATCTTATTTTTGCAGAGCACTGGATGGATGGGTGAAGGGTAGCAAGGTAACTGATTTACAGGGGCTCTATGATTTGGTTGCATGGGAGCACTTGTCCAGTAGTTATTTTCCAGAGCTACGCCAGCACCTGATTGATAGTAAGCTGACTGACCCATAGGAAGCTTGCTGGGAGACTCCGCCAAGGGTGGGCAGGGTCCCCAGCAGAAGAGTGGGGGGGACAAGGGTAAACAGAAGGAGTTCCAAAAAGGGCCCCAAAGTAATCCCCAAGGGAACCAAGGTAAGGGTTCCCAGCCTCCCACTGAAAAGAAACCATGGGTCCCAACAGGCAAGTCTGTTCAGAGGGGTCCCAAGACCTGTTTTAGTTGTGGTCAGGTGGGCCATTTCCAGGGGGATCCTAAGTGTCCCAACCCGGTTATCACCGCACCCACTGGTGCACCACCCTGGGAACTGGCTAGTGTAGCCTTGGGGGAGGAGTTGGGTGCCCAAGGTGGGTGGGGTCCCGCAGAGATGTCCCTGGTCTCTTTAGGAGACAGTGAGATGGTCCCAAGAGCTCATCTGCCTGATAACACTAAAAAGTACAGGCAGTGGGTCACCATCAATGGCCATAGTGTGGAGGCTCTGAGAGACACTGGAGCCAGTGTGACAGCTGTCAGTTGTTGGCTGGTGTCTGAAGAGCAAGTGGTCCCCAACACATTCTACCCAGTAGTTGCCGCTGACAATTCAGAGTGCCTCTGAAAAGTGGCACAGGTTCCCTTTGAGTGGGGGGGTCTCAGGTACCTTGAATGTAGCTGTGAAGCCAGCCATGCATGTTGACTGTCTGCTAGGCAATGACTTGGAGAGCTCCCATTAGGCGAAGGTGGAGCGGAGGACTCATTTGGAGATGTTGGGTCTGCCTGAGTGGGAGTGTGTGACCACTCAGTCAATGGCAGCCGCTAAGGGCATTAAAGAGGACCTGGAGCCTGAAAGAGTGGCCCATGTGCCTGCCGGGAAGAGAAGAGGCAGGGGGCGTGGGAAACCAGCCCCCGAAGTTCCCACAGTCCAGGAGGAGGTAGACCCTGAGGGGGATGCCCTGGAGCCTACAGGGGAACAAGTAGCTGAACTGGGGTACCAGCCTGAGCTGACCCATCGGCAGCAAGAAGGAGGGCCCACCAGGGAGGAGTTCTGTCAGGAGCAGCAGACGTGTCCTTCTCTCATTGGTTTGTGGCAGCAGTCTGCAAACCAGGCAGCAGGTGATCAGTCCGGATCACATTGGATATACTTGGAGAATGGTCTCCTGTATAGTAAGCCTAAGGTTGCTGAGCCTGGGTCAGCCCATGTGCTGGTGGTACCCCAGCGCTTCAGACCCTTCCTACTGGGTCTGGCTCATGATGTGCCATTGGCAAGGCATTTGGGGGAAGACAAGACCTTTGAGAGGCTTGTCACCCACTTTTACTGGCCCCAAATGCGCAAGCATTCTGATGCTCACTGTAGGTCTTGCCAGACTTGCCAGTCAAGTGGTAAGAGTGGGAGGAAGTGTAAGACTCCTCTCCAACCTTTCCCTGTGGTCAGCACCCCCTTTGAGAGGGTGGGTATTGACATTGTGGGGCCTCTGGATCCCAAGACAGCCATGGGCAACAGGTCTATCCTGGTTACGGGTGGACCATGCCACCCGGTACCCTGAAGCCATCCCTCTGCGGACTGTGACAGCCCCCGTGGTGGGTCGTGCGTTGATGGGGATTTTCTCCCGTGTGGGGTTCCCCAGAGAGGTGGTCTCTGACTGGGGTACCAACTTCATATCTAAGTATATGAAGTCCCTGTGGCAGGAGTGCGGTGTAACCTATAAGTTCACCACTCCTTACCACCCCCAAGGCAATGGGCTGGTTGAGAGATTCAACCGGCCCTTTAAAGGCATGATTATGGTTCTTGGTGAGCCCATGAGGCATAAGTGGGACGTCCTCTTACCATGCCTTCTGTTTGCTTACAGAGAGGTGCCACAGAAGTCCTTAGGGTTCAGTCCCTTTGAGCTGCTGTACGGCCATCCTGTAAGAGGACCTCTGAGTCTGGTAAAAGAAGGCTGGGAGAAAGCTCCCAGTAAACCTCCCCAGGATGTATATAGCTACATGCTGGCCTTCAGAAACCAGACTAAGCGCTTCAGGCAACTCGCTCAGGCGAACCTGGAAGCCAGCCAGGAGGAAATGCAATGCTGGTATATTCAGAATGCCACTCTGATTGAGTTTCAACCTGGACAGAAGGTTTGGGTCATGTCCCCAGTGGAGCCTTGTGCGCGCCAGGATAAGTGGACTGGACCATTTGAGGTGGTGGAGCGCAAGAGTGACGTCACCTACTTGGGGGACTTGCAGTCTCCTAGGAACCCTTTGCGGGTCCTACATGTGAACCGCCTGAAGCCCCACTTGGAGAGGTCCGAAGTGGGCATGCTCCTAGCAACAGATGCTGGGATGGAAGAGGAGACTGAGCCTCTTCCTGACCTCCTGTCTGCAAAGGAGCAAGATGGGTCAGTGGACGGTGTGAACCTCTCTTCCGCCCTGACCCCTGAACAGCAGAGTGACTGCCGCCAACTGTTGGGGCAGTTTTCTGACCTGTTCTCCCTGACCCCCGGTGTCACTCAGTGGTGCGTCCATGATGTGGACACTGGGGACAGTCCTCCAGTAAAACATAAGATTTACAGAGTGACTGACAGGGTCTGAGCTTGTATCAAGGAAGAGGTCTCCAAGATGTTAGCGCTAGGGGTGATTGAGCCCTCACACAGCCCTTGGGCCAGCCCAGTGGTCTTGGTCCCGAAGGCTGCCGCACCCGGTGTCACGCCAGAACTCCGGTTCTATGTGGACTACCGAGGGCTCAATTCAGTCACCAGGACTGACGCGCACCCCATCCCCAGAGCTGATGAGCTCATCGATCGGATGGGGGCTGCCCGGTACCTCAGTACTGGTCGACCTAACGTCTGGGTACTGGCAGATCACCTTAACTGATGGGGCAAGAGAGAGGTCAGCATTCTCCACACCAGATGGGCACTACCAATTCCGGGTGATGCCCTATAGGGATAAAGAATACCCCTGCCACCTTTTAGAGGTTGCTCAACCAGGTGTTGGTTGGGCTGGAGGATTTCAGTGCAGCCTACCTGGACGACATTGCAGTGTTCAGTGCCACTTGGGAGGAATATCTGCACCACCTCTGGGAAGTGTTGAAGGCGCTTCGGAGGGCAGGCCTCACGATCAAGGCAAGCAAGGGCCAGATCGGGCAGGGTTCAGAGGTGTACTTGGGACACCAGGTAGGGAGCGGCCAGGTGGCGCCCCTACAGCCCAAGATTGATACCATTCTGGCTTGGGAACCCCCCAAGACTCAGACAGAGGTGAGAGCCTTTTTAGGACTCACAGGGTATTACAGGAGATTTGTCAAGGGTTATGGCACCATCATTGCCCCCTTGACAGAGCTGACTTCCAGGTAACAGCCCAGGAAAGTGAATTGGACTGACGCCTGCCAGGAGGCTTTTGATGCCCTGAAATCTGCCATGTGCACAGCGCCCGTGCTTAAGGCACCCAACTTCTCAGAAGAGTTCATTGTGCAGACAGATGCTTCAGAGCATGGTGTAGGGGCTGTGCTCTCACAGCTGAATGAAGAGAGCCTAGACCAACCTGTAGCCTTCATTAGTAGGAGGTTACTTCCACGGGAACAGAGGTGGAGTGCGATTGAGCGTGAGGCATTTGCTGTGGTCTGGGTGCTGAAGAAGCTGAGACCATACTTGTTTGGGACTCACTTCCGGGTTCAGACAGACCACAGGCCCCTCAGATGGTTGATGCAAATGAGGGGTGAGAATCCAAAGCTGTTGAGGTGGTCCATTTCTCTACAGGGAATGGACTTTACGGTGGAACACCGCCCTGGTACACAACACGCCAATGCTGATGGTCTGTCCAGATTTTTCCGCCTTAGTGAAGAGAACTCCCAAGAGGGTGGGTAGTTCTCCCCACATTTCAGCTAGAGGGGACACGTGTTAGACCTGGCACCATTGGCGTGGGTCTCCCTTCCACTTTTTGCCTTTACCTCCTGTGTTTTGCTGTGTGTTGGACTCCATTTTTGCTGGTCTAGATGCTTTGGGCACTTTGCCACTGCTGTTCAGTGCCAAAGTGCAAGTGCTCCCGTGGTAAACTGTTGTTATTGATTGGTGTTTCCATGATTGGCTATTTGATTTACTAGTCAGACCCTAGTACAGTGCACTGTGTGTGCCCAGGGCCTGTAAATCAATTGTTGCTAGTGGGCTTTCAGCACTGATTGTGCCACCCACAGAAGCAGCCTGTAAAATGGAACTTTGGCCTGCCATTGCAGAGCCTGTGTGCAGTCTAGTACTGCCATGTCGACTTGGCAAGTGCACCCACTTGCCTGTCCCTAAACCTTCCCTTTTCTACATATTAGTCACCCCTAAGGTAGGCCCAAGGTACCCCTGTGGGCAGGGTGCATTGTGTGTGAAAGGCAGGACATGCCCTTGTGTGAGTGGCATGTCCTGATAGTGAATTACTGCCAATTTCGTTTTTCACTTGTGCAATGCTGCCTGTTCCCATAGGACAGAATGGGGAGTTTGTTTATAACATCTTATAAACATAACTACCCCTGGGAATGAGGTAGAAAAATAAAGTTTAGTATGCCTGAACTCAGAATGTTAAAGTGCATCTTTTAGTGAGGGTGATTTTTAAATTCTGTGTTTGAAAATACCACTTTTAGAAAGTAGGGATTTTCTTGCCTAACAATCCAGTGTGCCTTTGCTAGGTTTGTGTATGGCATGTCTGGCTTTTGGATGACAGGGGCTGGAGAGGGGTAGCGGCTCCAGACGTCTGATGAGTCAGGGCTGGCCTGAATAGGCCTGGTCTGTATTTGGAGTGGTGGGAGGAGTAGCACCTGCACTTGAATAGGGCTGTGCCTGCCTTCCACAATGTACTCCCACTAGAGATTTCCTCTCTGCCCTTACGACACAGGAGGAGCTCCTCTCCTCCATGTGCCTTAGTTTAGTTGTAATTAGAGCAGTGCACAGCTGTGGGGCTTCTGGAAAATTTCCAAATCAGGAAAAGTCCAAATAATAGAATTCTAGTTACAAAACACCACCTGTCTCACTCACTCACTGTACAGTACACAACCCTCGCCCAAAGCACAGAATACACTCTAAAAATTGCCAGCATTATATTAGCAGCAATGGCAGAAGCACTTGGCATTGGCTATTCGGATGAGATGGCATCAGCCATCCTAGCGGCCCCATCATTGTTACCAGAAACAAACAGCAATCAAAGTGTTAAACAAGCCCAGAATTGGGATGAATTAAAGGAGCTGAAGCGAAATCAGACGAAGGTACTAATGCATGGTGCCATAATGACAGAGTACCTACGTGGCAACGCGGCACCCTCAGGTCTGTGGGTTTCAAATGCACCCAGGATATTTCTGGATGATCCGCTATTTAAAAAGGAATGGTCACTGATCGCGTGGCGATGCACGCGCGATTGGCTGATCCTGATATTAAACACGGCAAAACGGTTGTCTGAAGAACTCCTGGTGAAGATCAAAATCAGTGAGGATGCTCTAATGACGGAGATCAAGATTACCCTCTACAAAGAGAAATTAGAGGAGGTTAACAAAGAAATAGGAGAACATAAAGAATATCTTATGCAGAGTAAAATTAGTAAACTCCAGAAAGATCTGAAAAAATTCTCCCATGAAAGAGTCTATCCATACATCAAGGATGACTATAAAGGACAGCAGGGTTCGGACGCTGGATCCTCCTATCAGGGAGACTCAGGGAAATCAGTCTCAGAGCAAGATGACTGGTCTAGTGATAATTCACCGAAAAGTTGGAGGGGGAAAACGAGACGATCACGGAGAGGTGGTTTTAACCAAGGTTATCCACCACAGCAGATGTACCCTTGGCCTGGCCCATTCGGCCCACTTCTATTCCAGGGACCACCTCAATACCAAGCACCGCCTTTCTTCCAGCCTAACTTCAATCAGAATCATTTTTTAGGCCAAGGAGGGAGGAGAGGAAGACGCGGGAGAAGAGGAAACAGAAGGGTCCAATGGGAAGAGGACAGGACCAGTATGAACACGAGGAGCCAGACCAGAGGCCAACAGCCCAGCACGAGTACAATGAGGGACTAGTGGTCAATCTTACAAATGTTACCCTAAGTTCAGATGAACTTGAGGTTTTGAACAAAGGCCTTGGATTTGTTCCAACAACCTTTTTGGATAAATTCCAACTGAGATGCGAGCTTAGTGAATTTTTTCGAAAAATCAGAATTAAAGCTTTCTTCATGGGAAAAGAAGAACTAGAAAAAGACATTAGCCACACCACTCTCCGCCTTAAGTCTACTTTCTGCCCCCCAGCCTCACTCTTGCCATCAGAAGTAATCATCTTTGAAAAACCAGTGACTAAGGAGGTGGAGGAGCTCCAACCGAGAAGAGATGTTTACAACAATCTGAGTAAAAGGGAACGAGAGGCCCTGAGATCGCTCAGTACGAGAGATGACATCATTATAAAACAGGCCGATAAAGGCGGAGCGACTGTTATACAGAATATCAATACCTACCGAGAAGCGTGTCAGACTCTTTTGGCCGATGAGAAACACTACATGAAGATCTACAGGATCCTACTACACGCCTTAAGACAATTATTGAGACACTTACAAGGGACGCATTGGAAGACAACTGGATCACCAAAAAAGAACGTGATTTCCTCATCTCTGAAGATCCCAGAATACCCCTCTTTTACACTATACCAAAGATTCATAAGGGCAAAATTCCGTCCCCAGGGAGGCCTATTGTGTCGGGATCGGGTCACTTCTTGAACCCCTATCGAAGTACACGGATTGGTTCCTGAGGCCACTAGTCACTAGAATAAAATCTTATGTACAGGACACAAAACATCTGCTAAATATTCTTACAGACATGGAATATGACCCAGAAAGGAACATCATGATGTGCCTAGACGTAGAGGCACTCTACACGAGTATCCCTCAAGAGGAGAGCCTGCGTGTAATTGAGGAACTACTACGCAAGGAAGAATGGCAATGGGAGGCACCAGTGGAATGGGTCATAAAGTTGATGCAATTGGCCCTGAAAGAAAATTTCTTTAAATTTGAAGATCAGTTGTTCCTCCAAGTCCATGGGACTTCCATGGGCAGCACTTTTGCGCCAAGTATAGCGTGTCTATACATGAGCCATTTCGAAGAGAAGCACATCTGGTCCGCGAATCCATTCTCGGACAAAATACAGAAATGGGTCAGATATATAGACGACATTTTTGTGGTCTGGAAAGGGGATGAGACCAGCATAACAGAGTTTGCAAGCTGGATTAACCAGCTTAACCCACACCTACGGTTCACCCAGACATCAAATTGTGAAAGAGTGTCTTTCCTTGACATCAACATCATAGCAAAAAGAGGCAGACTAATAAGTTCACTATATACAAAACGCACAGACAAGAACAGCTTGTTGCACTTTGACAGTGCACATCCGCGGGCACTGAGGGAGAATCTACCTGTCGGACAGTTTCTTAGGGTCCGCAGGAAATGTGCAGACCTGAACGACTTCAAGAAAGAGGCGGAGAGACTGAGCAATAAATTGCAACAGAAAGCCTATCCTAAAAATATCATAGATAAAGCACGTAAAAGATCAAGAAATACTCCAAGAGCAGCACTCTTAGAAACAAATCAGAGGCCAGAAACAGATTCGCTGATATGTGTTACCACATATAATTCCTCCTCGAACGAAGTTAAGAAAATCATAAACAAGAAATGGTCTATTCTACCATCAAACAAACTCACATTTGAGAAACCGATGTTCTCCTTTAAAAGAAACAAAAGCCTTAGGGACTCTCTTGTCCACACAGACACGTATAAGCCTAGGAACAGTACCCAAATTACACTGTGGAACCAACCTCCGGTCATGGGTCCTTTTCCGTGTAGCACATGTGTTGTATGCCCATTCACAGAGCACACGAAACAGATCAACCTAGGCTTACGTTACCTGTGGGAACAACGGTCACATACAAATTGCAATTCGGACAATGTGGTGTACCTAATCACATGCCCCTGCCAACTGATGTATGTCGGAATGACCAGTAGGAAGGTGAAGGTACGCATAAGCGAACACTGCAGCACAATAAGGCGGTCTGTAACAGCAACCAAACTGACATCCCACTACCTAGAAAAAAAACACAGTGACCGAGACTTAAAGTGGACGATCATAGAGAAGATTAAGGGTGGCGGTAATCTATCAAAGAGACTGCTTGAACGTGAACAACGCTGGGTATATCGTCTGAGGACCCATGAAAATGGATTAAACGATTCCATTCCATGGAATCAATTAAATCAGAAATAGGCAAAAAACTGGTATTTCAGACATCCCTTTGAGGTACAACCCCCTATAATATGTTTCTCAGAGAAGGAACAGGAACGGGCGATCCTTCACCCTTTGTAGAACTGCCCACATACGAGCATACACCAGTACCCAGATCACAGGAATGTAACTTCTTTCAAAATAATGATTAGGGTACTCTGAAACAAACACAATAGAACATCTAAAATGGGAGCCACAATATTTTAAAGGTTCTCTCATTAAGAGATGTAGCAGCCAAATAATACAGGTAGCTTTACACTAAAAAATGGATGTCAGGTTCACATGTTTTGCAGCTTAAACGGCAGAAAATTAAACGATGCGCCGCGTCTGAATATAGTTTCTTTACATGATTAATTGTGAAAAGCACTCATACACGAGCTTTAATGATTCAGAGAAAGGTTTTTATTACAGTGGGAGCACCTGGCCTACAGGTCCCAGAATTCCGGTAACCCCGTAGAATGCATATGACGTACGTACATCCACGTCTATGGACACGTGCTTTGATGTAGGGACACGCCTCCCATCTCCCGAAACAACGCGGCAACACCGGCTTCAAAACGAGAGAAAAATAAACAGCGGGGCGAAAGCCCGGGAACACAGAACCAAATAGGTTGGAGTACGGGGCAGGACCCTTGGAGTAGTAAGTATAGGAGAGGTCGATGCGCTGAAAACCCCACTTACAGGTATGCTTTGAACACGGAATCTGATACAAATTGCTAAAGGCAAAGCGTTGCCTGTTTTCCTTCCTTTTTGTGTCTCCCCTTTTCCACGCTGAAAATCACTACCGGCATATGTCATATGTCAAACAGAGTTGACTAGAGGGCTACCCTTCCGTGCTGCGATTCCCAGTGAAGTCTTACCCCTCCCAAAGTGGGGTAAGAGAAAGATGGATGTGTAAATAATATGAGTGGGCATAATAGAATGGCGAACGATTGGATAATTGTATGGTTTGATGTGAGTGTCACTAAGGTGGTCTTTTGAATCAACTTCACAAGCACTTGAATTTGACTAGAGATAGAATGCGATGTATATCGCCACTTCACGCTATACAACACAAGACAGACAGCTGTTAAAGATAACTCTGAGAAAGACGTACCAAAGTGGTATGATGAGAGATCGCTTTTACACACCCTCCCTGTTTGAAGAGCATGGGTGTTATAAGAGCACATCACGTATGGGAAACAACCAACACCACAATAACATTGTTGCGCTATGTTTTTCTTCTTTTTTTCTTCTTTTTATCCACAGATGGAGTTAAAGAAATCTACAAATATCAAGACAAGTCTGTCTTTTTAAGAAAAGGAGCAGCTACCTGCCCTTATAAAACCAAACGTAGAATGGTAATATCCTGTCTACTATAACCAGGGAGGATACCCCCAATTGTTGCCCTGATGAAAGTCCAGGACCTTTTTGGCCACTTTTTGGACTGAAACATGTTGGCACTAGGATCATAGGACCATAAAAAACCAATTGACCCTTTAAATATTTGTATTTTAATATCCCCGACAGTTCCATGAATAAAGGGACACTGGGATCTGTCTGAGGATTTTTAATCTTTATAACCCCCTGGCCACATCTCTCAATCGCTCCCTGGAATACGGTCGAGCACACCCTGACTTTTAGGAGTCAGGGTGACCCGATGATGAAGCATGACACCACTAGGGTGTGTGAGGATAATATAAACAAAAGGAATTGTTTCCTTCCCCACAATCTACTGGGTAACAACTAGAATGCTTCTAATGAAACCTTCCCATATATAATCAGGGTTATTTGTATAACTGTGGGGTACTTTATGTGATATAATATTGGGTAGAGACACTCTCTGCCTTCTAGAACAAAGGATTTTTGTGTAACAAAAAAGGGGCCCAGACCCCAGACTTTTAGATCACTTCTGGGAAATCAAGATGAACCTTTGCCAAGGAGAAGAGACGGATAAGCTGAGGAGGAATACTGCCCCTGTGCTGTTTGCTGTCTGGGGTTGGCCTGCAGTGGCTGCTTGCTGCCAAGGAAAGGAGAAAAAGGACTTTGCTGTTTGCTTTGTCACCTGCTTGAAGAAAAGATCTCCAAGGGCTTGAAACTGAGTTTGCCTCCTGTTCTGAAGTCTCAGGGACACAAAGACTTCACCACCAGCTCCCCTGAATTTCCTTGCTGGGAATTCCAACCTGCAAAGAGGTGCCTTCTGCTGTTTAGGACCTCTAGAGACTGTTTGTCGCTGGAAGCTGGAAAATCGACGCAACATCGAAGTAGCGTGTTGCATCCGCACCTGTTTCCGACACATCGCCGAAGAAACCGTCGCAGCGCCTGCCGCGGCTCGAGAAATCGCCGCATGATGGATCGGGTGCAACGATCTCCGAAGTCCGAGATCACCGCACCGATCCCGACGCAAACCTGCTGTGCGGCTGCACGAAACCACGCATCGTACCAGATCGACGCATTGCATCGAGGCGCCAAGACTGTTGCATCATTGGGGGCAGTAGTAAGAAACAGAAGCATCAACTCCCCACGTAGTAAGAAAACAACACATCACCTCCTCTCCGGTAAGGAACCAATGCATCACCTCCCCTGCGCTGCAGTAAGGAACCGACGCATCACCTCCCCCGGAGCAAGGAATTGGCCCATCACCTTCCCTGAGTGTAAGGAACCGGCGCATCACCTTCCCTGCGGCCATTTTGTTTGTTTTGCATGACGCATCTAAGGTACTTTTGAGAAAAGTGACGCATTTACAACTTGCATTGAACTGAACTATTTCTACCATTTGAAAGCCTTATTTTTAATACTGTATTGTGGATTTTTGTCGTTTGGTCTTGTTTTGGTTTAGATAAAGATTACTTATTTTTCTAAACTGGTGTGGTGTCCATTTGTAGTGTTTTCACTGTATTACTGTATGTGTTCACAAATGCTTTACCCACTGCCTCTGAGATAAGCCTGTCTGCTCATGCCAAGCTACCAAGGGGGTGAGCAGGGGTTATTTTAGAAGTGTATCCCCCTTACCCTGACTAGAAGCAAGGGTCCCTATTTGGACAAAGGTACCTACCTCTGCCAACTAGAGACCCCCATTTCTAACAGTAGGTCATAAAAATGTTTGGTCTCAGAATATTTTTTAATCCTTCATTGTGCTATGCTGACAATATTCAGAGTTGCAGTGCTTTAAAAAATGCTATGTCGAGGACCCTGCTGTGTCAACACTGCTAAGTTTTAATGAATCCCACATGCAGTGCTACAGTAATCTCTAACAGTCTTAGCAGTCATTGTACAAAGGCTTTTTGATATACAATATTTTGTGAGACAGTAGGAAGTTTCAAACTATCCAGTCCTATCACACAGGACACTGTGGTCCTCATAATAAGTTGCAAGCACTGGCAGAGTGCAAACTCTTCACACAAAAATATTATCATGTGGGAATGCCATGCCAGTACCATGCAATTACAAGTTAATCCCCTGGGAATGAGGAATAACTGTGCAGATCCGGTTTTAGCAGTTTAAATTCAATGTGGTTCTTTTTCAGGGAGTATTAACGTTCACAATTACTACATGTTGAGAGCAGGTGGTACTTGTGAGCAGGGGGCATGTGCTGGGTAGGGCCTGACAAGTAATGAGAGCAAAGGACATTTTGAATCTCTTTTATATTTTAAATATGGACATCCATCTAAAATGTTTTTGCTTTAAAACATTTTCTAGCACTGTGGCTTGTTCTAGTTTAATCACAGATTTGTCGTTGAAAAACGTTTATGTGTGTGCTTATAGGGTGTTTTGAGACAGAGCAATGTGGACACAGCTATCGATTTTTGCGCACAATAGCTAGCACTGTGGTTCCTACAACTGAATCCACACAGAGAGAACACATCTATATCATTGTATGATGTGTTAAGGCTCAGTAGTGTGTTCAAACCCCAGCATTAGGAAAAATACGATAGCCTTATAGCCCGCTGCGGAGGGCTATACCGTTTGTTAAATGTCTTGAACCCCTATAACGAGGGGGAGGGCCTATAACAACTGGCAGAGGGGCCATAACGCACCAGTCAGTCAGAATTTAGGAAAACAGTACATGAGACATAGAAAGCATTGGATTCACTTTCCTCAGCCATTTCTTATTTCAAGGGGCATTTACATTTTGAATCAGCCCAGATTCCAATCATGTTCGTCTATGACCTAGTCAAGATGTTACATTAAGAAAAAATACACAGAGGTGGCTTTTGTGTCCCCTTCAGCCATTGCTGTAATACACTTGTAATTCACTTTAAGGATCAGCACAAAGAGGTATTTCTCTCTCACCATCATAGGCTATTTGCTGAACACAAATGCCATCCTGAAAATAAGGTTTTCTCCATTATAAGCAACACAATTTACGTGATAATCAAATGCTTATTTGAAGTATGATTGGATTGAATATGTAAAACATGTTTTGTGTGCAAAAAACCTATATTTAAAATACCAAGCAAAAATGTTTCCTGAAAAATAAGACCTGACAATTATTATAGTGGTTGCATACTTTCATGATCAATATTCAAGTAAGCATTTGATTCTCGTTTTAATGTAGTTTTTAAATCTTGTAATCTGTTTAAGGGACAATGTCAATCACCACAGTGTGCTTGCTCTTGAAAGCTGTTGATGAATGCTAAAAAAGGCATCTTCCTGCTCCTCCTCGAATATGTGTGTGGCTGTGGAGCCAAGGATATGAATGTGTTTTTTTCTGATAAAAGCAGCAGCCATGTTGGAAGGGTGCTGCTTCCTGCAGATCATAGTATTTGCTGCACCTAAACGATTACCACTTTCCTCTATCCAAGCATACTTCTGCATAAACCTTGGCCATAGGACTGAGGATACCATGTGCACATTGTGTTTTTCATACACTAAATTATACGTTTCTCAAACAGGAAACTTGGTTTGATCAGAAAAATGTTTGACAGGAACTGTGAAACTGAATGCGTGCCATAGCTGTATGTCCAGTGCTAACAATCTTCACTGTATGAATTTGCAAACTCGGCAGAAATACAGTGAATCTAAAATATTGTGGGGCTTATTTACAAGGCCCTTGCGCCACTTTTGCGTCATTTTTAACATGGGAAAAGTGACGCAAAAGTGGCGCAAGGGGCTTGTAAATCTGCCCCTGTGTGTCTTTCAAATGTGATGGCATAACTTGCATTTTGTGTTGCAGTACATAAATGCCTACATGTAATATGCAGAAAAACAGTGAGAAATATGCATATTTCGCATAGAGAACAGTATGAAACGACACCAACTGCTAATTTATTTGATTGGGTCGGAAAAACATTGATCAAAAAGGGAGAACATGTACATAAAAATGGGAATTGTATGGGAAATAAAATCATTTCCAAAACATGTTTTAAAACATCAGAACACTGTGCATTTCACACTGTTTAGAAATAAATAAGCTAATGGATGTTTGAGGCCTGTAGTGTACTGAGAGCAGTGTCCGTGGGTGCCAGGCAAGGTGGTGCGATTGGAGTTGGACAGCCTCGAGGTCATTGTAATGCCCACTTGCGGTATGCCACATTTTCTGCCTATTAAAACAGATGGGCCAGGTAAGAGGAACTATTCCACCTCCCCATCAAAATGATCAGAACCTCTGGTAGGGGAGATCCTGGGGAGTGAAATAACAAGTAATTGTACATCTCAATCTTAATGAGAGTCTTGATGTCAGTATACGTGCGTGCATTTCTCACCCTTCCATCGGTGGAAATTAATGGTGTTTCACGGACGCTCCTTTTTAGTCTGTCTAGCTACAGTGGCACAACTGTGTGGGTCAATGCTTGCATTTCAATGGAGAAGAAGATGAGTTCAGTAAGACACAGAGAGACACACTTGCAGTTGTTTCAGAATTTCCGCTTTTGTCTCCTGTTCAACTATGTTTCGCTTAGCAGCAGAAACTTTTCAAAGCAGCGGCTAACATGTCCTGGTGTGCATGTACACTGAGAAAAAACACTGTAGGTGGACGGGATCATCCCCGATACAACACTGACAGTGACTGGCAGACTCACTGAAACACCAAAGCGGTCTGGTGCCTCTGAGCCGCCTGGTGTGAGGTTTTTAAAGTGTTAACTTGGGCAAACAAAGGAACACACAAATCCTGGTTGTATCAATTACCACAATATTTCCACACCTACTTACTTAGCTAATATTTATTAATACTAGCAGCACGATCTCATTTTGTGTTCTTGATAGAAACTATGGGACTTGACTACGAGCTACTTCAACTGTTCAACTTCAAATTCTTTGACGTGCTTCCACATTCCTGTCATGTCAAAACCGTATCAGTACGGACTGTCTTTCAAACTGTGCAAAGATGTTTTTGGAAGTTGTGAAGAATCGACAAATGTCAAACTGTGCTTTAAAATACGGAGCACATCTTTCACTTCATATCAGTATAAGTCAGAAAGATTCTCTTGAGTTGTTTCGAGCCACAGAGCGGCACAAAGGGCACACCAGTGAGAAAGGGAGACAGCGAGACAAGACCTGCAGTAGTTGATACTATATAAGGTGAGCAGAAAAAGACAGTTTGTTCGATATTAATCAAAAGATGGCCTGGGATTCTCGTTAAGGGCGTCAATACGAGAAAACGCGCGAGTTTGCAGTTCTTAGCGTGTGGACTACGCATTTTATATTGATAGGTTTTCAGTCACACATTTCTGTATATGTACGCACTACAAAGTCACATGACATCCCTACTAAAGAGTGAGGCCCAGATTGATCATACTTTCACGCTACGCAGCAAGCCACCTTGCTGCATGAAAGCGGAAGGGCATGAATGCGGCGTATTTAACATTAGATGGCGCATTCTTTTCCTTTCCCCCTGCGCTGGCGCACAGAGGGGCATATTTACAAGCCCCTTGCGCCACTTTTGCGCCGCCGTTGCGTCACGCATGTGACGCAGCGGCGACGCAAACCATGCGCCGCGTTGCGCTATATTTACAACGTGAGACGCATCTAGGGAGACGTCGTGTCTTTTATATGAAGAAAATAACGCTTCTATAATTTAATATTGATGTCTTTGCGTGATATTATATGAAGTGCTGGATCATTTTGTTGGAAGAAGGTCTTATGTGCCCCCGAGAAATAATAGTGACTGCGGTCCAGTGGGTGGTGGCGGCGCCACAGGTCCGTCAGTCCCAATGAACTCACAAATTCCGCTAATGGGGTAGGAACTCGAGTTCCGGGCGGAGTACTGGACCTGTCTAAGCTTGGGTCCCCAACATCATTGAAGTCTCCTCCAATAATATGGGTTGGGGAGCCTGAGTTCAACAGTATCTTGGCGACTGCACTCAGTGTTTGGGGTTGTAGTCGTGGTGGGGCATAAATGCTAACAAGGGTAATCTCCCATCGTCCCCATGTTCCTTGGACTGCGGCGTAGGGTCCGTTGGGGTCTACCCAGGCTTTAGTTGTGTGAAACTGTTGAGTTTTCCTAATGAGGATGGCCACTCCACGTGCCCCAGGGGAGGAGCCATAATGTGCCAGTGTGGTGTAGGCCCCCCTCCCTATAAATGCGCATTGTGTTCCTCGGAGGTGGGTTTCTAGTAGGAGGACCACATTGGGCTTGAGTCTCTTAATATACCTGTTAACTAGTCCCCTCTTAATCTTACTGCCTAACCCGTTGACATTCCAGGTCAAGACTGTGTATGGCATATCCTGCATTATGTGTATGTTATATGTGCACCGAGTTGGGAATTATATCCTCCCCTGTCAACCCCTGTTCCCTCATTCCTGGCCATGTCTCCTGAGATGCCCTGGTGCTGTCTGAATTGAGAATATATTGAATCTTTGAACTCCCAACTCCCCCCCTCCCTAATCCCTTCACCCCACTTCCTCCCGCACCCTACGCCTACCCCATCAACTGTCAACATGACAACTAAGCGTATGTGTCGTTCGAGAAGTCTGTCGGTCCCTCCCTTCGCCTCCCCCTATACCCAAATAGTATTTAACCCAATAAAGGATATAATCGTTTTCAAAGAAAAGTGTTTTACACAGTGTCTTCTGGGCGCAAGCAAGTCTGGGAGGGGGGTCCTCCTTGAAAACGACCTGTCGCAGATCTGCTCCTGTCGTGCGCCCATATTTCAGTCCTCTTCACCACCTCTTTCTTGCTGCAGCGGATGTGTAGTGTCAGACCCCTGTGTCCCTACTCTTCCGTGTGATGAATGGTTTTAAGGAGCGGGTGATCGCTGTCTCTGTCCACTTGGGAATCTTTGTCGGAGTAGTCCGTGTGGGTACTGTCTCCCTGGTTTGAGTCTCTGTTGGTGGCATGGGCCAGCCTCGCTTCTCCATCGGAGACCACCCTCCTCCTTCGGTATGGGGTCCCTGTCTGTGCCGTCCCTGTTGGTTTCTGGTGCCTTCCAGTAAGCTGCCTCTTCATTTTTATTCTCTAGGGTCTAGGCTCCCATCTTGGTGGCGTCCGTCTGGGTCGTGTTTCGTCATTATTTGCTTCTGGCCGTGGCCTAGGTCGTTCCTCTATCCACGTCCAAGCGTCTTCTGGAGTTCGAAAAAATTGGGCTGAGCCTTGAAGGATGACTTTGAGCTTGGCCAGGAAGAGGAGCATATATTGAATTTGCATGGCTCTGAGTTTAACCTTTACCGAGTCAAAGGTTCTCCGCATCTTCTCTACCTCTCTAGAATAGTCAGGGAAGATCATAATTTTGGCATTGGTCAGTTTGAGGTCTCCCACCCTCCTCGATTCTCTGAGTATTGTGTCTCTGTCTTGATAATTCAGAAATTTTGCTATCAGCGGAGGCGGGGGGCCCCTGGCGGAGGTCTCACATTTGGCATCCTGTGTGCACGCTCAATGAGAAAATAGGTGGAGAATTTTGCTCCCGGGAGGGCGTCCTGCAGCCATGCCATCAGGAAGGTGATTGGGTCAGAGCTCTCCTGTCCTTCCGGTATCCCAATAAAGCGGAGGTTATTTCTCCTGGCTCTATTTTCTGCGTCGTCAACCTTCCAAACTACCTCTCTCATGTTGGCCTGAAGCTCTTTGATATCTGATTGAAATTTGTGCGTCGTGTCTTCCACTTCCGAAATGCGAGTCTCCGCCTGGGTTTCCCGATCTGCGATATTACGTACATCTTGCCGCAGGAGAGACACCTCTGATCTTATCTCTGCCATTTTACCTTCAATGGCCTCTCTTGAGGCATGGAATGCTTGGAGGATGGCCGCGTTATCTGGGGGGCCCACAAACTCTCCTTCCGGTTCTGTCAGCAGTGGGAGCACCTTGGTATATTTATCCATATTCCTCTGCTTTTGCGTCTTGGGTTCCTTGTCTCTCGCCATTATTAGTTCCGGGAGGGGTATGTTGTCTTTCATAGATTGAGAGATTGCACCTCCCCAAAGATGACCTGCGGTCTTCCTCAAGGTGACAGTCATCCCAGAACGAGATTCCTGCAGTTATGGACACTGCCTTGGGGGAGGGGGCTCGCACTTTTCTCCACCGAGGCTAGGTTTTTTAAGAAAAGTCACTGGCGTATCTCTGTCTGCCGTGGATGAGGATCGGCTCTTGTCTTGTCGAACAGCCTCTGGCGTGTCAATGGTTATGCTGTGTCTTCCGGTCCTTTTCTATCTGTTGCGTCCCAGTTGTGTAAAGATGTATTTGGGCGGTATCTGCCTCATCTGTGCGTCACGATCGCTCAAAGAATGGCACAGCCGGCCCACCTCTCGCCTCTACTAATGTCTGTGGAGCCGGGGCTACTGCAGTTGGCCTAGCCGTAAGCCTCCCCCAAATATTCGTCAATGCTTCCTGTCCGTTTCAGTAGTGCCCTATAGGTTTACGCCTGTGAAAAGGTGTGCCAGATTCACTGATCACCCCCTGCAAGAGGAAAGGACAATCTTAATACCAGGAGGCGAGTAAAGTTCCAGGTAGACTTTAGTTGTTTCGCCGCCTAGGGTGTTCGCTATCTAGCCACCAAGTAACTATGTCCCTCACTCAGATTCAGCAGGGCAGTCTATCAGGCACAAGTGTTTGCAGTAAGGCACCTCTAAGTGGAGCACCTGAGTGTTATTACAGGCAGGTTCAACGCGTCCATTATTCTCCTCTCTGCTTCCTCTGGCCTCTTTGCTAGTTGCTCGCAGCCTCGGGGGTGACCGTCCTCCACTCCCCCTAGCGCAGCCCCTCTCACCTGTGCTCGGGCTGGGTTTTCAGTTATGTCGCTGTTCCACCAGTGGGTTCACCCACAGCCCAGTTTCCACTATGTGGAGGATTATCCACCTCACGGACGGGGGACCACTCTTCAGCCCCAGGCCGCTTAAGCGATGTCTCCGGACCTCTCTCTCTCACAAGAGGATTTCGCTAAAACAAACAGCTCTGTCCGTGATTGAGGACGGTACTCCGCTGCCCCTCCTGCCACTTTTCTTGTGCTCGGCACATTCCAGCACTTATAGTTCTTGTGGCCGCAGGCCTAAGGAGACTCCACAATCCGGAGGATCATAATGGTGTGACTGGCCCCCGGGTATGTTTACAGGCCCGTCTCCTCGGACTATCAGGCGGCCATCTTAATACGTCGCAGCTGCGTCATCGCCGAAACTGCTTCCGGAGCCCAGATCCAGCCGGAGGTGGCACTCGGTGTTGGCTTTCCGCGCCAGGGGGAGGAGGACGACACTCACCCGCCTCTCTACGGTCAGTACGGCTCCGTTTCTTCCTTTCTCCGGCCGCACACGGCCTCCCGCCAGTCTCTGACACAGGGTCCCGGAGCTTCCCAAATAGTGACTTTGGCTCCCTGGTGACCGCCGGCGGCAGGGCGCTGCTGTTTCCAAAGCTGCGCAGGGTGTTGTCACCGTAGCACGCAGGCAGCCTACCACGGGTCTCTGGGCAGCAGTCCCGGTGTGGGGTTATGTTGTCAGCGGGTCCCGTCGGCCATCTTGGCCGCCCCAGCTTGTCTCCGTTCCTGTGCAGCTTCCCCCCTCTTATTGCAGCGATCTTCACCAAAACGGCCCAGTCATGTATCTGGGGTGTCGGGAATATTTAGTGCCCGGGACGGGCCTTGGATGGTGGGTTGAAGAGCAGGATTACATTAAGGATCAGTATCGGGCGGCCGGAGCTCCGGCAGATACGTCTAGTCAGCCATGCTGCTGGCCACGCCCCCTAAAAGTTGTATTTTCAAACACAGAACATAAAAATCATCTTTACTAAAATATGCATTTTTACATTCTGAGTCCAGGCATACTAAACTCCACTTCCCAATCTTGTCCCAATGGGAAGTTATGCTTATAAGATGTTATAAGTAAAACTCCCATTCTGTCCTATGGGACAGATAGCCTTTCCATAGTGAAAAACGAAATGCACTGAAATTCACTACCAGGACATGCCACATACACCAGTACATGTCCTACCTTTGATATACACAGCACCCTGCCCACAGGAGTACCTTGGACCTACCTTAGGGGTGACTTATATGTACGAAAATGGAAGAGTAGGGCCTGGCAAGTGGGCGCATTTGCCAGGTCGACATGGCAGTTACAAACTGTTCGCAGACCCTGAAGTGGCAGGTCTGAGATACGTTTTCAGGGCTACTCATGTGGGTGGCACAATCAGTGCTGCAGGCCCACTGGTAGCATTTGATTTACAGGCCCTGGCACACTCAGTACACTTTACTAGGGGCTTACCAGTAAATCAAATATGACAATAATGGAAACACCAATCCATAATTACAATTTACAAAAGGAGCACTTGCACTTTAACACTAAACAGCAGTGAGAAAGTGTGCAGAGACACTAAACCAACAAAAACAGTGTCAAAACCGGGAGGTCAGAAAGCAAAAAGACAGAGGAAACACGACAAAAGATGCCAGATCTAGCACAGAAAATTGAATGCCTTCGAACCGGTCCTATGTTGGCCTAGTGAAACCCCTCCACCACCTCCTTCGGTCAAGGTTGTGATGAACCTAGGTGTAAAGTTTGACGCCCCCTTGTCATTTTGCCCACAAGCTATGGCAGTAGCTGAAACGTGTTTCAGTTTCATAAAAGCTTTGAAAAAATTATTTGTATATCTCCCACTATCGGCCAGAGAAACTGTAGCATTGACCCTGATAACCTCCAGGCTGGACTATTGCAATAGTTTATATGTAGGCTCCTCAAAACAAACTTTGCAGAAACTTCAGGTGGCGCATCACTCTGCCGGCTGACAAGTACTTAAACTCCCTCGTCGCTCTTTGGCATCAGCAGCCCTTAAAGTACTTCATTGGCTGCCAGTTCATAAAAGGGTCCTTTTTAAAATCCCTTTATTTATTTTTAGAACCTTCATTAGACTCAGGCCAAAATATCTAATTTCCAGAGTCACCCACCACTGGACCACACCCCCTCTTAGATCCTCACAAGCAAACCTGCTCAAACTCCACAAGCACAGACTAAAAACACTAGGAGGAAAATCCTTTACAATTCTGGGCATTAGGGCCTGGACCCAGCTTCCCAGGGAGTTAAGATTTACGGACTCAGAAAGGATTTTTAAATGTCAGCTCAAGACCTGGCTTTATGGCCTCTACGATGGCTTGTGCTACTCGCCAATTTTTTCACACATTGCTCCCCCAAGATTGATTAAGCTTGACTAAGGTTTCATTTCTACACTCATTACTGGTTAGCGCCAGGAAGCTCCTTCGGGAGTGGCGTTGCACTCTAGAAATGCAATACTCATAGCAGATGAATGAACAATGGCTAGATCCAGTGGTTTGGGAAGTGTGTATCTCACAAATTTCTCCTAACTCTTGCAAATACTGTGAATGATATCTATAGTTTGCAAAACTTGCTGCATGTGAGTTTTTTTATTAAAAGTTTGGAATTGTGCACCCCTTTTAAGTTGTTTTTTAGAAAAAAAAAGATTGCCAGCATTTATTCAGTAGGATGTGATGAAGACAGTTTTAACACTAACCATCAAAAAAATGCACATTCATTTTCAGTTACAACTTGCACTCGCTACATAACCTATGGCATAAATGTGTGATAAGTGGGAAACTCTACAAAATAGATGGGCCAATAATTGAAATCTTTGCAAGACTTTCCTTTGCATACCCATATAATTAGATAGGTATATTATTCCAGATTATTTAACTAAAGGAAGAGAAGGATTGCTTCAAGCTTTTAGTTTTCGTTCCTCATGAATATGCAAGTGTGAAGCTGGTTTTGCCACAAGCAATTCTGAAGTATTTAGCAAATGTATGTTAGTTGTTCAGGCAATTTAGTTGCCTGGGTAGATGTGAGATTTTAAAACCTACACATGCCTTTAAGGTAAGTCAATATAGGGTGAGCAGAATTTTCATAATGCCTTAAAAATGTGCAAAATTCACGAATTTCATAAATTTCACGGGTGTAAATTTTACACTTCTGGAGATTGGTTCATGCAGACAGTGTTTTGCAGGAGATATTTTTCATTGGACCAGTCAGTGTTTTTCTTGCCCTCTCTACCAATTAGAAAGCTAAGGGCAAGTGAATGTCATGATATTTATTACTTCACACATTACTTGAGTCTATTGAGACTGAACGGTGTAAACTGTTATCTTCATTCTTCCATCCATTATACATCAAACTGCTGAATTCAGATTGGCTTTGATATATACTGTTGAACTAGACCCTCTCTGCAGAGTCAGCCCCAAACCTTTTGCCTTAACCCTCTTGTTCTCTGAACTCAGTTTCGTTGACTTTCAGGACTCTGAGCGCTTTACCACTGCTAACCAGTGATAAAGTGCTTGTTTTCTCTCCTTTATAGATGGTAAAATTGGCTTACCCCCAATTGGCACATTTAATTTACTTCTAAGTCCCTCGTAAAGTGCTACTACATGTATCTATGGCCTGTAAATGAAAAACTACTAATGGGCCTGCAGCACTGATTGTGCCACCCACTTAAGAAGACTTTCTAAACATGTCCCAGGCCTGCCATTTGAGCCTGTGTATTCAGTTTTAAACTGAAAATTTGACCTGGCAAAATAATCCCCTTGCCAGGCCTAAAACTCCCTATTCATACATATAAGTCACCCCTAAGGTAGGCCTTAGACAGCCAATAGAGCAGGGAGCATGATAATTAAAAAGCTGGACATGTACGTTTCAGTTTAACATGTCATGGTAGTGAAAAACTCACAAAAATTGTTTTTCACTACTGTGAGGCCTACCTCTCCCATTGGATAACATTGGGTTGCCTTATAACATTTAATAAGTGCTAACATTTGATTGGGAGCAGGTAGGAAATTCATGTTTGGTGCCCGAAGAAGTTTAATTTAAAATCCTCTTTAATGGTAATGTTGGATTTTAATACACAATGCTGAAGATGCCATTTTAAGAAAGTTTGGTGCTTGCATCCTGTACCCTGGGTCCCATGACTAGGTGTAGCTGGCAGTTGGCCTTTGTGCATTCCTCCCAGACAGCATCACAATAGAGGTTCTGGGTATTGGCAGGATGGGCCATCCTAGACATTGTGGAATAATTGCAGGGGTGGCAGAACTGTCTCCTATCACACTTGCGCTTCAAAGGCACTGGTCCAGCACACAAACAAATGACTTTATACTAGCACTGTGTATGTAAAGGAGAATTAGGTTAGTAAATGGAAGATCCACCTCTGATCGGTTAGGATCAAATATGTTTAATAGTGGCTATAGTGCTTACTGAATAGATTATATAATAATAAACCTGGAATTATGGCCTGCTCTGATTGATATGGAGGTCCTAGAGAGAGTTGAAAGCGATCATAATCCCTTGACACTTGTAATGAAATTAGTGAACTATAATAGGGGTATAACATCATCAGGACTAGAGATGTTCTGCTCTCCAATGATATGAGTAGGGTCAAATGGACCAAGGTCATTGAAAAGCCAGAAGTAGTATCAGTGATAATGGCAGATGTTACTATGGCTTTGGAAGAGTTACAGACTGTGCACAATCACAAATAATTCAATAAAATCATAATTGGGGCACATAACACCTTATTTGATATAATAAAGGCCTATTTTTTAAAGTTGCCTAGTCATAATAACAAACCTATAGCAGTGCAGGAAAATTGGTATAGTAAGGATTGTAGGCTAGCATATAAATTCCTGGCAGCAGCAATAAAATCAAAAAATCTGGCTAGTATTAAACAAGCAAGGAAATTGTATAAATCTTCTCAGTGGTGAGCAAAAAAAGACTGCGACGAGCAGAGATGGCAGGATCTGCGAATGGCTAGCTCTGGGAAAAATCTCCATTATTTTTGGTACTAGGTAAAGTGGGGAAGAGGAGGGCAAGCTTTGCTCCCCCCCAAAATAATGTAGCACCAGAGTCATGGATTGTGCATTTCTCAAAACAATATGCAGAGGAAGAAGAAGAAGTGAGCAAACCCTTACAAATCCCTCCCCACTTGCCAGCTCTGTCCTTTGGCCTCTCAGATGTAGGTGTAGGGCTGGGAGCAGTTAAGGGGGAAGAGCCCCTGGTCTAGTTAGCATCCCAGCAGACCTATGTGTGTATGATAAGGATATTTGGTCAAGCTATAGACAGACGCTGGTTAATGCACTATTCTGTGGTGCTCCCATCCCAGAATATTGGTGAGGTGCAGAGAATATACCAGTCTTTAAAAAAGGTGATCGATCTCTTCCTAGTAATTGCAGGCCACTAAGTCTAATCGATTCAATACAAAAGGTGGTAGAAAGATTAGTTTTGGCAAAAACCCAGGACTGGTTAGCTGCAAATGACATACTTACACCTTTACAGGCAGGCTTTCGCACCCATGTCAGCACTATCGACCAGGTCCTTCGTTTTATATTAACATATGGGCGCACTGTGGTGATCGCTAATGGCAGCATTTATGCTGCCTTCCTAGATCTTAAGTCTGCGTTTGACTTGGTCATACGGAAGAAACTTTGGATGGTCCTGAAGGACCTAGGAATGCCTCTAGACCTATTATCCCTAATTGTTAGACTCCATGAGGATGTGTAATGGGGTGCACAGGGTAATACTACGGACAGATTTCCAGTCTGAAAGGGGGTTTGCAAAGGGTGCGTCATGGCCCCAGCATTGTTCCCTTTATTCCTGAACAGGGCAGCACAGTTTTTTGCTGACTACCCAACAGATATCCCGGTCCTTGCAGGTATAAAAATACTAATTCTCATGTTCTCAGACGACACGCTCATTATTCCTAAAACACAGTGTGGTCTGCAGCGAGCACTTGCCCGATTTGAAGAATTCTATAGGGTGCGAGGACTAGTGATCAATACGAGTACAACTAAATTTATGGTCTTAAACAAACATCGGGTAATAAAGGGTAATGTGTGTTTAAATGCGGAGCCCCTTGAACAGACGGAAGTTTTTAATTACGTAGCAGTTACACTAGCCAAGAAGCTGACCTGGAAGTCTCAGCTCGAAACCATGGCTCTAAAACACCTCCAATTGGCATGAGCATTAGTGAAGGAACACAAAACCTCTCTAACGAAGCCAGTTAGCCCTGCCCTACAGATTTATAACACCAAAGTCGTGGGATCGGTATTATATGGTTCCGAAATTTAGAGCTTTGTAAATATGACTCCACTCGTTTTATCTGAAAATAAGTTATTACGAAGCATTACAAACCTTCCACAAAACACACCACTAAAGCCCCTGCGCTGTGATCTAGGTTGTAAACACCTGAATGAGGTAGTGAGATCTTGCCCAATAGCATACTGGTGCAGATTATGGGCTACCTCCGAAGTTAGTACACTATGCTGCCGCACTCAAGGATGTCCTGGAGGCTGATACCACACATAAGATTAGCTGGCTGCAAAAAGTAAAAAGCATGTTGGTAGCAATGGGCTTGAGGCATTTATGGGAGGATCCCATGGGCCATCGATTTCCGTCAAAAAGGGAATTGAAAGAGTTGTATTGTTCTATGATTAGAACCGACAACATAAGATCAACTGAGAGTTCATCATTGACAGGGAGATTTCTGGAGTTCAAATGTAGCCCCCTGTGAGAGCCTTTTTGGGATTTCATTCTAAAACCATCAGATAGAAAACTATACTTTCAATTTCAGGTGGGCACCCTTCCGTTAAAATCCCTCACGTGCAAATGGTATAACACTGATGATAACAAATGCCAGTTATGTCTAGATCAATTGGAAACTTATTCCCACATACTTTTTGTTTGTACAGCCTAGGAGGCTCCACAGAACAAATGGTTGAGGCCGATATGTAAAAATATGGGTACTAGAAGCAGCAACATTGCATTGAGAATATTGTGTACAAACTCATCAGAGCAATGTTTAATATCTGTCGCTAAATTCTTGGGTTGGATGTGTGTAATACGTACTAAGATGCAAAACCTATTGGGGACACATTGAATAGCAGTTAATTAAGTACACATGAAGTAGACCAGAAATTAGGGACATGAAGTCAGTTTAGTAAAGTCATATTTTAAATAATGACATTTTAGAGTTTGATTGTCTGTAGCAGTGTCCAAAATTATATAGCACTTTATTGCTAATGGAAGTTTTGGGATGTAACACATAGGAATAAGATTGTCCCGGTGTCAAAAATGATGACAATTCAGTACCTAGAACTGTTACATGATTAATATGTGTTTTTAAATTCTTGAGGCCAAAACCATGCACCTTAAAGTGGCACTAGGAACATTCTGATTGGTTATTAATCTCTTTTATATCTATTTATATTTCGACCTAGGATCAAATGATAACTGATTTATTTATAATTGTATATATGACCTGACTTTAAGTGAAATCCACCTTGATATTTCTGGAATGTTTTTTTGTTTTTATGTTGATGTACTTTTATGATCCTGGAGATTGAAATAAAGTTATGATGATGATGATACTAGAAACCACTAATAAGAAGAGGGACTACATGAACAATAAATGAATGCTAGAGAGAATTATTATTGAGGGAATCACACAAGAATGTTAAAACTGCCCTCACACACAGAAATCTGTGTCATGCTTCATCATAGGGCCTGCTAACGACACCCCGCGCCGACCAACGCTGGGGGTGGAGCAATAGGAAGGGGAAGACAATACAACACAAAATAGAATGTGGCAAAAAGACAAAGGGATCAAAAAGTGAAAATAAAAGCATAAACAGTGAGTTAAAACTGGCTACAGGAGTCCCTAATCTTAATTTAATATCGGGTACCCTGTCCAGCAATATTAAAACGGTCACAACAGGACCTGTGGATGGTAGTATGGTAAACCTATGATGAGTCACCATCCCCACCACTATGCAAAAAATGTCGACATGTTTCAGCCGGAGTAGTCAAATTGCCCGGCTTTCATCAGGACTTCACTATTATATGACCCCACGGTTCTCACCCAAAACACCATAAGTCAAAGATGGAGGGGAAAACGTTTCTGTTGGGTAACTTACTCCAAACACAAGCAAATAGAGCGTCTTGCTCTCCACAATGGAACCAAGTTTATTTACAATCTAAACTTGAACTGGCGGGGGAGAGAGGACAGCTTCCTATAGTCACACTTTCGTCAAGGTAAGCTGTGGCCAAATCACTCGTCTCTACCACCGCCGTGTAGGTTGGGGATGATACTAGCCCATTGGGCCCCCGGACAGCTTGGGATGAGGGCAGGAAGGCAGGAAATTCCAGAAACCTCCGTAGTGGGAAACTCCATAAGCTTCCCCACTTCAAAATGGGCACCAGGTATAAGAAGGGGACCCTCAGACCTACTCTTCAGTACACTCCTGGACCTGTGGATACTACAGAAGAAGGGCACTCTGCTGCCCTGCTGCTTGAGGCCTGCCCTGCTTGCTGAGAAGGAATTCTGGATCTGATCCCTTCATCCCGGGAGGAATGACTCCAAGGGTCAGCTAACTGACCTCCCGTTCTGATCTTTAGGGGCATAACTATCTCCAGAGGCCTCCCTGAATTGAATCGGCATAGCCGACCTGCTGCCTGAACCTGCTGCTTGGACCTACAACTGAAACTTCCTGAGACCTGCTGGCCTCTGCATGAGGTGCCGACCCAGGACCTGGACCCTTGGCTGGCGTCAGAGTGCACTCCTCGGACTCAAAAAGGAGAAATCCTGCAGTTTTGGCCTCTTTGTGACCACAAATTGGCCTGTTTGCAACAAGTTCTTGCTGCCCAGGCTAACCGCCAACTCAAAGCTCTGGTGAACCCAACTCTTTGCACTACAGCGATCGCCAGCGACAGCGATGCACGATCTGCACTTCACACTGCAGCATCGACAGCCCACCATGACCGGCAACATGAAACTCCAGCAATGACTGTCCATGGTGCCCGATAGGATCTTCACGCTACAGTGATAACCGCCTGTGACGCTCACCCTGCTCTTCACACTACAGCAATGACCATCCGTGACACTCTCCTGGCTCCTCGCGCCCTCATCGAAAGGAGCTCTTTGCGATGGACTTTAGAAGGTCACTTTTTCAGCTGGGCTAACCTGGTCACTGTATCTGGCCCTCCCTCCATCACGGTCAGCCTAAACTTGTTACTTTCACCCTGTCTCTATGACCAGGTAACTGTAAGTGGTACTTTGTGCTTTTAGGCACTATACTTACCTGAAATCTTTGAAATTGCATATCTACAGTTCTACTAATTGGTTTTTTGTTGTTTTGTTTTCAAATAATTTATCACATTTTACTATATATTTCTTTTCTTTTTTTCTTTTTGATGTGGAAGTTTTCCTATGTTGTATTTTTGACTTTATTACTGTTTTTGTGCTGAATACATACTTTACACATAGCCTCTCAGTTAAGCCTGACAGCTTGTATGCCAAGCTATTAGAGGGTAAAGCACCGGTTAATTTAATGAACATTGTGGTTTACTCTGACAAGCATTGTGGCTGATGCTTGAGAACGGCTCACACCTACCTCAACTGACAACCCAATTTCTCACATATGTTCAGTATATGCTGCCTGTGAAAGCACCAGGAGGCCTATATGAGTTCCAAGGTGTTCCTGGGGCTTTAGGGGCTTAACTTTTAAAGGAGGTGTACCTGGTAGAGTGCATAATTAGCGATTCTATTGATGTACGTTTCAAAAGAGAGGTTAAAGTCCAGGTCCATGACTTGATTTCATTGGTGGCCCTTAGTCTGTAAAATAAACAATGGTGACTATGTTTTAAGTCCGGTATGAACAGATGAAGGGATGTTAGCATGGTAATGAGGTCTCATTTGAGGTACTTTATGAGGAAACAATCTATTTGTTTTTTAGCAATGCCAAAATATCTTTTCAATGAGAAGGAATCTCCTGAGGGGTCAGGTACAACTAAATGCCAGAATGCCAGAAATGCTGGGGCAATGTCCTAGCCCTGCTGACTCTGCTAAAAACATTGGCGTTCTGCTGGATAACAATCTGTCCTTTAATCTTCAGGTCAACAGGACAGTATCATCCTGTTTTTGGGTGATTAAGACTCTTAGGAAGGTGTTTCCCTTTCTTTTTCTCACTGCGTGTAAACAGGTGGCTGTAGCACTGATTATGTCCAGGATGGATCATTGCAATGCGCTTTACCTTGACATTAATAAGACAGCCATCGACAAGTTGCAGCTTGTACAGAATGCTGCATCAAGACTCGTTTTGGACCTTCCTAAATATCATTCAGTTTCTGCTACTGTTTGGAAATGGCATTGTCTCCCTGCCGCTAAACGGATTGTTTCAAGGCCTTATGCATTGTTCATAAGGCACTTCACAACTGAGGCCCTGAGGGAGTCAGGCATCTCATTCAACGGTATGTTTCTTCTAGACAGTTGTGTTCGACTGGAAAAAAATCTCTTGGTTATTCCTAGGTTTCGAAGGGCAAGATGGGGAGGGTGAGCCTTTGTTGTGGCTGCACCTAGACTTTGGAATACCCTCCCTCAATCCATTTCTTGCCTAGAATCTCATTTTCCTTTTAGCAAGGCCTTGAAGAAATGGCTTTTTGCCTCGTAATGCTACTCTAGTTTAGGGATGATGCTCTGGCCTTCCATCAGACTAACCACATTAGCGCCTTGACGCCTTCAGGCATTTATTTGCGCTTTATAAATTGCCAAATCAAATCAATCAAATCAAGGTTCATTTGAGCATCAGTGGAGAGAGATGCTACCTGTATCACTCACTTAATGGAGCTACGATAGTTGGAGAGAAGACCATGGTTAGTTAGCAAACATTTCTATTAGAGGATCCGAAGGCACATTTATTTTGCTATAGCCAAAACGTTTCAACTGGATTAATCCAGAAATTAAAACAAATAACCAGCACACTTATCACAGTTAAGCTGAATGTGCTGAAATGTTCCCAACAGAAGTACATTTTTCTTGGCACCATAAAGCAGCTATTCAGTTAGAAACTGCACTTGACAAGGTCAAATATTGTAGCAAAAATGACAGCTCAAATGCCAAATGATTTGTTCACAACTCCCGACATGGAGTATTTGAACACGAGCCTCCACAGTGTATTAATGCAAATAATGCAAACAGTAAAAAGAGTTTTAACTCGAAATGGATACCTTCTTTGAAATCTCATCAATGTTGTTATTTGAATGACTAATTCGCTTTTTTAGTATATAAATGAGATATGGGTGCTCCAGTACGTCAAAATAGATCATATAAACACTTAATCATCTTCCTATAAGAGACAAGGCTCTCTATTGAACTCCATTTTATGTCTTTCACTCAACTTTGTGATAGTACTTTTAGAAGTTTTACTCAACTTTGTGATAGTACTTTTAAAATTTTTAGGCGAGGATGTGGCCTAACAGTTAGAGTAGTCGACCTCGGAGCTGGGAAACCGGGTTCCAGTCTCGGCAGGGGCGCTCAACATCCTGTGATTCTAAGCAAACCACTTAGGGGCCGATTCCGATCTCGGTCGGAGGCACACCCAACACCATTCGGTCGGGAAAAAAGCCATGCGAAAGCCTGTTTCCCGACCGATCCGTACAGCACACCGAACGAGTAAGTACGATGCGCACAACAGCAAAGAATCCGGCCGAGCCGTACTCACCCAAACCAGGTCCTGTTCCCCGACCGAGGCGAATCCGGAAACGCTGAATCGAGTCGCACGGAAGGGAAAATGCAGCTCCGTCCGGCCGAACGAGTACGATGCGCTTTCCGTACGCGCCGAACCCGTCGCTACGCACGGCACGTCAAAGCATCCGGGAGAGGCGCACATAAGCTCCGATTCGCGCCACAACACGATCCACGGCTCCGAGACGAACACGGCAGCGACGAGGACGACGCGAAGCGACGAGGACGAGGCGAAGCGACGAGGACGACGCGAAGCAACGAGAAGGACGAACGACACGAACCAACCATGAATCCCTTCGTCCCGATCATACCGATATTCTACATTTACTACCGGAACAGGCACGGACGCGTACGGCGCAGAAGGTAAGCCAGACACCAACCACAAAACACATACAACACGTACACGACACATCACACACACACACAGGGATGCAGAATATACTTACACCAGCAACAGCAGCACCACAGGGGCGGGATGCCCATCACCAATGCCACATATGCACACAGGGGCCTGAATGCGAACCACCACCCCTACCCAGGGGGGGCCGGATGCCTACCACTACTACCACCCTCACCCAGGGGGGCAGGATGCCTACCACCACCCTCACCCAGGGTGGGCAGGATGCCTACCACTACTACCACCCTTACCCAGGGGGCAGGATGCCTACCACTACTACCACCCTTACCCAGGGGGCAGGATGCCTACCACTACTACCACCCTTAGCCAGGGGGGCTGGATGCCTACCACTACTACCACCCTTACCCAGGGGGGCAGGATGCCTACCACTACTATCACCCTTAGCCAGGGGGCAGGATGCCTACCACTACTACCACCCTTAGCCAGGGGGGCTGGATGCCTACCACTACTACCACCCTTACCCAGGGGGGCAGGATGCCTACCACTACTACCACCCTTAGCCAGGGGGCTGGATGCCTACCACTACTACCACCCTTACCCAGGGGGGCAGGATGCCTACCACTACTACCACACTTAGCCAGGGGGCTGGATGCCTACCACTACTACCACCCTTACCCAGGGGGGCAGGATGCCTACCACTACTACCACCCTTACCCAGGGGGGCAGGATGCCTACCACTACTACCACCCTTAGCCAGGGGGGCTGGATGCCTACCACTACTACCACCCTTACCCAGGGGGGCAGGATGCCTACCACTACTACCACCCTTAGCCAGGGGGGCTGTATGCCTACCACTACTACCACCCTTACCCAGGGGGGCAGGATGCCTACCACTACTACCACGCTTAGCCAGGGGGCTGGATGCCTACCACTACTACCACCCTTACCCAGGGGGGCAGGATGCCTACCACTACTACCACCCTTAGCCAGGGGGGCTGGATGCCTACCACTACTACCACCCTTACCCAGGGGGGCAGGATGCCTACCACTACTACCACCCTTAGCCAGGGGGGCTGGATGCCTACCACTACTACCACCCTTACCCAGGGGGGCAGGATGCCTACCACTACTACCACCCTTACCCAGGGGGCAGGATGCCTACCACTACTACCACCCTTAGCCAGGGGGGCTGGATGCCTACCACTACTACCACCCTTACCCAGGGGGCAGGATGCCTACCACTACTACCACCCTTAGCCAGGGAGGCTGGATGCCTACCACTACTACCACCCTTAGCCAGGGGGGGCAGGATGCCTACCACTACTACCACCCTTAGCCAGGGGGGGCTGGATGCCTACCACTACTACCACCCTTAGCCAGGGGGGGCTGGATGCCTACCACTACTACCACCCTTACCCAGGGGGGGCTGGATGCCTACCACTACTACCACCCCCACTCATAGGATGGACAAGCACACCACAACCTAGGGAATGCAAGAAGAAGACATCCCCCCAACACCATGACAAGCGTGTGTAGACTGTGTCAAATGCCTACAACACTGAACATGACTTTGAACATACAATGTGACCCCCTAGCACATGTGCCACACATATATGTGTGTGGCACCCACAATGCAAGCAGGCCATGACCATTGTGGCAATGGGGTCCAAACCCCATCATCACAGTGACCAAAATGTAAGTGTGGGGTCCATAGCTGAAGCACACTTTGAACAATGTGGCAATGGGGTCCAAACCCCCATCATCACAGTGACCAAAAGGTAAGTGTGGGGTCCATAGCTGAAGCACATTTTGAACATTGTGGCAATGGGGTCCAAACCCCCATCATCACAGTGACCAAAATGTAAGTGTGGGGTCCATAGCTGAAGCACACTTTGAACATTGTGGCAATGGGGTCCAAACCCCCATCATCACAGTGACCAAAATGTAAGTGTGGGGTCCATAGCTGAAGCACACTTTGAACATTGTGGCAATGGGGTCCAAACCCCCATCATCACAGTGACCAAAATGTAAGTGTGGGGTCCATAGCTGAAGCACACTTTGAACATTGTGGCAATGGGTTCCAAACCCCCATCATCACAGTGACCAAAAGGTAAGTGTGGGGTCCACAGCTGAAGCACATTTTGAACATTGTGGCAATGGGGTCCAAACCCCCATCATCACAGTGACCAAAATGTAAGTGTGGGGTCCATAGCTGAAGCACATTTCGAACATTGTGGCAATGGGGTCCAAACCCCCATCATCACAGTGACCAAAATGTAAGTGTGGGGTCCATAGCTGAAGCACACTTTGAACAATGTGGCAATGGGGTCCAAACCCCCATCATCACAGTGACCAAAAGGTAAGTGTGGGGTCCATAGCTGAAGCACATTTTGAACATTGTGGCAATGGGGTCCAAACCCCCATCATCACAGTGACCAAAATGTAAGTGTGGGGTCCATAGCTGAAGCACACTTTGAACATTGTGGCAATGGGGTCCAAACCCCCATCATCACAGTGACCAAAATGTAAGTGTGGGGTCCATAGCTGAAGCACACTTTGAACATTGTGGCAATGGGTTCCAAACCCCCATCATCACAGTGACCAAAAGGTAAGTGTGGGGTCCACAGCTGAAGCACATTTTGAACATTGTGGCAATGGGGTCCAAACCCCCATCATCACAGTGACCAAAATGTAAGTGTGGAGTCCATAGCTGAAGCACATTTCGAACATTGTGGCAATGGGGTCCAAACCCCCATCATCACAGTGACCAAAAGGTAAGTGTTGACAAAGAAAGAGGTGCAACTGCCAAACTGCATGGATGATTCCTGGTCACAGAACAACAAACACATCAGTGGCAAAGTAGTGTATGTGTCCCATTGCAACATAAATTGGGGGAGCCAAATCCTGCAGTGCAAATAAGACATACCTTTGGCCATGTGCAGACAAACAACACCCATGGGGGCTGACACCGTCAACAATGATGAATGACACAATGACAGAAGTGACCATCAGAATGCAGACCCACATATTTGCACCAATGGGCACACACATGCAGATACCCTGTGGAGACTGTAGATGTGAGGTGAACAGATACCATACCATGGCAGCAATGGGACACACAAACCATGATCATTGTGCTGACCGATGACCTAGGAGTCCCAGGGACAGCAGGGGAAACCCACCAAACTACATACAGCCAATGGCACACCCAAGATATGCCAATGCAGTGGTGCAGATGCACAAACACAAACAGGCAGACCCACACTGCACATCATACACAACAGGTGAGGGGGTGCCAGTGTCCCCAGGCAACCACACAACACATGAGGAGACCTGAATACCAATCATACAGATGTGCATACAGTGCCACACAAAGGTAACTCATGGATCCAAATCCCCTATGTGGGCAAGCAGGCATTGTCAGATGAGAGGGAGCACAAATCACACATGTCACACAGGCACGTAGGGACAGCAACTGACACAGCAAGACACAGACACACCACAGCACCACCCCCAGGGCCCCCACAATGTGGTGACCCTGGGCTGCATTACAATCCCACTGTGATGACAAAGCTAAATGTGGTTCACACTGTGAACCACAGTCATGTGTACTGAGCAACTAACTACCATCACACCTACACAAGCACAAATCAAACAGCATGGCCAGTAAGCCAAGGCCAACATGGAGGCAGGGGCCTAGCCGGGCAACAACTCTCATCTGCACACACTCAACACCACACCCCTCGACCTCCAACAATGTGCAGCAGAGAAGCACACATGCACTGGTGACATTGCACATGCACCCATGACTATTCCAGGGTGGTGGGTGGGAACCAAGGTGCAGAAACACATCACACATGGACACTCAACAAGACTCCTGAATGTCTGACACACTGCACACTACGCTGTACATGGACATGACGGCAATACCACACCAACCAATGGGATCCCAGCCACAGTCACACACCAATGAAGAAGCCAAGGTCACCCACAAAGAACACACATAGACAACAACCAACATTGCAGCCCGGACCCTGAGGAGTGCCAGCAGTCACACACACAACGTGTCACAATCACTGAAAGATAACACAAACTGGAAATCACATGACAGGGGCAAACAACAAGTGCCAAGGGGAAACCTGACTGTGACCCATCTGCGTCTGCACACAAACTCAGCCCTGACAGCAAACACACCTATGGGTGACACCCTGATGACCAGTAATGTGCCATGCACCCACATCACAGAGAACCCAGGGAGAAGACTTTGGGGGAACATAGCTCAACTCAGCTAGCATCACAAACAGGTACAACACTAGGGATCACAGCATGCACAGCTAAACGGAAGTGAACACACAGACATGCACATACAACACACACCTTGGGCGCAGGCAATGTCACAGGAGTACACACTGCCATGAGGGGACTCCACTCCTGTGTGAGGAAAGCTGTGCCATATGTTGCCTCAGTAGGGCCCCATCATGTCAGCTGAGCACTTGGTCACACAATCAACAATTAGCACCAAATGAGGGCTCCCGTCACATCAGCCTGGTCATGGAAGTGCCAACGGAATCATCAGCACAGATCCAACACACTTGTATAGCAATGTTGCACTGACAACACAGATGAGTCCTTCCCCATTGATGCCCAAACCTGCATGTCCACTGGAGATGGCCACACAGTCAGGGAAGTAGACGAATTGAACAATGGCAGGCACAACAGATGTGCAGGGGTGGAAGCCACAGATGTGAAATAGCCAATCTAAGTAGGAAATCCCATTGCCAAATACTGAACACATGACACCCTCAGATGCTGCTATGGATGACATGGATACACCACAGGATAGGACACATTCCCCCTGGACCACATGGGTTCCTGCACAGTAACACTTCATTATCATGAGACCAAATATCACCATCACTGCAGCAAGGGCATGGTTAGCATCATCAACATCATGTACATCAGAAGCAAAAGCACTAGAGAACAGAAAGTTGCTTTATTCAGCATATGTGGCATTAAAAGTAGAAGTCCGGTAGAACATAAACAAAGGCCAATGGCCAGTCTATCAACAAAGTCACAAGTGGGTGACAGTGGCAGATGCCACCCTACACATGCCTGCACAAAACCAGGGACAATCCACTAGGAGGGGCAACCGGGGGTAGGCCAGACACCGCAGGGACAGGATCAGGGCTCACCAGGAGGAAGCAGGGAAGGGGTGGTGGGTGCTGGAGAGCCACTGACAACTGCAGTGGAGGTGTCTGACATGGTGTGTGCCGGCACAACTGGGGGGCATGGCTCAGATGTTGTGGGTGCCGGCACGACTGCAGTGGACCCTGCAGATGGAGTGGACAGGTCCGCCACTGCAGTGCCCAAGTCAGACAGGGTGGTAGTGGACTCCACTGCAGTGCCTACCACCAGGGGAGGAGAATGGGGAACAGGCAAGGTGGGCTGGACAGAGGGGAGGACACCCTCACCACATCAGTGGCACAGACAAGCGCAGCGGGGGTGTGGTGCCGGGAGAGCAAGTGGCAGGGGAGAAGGCTGGAGCCTCTTGGGGATGGTATATCTGTGGGTGGGGGAACCTGGGGCAGGGTGTGGTGGGGGCACCTGTGGAGTGGGGGCCTGAGGGATGGAGGAAGGAGACCTGGTGCTTGAGCTGCAGGGCGGCGGCGGGGTCTTGCTCTTAACACTCCGGGGGACTTGCGGGTAGGGGCCTCAGTCTGTCTGCGCCTGGGGGAGGGCGTCCGGGGGCGAGGGGCACTCTGCTCTGTGTGGGGGGGCTTCCTCTTCACCCTGGATGCTGGAGCAGCTGGATCGGAGGGGAAGAGGCCGAGGTCACTGAGGAAGAGGCGCTGGGTCTTTGGGGATGCAGGTGAGGCAAGGGAGGGTGCTTTGGAGGGAGAGGCAACTGAGGACTGCGCAGTGCCCGTGGATGCGTGTGTGTGTACCAGGGCCCCATCCCCTGTGAGTCTGGTTTCAGTCCCCTGACTGTGCGTGCGTGTGCATTTTGTTTGTGGCGTGTGTGTCTGTGTGCTGGACGTGTGTGTGCTGGTGTGTGCCTGTGCCGGTGTGTGTGTGCTTGGGACGGGTAAGGTGCTGGGGAGTGTGGATGGAGCAGAGGCAGGAGGGGTGAGGGACTGTCTGAGGAGGGACACTGCTGCCGTCAGGGAGGAGTCCATGGACCTATTGCCCCTCTGTAGGTCAGACATGCCCGATGAGATGCCCTCCATGAACGACACCAGCTGAGTCAACAGTGCGGTGTGCTCATGGAGGACACTCAGCATGGCTGTCTGCCCTACATGGAGCTGGTGAAGGAGGTACACAGACTCCTCACTCAGGGCAGCAGGGGACACAGGGGCAGGGGGTGCGGTGCCTGGCCCAAAGGAGACACGCTCCCGAACATGGGAGCCTCCACGGACCTGGGGAATGGGAGCCGATGGGAGGGCGGTGGTGGTGCTGGTGGTGGCGGGGACAGCAACACTAGCTGGGGTGTGGTGGCTGCTGACACCCGCCTCCACAAGGGAGTCATCCTCCGAGTTGCTCTGGTCCTCAGCTGAGGTGGATGGTGCTGAGGACTCCTCGGTGTGGCTCCCCTCGCCCTCCGTGCCACTGGGTCCCTCCGACCACTCCTCGGCTGCTGACCCAGTCTGGCTCTCTGGCTCCTCCTGGTCCATGGAGCTGTCCCCTTCCGTGGCCGTGGATGTATCTGCAAACAATGGGGAAACAGACAGACATCAGTCACCTGCACCAAACGCACACACCACTGTGAGCACAGCACATTACAGAGCAAGCCCTGGCATCATTAGTTGTACATTGCTAAAAGTGCCCTAACTGAACAGGAGAAGCCAATTGTCAGTCTGATGCCAAGCATGGCACTCACATCCCACATGGCCTTGCACCCATCTGTCTGGTGTCTGTTGGATTGCAACACTCCAGTGTGGACACATGCACCAAGTACACAGTAGTTGGACAGTGCAGAGGACACGGTGTGGCATGTGGACATGCACACATCACAGCTCTTGCCACTGAGTCAGTACAGGTTTCCGGATGAAAGGGATGCCCAGAGTCAAATACGAAATGCATGTGATGCATACCAGCGACAGACACCATGATGCACCCATGTCCTGATAGCCATCGCCACAATGGTGTGCATGTAGCACATGTCACTCCCCTGCAGGACCACCAATAAGTTGACACATGCCATGGGAGAGGCATGACTGCTAAGTCATACATCACTGTCTCAGTGATGTATGACTTGGCAGCCAGACAACAACACTATGCACTGTGTCACAATAGTAGGTCATGGGGAATGCAAGTCCTGGAGCTGCACAAGTGCACATGTACATCCCCCACACAACACATCATCTTAACCCTCATCTGTCCAGGTCATACCTATTGGACATATGGGAGACCTGTGACACTACCCTCTGAACCTGAGCCCCTCACAATTTGCTGTGAATGGGGATCAGCTGCCTGAACTTCACATTCGCATACCCCAGTCTGCACGGGCAGCTGATCAAACACCTATGTGACACACAAGTATCGTCTCCTATGGTCACATCTCCAGGGGCATGCTGAGCCCCTACCAAGAAACACCCCAGCAGTCCTGGCAACTAATCCACAGCACACTGACACAGAGGCAGACACCTGAGGGGTCAAATCACTGGGCACAATGTGTCAGCTGATACAGAGTGCATTGCATGGCCTGGAGTAGGCATGACTGTCCTGCTCCACATGAATGAGGGATGTGCCCTGCAGAGTGGATAGGTGGCTATGTATGTGTGACACACGTAATCTGCACACTCCTGGGGCCCAAACATTGTTCCCACCCGCTGCATGGGCGTGTGCCACATACCCCAGGCACATGTGGTGGCTCAGCTCAGCAAGTGGACCGCATATCAAAGCAACACGCAGTTCACATGTCCAAACACAGGCGTTGTGTGAACAATGGACCCACCCATGATGACCACAACAGAGTTAGGGAAACAGATGCTGTCCCCCACCTTTAGTGAAGCAAACTGCAAGGACACAGTCCCAAGTGACACAATTCCCTGAATGTAAGGGCCACACCTGGGTATCAGATGAGCAGTGGGCAGTGCACAAAAGAGGGACATGGCTCCTGGACAACATGACTGCTGCACTGTGGCAGTTGAACCAGGCCAGAGGAGGGCACAAAGCATGTAACACAGAGTTCACAGTGCAGTCTTTGACTCACCCCCTCCTTGCTGCTGTCTGGCCTTCAGCTGCCCATCCAGGTCTGGAAACACCACCGCCAGGATCTGGAGCATGTGGGGGTCAGGGTCCGTGTTCCGCCCCTCCTGCGAGGAGGCAACAGCTTCAGCTGGACCCGTGCAATCCTCCGGGTCCAGCCCCGAAGGTCCTGCCACCTCTTCTGGCAGTTGCGGATCCGGCGCTTGTAGACCCCCACGGACCGGACGGCCCGGACGATGTCCTTCCAGATCTCCTGCTTCCGATGGGCATTAACCTGTCAGGATGACAAAGTGAAAAGGCCATTACTACACATGCAACATATCCGTGCATGACACAGTTGTATATACATGTCTCAATCACAGGGGCACATGAGGTACACAGGCAGTGCAAAGCTGCCCATGGACAGTTTGCCAGACGTCACTACATGGTATCATTGCATGGGAAGTAAAACCTTGTTCAAATGCACTGTCACTGCACCATACCTGTCCAGTGCATGTCACTACACACTATGGGGGTGACAACTACTCAGTGAGCCTGCTAGCCAGTGGCGTGCAGACTTTCAGCCTTGCTAGTCAGACAAAATGCACATTCAGAAAGGCAGTGCACAGAACACTCACCTGCTCCCCTGGTGTCCCATACAGCTTGCTGTACTGTGGAAGTAGGCTGTCCAGCAGGGCCTGGTTCTCTTCAAGGCTGAAGGCTGGGGCTCTCTCCACAGTACGTGCCATTGCAGGGTCCAGAGGGGCAGAGACAGCAGCAGTGCAGTGGCAGATGTCGTCCTGGAGCATGTAGTGCAGGCAAGTGAGCTCTCAGGGGAACAGCCAGCAATATATATGTGCTGGAGAGGCAGATACTGTCCCTTGTGTCCAAAGTGATAGGTCCAAGTCGTTTGCATCTTCTGAATCTGGCCAATCCATGGAATAGCAGCACCAAAACACGCCCACAGCATCCTTCAAATCTTCAACTTCATGACATACATGATTTTGCAACATTGTTGTGGTTGACCAACTGATTTTCCAGCAACCGACTCGTTCGAAATTCGAAACGCGTCTGTTGCCAGGCAAGCCCATTGTCAATGGGTGCGCACCGATCGGTCCATTGCGGTACAACGCGTACAGGGGTACAACGCGTACCCGCACACATTGAATGCAATGGGCCGGCCGGAGGCACCTATCGGTCCATTGCAGTACAACGCGTACAGGGGTACAACGCGTACCCGCACACATTGAATGCAATGGGCCGGCCGGAGGCACCGATCGGTCCATTGCAGTACAACGCGTACAGGGGTACAACGCGTACAGGGGTACAACGCGTACCCGCACACATTGAATGCAATGGGCCGGCCGGAGGCACCGATCGGTCCATTGCAGTACAACGCGTACAGGGGTACAACGCGTACCCGCACACATTGAATGCAATGGGCCGGCCGGAGGCACCGATTGGTCCATTGCAGTACCACGCGTACAGGGGTACAACGCGTACAGGGGTACAACGCGTACCCGCACACATTGAATGCAATGGGTCGGCCGGAGGCACCGATCGGTCCATTGCAGTTCAACGCGTACAGGGGTACAACGCGTACAGGGGTACAACGCGTACCCGCACACATTGAATGCAATGGGCCGGCCAGAGGCACCGATCGGTCCATTGCAGTACAACGCATCCCTGTACATGTGACTGGCATATGTCAGCATGCCTGTCTCAGATGGACATATGCCAGCCACAGATAGCTCCCAGGGAGTGAGGGGCACACCTACATCACGACAGCCTGTCTAAACTTTATCATAAGGCATGTAAGGCTGCATTTCCTATTGTGTGTATGTTGGTGTACATGTTGTCCTGTGGGTGTCACCTGTGGTCAGCCACCCCCAGGCTGTGCACGTGTTCATGGGGACAGGATCCTGGGTGTTACGTGTACATGACCACTGTGATGTGCAACTGTTCAGATCTGTGCATGTGCCATGGTCACATTTCACGGTGGTGTATGTGTATGTCATGTCACATACCCCGTGAGTCCCATGTGGGACGGTATGTTTGAGCCAGGGTGTCCCAGTGGCACAATAGTGATGGTCCTCCACAGTCTTTGTGCATGTAGTGTTTACAATGTCTCTGATTTCATGTGCACAATGGGAGACAGTCTCCACATCCACGGTGTGTGTGCATGGACTTTGATGTTGTGCGTCCATGTCTGTCCTGCCGTGGCAAGTGGGGCCACTACCTGTGAGGGTCATGGTTGTTTTGCTGTGGTGTATACATGATACTCCATGTAATGCCAGTGTCCATGTGGCAATACAGGGTCCCTGGGAATGTACCTGTCGTTGAGCTGTGGTGCCTGGGGCACATCTGTCCTCACATGTCACTGTGGGGGGTGATTGTGACACGACAGCAGGAGATGGGAACTGTGACACGGCCTCATGATATCCAATGGGCCAACCTGGGACTAATTGATGCCACCTGTTGGACCGTGTTGACAGATGTTGGCCATGTATGTACCATACATGTCCTTCCGGAACTGCACACTTCATGTAGTTGTGCCTCATAATGATGTATGTTGGGATCTTGAGTGTGTTCAATGCCGCATATGTGGGGTGACTGACAATCTTGCTTACTTCTCCTCTGCACTGCAGGGCTCCTGCTGTCCATCGACCATTCCCAGACCTGGCAACGATGGTGGAACGGGACAGCATCCGACGGTACCGCTTCACCAGGCAGCTGATTGAGGATTTGGCAGTGCAGTTGTCCCCACATTTGCAGCCTGGCCGGCCGTATCCTACAGCGCTGACCCCCAAGGTGAAGGTGATGGCAGCCCTACACTTCTTTGCCACCGGTACCTTCCAACATACTGTGGCGACTGCTGGTGGGATGTCACAGACCATGTTCAGCCGTGTGCTCCGCGATGTTTTGGAGGCAATGTTGCTATACCTGAACCGGTACATCTATTTCCCTAGACTGCGACGACTCACTGACGTGAAGAGTGACTTCTATGCCCTGGGGAGGATGCCGCATGTCATTGGCTCCATTGACGGGACACATGTGGCTTTGGTACCACCACAGGCCCAGGAGCAGGCCTACAGGAACCGCAAGCACTACCACTCGGTCAATGCACTGGTGGTGTGTCTTGCAGACATGACCATCACACACGTGTGTGCCCGTTTCCCTGGTTCAGCACACGATGCCTTTGTGATGAGGAGTAGTCGCATCCCCAGGATGATGGCACAGATGCAGAACCAGCGTGCCTGGCTTGTCGGTGTGTACTGACTTTGTGCCATTGTGTGTGATCTGATCTGTAGTATTCCGCCCACTTTTCCAAGTCAGCTAATGTGCACTTGTCTGTCCGTAGGTGACTCGGGATACCCCAACATGCCGTGGTTGCTGACACCCCTCAGGAACCCTGTGACACCAGCCCAGATGCGCTACAATGAGGCACATGGTCGGACCAGGAGAGTGATTGAGCGGACATTTGGTCTCCTGAAGAGCCGCTTCCGCTGCCTGGACAAGACCGGAGGGTCCCTCCCATATGCCCCTGCGAAAGTGTGCAAGATTATCATCGTCTGCTGCATGCTCCACAACCTGGCAGTGCGGAAGGAGTTGCCTCTCATCCAGGATGACAATGACCAACATCCGCCACCTGTGGAGGATCCTGGCCTGGACCACGATGCCAGTGACGATGATGATGATGATGATGATGGTGATGTCCGCACACAGCTCATCACCAACTTCTTTAGCTGAATGTGAGTATCCTGAGGTGTCATGTCAATGATGTGAGTTGGCATGATGTGTGGGTGGTGCTCTGGTGCTGTTGGAGTGTGTCCATGGGCTTCTTGACTGGATGTGTGTTGCGATGTGTGCTAACAGGTGGGCTGTACTCCCCAACAGTGTTGACATGCTAACTTGGTTCTGGGTGGGTATCTTGTAACATGTATTGTGCATGAGTTTTGCTGTTCTGTCCTGTATTCCATTGCTTTAGACTGTGTGTCATTTCTGTCCTTCACAGGGTACTTTCAGATTCGTTTGGTCAACTGTGTCCACCGACGACGTGATTGCACTTCCAGGGTGGTAGCTGTTGTGTCCCTACAGGTGATGTGCGCCACACCCATGGACTTCCTTCCGTCTACAGTTGTTGACTGTGTGCCCGCTGCCAGGTGGGATTACCTTGCATCTGTAGTGGTTACGACATGTTGCAACTGTGTAATAAACCTGTGCTTCACTTTGTGATGTGCGTTGTCTGTGGTCACACATTTGACTGCCATTTGCTTACTGCACCTGTGGGCTACTTGACTACAACTGGGAATGGGTGTGGTGTCTGTGCATTGCACCGTCTTCCCTGGCAACATCAGTGTAGGCAATGAGTCAGATGGCCTAGGTGTGTATGTGTTGTGTAGCCCTGGTGGTGTGTCTCCCTCATATGTGTCACATTGCCTTTACTCACATGCCTGTGTTGTCCTTGCTGTTGCAGTTCGCATACACAGTGTAATTTTGCAGTTCATCATCCCCATAACAGCACCCACGTTGGAATCACGACAGAGGCAAGTATGGTGTATTAGTGTGTTTATTGTGATACATTTGTGTTAATAGTGCATAGGATGGGTAGTGCTGTACATAAATCTTGCAATGCGAAGTTCCTAGGTGAAATGAAAGTCCTGGTAGACAGGATCCCCAGTATCGGGGCCACAGTTGTCTGACACATTGGTCCAACTTGTACTCCCCATGCAATGTGTGGGAGTAGTGTTGCCGTCAACAGGGTGAACAGTCTGTGCACAAAGGCGAACATCCAGAACAGGTTCAGGCTTCCTGGGAGTTGCGCTTGGCCATCGGCCTCTCACTTTTCCCTCCTCGGACGACCCCTCTTCTTGGGGGGGGGCCCTCAAGTACAGGCTGCTGCGGTGCAGGGGACTCTCCGCCAGAGTCCTCCTCCCTCCCTGTGTCAGTTGCAGTTTGTTCAGCACCAGATGTTGTTGGCACACAGGGAGGTGTGGACTGGTTGCTGTTCATCTGGTGGAGGCATTGTAAAATGTCCCTGTGCACCGCCGTCATCTCATGCAGTGCATCCCACTTGGACTCCACGCGGGACATGTGTGAGTCCACGCGGGACATGTGTGACTCCACGTGGGACATGTGGGAGTCCAAGCGGGCATGATGGGCAGCCTGCTGCTGTTTCATGTCTCTGAGGAGCCCCACTACCTGGCTGAGGTCTCCGGTGCTGGACTGGTACGCATCAGCTATGCGTACCAGTTGTGGGTCATCATGCACACCAGCAACGTCTGCAAGCAGCGACCTCTGTCTCCCACCCCTCCCACCACCCCTGCTGACATGTGCAGTGTGTGCAGTGGCACGCACAGATAACCCTGGTCCACCTTGGGGGTTGGTGGTGGTGGTGGTGTCCATGGCCCCAGGTTGGTCCAGGGTCCCTGTGCTGGTGTTGCTCCTTGTTCTGTCCATGTCGGCAGGGATGGTATTTGTGGTGACAGTCGTTGGAGGGGTGGGTGCAGGGGTGCAGCTGGTGGTCCTGCTGGTGCTGCAGCTGGTGGTCCTGCTGGTGCTGCATGTTGACTTGCACCGGATGTGCCAGGTTGGTCTTCATCGTCCGAGGAGGACAGAGGCTGTACGACGCCAGTGAGCTCCGCATCCTCTTGAGCCTGGGACTAGGACCCCTCAGCGTCTGCTGCTGTGTCCCCATCATCACCTGTTTTTGGGAGACACAAACAATGTATGTTATGTTTCTGCAGGCATGAATGGTTGACACACATGACAGTTGTGACTGTGCCTCTGGGTGCGGGCCTGTACATTGCATTGTCCTAAGTCGTCACAGTCAGGGGTTGATATTGGTGTGGCACATTGTCCTGCATTATTTGGGCATTTCTATGTATTTTTTGGGGTGTGAACATGGTCTGCATTGGTTGTGTTTGGTTGACAGCCGGCCCTCCTTCCCACCCACCCAGCCAGTCAGTTATCCCACCATGGAACGTGCTTGCGTTGCAGGGAGTGGAAGTTGTCTCTCAGGATGTCAGTCAGTGGTGTCCTGCTGTTTGTTGGTGCACAGTTGGCAGCAGGGCCTTGTGCTCCCCACAGCAGTAGCCAGTGTCAGCCATCTTGTGAGTCCTTCTCCACTCCCTGTGATGTGAGCATGGTTCAGGGTGGTGTTGATGGGACAGTTGTGGGGGTGAGCTATGTCTGTGACTACGACTCCCATCATGCTATTGCCTCCACCCCACTTCCCAGCATTCCCATACTTACTTGCTTTTGTGGGGAGTTCAGTGTGTGTGGGTGTGAGAGCAATGGCAAGATGGCTGACAGTGGTGTCCTGCTGTTGGTTGGTGTGCAGTACCCAGCATGCCCTTGTGCTCCCCACGACACAGCAACAGTGTCAGACATCTTTGATGGGCCTTTCCACTCTCTATGGGATGTGCATGCGTCAGTGTGAGCTTGCTGGGCCATGTGGTGGGGGATGTAGAGCTGTGACTACGACTCCCATCATGCTATTGCCTCCTCCCCCCTTCCCAGCATGCCCATGATTCCTTCCTTTTGACTCTGCTTCCCTGTGGGGTGGGCTGGCTGTGCTGACAGGATGGCTGGGTGTGTTGTCCTGGCAGTTGTTTGGCTAGATGTCCCAAGAGTGGCCCTGTGCTTCACACAACATAACCCAGGGTGGTGGTTCTTTGTGGGATCTTGTGTTAGGATGGGGGGCATTGCATTCTACCAGGTGGGTTCTGTGGAGTTTGTGTTGGGGTGTGTGTGAGGGGAGGTGCTTGTGACTATGGTCAGTGCTGCAAGTCCTCCTTCCCACCCAGCTAGCCAGATATCCCACCATGGAACGTGCTTGCATTGCAGGGAGTGGAAGTTGTCTCTCAGGATGTCAGTCAGTGGTGTCCTGCTGTTTGTTGGTGCACAGTTGGCAGCAGGGCCTTGTGCTCCCCACAGCAGTAGCCAGTGTCAGCCATCTTGTGAGTCCTTCTCCACTCCCTGTGATGTGATCATGGTTCAGGGTGGTGTTGATGGGACAGTTGTGGGGGGGGGCAATATGTGTGACTGCGACTCCCATGATGGTATTGGCTACACTGACTTGGCCAGCATACACCAAATTCCTTCCTTTGAGTGGTCTTCACTGTGTGTTGGTGTTGTTGTGGTGGCTACATGTCTGGATGTGTTTGTTAGTTCTATTTGTGCCACTGCCTAGCTGTAGTTGTAGTTGTGTTTGTACATGTGTTGGCACAGTTGGATGTGACTTTTTTGATGGCATGTGTTGTGTTTATCTGACTGACATACACATTTTGGGATGATTCTGTTCTGGTTGCTGTGTAATTGCTATGAGTGCATGGTTTGACTCTCCCCTTGACAGTGATGTGTGTGTTTTGTGGCAGTATATTGTGTACATTTGTTGTGTACTCACCAGGCTCTGGGATGTCCTCTAGTCCATATACGCTCACTGGCGGAAGGAGGCCCGCACCTTCTCCTCCCAGGGCCTGAGGTATATTGGCTTGGTAGGAGGGCCACTGCCGGTGTATTGGCTGTTGATGTAGTCTTTCTTGAGCAGGTCCCGTACCCTCCTGCGCACGTCATACCACCTGTTCTGGATGTCGCTCTTTGTGCGCCGACATGGTGATTGTGCGTTCACCCTGTTGATGATCCTCTCCCACATCTTGGTTTTCTGGGAGATGGGGGTCTGTTGGACCAGTGTGCCAAACAGCTGTGGCTCTACCCTGAGGATCTCGTCTACCATGACTTCCAATTCACAATCTAGGAACTTGGGATTCTTCTTGGGGGGCATGGTGATGGGTGGTGATGGTGAGTGATGTTTGTGTTGGTGTGCAGGTGGGGGGGTGTGTGTGTGTGTGTTTTGCTGGGTGTATGTGAGGTAGGTATTTGTTGGTGTGCTGATGGTGTGTGGCTTGTGTGAGGGATGAGCTGTGGGTGTGTGGTTGCTTTCTCTTGGGTGCTGGCAGTGGAATGGCATTTGCAAAGGCTCATGGTTGTGATTTGTGTCCTTTATATAGGTGGAGTTGTGGGTGTGTCTTTGTTCTCTGTCCCCACCCCCAGTATTTATTGGCTTTGTAATTGCTTGTTTGGCCTTTTTTTGGGTGATTTTTCCTTTGTGCTGTCTGTGTATGTTGGAAACGTTCTTGTGACCGAGTCGTACGCTGCATTTGTCTCGTACGGTGTTCTCCATTTCGTTCACGCTGTGTTTGTGCAGTTTTCTATGCTGCGTACGCGTCGGTCGCGGTGTTTTGTGTTGCTTCGGCTCGGTTTTGTATGCGTGTCGGTCGTGCGGCTTGGCCTCCGTCCGACTCGCTCGTGGTTTTCGCGCCTTGCATCGTACTTTGCGGTTTGGAGTTCGCGTGTGCGTTTCGGTCGGATTTGTTCCGGGTGCGTGTCGGTCGGTTGGATTCGCGTGTTTTTCCGGCCGGATTGCTGTTTTCCTTGCGGCTCGGTCGGTCGACTTGGTTTCGGTACGTGTCGGTCGGATTTTTCACGCCTTGCATTGTACTTGGCGTGTCGGGCGCCACAGGTACGTGTCGGTCGGTATTATTTCCGGATCCGAGTCGGTCGGTGCTTTTCCGGCCCGAATCGGAATCGACCCCTTAATCTCCCCGTGCCTTGTAAATAATGAATGTGTCCGTCTGTACCGCAACTGGTGCTCATGTAAAGTGCTCTGATACCTTTGGGCCCAGTTTGCGATATATAACCTCCCCCTAAAAAAAAAAAAAGAACTGCCTAATCCCTTTCTGAGAAACCTTGAGTCTACAATGAGAACATGATGAAACAAAAGAGAAGCTTTTTATATATTTCTTTAGGGATGCCACCATTCCAGGATTCCTTTAACCCTGAAGACGGTGCAGCTGCCCCTCCTGGCTCTCGGTTGTTCCTAGGTCTTCTCCTCATGCATATGTCTACTTGCTATTGGTTAACCACCATCTTTATCAATTATAGCATGCATATCATATTTTGAAAATATGAGCTGGGATAAATTCTCTAAACATGCCACGTTCTTCTGCCTCTTTGGAGAATTCATATTTGATACTGTCTTTGAGTCAATATTCATTGCAGCCAGGAATGAAGGGAGTGGAGGGAGTTACAGCCTTCCAAGAATAATTGATGTTCTCCTTGACCACACGAATGTGGCTATGCCCCGTTATATGGAAATGAGGCTAGTCATGCTCTTGAGTACAGGAGAATAGTGACTGTGTTATCACAATAAAATATTAAGGATAAAGAGGGTCATTTATACTTTGGTGGGCAGCTCACCTGTCCATCTGGTCAGTCGGTATTCTGGCATCCTCATCCTTGGTGGTGGACCACACACATTACTTAGAGAGCCTCGACTGTTTGGCACTCATCTCTGTACCTTGAGTGCTTTTGTAACGTGCAAAGTGTATGCCGGCTGAGTGTGGAAAACTATTTAAAGGTTTTATATAGCGCTGGCTAGACCCGAGGGTATCAGAGCGCTTTACATGATTAAGAGTACAGTACAGGAGTAACACAAATGGTACAAATCGTAGAATTCAAACAGGTTAGAGTAAAAAAGAGCAAATGGAATAAATATAATATTACATATGTCGAAGAGGTAAGACAGAGTTATCTACATAATGGACATGGATACAGGCAAGACTGAACTATCTACATAAATGACATGGATACAGGTAGTCGCGATTATGTACAGAGACACGAGATGGAGGTAAGCTCAAAGATAGGATGGTAGTAGGAGGTTGGGCGAGGAATAGTGGAGTGAAGAATAGATAAGGGAAGGGGAGGTAGGAACTAAGGGGAGAGGAGTATGGGGGAGGAGGGTACGAAAAGGCGAGGGGGGAGAGGGGAAAGGAGGGGGGAGAGGGTAGAGCAAGTGAGGAATGAAAGGATTATGGACCCCAATATTTGTTGAGCAGGTGCAGTTTGAGGTCTTTCTTAAAGCTGATGTAGGAGGGGTTACAACGAAGGTTTTTAGGGAGGGCAGTCCAGATGTTAGGGGCGTTTCCGGAGAAACAGCGAGATTGTGTGGTTGTCTTTTTTAACAGAGGTGGGACCAGGAGGAGAGCGTTGGTGCTTCTCAGAGGTCGGGAGCAGCCCGCTTTGTTGAGTTTATTAGTGAGATACAGTGGGGCATTTTGATGAAGGGCTTTGTGTGTAATGCATGCAATCTTGTAGGAGGATCTGCCTTCGATGGGAAGCCATTTAAGGGCTTTAAGGGCTGGGGAGATGTGGTCAAAGCGTTTGCAGTCGGAGATTAGCCTGGCCGCAAGGGTGAGCACAGACTTGAGTGGGGCTAGGTGAATTTTAGGAGTTCCGGAGAGGATAGCGTTACCGTAGTCAATTTTCGAGAGGACTAGAGATTGGACAACCGATTTAAAGTCGTCAGCTGGAATGAAGGGTTTAATTTTCTTAAGATGGCGGAGAGTGAAGAGTGTTCCTTTGGCCGAGTTTTTTATGTGGACATTAAGAGTTAGGCAATTGTCAATGGTGATCCCCAGAGATTTTACAGAGTTGGAAAAGGAGAGGGGACAGTTGAGGGCGTTGAGGTCAAAGATCCATGTTTGGATAGGAAGAGGATTGTTTTTTGGAGAGAAGAGAATGATTTCGGTTTTTTTAAGGTTGAGTTTGAGATGATTGGAATGAAACCAGGATTAGATCTTAGACAGGGTGTTGTTAAGATGCAGAACATCAGTGTGGGATTTAATCTTGTAGTAAAGTTGGGTGTCATCAGCATAGAGGTGGTAGTTGATTCCAGCTTGTTTAAGAATGACGGTCAGGGGTTCCATAAAGAGGTTGAAGAGAGAGGGAGAGAGAATAGATCCCTGGGGGACACCTAGGGGGACTGGCGTAGGGTTAGAGAGGCAGTTGCAGATTTTGATTTGTTGTGTTCTGTGTTGGAGGTAGGAGGAGAACCATTTGAGGACAGGACCATAGATGCCAAAGCGAACTTTAAGCACGTTAAGTAAGGCAGGATGGTTAACTGTGTCAAACGGGGCTGAGAGGTCGAGCAGAATAAGTAGGCAGGTCTCGCCATTATCAGGGGAGTGGTGGATGTCATCAACTATATTTAACATGGCAGTTTCTGTACTGCAGCCTTTTCGGAAGCCGGATTGTAAGGAGTCCAGCAGGTTAAAAGTTTCAATGTGTTTATCAAGTTGGAGCAGGGCAAATTTTTCAAGGGCTTTGGAAAGCAGGGGGGGAGGTTGGAGATAGGGCGGAGATTGTTCCGGTCATTTGTGTTGGCATTGGGATTTTTAAGAATGGGAGTGATTTGTCCGAGTTGGAGGGAGACAGGTGGTAAGGGAGGAGTTGATAATGGTAGTCCAATAAGGGGCAATGATGTGTTTTAGCTCATAGACAAGGTTATAAGGGAGAGGGTCTTTGGTGTGAGAGGACGTTTTGAGTTTAGAAATGATGTTAGAGACATCAAGCTCAGTTACGGGGTGGAAATTATGCCAAGAGGCATTGTTTTTAAGCTGTGAGTTTGAAAGGCAGGTATCCGGAGGGGTAGTGGAAAGTAGGTGAGAGAAAGAATCAGGGGGGAGAGATAGTGAGGGGGGTGATTTAGAGGTAGAGTCAGCGGTGGGTAGGGGATTCTGAGGGATCTGAGTTACAAGGAAGGATTGATCTATTTTGGCGATTTTTTCGGAGAAGAAGTTTGCAATTTCTTCAAATTTTTCAGTTGAGGCCGTCAATTTAGGAGGGGCAGACGATGTTTGGTTTCGAACTAAGTTGAACAGCTCTCTAGGTCTATTTTTGGCACGGTCGAGTTGTGTGCGGAAGAAGGAAGCTTTTTCAGTGAAAATGTGTTTCTTGTAAGTGGATCTAGCGGATCTGAGGAGGGCAAGATGGGCGGGAGATGGGTGTTGTCTCCATGTTCTTTCAGTTAGTCTAAGTGCCCGTCTTTCGTTGTTGAGATTTGAATTGAACCACGATTTGGATGGAATATTTCTTTGAGTTTTTAGTTTAGACGGAGCAATTTGGTCTAAGACATCGAAGACAGTTTTATTGAAATGCTCGGTGAGCTCGTTAGCATTATGTGAGAGAGGGGTGAGAAGAAGTTGTGCTTGGAGTTTAGATTCCAGTTCGCCAGGGGGGATGCGATTAAGATTTCTGGTCCATTTCCTGGGTTGGAAGTTTTTGGTGGGGGGGGGTGGAGCCGTGGTGGTGATTGAGAACAGAATGAGGTGATGGTCGGACCAGTCAATGGGGATGATGTTGGAAAGAGAGGCCAAGTCATTGTTGGCAATGATGGCATCAAGAGTGGTTCCTTTGGTGTGGGTAGGAGAGTGGCAGAGTTGTTTGAAGTCACTGATCTCTAGAAGGTTAGTGAGGAGGTTGACTGTGGGATCATCGGTCTCATTCCAGTGGAGGTTAAAATCTCCAAGGAAGAGATTTTTTGAGTTAGAAAGTGAGGATTGAGTAAGAAGGTCGGATAGTTCCTCCGAGAAGGTAAGAGGATCACCAGGAGGATGGTAAATATTATGTAGCCGAATTGGAGGGGAAGCTTGAAGCTTAAGTTCGGCTTCGAGGTATTCGAAGGTTGAACGGTCAGAGTTCTTAACAAGGGAAATTTGAAGCTCATTTTTAAAGATTATAGCTAGTCCACCCCCTATTCTCAAGGTTCTGTCCTTTCTGATGATAGAGTAGCCGGGGGGTGAGAGTAAGTCAAGGCTGGACGTTGAGTGGTCGTTGAGCCAGGTTTCCGTGAGGAAGGCGATGTCAATAGATTCGCTAAGGATAGTTTCCGAAATTTCGATAGCTGAGCGGCAGTTCACAAGCATGCAGGAGAGGGGTTTGGGAATGTCTTTAGGGGAAGAGCATGAATGGATGATGGTAAGTTGGGGTGGGGGTCTGGGGGAAAGGGGTGAACGGGAATGCTGGAGTGAGGAGGGGGAGGATCAATACTCGAGGAATTTGGCAGGTAAGAGTTGCAAAGGTCGAGAAGGTCGGAGGAGGAGAGATAACTCGAAGAGCGGAGAGGCCTATGAGAATGGCAGCAGAGGGGGGTAGTACTCCAAGGTTTAGGATTTGGGGTGCGTTGTATGCCAGAACCGGGCGAATTAGAGTGATTGATGTGGGATCTGGAGTTGAGGGAGTTGAAGTCTTTTCTCAGGTGTGAGAGTTCGGCCGTCAGGGTTGCGAGATTGCGTTCTATGTTGGACAGTGTCTGGGTTAAAAGAAGGAAGGGGAAAGCGGTTGAGAAAGAGGGGGGAGATAGGGTGTGTTCTGCATTGGTCAAGGTATGAGATTTGAAGTGCGAAGGGGCTGGGAGGCCGGGAGCGGGGGTAAGAGGAGTGTTCTGGCTGTTGGACGAAGGGAGTGCTGAGGAGAGAGATGGGTCATTCATAGAGTCACGAGAAGTGGATTGAGGAGCAGAGAGGGCGTGAGGGGAGTGGGAAGAGACAACTGTGGGTGTAGGGGGGGAATGCAGTTCAGAGTGGGAGAAATTGGGGCCGGGAGGGTATCATTAGGGGATTCCAGGAGGGGGGGCCGGGTGGAAGGAGCGAGGTTCGGAGAAGCGTTGGGGGTTGGAGGGAGTCGGTCATAGGAGAGGGTGTGAGTTTGGGGGCTGAAGTGTGCAGTTGAGATGCCTGGGGGGAGGGATGCTAGAGAGGTTGTGTAGTTGGATGTCGAGTTTTGGGAGACTGCATTAGCGGTTGGGAGGTCTAGGGGAGGGATGGTTATGGTCAGGGGGGAGGGGGGGAGCACAAGGGCGTCGGGAGGTTGAGTGGTTGAGGGATTAGGAGAAGGTTTGGATAGTAGGTATGACAAGGTATTGAAATGGTGCTCAAAGATGGTGAGGTGGGATACAGAGGCTTGCATGAGGATATTTGCAGTTTTAAATATGGAGATGTCAATTTCACCGAGAAAAGCAGGGGAGGGGTAGTGGACAGTTTAAATCCATAAGGAATTTTGCTAGATTTAGATACTGGGAGGTGGCGAAGGAAGATGCTTTTCTATTTGGAGGGGCGTTTGGAGTAGAAGATGTAGTTGGTTTTTATAAGGGACTACATCTTATAGTAGTTATCAACAATTAAAGTTTCCGGGTGTCGAAACAGTAATTTATGTTTAAAAATTTTCTTGGCGTTTTTGGAGAGATTGGGAGGGTAAAGAATGGTCCATGAGTTGGGGCCATGTCTGGTGAGGGTAAAGTCTTGTGGGGTGAAGGAGTGATTGAGGGAGGACATGACGGGTAACTGAGAAGAGGAAAGGGGGAAAGAGAGAGAGGGGGGCAAAGAAGTGATTGAGGGGGACATGACCGGTAACTGAGTTTGAGGAGGGGGGAAAGAGAGAGAGGGGGAGGGAGAAAATAAAGAGATAAAGTGAGTGGAGAATCAAGGGGAGGGAGGGTGAGAGAGGGAGGTGGGTGCTAGGGGGAGGGAAGAGAAGAGAACGTACAGATATGTAACAGTGGTTTCTATCTAAAAACCAAAACATAAAGTTGTTTATGAAAAGATCATGAGGGGAAAAAATAAAAGGCATGAAAAACATGTGTTCAACTGTGTGCTCCCTGGGGAGTCAGGTCTGGAGGATTAAGAGATAGATTCGAGAGGGTGAGGACAGTGCGGCAGCAGGTAGATTCAGCTGGGGCCAAAAAAGTCAGAGTTAAGCGTTCAGTGGTGGCCTCGCAGGGGGTCAAAGAAATAAAGCAAGTGTTCACATGGGGACCAAGGGAGGGTGAGAGTCAAGGCAAGAAAATAAAGATTTTACTAGTTAGCTCCCTGGGGAGTGAGGTCAAGGGGGGTTGAAAAACCGCTAGCCGGAGGCATCGGGCGTGAGGGCAAGAATAAGTCCGGAATGTCTTGAGGCTGATTCCGGAGTAAGAAACAAGAGAGGCCTCCAATCAAGGGAGAAACAATGTTCCGCAGGGGCCAAAAAGGTGGAGGAGGCATCCGGGGCCGGCTTCACAGGGGGGTCAGGATATTGTCATCAAGGGTGCGCCTAATAAGGGGAACGAATGACAGTCAAAGGGAGCTGTGGGAACATCCGGAAGGAGAGATAGGAGCGACTCACCATGTCACCATCAATTAGCGGGCACCATCGTTCGCCATCTAGTGGGCCATCTTAGCCCTTAGATAATGGGTAGATCACCCAATCATCCCGTGCCTACCAAAATTGCATGTGTCCCTGTGTAAAGCAACTGGCTGTCATGAAAAGCCCTCCAAGACTTTCGGGTAGGTTATGCAGCAATATAGAGCCTGTGTAGGTAGAGACCAGGTGGAGGCGACCCTCATTATCACCCAGTCCAAGGCAATGTGAATGGAGCATGGCGGAGAAAAGCCTCATTTTGACTTGTAAATAGATGGGCATCGTTTGCGGGCAATCAGAGGCAACTGCAACCAGGCGCCGCCATCTTAAGACTCGCCTTGGGCTTTCCAACACACTGGGTCCTCCCAATACATAGGGGCGCTCTCCATCTTCTATCCGATTCGTTGACCTGCGCTGCATAAAATCAGGCCCTGCTGCTCATTTGCACCTCTAATCCGCTACCGCCGAGTGTAGAAACGGAGCGGTCGTCTCCGGCCCGTCATTGCAGTCCCCAGGGGGCCACCATTTTAAAGTCAGGCAATCATCTCTGCTTGCTCCCCGCGTCGCCGTCCCCGGGATCAGTGCTACGGTGGAGGTGGGCCCACGACCCCGAGCACAGACTGTTTGTCCCCCCTTCTGAGGCACTCACAGCGTTACCTTCAATGCCGGGCGCTTCAGGTCCGAGCGGCAGTCCCGGACGCTGGATGGCAGCACAAGTGGGAGGAGGCCCACTCTCCGTAATCCACGGAGTTTCCTTCTGAATAGCTCGGTCCCTCTCGGCGACATCACTGCGACTCGACCATCGCTGAAGCGCCAGGTCTGGCGGTGAAACCGCTCCGAATCAGTGCATCTCGGGGCAACAGAGACGCTGTACGGGGGTGCAGCACGTCCCGCAAGAACCCTGAGGAGTTCGACTCAGGCAGTCGGTTGTCAAACGCAAGAAATGGCGAGCGGCTCGTCGGGCTCCAGGAGATCATCCAAGCAGGCGCAGTCACAGCACCAAATCGTCGGAGGCGGCGGGCCACTGAACGTCCTGCAAAGACCTCGGAGATCACGCTCCAAGCAGGGAGCAGCGAGGTGGAGGAGGCGAATGCGTGTCAGGAACCAAGGTGATCCTCTTCGAGATCCTCTTCGCAGGTAAGCCAACTTGGGCCAAGACGATCCGGTATGTTGCAGTAGTAGATGTCGGAGCGAGAGAAAGGTGGATGGCGGGGTTAACAGGGGAATATGAACCGATACGGTAATCCCCAAACCAGGAGCTCCAGCAGAGAGCTCCTACTTGGTGGCCATCTTGTTGCTATTCACTATTGCCTAACTCATACTGGTGTCAGGGCCTTGGTAGAGCTTTCACAGATAGGACAGTTATAATTGCGATAAGTGAATCATTGGGTATCCAAAAATAATTATCGTCTTACTTTTCCATCAAGGCTTAAGTGCTTAACTGTATTTACTCATTGAGTGAAGACCACATAAAGTGCAATTTTGGATTGGTTCAACATAGACAAGCCATTGACATGACCTTTATGTGTATCCCTGAGTTCGGAACACATATAAAATATAGATTTTGAGCTATATATTTTCCTCCATTCATTTTGAGATATTTCCCTGAGCCAGCCCTAATGGGATTCAGGTTTTGCACTACTCAGTTGGGCCAAGTCATTACTCTGCTGGCCAGCTTGCAGCTCAAAGCCTCTCCCGGGACAGTAAGCCTTCTCCTGAAAAGAGTAGGGGATGACTCTACATTGGGTGATTGGCTGCCACTCTCTTAGAAACCTGAGCATGGCTCTCTAAAAGGACAAAGGGAGAGCAGGCAGACCTCTGGCACCAATCCCACCTGTGGTTCCTTTTGAAGTGTGGGGGGGAGAAACCAGTTTTGGGTCAATGGAGTATAGCTCAGAGAAGAAGTCTTGTAGGTCCTCACTTGAGTCTGCCATCTTGGATGGTTATGATGCTTTGCTGGGGCAAGCCTGTAATGTCAATTAGCATGGATGTCGATGTGGCATCTCTGGCTTGGGTAGGGATGCCCACCTTCTAGAAGTCAACACCTCACAGGGAACAGTAGAACATAGACTTTCCAAGGACCCTGAAGGCAGGTGGTCTTTTGAGGACTAGTTCTGACTTGAAGTACCTTGAGAAAGGGGTCATTGGACTTCTGCAAGACAAAAAGCAGCCATACAAATGATTCAGAAACCTAGGGGCTGGGGACTGCAGGATGTGATTGAAGTCCGCCTTTAGCGCCATGAAGTGTTGCTACAGAAAGACCCCAAGTCAGAATATTACCAGAAACTGGGGGCAGGAAGTCATGACTCCAACGGTATTTTGCAAAGGAGGCAAAGAAGCTTTGAAAAAAACAAAAAAATACAACCACTTTTTTAGAAGCCAGACGATCCTTCAGCACACCGTTTGTGGTTCACTCTTTTTGATCTATTAGGAAGGGTTTCAGCCAATGCTTCATCCAGTGGCAGTAGAAGAGACATATAAAAAGAATATGGGGCCGATTCCGATCTCGGCCGGTAGGGCTCCGAATCGGATTCGGCTTTACCGGATCGGATTTGGAGCCCTGTTTCCCGACCGATTCGTACGTGCGTCCGGGCGAGCGAGTACGATGCGAAGACTCCGACCGACTCGTTCGCGAGACCCAACCGCACCAACCGACTCGTTCGCGAAAGCCGACCGCTCCGACCGACTCGCTCGGACACGCCTCGCACCGCGCAATGGAGACGTTCCCCGGCCGGGCAAGTACGATGCGCGCCGCGAGCGAGTCCGACCGACTCGCGCCGTCCGGCTCGAAGGAGCAGTCGGAGCCGTACCTCGGGGGTCCGTGTCGGACCCCCTGTGCGCGCGTGGCCGTGCGAGAGTCGCACACAGGGGGGACCCATGGGTCCCCCTACCTGTGCGTGTACGGCGCGAGTCGCTTCGCCGCGTACTCGCTGTAGGGGGCGCCCCTGTTCGCCTCGCACCCATTGAGTCAATGGGAGCCCGCGTACACGTTGTACGACAGGCTCCCATTGACTTCAATGGGAGTCCGACCGAATCGAGTCCGATGGCATACGTGCGCATCGTACTCGTTCGGTCGGGCTGCTAGGGTCCGATTCGGTCGGAAATCTCTCCGAGTCCGGCTCGGTCGGAGAGATTTCCGGCCCGAATCGGAATCGGCCCCATAGTATTTCAACCTAGGTGAACCCAGAATTTCTTGTACTTAAATAAGTATTATACAAACGTTATCTAGCAGACTAACTCTGCCATAGGAGACTCATTGGGAATCTAATATATCATCTGTCCCACAACATCTTTGTGGCGCAAGTAGGCAAGCCCCAAAGTTGTTCCGTGAATGCAGATATTTCATGCCGCCCTAACCCCCACAATGAATAAACTTCAAAATGGACCAACTGCAAAAGAATTTCTCTCTTAGCTGAAATGAGCATTCCAGATGCTGTGTTGGGCAACCAGTCATCCCTGTCATTAGCAAATGGAAATCCTCAAAACATCAACTATAATAATATCCTATATGAATCATCATCTAGATTTACCAAGTAATAATATGTTCTAACTTATATAAATTTGCTCTAAATATTCTGTAACTAGATGTGTGTGAAACAAAACTCCCCACCTGAGAAGTAGGGCAAAATTGGAAAACCTTGTACTTTTCAAAGAAGTAAAAATTTTCAACACTCATCCAATGTGTAGTTTCACCCTGCTGACCGCATCCACTTAAGCCGAGTGTCCTATTCACCCTGGACAGTATATCAAACTGCAGGGAATAGTGTCACCCCTGTATCACTCTGGGATCCCTAGCCCTGGGATGCAGTGGGAAACACAGTGTAAATCTCGGTGCAGAGACAGACTATTGAGTAAAAAATATCAAGTTGCACAAATATCGAGTCATTAATATCGTGGTTCAGGAATATCAACAGCAAGAATATCGTGGTCAAGAATATCGACTTAAGGTAAGTAATATCGATTTTAAAAATATCGAAGTGTTTAATATCGTTTGCAAAAATACAGTTGTTAAAAATATCGTTTTTTTTATTAATGTTATGTATTTTAGTATATATTTTATATGCATGTGATGTATGTTTTTTGTATAAGAATTGTTTGTATTTTTAATATATGTGTTAAATTTTTAGTAGTTATTACGTTTTTTTAATTTGAATTTTGCCTTTTTAGTTCCGTAGCGGGTTGTGGGTTTATAGAGGAATAGGGTGGGAAGTAAATTAATTATATTAAATTTATTGATTATTTTGTATTTATTAATATTTGTTTAATTGAGATGTTATAGTGTTAAAAGTGTAAAGTAATTTATTATTAATTAATTAATAAGTGGTTGTTAATTAATTGTAATTAATTAATTGGTAATTAATTATGGTAATTGTGTAAGTAATGTTAGGTGTGTGTTATGGTGTTTATAGGTGTAAAGGGTGGGAAGTAATTTATTTTTAATTTATGAATTAATAATTGGTTGTTAATTAATTTTAAATAATTAATTGGTAATTTATTATGGTAATTGTGTAATTAATTTTAGGTGTGTGTTGTGGTGTTTATAGGTGTAAAAGGGTGGGGAGTAATTTATTTTTAATTGATGAATTAATAATTGGTTGTTAATTAATTTGAATTAATTAATTGGTAAATAATTATGGTAATTGTGTAATTAATTTTAGGTGTGTGTTATGGTGTTTATAGGAGTAAAGGGTGGGAAGTAATTTGTGTTTAATTAATTAAAATATTGTTGTGAATTAATGTTAATTATTTGATAATTACTTTGGGTAATTGTTTATTTTTTTCTGTGTTGTTTTTACTTTTAAAGGGGTAAAGGGTGGGTATTAAATACATTTTAATTATTAGTTGTTAATAGTAATAGTTTTTAATTTAAAAGTAAGTTTTTAATTGTGTGTTATTATTTTATACTTCAATTTAGGTGTGTGTTGTGGATATTATAGTGTTAAAGTGTGTGTAGTCAATGTTTATTAGTTTTTTTATTAATAATAGTCTTTAATTGATTATTAATTATGTTAATTATGGAAATAAATGTAATTAAAAATGTTGAAGTGTTTTGTTATTGTGTGGTGTTATAGGGTAAGAAATAAAATAAATAAATTTATGTTTTAATTAATTTTTTTGTTTGTAAATATTTTCTAGTTTAAAAGAATTATTATTTTACAAATATTTTTATTATTTTATTTTAAATAATATTTGTAGTTTTTTTATATGTAATTAATATTATAATATTTGTTCTTTGTATATGTTTAATATATTAGATTTTTTATTTTTGAATATTGTTTATTTATTTTTATGATTTTGCATTTTTTTTAAGATATATATGTTTTTTACTGTTTTAGTGTGAATAGTAATTTTTGTTTCTTCGCTATCCAACACTTTCCCTAATGTTGCACTCACTGGAGTGGGAATAGTAATTTTTACCCCTCCGCTATCCAGCACTTTCCCTACTGTTGCACTCACTGGAGTGGGAATAGTAATGTTTACACCTCCGCTATCCAGCACTTTCCCTACTTTTGCACTTACTGGAGTTGGAATAGTAATTTTTACCTCTCCACTATCCAACACTTTCCCTACTGTTGCACTCAATATCAATTCAATGCCAGCTTTATTCGATTTTTTGTGCAAAATCATGAAAGCATACAATTTAAAACATCAGTTCTACATAATAAAAGTACAATGGGTACTTTTAACTACAGATTACTCAATAATATGGCATTTAATTCCACCAGTAATTTACATAGTCATTTTATCATCCTCATTGAATTTCATATAAGAATTCCTTTCCTACAATTCACAATACTTTTCAAAAAAGATACTATTAACTTTACAAAACATTCATTATCTAAAAACTGTAGTGATAAAAACGCTGGTCTACATTGTCTCAATCCTAAGACTCTTAAAATCGGTAAAATCCATTGCTTTCTTTGCATTACATAAAATTTGCAAAATAATACCACATGCACTGTTGTTTGCTGAGATTGTTTATCGCATGGGCACCTACTTAATATTGTAGACCAGTCATTTAATTCAGGAAAACTTATCAAGCGATGAAAAAACCCAAAACTAAAACGAGTTAAGAGAAATCGGTCATAACCACTTGAAACAAAATTTAGGTATGGCTGCATACCATAAGTGGTAAGAATGAGTTGGTTAGATTGTACCGACGTCTTAGCTGCCTCAACAGCAAATCTATTTGCCTCCATATGTGTCAGACAGCATTTTTTAAAATACTTTCTGGCAACAGAATGTAGAGTTCCAGGATTATTAAAGTATTCAATGTGGCCCAGATCATTCATAAATTTTGTTATATAATTTGGCCATGGAATCTCCAAGGACCTCTCTAATATAAGGCTATCCTTTAAAATGTCACGATTAAAAGTGGTTTTTGGTGAGGTCCAGATTCTATGCCACAACAGAACTGGTTGGACTTTTATTAAGTCTGATATGTAAGGCAATCCCAGTTCTGAGTGGCATACATAGGTGGAAGTACTATCTGGGACTGTCAAAAGATATTTTACAAAAGCATTCTCCACCTGTTGTATAGGACTGGTATCACGATAGCCGCACACACCCGCACCATACATCGCTATACTAATACATTTTGCCCTATAGATTTGTAGAACCTCCCCAGGTGGTTTTCTCTCCAGCTTCTTTGCGAAATTGGCTAGGGTGGCAGTAGCTTTCATAAAAAGCAGCCTCTGGTTTTTTACCGCCTGGTACCATGTCCCTCCATTGTCAAATAAAATACCTAGATAAGGGAAAGTTACAGTTGGTTCCACCTTTTTATTACCAATGAAAATGCCCCTGCACCTAGAACTGTTTTTACCACACTTCATTATAAATGTTTTTGTAATATTAACTCGTAGGCCCAGCTTCTCAATGTAATTAGTATAACTAGTGAGTACCCTTTGAAGTCCTAGTTGAGTTCGGGCCACCAACACAGCGTCGTCCGCGTACAGAAGGGCTGGTATGGGACGCTTATTTATTTGTGGCAGGTCCTGGCACTCCTCTTTCAATATATGTTCCAGCCCATTAGTATAGAGTGTAAATAGAAATGGTGCCAGGACGCATCCCTGTCTGACCCCCCTCTCTACGTTGAACGGTGCGGTGCATTCACTGTTAAGTCCATATCGGACCCTAGCTTTCGCGTTACAGTACAATTGTCACAAAAATTGAATCAATGGCTTCTCCACCCCCATGTTAGCTAAAATCTCCCATAATTTGCTATGTATCACGCAGTCGAACGCTTCTGTGAGATCAACAAAGGCCAGATATAATCTGCCTTGTTTGGACCGCGTGTACTTCCCCATCAGAATATTAAGGTTTAATCCTTGTTCAATTGTACCCAAACTCTGACGAAACCCAAATTGTACATCTGAGAGCACATGATTATCTTCTGCCCACTCTTGTAACCTATTAAGCACAATCCGACCAGCTATCTTTACTAGCGAGTCCAGCAGAGATATTGGGCGATAACATGCTGGGTTCTGCCGGTCGCCCTTTTTAAAAATAGGTACAAGAATGGATTCTGACCACGTCTCAATGAATCCAGTAGAACAACAGGCCGCTAAAACCTGTGTTAAAAGTGGGCTCCATAAAGACAGATTTGATTTAAAAAGATCAACTGGGACGCAATCAGGACCGGGTGCCTTGCCTCCCTTGCTCTCATTTATTGCACGTGTTACCTCTTCTAGGGAGAAAGAAAGATCCATTGGGTATTTTTCTATGTACGTTTGGCCTTGTGATATATGTGTGTTGTTAATAATACTATTCTCCAATTCCAGTTTATATACTTTAGAGAAAAAAACAACCCATTGATATTCGTCAATGGCAATCTCTATACTGTTGCACTCACCGGAGTGGGAATACATTTTTATACCCCTCCGCTATCCAACACTTATCCTACTGTTGCATTCAGTGGAGTGGGAACAGTAATTTTTACCCCTCTGAATCCAACACTTTTCCTACTGTTGCACTCTTTGGAGTGGGAATAGTAATTTTTGCTCCTCCGCTATCCAGCACTTTCCCTACTGTTGATCTCACTGAAGTGGAAATAGTAAATTTTACCCCTACGCTATCCAACACTTTCCCTACTGTTGCACTCACTGGAGTTGGAATAGTGATTTTTACCCCTTCGCTATCCAGCACTTTCCTTACTGTTGCACTCACTGGAGTGGGAATAGTAATTTTTACCCCTCCGCTATCCAGCACTTTCTCTGCTGTTGCACTCAGTGGAGTGGGAATAGATATTTTTAACTCTCCGCTATACAACACTTATCCTACTGTTGCACTCAGTGGAGTGGGAATAGTAATTGTTAACCCTCCGCTATCCAACACTTTCCCTACTGTTGCACTCTTTGGAGTGGGAATAGTAATTTTTACCCCTCCGCTATCCAACACTTTCCCTACTGTTGCACTCTTTGGAGTGGGAATAGTAATTTTTTCCCCTCCGCTATTCAACACCTTTCCTACTGTTGCTGTCACTGAAGTTGGAATAGTAATTTTTACCCCTCCACTAACCAACACTTTCCCTACTGTTGCACTCAGTGGAGTTCGAATAGTAAATTTAATTCCTCCGCTATCCAACACTTACCCTACTTTTGCACTCACTGGAGTGGGAATAGTTATTTTTACCCCTTTGCTATCCAACACTTTCCCTACTGTTGCACTGATTGTATTCTGAAATTCAAGTTTAAATATTTTTCTAATAGTTTACTGTTTTAATTTATTATAGATTTTAGTTTTTTTATATTTTAAATCATTAATAAATATAGTTATTTTTTACATTATTTTATACTTTTAACATAAATTAAAAATAATAGTTTATTAATTGTTTTAAAGTAAATATATATGTATAAATTATTATGTTTGTGTGTTTATTTTTTTATTAAGTTTAGGGGCACATTACGATACCCGGCGTAAAAAAATCCGCCAGGCATGGAAGCGGCAAAAATCCGCCCGCACACACCGCCTGAACACCGACCACGCCATTATGAGTACACAAACTGAAAACCGCCATCGGCGGAAAAATCATACAAAATACCGCCCGCCATCGTCCGAGTCGGAGTCAAACCGCCCGCCACGGACGGAAACACGCACGACAACACAAAACCGCCCGCCCACACGGCCGACACACCGCACGTGAAATTACGATCGCACCGCCATGAGCGCGGAAAAACAACAAATATACCGCCCGCCAGCGCAAACAACGCCGATGAGAATCGACACGGCAGAAGCCATGGCGCCCACGTACCTGCACAGAAACCATCCGCACACAAAACCAATAGCACACAACATGGCCAACAAGTCCACACAGCAAGGCACGCACAAATACACAAGCACAGTACACATCCCGAAAACACCCCCCCAGACAAACAAACAATACAAAGGCCAGAACCCCAGACACAACACACCTGAAAACAACAGACCATGAGGACACACCCACATAGGTGAGTACAAAAGCAGCACTCCCACAGACCACAACCCCTTGCTACATTGCAAACCAGAGAGGAGAGGAGAGGACACAGTGACACAGCAAGGACAGCAGCACACCACAGAAACGCACACATCACTACCACCACCACCACCACCACCAAACACCGGCACCACAAACCCCCTGCACATTACACAACACACACCGCACCAGCACCACAAACACCATGGCACCACAAAGGATGCCCAAGTTCACGCCCATGGAGCTGACGGTCATGGTCGACGAGATCATCAAGGTGTACCCACAAATCTATGGGAACATGGTCCAGCACACACCACTAGCCACCAGAAACAGAATGTGGACCCGGATCGTAGACCAGGTCAATGCAGTCGGGACCCTGCCCAGGAACAGAACCGAGATAAACAAACGTTGGAATGACGTAAAGAGCCTGGTCGAGAAGAAGGAGGGCAAAAACAGAGAGCTGGCTGCCGTCACTGGCGGAGGGAATCCCGCGCTCTTTAAGACCTTCAAAGCGTGGGAGGAGAAGGTGCGAGTCGTAATCCATCCGGAGATCCTCGCCGGATTAGCAGGGGGAGTGGAGGCTGGTAAGTACAAACTAATGTATACCAGCACACCGCTATGTACACACATGCGCAACCACCATGCCACAGCTCCCAGGGACAAACACCCCCATGTCCAGCACACAATACACAACACATCACACGCACATGCAACAGACACTACCACACACAGGCCAAACCGAACAACTGTAAGATGCGTGGGGACATGTGTACACTAAGCCAGCCACGTAACCACCAACAGGTCCCCAAATATGCCAGAAGCGCCACAACGAGCACCCACCACACCCATGTGTCCGCCACAGCTGCACCAACTGACAAGTAACAGGTAAGTGGCAGGAACACAAAGTGCAGTGGGTCGGAGGGGGACAGCTGAAGTACAACACCCACCAGGCCCCCACTCCCACAGACCAGCAAGGTGGAGCACTCCCCACACCCATGTGTCAGGCACAGCTGCACCAACCGACAAGTAACAGGTAAGTGGCAGGAACACAAAGTGCAGTGGGTGGGACGGTGGACAGCCCAAGTACAACACACACCAGGCCCCAGTCCCACAGCACAGCAAGGAGGAGCATCCCCCACACCCCACACCCACGTGTCAGCCACCGCAGTGCACAACGACAGCCGAAAGGCAGACATCACGGTCCACAGCAATCGGTGTCAGTGGGTGTACAGCCACCCCACGACCCACTACACCCCCCACCCCCACAGACCTGCAACATGGAGCACCCCCGCTAAGAGCCATGTGGCATCCAGTACAGTGCACGCACGAACAACTTGCAGGTGGGAAACTGGACAGGGCTGGATTACTGGAGGCATGAGGACCATAACACCACCAACACATGGGACATGTCACGTAGCACACGAACACGCAGCACCGCCCACCGTCACGAACAAGTGAACAATGTGCACACGGACATGAACAGCAGACTCACACCCCACATGACCCATCACAGACATAGCAACACCCAAGGAGCCACGTCTGCATGCACAAGCCACACTGAATATAGTCCCACACGGCAGCCACTGTGCAACTCATCACACACAACCGAAACACCATTGAAGTCCTGTCCATGTAGCCCCTACTGCCTGTCAACCACACACCCCACAACTACGCCTATGTAAGACAAACAACACTAGACGCAACAGAGCGGAACAACATAAATGCACACGAACACCACTGAACCCATCAAACACACAGACACACCATGCACATACAACATACCATCCATCCCATCCGTCAGCCCCAGTCTCATGAAAGGCATGTCATCCGCACAGCTGCCACACATACAGCAGTCACGCTAAGACACATGCCCATGACCAACCATGTGCCAGAAGTCAATTAAGCGCACGACACACTGTGAGCAACAACACACAACATGGGCCACACCCCCCGAGCACTGCAGTGATGCACATGGCACAGGGCAGCACGCACACCAAGGAGATGGGACAACTGCAATACGTTGGCTGGCACACAACTATCACTCACTCATAACGATGCGTCCAATGCCATGTCCAGTAACCACAACAGACAGCAAATATGCAGGGCATGTCAGGCATGCACACACCTCAGACCATGCACTGTCATGCTGCCACAACACATGTCACGTTCGGCACCCATGGCTCACAGCATGTACCCCAAAAGCATATACCCTCCCAAATGCGAATCTGGGGCATGGCCCCCATGTTGCCATATGCGTTCCTAAGCGTTCCATTTGAACCCCAAAAGCATATTCCCTCCCAAATGCGAATCTGGGGCATGGCCCCCATGTTGCCATATGCGTTCCTAAGCGTTCCATTTGAACCCCAAAAGCATATTCCATCCCAAATGCGAATCTGGGGCATGGCCCCCATGTTGCCATATGCGTTCCTAAGCGTTCCATTTGAACCCCAAAAGCATATTCCATCCCAAATGCGAATCTGGGGCATGGCCCCCATGTTGCCATATGCGTTCCTAAGCGTTCCATTTGAACCCCAAAAGCATATTCCATCCCAAATGCGAATCTGGGGCATGGCCCCCATGTTGCCATATGCGTTCCTAAGCGTTCCATTTGAACTCCAAAAGCAAAGTACAAACCAGACCCAGGATGGGCCAGGAGCCCGCATACACCAGAGTCACAATGAGTAGGGGCAAAGCAACACACCCATCGGCATGGCCAATCCGTCCCATGCCACATGTGCACAGCACACAGTCCCATTGCCTAGCACACACACCTACAGATGCCACAGCCACACACTCGCCTCCGGGAAACCCATGTACGAGATTGCACGAACTGCCAATGTCAGACGACTAATACATACTTCGCCAGGTGCAACACAATAACAAATCTCATTCTCTCCACAGGTGACGAACTGCTGGACGCTGGGGATGGAGACAGCAGCCAGCACAGCCAGCCTACAAGCCCCCAACGAGGACACACGGATCTGGAGGATCTGTCCACCTCTTCGGACACGGACCACAAAGCTGGCCCATCTGGCGTGGCAGGGCCCAGCCGCTCCCCAGGACCCCTCCTACCCACCAACCCATCATCCAGGGATGCTGAACAGTCCCAGTCCCCTGCTGCCACTGTCGTTGCGGCCACACCCACGGTCATTGCGGCCACTACCACTGCCGCAACCGCCACCATCGCCGCACCGACCACCACCGCCTCCACCACCACCACGTCTTCGCTGGCACCAGCCCCAGCGCAGGTGGTGGCCCGGCCGACTGGATCCACCCTGGGAGCCACAGCGAGGACCGTGGTGAGCAATGTGGCTAGTGGGCAGGCCGGTGGCAGCAGGACTGGTAGGAGGAGCAGGGTCAGGGAAACGCCAGCCTCCCCTGGGAGCCATGCCCTGCCTCAAATGGCCAGAGTCCTTGGGGCCTATGAAGAGGCCCAAGGACAATGGGCCAGGTCTGCTACTGACACGCGGGAGGTGCTGGGGGTGCTGAGGTCCATGGACGCCCATATGGGCCAATTCGTGTCCCGTATGGACCAACTCGTGGACCTCATGGGCCAGCTGGTGGTGGCGGTGGGGTCACAGGCAAGGCCAGCAACACCACCTCCGCCACCACCTGCTAGGGCGCAGGCTCGGGCAGCAGTGTCCACTTCCCTGCGTCCACAGCCAGTGAGCACACCTCACCCACCACCAGCAGGTCGCCACCACACACCCCCTCCCAAACGTGGAAGGGGCCGTCCGAAGAGGAAACAGATCTCCCGGGAGGACTTCGCACGCTCCAGTCGCAAGTGAGGCAGCCAGCCAGCCTTCCGCCAGCCTTCCTTGACCAGCCACTGCATTGACTTGCTCTACGATCCCACTCCACACAGCCAGCTGGATGGCATGTGTGTGTTGGACTATGGACATAGAACCAGTGGGTACACCCTGATCATCACGCAGCCATGACCGACAGCTCATTGTCACTGCACGCACCACTTTTGTCATCACCTTACACACAATCACATGTCACAGTTTGTAATAAATGCACCTTTTTCACTAACTGCTGTTTGTGCCCTGTGTCTTTATTGTACGGAATACAACGGCCACCTTGGGCGGAAAGGCACCTGATGCGTGGCATGGAAATGGAATCCGGAGGGCCTGTAGGGACCTAGGGGTGGGAGACAGAACAGGAGCACATTCAATGAGTGTGTCACACACCCATCACACAGTACATGTCAACAACTACAAGCAATGTACACACATCGCACAGAGCAATAGGGCACAATGCCACAGTCACCAACAGTGGCATACTACCCTGGCCATGGAGCGTTGACACACTGCACGCAGTGAACATACGGCCACCCTGACACAGCACACACACACCTGCATAGATACAGACACATCATCCGTCGTACATGGACACTCACCGTCAAGTGAAGTAGCGGGCGATGAGCTGCTGGCGCACATTCCCAGCTTCCTCCTCTCCGCTGTCCACCTCACTCGAGCTGTCCTGGTCTGCGGGCTGGGGCCCTGGTTGATCTCCGTCATCCACAATGAGGGGGATCTGCTTCCGAATGGCCAGATTGTGCAGCATGCAGCACGCCACCACTATCTGGCACACCTTCTGTGGGGAGTACGCCAGTGCACCCCCGGTGCGGTCCAGGCACCTGAACCTGGACTTGAGGAGGCCAAAGGTACGCTCGACCACACGTCTGGTCCTCCCATGTGCCTCATTGTATCGATCGTCTGCTGGGGTGCGAGGATTCCTCAATGGACTGAGCAGCCATGCCCCATTCGGATACGCAGAGTCACCTGGGTGTGAGGGACACAGAGAACCGTTGCTATTCCAACTGGACAGGGGACAGCATCGCACAACCAGCACGCTACACCACTCCACATACTCACCGACAATACAGCCACGATCCTGTTGCAGATTGGCCATCAGTCGTGGCAAGATGCTGTTGCGCATTATGTGTGCGTCATGGGCCGAGCCTGGAAACTTTGCACACACGTGGGTGATCACCATGTCCGCAAGGCACACCACTTGCACATTCAGGGAGTGCGTGTGCTTCCTGTTGCGGTACAGGTGCTCAGTGGCCTGTGGTGGAACAAGGCCAACATGAGTGCAGTCAATGGCTCCCACGACGTGTGGGATTCTGCCAAGGGCATAGAATGCACCCTTCACTGCCGCCAATTCACGAGCCCTGGGGAATCTGATGTACCTGTTCCGGTACAGCATCATGGCTGCCAGTACATCCCTCAGCACCTTGCTGAACATGGGCTGGGACATCCCTCCTCCACTGCCCACTGTGTGCTGGAATGACCCAGTGGCGAAGAAATGCATGGCGGCCATCACCTTAGCCGTGGGGGTGACAGCAGTCGGATACACCCTGCGGGGACGGAGATGGGGCTCTAACATGGCACACAGTCGATGCAGAGTTGGCCTGTCCAGCCGAAACTTCCTGATTACCTCTGTATCGTCCATGTCCGCCAGCAATTGGTATGGGCGGTCAATGTTCGGTCTCCGCCTGGGTTAAATGGCAGAGGACACATGTCAAAGCAACACGGCACATAGCAATTTCGCATACACATCACTGACATGACTGAGCAAGCACATGGGCCACAGCCCAGCTGTCAAGCTGGGACGGCACGGCCACAATACACTTACACAGGTCTCCCAACAATGGCAATGGCAAGTGAGACATACCACTGCCATGTGCATGCACATGGGGATCTAGGCCCCAATGACTTGCGGGGCGTGCTGATGGGGACTGACTGCATATTCGTCAGCGGCAACGCCACGGCAACATGAGTGTCTGCTGAGCATGGTACTGCTTCCGAGGCTGGATGAGTATGGCACACGACGACGAGCGATGTGGGCACGGGCTGAGCGGCCAATACAAGTGGGACCTGTGGCACGAGGGGATATGAGACAGTAGTAGGTGTCAGCACTGCACCCTATGTACAGCACTGTACGGATCACAGCTCCCGAAACATTGACTGGTGTCCACATTGACAGCCCCATGCCAAGACGGCTGTGTGCTTGCAGTCACACGTCACAGGTGAGAGGTTACATTGCACGTGCCAGGTGGCAGTCGTACATAGTGGGAGCTGGCATGTGTGTGCATGTGTCTCCTGTTCAGGATCCACCAGATGGGCGCTGACTCTGTACTGACCATTGGACACAGCATGTTCCGTGGAAGGCTTGTGTGTGTGGGATGGTGGCACTGGATGTGCCTCCGTTGGGTGGGGGGCCATGCACAGGGCGGGTACGTCGATGATTGCGCATTGTTGGTCACGGTGGGTGCACCAGCTAAGATGTGTTGCCCTGTGTTCAATTCCTATGTCCGCATGATGATGGACTGTGGATGTGGGCAGACTACACATTGGTCGATGTGCTGTCCATATGCATGTGCCTTCACACCAGGCACAGCTGCCCCTGCACATGTGACCCCTGCTGGACTCGCTGCTGGGTCTGTGGAGCTGATGCACCTTCTGCGCGTGGGGCGGACAGCTCTCCTCACTTCCCTCATTGCGCATGTCATGTCTTTGCCGCAGGTGACATGGATCATGGAGGGCCCACATGTACGCGTGGGTAGGCTACACATGATTGTTCACTGGTCGCCACCCCCAGTCAGTGTTTCGAATGGGAAGGTTGTCGTGCTGGTGGTATGTTCGATGTGGCGGATGGGCGGGCCTAGGTGCGGGCTTACATTCCGGACATGGGGGGTAGTTGGATTGGCGACTAGTTGCAGTACACACGGGACACGTCTCTTCCTTTCCACATCTGGGTCATCCCTTGTACTAACTGACAGTGATACAGTCATCTTCGCCCCAGCCCTCATGTCCTCCCCTCGCCCCCAAATATGCATGCTCACCTGCGAGGCTAGCGCTTGCACAGGCAGCCCCAAGCTCGCACCAGAGAGGGCAAGGAGTGCATGTGTGGGTCCAGTTGCACGAGTGGGCTGTCTCAGGGTATGATGTGTGGCGGGACGCCGTCCACCTGCGTGGTGCCCCAAATGGAGACCCGGCCTGCATGGACTATGCATCACAGTCTTCGCCTTCCGGATCCGCCACCTGCGACACCCAGTGGCTGTGGCTGCCCTTGCGGCCATGCCGCGTCCGTCTGTGGCTGATGGCCCACACATTCACTCTTTGGCCTCTCTGGGGAGGCTCAGGGGTGGTGGCGCACGCGCTTGCACTTAGTCGCAATGGCATGTGGCGTGGTTGGTATGATGGGCAATGGATGGGATGGTGCGAGCCACCTCCCGTGACGTCAGTGCTGCTCGTGCTGTGGTGCGTCCCCCCTACACTTCCATTTGACTTTTTGCCATGCTGGACGTTGAGGTTCTATTGCCTGCGTGATATGACCAGGAGGAGCGCGAGGAGACCTCTCACACACCATGCTCCACTGCCATCCCGTGCCCTGTATCGCCTGTGTGGATTGACTATGTTGGGGTTACACCTGGTCGACTGGGGCTGTGTGTGCCTTGTCAAGGGGCATGGCGGGCGCACAACAGGATCCAGCTTGTCCACAGAGGGTGGGCTGAGGTGCGCCTGGTACCGCTTTGTACGTGTGCCCGGCTGCTGTGCACACACGTGTTCACTCCCCCCGACAGGTGTCCTCTCACAATGCCCAGGGAAGCAGTGGTGTACTGTTCATGACCCCTCCCAACACGGCGTGCTCCAACTTGGCATGTGCGCATCTACCCGTCGCACCCACCCACCTGAGCACTGCGTCCATACGACTTCACACGACACATGTGTGTCTTCCACAGTAGTGCTACTCATTTGCGTTGACATCCAATACCAGTGGACTACATGGTCATGTCACGACTGCCGTGTACTTCACATACTCTCATCCTCTCTCATTCGTACTTGTGAAATGAGTCAGCGGAGACAGTTCTGGTTTCAAACATTATATTGAGTCTTCTGTCCTCTGTGATGCAGTATAGTGGACACTACTGGCAGCGGGATACATGTTGAGGATATACTGAGCATGATTACAAATGGGATAGGGTGTGGGGTTACATCTGCTTGGCCAAGGCTGTGCTAATGTACATTTACGTATGGCTGCGGAGCTGCGGACTTTGACACAGACGGTATACATGTAGCCTACCAGACCGCTCGGCATCATGGGCACAGTCCATCTCAGTTCCATGTGACAGGTTTGCTGCGGTTGTTCCTCATGCACGCGTGCATGTGAGATGACATCAGGGCATGTGCTTGCGTGCATGCAGCGGCGTGCCACTTGTTGTTGCACTGTGGTGGTTACTGGACATGTCACAGTCACTGGGGTCGTGTTGTTGTTGTATGCACTTGTCGTCCATGCAAAGGTCCTGGTATGGGATTCCCGGGGCGGGGGTGGGAGGGGTGCAGCACCCACAGACTCCAGGCGACCTATTCATGTCCACTGAGCGGTGTGTGTGTCCATGGGCGCTGGATCCATGTCGTGTCCTGGTTGTTCGTGCAGTTCCGTCCATGTGGGTGCGATGCACAGAGCCCATGCCACTGCCTCCCACGATGCATGCGGTGTTCCTGGATGTGATGGGGAACAGTGTGCATGTCCCGGTCATATCCGATGTCATGGCGATGTCGTTGATGGTGTGGTTACAGTTGCCGGTCGTTTGGTATGGCTGTTGTGGTGGTGACTGGCCAGTCCGTGCGGAAGCTGAGCATGGGTGCGGGGTTGGACTTCATAGGTCACTCGGGGAACCTGCGTTGTGGTCCGACGTATTTACAGGTTGACAGGTATGCGATGCCGTCCAGCAGGGCTTCCATGTCATTGGTGGTGTACATGTTTGCCAGCCAATGAAGCGGATGGTGGCTGTCAAGGTGTTGTTCGTAGGTTGTCCCTTGGAGGACCATGATGGGGCATGCTGGGTGACATTCGATGTAGCTGTTCTCGATGATCCGTCATGTGGAGGCACAGTGGTTCCATTTCAGTGCGCGTGCGATGTTGGCCACATACGCCATGCCCCCATAGGCAGAGCAGGCCCTGTCGTGTGCGTCCAGAGGGAGGAGTAGTGGTAGCAGGTCCGCCTTCAGACATGCCGGGTTGGAGAGGCATATCTCGACGGGATGCTGGTAGGGACACCTCCGACAGTAGAAGACGGGCATGACGCAGCTGAACAATGTGATGCGGTAAGTCAGTCGGTAACTTACGTTCAGCAGGGACAGGAGATCGCATCCCAATGTATGTATCGTGCTGGTTTGGTACAGCTTGAGCTCTTCGGCGTAGTTGGGTAGGTGTTTTGCGGTTGCCATTTCGCAGCGGTTCGTAGAGGTGGCGTGCTCCGGCTGTGTGTGCAGTCTGCAATGTGCACGCTCCGGGGTTGCTGTGAGCTCTGTGTAGTCGTGGGGAGACAGGACTTGTGTTCTGTTGGCTTGTTTGGAGGACACGGGCCCTCTTCCCACATGCTTCTCAGACAGTTCAAGGTCGGTGCTGTGTGACTCCTTCCAATTAACTTGCATGTGGCCGACATGGGGGAGTGTTTTCTTCTTTCTTCCCCGTCCGTTGTGTGCTTCTGTGATATGCGCTATCTGCCGTGTGGTCGGTCTCCTCGGCATGCCTGTGTTGGTCTATTCTTGGACAATGGCTGTATTCACCGGCTTCTGTCGTAGGGCTGTGGTTTCGGTGTTGGAATGGAAGGTCATTCAGTGCTGTCTGCTCTCCCTTGTGTGGGCGGCAGGCTGCCTTTCCGCTCTGCGTTGGGCCTTGTGTGTGGATGTAATTCTTGGGCCACCTGTTGTCGGTCCCCGGGCTCTTTGGTGTTCCGTTTCATGTGTCTTGTTCATATGTGCAGGGTGGTATGGGTTTTTCAGTGTGGTACTGGCGTTCCTCTTCCCGAAGGGGCCCTGCTTCTCCTAGTTGGTGTTGCCGCCGCTGTGTGCTTCGCCATGTTTGTTACACTGGGGTGTGTCCTGCTGTTGCGTGACTTCACTGACATGTGTGCGTCGGTTGTGTGGCGTTGGGTGTTGTCCGTGAATTGGGCGTTGGGGACATGTCTGTGGCCGGCCTGTCACGTGTCATGTGCGTTCGGGGTGGGGCTGGTGTGTGTGCTGCTTGGTTGTGTCCCTGTGTCTGTGTGCGACGCATGCATGGCGCTGCGGTTGGCCTCTGCGTTGTGCGCATGTGTGGCGGCGTCATCGGCGCTTTGGGGCCGTGACGGGGTGGTTGGTTCCTAGTCCCAGGTGGTGTGTACACATGTGTTCCGCGATGTTAGGATTTGGCCTGTGTGTCATATGTGGATGCAATGGTGGATGTGTAGTGTGCACGCGCTGGTGGGGGGTTGTCCGCTTTATCCGCCCTTGCACTGTGTGCGCTGTTTGCGTGCACTTGTTGTGTGTGTGCCTACCTGCGTCTCCGCGGTACGTTGCGTCCTTGGTGGTGCATCAGCAGAAGCATGGGAAGGGCCTGCAGTGCTGGATTCATGCCCGGGGTGCCGCTTCTTCGTTGTCCGTGCTCTGCGTCCGTGTTTCCGCCTCTCTTTCACGTGCGGTGTCTCTTTGCCGTGGGAGCCGTTTGTTTGCGGCATCGTAATTTATGCGCCGGGCGGGACGTGTTTCGTCGGACGGTGTGTGTCAGTTGTGCTGCGCCGCTACGTGTGCGGGCGCACTTTGATGGCGGACGGTGTTGCTGGCTTGCCGGCGGTGTTTGGCCTGCTTTTCGCATCGTAATTGGGCGGGCGTGTGGACTGCTGCGTGCCGGCGGTAACTGGTGGTTTTTGCATCCGCCAGCACGGCGGTAGTGCTTCCGCCCGCCATCGTAATGGGCCCCTTAATTGTTATATTTTATTAAAATGTTTATTAAATTTATTTTATTTTGTTCATATTATATTTATTATTTAATATATTTAATATATTATTGTATTTTATATGTATATAAAAGTCGATATTTTATACATCTATTTTTTTAACATCAATATTTTTTAGTCGATATTTTTTGTACTTATCTGTTTAAGCTTAGAGTCGATATTTTTGTTGTCTATGGGGCATATTATCAAGGGCTTCATCGCCGATTTAGCTGCACTTTTTGCCGCTAAATCGGCGATATTTTTAACGCCCTATTAGCAAGCTGTCGCTAACAGGCGTTAGCGACAGCTTTCAGGCGTTAGAGGCCGGGAATTACATCGCCTTGCATGTCAGCGATATTTATCGCTAATGACATGCAAGGTAGGCGTTCCCCACTAAAAGCGACTGTAAACAGTCGCTAACACCACTAACCCCTATTATCAAGGCAGGCGAAGCGATAAAATAAATCGCGCTAAGCGCGTTTATCGCTAGATTTTAACACCTGCTACTGACTATGACTTACCTGTTTAAGGTATAGGAGGTGGATTCTAATGCTGAATCCACCTTAGCGTTAATGCAAGAATATCGCTGGTTTTCCAGCGATATTCTCGCATTTTGCCGCTATCGCTGGAAATATTATCGCTATGGAGATAAACCTTACTAATAGGGTGTTATCTCAGCGATATTTTCCAGCGATAGGCGGCGTTAACAGGATTCGCGCTAAGCGCGTTTAGCGATAAATATCGCTATTCCTTGCTAATATGCCCCTATATTTTTAACATCGATATTTTTTACATCGATGTTGTGTCAGTGACCGTAAATCTCTCAGAAATATGTTTCATTTCCTTTCCTTTCTCCTGAAAGTATTGTATTGGGATTTCCCACAGCTGGAAAAATACTGTTTGCAAGTTTATTTTAGAGTAGTTTCTAAATCTGAACCACTTGCTTGCCCTGCATCCTGTTATTAGTAAATGTACACTACTTGCAAAGTCACTTTATAGTCAGACAGCCACAGCATATAAAGCCATTTTACTTTATTGGGGTGGAATCTTCACCAGCGTTTCATTGGCTTTCCATTTCTTAGCTCACCACTTGGGGTAACATGATAAGTGACACCACTGATGTCACTGATGATGTTGTTTGTGATACAAAGGGTGAGGGGATGAGTAGTATATGATGGAAGTTAGGGTTACGTAGCTATGCTAACTGGTGAATTTAATTTGTAGGTTTTATATCCTAAACACTGATGGCTTTCCGAAGTGGGCATTGGGGCTCTGTTCTCTTAATTTGACAAATTAAGAGAAACTGGACAAATTCAGCTTTAAAGTTAACTGCTTTATTTTAATTTAAAAAAACAAGAGACTTTAAAAATGCAAGATCACTGGCTCTTCCTGCTGCACTCACTCCAACCATCTTGCTTGCTCCATTCTGCAGGCCAGCCCGTGCGTAGACTTGACAACTGTCTGTAAAAAGCATTTACTGGGCTGAGGATCTCACAGCCCTGAGGTCTGCGACGTCATCTGCATGGCAAAGCCATTACCTCTGGGGCTAATCTCCACCACCTGATGGGATGGAGGCAAAATTAGCCCTGGGCACATCTGGCTTAAGCCCTGCAGCGCATCAGGGGCTACATGTTAATCAGGGGTTAGAGTGTCATGTGAACCCACCCATTCCCAAATCAGTACAGGATCAATCAATAAATCAGTATTTGTAGTTGCTTCTCCCATGAGGGTCTTGAGGCGCTGTGGGTTCATGCTGCCTATTACTATTGATTGAACATCCAGGTCTTGAGGTCCTTCCTGAACTGCTGGTGCAATGGATAGGCTCTGAGGTGCAAGGGGAGGGTGTTCCAGGTTTAGGCGGCCAGGTGGGAGAGGGAGCGGCCTCCGCTGTTTTCACAGTGGAGGCATTGGGCAGCTGCTATGGAGAGGTACCTGGATCGGAGTTCCCTGATAGGTTGGTGGACATTTCACTCATTTGTTGAGGTTCATTGTGTAGTGCCTTGTAAGCGTGGGTGAGCAGATTGAACTTGCATCATTCATTGTTCCACAGGGTGTCCTTGCCTTTCCTGAAGATGAGTACTTCTGTCTTGTCTGTGTTTAGTTTGAGACCGTTGTTGTTCATCCAGATGGAAATATCTTTAATGCATCTTTAGAACTTGTCTTACATGGTTGTTGCGTGGTTAGTCAGAGAGAGGATGAGTTGGGTGTTGTCTGTGTAGGAGATGATGTTGAGTCCATGGCTCCTGAAGATGTTGGCCAGGGGAGTCACGCATATGTTGAAAAGGGTTGGGCTGAGGGATGAGCCTTGAGGTACACCGAAAGTGACGTTCTTAGGGAGAGAGAAGTAGGGAGGGAGGATGAGCTTCTGCATTCTTCCTGTGAGGTAGGATGTGATCCACTTAAGGGCTGAGCCTTCGATTCCGATCTGGTGGAGTCTGTTGATCAGTGTGTGGTGGTATACAGTGTCGAAGGCTGCTGAGAGGTCGAGGAGGATGAGGGCTGCTGTTTTTCTGCGGTCTAGCAGCATTCTGATGTCGTCTGTGGCTGCAACTAGAGGTCTCTCGGTGCTGTGGTTTGCTCTGAAGCCGGATTGGGAGGGGTCCAGAAAGTTATTGTATTCCAGATGTCTGGTTAGCTGAATGTTGATAGCTTTCTCGATGACCATAGCTAGGAAGGGGAGCAGGGAAATGGGTCGGTAGCTCTTGTGTTCTCCTGGGTCCGCTGAAGGTTTCTTAAGCAGCAGCTTCACATTGGAATTTTTCTATTTCTGGGGGAAGTGGGCCATGGTGACCGAAAAGTTGAGGATCTTGGTGAGTTCTTTGCCAATGAGTTGATTGAGGTTGAAAGTGTGGTGGGGATAAAGGTCTGCTGGGGCTCCGAAGTGGATGGATCTCATGATGGATGCCGTTTCTTTCTTGGTGAGGGTGTTCCATGAGGTGAGGTGGTGTGGGTGGGCATCAGTCGGCGTGATGACGTCCTTGGTGGGGGGTTGGGGTGCGAAGTCTTGGTAGATGGAGTTGATTTTGTTGTGGAAGAAGTCTGTGAGGGTGTCGCAGAGAGCTTGCGAGGGTGTGATGATGTTTTTGGTTGCTGAGAGATTGGTGAACTCCTTGACTGAGGATCAGTTGGAAAAGGGTAGGGTAGAGGATGCAGGCTGGAAGCAGGAAAATCGAGACTGCACAGTATATCATCACACTGCACAAAATCAAGTTTTCTGCTTCCAACAATGAATTTTAGCGCAAATCCATAGCTGTGTGACACAGTGAGGCCGGTGTGCAGTGTTGCTAGGGGTGCCCATCAGAGCCCTGAAAAACAGTCTAGTTCTGTCCAGTGCAACTTTTTTAGTCGAGTCACCTTCAGAGAGGCAACCAATAAGGTACGGAAAAGAACAAAAACGGTAAATGGAATGGAGAGTGCACAGCAGTGTCAGAAGGCCGCAGGGCAGGCATGGATTTATTAGCAGGGGTGGTATCTGTCCTTGGAGACAGGCCCCCTCTCACATCATAGGTTGTGTTCAGGGTTCCATGTCTCTCACAGCAAAGCATAAAAATGTCGGTGTTTTTTTGTTTCATACAAAGAAAGATTACTTGTGTGAGTTGACAGGTTAGCCGCTCAGAAAAGGAAAGTTCTGAAAGGTATTTTTAAAGCCGACAGACATTTCATCGCCTGTACTGTAGTACCTAATAAAATATCGCTGCAGTTTGAAGTGGTGAAATATTGGTGGCCAGGGTAGAAGCAGGGGTACAAAGGGGCAACCACCCCCTCCACCCCGTCCCCCCCCCACATATAAGAATAAAAAAATAGATTTACTGTGGGGTAAATACCTGCATCGAGAGTGACTCATTGTTTGTTCCTCGGTGAAGAGGCTGCATACTGATCAGGACTTCATGGGGAGAACAGTTAGGGCGGTCGAACTTGAATCTGGGGAACTGGGGGGCATATTATCAAGGGCTTTATCGCCGCTTTAGCAGCACATTTTGCCGCTAAAGCGGCGATATTTTTATCGCCCTATTAGCAAGCTGTCGCTAACAAGCGTTAGCGACAGCTTTTAGGCGTTAGCGGCCGGGATTCACATCGCCTTGCATGTCAGCGATAATTATCGCTAATGACATGCAAGGAAGGCGTTCCCTACTAAAAGCGACTGAAAACAGTCGCTAACACCACTATCCCCTATTAGCAAGGCAGGCGAAGCGATAAAATAATTCGGGCTAAGCGCGTTTATCGCTAGATTTTATCACCTGCTAGTGAGGATGACTTACCTGTTTAAAGTATAGGAGGTGGATTCTAATGCTGAATCCACCTTAGCGATAATGCGAGAATATCGCTGCTTTTCCAGCGATATTCTCACATTTTGCCGCTATCGCTGGAAATTTTATCGCTATGGAGATAAACCTTGTTAATAGGGTGTTATCTCAGCGATATTTTCCAGCGATAGGCGGCGTTAACCAAAGTCGCGCTAAGCGCGGTTAGCGATAAATATCGCTATTCCTTGATAATATGCCCCTGGGTTCGAGTCTCGGCAATAACGCTGAACATCCTGTGATTCTGGGCAAATCACACAGGGGCATATTAGCAAGACCGGCGATAAAATTATCGCCGTTTTAGCGGCAGGAACTGCCGCTAAAACGGCGATAATGGGCTTGCTAATATGCGTTATAGAATTCCAATAGAAGCCCAGGTTAGATGTGCAGGACATCTAACCTGGGCTTCTATTGGAATTCTATAACGCATATTAGCAAGCCCATTATCGCCGTTTTAGCGGCAGTTTCCTGCCGCTAAAACGGCGATAATTTTATCGCTGGTCTTGCTAATATGCCCCTTAATCTCCCCGTGCCTAACTAAAATGAATGTGTCCTTATGTAACGCAACTGGTGCTACGTAAAGTGCTCTGATACCCGATACCTTCGGGTCAAGTTCGCGCTATATAAAACTCTGTAAAATAAAAAAAAATAACAAATGATTTTAAATGCTGCCAGTTCGGCAAGGGAGACTCGGCACCTTCTAGTCATTGCGAGAAGTGTTAATTCGTTTAGTACCTTAAATTGTTCCATAGTCACAGGTGTCCTTTGCACTGCTTAGAAGCCAGGGGAAAATAATATATTTTAAATAAACCATTGTAATAAATGGAAAGTGTGCTGTGCCAGTAAGTGAAACAACTTGCGCCAGCAGCCAGCCATCATTACAGCATTTCGGCAATGTCCAAGACAAATAAAATAGAGGGTTTTGAGAAGTTAAAGTTTGTTGTTGTGTCGGTTTGAATACACACTTATTGAGTGTTTCTAAGACTATGCACATGGATGTTACAGCCTTTGGTTTCAAATGCTGCTAGGCAGTTGTTATGATGGAAATTTGCACGCCCGTTTTCACTGGGAAAACATGAACCGGCATTCAGCCAGATTAGAAGAAAATTTTAGGTGATATTAGTGGAGCTAAATAAATCTATTATTCAGTTAATAGCTAACGTACAATTTATATAGCACACAAAGGAATTGCTTGCTGCTTTCGTATTGTTCCTGAAAGAATGGTTTGTTTCCTTGAAAGCGGCCTGGATTCTGTAACCGTTGTATAGGAGGCGTTCTGAAGTTAATTAGGGTCTTTATCCTAACTGGTTGGGAGTTCGACATATTATTACATTATAGAATCTGCCTCCCCCACTAGCCTCCTTCGCATCACAGGGCTGGCTCTGGACTAGGACGAGGAAGCTCTGATGAGCCCAATGCAGATCTCCATGACTCAGCTTCCAAAGAAACTGGCACTTCACAATTTATAATAATATCACTGCAGGAAAGGAGGGGGATCCTGTTGGAATCTGGATCTGGCAGCTATTTTCTTTTTTAGTAATGTTTCTTTTGTGGGTTGATCATTGTATATGAAATCCTTTGTGAGTATTTATTGTTTTTTAACACAGATGTATATACTGTTTGTTTTATTGATGCACTTTGATGGCCCTAGCGGCCGAAATAAAGTATGAATGATGATGATAATAACAGATTGAGAAAAAAAACCTGTTAGTTTCTAAACCCATTCCTTGCAGTTTGAATGCAAAATGCACACAAGTGATGGACGGAATGCAGAGCAAATCAAACATTCACCCCCAGTCAAGATATCTGGGTTAAATCCATCGTTCCTTTGCTTACCATGTCACCCCAGTTTAGACCCAGCCATATGCAAATCAGTCTTGACCCTGTGCCTCATGGGAACAGCCCAGCCTGAACTGCCAGGCCAGGTCCTCCCTGGACCGGAAACAAGCATCCTGGGACTGTTCTGCCCATCAATCGTTCTTTTTGCATTTGTTACCCCGAGTGGGACGGGTATGCCCAGACGTGGGTCCCATGCTCCCCATGCCACTGGAGTCAAGCTAGCCTGACTGATGAGGGGTGAAACCCCGAAACCGGTCCTAGGATGCTTGTTTACAGTCCAGGGTGGACCTGACTTGGCAGTGCGGGAGTGGGAATGATTCTTTTTACCTCTCTGCTATCCAACACCTTCCCTACTGTTGCACTGACTGTATTGGGAAATTTAAGTTTAAAGATTTTTTAACAGTTTGTTTTAATTTATTATAGATTTTTTTTATATATTTTAAATAATTGATATATATATATTTTTTAATTTTTATATCATTTTAAACTTCTAAAGTAAATTAAAATTAATAGTTTATTAATTGTTTTAAAGTAAATATATATATATATATATAAGTATAAATTATTGTTTGTGTTTAACTTTTTTTAATTAAGTTTATTTGTTATATTTTGTTAAAATGTACATTAAATGTATTTTATTTTGTAAAAATTAATTTTATTATTTAATATATTTAATATTTATTTTTTTATTTTATGTATATATATTTATATATATATATATATATATATTATCTACTGGCGGTCGCCAGTAGATAGTTATAGTTACAACCTATTATCCATAGGAAATCCGCGACATTCTATTTGCAATAACGTTGGCGTCGGTTGACGAATCTTCGCAAAGCTTCCAACTTGTTGGGGCGCTCCGGTCCGCTCCTACCCTGAAAGTCTCGGGGTGATACGTCAAGCGGGGGCCGAGAAAAAAGGGGGGTCCCAAAACGCGTTTTCCCATTCATTTTTCCATAGGAACCTTTAGTCGCAGCTACAGCCCGAACTGCTGAACGGAATTACCCCAAATTTGGCAAAGAGGTAGCCCTTGGTTCAGACTGGTGCCTTTTGCTAAAATGGTGTAAATCCGTTCAGTAGTTCCTGAGAAATTCACAATTAAAATCACATATATATCTATGGGCGCGTCGGATCCGCGTACCCTCCCGATCACGAGCTGCATGCTAATTGGCTGTCAACACTCCAAATCAAGAAGTGTTGGCAGCCATTTTGTCCCTCGGTAGAACCGAGGGACAGAAACAAGTGCGCAAAGCGCAAAAGGGGGCAGGGTAGAAACACCCTGACCCCTAGGTCTGCTCAGGGGGTCCCACAAGGACCCCCTGGGCAGAAAAAGATTTTTTTTTTTAAATCGGCGGGATGCGCTTAGGGTGCGCGTATCCTGCCGAGAAAAAAAAGAAACAAGTGCGCAAAACGCACAAAGGGGGCAGGGTAGAAACACCCTAACCCCATAGGCCTGCTCAGGGGTCCCACAAGGACCCCTGGGTAAAAAGCATTTTTTTTTTTTTTAAAATCGGCAGGATGCGCTCAGGGTGCGCGAATCCTGCCGAAAAAAAAATCGAAGCGCGGTCTCCCGCGCTTCGATGCACTGGCCCCGGGTGGGCCAAGTCCCGGGGGCATGCTGGGGGGGTTAATTTTATGTGTGGGGGTCCTCTAAGGGCCCCCAAGCCCCGGGGACCACCACCCCCGGGGCTTTATGCATAATGGTTGCGGGAGGGCTCTGAGCCCTCCCGCAGCCCCGGGGACCACCACCTCCCCGGGGCTTCTTTTTTAAATGAAAAACCTGTGTGGGGGGCTCCAGCCCCCACACGCCCCGGGGACCGCCACCTCCCCGGGGCACTAAACATTTAAATATGGGGGTCCGTTACGGACCCCAGAGCCCCGGGGACCACCACCTCCCCGGGGCTGTGCACACGATGGGAGGGGGCCGCGCGGCCCCCTCCTGGAGCCCTTGATGGCCCTGGGGACCGCCACCCCCAGGGCCGGCTCCTGCAGTGTCCCGGGTGCCTACCCCCGGGACACTGCTGTTTGCAATGACAGGACGGGAGCCTCGCGGCTCCCGTCCTGTCATTGCAAACTTGCTTTGGATATTGGAAGAGAGAGCAGGAAACCTGCTCTCTCTTCCAATATCCAAAGCCGATTGCTTTCCACATGGGGAGCAGCATGTCAGCTGCTCCCCATGTAGAACAGCAATGCCGGCTCCCAAGGGACGTGGGGAGCCGGCGGGACTGTGGGGGGATTGGGGACCCCCCCACAGTCCCCAACGAGAGGCCAGGCCCTGGGGGATGGGGTCCCCGGGGCAAGTAGTGGCCCGGGAGGGGGGCCATGCAGCCCCCCTCCCCAAAGTTTTGCAAAATGATAAAAAAAAAAAAAAGTATGGCCGGCCCGGGGGATGGGGTCCCCGGGCCTTAAAATGGCCAGAGGAGGGGGCCACGCAGCCCCCTCAAAATATTAAAAATAAAAATAGAGGCCATGCCCCGGGAGATGGGGTCCCCGGGGCCAATACAGGCCCGGGGAAGGGGGGCCACGCGGCCCCCTTCCCGTTTTTTTTTTATTTTGAAATTTAAAAAAGGGGTAAGGCCCTGGGGGATGGGGTCCCCAGGGCCCAAAACAGAAAAAAAGGAAGGGGGCCACACAGCCCCCCTTCAGGGGACAAAAAAAAAAAAAAAACGATCGGGCCCGCAGGCCCCGCCCCTTCCTTCACCACTCTGCAAACGCGCCCTGGCGCGTTTGCAGAGGGGACCAATCCCCTTGAATACTGGGGGTCCCTGGGGCCAACTAGCCCACCAGGAACCTCCAGTATGCGCCAGGGAGCTGCCTTGCAGAGAGGTGTACAGAGGCCACGCCCCTTTACACCTCTCTGCAGCGCAGCTCTGTGGCGCTTTTGGAGGTATATGGTGGGCTAGTTGGACTCCGGGGACCCTCAGGATTCAAGGGGACTTAATCCCCCAACTTAAAACGCGCCACGGGCGCGTTTGCACAGTGGTGAAGGGAGGGGGCGGGGCTTCAGGTGACATGTGTGCAAACAGGCCCCGTGGCGCGTTTTAAGATGGGGAATTAAATCCCCTTCAATCCTGAGGGTCCTGGGGCCAACTAGCCCAACAGGTACATCCAGAAAGCGCCACAGAGCTGCATTGCAGAGAGGTGTAAAAGGGGTGTGGCCTCTCTACACGTCTCTGCAACGCAGCCCCTGGCGCATATTGGAGGTTCCTGGTGGGCTAGTTGGCCCCTAGGGACCCTCAGGATTCAAGGGGACTTAATCCCCCAACTTAAAACGCGCCACGGGGCGCGTTTGCACAGATGTAACCTCAGGCCCCGCCCCTCCCTTCACCATTGTGCAAATATTCCTCTAAAATCAGCCGAAATACGAATTCCGATTTACTCACCTGTTATCAGGAGAGACCTCAGTGCTGTATCTTTCAGCCCAGTACTGGTCCTGAAAAGTAATTCTAACCATACTTACCAGTAACTTGAATTTCCTTCCATAGGCTAACATTGACTGGTTTCACTTGGAAATTCTTCTAAGTGTGGAGTTTTGGAACTTTAAAATATTCCTCTAAAATCAGCCGAAATACGAATTCCGATTTACTCACCTGTTATCAGGAGAGACCTCAGTGCTGCATCTTTCAGCCCAGTACTGATCCTGAAAAGTAATTTTAACCGTACTTACCGGTAACTTGAATTTCCTTCATAGGCTAACATTGACTGGTTTCACTTGGAAATTCTTCTAAGTGTGGAGTTTTGGAACTTTAAAATATTCCTCTAAAATCAGCCGAAATACGAATTCCGATTTACTCACCTGTTATCAGGAGAGACCTCAGTGCTGCATCTTTCAGCCCAGTACTGATCCTCAAAAGTAATTTTAACCGTACTTACCAGTAACTTGAATTTCCTTCCATAGGATATCATTGCCTGCTTTTTGCTGAAAAAGTTTCTAAGTGTTGATTTTTGAAACATACAAATATTCCTCTAAAATCAGCCGAAATCCAAATTCTGATTTACTCACCTGTTATCAGGAGAGACCTCAGTGCTGCATCTTTCAGCCCAGTACTGGTCCTGAAAAGTAATTTTAACCGTACTTACCAGTAACTTGAATTTCCTTCCATAGGCTAACATTGACTGGTTTCACTTGGAAATTCTTCTAAGTGTGGAGTTTTGGAACTTTAAAATATTCCTCTAAAATCAGCCGAAATACGAATTCCGATTTACTCACCTGTTATCAGGAGAGACCTCAGTGCTGCATCTTTCAGCCCAGTACTGATCCTCAAAAGTAATTTTAACCGTACTTACCGGTAACTTGAATTTCCTTCATAGGCTAAGATTGACTGGTTTTCAGCAAAAAAGTTTCAAAGTGTTGATTTTCACAAACTACAAATATTCCTTAAAAATCGCCTGTATGACTTAAACGCATTTTTTCAACTGTTTACAGGAGATGCACCAGTGCTGGATCCAGGATCCAACACTGAGTAAGAAAAAGTAACGATAACAGTTTTTACCTGCTAAGTGAATTTCCTTCCATAGGATAACATTGGTGATTCTATGAGAAAAAGTTTCTAAGTGTCAACTTTTAAAATACAATAATATTCCTTAAAAATCACGACTGTAACCAAAACGCTTTTACTCAACTGTTTACAGGAGATGTACCAGGACTGAATCTAGGATCCAGTCCTGTGGTTACAAAAGTAATCCATAAAGTAACTAATTGCATTTAACTAGAAATTCACATTGAGCTGAATGTTGCATTGTGTTTGAAAATGTGTTGCCCATTGCAACAACTGTAACTACTGTACTTAAAAGTCTATTGCCTATCTGCAAAGTATTTAAACTAAAGTAATTCATTCTGAGAAAGTATTTTTGTAATGTAATGTATAATGTAATTACAATGTAATTTAAAAAATAAAATATGTAAAAAAAATTGTTTCTAAAAATGTAGTAAATCAGTATGAAAAAAATTAATATAACAATTAATACATTTAAAAATTGTCATTTACAAAACCTTTGAAATTCACTGAAAAAACCGTAGGTTTCAGGCACGTTATAGTTAGAAATTAGCATTTAAAAAACCTTTGAAATTCACTGAAAAAACCATAGGTTTCAGACACGTTATAGTTACAAATTAGCATTTAAAAAACCTTTGAAATTCACTGAAAAAACCATAGGTTTCAGACACGTTATAGTTACAAATTAGCATTTAAAAAACCTTTGAAATTCCCTGAAAAAACCATAGGTTTTATGGACAGTTTTAGTTACTTGGACATTGCACTCGTACAAAACCCGTGAAATTCCCCGTTATAGTTAGTTCAGCTAACTATAACTCGCGCCCCGCAATGCACTGCTGATGACGTCACATATTACATCACTCATGACATGGTCAGTGACATCACTGATGACATCACTGATGACATCTCAAATGACATCACTGATGACATCATCCACGTGATAATCTGATGCACCTCCTCACACCCTAATATAACCTTTGATACACCCACTCTAAATTACAGACTGCCATTCGCAAAACCATAGACACTCCAACACCAATAACTACATACCCACTCACTGATTCTTAGGTCTACACACACACATCCACTCACTCACCCGTACAGTCACTCATACTTACGGTCACTCAGTACAGGACTATCATATGCACTCTTACTCCTATATAGACACTCAAACAACGCCACTCATCCATAGAGATACTCACACACCTAGTCAGTCATGCAAATAATTAAACACACTGCCATTTACTCACCTATACAGTTATACACACACCAGCTCACTTACTCATACAAATAGTAGCACATTGTTACGCTCTTATACAATCACAGATACAAGCACACACTCATCCATACAGCCACTATCACAATCACTCACTCTTGCTTATAGCTATTTATATAATCCAACACACATATATACTGCCTTTCACATATGTAGTTACTCACACATGTACCACTGGGACATACATTCACTCACTAACACACTCTTACACACACTTACCCACCCATACAGTCTATCACAGATGCACTCTTGAAACCATCCACCCAGTGAATCACCCACTCACACATCTATGCACAGAGTTGCACACACCCCTCCCACACAAACACTCAGGCACCCATACAGATACTCAGACAAGCATTCAATAACTCATATAGACACTCATTTAGCTATTCACAAACACATGCAGCCACTTACACAGCAACAGACAGACGGATACAGACATTCACCCAGTTTAGTCACTAACCCATGCATTCAGTAAGATACGTTAAATCACTCACTTATAGAGTCAGTCACGCACCTACTAAATCATCCATACAGACACTTACACACCCACTCATTCTTCAATACGTCTTTTCCTATATATATTAAAAATATTTAAACTTTACAGAAACACACAGTCACTGGATGATGTTATCAGTGATGTCATTTGAGATGTCATCAGTGATGTCATCAGTGATGTCACTGACCATGTCATGAGTGATGTAATATGTGACGTCATCAGCAGTGCATTACGGGGGCGCGAGTTATAGTTAGCTGAACTAACTATAACGGGGAATTTCACGGGTTTTGTACGAGTGCAATGTCCAAGTAACTAAAACTGTCCCTAAAACCTATGGTTTTTTCAGTGAATATATATATATATATATATAAAAATCGATATTTTGTAAAACTATATTTTTTACATCGATATATTTTAGTCAATATTTTTGTACTCACCTGTTTAAGTATAGAGAGTCGATATTTTTGTAGTCTATATTTTTTCATCTATATTTTTTACATCAATATTTGTGACATCGATGTTGTGTCAGTGAACCCTGGACTGTTCCCATGGGGAACAGGGTCAAGACTGATTTGCATATGACTGGGTCTAAACTGGAATGGCATGGGGAACAAAAAAACAATGGATTGAGGTCCAGATCTCTGCACTGGGGTGAATGTATGACATTGTTCAGCATTCTGTCCAAATATCGTTTCTTTTGCAGTTATCACCCCGAGTGGGACGGGTATGCCCAGATGTGGGACCCCTGCTCTCCATGAAACTTCAGTCAAGCTAGCCTGGCTGATGACGGGTGAAACCCTGAAACTGGTCCTAGGATGCTTGTTTTCAGTCCATGGAGGACCTGGCTTGGCAGTTCAGGCTGGACTGTTCCCATGGGGAACAGGGTCAAGACTGTTTTGCATATTATGGCTGGGTCTAAACTGGAATGGCATGGGGAGCTAAAAAAATGTTGGATTTAGGCCCAGATCTCTGTACTGGGGTGAATGTATGACATCATTTGTTCTTTTTACATTTGCAGTTTGAATGCAGCTCCGTGATGAGGGTGCACAACTGACTTTGCATTATTAGAAGGATTGCAACTTTTGAGCTGCAATCCACAAAATCTGTGTCATAAGCAGTAACACCATAACCTATCTACATGAAAAAGTAAATCTGTGGTCTACATGTCACACATGCGCTTTGCACCAGGTCTTTTAACACTCTGTGCTACTTTATAAGTAAAAACTGTGACTATAGAAAAAACAGCTCTCTAGAAGCTTTTTTGACCTCCAGGATTATCTTATCATTATTAATATTATTATTGATATTATTATCTTTCCCTGAGAATTGCTGGGCCTTAATGACAATTTCTTTGTGGCAGAGTTTATTAATAAATAAATGTATAAGTTCACTGTCAGACTCCACTTTTCATGACTCTGGCACTCGTGCTCTTTTCTACTACTACACCTCAATCCACAATTTATGAGATCCCAGAATAACTTATTTCCAATTACAGCACTGAATAATATTTTCGTAAATTCCTTCGGGAAATGAAGTGAACTATTACTAAGAAGGGAGAAATTAATATCACATGCAGTCACACAGCAGATATTGTCAAGGGATTCCACCCCAGAGTCAAAGCATAAGTTGTGACTTTGCATAGTGTTATGTGACTATACATCCCACTTCAATCTGTCTTTTCATTCTGGAGAGAAATCTTTCTGAAAATTGCTGCACAGCTTCCTTTCTTGCCAGAAATATCTCAAAGAGTTACTTAATCACATGTCTCTTTGATCTGTAGCCAACTTTCAAATGACAGATTTGAAACCTGGCAATGCTGACTCTTGACAAAATGAGCACAATGCTCAGTTGTAACACAAGTTGTCTACAGTGCTATACAATTGCTAATTGAGTGGAAGCAAGTGCCAAGTAGGATTTCAGTTTCAATTCATATTTTTGCTGTTCATAAGTGGTCCTTGTTATTAATATCTTTTTTCTTGCTGCAACGTTTAAAACCTTTGAAGCATGTTTTCATCTCCTCAATCCTGCATGGTGATTCGGGCCAAAGCATTATTCTCAGCCATCGAATACACAAGGCCAACAACAATGTCACATACACTATCAAGCTTTTACCTGCTTTAACATCTAAACAAAAGTACAATCATCATTCTTCCTAAAACTATGGGGCATATTAGCACATCTAACCTGGGCTTCTATTGGAATTCCATAACGCATATTAGCAAGCCCATTATCGCTGTTTTAGCGGCAGTTTCCTGCCGCTAAAACGGCGATAATTTTAACGTGGGTCTTGCTAATATGCCCCTATATTTTTTAAGTCTCAGTTTAGTATGCCATTAGCATTTTAATGGAACAACATTTTGCAGGAAATTGCTTTCTGGATATAATTGAACATGCTCATTGTAATCACAGTGCCATGCAGTGCCTGGAAGCTTTCAAATTCTAGCAAGTGCAGAAATCATCTCCCAATAGGTGAGAAATATCTTCAAGATCGCTGTCTGTTTCAGAGGACCGATGACATACAGCAGTCAGCCAAGATGTGGAAATTACTTCTCCCTCTATGAGAGGGTAATACAAATGTTATCTCTGCAGTCTATGTACCTTTTTTCTTACAGGTGAGATTGAATACATGGTGTCAGCATGCACAATGCATAGAAACTCCCACTAGCATCACCACATCCCAAAGTAGGAGAGAGGCATTAGGTGACCGTCTGGCTGGCCACCGCCTTCCAACTGGATTGGCTATACAGAAATGTTTTCTACCGCTCATGACCATGATTCCACCTACGGCATCCAATTCTCATCAGTTGAATGTGGGTCTTTGCTTGTCATCAGCTTCAAGGTACCTTTGCCTTTAGGTTTGATTCCCCATTAGCACCTGGTTCCCAAGTCCTAATAACGGAGACACCCTGTATTCTTGCATTCATCCTTAGGCACTTGTAGCTTGCATTAGGGCCTCATGCAGTGGGGACAAAGAGTGTGTCAGAGGATGTGACATTGGGAAGGACGTGAGGCTGGAAGGGTCCAGGGGTGTCAGGAGACACAGTAGTCTCTGCTATGTCTTGCATACTGACCCTGTACATTCAGCCGCTGGATAAAGTCATCCACCATCCCTGTTGGTCCCATATTCCAAGTCTTTTCTCACCTCTCCTGCCATGTAGGTCTAGCAGCATGGAAAGATGATATCCTCATGGTTTTAGATTAGATCTTAAAATGGAGTAGATTATGGAGTCTGGTGTTGGCTATTATGCTCTGTAAAACGACAGCCATATTTCTAACATGCTAGCCAGATGAAACACTACCTACTGAAAGAATATAGGGGCATATTAGCAAGACCCACGTTAAAATTATCGCCGTTTTAGCGGCAGGAAACTGCCGCTAAAGCGGCGATAATGGGCTTGCTAATATGCGTTATAGAATTCCAATAGAAGCCCAGGTTAGATGTGCAGGACATCTAACCTGGGCTTCTATTGGAATTCCATAACGCATATTAGCAAGCCCATTATCGCCGTTTTAGCGGCAGTTTCCTGCCGCTAAAACGGCGATAATTTTAACGTGGGTCTTGCTAATATGCCCCATAGTGATCCGAATGTCACAAGTTTTAATTGGCTTATCGTTATAAAATGTATATTTGTTTGTCCTCAAAATACTAGTTTAAAGTCTATAAACACTTCAGATCCTGAGCAGGTTACTGGCTTAACATGCTCATGACTTTTAGTTGTCACTGCTATGTATGCAAAGGACCCTACTCTCAAATCATGTTTTATTTATCAATGATTCCAGAGAAAAAATCAGCAGATAGTTTATAACCAGGCACCAGAGAGGAAATCAGTAGATTGATTAACAAAAGCTACCATAGAGGATCTCAGCAGAAAGTTTATCTACAGGTGCCAGGCTAACTCAACAGATAGTTTAATGACAGTAACCAGAGAGAAACTCAGCAGAAAGGTTGTCCTCACATGCATGAAAAACACAGCGGATCATTTATCAACAGGCACCAGAAAGGAAAGCCCCAGAGACTTTATCCACAGATGTCAGAGGAATTTAGCTGATAGTTTTTTCAAAAGCCACCACAGAGTAACTCAGCAGAAAAGTTATCCACAAGTGCTAAAATGGAACTTGGCATATAGTTGCAAGGAGATTCACAAGTGATAGACAAACAACAAATAGTTGCTGGTAGTTGTATGTAAATTACATTAATTGTTGGTATATGTATGGTATTTTTTGTAATATACTCTGGTGTTTTCTTTTTAGTGAACATTCAAAATAGAATTTATGTTTTCTTTCTCCAATTCATTTTATGGTTTGCCAAAATAAACAGAGTTGACAATTTTCTCACAAAACCATTTTTGGTACTGACACATGAAGAAAAACTTCAGGTGAAAGAATTAGGACCAGACAAAACTAGAATAAACATTGAACAGTATGCAAATGTCTGGGCTAATTGAAACAAGGGCATATACATGCAAGAACACGGTATGATAAAATGAAGTGGCATACTGTCAGCATTTCCAGAAGTACTTTGTTCTCTTTCCCCTGATTGCTTTGTGGGAGTGAGGTCAGCTGGACAAAAACAGGAGTTGCTCACCTAAATCATTTTGCAGAAAACATTAAAATACATTATTCAAGTTAATCCTACTTGACCAATGTATTAAAGGTATCTTTATTTGGAAAATCAAACATTGCACTGCAGTTGACTGAAGCCTATTGCAAGGGAGTAGAAGAAATTGAGTTATTAGTTGAGAGGGATGAGAGCCCCATTTAAGTAATAAACACAATCCGTGTCATGGTGAACCACAAATGTCACTAATTAATCCTGTGGCTACCCTTTGGTAGCTTGGCTCAAAAGCATTCAGACTTAACTTAGAGGCAAAGCGTAAAATATTTATGAAGCACTCCAACAGTATCAAGGTGAAAACACAATATAAGAAAAATCCCAATTTAGAAACATATAGTAAATGTTAATAAATAAAATGACATTGAAATGACAAAAATCCAAGAAGTAGAACCGGAGTATGAATTTTAAAAGTATTAGGTAATAATAGCACCAAGAAGCACAAAGCACAATTGCAGTTGTTTGGTCAAGCTGGACTGGCCCAAAGTCAAATGTTCAGGCTGACTGCGATGGAGTGTGAGTCGGATACAGGGGCCAGGTTCTACCTGTTGAAAAGTTTACTTTCTAACTCAGTCGAGTTCCACGCAATAAGCCTCAGTTGAAGCTTCACGTTGGCAGAACACACGGGCAGTCATTGATAATGAGAAGGGCACAGTGTGGATATAGTCTGGAGTCTGTAGTTGGGGAGGTCGTGTTGGCAGTGGGATGCAGGTCTGACATTGGAGTTGGTAAAGTCCGTTCACGTTCACAAGGAGATGGGATCGTTCTTTTTCAATGCAAAGAGCCCCAAAACTCTGGGTTTTCACCTGGAGTCCATTTGCTGCGGTTTGTACTTTGGAGAAACACAGTAGCCAAGGGTCCAGGACCTAGTGGGGCATCTTTTGGGAGTTGGGACTCACTCCAGAAGAGGTCAGCAGCCGGGTCCAGGCAGGTCCAGTTGGTGCTGCTCAGCTAGGCAGTTGGAGGGAAGGCCTCTGGAAGCTTGTTGTGTCCCTGTAGCTCAAACAGGAGGTCAGCCAAATGACCCTTAGCGTCACCTGTGGGATCCTGGGTTCAACGCATGCAGGTCTGGTCTTCTTTCTTCAGACAGCAGGGCAGCCCTTCTGATTCATCTCAGGTCCAGGAGTGTTCTGATGAGAGATTATGAGGGTGCCACTTTTATACCCAGTGTTAGCCTGTGTAGGGGTGTCACACCCTTTGTCTAAACCTAAACTGATTCTGGTCAGTTCTTCTCTTTCCCCTGCGTTTGCCTTCAGTTTGTCTAGGGTAAGAAAGGGCAGACTGGCCCAGGTGTGAGCTGTATTTGCCAGTGACAGGGCAGGCAGCTTCTGAAGTCAGTATTGGGGCTGGGCACATCCATCAGATATCCTTTGAAGCTCAAGAAGGGCTAGGTACGATACCCAGGCCATCATACCTAGGAGAGGAACATCCTTTCCTACACCCAAGGCCCTTTTCCCCCCTGTCTGTAAGGAATACACATCATACCACAGGAGAGCCATTAGCAGAGATGTGACCATGGACACTGACAGAAAGTCAGAAAGGGACATTTATTTTAGGCAAGAAAATGCCAACTTTCTAAAAGAACAATTGATGGACAGAGTGCAGAACAATGTCATACATTCACTCCAGTACAGAGACCTGGGCCTGAAACCATCCTTTTTAAAGAGTGATTTTCAAAATAGTAACTTAAAATCTGACTTTACCATTAAAAGCTGTTTAAAATTAAAATTAAAATGAGTAGAAGAATTACTTCTCTATCTGCTCCCAAACTGAAGTCATCATTTATTAAGAGCAATAAGGTAAACCAGTGTCTATGGGAGAGATAGCTCTTCTACATTGAAAAACAACTTTAGGCATTTTTTACTGTCAAAACATGTAAAACTTAAACACACATGTCCTACTTTTTAGATACTATGCAACCTACCCTATGAGACATAATGGCCTACCTTCGGGTTGGCTTATAAGTATTAAAATAGAAGGTGTAGACCTGGTAAACATTTTATTTTGCTAGTAGGAAATTTCAGTTCAAAACCCAGTGCTACTTTGCAGCCCACCAACAGCCTTTATTTTACAGGCCCTGGGTACATGTAGTAAATTTTACTAGGGACTTATGAGTTAATTAAATGGATCAATCACCATATTTAAAAGGGGGCGCACAAACACTTTACCACTAGTTGCAGAATTAAAGTGTGCAGAGTACTAAAAGCTAACAAAAACAGGTTCAACAAAGGAAGCCAAAAACATGTGGTGACCCTGAAGAAAGGGCCATGTTAAACAAGGAGTAATCAAACATAATGTGGAAGTTGATAGAAGCAGTTACATTTTATCAAAGTTATGCGTCCAGCATAGACATTATGACGGAAGCACACTGTCTATAAAGGAACATCTATTACAATCCAGGATGAGTTGCTAGGCTGTATGCTAGAGGTAGCAATGTGCTAAAGAAAAATTACTTGCTCGGAGCTATGATGGTGCCAGCATTATGCATGGTACTTTTGGTGATGTCGAAAACCATTTCATGGCTACATACCCAAATTCACAGTGGGTACAATGCCATTCCCACTAACTAAACCTAATTATGAACAGGCTACATCAAAAATATCCAGGGTTAGAATTTTCTTTAAAGAGTTGTGTGAGATTAGTGCATTCTTTACCCATTCTTCAAAGTGGCAAGAAGACTTCAGAGAGTGTCCGCAGCTCCCTGGAACTTCAACAATCGAATGATCAATCTAATTCAGCACAGAGATGATTTTCTAGAACTCACAAAGACCATTGTAAACACAGTACGCTTGATTCGACTTCTATAAGTGAAGAAAAGGGAATTACAGGAACTCTGGAAGACAGGAAGTTTATTTTTTTTCTATTTTTGTCCTGTTGCATAATACCCCATGTCAAAATTATATATAATCAATTGAAAAAGCAAGACATTGACAGCGTGTTTATACAGAAAGCCACAACAGACTTTGTGATAAGCATCAAGTAGTTATGGGAATCCATTGACTGTTTGGACTCTAAGAGCCAGATGTACTAACATTTGGAATACCAAATTCCTAACTGTGATTCTCTCCGAATCACAATTAGGAAATTGGTATTCCTAATCGAGGACATTTTTTGAGTTTCATTAGCGATTTCTAGTGGGTAGCACAAAGACCTACCTGATACATATTAATGAGGCAAGTCTCAATTTGCGACCCATTTGGAATCACAGCCATCACAAGAATGGTAGCCTGCTGAGGTCAGCAGACCACCATGTCTGTGATTGCTTTTTAATAAAATGCAGTCCATTTTCCATAAAAGGAAAATAGGATGCATTTAGAAAGAAAAAATGAAACTTTACAGTTTCATTTTTTAAGGGTAGGCAGTGATCAATGGAACCACTGCCTGCTCTTAAAAAATAACTGTTTTCCATTCTCAAAGTGGAAGGGTCCATCCACTTACAAATGGGTTACCACCTCCTTCAAGGAGTCGGTAAAATATGAATGTTTTGCGACCATAATTCGGTTGCAAACCATTCATACATCCCATTCAGATTCAGTGTTTGGAAGGGACGTCCTAAACACGCCCCTTCCAAATACCAAAATGCAAACATAAATGTTTGCGATTCGGTAACGTTCTACAGAATCACAGTTTGTGTTTTGTACATATGTAAAAGCATTTTTGCAGTCAGAAACGGCCCGATCGGCTGTTTCCAACCACAAAAATGCTTCGTACATGGGGCCCTTATTTGCCAAATGTTTCTCAATTTACAAACAGCGAACTACAAATAAAAAAATCATTACAAGAAGCAAAAGAAGTATGTGCTGCTGTCTCTCTTTTTGTAAGTGGTGCTATAAAAGTAAGGAATACTCTTACCCTGTATAATCAGTAGGTGTATGAATATGATTAGTTATGCTGTCATATATCGCTTTTATTCTCCTTGTCCGATGTTACAGTGTATTTTATTATTCTAAAATCTTCTTGTTTTCATGTGCTTTTAATCTGTGGTTTTCCTGATATAATGACATTTGATGATAGATGTATCTAATTATTTGTACTTTTATGATTACATAATCGAATAAAGCTAACTTTGAATTGAATTGAAGTGTGTGATGTTATTGTGCTGCATGCGAAGAACCTCTTTACATTTACAAAGCATCTCATCAGTGGAACACTACTACATGGTAACCTGTTTCAAAGTCATGCCAAATGTTTTTCTACTGTAGCACTCAGTGAATTGGTTCAAGCATATCCCATGCTATTCAAGGCAAGATTGCACACTGAAATATCGATTTTGTCTGGAAGACAGGATTTTCACCAGGCTACTGGCAGTGCTATGAATTTGCTTATATTTTTATGCTAACAAATTTACAGAATTTTTTTTCTGAGACTCTGAACTTATTAGGAATTGTTATCACAACACATTAGACAACATTAGAATCTGAAAAATGTTTTTCCACACTTAAGAGAATGTGAACTTTTTTTAAGAAACACAATGACTAAAACTAGACTAAATGCATTGGTCATGCTCTCAGTGGAAAAATAACTAATAAATTAGATTCCGGAATTCAGTAACAGACCATATGAAATGTTTTCTCACATTAAAGATTGGTGTGCGAACTTTCTTTATAGACAGAACCTGGAATACTCAGTGTTGTAATTGTTTAAGCATACATAGTAATGGATCAGTTTGAATTGTAAGATTAGGGAAAACTGTAGATACCTTATGTGAAAGTAAGTGCACTCTGTGTTTCCTGTAAGATTCAGTATCTTACATCACTTGAAAGGAATACTGGAATACTCCTCCTTGCAACGCCACTTAAGCCTGATGTTGTTTCAGAGTGTTAGTTAATGCACATCTCTCTTTAGGTCCCATCATAGTTCCCAAATAGCGTTAAGATCTTGACTTTGGCTTGGTCATTACAAAATCCTGAGTCTTTTCCTACTCAGGCATTCAGTTATAGATTACTGGTGTGTGTTTGGTTCAATGTCCTAAGTGTTAGCTGTTGGGGACATGTTCTCAACTTCTACTCTATAATATACTGGCACAAAGATTAATTCTTAGTGGCGTCAAACAAAAAGATGCATCCATAGTCCTGTAGCTGCAAAGCAGGCCCTTCAGCAATGTGCTTGATGGCTAGTATAAGGTTCTTACGATGATTCTGTACTTGATTTTTACCAACATTCCCATTATAGCCAAACAACTCCACATTTGTCTCAGCTATCCTGAGGACATTTTAGTCTTGGTTTGCAAACCTTAGCCATGCAGCAATGTTCTTTCGGTGGAGATGGACTGTGAGGATAATGGGCTTTCCTCCTAGCTACCTCTCCTATCACTCATTGATTTTATGCTTGCCTTTGACTCTATATAGCACCCCATAAACGTTTTGGCAGGTTTGTAATATAAATACCACATACATATATACCCATCCACTAATGCCATGGTTGTTCACTCTTTTCCTAGTAGTGGAAATATAAACTGTAATATTTTGCATATTGATAGTGGCATGGGGAGTCCTGCACGTAGCTCTGGAGTTTGTTACAATCTCTAGGAATAGCATACAGAGTAATCTTGGGGTACATTTGCAGAGATGTAAACTCCTGGGTAGATTGGTAGCACTATTGAACTTTCTCTATTTTTAAATAATCTTTCTCACTATAGGGTGAAGGACCTCATATTGTTTGGAAAGGGCCTTATACTATTCCATACTGAAAAACAGACTAAATTATTTCAATGAAATCAATTGATATATTTAGACATAGTCACAATGTATTACCTCAAACCTAATTGCTCCACCTCAAACAAAAAAAGTCTAACATTTTATATCAGTAATGCAGTGCATTAGCACCTGATGCTAATCACATTTTTCACTCATGCAGTAGCAATAAAGGTGTGCTTACTGTTTTATGCAAGTTGTCTGAATTTTGCGTTTTTGTATGTTTAATAAATAATGCCACTGTTGATGCATGTAGATTCACCTACTGTTATAAATTAGTGATGGCTAGATGGTCGTCACTTTATGTGAGCTCATTAAACCATTAAACCATAGACTCTCTAGATGGTGTTCTTCTTCACATCACTGCATATTCATTTTCATCACTAATTTGTATATGTTTTCTAACATTCTAGTGAGCCTAAGGCGTTCTGAGAGACATCGAGTGTGTTTGACCATAAAGATTTAGGGGCATATTCTCAAGGACTTATCGCCGAGTTAGTGGCACTTTATCGCAGCCAAAGTGGTGATAGAGTTATCGCCCCATTCACAAGCTGGTGCTAACAGCCGATACCGCCAGTTATCCTGCGATAGAAGCCGCAAAAAACATCGCCAGGGATGACACCGGCAACTAACGCTAATGAGATGCAGAATAGGCGTTCCTGTGCAAAAAGCCGCGAAAAGACCACTTCGCAACATTCTCAACGACCAGCCAGACCAGCGATAAGAACCAAAAACAGGCGATAAGGCGCGTTAGCAGCAGGGATTCAACACCTGCTCTTACCTGGTGTTAAGTCGGACGACAACCTGCACCACAAAAGGGAGCCCAGAGCAGAGCCACACCTGAAGGACAACAGATGCCATGGAGCTACTGATCATGCAGCTCGTAGCCCCAAGAGGGCGACAACACCCACCGCCACCACACCCAGGCCCGCAACTCCCCCCCGGATCCCCCCCGGACTACCACAGAGGCAGCGCAGACAAAGACAGCGGACCTACAGAAAATGCACCAGCCTCACAGACTTAAAGCCAGAGGAAGTCATTACCCACTACAGGCTCAAAAGGACAACCACCCTCCGCATCCTGACCGACATTGCCCACAGGCTGACGGTACCTACACAGCGGACAACCAACATCCATCCGCAGACAAAGCTGCTGGCTGTGCTGCACCTGTTGGCCTCTGGTACATTCCAACCAACAACTGCCAGAGTCGGAGGAGTCTCACAGCCAGCCCTATCCAAGTTCCTCACACCTGTCTTGGATGCCATCATCAGCTTGGTACCCCAGTACCTCCACTTCCCCCACACTGCGCAGGAACAGCTGGAGACCAAGCAAGGCTTCTACGCCATAGCTGGATTCCCGCACGTGTTTAGGGCAATCGACTGCACACATGTACTCCTCGTGCCCCCTGCCGCCACTGCACACAATTACCGCAACAGGAAGCACACGCATTCCATCAATGTGCAGGCAATAGTGGACCACCGGGAACTCTTCACCAATGTCGTCACCAACTACCCAGGCAGTGTGCATGATTCCTTCATCTTCCGACAGTCCATCATCAACCAGCGCTTCCAGAATGGCACCTATGGGAATGCATTGCTCGTTGGTAAGTACCAAATGAACACACCACACACCTCAACTCCACAGTCATGCAACTCACGACTCTGGGAATGCTCATGTCACAAACACACATACAACATGCCAAACAACATGCCCACCTACCAGACACGACAGCACAACTTACTGTGGTAACCTGGACTAGCCATGTACACAAGCCATCAACGGCATGGCACCTCAGCCACACAATAGCAGAATGTGGGGAGAGGTGGGAACCAGGCATGTGCGAAGGAGGCAAGTGACCCATGAATGAGAATGTACACAATGCCAAGTGTGGCGTTGATGTGCTGGCCAGACTGAAGTATGCAGACCACAGACATGGCCATGTCGACACATACTGCTGGTGGAGTGTAGTGGACAGTGGACGCAACCATGTCACTCCAGGCAGTGGGGAAGATCGCGGAAATGTAGCTTGTTACGTCCCCCCCTGTAAGTGTGAGCGGAGTGGGCTGGCCTGGCGTACGCCAGGCCAGCGTAGGGGTGTGAATAAAAAGCCTGTTGCTCTGGGTGTGGTTCTCTTCTGGAATGGCCAACGTGTCTGCCAGGGCGGCGCCTCTCAGCCCACCACGAGGCCACGCCGTGAGCGGCGGTGCCTACGATTCCGTGCGCCTGCTGCACCCCAGGCCAATGGTCCCCAGACCCGTCTTGGCCGCCCCAGCGCAACCATGCCTCACTGCTCACCTGCCGACACCGGCGTGTGTCAAAGAGGGCCCACCATGTGACGGTGCAAGCTCCAAGTCCGAGGCCCGCGACCATGGCAGCCTCCTCAGACCGTCACGGCCTCCGCGACACAGGCCCCCAGCACTCCTTTCTCGTTGACATACTCCACCTCTGCCTCCGGCCTACACTGCGGTCAAGTAGGTCACACATTTGGAACTGAGCCTCGATTTCATTATGGCCGAGTTCATATGTTTATGGCAGAGTTTAGATCACTGTACTCCCTTCGATCTGGTGCCACCCACTCTGTGCATCGCAAGCCAACGACATGTGTCTGTGGGCCCCTGCTGCCTGCTGCCTCCGGCCTACACTGCGGTCAAGTAGGCCACACATTTGGAACTGAGTCTTGATTATGCAATGGCCGAGTCCATATCATAGTACGCAAGGAGAGAAGTAAGAGGAAGACGCGGTTCAGTCCGGAGGAAAAAAGGATCATCGTCACGGAGGTGATCGAACACTACCAACAACTGCTCTGGTGCCACTAACTCTGTGCATCGCAAGTCAACGACACGTGTCTGTGGGCCCCTGCTGCCCGCTGCCTCCGGCCTACACTGCGGTCAAGTAGGTCACACATTTGGAACTGAGTCTTGTTTTTTTCATGGCAGAGTTTATACCATTGTACAGGCCTCATCACAGACTGCATCCCCTTTCAGCTCTGGTGCCACTAACTCTGTGCCACGTAATTCATGGACACTCTCTGGTTGAACTTTGGTGGCATCTGAGTCTATGGCCTGGGGGTTGACTTCATCATCATGTAGCTGATACTGACTTGATGTAGAAGATGAGTCGGTAGCATTCATCTCCTCCATATTGCCTGTTTCTGCTTGGTTCTGCCCTCTGCATCATGCCCTGGAAGAACACCTTCCACTGTCCCCCGAAACACAGCGCGACATTAACCTTTGACACCGACGAGGACCCGCTCAGCTCCTGTGGCCCTACCTCAGTGCACCGCAAGTTACCATCCCGTGGCGGTGTGCCTGCGCCGGCCACAGTGCATCCGGGGCCACTAACTCTGTGCAGCTCAAGTCATGGACCCTTGCTGTTTGAACTTTGAACTTCTGATTGTCTGATCACTGTTGTAGTTGTTGCCAGCACCAACCACTCCCTGAGGGCTGGCTTACACTCACCCCACAGCCATCCAGCACAGGCGTCACTGGACATGTGGCCCTGGCAATAAAAGGGGCCGGGCGCACGTGCCCGTAGACAGTTCCACAAACTATCTAAGTGTGTCCGTGTGGTCATTATGTATGCATGAGGGCCCCGGGCCCTACCACATGACATTGTGCTGTGTACAGCGGACGCAACCATGTCACCTCCGGCAGTGGGGAAGACCTGGGACATGTAGCTGTGTCGTACCCCCCTGTAAGCGTAAGCGTAGTGGGATGACGTACGACAGTCCAGCGTAGGGGTGTGGATAATCAGCCCTGGGCTCTGGGCGTTGCTAAGTGTTGGCCTTGCCAAGGAAGTGCCTAATGCGTGTGTCTCTGTTGTAGTGTCGGCGCCACACGTCCCGCAATGGACAATGTTGCGATGTAGCATGCCCCCTGAGTGCGGGCTCGGCCGAAGGGATAAATGAAGGAGCACAAGCCCGCTAGGGGTCCGGGATCATACATGCCAACTGTTGTGTGTGTCGCTATTACCGCAGCATAGGCCAAAGGTCTACCCTCAACCGCATTGCGAGTTCAGCCAGCCATGAACTCTACATCTGTGTCCGCCCTATCCTTACCATAGGCTTACACACACATGGCCGCCCACCTTCAACGCACAACATCACAGTGTCGTTGTCAGGCTTGTGGACATGAGCAGACAGGCATGACAATGGTGTGCCGTAGGAGTGCAAGTGATGCAACCGCGCTGAGCACAGTCCTTAGCAATCATGGAACAGTACAAAATGACCACAGGCACAGCATGTGCAAATAAAATCATTACAACACACATTCCCTGTGTGCAGGTTACTCCTCTGTACAGGCACATCACTCTGACAAGTGTAAGTGCAGCATCTAGTGCTAACAATCTCACTAATTGGAAATAGATGGTGGGTGTGTCACCTCTGTACAGAGAGGCTATTTGGGTGTCACGTATTCGCAATGCCATTTCTGTGTGTCAAAGATAGTACGGGATCCCACTCATCAGCGTTTCACATGTGTCCCAAATCATTACATATAGGCTGTCATTTGTGACCTACAATTGACAACAGGGCTACTTTTGGGGTCAAATATGTACCACCATGATGCAGGGATGCACCCTGTGACACAAGTCCCACAACATGAGCTACATGGACGTAAGGGGGAATCACTGCCCCTACATTCGTCCATGCTTTCAGACTTGATTATTCATAGACATGACACATCTGTGTGTATCAGAATGTATTATTCACGTTCAGTGGAGTGTTGAGGCTGTCCCAGTACTGGGCCATGCAGACAACACTTTACAATGTTGCCCCGTGGATGGCCAGCCTGAGTCCTTTAGGGATTGGCAAGTTACTCGGAAGGGGAAGAGTCCAGTCCGCAGGCTGATTGCTGTGTCATTGTTGAGCATACAAGTGGTGGCAGTCCATGTCGAGGTCCAAGGTTGGTGTCGCAGAGTGTGTCGGGGGACAGTGGAAGGTGTTATTCCAGGGCATGATGCAGAGGGCAGACCCAAGCAGTAACAAGCCATGTGGCGGAGATGAATGCTACTGCTTCCTCCTTACCACTATGGCAGATTCATCCTCATCTTCGTCCTCTGACATTTCATGTGCCTCACATGTGGGTGTTGGTGTTTGGTTTGCAGCACTGTGTGACACTAACACATCAGGGGCCGGAGATGTGGATGTTGCAGTAGCAGCAGCATTAATCTGCGCAATGTCTTGTGGCATCACTCCCATGATGAGGATCTGCACGGCATGGAATATCCCATCTACAGCTTTCTCGTGTGCAGCCGTGGTAGCCATTGTTTGCGCCTGCATCCGCTCCATGTTCTCCATGACCCTCCTTATGTTTCCCAATTCACGGATGACATCGCTGTAGCCACTCTGACTAGACAGTTGTTGTCTCCAAGTCATGACTCCAGCGACGGCAGGCATGGATTGTTGGAGGGCATGGGGCGGACTGTGGGTGTCTGTTAGGGACTGTAAGTGGTCCCTGATGGGACTTAGACACCCACGTATGGCATCTAGTTTGGCTGCCATGAGGTCGAACCCCACCCGCATCTGTTCAGCCAGCTCCTTCTGGCAGTCTAACACACGGCGTTGGAACGCCATGTGTTCTTCGGTGAGGTGCTGGGAGCCAGACGTGGTTGTGGGTGCTTCCTGCTGTGTGGTCTGTGCAGGGGGTGGGATCACCTCGATGGTGCTGGGCTGCCCTGCTACTGGAGGTGGGGTGCAGAGGTTGTCCATGAACCGCTGGAGTACGTCGTAGTAGATGTCCTGGGGGAAGTCTCCATCATCACTGACGTGTTGTAGGGTCTGCTCTGCAGGAGGTGTTGATTGTCCCTCTGCAATGTGAAGGGGAGATGCAGTTTCACAGTGTGTTCCATGTATGTTGACGCATTGGCGGAGTTTACATGCAGACTGCATGACAATGTGCATTGTGACTGTTTGTGAGGAGATGCCTATTTGATGTGGGACAGTGGACATTTGTACTACATCACGGATGTGGGGTTGTACTCGTACATTGTCATCTCACAGTTTCCTGCTATGCCAGGTGTGATTGGACATTTTGTACACCCATGCGGCACCAGTTGTGTCCTGTGTTCTGTTGTGAAAGTGTTGCAATTTGTACCACTTTGTCATCAGTGCTAGGGTGCTCTTATTCTCAGTGTTGTGGCATGCACCATGTCATGGTAATTGGACTGCAGCCATGCTAATCGTCATGCAGTGTTACTTGCATTGTCAGTGTGGCTCACGGACCCGCAGCTTTGCTGGGTTCAGCACATGTGCATGGGTTTGTTGTGAGATTGGTGATGTGTGGGGAGGGCCCCCTCCGGGCACATTGTCGACGGGGGCCCACATGCTGTTTCTATGTGTGCTGCAGTATGCCAAGGTGATCAGGGACAGGATCCAGAGTCATTGTGGGTGTGCGGTGTGCTCTACTTAATTGTGCATGTGTGCCATTGTGCCCATCTCCCCCCGTCCCCCCAGTCCCTGGTCGGTACTCACCCTGTTGATGTTGTGTCAGGTCATGTTGAGCAGTGTCCGGATCCACTTCTCCTGGCACCGTATCCCGACTGATGACTGTAGTCACCATTTTCTCCATGTCATCCAGCTCCTGGTGTGCCGCTGGACCCCCACATCCAATCGGCGTTGCTGCGTTCATGTTGGCATTGAGTTTCTTCTTGTTTTTGCCCTTCACGTCATTCCAGCTCCTCTTGGCCTCTTCCATTGTCCTCCTCCACTCTGCAACTGCATTCACATGGTCCAAGATAGTCTGCCATGTTTGCGTCTTTGTTGCCAATGACACGTTGGAGGTGACGAACAGTTGTTGGTAGTGTTCTGTCACCTCCGTAACGATGGTCCTGTTTTCCTGCGGACTGAACCCCGTCTTCCTCTTCCTCTTCTCCTTGGCCTTCCCTGACCCCGAGGTTCCTTGCTGGTCATCTGTGGGGCTTGTGGGGTTCGCGTTGTCCTCTGCAGTCCGTCCGGGTGCGTCCATGGTGCTACGCAGTTTGTATTGTTTTGTTTGTGTTTTTCAGTGCTTTTATAGTGCTTTTTCCCACATGTCGCGTGGGAATTGCAGGCCTGTCGCTGGTTATCGTTGGTTTTTGTATCGCGATTTGGGGCATCGCACCCTTTTTCGCGTTCATGTTTCGCATTGTTTCAGCGCTGCGTTAATTTTAATGAGGTCATTTGGCGCGTTATCGTGAGACTATCGCATGGTGCCGCCGGGTTGAGAATACAACGTTAACACGGTGTTATTTTCCCGCGATGGGCTGCGATGTGCAAAGTTGCGTTAAGCTAATTTTGCGATGATTATCACACGTTCTTGAGAATATCCCCCTTACTTTTTGAGACTGAAACCTCCCCCTTTGGTTGTCTCGTTCTTTAAAAAATTTGCAACAATACACATCTGTATGAATATAGATTTTATAAAGTACTCATTACCTTAGCACTTCAGAGTGATGTACATTTACTTTTTGTTTTTCAAACAGTAAACCTGCCCTGCTCACAGTTTGGTAAACATTCTAAAAATATTTTTTTTCGAATGGATGTGTCATCTATTTATAGCTAATTATGCATTAAAAGATTTCTTTAAACTCCTGTGCACTCATCTTTGATGAGATGTTGCAGAAATCATGCTGACTTACACTTAGGAAAAGCACAACATTTTAAGTCGCTGGGGCATATTACCAAGGATTTGCAATGATTATCGCAAAGCGCACTTAGCGCTGTTTTTTTTATCTCCGGCTATCGCTGGATTTCATTGTGGAGATAACGCGTTATTATCAACACTTATCTCCAAGGCGATAGAAAATCCAGCGATAGCGGCGAAACCCAGCAATAGCGCGAGAAATCCAGCGATAAATTCACTGCGCTAATGGAAAGCTTGCTAATAGGCAGGTGAGGACTTAACCTTACAATCCACCTCCCATTGACAAGATGGTTAAGTCAAGTTTTTATCCGGTGTTAATTCCAGCGATAATCGCGGTTAGCGCGACTTTTTTTATCGCTTCGCAGGCATTGCTAATAGGGGGTAGTTGTGTTAGCGGCTGTTTCTGTTGACTTTTGGTTGGGAAAGCCTACTTTGCATGTCATTAGCGATAAATATCGCTGACATGCAAAGCGGCAACAAGACGGCCGCTATCGCCATTAAGCTGTCGCTAACAGCTGTTAGCGACAGCTTGCTAATAGGGCGATAAAAATATCGCCGCTTTATCGGCAAAAAGTGGCGATACTGCCCTTGATAATATGCCCCGCAATCTTAATGTATTTAATCTCTGCATGTTTCTCTGTTATGTGTTTTATACTCCAGCAAGTATGGCTCTGTGTGTGTGTGAGGTTGACTTTAGAATTGGAAAAACTGATCTATATATGTTTTGTGGAGTCACCGTGTCTTGCATCTGTAGAACCAAAATGAGAGTCATTTTTAACCAGCCTTCACCTTGGTTCAGTAGGGAGCTCTAAACAATTTGCGCAACGTCATTAACACTATAAGTAGCCCTGCCATGTCCCATTATCCTCAATGTGTCAGCCTGACATGAAAATACATGGAGGCACAAGCTTTCTCTGTGAGGGAGATCCCAACACCACACCCTCTTGCCTGGAGCACACATCCATGAGGAGAAAGTCAAGATTGCTTGACAAATCCAGATGTTTCTCAAATATTTTGAGTGTTTTTTCAGAAATGCTGGAAAATGCACCATGGTTCCCATTTGGTTTTGAAGTTTCACAGGGGTGGAAACACCAACTCCCAAACCTCTGCCCCACCACTTTCAATCTTGTCCAGCCACCCCTGACGCTAGATACTGGGTCATGACAATTTTAATTTTTTTTTTATGTTTATAACTTTTTTGGCTGATACCACCACAATATTACATGAATTTTGTCCAACATTAATTCTGTGAATATGAGTATATATTCATAGTTGACAATGGTACTATTCTAGTTCTCTCATAGTTGAGTGTTGTAAGAATTAACCCATGCTTAAACCTCTGTCAGCTTGGCTCAAAAGCAGTCAAGAGTTACTTAGATGCAAAGTGTAAAGTAGTTATGCAGCATACAAACAATAACAAAGTTAAAACACAACACAAGAAAAATCCCACACCAAATTAGAAAAATAGAGTAACATTTAATAAATATTTTGACATCAAAGTGACAAACATCCAATCAGTAGAACCAGAGATATGCAGTTTCAAAGATTTACAAGAAGAATAACACCTTAAAGCACAAAGCGCCACTCATGGTTATCTGGTCATGCACAGAAAAGTGAAAATCACAAGTTCAGGCCACTCAGTGCTTTGCTGGAGTAGTCCAAGAAATCTACTGAAGACTAGCTTGGTAGTTTATGACTGTCCCTGGACCTGAAAAGGCACCTCTCAGGGGTCAGCCTAAACTTGGCAAGTAAAATGGCCTTCATATGAGCATACTTCATCTGATCCCTTGCCTTTAGCGTCAGAATGGTGTCCCACTTCATTGTGGGTGTGAATTTACACAAGATTGCTCCCCAATTTCCCTCTGAGACCCTGTGCACATAAGGGCTACCTCATAGGCAAAAAACATTTGTCTACGTCATCTTCCACCACATAGCTGGGCACCAGGTCTTGAGGTATGCAGACTCTCACCTCTCCATTGGACACTGGGTGAATGCTGGCACCATATCTGCTGGATTCTGCTGCTTGGTTAACTTTAAGGTCTAGCTCCCTCAGGCTTACCTCATGGGCTAGAACCAACTCCCTCTGAGCCAAGGCTCTCTCAGCCTTCTCCTGGGCCAGCTTCTTCTCTTCTAGAGCCCTTTTGGCAGCAGCCTCCTTCTTGACTGCTATTAGTTTTAATTTGACCATCTGCAGCCTGAACTCCCTCTCAGCCTTCCTGTTTGCAGGCTCCTTGGGGGACAGGTTGAGGGCAGACACACTCCTCCCTGCCATGGCAGGGACTTTTCTCCTGTAGCCAAATAGTCCTCCTCTTCCTCGGGGAGCTGCAGCTGAGGGTTTGTGACCAGATCCTCCTCCTCTAAGCCTACTTCTTTCTTCTCAGGGTTGTTATTCTCTGTCACCTCTTCTGTGAACTGCATCCTCTTGACCTCCTCATAGGCATGGCGGGCTACCTTTGTGGCTTTTCTTCCTGCATTCAGCCTTCTCTCCTTGCAGAGCCACTGCAGCTCAGCCTTGCTGAGGTCATCCACCTTGATCAGCTCGTTCTCCATTGTAGCGAAAAAGGATGTGAGGTAAACTTAAATTTGAAATAAGAAAAAAGTAGCCAAACATAAACTACAGAGAATGTAAAGAAAGTCATATTTGGTGTCAAATGAAGGCACAAGTTCAAGTCGACTGGGATGTTGTGGCGTTTGATACAGGGACCAAGTTAGTCCTGCTGATAGAGTTACCTTCTAAAAGTCCGGGGCAAAGAGTTCAGCTTGCAGTGGACAAGGCCATGAGGAGCAGGGAGAGCATTGAGGATGGTCACTGCTGAAGGGCAAATATCAGGCCTGGTGTCGCGGATAGTCATCCGGGTAGCATGACGATCCTGCTAAGCGTTGAGGATGGTCGTTGCTGGAACTTTGCATTGGCAGTCACCACGGGCTGTCGATGCTGTAGCACTAAGTGCAGATCTCGCATTGCTGGTCGTCACTGGCGCTCTATGTAGGGCAAGGAGTTGCATTCACCGGAGCTTCATATTGATGGTTGGCGCGGGCAGCAAGATCTCGGTGAGAACTGGCCTGTTTGTGGTTGCAAAGAACCCAAAACTTCAGGATTTCTCCTTTGTGTTTGGAGAAGTGCATGCTCATGCCAACCAGGGGCCCAGGACCTGGGGAAGCACCTCTTGGGGACCAGGGACTCACTCTCGAAGAGGCCAGCATGTCCCAGACAGGTCCAGTGAGGTCCAGTAGGTGCAGGTTAGCTGGGCAGTTGCAGGGAGGCATCTGGAGTTTTTTATGTCTCTGCAGCCCTGAACAGGAATTCAGTCAGCTGACCCTTGGAGTCACTTCAGGTAGCCTGAGATGAAGGAAGCAGGCCCAGTCTTCTTTCTCTGACAGCATGGCAGGTCTCGGGCAGCAGGGCAGCCCTCTGGCAGCAGTGCCCTCCTTCGTCTGTGGTATCCACAGGTCCAGGAGTATAATGAAGAGTGGGCCTGAGGGTTCAAATGTTGTACCAAGTGCCACCTTTGAAGTGGAAGAACCTTTAAAAATTTTCCCCTGACAGATGGTTTTGGAATTTCCTTCTTCCAAGGATGTCTGAGAGGACAAAAGGCTGCTGGGAATTTCTTTGCCTGTGGGTTGAAACAATGTCTTTGAAGTGTAAGTGGGGCTGTGCACAGCTCCACCCCTCCCATCCTGTCAGGATGGCCCATCTGCCAAAAACCATTCCCCCTTTTGTTTGATTGTCTGGGAGGAATACACAACAGCTAGTTTTATGACTCAGGAAACAGGCTCCAAATGGTTAGGACAAGAAAATGCCAACTTTCTAGAAGTTGCATTTTCAGATTTTAAATTACAATTCCCTAGACACAAAAAATTTCATTTTTACCTGCTCCCAAACAATGGTTGTCACTTATTAGTTGTAAGGAAGTAACCAAATGTTATCCTATGGGAGAGGTGGGCCTCACAATAGTGAAAAATAGATTTTGTGAAATTTTCATTACCTGTACATGTAAAACTTAAAAGTGCATGCCCAATTATTTAAATACACGGGGATCCTGCACTGTGGTCTGTTTAGGGACTACCTTAAGTGTGAATTACATGTATTAACAAGAGAGCTTTAGGCCTGACATTGGGTTTGTTTTACCAGTTTGAATTGGCAGTTTAAAACTGCACACAGGTAGCAATAGCAGACCTGAAATATGTTTTAAGTGGTTTTATTAGTGGGTGGCAAAGTAGATGCTGCAGGCCCACTACTAGCATTTAATTTTCCAGCCCTTGGTATATGGTATACCACTTTACTAGAGACTTATAAGTAAATTAACTATTCCAATTAGAGGTAAACCAATTTTACTATGTTTTAGGGAGTGAGCACAAACACTTTACCACTGGTTAGAAATAGTAAAGTGCTCAGAGTCCTAAGGCCAGCAAAAATGAATTCAGCAAAACAGGAGATGAGAAGGCAAAAGGTTTGGGGGAAGACCAACCTAAGGCTGACAGGTCTAACACATTTTACTTATTTTAAAATGCTGTTCTGCATGAGGGTTAAACAAGTATTTTGTTTTAAACAATGTGAGTTTTGAATGTTTAATATTGATTTTCAATTACTGATGCTGAAAAAACCCATCTTGTTTCCAGGCCAAAAATTGCATCTCTCTCTTTGGAATCCCATATGTTACTGATAGCAAGTGGTAATGGAGTCTCCACCTGAATGAGTTGATGGCATCGAGAAAGGACGAAGAAGAACCATTTCAGGGATATCTGAGTGTTGTTGGTGTGGACAAATATAGCCATTGGGAGAGTCTTGTGATTTACAAAACGACACATGTTTGTAAGATTCAACAGCATAAGTAGACAGGGGTCCACATGGTAGATGACGAGAAGGATGTCATGGGCTATCTGGACAGTGTGACTGAGGTTGAAGTATTTCTCTTTTCTTAAAGATTTTGATTAAATAAGGTCTAAGAAATTTATGGGCTGTTATGTAGGAAGTTTGTCAGGTGAATATGCCTTTTTTTAGTAGGTTGAGGATTTACCAGGTTTTTGGAAAGGTTAGCATACTTCTTTTCAAAAGGAGTGTGGTGACAATGTTGAGGAGCTGGTGCTTCCCTGAGGAGTGATTTAATGATGGAAGATGGTAGCATGTTCCTAGGATATCACCTTACTGTAACATAGAGGACACCCTGAGTGAGAATACATAATGTATGTTAAGTGGATATGCTGAATTTTGCAATAATATTATTGCAAAGGTTGTTAGTCATGTCAGTGTTTTGAACTGTGATGCTGATTTTATCAATGAGTAAAAGGCTTATGTCAGTAGACTGATAAATGAATGATGGGTGAGGAGGCCATTGATAGAATTTTAACAACTTTACAATATGTTATACTCTCATTGTTGTCTTCTAACACTGTTTACAGATAGGACCTATATTTGGCTTTTATGGCGGTTCTCATTTTGAGGCCTGCACTTCAACGGGGTGTGATGGTATAGTGACAAAAGCCTTAAGAGTTATGTATGTATCTCTAACCTGAGAGCATCAAAGTGTTCTTCATTTTTTGACAGCACATTTCATCAAAAGTACCAACCAAGGATGCAGTGATTTTAGCAACAAAAGGGAAACCTATACTTCCTCCTCGACAACGTTTTTAATATAGCAAATGGTGACCTCATCTGGCTTGGTTTGCACTTTGTGGAACTTGGAGTGCTGTATAACAGCAATGCCAAGGCAGTAGATGGTATGAAAGCAATCTCCATGAAATGAATTGATTATTGAGTTGTTATTCGATTGGTAAAAAGTGTAAACTATGTGAAAAAAATACTTTCTAGAGGTTATATAGGGCAGCAGACAAATGAGTTAAAAAACAGATATAAAACACTTTATCATGTACATGTTTGAGATAGACACAGAAGCAATGAAAGTATCAGCAGAAACTGATCTGCACTGAACAGTTGGTACATAAATACCTATGCAGCTCCATCCATAGAAAAATAAAATTAGACAAGGCTGCTTGTCAGTGAATTTAATTGCACCTGTCCTAGCAGAGCAGTGGCAAAATGCTGAGACTGAACCATGAGCAAAATTAACAAAGTATGATTGCGCAAATCTGGTGAGGAAAGGAAACAACAGATTACTCCTTAGATCAAAAAGCTAGGAGCTCAATACATAAAACAGTCAATGGAAATGCACACTAGTTAGCATCAACCATCATCATTCCTATGGAACTCCAGCTCAAGATTTTGCCATTTTGGACAATGGTTAAGTTTGGTGGATGAGTGAGCTCTGATTTTGTATCACAGTACTCTGTGACCTAAGGGGGGAGCAGACTGTGGTCTTGTCTCAATTTCTTGGATCCTCGCATAAGCCATTGACACTTAGGAGGAATGTTGGACCAAAGGTGTATTCATAAGAACATTTATGAAACACAATGGCTGTAATACTTAGGTTGCAAGACATTATTATGCTTATCAGACAACATCCAGAGTTCATTGGATGTTTCCTGCTGCTATTTTCAACGTAAGAGAGCATTTCACTGTCATATACATGGGTAACTTTGTTGAGTGATCCTAACTTCAGTCACAAACAAGCTATGCCCTACCTGTGCCTAACCCAGCCCGCAAGCCTTGGCACACCTAAAGACATCCATAGACACTTGGACATTTTCTTGAATCCTACTTATCTTACTTAACTTTAATCTGTGCTCAAAGGAAACATTTTTTTAGTTTAATAAGCTTTATTCAAATAACAAATTCATCATACAGCTTTGAGCGAAAACCATAACAATATAATGAATACTTAATATATAAGTAATAGAATATGCCATAAAACATAGCAGAAAGCTGTTTATAAATTTTTTACATTTTTAGGGTTTATAAGGATAACAAAAGTAAGAGGGGGGAAGAAAAAAATATATATATATATTCTACAACTGAGGATCAAATATCAATAGATGTACATCAGAACAAAATGGAATGCAGTTAGTAAGTTCAAATGGATTAACAATATTTAATATTTTTAAAAAAAGGAAAAGAAAAAGACAGGGAAGTATAATAGTAGAATCATGGAGGTTGGAAATTTTCAGAACAGTTACGGGATATCTGAACGATGGAGATCTTATTCAAATAAACAGTTAATGGTAACCAAAAAATATCTCTATTTCTTTGTGGGTTATGACAGGATGCGAAAGCAGTATCTAGCCTATGATAATGACATATAGTGTTCCACCAAGATTTGACTGAAAGTTTGTTTGAACATTTCCAATTTTGGGGCCGATTCCGATCTCGGCCGGTAGGGCACCGAATCGGATTCGGCTTAACCGGATCCGATTCGGAGCCCTCTTTCCCGACCGATTCGTACGTGCGTCCGGGCGAGCGAGTACGATGCGAGCGCGTGCGAATTCCCCGACCGACTCGTACGCCCGTCCCAACCGCACCGACCGACTCGCTCGGATGCGCCTCGCTCCGCGCAATGGAGACGTTCACCGGCCGGGCAAGTACGATGCGCGCCGCGAGCAGTCCGACCGACTCGCGCAGTCCGGCTCCAAAGAGCAGTCGGAGCAGCACTTTGGGGGTCCATGTCGGACCCCCCTGTACGCGTAGCCGCGCGAGTCGCACACAGGGGGGACCCATTGGTCCCCCCTACCTGTGCATGTACGGCGCGAGTCGCTCGCCGCGTCACGCGCTGTAGGGGCGCCCTTGTTCGCCTCGCACCCATTGAGTCAATGGGAGCCCGCGTACGTGTTGTACGACAGGCTCCCATTGACTTCAATGGGAGTCCGACCGAATCGAGTCCGATGGCATACGTGCGCATCGTACTCGTTCGGTCGGGCTGCTAGGGTCCGATTCGGTCGGTATTCTCTCCGAATCCGGCTCGGTCGGAGAGATTTCCGGCCCGAATTGGAATCGGCCCCTAAGTGTAATCTGTTGAAAGGCTAAGGCTAACATGAGGTCAAACAATCCTCGTTCATGAGACAGTAACCCAAGTGACTCTGATAAGCTACCTATAAAGAGAAGGGTATTTGATAAAGGAGTATGGAGATTAAAAATAGTCGAAACCCTAGACCAAATTTGAGACCAAAAAGATGCTGTGTGAGGACAAGAAAAAAGGAGGTGAGATAAATCAGCCAGTGGATGGTCACAAGACCAGCAAGTCTTATTGTAGGAGTGTGTAAAAGTAGCAATGGAGATAGGCGTAAAAATAACCTATGGTATAGAAAAAACATAGATTGAGTAGTAGATGCAGATCTAGAGATTTTCAATGATCTGGTCCAGATCTTGCTCCAAAAATCAGTGCTCCATTCACAACCCAAATCTATTTCCCACGCAAGCTCCACCTTAGTCTTAACACGTTCTGGATCAGCAGAGTTAAAGAATTTATAAATAAGAGAGGCTCTTGGAGACAACAATAAGATTTTGATAAGTGGGTCTTGTGCAGACAAGGGGACATTAGGGGGAAGAGAATAAAAAATGTGTAAAATGACTTCCATCAGTAGCAAGAATTTATGCAAAAACGAACGAGGACAATGAAAAGTGGTTTGGAATAGGGGAAAAGAACAAGGAGAAAGACCATCAAACATGTCTTGAATCCAGATGATACCCTTAGATCTCCAAGAACTCCAAAATAAGGGTCTATTGTTGATGGTAAGAAGGCGATTGTGCCAAAGAGGAGATCGTAAAAAGTATTCCTAGAAATTATCTTTGGTTGACAGTGAGGCCTTAATAGTGAACAAGTGTGTTTAAATAGTGGAAGAGATGTAGGACTAATTTTGGCAGTAAAGGCGAGGATTTCTGGGAAAGAGAAAGGGAGGAATAGGGAGCGTTCAATTTTAACCCATAAGGGAGTAAGAAAGGAGACATCTGCATGAAGCCAATAAGAGGCCTGTTTGAGACAAAAGGCTTTATGATATAGTCTAAAATTTGGGAAATTCACACCTCCAATAGATTTTAACCTTCTGAGATGAGATAAAGAGATTCTGGATTTTTTATCACTCCACAGGAATTTAGAAAGAAGGGAGTCCAGTTTTTTAAAATAAAAAGAAGGTATATGAACTCGGAGCATTGAAAGAACATATAACAAAATAGGAGTGACCATCATCTTGATAGAATCTAGGCGTCCCCACCAGGAAAGGAAAAGAGGGTTCCAGGAGGAAAGTAATTTGGAAACCCGATCAAGGATTTCTTTCATATTAATTGTGGTCAAGTCCGGAATAGAGTTGGTAAACCATACACCTAGGTATTTAATTTTAGAATTATTCCAGCGGGATCCCGTTTGGTCAAAATGATGTTTAAAGCAAAATTTGGTTATGGGGAGAATTTCTGTTTTGTCAGAATTAATTTTGTATCCTGATACTGCCGAAAAATCTGAGATTTCTTGTAGTAAGGGAGAAAGAGAGGATTCCGGATTGGATATAAAAAGTAAGATATCATCTGCATATGCAGAAAGCTTCAAGTGTTGGTCACCATAAAGGAACCCAGAGATGGAAGCATTATGACGAATATGAGACAGAAAAGGCTCAAGAGATAGAATAAAAAGAAGAGGGGATAAGGGGCAACCCTGTCGAACTCCGCGATGAAGGGAAAAACGATTTGAAACAAGACCATTAATTAAAGTGGAGGCAGTAGGTGTAGTGTAAAGTAATGAGACCAGGGAAATGAATTTAGATCTGAAACCATGCCAACGGAGTAATTTAAATAAAAAAGACCAATCAACTCTATCAAAAGCCTTCTCCGCGTCAATAGATATTGCAGCTAAGGAATAGGATAGAGTAGACGCTTTGTTTAGGACATTAAAGAATAGCCGGGAATTATCAGATGTTAGTCTGCCCTTGACGAAACCACACTGTTCTGGACCAATTAAATGAGGCAAGAATGATTCAAGGCGTAGTGCTAATAGTTTAGCAAACATTTTATAATCTACATTTATCAGGGAAATGGGGCGATAATTTTTGCAGAGTTTCAAATCCTTACCTTCTTTATGAATAAGACATATAGAAGCTCCCAGGAAAGTACCACTTGCTGCACCAGTAGTACAAAAATATTGAAAGAGATTAAAAAGTTTTGGGAATAAGAAACTAGAAAAGTGTAAATAAAATTCTACGGAAAAACCATCTGGGCCAGGAGCTTTGTTTTTCTTTAGTGAGTTTAAAGAGCTAGTGATCTCTTGGATTGATATATCTGAATCTAGGGAATCAAAATCAAGATCTGGAGATGAAGAAGGGGAAACAGCACTAAGATATGTGTCGATAAGAGGGGCCGGTGCTGGTGACTCTGGAGTATATAAGTTTTCATAAAAGGAAGCAAATTCATCCAAAATGTCATGGTCTTTAAAAAGAAGTTTCCCGTTCGCTGATTGGATAGAATCTATCAGAGTTCTCTCTTTTCTGGACTTGAGGTAGTTAGCTAAAAGAGATCCAACTTTATTGCGGCCTCCATAGTATCGGGCGCTACTACGAAGTAAAATAGAAGAAGCATTATCTTTAGGGATCTTATTAAATACCAGCTTTGCACGAACAAGCTTCTGCAGAGTGGAATCTGATGAGGAGGTATAATATAAATGCTCCAAGTGTTTGATATTATCGAGTAGAGCTTTGTGTTGAGTAAGAGTATGTTTCTTTTTCCTAGAAACAAAATCAATGATGAAACCTCGGGCAGCAGCTTTGAAAGTGTCCCACACCAAGACAGGAGAAACAGATGGACCTTCATTAAAAGAGAAGAATTCTTCTGTAAAAAAGATAAAGGAAGAAGAAAAAGCTGGATCCTGTAAAAGGAAATTGTTAAATCTCCACCTGGAGGATTTGGGCTGTGGAGGAAGCAAATCAAAATCAGCAATCACCGGAGCATGATCAGAAATCAAAATAGGTTCAATTGAGGATGAAATGAGATTTTGAGCTAAGGGTTTGGACAGGAAAAGATAATCCAGTCGGGTTAGGGAGCCATGTGGAGGGGAGAAAAAAGAAAATTCTGTTTGATCAGGGTTACATAATCTCCAAGCATCTACGAGATGTGTCTGTGTGGTGGTACTATGAAATTGTTTGTGAACTTTATGAGGGACAAAACGCACCTGGGACTTACGGTCAATAAAGGGGTCCATGACCTGGTTGCAATCGCCACCAAGGATAAAGAATTCATCCTTGTGTTGCAAGCATTTATTTGTGATAGTAGGCCAGAAGGTATAATCCGGTTGAGTTGGGCCAAAGATATTGAAAACAGTTAAAGAGATATTATCATTAATGAGTAATTTAACTAAAATCCATCTACCATCTGCGTCAATTTCTTGTGATACAACAGAACATTTCAACTTTTTATGGCATAAAATAATAACACCATTCTTCTTTGTAGTGGTAGGAGAAACAAGAACAGAACCAACCCAACTGCGTTTAAGTTTAAGAGCCTCAGCCTCTGACAAGTGAGTTTCCTGTAATAAAACTAAATCAGGATTATAGGAGGCTAAATGAGAAATAATTCTCTGCCTTTTTATAGGGTTAATAAATCCTTTTACATTCCAAGTAACAACTCTGAATGGAAAAAATAGTCAGTAAATATAGAGCAATAGAACCAACAACAATGTTACAATGAGAGACAATTGAAGAAACACGATCAACGATAAAAGCCATAGGAGAGTAAAACAGTAAAGAAAAAGGAGAAAGTTGTAAAAAAAGAATAAAGAGGAGAAACAAGAAAGGAAACAGGATAAAGAAAAAGAAGAGAGTTGTAGAAAGAAGGGGAAAAAGGAGAAAAGGAGGGAGAAGGAAAAGGATAAAAGAAAGAACAGTAAGAGAAGACAGTACATATCATCAATTAGTACAAAACGGGGATACAAATGAATAAAAGACGATTGACGACGGCAATACATACCTTCTGAGGGGACACAAGAAGAAATATACGAGGAGTGGTGACACGAAGGAGAAGATGACACCACAAACTGGGGAGGAGGCACCACAACGGGGAATCATGAGAACAAGTAGGAAACGAACACAGAGATATGCCAAAAAGAATACCTGCAGAAAAATAGGGGAAGAAAAATGAAAAATAAGAAGAACAAGTGATAAGACAAATGCTAAAAGGAACCTGCAAAGAGAAACAAGATAAGTCAAGACGATTCAAAACATAGCATGAAGAAATGAAAAAGAGTAAGTCAAGGTCTGGAAGACGATGAGGAAGAAGAAGGACCAGAAGTTTCCATAGACGTGGTGGAGTGCAGGTGAATACATTTCTTCAGATCTGCCGGATCATCAAAAGTTGAAGTATTATTTTGGAAAGTAACCTTAAACAAACACAGATGAAATAGTCCATAGCGTGCTCCAAGGGTGCGTAAGGCTGGATGAAGATCAAGGAATTATTTCCGTTGCTTGGCTGTTGCTGAGGAGACATCCTGTGAGATAAATAATTTAGAGCCTAACCAAGCAAGTTGTTTTTTGTGTTTAGCTGCATTTAAGACTAGCAACAAGTCGTAAATTGCAAAAATAGAAAAATTACACCTCGCGGTTTCGAAGGAGCAGATGACGAAGACAGGCGGGGACCCAGCCTGTGAGCTCATTGAATGTTCAAGTTTGTAGATGGAGGGAGGTTGAGAAGCTTTATCAAAAAATTATTGAAGAAGTTGACGGGGTCATTACCCTCCAGTCCTTCGTAAGACCATATAAACGAAGGTTATTGCGTCTGTTTCTATTTTCAAGGTCTTCTGCTGATTTTTTCAGTGTAAGGACCTCCCTCTCCAAGGCACTTAGTAGGTAAAGACTGTAGGTCATCGACATGTTGTTCCACTATGGTGATGCGGGATTCCATAGATGCCCATTTAGAGTCCAACACTTGCAAGCAAGAGTTAGTTTCCTCAATGAATGGGTGCAGAGAGCGAATTTCCTCATGAACCATGTCCAAAGAGACTGGAGAAACAGTCTTTGGTGGAGAAGGAGGGTCCTGTTTGAGGCGTTTGTTCTCAGAGGTTGGAGTCTGCAATTTGATTGAAGACATTGGCGAAATCGTCACTTTGGAGGATCCAGATTGCGCCATTTTACTGGTATCGTGAGACGAAGAAATTGTATGAGGTGAGTCTGAGACAGGAGCGTGGGCGGTGTATCTCTTATTAGTGAGTAGTAACTTCTTAGTCCTGCCCATAAGGCAAAGGAGGAAAGAAACTTCGTTGAGGTAAGAGAAATCACCAGTAGACCTCCACAGCCAGTCAGAAGAGTCTAGAACGCAGAGCGTAGGCGCGCAAAGAATATTCTTGTGGAACAATAAAATCACATCTGGACCAAATGGAAAGGAAATGCCTCTAAAATATTAGGTGCAGCATACTGTTGAAGTCAGAGTGATGGAAAAAACATTGTGCTTGAGGAGAGATGCAAAGAGTTCATTGCATGGAGAAAACAAAATGGCGGGCATGAAAATGCTGCAGGAGTTCTGAGAAATTAATTAGCCAAAAAGATCAAAACAGGCATTTTGGTAAAAGAAATTTACTCAGGGGGACTTCCGATTTTAGAAGCGCACCGTTTGAATGTGAAATTCATGCTGGAACGGCGAAAAACACCGCAGCTGCTCCCATCGCGATGCGGAGCTCCGAGGTCAGGCGGCCATCTTGTCTGGCGCCGCGCGCGCTCCTCTCAAAGGAACATTTTAATCCCATATTTTACTTAACATTAATCTGCGCTCAAAGGAACATTTTAATCTTATCGCCACAGCAGTGTGTGATGATGAAACTTGTTTTACCATAGTTTGCCTATTATAGATTATTTTCAAAAAAAGTATTTGAATGATAAATGTTCTAACATTTTTGTTTCCTCGCTGTACTTTAAGGGCCAGATATTCAAACAGTCTGAATCACTGTTTACAAACGCAAACATTTATTTTGCCATGTACTCATTTTAGAAGGTGATAAATTGTTACCAACTCCCAAAAGTGGTTTGTGACTCCATACCAAAGAAAGGGGGTATGTTGCAGGTGCCTCACAAAAAGTGATTCAGTGTGAGATGTATCAATGTTTTGTGACTGAAATCAAGTTTCCAAACATTAAAAATTTACTGACTCCAGCATTAAGGAAAAGGGAAGGAGTTCTCTTGGGACACCTTCCTCTTTCTGAATTGGGTTAAACATTTCAGGAAGATTAGTAATTGGTCGAGGGATCTCTGCTAACACTTACTGAAACTTTTGAAACATGAAAAACATTTCTTTAGAGCGTCCTACTTCCTTTAAGGAAATCCGACAGTTTTTTTAAAGAGTTTGCTTTATTTGAAATCAATCACAGTATTGGTGGTCTGTACCTCTTCACTCAAATTATGAGTTAGAGCATTACTCAACTATTGCCCAAATTTAAAAAATAATCATTAATATTAGAAAGGACTCAGCCCCGAATGAAATGCTATTTGCAATTTTCTAATTAGATCCCACATATTAGGCAGAAATAATGGAAGTTATATTTAATAACGGTTATAACATAGGTATAGTCCCCTCATCATGGCAACAAGCACATTTCTATCAACTCTACAAAAAACAGTAAACAAGATCCATCTAATTGCCAACTTCTTGCTTTTGTTGGAAATTGGATATTGAATCCAAGTACTAGGCAACTTTGCTTTTAGAAGATCTGAAATCATGGGCACAGGAAAAAAAAAGAGTTCAAAACCAGTTTTCAAGTGTATTGCAATACAAAAGATACAATCTTAGCACTAAGTCATGTATTCATAAGTCTTACCAGACAAGGAGCAAATTGCATGCTTGTTTTATAGATTTAAAGAAAGCCTTTGATTCAATCAACAGAAACCTCCCTTGGGTGAAATTAGCTAAGTGTGGACTCCCCAGAGAAATGTTTGAAAGCCATTATAAGTCTTTATTCATCTAACTGGATCTAGGTGAAATTAGATAACTACAACAGTTTGTCACACAAAATATAAATAAACAAAGGATTAAAACAGGGTTTTGTCCTTGCACAAGCTCTTTTTAAGAAGTATGTATACAATATTGAGGCATTCTTAAAGAGCCTGTCCAATCCACTATAACGTAATGGCCAGCAAACAACTATCATTCATTTTGCAGATGATACCGCCTTGTAGGGCCAAATGAGCATTGGGTTGAGCACGCCCTGAGAAATTAATTTTGTTATTTTGACCAAAATCAACTGGAGATTAATTACGAGAAAACTAAAATCCTAACATTTGGTTCAACTAAAGGAAAATCCACATTCTGAAAGGTAGAAGGGCAGCTATTGAAGTGTGTGGATTAGTGCACCTAGCTAGGAGACACCTTTTGCAAGAGGGGTGACCACAAAGCGCACCTATAGGTATTAAAAAGGAAAGACGTAGTATTGAAGTTTGCTCTTGGGAAACTATTAAACAACTTAGATGGCCCACTAATTAAGCCTCTGCTAAATGCAAAGAAAGTGAAGAATTTGCCATCCTATCTTATGGTGCAGAAGTATTTCCAGGAAAGCTACATGCATGGCTAATCATTGTGCAGGATAACCTTTTCAGATCAATTTACAATCTGCAAATTCAGCACAACTCAACCTCAAGTTTGTCCTAATTGATCAAGAGCTGAGAATTAATGGAGCTTTGTTAAAATACTGGTATACCATGAAACGAGCCGAGCTGAACACCTTTAAGAGTATAAGAAATTTGAGACTTCAATTCTACAAAACAAAAAAAAAATGCTGCAACATCAGACAATAGAGAATTCCTTACAAGAACTAGATATGGTCAATCCTTGGAAGCAAGATATCTCATAATCCAGTCTTAAAGCTCTGTTAAAAAAGCATATTTCATAGAAGTAGGCGAACAATAGTTTTGCCCACTACGTTTTCTGCTTCGAGCATGGAGTGCTGGCAAAACTCTGCCAATTGCTGCGTGGCACAGTTTTTTCTTGTGAGCAGCTCAGCAATGTAAAGTTAGTGAGAATGTGAGCCCTCTAGTATGGTTTTCGGGTGCTAGAATGCCTCCGGGCAAGATTTCACAATGCAAGCGATTGCGGCAGGTCGCGACCATTCACATTGAGAAAGCTGCAGCTCTTATCTACACGAGCAGAAGAAAGAAGCAGCACCCTCTGGCACACGACGTGGTGCCACTTGTACTGATTTTACAGTGCAGAACAAGCTCTCGGGGGTAAAAATCAGTGCAAGCAGTGTGACGTGCCAAATTCTTTTCATTTGCGGAACACCGCAGAATCTCGCGGAGCTTTTATGTAACTCCGCAAGTTTTTCCCACCCCTAATATCTCGATCCACTCCTGTGGCAGAGATTAAAGAAAATGTGCTCCCCACAAACACCCTTTTTGGGTAAAAGAAAGATAAGTGCTTAACTATTTATTGCCAAGCTCATCATGTATCATTTATCTCTTTCTAATTAAGGATAACATAATTGCATCCCAGATTTGGACTTTTTGCTGTAAGAGAAATCACACAATTATCGAAAACTATGAGATCATCTCCAGCGTATAGTTTATGAGACTACCACAAAGAAAGTCTAGCTCACATTATTTGCGGCTGCTGCCCTGTATCAGGTACTTTGTACCGAGAGCTGTTAGCACACATTTTAAGGACATAGGCATGAGATCGTGAAACAATACATTAATGTGCTACTTCAGTTCCACAGACAGTTTTTTATGTGTTAAATTTCGAATGCTCATGGGTCTTGCTAAAATAGAACTAGAGAACTAAAATCAATAAATTGTAACTTTTAATCGTTGAAACAATTGAAGCATTGAATCACGTTTCTGCTCTAAATGCCCATAATGTGTTTTAAAATGTAGTAATGTCTTTTTTATCTTCTTTAAATTCTTCTTTATAGATTATTTTGTTCTTGACATTAGCTTCACCCACATTTAAAAATTAATTTGCACTTTACATATTTATTGCATTATTTCATGTTTCTTGGATTTTTCTAAATTGGAACTGGAAAAACCAAATCAATAAGGTACAACTTAACTAAATATGTATGCACTCAATGTCCATAGTCCATAGTGTATTTCTTTATGTTTCTTTTACAGATTATATCTTTCTTGTTTTTAGTTTTGTCTGACCTGTAAAATTACTCCACACTACAAATGAAAGTAATGGACTCTAAACATTTGGGGGCAGATTTACAAGAAACTGATGCATCTGTAGAATGTGTCAGTTTCCCTTCTCCAGCCTGCAATACCCTTGCGCCACCATGGATGTGCCGTATTTAGAATACGGCGCACCATGGCGCAAGGATTGACAGATGTGTCTGAAATTCGGACGCATCTGTTGGCCCAAAATTCACGCATTGCTGGAGTCGTGTCGCAAGCACGACGCAACTCCAGCAATGCATGTTGAGGCCTATGCTTATTGTACTGCGTCACTCCTTACGCCTGCTTCAAGCAGGCGTAAGGTTTTGATGCAGTGGCGTCCTAGAAGTGGCACAGTAAAATCTTGTCGTTTTCACTGCATCAGTTTCACGAGGCTTTCCTGCGTGGGAACGCCCACCCTGCATACATTACCTGACGCAGGTATAATGTGACGCAGGGCTTTACAACGAGACGCATATCCTTAGATGCGTCACGTTGTAAATGGGCCGCAACGTGGCGTATTGTTTATACCGCCGCTGCGCCACAAAAAGTGACGCAACGGCGGAGCAAAAGTGATGCAAGGGGCTTGTAAATCTGCCCCTTCATTTTGTAGAAATTGAGATTTTCCTTTCTTAAAGGAAATGAAACAGTTTCGTACTGTGCCATCCGAATCAACCCAATGATGTGTGGTGGCAGATTGTTACCTAGAAGAGCACATAAAGCGGATTGTACAAATGTGTATGTAACCTCTCATTTTCTGGGTAATGTGTGTTTTATCTGTTTCATATTGGTTATCACTCATATTAGAAGCTTGTAGCATGATGACCGAAAAGCCAGAAAACAACTCTTCTACTGTTTACTACTATTTGGGGCTGAAAGTATAACAGACAAATGGGCTCACACAGTCAGTCTTAAGCTGTGGCTATATTGACCTGAATTCTACAGAAACTTCAAATAATATTAAATATGTAATGTATACCTATAAAGTTCAGAATAAATGATCATTTTGTGTTAACTCCATTTAGCATAGTCCCTCTTCTTTTTTATTACCTGCTCTTTTTCCTAATGTGTTGCATTTGGTTACTGGTAAATCAGATGGCCAAAGACATCAAAGCAAAACCAAAACAGTCCTGACTTAAATCAAAGAGGTTTGATGTAAGTCTCCACTATTCATTTAACAGACAACAGCAATGCACTGGGCTCATTGCATAATTGAAATTCTCTCCTTTAATGTATTTCTCGTTGTACTCCATTACATCACAACCATATAAACGGTAGATATGTTGAAGAATCACAGCTCTCAGTTTGAGAATTTAGATTGTTTTAAAATATATATTTTCGAATTTCTTCACCAGAATCTTGATGAAGAAATTACTCCAAAAATATAGTTCTAAATATTTTCTCTACAGGACTGTGGTTTCATAGATTTTTTTCAAATGCAGATCTTTAGGGTGGGGGTGTTCAGTAGGCCCTCATCTATTTTAGGCTTACACTCAACACACCATACTTTACCTACCCCTTCCATTTTATCATTTAATCACTCAAGGCTCTCACAAGTGTAGCTACATTTTTTCATTACTGGATACCGTTGTGAATCCTGGTGGTTCATCCAAATTGCTAGCTAACTTTGGGTCCCCCACTGATCCACAGTTCTCTTTTATAAGTAAGGGAGATAGCATTGCAGGAACAATTAATAGCCTCCATAAATCCTGTGGCATCTCCCAAACCAAATCTGAGAAATGCCTTGTGTATCCTAAAAGATGTACGTTGCCACAGGGTCTAAGCTGTACAAAGGAGTAAATGCATACTTTTTGTAATTCACTGTGACATCCTGGCCTTCACCCCTCTGGGCTACACCTTCCCTTCTATTTCCTCAGGCACCCATCTCTCTCCTCCCTATGTCCTCCAGAACTCATTCATGCCTCCCTTTCAGCTGAGCAGCAACAGGAGCGTAGCACAAGCTAACACCAGAGCCTTTAGCATTACATCACTCACACAGAGTTTGTGACATAGAACCACTCTAATAGCTTTGATATAAACTGTGGACACGCATTACTCCTGGCTGTAGCAGTTTCTTTCCTTTGAATATTAAAACTGAGACCCACACATGGGTTACACACTCAAGACCTACAGTGAGCTAGATTATTCACTTCTCAGCCATGTAGTCTCACTGACAAAAACAGCTGACACTCCCAGTGAATCTTCTCAAGAAAACAAGCTACCACATTCTTCAGAGAAGTGGAGTAGACACACACAGTAATAGAGAATATTCTAAGCACTAGGTGACAGACCAAGACTGAAGATAGAACACTTTCTTGTGTTGTGGCTCTGCTGAACAATTGATTGTTCTAATTCGGTTTAAGACCTATATACGCTGATGATGATTCTAGTTACTATTGACCAGCCCTTAGGTGCATTATCTGGTATCTATGATGTTGTGAAAATCTGCAATGCATTGATCATTCCCTAGACATCCTTCACAGCGGCAGATTACAGGGGCACAAATGTGAATATGCACATTTTTAAGCAGCACATATTGTGATAATTTTGATAGTGCTAGTTGGGAAATGACACTGGCCCTGGTGTTCTGCACTGAATTGCATCAACAAAAATGCTTGCTATCACAGAACTAATGATTTTTAGTGGTTTAAAAACAGGAGAAGTCATGTGATTCCTAAGTCTCATTAGAGATAGCTTCAGCTGTCTGTCAGAGCTCATGTCATCCAAAAAGAGAATATAGAGAGGGGTTTTGACTCCACCACTCTGTTGTTCAGCCTTTAATTGGGAGCTAATTGGTCGAAAGTTGTGTAAATTTGCACACAGGAAAGGGTAAACTCTCTCTTTTTGTCAGCTTTTGCTTTGGGAATGGATGAATCAGCATACTATGGTAACATTTAACATCATACAGGCCTGATTTACAAAGGGAGCTTACACTTTTGAGTATGTTTACACTTTTGTAGTAACATACTCTTTTGTAGTAAGTCCAGCACTTCACATTGCCAGCCACTGGTACTGCAACATCCTTCCATAGAAAATAATGTAAGTAGGGGCTTACTAGAAAAGTGTAAGTTACTACAAAAGTGCATTTTATGAATACCTAAAATTAATACACTCTCTCTCAAGTGTAAGTTACTGCAAAAGTGCAGTATGTGAACAGCAATTTGTAGTACGTGTTGTAGTACTGCTGTAATACTGCAAAAGGTACTTTTAAGTGCAATTGGTGAATCAGGCCCTATCTATGTATCAAAAAAGAGTGAGAGGAATGAAGAAATGTCCAAGCCACCCTAAATGTATTTAAATTTTTAAAATAGATGTTTATTTATATTTAGTCATCTAGCATTACAAAGTTTTACACATTAGTAATATTATTTATACTGCTTATTTTTCAATCATTTTGTTAATTATTTGAAACTGATGCTGTCCCATTATCCAACTTTGTATAAAATTGTAAATATGTGTTATTCTTAGGAGCACATTTTATACATTTAATAATGTCTCAATAAATTGTTTCTACTATTTTATCAATGAAAATATTATATATTACTGTTCTATACTATACTATTAGCTTTTTTGAAAAGTGATTATAATAGCAGGACTGTTATTTCTTATTTTAAAATGTTTTCAATACAAAGGAGGAAATTAAAGGCAAGGAAGGAAAAGTTACTGCCTTATTTGAGGTGATAGCTTTTTAGTATAGTCTAATCCATTTTTTGGCCAGCCCTTTGGGGTACGGGTAAGTGAAGTGGCGAAACTTATTTACATTTTTTTTTACTTTGCTTTTAAAACATTGCAGACTTTGTAAGCTTCATAAAATTTGCAAAGCTAATAAAAAAATGACAATTTTCCATGAATGTTTAATGTGGAAAATTGTATTGCCTAAAAAGTTTTAATCCGATATATATCCTACTAACACTCTCATTCTTTAATCTGAGTTGGATAGAGCTTTCTAACAATAAAACGTCATTAAGTGAAAAACATGTGTACTTCCTCCAATCTTTCAAGCAAGTTATAGCTTGTGATGTTACTTTTTTTAAAACTAAAGTAGGTCTTCTAATCTTTAACACAAAATAGGATAATGCCTACAAATATAAGAGCCTGTCCATTACATCTAATGAGGGAGGCGGTACCAGGCCAGCTGACAGCTGCCACTGTGCTCCATCTGCCATAGACATTATTAATAAAATGTTGTGTCCTTGGCATAGGATCCATAAAAAGCCTAATAATCTTTTGATTAGGCCTATGGATGCAGAGGGTCATCTGCCAGCTGTCCTGGTCTGCCTCCTGACTCAGACGATTATTCCTTTAATGTAAAGAAATTGCAGGTAATTCCTTTCACTAAGCCTTATTTGTTCTCATTTTACCTGCAGCAGAAACTGTCAAATTGTGTCATATATTCGTGATGGACTTTGAAAGTGCAGTGTTCCACGAATATGCGTGACTGCCAAATGTTTGTGGATGACAAAATGAAAATGTCATAGAGGCCTAAACATATTTCTGTCCATAATTAAGACAACCATTTTCTTGAGATTAGCCCATGACATGCTGCTACACTGGAATACACCACTACCGACTAAAGGCGTTTAAAAAATGTTGCAGCTATTCAGAATTCTGCAGTGTGAAAGGTTGTTTCATGGCTTCCAAGAGCAGTGTTAGTAAAGGTATCATGGAATGAGATGTGAATGTGGCCTAGCAGCTCAGGGTACTGCCTTTGGAAACTAGAGACCCAGGTTTGAATCCCATCCTTTGTGCTAGATTCAGCATCATGTGACTCTGGGCAAAATCACTTAATATCCCTGTGCCTAAATCTGTGTAAAATGTATTAGTGTAATCCCCACTTGATGTACAGGATCTTGTAGAATGTCTCCTAACCCCTCACGTAATGTACAGCATTCCATTGTTTCACAGCTTGGTTTCTGCTATATAAATACCAATACGTGCATAGCCAGAGGTAATCAAGGGAAGATCACAGATGGCTCCAGTTACCCCTAATTGGCAATTATGGCAGCATTTCCAGCAAGTATGGAAATGGAAGGTGCTATCTATCCTTCCAAGGTCTCTCTTTGAGGAACAACGAATGCTATTTGAAATATCTGTTCACAACTTGACTTACCAAGGAAAAGCAAATCATGGATGAAGCTTCACTGATTCTGTTCTTGCAGCTTCAGATAAACAACACTGAAAGACTACCGGGCAGTAGTTATACACTATACAAAACATAACACAAGATAACATAATGCAACCGAATATGATTTACCCTTTACAGGCAAGAGTATTTATATTGACATTATCATTCAATACCATCCTTGCCTCCAGTTGGAACTGGCACCATGGAAGGGGGGGTGCATATGATTCTTCTAAAGTTGTTGTTTTGTGACTTTATAAAGTGTCCAGGACTCCTTGTCAGGAAAGATCACAGGGGTACTGTTAGAAAAAAATCATATAAACAAGATGCATTTATTGGCAATGCAATCCTTGGGTTGCAGTCTGGAATATCAAGTTAGGAAAATCATTAATCCTTAATATCGTAGCCAAACTATTGTGGACAAAAATATGAGAGGTAAGTGCATATAAGGAAAAATAGATTTACTATTCTAAACTTCATGTCTGTGTACTTTGAAGATATAGCGATCGTCAAGGTACATATATGTGAAGTTAGTTATAGAAAATGTATTTACTTACCTGTCAATATTTTTGTCCCCAAAATTATGGCTACACTATTAAGGCATAACAATATTTCTTACTCAATATTTAGGACCCACGGCATTGCCTTGGATCAGGGATATGTTTTAACATAAAACTTTCACTGATGTAGTTGAAGTTCGAAAAAAACTTTGGGGCATATTAGCAAGGAATAGCGATATTTATCGCTAAACGCGCTTAGCGCGAATCCTGTTAACGCCGCCTATCGCTGGAAAATATCGCTGAGATAACACCCTATTAGTAAGGTTTATCTCCATAGCGATAATATTTCCAGCGATAGCGGCAAAATGCGAGAATATCGCTGGAAAACCAGCGATATTCTTGCATTAACGCTAAGGTGGATTCAGCATTAGAATCCACCTCGTATACCTTAAACAGGTAAGTCATAGTCAGTAGCAGGTGTTAAAATCTAGCGATAAACGCGCTTAGCGCGATTTATTTTATCGCTTCGCCTGCCTTGATAATAGGGGTTAGTGGTGTTAGCGACTGTTTACAGTCGCTTTTAGTGGGGAACGCCTACCTTGCATGTCATTAGCGATAAATATCGCTGACATGCAAGGCGATGTAATTCCCGGCCTCTAACGCCTGAAAGCTGTCGCTAACGCCTGTTAGCGACAGCTTGCTAATAGGGCGTTAAAAATATCGCCGATTTAGTGGCAAAAAGTGTTGCTAAATCGGCGATAAAGCCCTTGATAATATGCCCCTTTATTCGGTGCATAAAATAACATGACCATAAAAGAACATAGTATAACAGTAAACCAAATGTGCAACAAAACCTCCCAAACTTTATTAGTTAAAATATTGTTATGAAAAATAAAATACAAGTAAAATCTTTAAAATAACAGTAAAGATCATTAATGTGCAAAATACATTAATCATAAAGAAGTATCAAACCATACATGTATCTATCCTATGTCCCTTAATCATTTACTAACTTTAATCACATAGGCAATAAAGGACGTGAAGGCAAAACTAGTTTTGCATCTTGCATATCCATCAAAAATGTATAAGCTGCTGTGTGTAACCACAGCCCTTCACTTAAAAAAGAGGCTTTAAGTACTTTTTCCTGCCTTCATTGTAAAATTTGCAGAAGATTACTGCACGCTTTGTTAATTGAGCGGTTGTATTGTCACACAGTCACTTATAGCCCTTGGGAGCTAAAGTGGAGCCTGTGGGAAATGCTATCAGATGGTGGAAGATTGACAAGGAAAATCTAGTCACTAGGAACCTGTAGTAGGTGTTGTGAACCCTTCCCAGGTACCGCTGCAGTCCATAGGAACTTTGATATGATGTACAAAGTGCAACTCTTACATGGGACTCAACCTTGCTCATTGTATATGCCACACTTTTTCCTTGGCCAGTTGCTTCAGGGCATTTTTAGAAAACAGCCCCATGTCCCCAGGGTGCTCCCACACATTTGTATTATTGCCAGCTAATGTGTACAGGGCCTTTTTAATTTCAGACAGCCATGTAATCTTATGTGCTTCATCTAGTGACATATAGTCCCTTATAATGTCCTGGGTAAGGATGGCTTCATTTTTTTGTCCAGACTGAATGCCAAAGTAGCAGTGATCTCACTTCTAGTAAAGCTGCTATGGGCTGTAAGCCAAGTTCTAAATGAATAATGATACTGGAGGTTAATTTAGGGACCGATAACAACCTTCGTACAAATTTATCTTCCTGCATTTGCAAGGTTGTGTTGTCCACTGAACCCCAGATTACTGCCCCATATGTGGCAGCGGCAATTGTCTTGGCATGATATCATGTTATCATGTCCAGTATACGCTTCTACCCAAGCTTAGCAACAAATCAAAAACTAGCCTCATTGTTCCTGACCATGTTAGTGACAGTAAGATCTTTATACATTTCCTTACCCCGTTTACCTGAAAATCTAAGGCCAAGGTAATTAAAGTAATTTGTGCTTAAAATCCTTTCTCCTCCCCAAAAAAAGGGATAAGATCTCCCTTTTTTGATAGTGCATGACATTGTAAATGTATTGCCCTGATTAATCTTCAAGTCAATTCCTTCCATGAAGTCAATAAAAGAATTAATAAGCTATTGGAGGCTGGCTGGAGTTAAGGCTATGGCATCATCCGCAACAAAATTGGTACCAATCTAGCCCTTGCTCGGGGGGCGCCAGTACCAAGTGATTGAAGCCATTCATAAATGCCATTGATATACATAGAGAAGAGAAACGGGGCCAGTACGCACCTCTGTTTTACTCCCCTACCAATGTGAATAGAGTTGGTAACTTCTCCCTGTGTACGAAATCGTACCTTGGCAGAAAGATTACTGTACATGTAAGCAAGTAGTACAATGATATCTTTAGGGGCCCCCAAATCAGACATACACTTTCATAGCTTACTATGGTTCACCAGATCAAAAGCACTACTTAAATCTATAAAACACATATACAAATTACTACACCTTACATTAAGATATTTACCTATTAAAAGATTGAAATCAAGGCATTGCTCAGTCGTACCAAGACCTCATCTGAAGCCATAATGTGCGTTTGAGAGTATGTTGTTGGCCTCGGCCCAATCCTCCAATCTCTCTAATAATGCTCTTCCTAGTAATTTTACTGAGGAGTCCAATCGTGAGATTGGTATGGAGCATTTGGGGTCCAGCTTTGAGCCTTTTTTAAATATAGGAATGATAATTGACACAGACCAGGTAGGTGGTATATATCCCTTTCCAAGGGCTTGTATGCATCTGTCAGTACCCCATCGGATCTGGGAGCCTTCCTCTGTAAGAATTTAATTAATCTTCTCTGAATTTCTTCCATATTTAATGTAAAGTTAAAATCTACAATGTTTGGTGATCGACAAACCACCACTGAAGGGTCAATTGTGGGTGCAAACATGGTGGAAAAGTGGTCTACCCATGCTTTTGTCCCTATAAAGTTTTTTTCAATTCTAGCTTGATTTATCATTGAGGAATGGGGTGTGTACTTTTCTCCAGAAAAGATTATTGTCCGTGGTGTCAACTGCCATGTCACATTAGCCCAGGCTATCTCCTGCAAATTCTGCTTTCTTAACTTTATGGCCTGTTTATATCTAGTTCTACTCTCTACGATGGCATCCTGATCCCTTGGGAATGCATGTAAATGTTTGATTAAGTCCCTACATGCCTTGGAGCACAGGCAGTCAAACCACCAATTGTTCTTTTTGATGGTAGTCCTTATCACTTTGCTCAAAAGATGGTCAATAAATTTTGAAATAGCAATATCTGAATAAATAACTGCAGAGGGTTCTGGATTATCCTCCAAACATAAATAAAGGTTATCCTTATTCCCTCTCTGTAAGTCAAGTATAAATTGGTCTTGGTAGACACCTGTCCACTTTATCCGTATCAATGTCTGTTTTACTAGATAATAATGTGCAATTACTTTCCATCCTGTTTTTAGCAGGAATGTCGAACTTAAGTGATAACTTAAGAGGGTTGGGTTCACTTACACACTTTTTACCTATCACCAGGTTGAGTGGAGGTACACCTTTATTTCTAGAAATGAGTATGTGATCTATGGTACTCTGGCCCCTGGTACCTATGAAAGTGTATTGTTGGCTATCGACCCCGCTAAAAGTAGGGGCCATAATATACATGTTGAGCCTTGCCGCTAGCCTATTAAGGTGGGTACCATACAAACAGTATTTAAAATTGAGATTTTCTTGCCCACATATATTATCAAGAGGTATAGAACATTTAGGGAGGTTGAAAACTCCTGCCCAAATGATGAAACCTCCTTATTCTTCTCTAACAGAAGATTCTCCAGAGCATGCTCAAAATTAATTACAACCTAGGACCTAAGATTTCCAAAAATATTATTAGAAAATTAATAAATCAAGACATCCAAAATACCAGCCATGCTTAACAATACTAATTAGAAGTGTGGAGAGGCCAGAAAGTTTTTAACAATTTTGAGGGATGTCGTTGTAGAAATCAATATCAGAAGGCCCCCCTTTGCTCTACCCTTCCGCAATGCATGGCTAGAGTGCGGATTGAAATTAAACTGTCTATGGCCATATCAAAGTTGGAACAATTCTCTTGTAGGCAAACAATCTTAGTCCCTTTGACATAATTTCCCCAATCATCAGTTGTAGGTTTATTATCCAATCCTGCAATATTCCAAGATACAATCCTCAGATTTTTTTATGGGTCCTGGACCAGCTCTTTAGGGCCCAACTGATTGAGTCCTGTTGAGGTTGTGTCATGGGAATGCTCTAATTCTAAGTGATTGCCTATATGACCATTTGGTTCAAATTCACTAGGAGACGTGTTGACAACTGCAACAAGTCTGTCAACAAGTTTCGGGTGAGTTGAGGGGACGGAAAGTCAATTCACCTGGTCTAGGTTTGAAATTGGAGCTAACTTGCTTTAGGTCAGTACTCGGTCCTTGGACAGCAGTGAGGTAGATAAACCTGGCTGCGGCTTATAAATATAACCCAGTGGAAGAGCCTTAATTGCAACTCCTGTGTCCACGGCGAAACTTAACCTATTTTAAATATTAGCAGCCACCGTCCTATCTCTAAAATTAATCACAACACAGACGGAGGCATCAGGTTTAAGAGTTTTCCCCACCAAAGGAACTCGGCTAACAAGATTGATGTGGCTGTGAAGTAAAATAGGACTGTTGGACCTGGCCCTTTTTGCAGGGTTATCCCCAAACATTTTGTCTTTCTCCTCCTATTTTTCTGACCCCCGTTTTGTTGGCTTTAGGACTCTGGGCACTTTACCACTGCGAATCAGTGCTAAAGTGCATGTGCTCTCAACCCTAAAACATGGTATGATTGGCTTACACCTGATTAGCATTTTTAATTTACCTAGAAGTCCCTTGTACAGTGGTATACCATATACCCAGGGCCAGTAAATGAAATGCTCCTAGTGGGCCCTGCAGCGCTGCTTGTGCCACACACAGAAGTAGCCTCTCAAACCTAGCTCAGGGTCTAGCCACTGCAGGGCTTGAGTGAGCAGTTGACTACCACATTAACTTGGCATTTCAAGTTACTTGTCAAGCCTAAAACTTCCCTTATTATACATATAGGTCATTCCTAAGGTAGGCCCTAGGTAGCCCGATGAACAGTGGTTCCTGTGGAATAATAAAATCATATGTTGATAATGAGATGCACAATCGCAATGGAAGGGTTAAAATGATGTCAGAGGATGAAGAAACCACATACACCTATGGTTTAGTTTGATACAGTCGTATTTTATATTTTCCAAACAAAATTCTATATACAATGAAAAAAAAGTGTGCGTGGTGTCCCCAGTGAAAAACAGGAACCTAAGGTATTGGTGACATAATTGTGACAGTATTCTACAAGGTTTCCAAAGTTTTCAAAAAAGTCGACCATTTAGCAAATCTATACACAATACAAAGCAGCTATATACAATAATACGCTCTGTTAATGGTTCGCTTTCTTTTGTTGCCGACGACATTTCGACCCTGTACGTGGTCTAGGGTCTCATCAGGACCTAAGGATGGAGGGACATCTGATGGGTAGACTGCGCAGCCGCGTGAGGTGTACGTGCCAACAGTGGGTGATAGTGAAAAAGAAAAGCGAGATACTCACTGGGACACCCAGCCGGGTACCCAAGTGAGTGTGAAGGCTGGCAATCTGTGGGTAGCTCAGCACGGTTACTGGATTGATGATACTCAGAGATGTGTATGAAGACGGTAATGTGGAACTCTGGAGTTGGTGTTAATCACAGGCGGTGCTGTCGCGCTGACCTGTGGTTCACGAGTGTTCAATATGGTGGTCCGTACCTAAATGCGGTGTGAAGCCCATAAAATGGAGCGAGCTTGCAGTAACCAGCGTTTGTCTGTCTGCAATATTCTTCAATGAAGATGAATCCTTCAATTAATTGAGTCCTCAAAGCGTGTGACGGTCCACTGCGCGGGCAGCACAACAGCATTAGTCTGTCTGCTGTTGGCCATTTGGCCATTTGGCCAACAGCAGGCAGACTAACGCTGTTGTGCTGCCCGCGCAGTGGACCGTCACGCGCTTTGAGGACTCAATTAATTGAAGGATTCATCTTCATTGAAGAATATTGCAGACAGACAAACGCTGGTTACTGCAAGCTCGCTCCATTTTATGGGCTTCACACCGCATTTAGGTACGGACCACCAGATTGAACACTCGTGAACCACAGGTCAGCGCCACAGCACCACCTGTGATTAACACCAACTCCAGAGTTCCTTATTACCGTCTTCATACACATCTCTGTGTATCATCAATCCAGTAACAGTGCTGAGCTACCCACAGATTGCCAGCCTTCACACTCACTTGGGTACCCGGCTGGGTGTCCCAGTGAGTATCTCGCTTTTCTTTTTCACTATCACCCACTGTTGGCACATACACCTCACGCGGCTGCGCAGTCTACCCATCAGATGTCCCTACATCCTTAGGTCCTGATGAGACCCTAGACCACGTACAGGGTCTAAACGTCGTCGGCAACAAAAGAAAGTGAACCATTAACAGCGCGTATTATTGTATATAGCTGCTGTGTATTGTGTATAGATTTGCTAAATGGTCGACTTTTTTGAATACTTTGGAAATCTTTTAGAATACTGTCACAATTATGTCACCAATACCTTAGGTTCCTGTTTTTCACTGGGGACACCACGCACACTTTCTTTTTCATTGTATATAGAATTTTGTTTGGAAAATATAAAATACGACTGTATCAAACTAAACCATAGGTGTATGTGGTTTCTTCGTCCTCTGACATCATTTTAACCCTTCCATTGCGATTGTGCATCTCATTATCAACATATGATTTTATTATTCCACAGGAACCACTGTTTCTGATAATAATTTACCTACCCAGGTTCCTTAGTGAGTAGGGTCCCTTTGTCCTTTTTTCGACTAGGTAGCCCGATGGGCAGGTTGCTGTGTAGGTAAAAGGCAGGACAGGTGGCTTTATGTGTGGCATGACCTGGTAGCGACAAACAGCCTATTTGGTTTCTCACTGTTTTGAGGCCTGCTCATTCCATAGGCTTGTATTGGGAATTCCCATATATATGACAAGGTGGTAAATCCTGATCTGAAAGGAGTAGCAATGTTATGTTTGGTATGTTTCGAATGATAATGAAAAATAATGCTTACTGGTTTATGTGGATTTTACATTACTATATTTGAAATGCCACTTTTAGAAAGTGGGCATGTCACTGTTCTTTTTAATCCTTGTACTTTGTAGCCTGCCTACAATCCACCTCTAGGGTAAAGTGACAGTTGGGCTTGTGCATGCTTCCCAGACAGCCATCACACAAGGAGGGTGTAACAAAGTTGCATCTGCATTCATCTGCAATTTGAATGGAATTGAATGGAAGAGTGAGGGTCGTTGACCCTTTGCATTTGTACAGGTTGTGTCCTGCCCTCACACAAAGGGCTCGTTCACCCTCTACTGATCTCTGGAGCCAAGGCCGGGGAGGAGGGAGACTCCTGGAACTTGTCATACCTTGCTAGAAACTTCTCCTACGTTATAGAAGCAAGGCACCAGGATATAAGTACAGGGGCTCTGACTCCACATTCTTAGTGCACTACTGGACCAAGAAGGAACTCTGCTGGATTAAAGGCTGCTGTGCCAGCATGATTGCCATTTTGCAGAGTCTGACTGTTCCTACGGACTTCTGCCTGCATTGCTGAGCTGTCCTGTTGCCTGCTGACCTGTGCCATGGCAAGAAGAATCATTAAGACAGCTCCAGAGTGACTCAAAGGGCTTGCTGGCTTGCCCCCTTTTCTTTCTTGAGGTCTCAGGAATACAAAACACCTCATAACTCGCTTTGGTAACTCACACTTGTGCAAGAGCTTTTTCCACAACCATGAACGAGCTATGGTCAGCTCACAACCGAGGTTCTGCCCATTGGGTCATTCTGTGTGAAATTGCTTTTTGCCAGCACTGCGAGAGCACGCCAATTACCCTTCTCCTCTGCTTCCAACAGGCTGCTGCGCTGCAAGAACCCCCACAGCAGGCCCCGTCAGCCGAAAAGCCGTGCAAAGCTTATCTTCATCCCACAAGACTCCCCCCGTGGTCCCTTCGCCTCAGGTGTGTAGGCCTGGGAACGCCAGTGGAACCAGCAACAACTGCCTGCCGAAGTCTGTAATCTACGTCAGCAGCCAACTCCAGAACCAGCCTGGGAGAATCACGGTCCTAATCCGACCTGATAGCCGCGTACCTCAGCCCTGCGTGCCTGCCCAGAAACCAACTGAATACATAGAGATCTGACCAGCGTGGCTCCTAGTTGCGGCCTTCCCCAGGAGTTGTACCCTTGAGAATGGTGTATCTCTGGACTTTTGGACCCGAGTGGTCCCTGTGGCTGGTGTAGCCCTCCTCGCAACCGGCTGACCCCAGTCCTCATGACAGAGGGTCACCAGCATTTACTTCTGACTCACGAACCCTGTGATTATGGAGGCTACCCTTGGAAGTCCTGCCCAAGGGGAGTTGTAGTGGGTATACCCCCAACTTGTTTGGGCCTTACCATGGGATGCTGCCCGGTGGCTGGTTATTACCGGGTGAACCCTTAACGGAGGCCCTGTTTGCCACTAGGATGTGGCCTTGCTGCATATACTAGCCCTAATTGCCACCTGACCCGTAACAGGGGTGCAGGTCCTCCAGTGCCTCATGTGCATATTACCGTAAACCTTCTAGGAGGAATGCCTGTATCCTACATTTGTGTTCTGATATGCTTCTGGTGACATTGGAGGATTTATGTGGGGACTCATGGTTTACTGCTGCATTACATACCTAAGAGTACTGCCACTGTATGTCATTTGGGTCTCCTAGAATTCAGAGCAGCAAGTCCTACTTCACTATCCACATAATGTGCACAGGATTGCTCACCCCGGTGTTTTTATTTTATAACCTGTTGCCACTTGCATTGCCAGGATAATGAGTACTATTTCAGGAATGCATAGTAATCACAGTGATTATGTTTCACTTGTTCTCATTCTCTTAATCTGTTGCATTACCTACCTTGTTGGCTGCTAAAGTATGTCGTTTTATGCCTTGCACTGTCAGGATAACGAGTACTATTTTAGGAGTGGTGTAGTATGCACAATATTTATGATTCATGTTGATGTTTCTATGCATAATATACTATATATTTTTATATAAGCCCATGTGGAGTCTCTTTTGTGGTGTGTTCATTGTGTCACTGCTGTGAGTGTGTTGCGCAAACGCTTTGCACTCTGCCTCTGGGGATAAGCTTTACTGCTCTGTGCCAAGCTACCAGGGGGTGAACACAGGTCATCTTTGGTGTGTAACTGACTTGCCCTGACTAGAGTGGTGGGTTCTGCCTGGCTTAGGTGCATACCCTAGCCAACCAGAAACCCCATTTCTAACAAGGACCATCTAGATTACTGTTTGCCCAATGAACTACCTTGTTAACTAGCTGATTGTGGTCTTCCCACATACCACCAGTGGGGGTGGGGGGAATGTTTCATTATGACCACAAAAGGTGTCGCCTGGTGTGGGAGCTGCAGCGTGTGGACCTTGGGCGATGAGGGCGGCTGAATAGGGGCGATACTGACCGGCCTAGTAGCTCAGGACATTGATGATAAAATCTGTGTCATGCCCATTCCTCTTGCAGCCACCCTAGGTGCTATAATGAACCTATCCTGCTTGGGGCATCATGCTGATCCCAGAGGCGTGGTGCCCACGTCACCCAGGAGCACAGGCTATGCCAATGATGCTGGACAAGCTGTGGAAATGGCAGAAGCAGTAGGACCAAGTAACTGAGGACCTTCTGAGTAGTGTGCCCAAACAATGCCACTTAGTTTGGTCAGAGCTGCCTCCACCTGCTCCACGCGGGTCATAATAGGGGCCAGGGCACATGTTAAGGAGGACATCACACTCTTAACTGCCTCCTCGACTTTGACTTCCAAGGTCGACTTCGGATAATGTGAACATGGAAGACTGGAATCCAAGATTGAAAGAGGTACATCGGTGAGCCTCGCAGCTGAGGAACCACGGCATTGACGTTTAGACTTGGCCCCTCTGACTGCCATTTTCGTTTTGCCCCCCAGACTGTTGTGCGTTCCTCTATTGAGAGGACTGGAGGATGAGGAGTCCGTCCTGGGTTGGTCAAACCGATGCACTCAAGTCACCTGCACAAACACTGCATTTATGGGAGTGGGCTACATACATTGCACCAACAGAATTTGTACTGTCACTTCCCGATCACATATTGTGCTGGCACTGCTGAAATTTTTATCCGAGATTGCAATACTTAATCAATTACATTTTCACCGACTGAGGAGAAGTGCAATAACAATGTATTGTAGCAGTTGATCGGTGAAAATGTCGGTGAAAGTTCATAGGGGCGCCTGGATTAATTAATTAATATCACCAAAATGTAGATGGAGATTCAGCCGTCAGCTGCAGGTCTTCCAGTACTCGCAAGACAAACGCAATAGAGTGGGTACGAGGAGAAGTAGGTTCAGTAAAGGGTGCACATAAGAAAAATGTCAGTGGTGGCAACAAAAAAGAAATGTGTATGTTTTGTAAAAGTACTTTTAAACTTGAATCTTCAAGTTTGAAACGAAACTGTTATTACAAATTGGGACATGCTAGGCATTTCATGTACTAATGTGGAAAAAAGGAGTTTTCGACAAAGGCTATAATTTAGGAAAGATTGACTTTTGACAAGCATAAAGTTCACAGGAAATTGTTAAAAAGGGTCCATGCCGTATTTTAAATGTTAAACCTTTCACTTTCATCTTAAAACTGCACTTACAGCCGCATTATATCCTCAAAGGTACTGCAGACTTATTGCCAACATTTTATTTGAAAATACTTTAAAAGGTCTCTGGTTGCTAAGCGATCAAGTGGGAGGCTGTGTCCATTCACAATTTTCCCTATTGATGATCATATAATGCCGCTATATTTGTGCTGCTTCAAGTTTTGAAAGATTCAATATTGGAGCACGTTTATTCAGTAACTGGTTGTCTGGAGTTACTGGGCAGCATCAGAGGTAAGTACACCCGACTCTTCATTGGCAGCAATGAAGGCTTACTCTAGCCGATGGTAGTGGGTTTGAAACTCAGATTCAGTGTAATGCATAATATTACACACACAAAAACAAGTGGCCAGTCTGAGGTGCATCTTTGAAAAGAATAGAGTTTATGGGGCAGATTTACAAGAAACTGACGCATCTGTAGAGATGCGTCAGTTTCCCAGCGCCAGCCTCCGAAACCCTTGTGCCACTGTGGATGTGCCGTATTTACAATACGGCACACCATGGCGCAAGGATTGACAGATGAGTCAGAAATTCTGATGCATCTGTTGACGCAAAAGTCACGCATTGCTGGAATCGTGTCGCAAGCACAAAGCAACTCCAGAAATGCATGATGAGGCCTATTCTCACTACACTGCGTCACTCCTTACGCCTGCTTCAAGCAGGCGTAATGTTTTGACACAGTGGCGTCCTAGAAGTGGCGCAGTGAAATCGTGTAGATTTCACTGCGTCACTTTTACGAGGCTTTCCTGCGTCGGAACGCCCACCCTGCATATATTATACCTGACGCAGGTATAATGTGACGCAGGGCTTTACAACGTGACGCATCTCCCTAGATGCGTCACATTGTAAACTGGGCACATTTGTTACGCCGCCGCTGCGTCACAAAAGAGACGCAACAGCGGCGAAAAAAAGTGTCGCAAGGGGCTTGTAAATCTGCCCCAGGAGGTTCAATCATCTTCTTAAGCAGAGACACAAAGCCGAACACAAGTGGGGTGTGAACGCAGTAAGTCTCAAAAAACAAAATACCACTGGGTTTAATGGCACACAACCCCCCCCCCACCAGTTATGCGTAAATTAATGAAATTTACAATCAAACTGGTAACTTTCCTCCCCTTCAGAAGTTAATTTAAAAAGGCCTGTATCATTTAACTATGATCAGCACCCACAAACTGGCATTGGTGGATGATAGCCAACTTTCCGACTGCAGTGCCCTATGATCTGATTGTGGAATATCTCTAAAAACACTGGAGGACTGATTTATCAATGTATCACTCAACGCTGCAAGACACCTTGCTGCACTGCGATGCATGAAAGGGAGAGAGCAGGAATGTGCCATATTTAACATTATATGGCACACTTCTTTCGCTGGCGCACATTGTGCTTCCTTGTGCCAATACAGGCACCTAGGGCCCTCATTTATGAGAACTGATGCATCACTGCGGCGAGGCAGCAATGCTGCAGAAAAAGTTGCGCTGTGGTGCGACACTTTCAAACGTCTTGGATGCATCGTATTTACAGAACGGCGCACCATGGCTTAAGGTCCCATGGTGCGTCAAGAGAAATGCTGGGACAGCTGCCACAGAGAAAACTGATGCATGTGCAGCCAAAGTAAACGCTAGGCTGCTTTGCGGCCCGTAAAGCAACACAAATCACCCTAGTGTCACATTGGTGTGTGCAATGCATCAAAAACCCCTAAAAAGTGAAGCATTTGAAGAAAAACCTTTTCCCCATACCTCAAAAGGGAGAGATGGAGCAGGCAGCAGCAGCCAGGGCAACAACGTCAACAACCACAGCACCAGCCAAGATGGAGACCATTGTGGGCAGCCTAGAGGGGTTCTGTAGGTGCCTCAGTCCCAATTAGGACACATCAGAGGCTATCAAAGGCATCTCCCCTTCGCTCCATAGAATGGAACAGTCCCTGGCTAACATTTCTGGTGTAAAGAGGCAGAGGCATCAACAACATCCCTGCCAATGGGACACTAGGGAGGTTGCCACCCAGCTGCGGGCAATCCACACCAATCTCCAATCTATGGGGTCAGAGGCAGGACTCCTATATTGCTACTATGGGTGTCTTCGACCGGAACATTGTTGCGTTGCTGGCAAGTCATCAGACCCTTGCCAGTGCTGTGCTGCCCTACTTGCTGGCACAGACAAATGCTGATGGGGACCGGGGAGCCACATCTTCAGCCCCTGATGTGTGTGTGCCTCAGATGCCTCCTGCACAAACATCACAACCCTCAGGGGAGGCACAACACACATCAGAGAAGGAAGATGTGGACTTCACCACTTTAAGGCGGCAACCTACCCAGTAACATTTGTCTGTGCCTCTTGGCCAGTTTCCCATTGGACCTGTGTTAATTATCATGCAATCGCCCTTGTCACCTGGTACTGTCCCATTTTTGTATGCCCACCTGTTAACCTGATCCCTTTGTGGATTGTCGATGAGGCTTACCCTCCCTAATGACAATTTGGACCTCCTCCTCACTTGAATACTGCTCTCCTCAACATGTCACATGACATGTATCCCCCATGGACTCTGTCTTGTATCCTTTGACTCTTTACAATGTTGGGGCTGTTGCTGCAAGAACTGCTAATTTGACATAGCCTGTGTACACACCTGTAAATAAATGCACTAACATGAACCATCATGTTGCATATAGGACAAACTAGACCCTGGTGGGTGTGTGCATCCAATACCCACTTCCTAGCACCACAAGTAAATTGTGTGACTGTCCCTATCACATGCTCTGGTTGGACATGGCCAAGCATCATGTACTTCCTCTGTCATGGCATGATGTTGAAAATACTTTTGAACTATTAAGTGTCATGGTGTGACAGTAAGAATCAATACCTTGAGTGCCACACATAGAAAAAGGCCAACCATTCACACAACAGAACTTCACAAATTGGGTCCTGTGAGGCATATGAGCCAATCACACATTTTCACACATCGAAAGATCTCTTGTTCAGTTATCATGGTAATGTCATCATGCACATATATCAGCCTCAATACTTAAACTGAAGATATCCTATAAGTACGTTCATAATGAATCCACTGACAGTATGCAGATACTAGTGGCCAGACTCCTTCTGTATAGCATCATGTTGATGCCACTCAAGGAAGTAGAAGCTCAATGCTACACTTTGGATGTCATTAAGCATGAACTGCAACTACTAAGTATTTGGGGACCTGTGCCAAATGATAAATGGTGTATTAAGGCACACTGGGATACGTAGGGAGATTGCGTCCCTTTGGCCCTGAGAGCCCTTACATTGAGTGTGAGTGTAACCACATATGACATCAATAGTACTGTATACACACATAACAATATAGAGGAGTCAGACCTCAGACCCTGCAACCAAACTACACATACGTAGGCTAAGAGGGAACGTAAGACAATTGTCTGTTCATTCATTCATTATAAACTTTATTCGGTTTCACAAAAATAAAACCATAAAAGTTACATAAAAACCATAATACATTGAAACAACAATTCATTAAATAGCACACTATATAAAATATGAAGAGAACCCATTGCACAACCTCCCAATTTGATCTATGAAAATTTAAAACATAGTACCTTCAATTCATTAGATAGCACACTATATAAAATATGAAGAGAACCCATTGCACAACCTCCCAATTTGATCTATGACAATTTAAAACATAGTACCAAAGAAACATCTCCCTTTGTTAGATTTACCAATTGTCTGTTCTAAATTAGCAAGTAGTTGGACAAATTCACATGCAGGAAGTGCCACACTTAGCAAGTGCTCAAATCAAATCAAATAAACTTTATTCGGTTTCATGTGATAAAACCATAAAAGGACAAGGTAGAATATAATACATTCAATCCAGACAGCAACATACCCGGTTTAAACATAGTATATACAATATAAAAATATATGCAGTTTAAAAATATGTAGTTACCAAATCTCCACAAACACACATAAAATACCTGCTAAACAACGCTCTGGATGGTGCAGTAAGACCTTGCGCTTAATCAAGTTGTTAGTTAAACGGCTAGTGGAGCAAGGTAAAGTGCATGGTGCCGGGAATAATGACAAGGGTCAGGCGAGTTAATCACAACTCGCCCTAAGCCTAATCGCGGATTTTAAAAAGTTAAGCAGATAAAAAACAGTGTTACCCGTCAACATTTGAAGAAATATAAAAGCGGCCCGTACTTGTACCTGCCTGTTTCAAAATATTAATTAAATAGGATTTTCTGGGTGTATCATTAAATGGGCAAAACATCGTGAAATGAACCATGTCCTGCGGAGATGTACCATTGCAGCCGCAGGACGAAAGAGTTTGCCCTTTGTTCTGACCCCTGGGATCGGCAAGAAGAAGATGGAAAAGATCAAACTGAAACCTGGTCAAAAGAAAACGGTTGTATGAGTTTGTGAACCCCAGCAAGTACGGCTCCACCATCGGAGTGGTCCTTAACATGATAAAGCGATGTACGCTGGGCTTCAGGAGCTCCTTCTCCTCCCTTGCCATGGTCTGGCATGCAAGGAAGGCCATCTTAATGAGGGCTAGATCTTTTATTCATCGCATCGGAGTTGGAGAAAAGGTCTCCTCTTCCCAAACTCGTAAGGCTTCTTTCTACGTATTTGAGCCATGGTACCCTGGCTGCATAATCGAGAGCCAGACAATCTTTTAGAATTGCTTTATTTAGGGAGGACCCCTTCCCAACCCAAATTTTTAGCCAGAGAGACACCGGGCGGAATGCTATTGGATCAGAAATGTAGTGCATGCCTAGCTCTTCATGAGCAGTGAAAGAGGGAGCACCCTAAAAGACGTCTCAGAAATTTGTTTTCCGCAATTTGGAGATCGTCTGTGTCAGTGTACCCCCAAATTTCACTGCCGTAAAGGGCCTTTGAAATACACTTGGCCCTATAGAGCTTTAAAAGGGTCCCCACCGGTCTTTTCCACAGTCTAGCGGCAAAATTAAAGATGGCTGCAGTCTCCCTGATGAGGTAATTTCTCTTGCGGGTGAGTTGGAACCCCCAGTTCATTTTATCATCTAAAAGTACCCACCAAATAGGAGAACACGCTAGACTTAGGAATCGGTGTAAGCCCTACCCAGAAAGTATATGGCATACTGGGCCGTGCCCCTACTTGCATAATATATGACTTGGAATTATTAATCGTCAGGTCCATATCCCCCATAAATTGCACAAAGGAGTTTATAAGCATTTGCAAACCCCGTTCGGTCCTGGCCATCAGAACGGCGTCATCTGCATATAGCAGGACCAGGAGACCCCGCCGTCCTGCCTGAGGGAAGTCTGCCTTGGACTCCAAGAGGGTTTTCTCCAGGTTGTTATTGTAGAGATTGAGTAAAAAAGGGGCCAAAATACAGCCCTGATGGACTCCACCCCTGACGGGAAACAAGAGTGATACATTCAGGCCTGCCGAATAACACACGGCCGCCACAGTTTGCCTCTGTTCACGCAATCAAATGCGGAAGACAGGTCCATAGCAAGTGCTCAATGCCAAGGATGATTGATGTTTCCGGGCAGGTGGGGGCCACTTTCATGGATACAAACCAGCAAACAACAGTGATGTACTAGTACAATGCTGCAAGGGTGAGTGTGAAAGTGTCAGGCACCAGTGTGTGTCCCAACACAGCCATGAATGGGTACCATGGGGTGAAAGATCCATCCCTACTATACATATTGCATAACTTACACACAGTACTACAGTAGGTGACTATCTGTGTTGGGCTGTGCATCCATTCACACAAAGAGGACCACTTACAGTGCCCTAAGAATGCTGAAGATTCCCTAAGTGACTCCATTGCAATATAGACTGACTCTTGTCCATAGGCGTCTCTCACAGTTACACATATCTACAAACACTGCAGGCAGTTCCTACGCCATGAACTCAAATCAACATAAGCAATAATGACAAATCTTACACAGTGAATTATTATTCATTTGTGAAAGTAGAAAATATTTTTAGATATAAAATTGTTATTATCATTAACCAAAACTACCTACCTTTTTCAATCCAATAACAAACTTACATGTCCACTGCTCAAATTAATTTCATATTTCCCTATACTAATTAACCACTAATCCTTTTTGGGTTCCAGAGTAGCGTGCTACTCGCCAAAAATCGATTTGACCTCTTGTCAGGGGTAGTAAGCGCTGTATAAATGCAATTGCAATTACAATCTAAACTAAGCCTAAGCTAACTTAACCTACCTATCCTACACTAACTTATCTTAACACAACCTTATCCTACCTAAACTTAGCTTAATCTATGCTACGCATTTACCACAAAATACATGTGAAACATCAACGCCCCTTAACATACATAGTCACACAATACAAATATAAACTACACCGATACATAAACTAACTGCACATTAAATACTAAACAAATATATATTTTTTGGGTATTTTTATTTTTAATTATTATTTTTTTTTTTAACAAAGCCAAAACATAATCCCTCCACCCACTAACACCTAATAAAACAATAAAATCTAAAAGCTATAAAAAATCCTAAAAGCTATCTTATCTAAACCTATACTATCTAATAATCATTTAAAATACTATGATATAGAGGAAAATATATATGTAAAAAAATGTTGACATCTGCTCCACGGCCTCCTTTAGGTTGCTCAAGCGGATACTCTGCCGGCCCTGCTCCTCACGAATGTCGTCCAGTTTACGGTTCAGTTTACTAAGTTCACGGATAAAGGTGTAGTGAAACAATTATTCCCTATGAGGTTGCCTCCTGGACTGTGTGACCAGACGTTGTGTGGCTGCTGGGGAAGCTGGTGTAGAAACACTTTGGGCCGGCTGTGGCTGGCTTGATGCTGCTCTGGGCTGGCTTGGGCCTAGTCTGTCCTGGCCAGTGGGTGAGGTTGGCACTGCAGGTGTGGTTGGTTGGGCAATGTTCCAGGACCCCACTGCTTTAGCACGTACATACAGTTCCAGCATCATTTTGCATGCCTTTGCTACGTACCTGACATGACGGCAACGTTCCCAGTGAAGTTTAAATCTGCGGGTCTAATCAGCTGTCATGGTGTCTAGGGTGCAAATAGAAAGACTTAGTTAACACAGTCAGTATATGTACATGGCATCTGAGATAAATAGTCTGACATTGTAACACATATCACATTTTTCTGACCAGAACTATACCAGCACTAGTGATAGATATATGGCCAAAATGTTGTCACTACATAGACAACACCTACTTGAACCTGAAAAACTGAGTCAAGCGCCATCTGTGTGGGTGCACAAAATGTAACAGTACCCACAATGAGATAGATATCATATCATACAGGACAAGTATTCACACTCATGAAGATGTCCTGATCTACATTTTGACACATGGGCCTGGTTACACTAAGGGGCCGATTCCGATTCGGGCCGGAAAACGTACCGACCGACTCCGAGCCGGAATTAATTCCGACCGACACGTACCGGTGCAGCCCGACCCGCAAAGTACGATGAGAAGCGTGCAAAACCCGACCGACGCGTACAGAACACAAGCCGAACGACCGAACCGCGCGGAAAACAGCCATCCGGCCGGAAAACCACGCGAATCGAACCGACCGACACGCACCAGGAACAATCCCGAACGAAACGTACCCGCAAACTCCTACCCGCCAAGTACGATGCAACGCGTGGAAAACACGACCGAGTCGCACGGGGCCCAAGCCATACGACCGACACGCATACAAAACTGCGAGCCAAAGAAACCCAAAACACCGCGACCGATGCGTACGCAGCACAGAAAACAGCACAAACACAGCGTGAACGAATCTGAGAGGCTCGCACGAGACAACTGCAGGGTCCGACTCGGTCAGAAGAACGTCTCCTACATGCACAAAAAGAACCAAGGAAAAAACACACAAAAAAAGGCCAAACAAGCAACTACAAAGCAAATAAATACTGGGTGGGGAAACAGGGAACAAAGACACACCCACAACTCCACCCATATTAAGGACACAAATCCCTACCATGATCCTTTGCAAATTCAAATTACCTGCCAGCACTCAACACCAACAGTCAGCAACCACACACACACTCACAGCTCATCCATCACACAAGCCACACACCAGCAGCACCTCAACAAATAGCACCCTCACATACACCCAGCAAAACACACACAAACACACCCACACATGCACACCAACACACACATCACTCACCATCACCACCCAACACCATGCCCCCAAAGAAGAATCATAAGTTCCTAGATAGTGAATTGGAAGTCCTGGTAGATGAGATCCTCAGGGTAGAGCCACAGCTGTTTGGTACACTGGTCCAACAGACACCCATGGCACAGAAAACCAAGATGTGGGAGAGGATTGTTGACAGGGTCAACGCACAATCACCATGTTTGCGCACAAAGGTAGACATCCAGAACAGGTGGTATGACGTGCGCAGGAGGGTCAGGGAGCTGTTGAAGAAGGACTACCTCTTGAGCCAACACACCGGCAGTGGCCCTCCTGCCAAACCAGTATACCTCAGGCCCTGGGAGGAGAAGGTGCGGGCCATCCTACCACCAGTGAGCGTATATGGACTAGAAAACATCCCAGAGCCTGGTGAGTACACAACAAATGTACACAATATTGTGCAACAATACACACACATCACTGTCAAGGGGAGAGTCAAACCATGCACCCTTAGCAAATACACACCAACCAAAACAGAATCATCCCAAAATGTGTATGTCAGTCAGATAAACACAATACATGCCAGCTCATAGTGATATGTAACTGTGTCATGACATGTACAAACCCAACAACAAATAGAGCTAGGCAGTGGCACAAATCTAACCAACAAACACAGTCAGATATGTAGCCACCACTACAACACCACCTCACAGGGAAGCTCACTGAAAGGAAGGAATTCTGTGTATGCTGGGCAAGTCAGTGTAGCCAATAGCATCATGGGAGTCGTAGTCACAGATATTGCCCACCCTCACAATGCGCACATCAACACCACCATGAACCATGCCCACATCACAGGGAGTGGAAAACAACTGACAAGATCGCTGACACTGGCCACTGCTGTGGGGAGCACAAGGCCCTGCTGGGAACTGGGCACCACCAACAGCAGGACACCACTGTCAGCCATCTTGCCATTGCTGTCACACTCACACACAGTGAAGTACACTCAAAAGGAAGGAAGTATGGGCATGCTGGGAAGGGGGGTGGAGGCAATAGCATGATGGGAGTGGTAGTCACAGATATTGCTCACCCTCACAACTGTCCCATAAACACCACCCTGAACCATGTGCACATCACAGGGAGTGGAAAAGAACTGACAAGATGGCTGACACTGGGTACTGCTGTGGGGAGCACAAGGCCCTGCTGGGAACTGTGCACCAACCAACAGCAGGACACCACTGACTGACATCCTGAAAGACAACTTGCACTCCCTGCAATGGAAGCACGTTCCATGGTGGGATATCTGGCTGGGTGGGAAGGAGGACTCACAGCACTGACCATAGTCACCAGCAGCTCCACCCACACACCCCCCTAACACAAACTACACACAACTCACCTGGGAGAATGCATTGACTCAAACACACAAATCAAATATCCCACAAAGAACCACAACCCTGGGTCATGTTGTGTGAAGCACAGGGACACACATGGGACTTGTAGCAAAACGAACCCCAGGATAACACTGTCAGCCATCTTGTCAGCACAGGCACACAACCCCACAGGGAAGCAGAGTCAAAAGGAAGGAAGCATGGGCATGCTGGGAAGGGGGTGGAGGCAATAGCATGATGGGAGTGGTAGTCACAGCTCAACATCCACCACCCACATGGCCCAGCAAGCTCACACTGAACCATGCACACCTCACAGGGAGTGAAAAGCCACTTCAAAGATGTCTGACAATGGTGCTCTGTTGTGGGGAGCACAAGGTCCTGCTGGGAACTGGGCACCAACCAACAGCAGGACACCACTGTCAGCCATCTTGCCATTGCTGTCACACTCACACACAGTGAAGTACACTCAAAAGGAAGGAAGAATGGGCATGCTGGGAAGGGGGGTGGAGGCAATAGCATGATGGGAGTGGTAGTCACAGCTCAACATCCCCCACCCACATGGCCCAGCAAGCTCACACTGAACCATGCACACCTCACAGGGAGTGAAAAGCCACTTCAAAGATGTCTGACAATGGTGCTCTGTTGTGGGGAGCACAAGGCCCTGCTGGGAACTGGGCACCAACCAACAGCAGGACACCACTGTCAGCCATCGTGCCATTGCTGTCACACTCACACACAGTGAAGTCCACTCAAAAGGAAGGAAGAATGGGCATGCTGGGAAGGGGGGTGGAGGCAATAGCATGATGGGAGTGGTAGTCACAGCTCAACATCCCCCACCCACATGGCCCAGCAAGCTCACACTGAACCATGCACACCTCACAGGGAGTGAAAAGCCACTTCAAAGATGTCTGACAATGGTGCTCTGTTGTGGGGAGCACAAGGCCCTGCTGGGAACTGGGCACCAACCAACAGCAGGACACCATTGTCAGCCATCTTGCCATTGATGTCACACTCACACACAGTGAAGTACACTCAAAAGGAAGGAAGCATGGGCGTGCTGGGAAGGGGGGTGGAGGCAATAGCATGATGGGAGTGGTAGTCACAGCTCAACATCCACCACCCACATGGCCCAGCAAGCTCACACTGAACCATGCACACCTCACAGGGAGTGAAAAGCCACTTCAAAGATGTCTGACACTGGCCTCAGCTGTGGGGAGCACAAGGCCCTGCTGGGAACTGTGCACCAACCAACAGCAGGACACCACTGACTGACATCCTGAAAGACAACTTGCACTCCCTGCAATGGAAGCACGTTCCATGGTGGGATATCTGGCTGGGTGGGAAGGAGGACTCACAGCACTGACCATAGTCACCAGCAGCTCCACCCACACACCCCCCTAAAACAAACTACACACAACTCACCTGAGAGAATGCATTGCCTCACACTCCAATTAAATATCCCACAAAGAACCACAACCCTGGGTCATGCTGTGTGAAGCACAGGGACACACATGGGACTTGTAGCAAAACGAACCCCAGGATAACACTGTCAGCCATCTTGTCAGCACAGGCACACAACCCCACAGGGAAGCAGAGTCAAAAGGAAGGAAGTATGGGCACGCTGGGAAGGGGGTGGAGGCAATAGCATGATGGGAGTGGCAGTCACAGATATTGGTCACCACCACAACTGTCCCATCAACACCACCCTGAACCATGCGCACATCACAGGGAGTGGAAAAGAACTGACAAGATGGCTGACACTGGGTACTGCTGTGGGGAGCACAAGGCCCTGCTGGGAACTGGGCACCACCAACAGCAGGACACCACTCACTGACATCCTGAGAGTCAACCTGAACCCACTGCAAGGGTGGCATGCTTCATGGTGGGATAACTGGGCTGGGGGAGAAGGAGGTCCGGATGTCAACCAAATACAACCCATGCAGACCATGTACACACCCCAACATTCAAATTGAAATGATCAAAGTATACAGGACAATGTGCTACACCAATATCAACCTCTGACTGTGACAACTCAGGACAATGCAATGTACAGGCCCGCATCCAGAGGTACAGTCACAACTGTCAGGTGTGTCAACCGTTGACTGCTCCCTGCTCTCTTCCTCCTTATTGAGATTTCAGGGACCCTCTGTTGTTTATTTGTTGTGTCAACCATTGATGCCTGCAGAAACATAACATACATTGTGTGTGTCTCCCAAAAACAGGTGATGATGGGGACACAGCAGCAGACGCTGAGGAGTCCCTGTCCCAGGATCCAGGGGAAACGGAGCTCACTGGTGTGGAACAGCCTCTGCCCTCCTCGGATGACGAAGACCTACCTGGCACCTCCGGAGCGAGTCAACATGCAGCACCAGCAGGACCACCAGCTGCACCCCCTGCACCCACCCCTCCAACGACTGACAACACACAAACCACCCCTGCCGACACGGACAGACCAAGGAACACCACCACCACCAGCACACGGACCCCTGCCCAACGTGGGGCTATGGACACCAACACCACCAACAACCCCCAAGGGGGCCCAGGATCACCTGTGCGTGCCACCTCAGGTACTGCACGTGTCACCAGGGGTGGTGGGAGGGGTGGTAGACATAGGTCGCTGCTCGCAGAGGGGTCTGGACTGCATGAAGACCCACAACTGGTACGCATAGCCGATGCATACCAGACCAGCACCGGAGAGTTCAGCCAGGTAGTGGGGATCCTCAGGGACATACGACAGCAGCAGGCTGCCCATCATGCATGCTTGGACTTACACATGTCCCGCGTGGAGTCCAAGTGGGACACACTGCAAGAGATGACGGCGGTGCATAGGGACATATTACAATGCCTCCGCCAGATGAGCAGCAACCAGTCAACACCTCCCTGTGTGCCCACAACATCTGGTGCTGAAACAACTGCAACTGCAACAGGGAGGGAGGATGACTCTGGCGGAGAGTCCCCTGCACCGCAGCAGCCTGCACTTGAGGGTCCCCCCCAAAGAAGAGGGGTCGTCCGAGGAGGGGCAACTGAGAGGCCGATGGCCATGTGCAACCCCCAGGAAGCCAAAACCTGTTCTGGATAATCACCTTTGTGCGCAAACTGTTCACCCTGTTGACTGCAACACAACTCCCCCACATGACATGGGGAGTACAAGTTGGACCAATGTATCAGATGACTGTGGACTTTATTTAGGACATTTCTGCTACCAGGACTTCCAATTCATCTAGGAACTTTGGATTGCAATCAAAATGTACAGCATCCACCATCCTGTGCACTATACACACACATGTATGACAATAAACACACTAATACACCATACCTGCCTCTGTTGTGATTCCAACGTGGTTTCTGTCATGGAGTTGATGACCTGCGAAATTACACTGTGCATGCTAACTGCTACAGCAAGTACAACACAGGCATGTGAGTCATGGCAACGTGACACATATGAGGGAGACACACCATCAGGGCTACACAACATATACACACCTAGGCCATCTGACTCATCGCCTACACTGATGTTGCCAGGAAATACGGTGCAATGCACAGACACAACACCTATTCACAGTCTTCGTCAACTAGCCCACTGGTGCAGTAAGCAAATGTCAGTCAGATGTGTGGCCACAGACAACACACATCACAAAGTGAAGCACAGGTTTATTACACATTTGCAACATGTTGTAACCACTACAGATGCAAGGTAATCCCACCTGGCAGCGGGCACACAGTCAACAAGTGTAGAAGGAAGGAAGTCCATGGGTGTGGCGCACATCACCTGTAGGGACACGACAGCTACCACCCTGGAAGTCGAATCACGGTGTCGGGGATCACAGTTGACCAAACGACTCTGAAAGTACCCTGTGAAGGACAGAAATGAAACACAGTCAAAAGCACTGAAGAACAGGACAGAACTGCAATACTCATGCCCAATACATGTCACAAGATACCCACCCAGAACCAAGTTAGCATGTCAACACTGTTGGGGAGTACAGACTACCTGTAAGGACACATCGCTACACGCATACAGTCATGTAGCACATGGACACACTCAAACAGCACCAGAGCACCACCAACACATATCATGCATACTCACATAATTGACATGACATCTCTGGATACTCACATTCAGCTGAAGAAGTTGGTGATGAGCTGTGTGCGGACATCACCATCATCATCATCACTGGCATCGTGGTCCAGGCCAGGATCCTCCACAGGTGGCGGATGTTGGTCATCGTCATCCAGGATGAGAGGCAACTCCTTCCGCACTGCCAGGTTGTGTAGCATGCAGCAGACGATGACAATCTTGCACACCTTTGCTGGGGCATATGGGAGGGCCCCTCCTGTCTTGTCCAGGCAGCGGAAGCGGCTCTTCAGGAGACCAAATGTCCGCTCAATCACTCTCCTGGTCCGACCATGTGCCTCATTGTAGCGCATCTGGGCTGGTGTCACAGGGTTCCTGAGGGGCGTCAGCAACCGCGGCATGTTGGGGTATCCGGAGTCACCTACATACAGACAATTGCACATTAGCTGAGTTGGAAAAGAGGGTGGAACACTACATTGCAGAACACACACAATGGTACTAAGTCAGTACACACCAACAAGCCAGGCACGCTGGTTCCGCATCTGTGACATCATCCTCGGGATGCGACTACTCATCATCACGTAGGCATCGTGTGCAGAACCGGGGAAACGGGCACAGACGTGTGAGATGCTCATATCTGCAAGACATACCACCAGTGCATTGACCGAGTGGTAGTGTTTGCGGTTCCTGTATGCCTGCTCTTGGGCCTGTGGTGGTACCAAAGCAACATGTGTCCCATCAATGGAGCCAATGACATGCGGCATCCTCCCCAGGGCATAGAAGTCACTCTTCACGTCAGTGAGTTGTTGGAGTCTATGGAAATAGATGTACTGGTTCAGGTATATCAACATAGCCTCCAAAACAACGCGGAGCACACGGCTGAACATGGTCTGTGACATCCCACCAGCAGTCGCCACAGTGTGTTGAAAGGTACCGGTGGCAAAGAAGTGTAGGGCTGCCATCACCTTCACCTTGGGGGTCAGCGCTGTAGGTTATGTCCGGCCAGCTTGCAAATGTGGGGCCAACCGCACCGTCAATACCTCAATCAGCGGCCTGGTGAAGTGGTACCGTCGGATGCAGTCCCGTTCCACCATGGTTGCAAGGTCAGGGAATGGTCTATGGACAGCTGGTGCCCTGCAGTGCATAGGTGAAGAAAGAAAGATTGTCAGTCACCCCACATATGTGGCATTGACCATACTCAATATCACATGATACATCATTATGAGGCACAAGTACATGATGTGTGCAGTTCCGTAAGGACATGTATGGCACATACATGGCCAACATCTAACATCACAGTTCAACAAGTGGCATCAACAAGTCCCAGGTTGTGCCATGGGATATCATGAGGCCGTGTCACATTTCCCATCTCCTGCTGCCACGTTCCAAACACACCCCACAGTGACATGTGAGGACAGATGTGCCCCAGGCATCACAGCTCAACGACAGGTAGATTCCCAGGGACCCTGTATTGCCACATGGACACTGGCATGACATGGTGTATCATGAATACACCACAGCAAAACAACCATGACCCCCACAGGTAGTGGTCCCTGTTGCCTCGGCAGGACAGACATGGACGTCTGTGACACACACACGTACAACATCAAAGTCCATGCACAAACAACGTGGATGTGGAGACTGTCTCCCATTGTGCACATGGAATCAGAGACATTGTAAACACAACATGCACACAGACTGTGGAGGACCATCACTATTGTGGCAATGGGTCACCCTGGGACATACATACCGTCCCACATGGGACTCAGGGGGTATGTGACATGACATACACATACACCACCGTGAAATGTGACCATGCCACATGCTCAGAAATGAACAGTTGCACATCACAGTGGTCATGTACATGAAACACCAAGGATTCTGTCCCCATGAACACGTGCACAGCCTGGGAGTGGCTGCCCCCAAGTGACACCCACATACACGGAATAGGTAATGCAGCCTTACATGCCTTAGGATACAGTGTGGACAGGCTGTGGTGTTGTAGGTGTGCCCCTCACTCCCTGGGAAGTATATGTGGCTGGCATATGTTCACCTGTGACAGGCATGGTGACATATGCCAGTGACTTCTACAGGGACGCATTGGACAGCAATGGACCGATCGGTGCGCACACATTGGCCATTGCATTCAATGTGAGTGGGTACGTGTTGTATTCGCAATACGCATTGGACAGCAATGGACCGATCGGTGCGCACACATTGGCCATTGCATTCAATGTGAGTGGGTACGCGTTGTATTCGCAATACGCGTTGGACAGCAATGGACCGATCGGTGCGCACACATTGGCCATTGCATTCAATGTGAGTGGGTACGCGTTGTATTCGCAATACGCGTTGAACAGCAATGGACCGATCGGTGTGCCCGGCCGGCCCATTGCATTCAATGTGAGCGGGTACGCGTTGTATCCCGGGTACGCGTTGAACAGCAATGGACCGATCGGTGTGCCCGGCCGGCCCATTGCATTCAATGTGAGCGGGTACGCGTTGTATCCCGGGTACGCGTTGGACAGCAATGGACCGATCGGTGTGCCCGGCCGGCCCATTGCATTCAATGTGAGCGGGTACGTGTTGTATCCCGGGTACGCGTTGGACAGCAATGGACCGATCGGTGTGCCCGGCCGGCCCATTGCATTCAATGTGAGCGGGTACGCGTTGTATCCCGGGTACGCGTTGGACAGCAATGGACCGATCGGTGTGCCCGGCCGGCCCATTGCATTCAATGTGAGCGGGTACGCGTTGTATTCGCAATACGCGTTGGACAGCAATGGACCGATCGGTGTGCCCGGCCGGCCCATTGCATTCAATGTGAGCGGGTACGCGTTGTATTCGCAATACGCGTTGGACAGCAATGGACCGATTGGTGTGCCCGGCCGGCCCATTGCATTCAATGTGAGCGGGTACGCGTTGTATTCGCAATACGCGTTGAACAGCAATGGACCGATCGGTGTGTCCGGCCGGCCCATTGCATTCAATGTGAGCGGGTACACGTTGTATCCCGGGTACGCGTTGAACAGCAATGGACCGATCGGTGTGCCCGGCCGGCCCATTGCATTCAATGTGTGCGGGTACGCGTTGTATCCCGGGTACGCGTTGAACAGCAATGGACCGATCGGTGCGCACCCATTGGCTATGGCCTGGCCTGGCTACGGACGCGTTTTCAAATCTTGAACGAGTCTGATGCTGGAAATTCAGTTGGTCACCCACAACAATGTTGCAAATTCATGGGTGTCATGAAGTTGAACTTTTGAAGGATGCTGTGGGCGTGTGTAAGTGGTGCAATTCCATGGATTGGCCAGATTCAGAAGATGCAAACGACTTGGACCTATCACTTTGGACACATGGGACAGTATCTGCCTCTGCAGCACACATATAATGCTGGCTGTTCCCCTGAGAGCTCACTTGCCTGCACTACATGCTCCAGGACGACATCTGCCACCACCACTGCTGCTGTATCTGCACCCTCTGGACCCTGCAATGGCACGTACTGTGTAGAGAGCCCCAGCCTTCAGCACTGAGGAGAACCAGGCCCTGCTGGACAGCCTCCTTCCACAGTACAGCAAGCTGTATGGGAAAGCAGGGGAGCAGGTGAGTGTGCTGTCCACTGCCTTACTAAATGTGCATGTTGTCTGGCTAGCAAGGCTGACAGTCTGCACGCCACTGGCTAGCAGGCTCACTGAGTAGTTGTCACCCCCCATAGTGTGTAGTTACATGCACTGAACAGGTATAGTGCAGTGACAGTGCATTTAAACAAGGTTTTACTTCCCAGGCAATGATACCATGTAGTAACTGCTGGCATACTGTCCATAGCCATCGTTGCACTGCCTGTGTACATCATGTGCCCCTGTGATTGAGACATGTATATCCAACTGTGTAATGCACGGATATGTTGCATGTGTAGTAATGGCATTCTCACTTTGTCATCCTCACAGGTTGATGCCCACCAGAAGCAGCAGATATGGCTGACCATCGTCCGGGCAGTGAGATCCGTGGGGACTACAAGCGCCGGATCCGCAACTGCCAGAAGAGGTGGCAGGACCTTCGGGCTGGACCCGGAGGATCGCACGGGTCCAGCTGAAGCTGTCGCCTCCTCGCAGGTGGGGCGGACACCGGACCCTGACCCCCCACATGCTCAGGATCCTGGCGGTGGTCTTCCCTGATCTGAATGGGCAGCTGAAGGCCAGAGAGCAGCAAGGAGGGGGTGAGTCCATGACTGCATTGTGAACTTTGTCTGCCATGCTATGTGCCCTCCTCTGGCCTGGTTAAACTTCCACAGTACATCAGTCATGTGGTCCAGGACCCATGTCCCTCGATTGTGCACTGCCCACTCCTCATCTGATACCCAGGTGTGGCCCTTGCAGTCAGGGAATTGTGTCACTTGGGTACTGTGTCCTTGCAGTTTGCTTGACTCAAGGTGGGGGACAGCATCTGTTCCCCTAACTCTGTGGTGGGCAACATGGGTGGGTCCATTGCTTACACAATGCCTGTGTTCTGACATGTAATCTGCGTGTAACTTTGATATGTGGTCCAATTGCTGAGCTGATCCACCACATGTACCTGGGGTATCTGGCACACACCCATGCTGCGGGTGGGAACAATGTTTGGGCCCCAGGAGTGTGTATATTACGTGTGTCACACATACTTAGCCAGCTGCCTACTGTCCAGGGCTCATCCCTCATTCATGTGGGGCAGGACAGTCATGCCTACTCCAGGCCATACAATACACTCTGTACTCCCACTCCCGTGTATCAGCTGACACGTTGTGCTCAGTGATATGTCCCCTCAGGTGTCTGCCTCTGTGTCAGTGTGCTGTGGCTTCGTTGTCAGGACTGCTGGGGTGTTTCTCGGTTGGGGCTCAGCATGCCACCGGAGATGTGACCATAGGAGACGATACTTGTGTGACACATAGGTGTTTGATCACCTGACCGTGCAGACTGGGGTATGCGAATGTGAAGTTCAGGCAGCTGTTTCCCATTCACAGCAGATTGTGAGGTGCTCAGGTTCAGAGGGTTGTGTTACAGGTCTCCCATATGTCCAATCGGTATGACCTGGACAGATAAGGGTTCAGATGATGTGGTGTGTGGGGGATGTACATGTGCACTTGTTCAGCTCCAGGACTTGCATTCCCCATGACCTACTATTGTGACACAGTGCAGAGTGTTGTTGTCTGGCTGCCCTGCCCATGTGACTGGAGACAGTGATGTATGACTTAGCAGGCATGCCTGTGCCATGGCATGTAACTTCCTATGAGTGATCCTGCAGGGGAGTGACATGTGCTACATGCACACCATTGTGGCAATGGCTATCAGGACATGGGTGCATCATGGTGTCTGTTGCTGGTATGCATCACATGCATTTCATATTTGACTCTGGGCATCCCTTTCATCCGGACACCTGTACTGACTCAGTGGCAAGAGTTGTGATGTGTGCATGTTCACATGCTTCACCGTGTTTTCTGCACTGTCCAACTACTGTGTAGGTGGTGCATGTGTCCACACTGGGGTATTGCCATCCAACAGACACCAGACAGATGGGTGCAAGGCCAGGAGGGATGTGAGTGCCATGGTTGACCATCAGACTGACAATTGGCTTCTCCTATTCTGTTTGGGCACTTTTGGCAATGTTCAACTAAGGATGCCAGGGCTTGCTCTGTAATGTGCTGTACTTACTGTGGTGTGTGCGTTCGGTGCAGGTGACTGATGTCTGTCTGTTTCCCTATTGTTTGCAGATACATCCACGGCCACAGGAGGGGACAGCTCCACGGACCAGGAGGAGCCGCAGAGCCAGACTGGGTCAGCAGCCGAGGAGTGGTCGGAGGGACCCAGTGGCACGGAGGGTGAGGGGAGCCACACCGAGGAGTCCTCAGCACCATCCACCTCAGCTGAGGACCACAGCAGCTCGGAGGATGACTCCCTTGTGGATGCGGGTGTCAGCAGCCACCACACCCCAGCTAGTGTTGCTGTCCCCGCCACCACCACCACCACCGCCCTCCCATCGGCTCCCATTCCCGAGGTCCGTGGAGGCTCCCATGTTCGGGAGCGTGTCTCCTTCGGGCCAGGCACCGCACCCCCTGCCCCTGTGTCCCCTGCTGCCCTGAGTGAGGAGTCTGTGTACCTCCTTCACCAGCTCCATGTAGGGCAGACAGCGATGCTGAGTGTCCTCCATGCACACACCACTCTGTTGACTCAGCTGGTGTCGTTCATGGAGGGCATCTCATCAGGCATGTCTGGCCTACAGAGGGGCAATAGGTCCATGGACTCCTCCCTGACGGCAGCAGTGTCCCTCCTCCAACAGTCCCTCACCCCTCCTGCCTCTGCCCCATCCACACTCCCCAGCACCTTACCTGTCCCAAGCACACACACACCGGCACAGGCACACACCAGCACAGACACGAGCAGCACACAGACACACACACCACAAACAAGATGCACACGCATGCACAGTCAGGGGACTGAAACCACACTCATAGGGGATGGGGCCCAGGCACACACACACGCATCCACGAGCACTGCGCAGTCATCAGTTGCCTCTCCCTCCAAACCCCCTCCCTTGCCTCACCTGCAACCCCAAAGACACAGCGGCTCTTCCTCAGTGACCTCGGCCTCTTCCCCTCCGATCCAGCTGATCCAGCATTCAGGGGGAAGAGGAAGCCCACCCACACGGAGCGGAGTGCCCCTCGCCCCCGGACACCCTCCCCCAGGCGCAGACCGACTGACGTCCCCATCCGCAAGTCCCCCCGTACCCGGAAGAGCAAGACCCCGCCGCCGCCCTGCAGCTCAGGCACCAAGTCTCCTTCCTCCATCCCTCAGGCCCCCACTCCACAGGTGCCCCCACCACACCCTGCCCCAGGTTCCCCCACCCACAGATACACCATCCCCAAAAAGATCAGGCCTTCTCCCCCTGCCACTTGCTCTTCCGGCCCCACCCCCCGCTGCGCTTGTCTGTGCCACTGGTGTGGTGACGTGTCCTCCCCCTCTGTCCTGCCCACCTTACCTGATCCCCATTCTCCTCCCCTGGAGGTAGGCACTGCAGTGGAGTCCACTACCACCCTGTCTGACTTGGGCACTGCAGTGGGGAACCTGTCCACTCCATATGCACGGTCCACTGCAGTCGTGTCGGCACCCACACCATCTGAGTCATGCCCCCCAGTTGTGCCGGCACACACCATGTCAGACACCTCCACTGCAGTTGTCAGTGGCTCTCCAGCACCCACCACCCCTTCCCTGCCTCCTTCTGGTGAGCCCTGATCCTGTCCCTGCGGTGCCTGGCCTGCCCCCCCGTATGCCCCTCCGAGGGGATTGTCCCTGGTTTTTATCAGTGCAGGCATGCGTAGGGTGACATCTGCCACTGTCACCCTGTTTTGACTTTCAGGATGGACTGGCCATTGGCCTTTGTTTCTTTTTACTGGACTTCAACTTTTGAACCCACATATGCTGAATAAAGCAACTTTCTGTTCTCTAGTGCTTTTGCTTCTGATGTACATGATGTTGATGATGCTAACCATGCCCTTGCTGCAGTGATGGTGATATTTGGTCTCATGAAAATGAAGTGTTACTGTTCAGGAACCCATGTGGTCCAGGGGGAATGTGTCCTATCCTGTGGTGTATCCATGTCATCCTTAGCAGCATCTGAGGGTGTCATGTTTTCAATATTTGGCAATGGGATTTCCTACTTACATTAGCAATGTCACATCTGTGGCTTCCACCCCTGCACATCTGTTGTGCTTGCCATTGTTCAATTAGTCTACTTCCCTGACCGTGTGGCCATCTCCACTGGACATGCAGGTTTGGGCATCAATGGGGAAGGACTCATCTGTTTTGTCAGTGCAACTTGCTATACATGTGTGTTGGATCTGTGCTGATGATTTCGTTGACACTCCCATGACCAGGCTGATGTGACGGGAGCCTTCATTTGGTGCAAATTGTTGACTGTGTGACCAAGTGTTCTGCTGACATGATGGAGCCCTACTGAGGCAACATATGGCACAGCTTTTCTCACACAGGAGTGGAGTCCCCTCATGGCAGTGTGTACTCCTGTGACATCGCCTGCGCCCAAGGTGTGTGTTGTATGAGCATGTCTGTGTGTTCACTTCCATTTTGCTGTGCATGCTGGGATCCCTAGTGGTGTTCCTGTATGTGATGCTTGCTGAGTTGACCTATGTTCCCCCAAAGTCTTCTCCCTGGGTTCTCTGTGATGTGGGTGCATGGCACATTACTGGTCATCAGGGTGTCACCCATAGGTGTGTTTGCTGTCAGGGCTGAGTTTGTGGGCAGACGCAGATGGGTCACAGTCAGGATTCCCCTTGGCACTTGTTGTTTACACCTGTCATGTGATTTCCAGTTTGTGTTAGCTTTCAGTGATTGTGACACGTTGTGTGTGTGACTGCTGGCACTCCTCAGGGTCAGGGCTGCAATGTTGGTAGTTGTCTATGTGTGTTCTTTGTGGGTGACCTTGGCTTCTTCATTGGTGTGGGACTGTGGCTGGGATCCCATTGGTTGGTGTGGTATTGCCGTCATGTCCATGTACAGCGTAGTGTGCAGTGTGTCAGACATTCAGAAGTCTTGTTGAGTGGCCATGTGTGATGTGTTTCTGCACCTTGGTTCCCACCACCACCCATGGGATTGTCATGGGTGCATGTGCAATGTCACCAGTGCATGTGAGCTTCACTGCTGCACATTGTTGGAGGTCGAGGTGTGTGGTGTTGAGTGTGTGCAGATGAGAGTTGTTGCACGGCTAGACCCCTGCCTCCATGTTGGCCTTGGCTTACTGGCCGTGCTGATTGATTTGTGCTTGTGTAGGTGTGATGGTAGTTTGTTGCTCAGGACACATGACTGTGGTTCACAGTGTGAACGACATCTAGCTTTGTCATCACAGTGGGATTGTAATGCAGCCCAGGGTCACCACATTGTGGGGACCCTGTGGGTAGTGCTGTGGTGTCTCTGTGTCTTGCTGTGTCAGTTGCTGTTCCTACATGCTTGTGTGACATGTGTGATTTGTGCTTCCTCTCATCTAACAATGCCTGATTGCCCACATAGAGGATTTGGATCCATGAGTTACCTTTGTGTGGCACTGTATGCACATCTGTGTAATTGGTATTCAGGCCTCCTCATGTGTTGTGTGGTTGCCTGGGGACAATGGCACCCCCTCACCTGTTGTGTTTGATGTGCAGTGTGGGTCTGCCTGTTTGTGTTTGTGCATCTGCACCACTGCATTGGCATATCTTTAGTGTGCCATTGGCTGTATGTTGTTTGGTGGGTTTCCCCTGCTGTCCCTGGGACTCCTAGGTCATCAGTCAGCACAATGATCATTGTTTGTGTGTCCCATTGCTGCCATGGTATGGTATCTGTTCACCTCACATCTACAGTCTCCACAGGGTATCTGCATTTGTGTGCCCATTGGTGCAAATATGTGGGTCTGCATTCTGATGGTCACTTCTGTCATTGTGTCATTGATGAATGTTGACAGTGTCAGCCCCCATGGGTGATGTTTGTCTGCACATGGCCAAAGGTATGTCTTATTTGCACTGCAGTGTTTGCCTCCCCCAATCTATGTTGCTATGGGACACAAGCACTACTTTGCCACTGATGTGTTTGTTGTTCGTTGACCAGGAATCATCCATGCAGTTTGGCAGTTGCAGCTTTTTCAATGTCAACACTTACATTTTGGTCACTGTGATGATGGGGGTTGGACCCCATTGTCACAATGTTCAAAATGTGCTTCAGCTGTGGGCCCCACACTTACATTTTGGTCACTGTGATGATGGGGGTTTGAACCCCATTGCCACAATGTTCAAGATGTGCTTCAGCTATGGGCCCCACACTTACATTTTGGTCACTGTGATGATGGGGGTTTGAACCCCATTGCCACAATGTTCAAGATGTGCTTCAGCTATGGACCCCACACTTACATTTTGGTCACTGTGATGATGGGGGTTGGACCCCATTGCCACAGTGGTCATGGTCTGCTTGCATTGTGGGGGCCACACACATTTATGTGCGGCACATGTGATAGGGGGTCCCATTGTATGTTCAAAGTCATGTTCAGTGTTGTAGGCATTTGACACAGTCTACACACGCTTGTCATGGTGTTGGGGGGGATGTCTTTATGTTGCATTGTTTATGTTGGTGTGTGCTTGTTGTGTCATGTATTAGCCATCCTGTGATTGGGGGTGTTGTTGGTGGTAGGCATCCAGCCCCCCATGGGTAGAGGTGGTAGTAGTGGTAGGCATCTGGCACACCCTGGGTAGGGGTGGTGGTAGTGACAGGCATACAACCCCCCATGGGTAGAGGTGGTAGTAGTGGTAGGCATCTGGCACCCCCTGGGTAAGGGTGGTCATAGTGGTAGGCATCTGGCACCCTCTGGGTAGGGGTAGTAGTAGTGGTAGGCATCTGGCACACCCTGGGTAGAGGTGGTAGTAGTGGTAGGCATCTGGCACCCCCTGGGTAGAGGTGGGAGTAGTGACAGGCATCCAGCCCCCCATGGGTAGAGGTGGTAGTAGTGGTAGGCATCTGGCACCCCCTGGGTAGGGGTGGTAGTGGTGGTAGGCATCCAGCCCCCCATGGGTAGGGGTGGGAGTAGTGACAGGCATCCAGCCCCCCATGGGTAGAGGTGGTAGTAGTGGTAGGCATCTGGCACCCCATGGGTAAGGGTGGTAGTAGTGGTAGGCATCTGGCACCCCCTGGGTAGGGGTGGTAGTAGTGGTAGGCATCTGGCACACCCTGGGTAGTGGTGGTAGTAGTGGTAGGCATCTGGCACCCCCTGGGTAGAGGTGGGAGTAGTGACAGGCATCCAGCCCCCCATGGGTAGAGGTGGTAGTAGTGGTAGGCATCTGGCACCCCTGGGTAGGGGTGGTAGTTGTGACAGGCATCCAGCCCCCATGGGTAGAGGTGGTAGTAGTGGTAGGCATCTGGCACCCCTGGGTAAGGGTGGTAGTAGTGGTAGGCATCTGGCACCCCCTGATTAGGGGTGGTAGTGGTGGTGGGCATCCAGGCCCCTATGTGTATATGTGGCATTGCTGATGGCCATCCCGCCCCTATGGTGCTGCTGTTGCTGGTGTAAGTAATTTCTGCATCCCTCTGTGTGTGTGTGATATGTCGGGTACGTGTAGTTTGTTTTTGTGGTTGGTGTCTTACTTACCTTCTGCGCCGTGCGCGTCTGTGCCTGTTCCGGTAGTAGATGTAGAATATTGGTAGGATCGGCACGATGGAATTCATGGTTGGTTCGTCTCGTTTGTATTTCTCTTTGCTTCGCCTCGTCCTCGTCGCTGGCGTGTTCGTCTCGTAGCCGTGGATCGTGTTGTGGCGCGAATCGGAGCTTATGTGCGCCTCTCCCGGATGCTTTGACGTGCCGTGCGTAGCGACGGGTTCGGCGCATACGGAAAGTGCATCGTACTTGTCCGGCCAGACGGGGCTGCATTTTGGCTTCCGTGCAACTCGATTTTGCGTTTCCAGATCCGCCTCGGTCGGAAAACAGGACCTGGATTGGGTGAGTATGGCTGGGTCGGAATCTATGCAGTTGTGAGCATCGTACTTGCTCGTTCGGAATAATGTGCGGATCGGTCGGGAAACAGGCATTCGCCTGGCTTTTTTCCCGGCCGAATAGTGTTAGGTGCGCCTCCGACCGAGATCGGAATCGGCCCCTTAATTGGGATTTAGAGTTGCATCCTACCCATGTGCAGATCAATGATCATGAAAATAAGTGTAAGTGGATAAGGTGAAAGAGTACAGGCATTGTGGCTTGCCTCTGCATACCCCATCTGGAATGTCACAACGCTGATAGTCAATACATGGATATGGGGTTGTTATGTACCCCCTGTAGAGCATGCATGGGGTACATTAATAACATTTACCCACAGGCAATAGTATGGAAATGTCAACATTATCTCCAGCTTCAGACATGTAGAGAAAATCATGATGAGCCTTACTTAAACATGCTCATGTACACACATCATCCCAAGGCTGCATTGGGAGCCATACATCATTACATGAACATAGCATCTCAGTTGAGTTTGTTGATATGATACATGGACCCTTGCTTTATAGCTCTAAGGGAGGCTCAAGTACCCCTGAGGCTGGATCACACCAGACATACGTCATGGTAGACTAACATATCGAATATCTTAATGTCCATCCTATGATTCACAAACATATGAACAGACAGACATGTAGGTATGCCAGTGGTTGTAAGTCATGGCCGAAACACATTACTTATGATGATGTAGGTCCATCACATAAAACATATGCTGAAACTACCATAATCTATTGTGTTAATAAAGAGATAGCAACCCTGGAGCCATTGACATACATGTTGACATATTCCTGCATCCATTTTGTCACACTGCTACAGGGGCAGTTCTGATTTCTGTGATCACAAAGTGTGTGAATCTGATTCCATGACACCTCTACTGTCCTTGCTTGTTAACAATGGCTGTGTAAAAATAATGCACATCATCTGGCCCAGCTTCCTTCACAAATTGGGAGTTTAAAAACTGATCTCTGTCCAGACAAGCTAAGCAAAACAGAATTCACAGTGCTACGACATACGTTGACTCCAGATCTTATGGTTTGTGCCTTTTGTTGCTCCAGGAAATGTGTCTGTGTGGAACACATGCAGCGCGTTTGCCAGATGATGCTCACTTGGCCTCAACATGACTATAGATGTGCCACTCTAAGTACATATTAAAGGTGTGTACTTCCTGTGGGCCTGCTTATTTACACCTTACAGTCTCAAAATTCCTCAGCCATGAGCAGTCTTAAACAGACTTTGGGATGGTTCTGTACTGATTCACAGATTGACAGCGCATTGATTGTAGCTGAGTGTTACCTCCCTCCACACATCACAATTGATCAGTTCCTCACAGATCATTCACAGACATCATAATGCTACATACATGTACTAATTAGACTTACTGGTAGCATTGGGGTCCTGGACCTCTCACCATGAGAAAGGAAGATGTCCACCTAGGAGACATGACGAGGACATAGCATTGTATAAATTTCTTTAACACATGTAAACATTTTTATTAACTAAACTATTATACCTCAGTATTCCAGAAGTACACAACCGCAGAAACACACATATGGCAATCTGCCCAGCTTATTGCACACATCTAGTCCATTTGCAGGTCTGAGCAGGCTGGATGGTGTACTTCAGATGTACCCATCATGACATGCCTGGAGCATGCATCAAGGACGTGATCGATTGAGTAATGCTGGGCAGCATAATTGCAGAATCCGGTGTACCATGACACATGGGTGACATGATTGAACCTAGGATTAACTAAGCAGTATAATAATGCGCCCCTTGTACCACACTAGAATATATTTAAGTGATGCTCCAGTGGCGCTAATCAATGAATCTTATGAGGTCCCACAAAGCTACTTTCGGTGGGTTAGAATTGCCTCAAAGATATGAAGTAAGGCAAGGCAGAACAAAGAGCAGTCTTGAATTACTCTGCGCTAGGGAGTCCTTCCATGAGGCCTGTGGTAGCTGTTCCCATGCAACACCCAGGTATATTTACGCTCCCCAAATTTTCTAAACCACGCAGACCTGGATATGTGTTAAAACCTTACCGCTCCCCAGTGGAGGCACAACAAGGAGATATGATTTGATTTCTCCTCATTTTGTAATCTTTCCATGTGTGCTGCCTTTTGCAGCACACATAATAAGTGGAGAAAGGGTTACAGGATTATTTTTGTGCAGGTAGTTGCCCCTTCCAGAACAAACATAATCCTGCATGCAACAGAGGCATCCTTGCAGCATGGTGCAAGACTGCCTACGATGGTGTTAGGCTGACAAAACAGTGCCTGCACAGGGAGACAGGACAGGAATGGCCCGTATTACATAAATATAATGCATTCCTGCTCTTTGTAGTGCTAGAGGCACTCTTGTGGTCTGATACCACGTGATGACCTTTGATTACTATCATTTTAATTGACTTTGGTGTTATTTTATCATAGCATGAATGTACGACCTGCATATGCCTTGTATCTCTTCTCGTAGTTTTGAAGTGGGAGCTGTCACAGTAGAAAAGCTTGCCAAGAACAGAATGTGTGGGATGTGCATTTGAAAGCATGAGAGAGAGAGGTGTGGAATGTACTTTTTGGTCTCGAAGTGCAGTGTTATGAGCAGTGGTGCACAAATGTGCACTGTGTTGTACATTGAGAGATGAAGTATGTGATGCTATAGGCAGTGGTGCACAAATGTGCATTGTGTTGTACATTGGCAAGTATTATGAATTTCTTACTATTGACTTTGACATGGCCTCATGTCATCCTGAATTCTGACTGCCTTGCTTGAGTTTTTCTGCGCGCACAGACAGGCCCCCAGAGTGTTTGCAAGTTGCTTGGGTTAATCATGTTCAAGGATTGTTTTGTAAGAGATTATTTAATGTACCCTGGAAGGCTTTCGTAAGCTTCGTCAAGATAAAGGCTGGAACATGTGAGAATGTAGAGGGAATGTGGCAACTCCTTCCTGCCGTGGAATGCTTGCCTGGAGGCTGGCCAGTTCCAGTAAGTTTCCTTGGCACAGAGTGGAAGACTCTCGAACCTTCTAGTGTGTTTTTGAGACTATAAAGCTGAGGGTTGTTGACAGCCAGGGTGGGAGCTCATTTACGGAGTAGACGTACTGCCGTAAGATGAACGGAACCTGAGTCCCGGTCGAGAGTCCAAGCCCAGCTGTGAACGGGCCCCCCCAGCTTGAGTTGGCAAGGATGTCGAGTGAACGATCGGGTGAGGAGATTTGTTTCTGACTAGTGCCATTGTGATGCGTGGTTCCAGTGGCTGTGGTCATTTGAGGTGTTTTCTTTGTGATGTGTGAATGAGTCAGAGTGCACATCCAAAGTAATCATTTGATGTATTTAGTGTATATATATATATATATATATATATCTTTCTGATCTCTAGCATGACGTCCAGTATATTTTCTTGAGTTTTATCTCATATTATTTGCTGCTTGTATTTCATATCATTATCCATGCATTTAACAGTTGCATTTACCAAGTGTGTTATCATTGCTTGCATATAAATATATATTTATCTCTATATACATTTGAATGTGGTTCATTTGACATCTGGGAAAGCCTTTCTGTTAGAGAGCATTGCATAAATAAAACCCCAAGCCTTATTCTTAAAAAAGAGTCTTTGCATTTTGTAAAGTAAACCCCTTTCTAGGTGTTGTTGTGTTTTATGTTTTGCTTCGCCATGTTTGAGCAACCGTGTGGGAGGTTCTGTATTATCTGAAAGGCGGAGCAAGACACTCTTTCACATTGGCATAGGGCAGCTGAAAAGATGATTTGCTGCGCTGCCCTATGCCAATATCCTACAAATTAGGGCCTAAGCTCCCTTACTTTATATCATCTCCTCATATATTTTTATACTGATATACATGTTGCACGTCCCTATATTGTTTAAAACCACAACTGAAGTACAATTCATGTTTATGTTTAGCATTCCGGATGAAGTTACATCACAATATGCAGACAGAACATACATACATACCGACAGGTTCACCAACCTCAAGTCCCAGGAAGTCAATCACATCGGCCTCCCTAGAAATGATGTCCGCCCATCGGTGCTTCAACTGGTGGGTTGTCCGTGCGACCTGGAAGGTCTGCTCATGGTGCCAGTGCACCCTCTCCCATCAGTTAGTCTTGTCCTCAGGGTACGCTTAGCTCACCCTGTCATCAGCCGCAAGGAACCTAGGGAGGTAGTGTGCAATGAACTATATCAGCCCTCACAACTGTGGCTCAGAAAAAATGCGCCCCCTTCTAGACATGATCCCAAATCTAACCAAAAATACAAAATTACCTACCTAAGTGCTAATCCCCTAAAGACTATAACTACCCCAAAAAGACCTCCACTCGACAATCCAATAACAAAACACTATACAATACAATGATACAGGACAATATATGAATGGGACAGGGACAATATATGGACACAACAGACACTCACAATACTAAAACTCACACTATACTCTCAGACACTCTCAAACAACCTCCTACAATAAGCACAGACTAACAGAGAGTAAGTTAAAGTGAAAGTAACTTCACACTTTCTAGTTAGCAGCCTGCCACACCCAATGACTGGCTGTATTGCACCCGTTTTTGACAAATGCATTGTTTTTTCTGACACATCAGTACTGAAATAGCCAATGTATGATTGACGCACAACGCATTAGCCACAATGCTTTTTCAATGCATTGGTGCTGATGCACAGCTTACAACCCACACAAATGGCCAATGCGAAGTGCAAATGGCTCGATGTCAAGTGGCATATCTTCTGGGATACATTATGGGGACTAGTGCAATGCAGGACAACGTACTTGGTCTCATTTTCATTGCTGCTCTTTTCTTACCTGACAGGTTTCATATTCTCAGATGTGTGCATTTTTCTGGGCTTATAGGGTCCAATTCATGGGCAGTTGGCTTAGCATTGTGATGCTTTGTTCGTGTCAGGTACCCCAACACCCTCCCCTCCCTCAGCAATAGAATACGCTTAGGCCTTCTTGGTTCAGAGTGTTTATTTATAACCTTTTCTCTCTCCAGAATACCAACAGTCCTTGGGATATGCTTTAGTAACCCAGGTTTTAACTTCACAGTCTTTGAGGGTTAATAAGGAAAACAAAACAGTCTTGAACACAAGAGGTTGAACTGCAGGCGTCTTCACTCTTCGCCTTGTCCCTGGCTTCTCGTCAGCGTAGAGTTCCTCAAGAGGGAATAAAAATATTTACAAAGGGGTCAGGCTGCTGTTCCAATGTCTCAATCTGAAGTAGTGGCCCCTTCACCACACCAGTGCCCTAACTCGGTGAGGTGCCTAAGTGCAAGGGGGTATATGTGAATCAGGGTGGTGTAGCCCAAAAACCCACCCACCAACCCTTAATTGAAAAGACAAGCGAGGTAGGCACTTGCCTCAACCCAAGACCCTCCTGGGCCATGGGAAGGGGAGTCCCAGCGTCCATTTCCCACCTTGGAGCACTGGACTCGTTTGCATTGCTCCCAGAACGGTCTCTTGGTCCTCAGGAGTCCTCATCTCCAGATCTTCCCTCGAATGGTTCCGGCATACCAGTTTCCTCCTGAAGCATGTCAGCTTCTTCCTGTGGTGTTTCGTCCTTCCTCAGCGCGTTGCTCTCCCTCAGCTGTTCCTCCATCTCTGGCTTTGGCACGTTTTCCTCCTCTCTTGGAGGCCACGCCTCCGAGATCCCGGGCTGACGTTTTTAGACATCCGGGTTGCACATGCCCCACTAGAGAGGGACGTCCATTTCCTGTCTGGGATGTAGCGGCAGCCATGTTAGGATTGTGGGACCTTCGCCTGTGTCCTCTTCGGAACGGTCACATTTCCTTCTCCCCAGGAAAGGACGTAAGGGCCATTCAGTAACGGGGTAGCGAGATAAGAAATCCACATTTGCCAGCAGTTTCCCTGAAACATGCATGGTGTGAAAGGAGAAAGGCTGCAAAGCAAGGAGCCATCAAAGCACTTTAGGATTGGAGTCCTTATGTAGGGAAAGCCAGGTAAGAGGGGCCTGATCCATGAGCAAGAGGAAAGGCCGCCCCAAGAGGTAATATTGAAGGGCCTCCATCGCCCACTTGATAGCTAAACATTCCTTCTCAATAGTGGCATAACGTGTTTTCCTAGGAAATAGCTTCCTGCTAAGGAAGAGAATGGCGCGCAGATCCCCCTTGTCATCAGGTTTGGACAGGACAGCACCGAGGCCCCTACCTGAGGCATTGGTTTGGAGGACAAAGGTTCTCTTGTAATCAGGGCATGCAAGAACCGGCGAGGTTACATTAAGAATTTTTTACCTGTCAGAAACTCTGCTCCTGAAGAGCAGACCAGGGGATATACTTCCCGGACACACTCTTAACAAGGAGGTCTGTAAGGGGACTAGCTATGTCTGAGAAGTGGGGAGTAAATCTCCGGTAATAACCCACCAGTCCTAGTAAGGAGCAAATGTCTTTTCTGGTGACGGGATGAGGGATTTTAGTGATAGCTTCCAGTTTGTTTAGCTGAGGTCTAATGTTCCCTGCTCGAATGTCATACCATAGATACTCAATGTGGTCAGTACCAAAAGTGTTTTTTGGGGGGTTAATAGTGAGACCTGCCTGTTGTAAGGTACGTAGGACCTCCTCTAAGTGAAGGAGATGCGTTTTCCAGTCCGGACTGTAGATGACTATGTCATCCAGGTAAGCGACGGCATACTTCTGATGGGCACGCATGAGAACATCCATCAATCTCTGGAAAGTGGCTGGGGAACCATGAAGGCCAAAGGGGAGGACTTTGAACTGGAATAGACCAGAGGGAGTGACAAAAGCTGTATTTTCTGGTGCATCAGGAGATAGGGGTATTTGCCAATTCCCTTTACTGAGATCGATTGTGGACATAACCCTAGCGTCTCCTTGTTGTTCTATGAGGTCGTCGTCCCAGGCCATAGGGTAAGCGCCAATCTTCTAAATGGCATTCAGTTGGCGGAAGTCAATGCAGAATCTTAGACTCCCATCGGGTTTGGGGACAGGATGACTGGGGAGGACCAGGCACTATGGAAGAGTTCAATGATGTCTGCTTCCAGCATGGCTTTTACCTCCTGGTCTACTGCCTGTCTCCTTGCAGCTGGAATGTGATAGGATTTTAATTTTATTACTCTTGTACCCTCTGTGATAATTTTGTGTTCGACTAGGGATTTACGTCCTGGAACACCAGATAAAACGGTGGATAGGATTCACATAGGGATTGAATTTGGTGTTTCTGCTCACTTGCTTCCCTAGTCAAACGGATACGTTCTCTGTAGCATTTTGTGGGGCAAGGGAAATCTTCAGGGGTTTGTCGATTGACACATGAGCTATCCAAACGGCCCTACCTGGAGAGACGGGTAAAGGGCCTTCCCAGGCTTTAAGAAGGTTGACATGGTAGGTCTGGCTTGTCTGGTTTTTGTAGGGGACAAATATTCAATATGTGACAGGGGTGGTCCTATCCAGGATTTGGTAAGGGCCGTGCCATGTAGCTAACAGTTTCTTATCAGTACTGGGTAGGAGTATTAGCACGTTGTCTCCCACCGAAAATTCCCGTAGTTTGGTATTGTGATGGTACAGGTGTTTTTGATAGGCTTGGGCTCTTTCCATATTTGCGTGGACCTCCTCCCACAGGGTAGCCAGGGTTTCTTTTAGTGACGGCTATAATGCAACAGAGGTCTACCCTCGTCGTCCTCTTCTGTCCACTGCTCAGCCGCCATATTGAGGAGGGTGCAGGGTTTTCTCCTGAATAGTAATGCAATTGGTGAAAACCCAGTGGCACTTTTTTTCATGTGTTCGGATGGCAAACAACACCAAAGGTAGTTTACGGTCCCAGTCTCTTCCTGCCTTATCTATGGTCTTTTTAAGCATGGTCTTGATTGTTTTATTATACCTCTCGACTTAGCCGTTGGTTTGGGAATGATAGACTGCCGTGCAAATCTGTTTGATCCCTAGGAGGTCACATATCTGTTTCATCAAACGGGACAGAAAAGGGATACCCTGGTCAGTTAGTATCTTGTGGGGAAAACCCAAACGGGAAAAGAAAAAAATCATGGCTTGTGCCATGGCCAAGATGGTTGTACTAGCCAAGGGGATAGCCTCTGGATACCGAGTAGCGTAGTTCACCAACACCAGTATGTATTGGTGTCCTCGGGCAGAGGGGATCAAGGGACCTACCAGGTCCATTCCTACTCTCTGGAAGGGAATGTCTATTATCGGGCGGGGTTGCAGTAAAGTGCGGGGAAGTGAGGGCATATTAACCAATTGGCACCTGATGCAGAAGGCACAATACTTAGCCACTTAATGGTATACCCCCAGCCAGTAGAATTTGTTTAACAAATACTTCAATGTATGCTCCTTTCCATAATGTCCACATCCTGTTTGCTGTGGGCCAGACATAGAACCTGTTCACAGAATGCTTTGGAGACCAACAGCTGTTCTTTGGTGTGTCTATTTTCATGTGTTATTCTGTACAGTAGGGCTTTTTTTACACAGAAAAGCGGGCCTACCTTCTCTGGGTTGTCCTCTTGTGCTTGCTCCTAAGCATGCTGCAGTGTACCATCGTCCCTCTGTGCTTTTCGAAAATTCCGGCCTGGTGTGTTGGGCACATCTGAGGAAGCAAAGACATGGGTGGATATGGGATGACAGGACCTAAAATAGAGAGCCTGTTCTTCTCTTTAATCTCTGCAGGATTACAGTGTTTTGAGAGTGGACCAGGCTATCTCTTCCTTAGAGAATGGGGCGTTCTCTAACCATCCCACTTCTGACACCACTGTGATGGTTTGTTCGTGTCAGGTACCGCAACACCCCCATCAGCAATAGAGCACTCTTAGGCCTTCTTGGTTCAGGGTATGAGCGTTTATTTATACACTTTTCTCTCTCCAGAATACCAACAGTCCTTGGGATATGCCTTAGTGACCCAGGTTTTAACTTCACAGTCTTTGAGGGTTAATAAGGAAAACAAAACTTTCTTGAACACAAGAGGTGGAACTTCAGGCGTCTTCACTCTTTGCCTTGTCCCTGGCTTCTCGTCAGCGTAGGGTTCCTCAAGAGGGAATAAAAAGATATACAAAGGGGTCAGGCTGCTGTCCCAATGTCTCAACATGAAGTAGCACTCCCTTCACCACACCAGTGCCCTAACTCAGTGAGGTGCCTAAGTGAAAGGAGATATTTGTGAAACTGGATGGTGTAGCCCGAAAACCTGCCCACCAACCCTTAAATGAAAAGACATGCGAGGTACGCACTTGCCTGAACCGATGACCCTCCTGGGCCCCGGGAAGGGGAGTTCCAGCGTCCCTTTCCCTCCTTGGAGCACTGGACTCGTTCGCGTTGCTCCCAGAGCGGTCTCTTGGTCCTCAGGTGTTCTCCTCTCACGATCTTCCCTCGAACGGTTCCGGTGTCCCAGCTTCCTCCTGAAGCACGTAAGCTTCTTCCTGTGGCATCTCGTCCTTCCTCAGCGCGTTGCTCTCCCTCAGCTGCTCCTCCATCTCTGCCTTCGTCACGATTCCCTCCTCTCTCGGGGCTCCCGGTGTCAGCGTCTTTATGTCGTTCGAGGCCCCACCTCCGAGCTCCCGGGCTGACGTTTTTAGACATCCGGGTTGCACATGCCCCACTAGAGCGGGATGTCTATTTCCTGTCTGGGACATAGCGGCAGCCATGTTAGGATTGTCAGGACCTTCGCCTGGGTCCTCTTTGGAACGGTCACAGGCATCACAGCGATTCACCTTGCTGCACTGTCCTACGTCAGAGTTAAAGGGCAGTGTTCCACCATATTCATAATATACAGTTCATTCCTGTACTTTCACCCTGCGGGGGTCGTTTCTAGCAGCCTAGCTATAAAGTAGGGACACTTGCACCATGGTGCAAGGGTGTCTGTGTTGGGCCTAGGTTGACAATTCAGGCCCGTCACTGGGCAAGTATGCAAAAATATATGTGTTAAGTTATACAGCTTACATTTCTTGCAATAAGATTGGTAACATGGCTGTGGCGTAGGGAGACTATCTGGGCTATGCTGTGTGGCCATGGCCATTATATGCCCCTCTGTGACACTCACAGGCCATCATGTAGACTATACTGTCATCCACATATGTGAGACAGAAACCAACAACATGAAGTGCAGAACACATCCTCAGTTACCGAACACTCTTTGATACTAAACTCACTTTGGTCTGTGACAGAGGGTCTGTAGCTGAACGCACTGTAGCAGCACACACAAGCTCTGGATGTGCACACTGATATACATTGCTGACTTTCTGTTGTGTATGTCTTGAACAGGCACACGTTTTCTGCACATGGTGTTATCATGCACCAAATTGCCAGATAGTATTATGTGGGTCTGGGGTGAGTGTGTCACACAGCAACAGACCTTTCGAGGAGGTCAGTGATACATTAGTGAAGGAAATGACCCGATTCGGGTTACCCGGGTCACACAAGACCACCTCTTAGCCTTCCATACCAAATGAAGAGTCGGTCAGACAGTAGAGAATACAAACCAATATCTGTTTATTCAGAGTACGCTCAGGGCGGAGCCCTGTCTGCCCAGTCGCTAAGGAGTGCTGCAAAGGGACTGACATCAGCAAGCATAACGATACATTAAATACACTTCGAAACCAATGAAAGCACGCCCACCATGGAATTTTCCAGAGAGATGCAGCTGGACAGTAAATTACAAAGGAGTAAGTTTTGATTCTGAGGCCGGGCACACATTATCTACCCTTCAAGGTTACTCTGCCTGTGCCCGCCACTCGACAAGTGGGAGAATGCGCACATCTAAAGGGAAAGGAATGCGCTAATAAGGACAGTGCATTCATTAGTATGGCAGAACTCAGCTCCAAAGAAACATAACCTAGGGAAGGCCATTTCTCAGAAATAGAAAGAATTAGTTTCGATCACGATACAAAATGGCGCCTGTACACAAAATGGCGCCGCGAATGCTAACTTACATAGAACCATGCAACAACATCATTTTTATTCCAACAGACCCTCCTTTTAGCATGAGCTAAGTAATTTTTGTGTAATAATGAGAAAGACATATAATTCAACAAATCATGAATACATTTTTAGGAGCACTCCATATTCTCAGCTTTAGGAGGGGAAACAGTAAGGAGGGAAGAAGTCTCGAAAATACCCTCATCTATTTGCATGAGGTCTTCGACTTCTTTCTGGAGCATGATTGTTGCATTAGTATCATGAATTGATATTCTCTTAGGAGTGAGGAGGGTGGTACAATAAGAGCAACATAAGGGAAGACACTGGACTAAAACACAGCAAGAAACCAAAATCACAATGAAATAGATCACCTTTTCAAGGATCCAACCCCATCCACCAAACAATGACCAACTCCAATTCCCACTCTCCATTCCTTTCACGTTTTCTAGAATGTCTAAAATGTGTTGGGTAATATTTTTTTCCATATTAGTTATCCCGACTACACACTGGCCTCCTACTACTGCGCACACACCACCGCTCTTAGCTAGAATAAAATCAACAGCATATCTGGTCTGCTCGGAGTATATTCGCATACTTTCTAATTGGGTGGTGATGTCATGCAAAGCTGCTACTGTGGAGTTCAACAGTATCTGTAGCTTACATCCAAAATATTCTCTAGCTCTTTCACCTCTGGCCAAAGCGGTACCACCAAAGGTAATAATGATGGAGAGAATATACCCAAAGGTGATACCATTACTATAATTATTGACTTCCAAATCTGTCACTCCATCACAGAACTCTGTAGTCAACGTTCTATTTACCCACTGTATATTTGGCTTACTGTCCTTACAAGGCACAGCTAAAGGGAGCACCATTCCTAGAGCAACATCATCTGTACCAGTATGAACATTTCAATAAGTACCATTAGACAAAAAATAAAATCCTGGGTGTGCATAAAGTGGACCTTGATAATCTACAGGAGCATATCTGGTGTTCATTCCGAACGTACTCGGATCCTTCTTTTTCACTAGAGACATTGGGGCAGATCTACAAGAAAGTGCCGCAGCGTGGCGCTGCAAGCCCTTTGGCTGCGCCACGCTGCGGCACTTTCAGAGCACAGGAATGCGACATATTTACAAGAATATGTCGCATTCCTGTGCTCTCCCCTGCGCTGGCGCACAAACAGCTGCCAAGCGCCGGCGCAGGCACCCTTGCACCATGGTGCAAGGATGCCTGCACCATGGGGAGATTGTTTTTGTGCAGGAAGGGGCACCTTTCTGCACAAAAACAATCAGTACAGGCTTTTCCTCTTTCAATGCGTGCTGCAGAATGCAGCACGCATTGAAAGAGGAAAACGAGGAGAAATGAAAACATTTCTCCTCGGTGCGCCTCGCTACGCCACCTCTAGGGTGGCGTAGCATTCACACGCATCTCCAGAGTTACGATTACTCGTAAATCTGGAGATGTGTCTTGTTCCATGGGTGCTGCGTGGGAACACCCACAGCAACACCCATGGAACGCCCCTTCAACGCAAAGTGCTGCGTGTGAAGGACGGTAGTTTACAAGGAGAGGAAAAGTCACGCATGGTGGCTTTTCCTCTCCTTGTAAATATCGAGGAGCCCCCTGCGCCACCAGTACGTCACGAAAAGTGACGTACTGGTGGCGCAGGGGGCTTGTAAATCTGCCCCATTGTATTTTTGAACAATATTATTCCAGAACAATAGACATACAAGGATGCATCAGTACTGTTTACTTTCGGACAACATGCGGGATAATATCCAGCTTTTTGGGTAACAGTTAAGTCTTGGTAATGCCAGCCCACTAAGGTTCTGCTCTCTCATATACAGATTATCACAATATGTATTATTGTCACAACCCGGATATCCCTTTCCTCGTGGCTTCCTGTAATATAGATAAGGACCAGGATACCCCATTCCAAACTCACCCCTTACCTCTATGAATTGGGCTGGGCGGGTATATGTATAATTGACCAGTGAAAATGGGTAAGCAGTCGATAAACTTGTAACCGGTTCGGTGGCAAAACAAGCTGTACCTTCTCAAAAAATCTTTTATGTGTGTCTGGAAAGACATTACTCGGAGCTGTCATTTTGGTGCACATTTTAGAAACAACCTTATGTTTAGTACATGACGGTGCAACCTGATCACATTCCAAAACCCAGGACACCCCACCCAAAATTAATAACAGTAATACCACAAGAACAATACATAATATTTTTCTTTTTGTAGACCAGAATATATGTATAGGAACAGGGGGAATCACTGGCTGCTCTTCATCAGAATCCATTCTGCCAAAGGGATGCATGGTAAACGATAAGGCGAAGGGGGAAGGGGCCAAAATGCCAGCAAGAAAACAGTACAAGTTCCCAGTGTCCATCAGAGCCTCACTGGTACATGCTTCTATTGTTCATCAAAACGTTAGCGCTCTTGAGCACTGGCGGTGAAGCTTGCTCTGTCCTAAGCTCGGGTTCCCACGTCGACCAGGATAAGGTACCCCCAGGGGGATACTTTCGATCTATCCTGTCCAATGTTCAAACAGTGCACAAATCTCACCTCGCCCTAAACTAGCTCCTTTGGTACTATAGCAAAGTACACCCTAACTTACATAGTCCATCCCTAACTAATCCGACTTCTCCTTTGGAGCACTGTTCCTCAGCCGAGGGCGCAAATTATACCTAGTAACTACAGGCACAGAGGGATCAGTGAAAAGGCGCTCCTGGATAGCACGTATTTCCGGAGGTACTGCTGTATTCAGCACTTCATAATTTTCCTCATCCGTTTTGGTTCAGGTCAGCCTGGCGTCACTGAAGGGAATAAACTGAGGCACCGTCTCGCACTCAGAATCCCCTACTGCATCCCTCACCCACTGGTCATAGGGCAAGGGTAGAGGTATCCGGCGACAATGAGTCGTGTGAACCCAGTTCTTTTGACCATCAATCTTGACTGCAGTACGTGTAGCCAGGAGGACCTGCTTCGGCCCCTTCCACTGCGGCTCCAAACTCTTCTTTCGCTGAACGTTACAAACAAGGATGAAATCACCAGGCTGAATATTGTGTCCGGGCCCCTCTGGCATAGCTGGCAGGGCTTCCTGGACCTGTTGGTGAATAGAACGCAAATTTTCAGTTAACTGACAAAGGTAATCGATCAACAATGGATACTCAATATCAGTAAACTGCTGAGGACGCAGGACGCCCCAGACATTTTCCGGGTGTCCAAACACGACTTCGTACGGTGAAAATCCTGTCCTAGAATGTGCTGTTGTTCTTGTCGACAAAAGAGCTAATGGTAAAGCATCTGGCCACTGTAACCCTGTTGTCTCCAGAATCTTTGCCAATTTCAGTTTGAGAGTACCATTGTATTTCTCAAACAAACCTGCTGACTGCAGGTGGGTAGCGGCATGAAACTTCTGCTTTATGTGCAAACCATCACAAATTAACTGAATGACCTTGGCATTAAAATGACTTCCGTTATCACTACAAATCAAATGGGGCAAGCCGAAACGAGGAAATAACTCATTCAGGAGTACCTTTGCAGTCGTAACAGCTGTATTATCTTTAGTGGGATAAGCCTCAACCCATTTACTAAAAGCACAGACAACCACCAAAACATACTTCAAATTATTGCACCAATCCAATTCTATGAAATCCATCTGAAGGACTTCAAAAGGGAAAGTGGGTGGTGCAAAGTTACCGGGTGGGGTAGGGGTACCTTTTCCAGGATTGTGCATCATGCACACCATACAATATTTCACTAAATGGGCTGCTGTCTTAGAAATATTATCGTTCTGCCATACAGGGTCTAACAACTTGCAAATACCCTTAGCACTAATATGGGCTGGGCCATGGGCCATCGTAACTACAGGAAGAACATATGCATCTGGCAACATCCATCTCTGCTTCCCTGACTTGTCAATCCAACATCCCTCATCGTTCAATTGTGCTGTACTTTCTTGCCACAGTGCTAATTCTTCTATTGTGGCCTCACTTTGTATCTCTTTCACATTCTCAAGTGTATCCTCAAACATGGTAACTTCAGGCACCCATCTAGCGGGGCCTGCTACAAACATTTTTTTCATTTTTGTCCGGGCTGTTTCCTTAGCTATCTGATCTGCAAACGCATTTCCCCTACCCACATCATCAGTAACTTTCCGGTGAGCGCTACACTTTACTATAGCCACTTTCTTAGGGAGTGTCAAAGCGGACAAAAGCCTCAATATAAGGTGCCCATGTTGAATCTTGGCGCCATGCGAAGTAAGGAACCCTCTCTCAGCCCAGAGTCGCCCAAAATTATGGGCGATTCCGAAGGCGTACTGGCTGTCAGTATAGATATTGACAACCAGTCCCTCACTCAATTCGTAAGCTCTTAACAATGCAATAAGCTCCGCAGCTTGGGCCGATTGATAGGGAACTGGTGATGTCGCAACCACCGTACGCAGCGTGGTGATAGCATACGCAGCAGTTGTAGTGCCATCTGATAATTTGAAACAAGAGCCATCAACATATAGTTCCCCTTGTGGGTCAGATAAGGGAACATCAGTCAGGTCTACCCATCCCTTTGTCTCTTCTTCCCTCCGGAAGATAGTCATGTTTATCAATCTCATCATTCTCAGAAGGTAGGGGCAGTAACGTGGCTGAATTCAGAGTGCCACATCTTTTAATCGTGATGTGTTTGGCAAACAAAGTTAATTTATAGCCAGTCAGACGTGCACTGGTGAGGTGCTGTGTCTTAATCTTATTCAAAAGCGTGTCCACAGCATGGGGTACCATGACCGTGAGATCAGTATGAAGTATGAGTCCAGCCGATTGTCTGATCAAAACGGCCACAGCCGCGACCGCTCTTAGACAGCTCGGGAGGGCTCTTGCGACAGGGTCAAGAACAGCAGAGAAATAAGCACACGGTCGTTGCTTATCTCCAAATTTTTGTGTTAAAACAGAAAGCGCGCAACTAGCCATCTCATGGACGAACAATACAAACAACTTGTTATAATCGGGGGTGCCAAGTACTAGAGCTGAACAAAGTGCAGTTTTTAATTGCTCAAAAGACTGCTGACATTCAGGCGTCCAAGGCAGGGGCTCATGCACGCCTTTAATGGTTAGTGCAAGCAAGGGTTTGATTAGTAGCGAGTAGTTAGGTATCCACTGGCGACAATAGGAAGTGATACCTATAAAAGCGTGCACATCTTTCTGAGTTTGTGGAACAGGCATTTTATCAACGGCACTGATGCACTCAGGAGTCAATCTCCTACCCTCCTTCGACAGTAAGTGACCTAAATAGGTGACCTCCTTTCGACAATATTGAAATTTAGAAAGAGACACCTTATGTCTGTGTCGGGCCAAATGCAACAACAATTTAACTGTACTGTCTTTGCAACCTTGCTCTGTGTCAAAAGCGACGAGTAAGTCATCAACATACTACACCAATACATTACCTGAGGGAAGCGATAGGGAATCCAACTGACTCTTTAAAGCTTGACTATAAATACTTGGACTTTCAGTATAGCCTTGAGGAGCTCGACAGAACCTAAAGCTCCTGCCAGCTAGTGAAAACCCGAACAATTACCTGCTATCCGGATGAATAGGAATACTAAAGAAAGCACTTTTCGGGTCAATGACAGAGAAGAATTTAGCAGTAGAGGGAATCATTGTCAAAAGAGTAGTAATGTCAGGTACCACTGGAAACTTGGGAACGACTATTTATCAACCTCGCACAAATCAATCACAAAACGATAGACATCTCCTTGATCATCACCTGAAGGCGTCCGTTTAAGAATGGGGAGAATAGGACTATTACAAATATTGGCTGTCGTCTCCTCAACCACTCCCTTCTTGATCAAATACTGAATAATTTACAATAAAGCTCGTTCTCCAGCCTGTGGTATATTATACTGAGGGATACAAGGCAAAATACCACCATCCTTAACCTGTATTGAAATTGGTGGAATCTGCAGCAGCCCCACATCGGTATCACCTGTCACCCACAAAGTGGATGGAACATCTGCAAATTCAACAGGAAAAGGCGCATCTTTGGACAAACACTGTTTAGCATGTGCTACATTGGGGCCCATTGTCATATAGACACCTGCCGCGGAACAATAAATGGTAGCATGCAATTTCTTCAACAAATCCAAACCCATCAAATTTTCACCACAATTAGATGTCAACAAGACTGGCGAATCCACAGTAGAAGGACCAATAGTCAACGCAAGAGGTTTGGAAATGGGGCTTACATCCGGTACACCTGAAAAACTAACCGACACATTATTATGGCCAGACAGAGCCGCCCCAGGGACCATATTTTGAGAAACAGAACTTTTTGTCGCACCTGTGTCTACCAAAAATTCCTTAGTTGAACCTTGCAGTTCTGCTGTTACATAAGGACAACGCTGGTCTACAGGTATCAGAACTGGCCCCTCACTCTGTCCCTGGCTGTCCTAACTGTAAGACATTCCTGTCACTTCCTCCATGTCATAATCATCATGGTAATACTGTCCATCACGAGGGTCATCAAAGTACTTATTATCAGAAGGACCCTGTGAGGCTGCAGCATTCTGAGCCCTATCTGCCCCACCTGTTCCACGACCCTGTCCACGAGAACCTTGCCCTCTCGGGACTGCTACCTTCTGCAAAAGCACAGGACATTCGCTACGCCAATGTCCCTCCTCTTTACAATACGCACACTGATTCGGACCCAAAGACGTAGTTGTTGGCTGCCTACTATTGCGTGGAAGCTGTCGGGCAGGACCACCAAGTCCTCTCCCATTCCCTCTAAAAGCCTGCTGTAACAACACCTTTGTCTTTAAATCCTTATGTCTCTTCTCTGTCCTCTCCTTTTCCTCATTGTCCCTATGCTCATAATAGTGTGCCATATTCAAAATAACAGAGGGGGAAGAGGTGGACCAAGTACTCTCAGAAGTCTGCAATTAAATCGCAATTTCGGGAAGCAAGTTAGAAACAAATCTATTGACAAACAACCGAACACCTCCCTCAACGGACAAATCCTGTTTACTATAATCCAAAAATGTACCTTCAAATCAGGTAAAGAAATCAGACACACTCTCATCTTTCTTCTGTCGACAGGCTGACAATTTATCCCAGTCTACCTTTCTCGGCAGAATAAGAGAATGCCTATACGTAATTATGCGGCCTGGCAACACTAAAAGTTCCGCTCGAGGCTTATCACTGGGCTTTCTTTCCTGGTCCCATGCCTTAATTTGATCCCAAGTACCACCCAACTCCATAACATGATCTTGAGTATAAACCTGCCTCCAAATATCAACCGGAACAAGAAGACCAAAGAACATTTCAATATCAGCAAGAGTCATCACTGTTGAGGAAGCAGCTTCAGTCAGTTCTTTATAATAGGCAGTAGGATTTTTCCTAGGATCTGGTAAATGAGTTTTAAGAGATAAAACCTCACTTCTTTTCCATGGAGTATAAACCCATTGTTCTTGAAACCGAGTTGCCACCGCCACTCGAGTAACATTACCTCACCCATCTGTTACCTCTGGTATCTCGGGGTGATATATAGGATGAACCTCTCTCATCGGAAACTGACACACCGACCTGGGTCGTTTCTCATGCAGTCTTCCCCTATAAGCTATTATTGTCGTAACATACGCAAAGACTTGTTCCGACCCCAGCTCACTAATATACACACGATCTCTTATGTCATATAAAACTTGAGGTGCTTCCACTTCAAAGTGCTGTTGCCAAAGACCAATCAGAGTAGCAGACAAGTGTTTGAGGGCATGCTGCTGTATAAAGGGCTCAAAATCTTTCATAGTCACCCAGACATTCTCTATACTATAAATAGGGTTACGGGCCCACTGTGCAGCCTGATTAGCTATTACCTTTTTCTCTTCATCCCCCACATCAGAACGCACTAATGGTCCCATGCGCTCCTTAAATTTTCTCCAATCCCTGTCCTCAAATCCACGCACTGGTGTCCCACTACTTACAAATGTTGGAGGATGAAAAACCACAGTGGGAGAAGCAACAGAAGCAACAGGCACTATCGTCGCTGGAGGCTGGGTCATGGGGGAAAGAGCTGGCAAAAGGGTAGCTGAGGCAATAGATACTGCGGGAGTACAAACAGTCACAGTTGCCACAGACGGCAAAGAAGCAGAAGGAAGGGGAGGAGGAGCTGAAGCCATAGCTGTCGAAACAACAGCAATAGATGCGGGGACAGAGACAGTGGAAGCAACTGTAATAGGCGGCTGTGAGGGCACCGGAACCATGGTATATATTCTTTGCGGGTCATATAGAGGCAGGGGTTGGGTGTTAGGAATCCACAGCAGGCCTGTGTTGTTTGTAGACACCCCTATGGTTTCAGGATAAATCATGTGTTAACAAAACTGTGAATTTTGTTGTGATGTTTTTGCCAAGGTTTGTTGAACATGCTAGGTCGTTTTCACTAGAGCTTGTTGAGCATGTTTGTATATCTATCGTTTTCTTTTATTTTATTCTTTTTTCTTTTCTGTAAACTAATGAGGAAGCATGGAACATTTCCTATGTCCTGCCCCTGAACCGGACTCATGTCCCTTCTTTAATGCGCCGTAGGCGAACGAAATGACATTGTTTACATCATCAAGGAAACAGGGAGTATTCTAGAAATTGCAACGTGAAGCCGCATTGCTGTCAGGCACGTTGCTACAACACATCCGGAGATGCTCTTCTGCATTGCTATAAATAGCCTCGCCCAGCGGCAGTCCCTGCTTGGCTTTTTGTGTCCATGGCGTGTGGTTGTTCCGGCTCCGTCTTTGACAGTCTCAGCCTACCTGTTTTCAACGCGTCCCACAGCTCGGGAGCCAGCGCGTCGAGGAGTCATCCTGTTGTCTTGGAAACCTGCATTCCTTCCTGCGAGCGGAGCAGCCAGCTAAGCTAAGTGAATGCTTTGCTTTTAATTACACTTAGCATTCTTGTGTTCGGGACTCAGAAATTACTGGATGACATTGAACTCTATTGGTTAGTGACTTCAGATTTTAGAAAGCTGCCGAGAGTAACTTTATTTGATGTTTGGAGCTTTCAATGATAATGTGGGTGATAAACTCTCTTTTTGGCATTTGATGTGAATTTGCCTGTTTCTCGATAACTAAAGGACTTTAAGTTCAAAGGAGGCACCCTATATTAAAGATGAGAACATAAAGTAATCAAAGCCCAACAAATAACCAAAGACATGTTCAGTGTATATTGAAAGTATACCACTAAATCTGATACAAATACTTTTTATGATTTAGAGTTCGTGTTTCATTTAGGACCCAAGTAGCTTTTCCTGTGAAACTAAACCTTCGATGAGAAGTTCAACTACATAGTGTCATTTTTCTGAATGCATATACATACCTAATATTACAAGAGGTAATTCTGATCGATATAGTGGCATAATACTACAACAGTATATTGTGTAAATCAGCGGGTTAACAATTCCTTTTCTTTTCTTAAGCACTGAACAAACGCTACATCTGCCTTCCGGAAACAACAGTGCTTGGCTGGTCCAGGTGGCGGATCATGGCAGTGTTTCTTTCTTCTCGTCTCTCTCTCTCTCTCGTCCCAAATCCCCTTCCCCCTACAACATCTGCCAGAGCTCCTTTTCCCTCAGTAGCGCTGAGAGTTGTCGTAGGTGGGTTGAGGGACTATCATCGCCCCTGCAGACGCTCATGCATTTCAGGTAAGTGGCTGGACTCTCACCTTACATAAAGCCAAGCTACAACATTATCCGGGTGATGATACTGTTCCCTTACAGGAACTATCCAAGGCCTTAGTAGACTTACAACGAGAGGTAGCTACCTTAAAACAGGAAAATCATACCTTACAATGCGAGTTACAGCGCTATAAACCACGAGAGTCTCCTTGGGAGACTACCACTGTTAGGCCAAAAATGGTAATTCAACCACCACGTTTCCAGTTCTCCTCCACTAGCACAGAAACATCAGGGGTCCAGCCAGTTAATGTCACAGTCACCACACCAACTTCTGTTCCTTTGGCTCCCCCCGAACGGTTCTTTGGGGACCAAACAAAGTATAATATTTTCATGAACCAGTATCAACTGCGCTTTCTTTGTTGACCCACTGTGTTCCCTGCTGATGCCGCCAAGGTGGCATTTATTCTCTCATATCTTGGGGGGACTGCGACCACATGGTCCATTCCGTTTGTAGAACGGGATGATCCAGTATTACATAATCGAGGGCGTTTTAAGGAAACTATGCGCAAACTATTCGCCAAACATCAGCTTATCCAGGCCAGTGACAATGAGCTATTGAATTTACGTCAGGGAAATAAAGATTTATTAACTTACATCACTTCCTTCAATAGGTTAATTGCTGAAACTGAATGGCCGGATGAAAAGAGAACTTCGCTTTTCTATCTTGGCCTTCAGGATGAGTTAAAGGACCTACTGGCCCAAATTGTGGATCCTCCTTCCGATTGCGCAGAATTCATCCATCTGGTTGTCCGGTTGGACCACCGTCTGGGGGAACGAAGGGGCAAAAAAACTCGTGGGGATATGGCACGGGTGGTTGTGATAAAACATGAGAAAAAAGAATCCCCTAGTGTTAGTTCTTCTTCCGATTCTTTTGAACCGATGTAGTGTTAGAGGACCACTTTCTAAAGATGAGAAAGATCGTAGATGTCGTTTAAATTTATGTTTGTATTGCGGTCGTCCTGGGCATTTTGCACGGGATTGTTCCGCAAAAACAACTCCACGAAAGACAATAGGTTTGACTGATGTGTCAGAGTCACCATCGTCGGAAAACTCACTGGCCCGATAAGGATAGAGGCCCCCTTATTGAGCATTTCACACAAACAGGCCTCATGCCAGTATCTGGCTAATACTATGACACCCACACCACGTCATCTTATGTTAATTGTGACCTTGCTTTTTGCTGCCCAAATACGGAAGGTAATACCTATTCTATTGGATTCTGGAGCAACCGGAAATTTTGTAGATATTGGATTGGCGAAAACCTTGAATATTCCCATAATAAAAAAGAAACTCCTGAGCCAGTTAGGGCGGTAGATGGGTCCGAGTTATCTTCCGGTTTGATCCTTCATCAGACAACACCCTTAACTATGATTTGCGCCGATGGACATTCTGAACTGATTCAGTGTTTGCCGCCATATTGGGCATCCCATGGCTTCAACTCAATAATCCGAAGATTGACTGGGTGAAACGCACAGTCACACTAGATTCCACATATTGTTATCATAAATGTTACACAGACAGACAACAACCAAGTGCACCTCTACATTGTGCTTCAACACTCAAAACTCCTGAACCCATACTCATGGAAAAAGGCTCTGAGTCCCTGCCTACCATATATGAAGACTTTCACAATGTGTTTTCTGAACAACAAGCAACTCAATTGCTCCCGCATTAAATTCAAATCTATGGGAAGAGTTGCTCCGACACTGAAAATCCTCAGCCAGAGATTACTTATTTGATTCACTCCAAGCCTTGGACTGTCAGACCTCTGGAGCACCCCTACTGATCTCATTTCTTTCAAAAAAGTCGCGAAAAAATCAGCACGAATCATCTCCTCTATTGAGGATAAGGAGACATTATCCAAAAGAGCGCATGGCTGGATCACACTCGGCGATTATGTAACACTGCAACCTCAAACGTACCTTAACATTGGAATGAATTTAAAGATGAAAGAAAAGTTTTCAAAATTACGCCTTGGGGTAATTCCAGCTGCCCCTCACTTGCCGCCTTGGGAAAGAAAAGACTGCCCGCAACAGTGTCGCGTGTGCAAAGTTGGCAAAGAAGATATTATTCATGTAATTTGCATCTGCCCTAAATTAAAGGACCTGAGGTACAATTTATTACGTCCATCCTTTAAACTACATGGTGTTCAAACATGCAGGCAAGCGGTTAAACTGTGTTTTAACCCAACCAAAACAAAATTGAACTGTCGGGTCACAAAGTTCTTTGAGTTAGTAGCAGAAAGACATAAGAGCACGCCGAATGCGGATCAACAAAAGTCAGACTGAACAGTTCCGTGATGGCTCCCTGAAGCATTTGAACTTTTAATTATAACGATGATTAAAAACTGAGATTAAGTAAAATTTTAAGTTTTAGAAAGATGCACAAAATGAATTTTTAGTAATTTTTAGCAATGTTTTAATTATTTTGTAAAGGTTTTAATTAATCATGTACAAATAAATTACCTTACCTTACCCTACCCCGCATCGGTCTTACGACTGCCGGATTGACTTGGTTCCTGGAGCCACGTTACCGTGCAGTCGGGTCTACGCTCTATCAGAACCTGAGACTCAATATTTAAAAGAATATTTAGATGATCTATTATTGAAAGGGTTCATAAGGCATTCCACATCACCCGTTAGTTCTCCGCTCTTTTTCATTCCAAAAAAGAACCATGAACTTCGCGCCTGTATTGATTATCGCACCATTAACAAGGTCACGATTAAAAATAGATACCCTCTACCCTTGATGCCTTACTGGATCAAGTATGAAATTCTACCATTTTTACCAAATTGGATTTGCGGGGGGCATACCACCTTACTAGGATGAAAAACAGAGACGAATGGAAAACCGCCTTCGGTACAAAATTTGGTCTTTTCGAATATACAGTGATGCCCTTCGGTTTGTGCAATGCACCTGCAGCATTTCAATTTTTTATTAATGAGGTGTTGCATGATTTTTTGGATGTCTTTGTGATCTGTTGCATCGATGATATCTTTATCTATTCATCCTCAACCGAAGAGCACATTGAACATGTTCAGGCAGTATTACAGCAAATGAGAGAACACCATCTGTTCGCTAAATTAGACAAGTGTGTCTTCCATGCTACTAACATTGAATTCTTAGGATATGTCATATCACCTGATGGTATAGCTATGGACCAATCAAAAATACAAGCTGTCTTGAGATGGGAAACCCCAGAATCGATAAAAGACATCCAATGATTCCTGGGCTTTGCAAACTTCTACCAAAGTTTTATTCCCCAGTTTACTTCGGTAGTGTCTCTACTTACCCAGTTACTCATAAAGGGAGTTCAGTTTGACTGGTCCTCAGCAGCGGAAAAAGCTTTCCAGACACTGAAAAAAGCTTTTACAAAAGCACTCATCTTGCACCATCCTGATCCAACTCAACCATTTTTTGTGGAAGCTGACACCTCCCAGATAGCCGTCAGGGGAATCCTCTCTCAGAGGGATCCTGACTCCGGGCATTTACATCCCATAGCCTATTTTTCTAAAAAACTCTTGCCGGCAGAACAACACTATACGGTCGCCGAGCGCGAACTATTGTCTATTAAGCTTGCGTTCCTGGAGTGGGGACATTATTTACTGGGAGCCCGTCATACTGTGACTATTTATTCTGATCATCGTAATTTACAATTCTACCAAAACTTTAAAGCCTTGACCCCATGCCAGTTACGTTGGCTTTCATTTTTTTATGAATTTGACTTCGTAATCACGTATAGACCAAGCAAAGACAAACAGAAATCAGATACGTTATCTCGACTGAGTTATCCCATCCCTGGAAACAATACAGTCTTATCCAATTCCATTATTCCGGAACACAAGATAGTTGCTCTTTGCACCCCTCAAGATTTTTTCACAAAAGTACAAACAGCCCAAGAGAAAGAACTTCAACCTCCTGTAACCATTAAAAAAGGGGGTCTCTTGTATTTTAATATTCGTCTGTACATCCCTACTCAGGAATTACGTGACACTGTGTTTCATTGGATGCATGACACCGTCCTACCAGGGCATCGTGGTCCTAAAAAAAACCTGGAATTATGTCAACGAGATTTCTGGTGGCCAACATTGTTCTCTGATGTAACCGATTACGTTCACACTTGCCCAACCTGTATACAGTCTAAAAATTCACATATGGCACCTGCGGGTTTCTTACAACTTATGCCCATACCACCTGCATCCTGGAATACTCTAATTATGGATTTCGTTACTAATCTTCCTGTGTCCAATGGTTACTCTATCATTTGGGTGGTAGTGGATTATTTAACGAAAATAGCGCATTTTCTTCCCTTGAAACACCTGCCATCTGCCAAAGAGCTAACAGACTTGTTCATACAACATATTGTCAAGACACATGGATTGCCCACAACAATTATATCTAATCGGGGCCCACAGTCCGTTTCCAGGTTTTGGTGTAGTTTTTAATCTTCTATTAATATTGATGTCCGTCTATCCTCTGCCTGTCACCCCCAAACTGATGGACAGACAGAAAGACTTAATCATACAATGGAACAAACCCTACGTTGTTTCATTACTACCTGGACAACTGAATGGGATAAAGGATTACCCATGGTGGAGTTTGTGTATAATAACACTGTCCATTCTGCTACTGGAGTTTTGCCTTTCTACTGTCTATATGGTTACCATCCTTGCATGCTCCCCATAGTACAAATGGCAGATGCTGAGCTAGTTCCCGCAGTGAATGATCATCACAAACGACTAACACATATTCAGACACAAGTTAGACAACACCTAGCAGTGTACCAACAACAAGTGAAGGGTCAGGCGGACAAACACAGACAATCTGCTCCTCATTACACCATAGGAGACTAAGTATGGCTCTGTACCAAGAATCTACGTCTTGCCGGGTCCCGTAAACTGCACCGAGATATCTAGGTCCCTTCGAAATAACTAAACTGATTAATCCCGTCACTGTGGAGCTGGCTCTCCTTGCTGATTTCAGGATACACCCAGTTTTTCATGTTTCTTTAATACAACCTTAAATTCCCACCACTCGTATACGCCCACCACCTCCTCCCATCAATGTAAATGGTGAATGGGAATTTGAAGTGGCCAAAGTAGTGGACTCCAAAAGAATATGAGGCATTTTACATTATTTATTAGCATGGAAAGGGTACGGACCTGAAGAAAATTCATGGGAGCCTGCTTCATCGGTCCATGCCCCTAGACTAGTTTGACAGTTTCACCCACTAAACCCCTCCAAACCAAAACCAGTATCAGGAGTGTTAAGTGGTAGGACTGTCAGGAATCCACAGCAGGCCTGTGTTGTTTGTAGACACCCCTATGGTTTCAGGATAAATCATGTGTTAACAAAACTGTGAATTGTGTTGTCATGTTTTTGCCAAGGTTTGTTGAACATGCGGTGTCGTTTTCTCTAGAGCTTGTTGAGCATGTTTGTATATCTATTGTTTTCTTTTATTTTATTATTTTTTCTTTTCTGTAAACTAATGAGGAAGCATGGAACATTTCCTATGTCCTGCCCCTGAACCGGACTCATGTCCCTTCTTTAATGCTCCGTAGGCGAACAAAATGACATTGTTTACATCATCAAGGAAATAGGGAGTATTCTAGAAATTGCAACGTGAAGCCGCAACATTGTCAGGCAAGTTGCTACAACACGTCCGGAGACGCCCTTCTGTGTTGCTATAAATAGCCACGTCCAGCGGCAGTCCCTGCTTGGCTTTTTGTGTCCGGGGCATGTGGTTGTTACGGCTCCGTCTTTGACAGTCTCCGCCTACCTGTTTTCAACGCGTCACACAGCTCTAGAGCCAGCGCGTCGAGGAGTAGTCCTGTTGTCTTGGAAACCTGCATTCCTCCCCGCGAGCGGAGCAGCCAGCTAAGGTAAGTGAATGCTTTGCTTTTAATTACACTTAGCATTCTTGTGTTCGGGACTCAGGAATTATTGGATGACATTGACCTCTATTAGTTCATGACTTTAGATTTTAGAAAGCTGGCGAGAGTAACTTTATTTGATGTTTGGGGCTTTCAATGACAATGTGGGTGATAAATTCCCTTTTTGGCATTTGATGTGAATTTGCCTGTTTCTCGATAACTAAAGGACTTTAGGTTCAAAGGAGGCACCCTATATTAAAGGTGAGAACATAAAGTAATCAAAGCCCAACAAATAACCAAAGACATGTTCAGTGTATATTGAAAGTATGCTACTAAGTCTGATAGAAATGCTTTTTGTTGTTTTAGAGATCGTGTTTCATTTAGGACCCAAGTAGCTTTTTCTGTGAAACTATACCTTCGATGGGAAGTTCAACTACATAGTATCATTTTTCTGAATGCATATACATGCCTAATATTAAAAGAGGTAATTCTGATCGATATAGTGGCATAATACCACAACAGTACATTGTGTAAATTAGTGGGTTAACAATTCCTTTTCTTTTCTTAAGCACTGAACAAACGCTACATCTGCCTTCTGGAAACAACGGAGCTTGGCTGGTCCAGGTGGCGGATCATGGCAGTGTTTCTTTCTTCTCGTCCCTCTCTCTCTCTCTCGTCCGAAATCCCCTTCCCCCCTACAACATCTGCCAGAGCTCCTGTTCCCTCAGTAGCGCTGAGAGTTGTCGTAGGTGGGTTGAGGCACTATCATCGCCCCTGCAGACACTCCTGCATTTCAGGTGAGTGGCTGGCCTCTCACCTTACATTGGGTATCTAATTCTTCCACAAAAGCGTCATCTTCTTCCTGAACCACATACGATTTATCAATATGTAATCGAAACCTCCTATCTTCACATTCAACACCCTTTTCCTGTTTCTTCCTATCATATGCTTCAGCATTCTGAGTCAATGTCTGCATTTTTCCTTTCCGGGCCCCTTTTTCTGCCTTCAATCGCCGCTATCTAGCGACTTTCTGCCATGTTCTGAGGGAATCAAACATAGACTGCCTACTTCGTTTCTTAAACAACTGTTCTTGTAAATACTCAATCTTTTGTTCATCAAACGTGCCCGTCAACAGCCACTGCAACTCGACATTGTCCCTCGTATATATGTGCCATAATGTACTAAACATAATAGGGCCAAGACCATGCTTCACATACATATCAAAATTGGGAGTGCCTTCTGGAGGCGCTGGCTGAGCTTCTTCCAATCGAGCATCTGCAAAACAACAGCGGCAGCACAAAGAAATCAATTTGCTAACACTATGCATCTTCAAATATTCACTATTTTATGCCTAACAAAACAAATACAAATACTTCTTATCCAAAGACGGCCCTTAGACCGCACCAAATACCAGCCAATGGTACCATATCCACAAAGAACCAAAACAAACTCACCTGATATATGCAGGTCAAATGAATTTCTTCTCCACTGCCGACTCTTCAGACCAAACGGTCACATCCAAGGGTTTCGCCGTTTAGGACACCAGTCGGGATGACCACTGGGCGAGGCACCATCCGGCAGGACAGAGGGGGCAGCTGCGAGTATCAGGAATCATTCATGCAGGGATACCTGATCCGTGAGTCCGACCCAACTTTGGCCTCGACCTCCCCCCCGTCCGCGGAAGGAGAAGGGCCACTCACCCGAAGGTCCCTGTTTTGGCACCAACTGAAGGAAATGACCCGATTCGGGTCACCCTGGTCACACAAGACCACCTCTCAGCCTTCCATACCAAATGAAGAGTCAGTCAGACAGTAGAGAATACAAACCAATATCTGTTTATTCAGAGTTTGCTCAGAGCGGAGCACTGTCTGCAAAGTCGCTAAGGAGTGCTGCAGAGGGACTCACATCAGCAAGCATAACAATACATTAAATACACTCCGAAACCAATGAAAGCACGCCCACCATGGAATTTTCCAGAGAGATGCAGCTGGACAGTAAATTACAAAGGAGTAAGTTTTGATTCTGAGGCCGGGCACACATTATCTACCATTCAAGGTTACTCTGCCTGTGCCCACCACTAGACAAGTGGGAGAAGGCGTACATCTAAAGGGAAAGGTATGCGCTAATAAGGACAGTGCATTCATTAGTATGGCAGAACTCAGCTCCGAAGAAACATAACCTAGAGAAGGCCGTTTTACAGAAATAGAAAGAATTAGTTTCGACCACGATACAAAATGGCGCCTGTACACAAAATGGCGCCGCGGATGCTAACTTACATAGAACCATGCAAAAACATAATTTTTATTTCAACATTAGTCATCACTGCAGTGAAAAATGGGTAGTCAATTTAACTTGTGTTTTACAATTAACATTATGCTGCCCTTCATACATGATCTCTATCTTACTGCTGTCAGCATTAGTAGCAGGACATCTACTCTGACAGCAGGCTTTTGTGTGTGCCTCCTGGTCCAAAGATACTGATTTCCCTGACACAGGCATATATTATGGCCCGCACTCAATGTACATTTCACCGGTGGCTATGTACAAGATTTGTGATCCGCTCAACTATACACTTGTACACCCAGGTCAGAGGTACACAACTCTTGCCATGCAAAGGGAAGTTGCCATCACAATCCCTACATCTGACCATGTGCAATGAGTTAGTGTGTAAGCACATAAAGTTTTGTCAGCTTTGACCAATTGAAATCACACTCTTGTCATCTCAGTATTCTTCATGTGTTCTGATGTTGGTATATCACCTATCCAAAGTCATACTGCTCTATCTATTTACTCACTGTACAAAATCATATGCTCAAATTGTCTTTTTACAGGCTTTGTTTGTCATTGCATTGCTGAGCAATGCATGGCAAATGTGTCATTTATCTACTGCAGCATGATGTAATATATCTGAAAGTGTAGGCAGGAAATAGTTCACATGTGCTGTATTTTCTGGTAAGCCAGACATGCATATATGCATTATTGACAAGTGTCAGGTTGTACACATTTACATGACACTAGGCCTTTGTCAATTAAACATTTCACTTATTGTCTCAGATGGAATCTGCTCTACAACATTACTTACAGCAAAATACTGTCATTCTGCATGTTGACACAATTTTTGAGACACACTACAATGTGAGGTTATTCTCAAATATGGTAATTGGTGATTTGCGTTCTTAAATTTACTGAGTGCCATCTGTTGTACACTTTGCTGCTGAACAACACATGAAGACTGCTAGCTGTCTAGCTCTGCATTGCTCAAGTGCAAGGGGAGTGTAATGAAGAATTTTCAATTAGCAAATGTGTCATGCCTGCCCTGTACATTTAATGCAGTACACTGCTTCACATTGCATTTCTGTATGTGTGCTAGGTGAAACGCATGGCCCCATTTTGCTGAACAGGTATGATGAGATGATTATTACAATTTTAGGCCTATTTCTATTTGACGAGATGTGGGTGAGTTGACGTTTACTATAAACAGCAACACAAATAATGGCTTCAAACATTTATTTCCATGTTGGACCCTCTTATTATGTTTGGACATTCTGTCCATCATAGTATATGTACTTTAAGAGAGGAAATATTGCGCAATTTGGGTGCGTCGCCAAATCTTAGCCAATGTATTTTGGATTCCTCCTCCATCATCATCCTCATCCTCCATTGGGTCCTGCTCATCATTTTCCACATCCCATGGGACATCTGACCATACACAGATGTGTAGAAAGTCACTTATTAGGATGATCTTGCAGACAATAGGGGGAGAGTATAGCAATCTCCTTCCTGACATGTTCAGGCATCTGAACAGGGACTTCAGCACACCAAAGGTTCTCTCCACAATGTTGTGGATCTTAACCAGTGTCTGGTTGTACTGTCGTTCAAGTTCTGTGTGGGGATGTGCTATTGTGATCATGACCCATGGCTGGATACCATATCCTTGGCCAGCTGTAAGTTACAACAGTCAATGCTTTTGCTCTCCGTCACAGCTACATTCCTGTCCATGTGTGCAATGTGTACTAAATGACTCATACACATTCCTTAAGGTAGAGATTAGGTGGGGGGTTTTTAGTTAAGACAGGAAAGTGGCGCTCAGGCTATTGCGTATACTAACTGTAGGCTTATAAGCATGCGATGCCTCCAGGTCAGGGGATTAACCCAATAACCCCTGAAAAATGTGTGAATCGCAGGATCCTCACTGTAAATTGAGTACTGTCCTGGGCACACGCGGTGAGGGTATTGACAATATATTAGTCTGTTACAAAATGTTATATAAATGCAGAGGTCGGCATCAGTATTAGAACAAAAAGGGGTTTATTTATGTCTCAACACCAACTATGTTGAATACAAAAGGCCAGCCGACACGTGTTTCGTCACTGGGAAAATTCCCGTGACTCATCAGGGCTGGGGAGGATACAAAGAAAAGGGGTGAGGGAAACATTGAAGGTTAGACACAAGACCTGATTAATGCACGAATGATAATTGGAAAGGGATCATCCTACGTGACTATTGGATAGAGAAACTCAAAATGCACATTGTGACACGTGATGTGTGATGTGTGAAGTGACAATAGAGGTAATTTCACTACTTCAGAATCAGAACTGTTGGAGGCAATACGGGAAACCAAATTAAAGACACATTGTGACTGACGTGTTCGTGCCGCTCTCATGAGGAGGATACATGAGGTAAAGAGCGGGAAAAACAAGTTAAATTGTGTGGTGTGACAGCTATAAAGTGCAAGTAGAAGTGTGTAACGAGGTTTGAAATTAACCTCTATAAAGGAGGAAATGATATAAACTTGAAACTGCAAAGGAATGGAAAGGCACGAAATGGAAAGGAATAGGTCATGACACAGAAGGTAGGCCAGGACTGGGGAGGAAGGACAGGGGGCCCCGGACCGTAATGCCAAATTACCTAAAAGCGAATGTATCAGAAGGAAAGTTGACCCTGTAGAAGAAAATAAAGCGAGAATAAGAAAAGGGAGACGCATTGCTAGGGGAAGATAGCAACGGAAAACAGACTCACAAGGAAGGCTCACCCGAAGACCGGTGATAATTCCAACCCGGTGTGGGGTGAGCTGGAGGCTGGAGCAACAGGATTGATAAGCGCTAGATGAGGCGCTATGAAAAATTACAGCGGTGGACGGAGACCGCTGTGGAGAATTAGGGCGAGAAGGGATGAGGACGGTGAGAACAGACAACAGGGGCACTACGTGAATAGAAAGAAAAAACAAAGAATCTTACCGGGCTGAGTGCAGCCTAGGCGGATTAAAGGTAAAGCGTGGGTATGAAGTTACCAGGTGCTGTAGGGAAATCATAGAAAACCGGAACTGTAAATAAAAGAAATAAGGCGCTGGAGGGACCAGACAGGAAAAACAATAAACGGGCTTACCCTGTGATGGCAGGTAGTGGCTGTCCAATGTCTGGCATGGTGGAAGGGTAAACCGACAGCCAGGCAATGTGCAGAATCTAGCTAACTGGTGGATAAGCGAGGAGAAGGGGGTGGGGAAAGGGGAAAGTAAGAACCGGCAGGTGCATAGGTTGAAAGAAAAGAAGAAATGGTTGAAAGGGGCTTACCCTGGGTACGGGAAGACTAGGAGAATAATAATGGCGAGTTGCCGCAGAACTCTGTAAAGAGACATGGAGATACGAGCAGATTTAGAAAAGCACAGCAGGAAATGAATGTTAAAGGTAAACCGGTGTGCCAACACGGCAATTACCTGGAGTCCGGTGCGGAGGAAGACGTCAGGACATTGGAGCGAGTAGTGAGATACTGAATGTGGAATGGAAATGGGGGGAAAACACTAAGTAGTGTTAGGAATCAGAAGACTAGAACAAGAGATGCTGACGAACATGCCGATCAGTCGCCATGTTGGGAAGGGAGAGCAAGCGAAAACAAGTGGTGCGCATGTGCGGCGGAAAATAAAGCAACCTAATAGCCAGAATGATCCGATTGGCTATAGGGCAAGGTCCGAAACGTAAGGCGGACACGCAATATCGGTGAAAAACAAAACTAATAGACCTGGGGTCCGGTTTGAATTTAAAGCTAAGGACGTTAAAGCCGAGTTGGGGCAAAGTGTACGGCATGAAACATGGAAAGAATGAAGGCGTCAAAGCCTGGAGGGTCTAGAGCGAAAATAATAAGCTAAACAGTAAGTTACCTCAGGTAGGATAAAATACTGTGGGGAGTAAATAAGCTAAGGAGAAAACGAGCAAAAGATGGGCTGATCAGTACGTAGATTGAAACTTGAAGATTGGAAAGAACTGAAGGCGTCGAGCACCTTGGAGGACTAGAACGAAACAGTGAGCTAATCGGAAGTGCCACTGATAGGATAAAAAACTATGGGGAGTTTGACAGACTGAGGAGAAAATTAAGCAAGATGGTGGGCTGATCTGTGGGTAGCCACAGCTAGGACGATTACTGTGGATGATAATAACATCAGTTATTATGGAATAGTTAAGTAAATAACTACTCCACTAATGACTTGTGGTCGACTGGAACTAAAATAGACGTTGAAATGAAAGAGCTAAATGAGACCAGCGAGCAGAACTGTTAGAGCGGAGTGTACAGAGGTCACTTCCGAAGTAGTACAAAAGCATGTTGAGATCATGTGATGGAATGAAAAAGAGGTAAACACTGTGATAAAGAAGAGAAAGTAAAAAATCTTGACATCATTCATAATACATGATGATTATTAGTGTTACTACTATGGTAATAGAAAAGTGGTTGTACATGCATGGTGCAGAAACATGCTGGTGTTATCTGTTTCATATAAAATATACAATGACATTGATGCACTAATCACTGTAAATTGCCAGAGCAAAAGTAATGGGTCAATGTTCATTCTCCCAGGAAGTAATGTAGTTCATGGTCTGTGTTCAATCCGTGTTGAACTGTCCGCAAGCGCATGATCCAAGTAGCTTCCAGGCGTCTGAGTCGGAGTTCTCTGTTACCACCTCTGGCATTGATGGGTGCTACGTCGAAACCGAAGAAGGAAATCCGTTTCTTTGGGCCTTGGTTCGGACAAACGGCTGCATGGACCGCCATTGGATACCTGCTGTCGAGGTTGTGTAGGGCTCTGACGTGTTCACCAATTCGATCTTTTAATGGTCTGATTGTGCTCCCGATGTACCAGCGTTTGCAGGTGCACTCGAGAATGTAGATCACGAATCTGGTATTACAATTGATGTTCTGTTTAATCTGGTATTGTTGTCTGTTGATGGCCATAAAGTTGCTGATCCCATGTTGGGCTAGTTTGCAGACACCGCAGTGTCCGCACTTGAAGAAGCCTAGATTACGGGTGGTGAGCCATGAGGGACTGGTGTCTGGGCCTGGGATGGTGGGACTAAGTCTCGTTTTTAATGTTCTACCTCTTCTGTAAGTAACTTGTGGTTTCGGAGGCACGATCTCTCTGAGTGTATTGTCCGCTAGCAATATGTTCCAATGTTTGTTGAGGCTTTTCCTCATAGCTTGTCCCATGTTACTATAGTCTGTAATCAGTCGGACAGGTTGGTCTTGCTTAGTGGTTATCTTCCTGGTTAGTAGTGTGTCCTCTCTCCTTATGTTCTTGATTCTCTTTTCTGCAGAATTGATAGTACGGGCACTATAGCCCCTTTCTTTGAATCTATGTTTCATGTTAGTGAGGCACTCTTGAAATTCTGATTCCTCACTACAGTTTCTCCTGGCTCTCATGAATTCTCCATAGGGAATTGCCTGTATTTGATGTGCGGGGTGCGAACTGTCTGCGTGTAAGATGGCATTACACGAAGTTTCTTTCCTATAGAGACGGCTCTGAATGGTGTTGGATTTAATGTAAATTTCCACATCTAGAAATGTGATTTTGGAGGCGCTGGAGTTCTCTGTGAATTTCATGTTCATGTCATTGTGGTTGAGGTGTGCGCAGAAATCGTTAAGTTCAAGTTGTGACCCTGACCAGAGAAGTAGGCAATCATCTATGTAGCGACCCCAGTATATTATGGAATCAATCCATTGAGCGGCTTTGGGGCCCCAGACCCATTTGGACTCTAGAACACCCATGTACATGTTCGCAAACGATGGGGAAAATCTGGAGCCCATGGCTACTCCTTTGTTCTGTTTGTACCACATACCGTCATAGATGAAGAAGTTGTTGTTGAGTATGATATCCATCATAGCAACAAGCATCTGGGTATGCTGCCACAGGTTTGCTGGTCTGTTATTGAGTATGCTAGTAACTACTTCTAGCCCTAATTTAGGTTCAATGGTGGTGTAAAGAGAGACTACATCAAGGGTTGCCATAATCATATCCGGTTGCCATTGAACATCCGATAGGATGCTGAGGATGTGTTTAGTATCCTGTATATATGATGGCAAGTTTTTGACCAGAGTGCCAAGGAAGAGGTCGACGTATTGTGCTATTTTTTCCGTGGGTCCACCAATGCCCGATACAATAGGTCTCCCTGGAGGGAAGGGTGCAGACTTGTGTATTTTGGGCACGGTGTATAAACAGGGAAAAGCTGGCCTGTGAACTTTCAGATATAGCAGTTCTTGGTCATCAATGAGACCTTGTGTGTGCCATTCTGACAGGCATTTGTTGATTTTGGTGACAAGGGGAGCTGTAGGATTGTAAGATAGCTGTTCATAACAGGAGGTATCTCCGAGTTGGGACAGGATCTCTGTGTGATATTCTAATCTGTTCATGATTACCACGTTACCTCCTTTGTCCGCTTCCTTGATTATGATGTCTCTGTTAGAGTCTCTGTTAGAGGTGAGTTGTTTTAGAGCTACTCTTTCTTCTCTACGGAGAACATTGACCCATTACTTTTGCTCTGGCAATTTACAGTGATTAGTGCATCAATGTCATTGTATATTTTATATGAAACAGATAACACCAGCATGTTTCTGCACCATGCATGTACAACCACTTTTCTATTACCATAGTAGTAACACTAATAATCATCATGTATTATGAATGATGTCAAGATTTTTTACTTTCTCTTCTTTATCACAGTGTTTACCTCTTTTTCATTCCATCACATGATCTCAACATGCTTTTGTACTATTTCGGAAGTGACCTCTGTACACTCCGCTCTAACAGTTCTGCTCGCTGGTCTCATTTAGCTCTTTCATTTCAACGTCTATTTTAGTTCCAGTCGACCACAAGTCATTAGTGGAGTAGTTATTTACTTAACTATTCCATAATAACTGATGTTATTATCATCCACAGTAATCGTCCTAGCTGTGGCTACCCACAGATCAGCCCACCATCTTGCTTAATTTTCTCCTCAGTCTGTCAAACTCCCCATAGTTTTTTATCCTATCAGTGGCACCTCCGATTAGCTCACTGTTTCGTTCTAGTCCTCCAAGGTGCTCGACGCCTTCAGTTCTTTCCAATCTTCAAGTTTCAATCTACGTACTGATCAGCCCATCTTTTGCTCGTTTTCTCCTTAGCTTATTTACTCCCCACAGTATTTTATCCTACCTGAGGTAACTTACTGTTTAGCTTATTATTTTCGCTCTAGACCCTCCAGGCTTTGACGCCTTCATTCTTTCCATGTTTCATGCCGTACACTTTGCCCCAACTCGGCTTTAACGTCCTTAGCTTTAAATTCAAACCGGACCCCAGGTCTATTAGTTTTGTTTTTCACCGATATTGCGTGTCCGCCTTACGTTTCGGACCTTGCCCTATAGCCAATCGGATCATTCTGGCTATTAGGTTGCTTTATTTTCCGCCGCACATGCGCACCACTTGTTTTCGCTTGCTCTCCTTCCCAACATGGCGACTGATCGGCATGTTCGTCAGCATCTCTTGTTCTAGTCTTCTGATTCCTAACACTACTTAGTGTTTTCCCCCATTTCCATTCCACATTCAGTATCTCACTACTCGCTCCAATGTCCTGACGTCTTCCTCCGCACCGGACTCCAGGTAATTGCCGTGTTGGCACACCGGTTTACCTTTAACATTCATTTCCTGCTGTGCTTTTCTAAATCTGCTCGTATCTCCGTGTCTCTTTACAGAGTTCTGCGGCAACTCGCCATTATTATTCTCCTAGTCTTCCCGTACCCAGGGTAAGCCCCTTTCAACCATTTCTTCTTTTCTTTCAACCTATGCACCTGCCGGTTCTTACTTTCCCCTTTCCCCACCCCCTTCTCCTCGCTTATCCACCAGTTAGCTAGATTCTGCACATCGCCTGGCTGTCGGTTTACCCTTCCACCACGCCAGACATTGGACAGCCACTACCTGCCATCACAGGGTAAGCCTGTTTATTGTTTTTCCTGTCTGGTCCCTCCAGCGCCTTATTTCTTTTATTTACAGTTCCGGTTTTCTATGATTTCCCTACAGCACCTGGTAACTTCATACCCACGCTTTACCTTTAATCCGCCTAGGCTGCACTCAGCCCGGTAAGATTCTTTGTTTTTTCTTTCTATTCACGTAGTGCCCCTGTTGTCTGTTCTCACCGTCCTCATCCCTTCTCGCCCTAATTCTCCACAGCGGTCTCCGTCCACCGCTGTAATTTTTCATAGCGCCTCATCTAGCGCTTATCAATCCTGTTGCTCCAGCCTCCAGCTCACCCCACACCGGGTTGGAATTATCACCGGTCTTCGGGTGAGCCTTCCTTGTGATTCTGTTTTCCGTTGCTATCTTCCCCCTAGCAATGCGTCTCCCCTTTTCTTATTCTCGCTTTATTTTCTTCTACAGGGTCAACTTTCCTTCTGATACATTCGCTTTTAGGTAATTTGGCATTACGGTCCGGGGCCCCCCTGTCCTTCCTCCCCAGTCCTGGCCTACCTTCTGTGTCATGACCTATTCCTTTCCATTTCGTGCCTTTCCATTCCTTTGCAGTTTCAAGTTTATATCATTTCCTCCTTTATAGAGGTTAATTTCAAACCTCGTTACACACTTCTACTTGCACTTTATAGCTGTCACACCACACAATTTAACTTGTTTTTCCCGCGCTTTACCTCATGTATCCTCCTCATGAGAGCGGCACGAACACGTCAGTCACAATGTGTCTTTAATTTGGTTTCCCGTATTGCCTCCAACAGTTCTGATTCTGAAGTAGTGAAATTACCTCTATTGTCACTTCACACATCACACATCACGTGTCACAATGTGCATTTTGAGTTTCTCTATCCAATAGTCACGTAGGATGATCCCTTTCCAATTATCATTCGTGCATTAATCAGGTCTTGTGTCTAACCTTCAATGTTTCCCTCACCCCTTTTCTTTTGTATCCTCCCCAGCCCTGATGAGTCACGGGAATTTTCCCAGTGACGAAACACGTGTCGGCTGGCCTTTTGTATTCAACATAGTTGGTGTTGAGACATAAATAAACCCCTTTTTTGTTCTAATACTGATGCCGACCTCTGCATTTATATAACATTTTGTAACAGACTAATATATTGTCAATACCCTCACCGCGTGTGCCCAGGACAGTACTCAACATTCCTTAAGGTATTTCAGATTATGTGTCACATATACAGCCAGCAATAGGTTTATATATGTCTGTTCCAGTTCTCTGTGTAATAGCAAATGATGAACATGGCCTGATACACTGTACACTTCTATATCTTGACATTCATATTTATACAGTAGTTTACTGTGATGGGTATTTAGAAATGGTCTCGACCATTCTATGTTATGTACACTCACTACTTGGCCTGGGCAGAGCTCGCAGAGTTTCACTTCGTGGAATTCCGTGGGGTTTCGCAAGAGGGTGGAGTATTGCTCAGCCTCCTCTAATTTAAATAATGCAAAAAAGGTAGCAGCTCTCATCACTTGAGAGCCAGTCTTCCTTGAAGCACAGCTGCTCTCCCGGTACATGCGTGCAATCAGCTGACTGCCCGTGTCCTGGTGGAAGCACCGACTCACAGTCCTCCATGACCCGCTGCCAGCATGATTAACAGTCCTCACCCCAGCTCAGTGCATGAGCGGGGAGCATACTGGAGAAGGGGTGTATAATAATAAATAAATCACTGTCTGCTCAGCATGATAATGTCACAACACAACAGATATACAAAAAATAATTTCAATAATTTATAAATTTCAAAGGCCTACCGCAGAATGTGCTTATCATTACACCTGGCTACCTCAACACTGCAGTGCACAGTGGGCAGCTTTGTTCAATAGCTGGGTCGGGGTGGGATGGATCGTTTGTGAAGCCAGGTGGTACTGAAAACAGGTTCTGTGTCTCTCTGTCCTGTAGTCTCCTTACCAGAATCGCTCAAGCAGGTCACTCACAGAGCGGGCATTTGTAACGTCTCCCCGCAGCAACAAATGATGGAGGTTTTTTTTCTGAAATGTATTCATTCTTTCAAACCTCTTCCACTTAAGAGTACTTTCTGGCACAAGACATACCTGTACCTCTTGACACACAGAGTCTTATGAGTAACCGCACTGCTTGGATGCCGTATATCAGGGAACTCTAGCCCTTCTGCTTCCTACGTAGAATGGAGCTTGCCATACATTAGCATGTGGTAGGGTCAGCTCTTTGCTGTCCATTCCAAGTTTGGCCCTGACCCACCCATCCTAAGGATATATAGGACTCTGGGCAAAACCGTACTTTGGGGGTGAGTAAGCGTCAGGCTGGCGGAGTGGCTCCCAACCTGTGTGTCTCAATTCTAGGGGAGGTGCTTTACTCATCAGTGTTGCTGCCTTCCCTCTGGATGGCATGGTAAACACCTCAGTAATCTGTGGAGGAGCATGGAGGAGCGTGGAGGAGCGTGAGTGGCAGGGGCCGAGGACCATCCATGGCAAAGGCGTGTCTAAATGGAAGCTAGGGGCCAATGAAGAGTGGCAGCACAGAAGGTGGACACTGAGCAGGTTAATGAGTGGAGGGGAGGATGGATGTGACAAGAGCTCTACCAACAGAGGTTGCAATGAGAGCCCAGGGAAAAGAGGACAGCATGTTGCCTAGAGAGATATTGGCAGGGCAGCGATGAGATCGCTCATCGGCGAGGGAGCGGATCAGAAGGCTACAGTATCCTGGCTTCCCTATAATGGTAATTAATGTGATTAACTTGCAAAAGGCAAACACGCAGGTGGAGACGCTGGACATGTTTTTTGTTTCCACCACAATGTGAGTCTAGTGGCATGAATGTCCTGTAACAGCAGCCCAATATTTCTACTGCACAACAGTTGCTTCTTAACACCTCTTAAAGCCTGACGACCAGTTGGAGACTTCTGGATATAAAGCAACACAGAAGGAGGTCAACTTGTGCACCTGATCAGCTATATAAGCACGGAAATTAGGCAGAATAGGAGGAGCCCATGTTTAGCACACCAATAAACTCCGCACTGCTGGCGATTGGCGGAGTTTCTGTGCTCCAAGCAGGACTGCGTAGTGGCAAAACTCTGCAAACTCTGCCAGCGGTGCGGAGTTCACCATCCACCCCTACCCATTACATGTGAGAAATGCTAGATTATTGATCAGAAATTTGGCTAGTTGTTCCTCCCTGGATAGGTTGTGACATTGCGAACATGTTTAACACTCACACATACATATGTCTATGCTAAACCACATATTTTGTTGGTGGCCTATATGACATTGGCACAGCCGTTTCATAGTTCACTAACTTTGCCATGTAATTTTGATGCATCAATTAGGTGCTGTTTAAACATGTCACGTGCATTGGTATGCTATTTATTTTCAGCCTTTAACTATTGCTTTTTGCTTGAGATGTTTTCATGGTGCACTTTGATGCACACATATGTATTGCAATGTGGGCCATCTTTATGTGTAACACACTGATGTTGTGACGAGGAGCTGTCTACTCCACATTTACACAGAATACATTAGTTTTGCACATGTATGTGTATGACTCTAAATTGTCGGGGATTGCATAATTCTATGCCTTGATTTTTTTATCATTACTGTGGTAAATGTATGTTGAGATTGGCATCCTGAGTACTGTGTTGTGCCTTGTCCAGGTTGGAATTTATACTAAGGTGGTGACTAATGCATGGCATGTTTGGCAGCATTGTGTTTGACGTAGTGAGTTTCAAATTACTGGATAAATGTGCTTTACATTTGACCTACTTACTCCACAGAACAGGTGAGCCATCACATTGGTTACAACAGTCAATGCGGACGTCCACCTACCTGTATGTGTGTATGTAGACTGTCAGTATTGCTGAGACATATGTGTTTGTACTTTTGGTGCTACAATGTTATACAGTATTGATATTTACACATGTCTGGGGCCTACACTGACATGGCATGCTAGACATGGCCTTTCCATATACTTCTTCCTGTGTTGCTTCTGACACTTTGGTCAACATACAACTATACTGCCATGTGTGACACACTACTTGTTCTCATACCACTGGCCTTGTAGAACTTTGACTGATAGCAGGAGTTGGTAAACCTTGAGGAAACACTCACCTCTGATTTTTATCTTGTGTAGTCTTTGTTCTCATAATTGCCTTGTCTGTCATGCCACATGATTTCATTCAGGATTCTTTACTCAGTGCAGTTGATATGGTTCCATCCATCCACAAAGAGAACAATTACACATTGCTATTCACTGACGTTCTGTTGCTACCACCATTGACAGATTAGTAAGTGCATGTCAATGTGGCACATCATTGTCTCCACGGTGCATTTTTGCCACTAAGTGTAGATGACACAAGGGCCCAGATTTTTGGGAAAGTAGCACTGTGCACTGAAGCAAGGCACCTGTCGACTTCATTGAGAAAGGGCATTCGTGCACAGTATTTAGGCCATACAGAGCATTCTTGACCTTTCCCCCTACACTGGCCCACAGTGTGATTCCTAGCACAAACACAGACACACTTGCACTTCAGTACTCGGGTGCCTGCTTTGCATGCAGGATTGTCTTTGTGCATAAGGGAGCACCTTGCATACATGATGAACCCTCGGAGCAATGATCATCTATGTATGTTTGCCACAGACTGCAGCACACATAGTAAGTGGGAATGACTTGGATGACTTCAGTTTATTTTCCTTGTTATACATCACCTTAGGAAACCAATTGATTTGTCACATTCCAAAGGGTAGCTGGTGTGGGATACGTGGAATGCCTCATGAACCATGGGAGTTGGATGGAGATGCCCCCACAATGGTCATGGAATACTTTCCTTATACAGTGATGCTATACTGCAGTTTGGTCAGCGTTCCATTGCTCTGTACCTTTACGCCATTCAAAGGCACACAAAGTGGCTTTGCGTGTCTTAACATGTGTGACTTGGGGGTTTTCATTAGGTGTCTACCATGATGCATGGTGCTTGTATGGGGTACACCCCTCAGACATATGGCCATATGTTCGTCAACAGACACAGAGAGGGCTATTATGTCATACATTTGTTACTGTTAGCAGGTCTGTAAAGTACTTCAGTTTTGCTTACCAACAAGTAGTCCATTCCCATATTGGCCATTCTGGAAGCGGTCATTGATGATGGAGTGCCTGAAGATGTAGGCATCATGCGCACTTCCTAGGTAGTTCGACAGCACATTTGTAAACATCCCTCCATGGTCCACAATGGTCTGGACATTGATAGAGTATGTGTGCTTCCAGTTCCTGTACAGATGTGTTGTTGCTGCAGGGGAAACCAGTTGATATCCGGCAATGGCATAGAAACCTTGCTTGTTGTCCAGCTGCTGCTGCTGTTGTGTCTTGGGGAAGAGGAGGTACTGGGGTGTGAGGCAGATGATGGCATCCCTTACAGAAGATTGGACGGCAGAAAAAGAAAAGGAAACTCCTTCCCTCCCTGCGCAGCTTCGCCTGGTAGCTGCTGCCCCTTTCAAGTCCACTGACCCTTGTTGGTTGGTGGTATGAGGCCCTCCTCAACCTGCAGGCTCCCACCTGTGCCTCATCCCTGGTGGTCTAGTAGGGAGCATCTTTGCTCTGCTGCTGGTCTGCCTTCGGTCCTTGTGCTTTCTGCCTCTTTTTCCCCTCTGCCTTCTTTTCACTCTTTTTAACTTTTTCTCTTTTTCCCCATTTTACATACTTTTTTCATTTTTTACTCTTTTTTCTGTGCTGTGCCCCTGCCCGACCCCCGCCCCCTTCCAGCACCGCATTTCCCGCTTCCCTCCTCCCAGCTGTCCAGCCCTCCCCCTCACACTACTTAATGGCGGCCGCTGCGCCAGGAAATGAGCAATTTCACTGAACTTGTCAGTGAACTGCTTCCCTCCCTGCGCAGCTCCGCCTGGTAGCTGCTGCCGCTTGCAGGTCCACTAACCCTTGTTGGTTGGTGGTTCGAGGCCCATCTCCACCTGCAGGCTCCCGCCTATGCCTCATCCCTGGTGGTCTAGTGGGGAGCATCTCTGCTCTGCTGCTGGTATGCCTTCTGTCCTTGTGCTTCTGCCTCTTTTTGCCCTCTGCCTTCTTTGCACTCTTTTTTTTACTTTTTCTCTTTTCCCCCTTTTGCATACATTTTTTCACTTTTCACTCTCTTTTTTCTGCACTGTGCCCCTGCCGCTGCTCGACCCCCACCCCTTCCAGCACAGCGTTTCCCACTCCCCACTTCCCACCTCCCAGCTGTCGGCCCTCCCCTTCAGACTACTTAAAGATGGCCGCCATGTGGCTGCGCTGCCAGTGCGCCAAAGGGAAGCCAGTCTGCGCCCGTCCGCGCCGGGACCTCACCCAGCACAACAGACTCCGGTTCTCAGACCTTCCACTGATACAACATCAGCACCCTCCTCGCCCTTAACACCGGATGCCACACCACCTCGCGTCACCGAAGACATCCAAGGACCTTTCTCTTGCCAAAACTGCAGCTGCACCCTCACCCACATCCACACTTCTGCTCTTCCCGCTGCCCGTCCGACCCACAGCGCAGCCTACCGGCTCAGCTGCATCCTCCTCAACATGTGTGCCCTCCACAAACATGCCACAGAAATCTGTGACCTCCTTGACTCCATCTCCCCTGACTTTGGGTTCCTCACAGAAACCTGGATGAACCCCAGTGGGCTCGCACATCACCACTGCCATCCCTGACAGCTAGAAGATCACCGGCAGGGACCGCACCATCTGACCAGGAGGAGGCACCGCCATCGTCCACAAGAACTCCCTCCGCCTGACCACCCACTTGGACGACCCAATGACAACCATGGAACATCTCCACTTCCAGGTCCAGACCAACCCCAACACCACCAGCCATGGCACCCTTGTCTACAGAGCTCCTGGACCCTACCCGCCCTTCACCAATGCCATCATTGACCTAATCGCACCCCAGGCTCTCCCATCTACCGATTACATCCTACTCGGCGACCTCAACTTCCACCTGGACAACCCCAATGACCAGAACACTGCATCCCTTTTGGAGCACCTCACCAACATCGGACTCATGCAGCTAGTCACCTCTCCGGCCCACACAGCAGGACACACGCTCGACCATGTCTTCTCCACCAGCGAAAGCATCACCTACAGCCACACCTCAGAACTCGTCTGGACTGACCACCACTGCGTTCATTTTGCTTTCACCAAATCCACCGTAACACCAACGCATCCACTGCCCCGCCATAACTGGAACAAGGTCACTGAAGAACATCTCACTGCCTCCTTCAGCACAACCCCACTGCCGACATCTACATATGCCAATACCTCAGCACACAGTCTTCACCGATGGATCTCGAACTGTTCCGACGTACTGGTGCCCCTCAAGAAAGCACCCAGAAAGCAACACTCCAACAAAGCCAGTTGGTTCACTGCTACCCTTCACATGTCCGGACACACCTGTGGACGGCTCCAGAAGAGATGGAGGAACAACAAAACCCCAGAAGCCCACGCAGCCTTCAAAGCTGCCATCACGGCACTCCACCTCCTCCTCAAAACTACAAAGAAAACGGCCCCCCAAGACAGAATCAATGCCAATGCACACAACAGAAAAGAGCTCTTCGCCATCGTCAAGGAGTTCGCCAAACCCAACAGCAAGACCTCAGAAGTCCCACCCTCCCATGACATCTGCAACAATCTTGGCACCTATTTCCATCACAAGATCAAGCAGATCTATGACAGCTATGACATCCAAGGCCTTAGCATTACTCCCGCCATCACCACATGTGACAATGCTGCCCCCCAACAGATCTTGCTCAATTGGACCCTGCTCACCACAGACAACACTCTCAAGACCATCAAGAGCATTCACCTAGGAGCCCCCTCAGGCCCCTGCCCGCACTACATCTGCCACAGAGCCGCCACCTCCATTGCCCCGAACTACACCACACCCTCAACTGCTCCAATGAGACCGCCACCTTCCCTGATGACTGGAAACACGCTGCTGAAGAAACTGTCCGCCGACTCAACAGACCTCAAACATTTCAGACCCATCCCCCTATCCCCTTCCCAGCCAAGGTCATCGAGAAGGCCATCAACACCCAACTCTCTGAGTTCATCGAAACCAACCACATCCTGGACTCCTCTAAATCCGGCTTCCGAAGCAACCACAGCACAATACCGCCGTCCTCCCTGCCACCGATGACATCCACTCCCTCCTCGACAGTGGAGAAACAGCAGACCTCATCCTCCTTGACCTCTCGGCCTCCTTCAACACACCGTCTCCCACCGCACCCTAAGCATGAGACTCCATGATTCTGGCATCTGTGACAAAGCCCTTGACTGGATCCTTTCCTTCCTCATTGGTAGAACACAGACTACCACCGTTCTTCTCAGAACCCATGGAGATTGGCTGCGGAGTCCCCCCGGGCTCTTCCCTGAGCCCCACCCTCTTCAATGTCTACATGGCCCCGCTCGCAGCCATAGTCAGGAACCACAGACTTAACATCATCTCCTACATTGAAGACACCCAGCTGATCCTCTCCCTCCCAATGAGCCCACAATCACCAGAAACACCTTCCACAATGGGATGAAGGCCGTCACCACCTGGACGAGAGTCAGCTGCCTCAAGCTCAAGGTCGGACAAGACAGAAGTCCTCATCCTGGGGCCCAACACCTCCACTTGGGAAGACTCCAGGTGGCCCTCCATGTTAGAAACCATGTTAGGAACCCCCCGCACCCACGAACCATGCACAAACCTCAGCATCATACTGGACTCTTCCCACACTATGAACTGTCAGATCAATGCTGTCTCCTCATCATGCTTCCACACTCTTCGTCTGCTTAGGAAGACCTTCAGATGGATCCCCACTGAGGCCAGAAAGATGGTCACCCAAGGACTCTTCAGCAGCAGACTCGACTATAGCAGCATACTCCATGCAGGAGTCACCCAGATACCCCTCAGGAAACTACAAAACGTTTAAAACACCTCAGCCAGACTGGTCCTCAACATCCCCCGCCACATCTCTGAACACCTGCCAGAATTCCACTGGCTCCCAGTCAATAAAAGAGTCACCTTCAAGCACCTCACACATGCCTACAAAGCCCTACTTGACGCTGGACCAGCATACCTGAACCACTGCCTCTCATTCCGCGTATCCACCAGACACCTCCACACCGCCCAACTTGCCTCGGATCCGCAGGACCAGGCCCGGAGAAAGATCCTTTTCCTACCTCGCCGCCAAAACCTGGAATACCCTGCCTCTCCACCTCAGGCCATCCTCATCGCTGACCCAATTCAGGAAGGATCTCAAGACCTGGTTCTTCGACTGAACCTCAGCACCCAGTCGAACCTGCAGCCCCCCTCTAGCGCCTTATGACCCTCACGGGTGAGTAGTCGCGCTTAGCAAATACTGATTGATTGAAAAAGATGGCTGCAAAACTGCTGCCAATCTGGCTGTTGTGATCTGGAATGAATCAGATGCCAGCATGTGGCTGACAGCCATCATCATGACCTGTGGTGAGATGTTGATGGGCATGGCTGTTGGTGGCTGGAGCTTTGGCACTATCTGGTTCAACAGTTCTATTATGGACTCCCTCCTGAGTCGATAGTATGTGATGACCTCATCCTCCTTTAGGTCAATGAGGGAAGTCCGCTGGTGAAAAACACACTCCCTTCTCCTGTGCTGCTTACGTGGTATTGTGGTGGTGGTGTTGGTAGTGGTGATCTCCTCGAACACCCAGCTGAAAAATTAGCACCTCCATGGCATAGTTGAGCTTGCCAAACTGTTTGAGTGGCTTGGTTTCATGTACCAAAGTCAATGCGTCATTTCCTATGCCTGGGTTACGTAGGAATTTTGACACATTCAGGCTCTGCGTGACGCTTGCCGGCGATGCATCACACATTGTCAAAACCATAAGTATCACTGTATGGATTTTATGGGGGAACGCCTTCCTTGAATATATTAGTCTCTGTGTGTCGCAGTTGGTTCTGGCGCAGGTAATTTCCAACACAGGCCTACCAAAACTGATGCATTTGGCCACATCCACCTATTTGTGAATATGGAATACTGCCTACTGACATCACGTCAAAGTTAGTGACACAACGGCGGCACAGTACTCTCAGAAAAAAGCCCCAAAGCTTGGTGCCAACACAGGCATTTAAGTGTGCTGCAAAATGCAGAAAACTTAGAAAGAGGAAACAAGAGAAGGAATGAAGATTTTTCTCCTTGTTGCGCCTCTGATGGGAAGGTGTAACATTCTGCCAGATTCCGAAGTCTACTAGGGTGGGTAAATCAGGAAATGCACCAGAATACAAGGGTGGATGCATGGGAACACCCACACTCCGCCGATGTAACTTGCACTGTCTTGCGTTACACCATATTCACCAATCCAAGTAGGACGCCTTGGGTGGCATGGTAAATCTGAATCTAGTTTTTGCATTGCCTGCATCACCTTGCATGGCACAAGGGCAACACAATACATTGATAAATTTTGCCCTGAGTATTTCTAGCGGACTTACAGAATCTTGAGTCTACAGAGTAAGCCATACATATACAAACATGGGCTGGGTTGCAAAGTTGCCTTTCCTATGTGAGGATTTTCATTGCATGTCAAGAGATGGTGTTTTGACTTCCCGACTAAACAACACAATAACGGAGAGGAGAGAGGAGAGAGGAGAATAGACATGCCTCTCAGTTGTTCGAGTCATGACCATTCATACCTCAATATCATTGATCACAGTCTCTAACCTACAGTTTACATCACTAGCTCTTTCAGCTTCTGACTGTTTTGAGTTGGCTAATAGTAAAGTACAGTGCACCTGAGGGACACTGGAAAATATTCTTAGACAGAGCAAAGAAGATCGTGCCAGAACATCCATATCTTAATGGCACTTGTGTAGTATTGATGCATGTCTTTTTTTATAATGTCACAAGATTGAGTTCCAGAGAAGTTGTGCCAGCTGGAGGAATGTCAAATCTCCAAGAGCCTTGTTCTTAAAATGGGAAAAAAGAAAGCAAATTCTTAGCACCAGAACACAGTGTGTATTGAGAACACAAGCAGGTTGAAAGGGAGAAGTAAAAACTTCTGTGATGGAAAGTTCAAAGAACACTATTGAAAAACATTACCCTCTGCTTTACTGAAAGTCACGATGGGTGCCTTAGAAGAGGCATTACTATCCAAAGAGTGGTTCCTGATGAAAAAATCATGAAGGAAAACAGAGACTAATAAGAACTCCTCCTGGTAAATACCTAATATTCAATTTCAAATTTGGAATAATTACATAAGAACATGCTCTGAAAGTAGACATGGAAATAATTTTGGCCTCCAACAAATGTTGCATGAGTTGATTAAGAAAGCCTTAGCAGAAAAAGACGACTGCTTTGAACCAGCAAGAACCATACACTTATCCTGAAAATACATGCATAAGCCCAATCTCCAAACACTTCATGAAAAAAAAGAAAAGGGAGGCGTTTCTTTGCTTTGGTAAATTCCTAAATAATTGGCATTACTGATATCACTGGAGCCCATTGGAAACCAATATCCATCTCACATTCCATCCATTCACAAGTCAGCATACATTTAACCAATGTATTTAATTTTATAGGAACGGGTAGATTTAGAGCCAAATTCACCAAGATTTCACGTCGGGATGTATCACATTTTGGCACTGCCCTGACACCAAATATATTTTGGTATTAAAAATGCCATGGAAATTCCAATTTATGTGACTTTGTTAAAATAAAAGGAATACAGTGCATAGTGCTGCCTTGTATTACCCTGCATCGGGGAGGCGCAATAGGGGTGGATGTTAGATCTGTCAGTATTAGGGTGGTCTTCCCCCAAACCTTTTGCCTTACTCCTTTATTTTATCTGATCTTCTTTTTGTTGGCCCTAGGACTCTGCATACTTTACCATTGCTAACCGGTGCTAAAGTGTATGTGCTCACTCCCTAAAACATGGTAACATTGCCTTACACCGCATTGTCACATTTGATTTACTTGTACGTCCTTAGTACAATGGTACTACATGTACCCAGGGCCTGAAAATGAAATGCTACTCGTTGGCCTACAGCACTCATTGTGTTGCCCACTTAAGTAGCCCTTTAAGCATGTCTCAGGCCGGCCAGCATATGTGTGCAATTTACACTGCCATTTTGACCTGGCAAGATAAACCTTTTGACAGGCCAAAATGTATAAGTCACTTCTAGAGTAGGCCCTAAATAGCCCATAGGGCAGGGTGCAGTATATTTAAAAAGTTGGGCTTGTATTTTTAACTTTTACATGTCCTGGTAGTGAAAAACTCTTGGATTTATTTTTCACTGTTGCACGGCCTGCCTCTCCCATAGAACAATACAGGGTTATGTTATTACATTTAGTAAGTGATAACTTTCAATTGGGAGCAGGTAGAAATGTCAGGTTTGATGCCTAAAGAATTGTAATTTAAAACACTCTTTAATGGTAAAGTTGGATTTTGGGTCACAATTCTGAAAATGCCACTTATAGAAAGTTGCAAAAACAACAATTGATGGACAGAATGCAGAACAATGTCGTGCATTCACCCCAGTACAGAGATCTGGGCCTAAATCCATCGTTTTTTTGCTCACCATGCCATTCCAATTTGGACCCAGCCATATGCAAATCAGTCTTGACCCTGCGCCTAATCGGAACAGTCCAGCCCGAACTGCCAGGCCAGGTCCTCTCTGGACTGGAAACATGCATCCTAGGACCGGTTTCGGGCATTCAGCCCTCATCAGCCAGGATAGCTTGACTCCAGTGGCATGGAGCGCACGGGACCCACGTCTGGGCATACCCGTCCCACTCGGGGTGACAAACGCAAAAACAACAATTGATGGACAGAATGCAGAACAATGTCGTACATTCACCCCAGTACAGAGATCTGGGCCTAAATCCATCGTTTTTTTGCTCACCATGCCATTCCAATTTGGACCCAGCCATATGCAAATCAGTCTTGACCCTGCGCCCAATGGGAACAGTCCAGCCCGAACTGCCAGGCCAGGTCCTCCCTGGACTGGAAACAAGCATCCTAGGACCGGTTTCGGGCTTTCAGCCCTCATCAACCAGGATAGCTTGACTCCAGTGGCATGGAGAGCACGGGACCCACGTCTGGGCATACCCGTCCCACTCGGGGTGACAAATGCAAAAACAACAATTGATGGACAGAATGCAGAACAATGTCGTACATTCACCCCAGTACAGAGATCTGGGCCTAAATCCATCGTTTTTTTGCTCACCATGCCATTCCAATTTGGACCCAGCCATATGCAAATCAGTCTTGACCCTGCGCCCAATGGGAACAGTCCAGCCCGAACTGCCAGGCCAGGTCCTCTCTGGACTGGAAACAAGCATCCTAGGACCGGTTTCGGGCTTTCAGCACTCATCAGCCAGGATAGCTTTACTCCAGTGGCATGGAGAGCACGGGACCCACGTCTGGGCATAACCGTCCCACTCGGGGTGACAAATGCAAAAACAACAGTTGATGGACAGAATGCAGAACAATGTCGTACATTCACCCCAGTACAGAGATCTGGGCCTAAATCCATCGTTTTTTTGCTCACTATGCCATTCCAATTTGGACCCAGCCATATGCAAATCAGTCTTGACCCTGCGCCCAATGGGAACAGTCCAGCCCGAACTGCCAGGCCAGGTCCTCCCTGGACTGGAAACAAGCATCCTAGGACCGGTTTCGGGCTTTCAGCCCTCGTCAGCCAGGATAGCTTGACTCCAGTGGCATGGAGAGCACGGGACCCACGTCTGGGCATACCCGTCCCACTTATAGAAAGTTGGCATTTTCTTGTCCCAACCATTTGGTGTCCGCAGGCTGTATCCTGGGTCACATGACTTAATGTAGCTGACAGCTGGTCATTGTGTTTTGCTCCAAGATAGGGAGACAAAGGGAGAATAGGTGTTGGCAGGATAGGTCATCTCTGACTGATGGGGTGGAGCTGTCACCTATCACACTTGCACATCACAAAGCCTCTGCATCAGCACACTCACAAAGGGTTTGACAATAGCCTTTTGTGCCCCCAGACAAGCTGGCGCCAGGGCAGGGAGGCAGAGAATTCCAAGCACCCCTTGAGGTGGAACCCTATTGAATCTTCTCCTAATTCAAAGCTGGCTCCAAGTATGTATATAGGACCCTCAGACCTAACTGTTCAGTGCACTTCTGGACCTGTGGATACTACAGAAAAAGGACTGCTGTGCTTCTCTGCTGCAAGAAGGACTGCTCTTCTGCTGCCTGCTGCCCTGCTTGCTGAGAAGGAAGACTGGACCTGCATCCTTCATCCCAGGCTGAAGTGACTCCAAGGGTCAGCTAACAGGAACATAACAAGATCCAGAGGTATCCCTGCATCTCTCCAGCTGAAAGGCTGCCAGGACCTGCAACTGGATCTGCCTGAACCATGCTGGCCTTTGCTGGAGTGAGGTCCTGATCCCCAAGAGATGCCCCTCAGGTGCTGGACCCTTGGTAAGGGGTCAGTTCAACTCCCTCTCCAAGAAAAGGAGAAATCCTGAAGATGTGGCCTCTTTGCTACTGAAAACAGGCCAGTTCATGCCAAGATCTTGCCACCTGGACCTGCTGCCAATGCGAAACTCCGGTGAACTTGACTCTTCATGCCAGAGCAACCGCCAGCAATGACCAGCAACGCAAGATCTGCACTTTGCGCTATTGCATTGACAGCTGTGGTGATGGCGACTGCGAATCTCCAGCAACGACCGTCAGCAACGCCTGACAGGATCTTCGTGGTACAGCGATGATCCTCCACGACATCGGGCCTCCTCTTCATGCCACTGTGACTACCATCCTTGGTGTTCTCCCTGCTCCTCCCGACCCCCTTCACCGCAAACACAGCTCTTCACACTGGATAGTAAAACGTAGCTTTTTCAGCAGGACTAACCTGGTCTCTGTTCTGGCTTGCACTCTATTGTGGTCACACTGAGGGGCCGATTCCGATTCGGGCCGGAAATCTCTCCGACCGAGCCGGACTCGGAGAGATTTCCGACTGAATCGGACCCTAGCAGCCCGACCGAACGAGTACGATGCGCACGTATGCTATCGGACTCGATTCGGTCGGACTCCCATTGAAGTCAATGGGAGCCTGTCGTACAACGCGTACGCGGGCTCCCATTGACTCAATGGGTGCGAGGCGAACAGCGGCGCCCCCTACAGCGTGTACGCGGCGAAGCGACTCACGCCGTACACGCACAGGTAGGGGGGACCCTTGTGTGCGACTCACGCAGCTACGCGTACAGGGGGGGTCTGACACGGACCCCCAAAGTACGGCTCCGACTGCTCCTTCGAGCCGGATGGCGCGAGTCGGACGGACTGCTCGCGGCGCGCATCGTACTTGCCCGGCCGGGGAACGTCTCCATTGCGCGGTGCGAGGCGTGTCCGAGCGAGTCGGTCAGAGCGGTCGGCTTTCGTGTACGAGTCGGTCGGTGCGGTTGGGTCTCGCGAACGAGTCGGTCGGAGTTTTCATCGTACTCGCTCGCCCGGACGCACGTACGAATCGGTCGGGAAACAGGGCTCCGAATCGGATCCGGTAAAGCCGAATCCGATTCGGAGCCCTACCGGCCGAGATCGGAATCGGCCCCTGAATGTGTGACTTTCACCCGGTCTGGCACAACCAGATAACCTCGAGTGGCACTTTATGCTTTTAGGAGCAATTCTTGCCTGAAATCTATGAAATTGCATATCTCCTGTTCTACTGACTGGATTTTTGTTGCTTTGGTCTCAAATAATTTATTACATTTCATTCTATTTTTCTAAATTGGTGTGGGATGTTTTTGTGTTGTGTTTTCACTTGATTATTGTTGGATGCGCTGCATAAATACTTAACACATTTCCCCTAAGTTAAGGTTGACTGCTTGTGTGCCAAGCTAAAGCACAGGTCAATTTGGGGTTTGCTTGTGTTTTACCCTGACAAGACGTGTGGTTGGTGCTTAAGTAAGGTTTCACCTCCGTCAACTAGTAACCTAATTATCTAAAGTGGAGCATGGGTTATCCCTTGCATCCACCTATGGATTTTGACAAAAAAACAAGATTACCTAAAGTCTATAAACTTGGTTTTGCACCAAAAATTTTCACCTACCCCGAGGCTGGCCAAATGTGGAGAAATATGTTATTTCTCCTTATTACTTTTTTCTTTGCATATGTGCTGCATTGTTCAGCGCACATGCAAATAGGAATACGCCTCTAAGGAGGGTTAATGTGCAGGAATGTACCCCTTCCTGTACAAAAACTATCCTGCCTGCAATGAAGGCACCCCTGCACCATATCACAAGGATCTCTGCGTTGGCACTAGGCAGCCACAATTGTGCCAACACAGGGAGAGGGATGAACAGCACCAAATCTTTGTAAATGTGGCACAGTTCAGCTCGCTTCCATTCCCACAACGCAGCTGAAACTTGCCTTGCTGCACCTGTGCTGGGTTTACCTGTTAGTAAATCTGGACCTAAGTAATTTGCTCAGAGTCACAGGATGTTAAGCAAAACCAGGTATTGAGCCTGGTTCCCCAGTTCCAAAATCAAAAGTTGTCAGCTCTGGTCATTAGGCAAATCTCCCAGGGGCATATCAGCAAGGGCCTGCGATAATTATCGCTAAGCACACTTAGCGCTAGGATAATTATCGCCGGCTATCACTGCTTTCTATCGCGGAGATAGCGTGCTATCAGCAACGCTTATCTCCAAAGCGATAGAAATGCAAGCGATAGCTGGAAAACAGTGTGATTATCGCTGGGAAACCAGCGATAATCGCACTGTGACCAGCGATACCTTGCTGATAGGGCAGAGTGGTCTTAGCCATGTAATCCACCTCCCATTGGATTACATGGCTAAGTCAGAATTAAAGCATGCGTAAGGAAAGTAGCGATAACCGTGGTTATCGCTGCTTTTCTATCGCTATGCTTGTTAGCGATTCCCTTGATAATAGGAGAAATGTCGCTAGCGACATTTCTCCCGTTATTCTGGGGAACGCCCACTTTGCATCTCATTAGAGATGCAAAGCTGGGCGATAAGGAAAGGGCGAAGAAGCATGGATTCACGCGTTAGCGTGTCCTTGCTAATAGGGCGTTAAAATTATCGCTGCTTTTCGTCCGAAAACGGACGCTAAAGCGGCGATAATTTTATCGCCAGCCCTTGTAGATATGCCCCCCAATTCTTTAATTGTAATGGCTATACTGGTGCAGATTGTAACAGAGGTCAAAAGAGCACCAACAAGAAGAGTTGCTTGTTTCAATAATGCAATATGGTTATGTTTATAAGTTTCCGAGTGACAGAAGAAAAGAGTGTATTATAAACAATAGCTTAAATCCATATAGGCTAAAGGTTGACTCCGAAAAACCTCTGCTTGGTACTATGCTTCAACTTTATTTTTTTGTTTATATTACATGTTCATGTTGACGATTGAATTAATGTCATTATGTATGCTTTTGTCATAATCATTCATGCTTTTGAGCCAAAGTGCCACAGAAAAAAGCCTACCTCTTGTTTGCACTTTAGTTAAAGTTAGTAGATTTATATAGCGCAGCTTATCACCTGTGAGGGTGTCTTGGCACTGTCAATGGGCACGCACGGGGAGTTTAAGTGATTCGCCCAGAATCACAAGTTGTTGCGCCGACGCTGGGACTCAAACCCGGATCTCCAGCTCCCGAGTCAGCAGCTCTGGCCGCTGTGCCACATCCTCTCCCCCTAGTACTTCAGTAAAAATGTACACATATTTTTCTGTATATTAAACCTACTTTCCATATATCGCTCCTTTCACATAGTTTTTTTCACGTGGAACTGCCATCTTGAACCTAGTGGTGAATAAAGTGGTCTCATTTCTCAAGGAAATACATCCCTGTTTCCATAGTTAGCCGGAGTGCTATTTCTCCTCACATTCTCTTGTTCTTCTTCTCAATGTGCCAGCATAATTTAGATCAAACTCACCACCCTTTCCACTCCAAATCGATTATTATTAAAACATGAGGAAAAACATATACTGTCGAGTTTCAAAGGTCTCTGAATTTCTCTCACACTAAGGCCACAGGTTTGTTGACAATATGGCATTGATGGGAGACATAAACTAAAAGATATATGAGGGATTCTTAAAGCATAATACTAGCTAACATCTTGACAAAAGAAACACAGAAAGACTGGTAAAGATATATAGGCATTGGTTTGTCAGAATGAGGGTGCTATTTAGTCCACCTGATAAATAATTATTCTGCTGGGTTTGTTATTTATAAGATGCCATAAATAGCACTTATCATGAGTGTTTGGGGGCTACAGTTGAATTTTACTGCACCAAAATCTGTATGGTACAATAAATATGGTATGCTTTTCCCCTGTTAAATTCGGGCAGGTTTAACTTGCCGAAATTTAGGAAGGGTGAGATATTTCATCCACCCAGTAATTAGTGGTTACATTAAAGAACTTACAACTCGTAATTCTGACCCCTTCGCAAACAGAAGTTTGCGCAGGGATTGGAAAACACACACTGCCTCATAATCAGGGCTATAGTGTTTCAATTGTGTGTATACTATACTGCATTTTAGTCTTTTCCAGAAAGCTGAGTTGTCTTTCTTTTCTCCTCATCCCTATTTCTATGCTGATATATCCTTTCATAACTTTTTTTAGATACTCCATACAAATGCAGCATTTGCTGTTCCTCCATTTACCTCAAAATCCTGCTCAACCTTTCCGTGGAGCTTTCCTAAACCTCAATTGATTAAACAAAACCTTTCGAGAATTTCCACTACATTTTAAAGTTGGGCTCCCTCTAGGTTCATGTGCCTTGTTTCTCTGACACTGTTGATTCCAAACCTCTATATCTCAAATTGCAGCAACCACAAGAGTTTCAGGGGCACGTTTAAAAAATACTCATGCATTGCAATGCAGCAAGCCACCTTGCTGCGCTGCGTGAAAGGGAGATTGAAGGAATGCATTGTATTTAACATTATACGGCACATTCCTGCTCTCTGCCTATGCCGGGGCACAAACTACTGCCTAGAACCAACTAAGGTACCCCTGCACCATGGTGCAAATGTGCCTGCATTGTAGGTAGGATAGTTTGTGCAGGAAGAAGCACCTTCCAGAACAAAAGCAATCCTCAGAGGCATTTTCCTCCTTAAACGTGTGCTGCACAAGGCAGCACACTTAGAAAGAGGAAACAATGAGGAGAGATGTTCTCCTCATTGCACCTCTGGCAGGCAGGCGCACAATTGTGATGCATTCTACTAGTATTGTTAAATCTGAAAATTTTTCAGAATGTATGGGTGGATGTGTGGGAACATCCACGTTCCACAAATGGCACCCCTCTTTGCCACAGAGTAATGAAAGGCAGTGATTTGCACTGCATGGCGAAACTCTAGATTCATCAAGCCATGCAGGGTCATGCAAAGTGGCATTGTGTGGCTTGGTAAATCTAATTTTAGGTTTTGCATCACCCTGCATCCCCTTGCATGGCGCAGGGCATAGAAAAAGCTTTCTTAAATTTGACTCAGTGTGTTTTGAACAGTAAATTTTGAGATTTTTACTGTAAGAAAATGGGTTATTAGTTGAAGGGAATGAGAGCCCCACCCAATTAATAAACACAAACCTTGTCAGGGTGAAACACAAAAGTCTCTAAATAAACATGTGCTTAACCCTCTGGCAGCTTGGCACAAAAGCAATCATCCTTAACTAAGAAGCAATATGTTAAGTATTTATGTAACACTCAAACAGTACTAAAGTGAAAACACAACACAGAAAAAAATCCCAAATCAATTTAGAAAATTAAAACAAAAAACAAAAATGACATCAAATTTACAAAAATCCAATAAGTGGAACTGGAGATATCCATTTTTAAAGTATTCATTAGAAATAGTACCAAAAAGGACAATGCGCCAATCGTGGGTATCTTGTCGCGCAGGACTAAGTCAAAGTCAAAAGTTAAGGCTGACCCCAATGGAACGCTGGTCAAATACAAGGACCCGAATCATCCCGGTGAAAAGTTGACCTTCTAACTTAATCCAGATTTCTCATGAGAAGCACTCATCAGTGAGGTAAATCGAGGTCAGGCTGAATGCAGGATTCAAAGAGGGGCTTATATATGGAGGGTTTCTGAAGTCCCAGTCTCTGATGATCCTCGCTTTGGCAGTGCTGTCATTGTCAGCGTGAAGAGCTGGTCAATGATCGGAACTTCGCATTGACGGGAGACTCAGGGTAGCTGTTGTGTATGCGAAGAGCAACGGGTGGCAAAGTCTAGGATCTGTATCCAGGAAGGTTGCAGTCAGATGTGGGCCCCCTGTTGACCTTATTTAAGACCACTCATGTTCATGAGGAGACTGAGGATTGTTCTTTTCCACATGAGGAGCCCAGAGCCCCTGGTTTTTCACCTCAAGTTCATTTCCTGCAGTTTTGAACTTGGCAGAGTACACTCTGACACTAGCCAAGGGTCTATGACCTGGAAGGGCACCGCTTGGGGGTAACGATTCACTCCAGCAGTGGCAAGCAGCAGGTTTCAGGCAGGTCCAGCTGGTATTCTGGTCAGATGGGCAGTTGAAGGGAAAGGCCTCTGGAAGCCTGCTGTGTCCCTGTAGCTCAAACAGGATGTCAGCTAACTGACCCTTTGAATCACTTCTGAGTTCCTGGGTTCAAGGCAAGCTGGTCCAGTCTTCATTCAGGGTTCCGTCTTCTTGACAGTCCTTCCTCTAAACGTCCACAGGTACAGGAGTATTCTGATGATAGGTTCTGAGGGTGCCACTTTTATACCCAGTGCCAGCCTGTGTATAGGGAACACCCCTTTATCTACCCCTAAACTGGTTATGTTCAGTTCTCCCCTTTTCCCTGGGTTAGTCTCCAATCTGTCTGGAGAAACACATTGCAGGCCGGCCCAGGTGTGCACTGCATTTGCCAGTGACAGGGCAGGCATCTTCAGAAGTCACGAAGGGTCTGGGTACAGCCCTCAGGCTACTCTTTGAAAATTTGAAAGGGCTGGGTACAACCCCTAGACCGTCCTGTTCAGGAGATGAACACCTTTCCCCACATCCAAAATCCTTTTGTCCCATGTGTGGGAGGAAAGCATATCACACCACATGAGAACTATTAACTGTCATGTGACCTGGGTTGCGTGTCCCCCAGGTAAAATATCTTGGCAACTTTTACCTTAACGTATCACTGAACATGGTCAGGCATTCTATACATTGTGCCCTTCACTCGCAGACTTTCTCTTGTAACTATCTCATGCACACAAAGAGGTATCAAACCTGAAGCCAGCTAGAAGAGGTTGGAAAACCGCCCCAACATTTCTCTAAATTCTCTCTGCTGCTCAGGTATTAAGTCAGGTGTTAACCGAACCCCCTTCCACACTGCCATTCTTCATGTCGCTATGCAGCAGGTCTGGAAGAGGCTCACTGTCTTCCCTAATTTCCTCTGCCATAACCATAATATTCATTGTCTAATCTCTCCAGAGGTAAGGCTTCAGCCTGTTCACATGGAACACCCTCCTGGATTCCCTTGAGGCACCTGCCATCACCAAGTATTTAACATCATTAATCACCTGTGGTGCCTTGTATGGCCCTCACAATTTGTCCTCCAAATCCCTGGGACAAATAGTCTTCGGCACCAACACCTCCGAACCTCCTTGTTCCCCAGTCAGTGTAGCTTTCTAGTCCTACCTTTCCTTCATTAGCACGTGGTTAGCCTAAAGAGTTTCCTTTGCCAGACTCATGTATTGCGCTTTCAACATCCTGAGGCCAATCACATAGTACACCACATCCTTTTGTGGAGACTCCGAGGTCCCTTCCCACCCATCTCTGATTAAAGTGAATGGACCCCACACCAGGTGTCCATACAGAGGTTCAGAGGGACTGAACCCTACTCCCTTCTAAGGAATCTCTCAGTAGGCAGACAAGAGACATGGCAGAAGATGATCCCACATCCTTTTGAGGTTCTCTTGCAAAGTTCTCATCATGCTCTTAAGTGTTTTATTAAACTGCTCAATCAAACCATTAGTCAAAGTGAAAGTCAAAATCAGCTTTATTCGGTGCAACAAATCTGACCATAAAAGCATACTATTATGGAAAAGCATTCCTATGTTACATCATTATTAGAACTTATACAAGTACGATATACATTTAAAATTCATCATCTAAAAATAAGATAGAACAAAATATAAAGTATTTAAAATGCAGGGGCCCATTATTAAACAAACTTGAAAAAAGAAGATAATAGTGCGTTTCAAGTATTCAGACGGACATAACATCCAAACTTAGGATGTATAGTGCTAGTGCATGAAAGTGCATAGTGATACCTAAAGTGCAAAGTGCCACGTCTTAAAGAAAGCATAATTAAAATCAGTACTAAAAATAGTCATCTAGATTTTCATATGTTAATACATCCAAATATGAATAATCTTTTCTTTTACTTATTGCAAGTTGTACAAAACGAATTGCAGTATTTATAATTTTCACATTTTCCAGGCTACATACAAAATTAAAAGCATATTTATAATTAAAAAGCATATTTGATAGAAAAAGGGGTTTTAAAACTGATTTCCGGGTATCCTTATAAGATCTACAGAAGAGAATAAGGTGCATCGTAGATTTTGTAGATTTTCCATCACATGGACAATTTGGTAGTTTTTGCCACCACTTTTCCATTCTGGGAAATGCAACTAAATAGTGTAATGTGCCCATCCTTAGCCTCGTTAAATAAAATCTCTGTTGCACATTTCTCACCAATATTAAATATGGCTGTGTGTCCCTCATGAGTGGTCGTTCACAGTAGGAAATGACACTATGTTTTTGACTGGCAGTCCTTTCTCTTTCAATTTCCATTGTATTTAAATATCTCAACTTCAGATCATTTTTGTTAAGCTCCTGTATTGATGTAGGATCTTTCCTGTCAATATCAACTTTACAGTATTTTAGTAAATTAAAAATGTACTCCAGCCATGGTATTTTCCTACTAAGGTCGAGGGCTAAACAGTCCATAATTAATTCTTTTGTGAATTTTGTTTCGTCTTTCGACCACACCCCATGCCAAAAAGTAAGGCCGGCCATGTTTATTATGTCACTTATATACGAAACTGATAATTCTTTATGGGTTATATAGTTTGCTGTCGCACTAGGGACTGCCAGCAGTTTTTTTAGGAACTTGTTTTCTTGAATCTGTTGCGAGACGGTGTTGGATCTCCCCCAAATTGCTGCCCCATAGCAAACCCCTGAGACACATTTGCTCCAGTATAGAGCTAGGATTTCTCGAATGGGTTTATTACCTATTTTCGCTGAAAATCTAAAAATACTCTCTGTAGATCTTAAAAATTTCATATTACAAGATTCGATATGGGTATTCCATGTACCATTCTTATTAAAAAGCATCCCCAGGTAAGAAAAAGATGAGACTCTATTAATAACATCTTTGCCTACATGATGTTGTTTGATTTTAGGCCTATTGCTCCCGCATGTCATGACAAAGGTTTTTTTAGATTTAGTTTAAGATCTTTTTCAGTCATGTATAGTGCAAAATTTTCTATGAGGCTTTGCAGACCTTGATATTAGAACAGCGTCGTCTGCATAAAGTAATACTGGGGTAGGGAGAGTCCCAACTTTCGTGGCGTCTGCGCTTAAATTTTGTAAAAAGGGGTCTACATTGTTGACATAGAGGGAAAACAAGAGGGGCGCTAATACTCAACCCTGTCTGATGCCACACATAACCCTAAAGTCAGGTGTACATTCCCCCATTTTTCCAAACCGTACCCTAGATGTTAAAAAGGTATAGATCTGGGATAAAAATATGATTATATCAATAGGTGCCCCTAGCCCTTTCAATGTTTGCCATAATTTGCAATGATTAACTAAATCGAAAGCGCTAGTGAGGTCAACAAAACAGAGGTGTAGCGCCCCTTCCTTAGCAAGTGTATACTTCGCTATTAATAACTCTAAGTTTAGACATTGTTCTACCGTCCCAATACCTCTTCTGAATCCATACTGCACATCTGTTAAAGTTTTGTTCTCGTTGGCCCAATTTTCAAGTCTTTTCAGCATTATTCGCCCATCAATTTGGACGTGGAGTCAAGAAGAGATATTGGGCGGTAGCAATTTGCTTTCCCTCTGTCCCCTTTTTTAAAATCGGTACGATAATGCTTTCGACCCAAGTTACAGGTAAGATGCCCCCGAGGGCAGCATTAAAAACATTCGTTAAAATTGGTATCCAGAAATCCGTTTTATACTTAAAAACATCTATGGGTACCCCGTCTGCGCCTGCAGCTTTACCATTCGCACTTTTCTGCAAAGCTGTTTTAACCTCTTCTGGCGTTATTGGTGACGATTTGACGGGTTCCACCAATATAAAATTTCCCTTTCTACTCTCGCTTATTTTTGCAGCATCTGGATTAAAAATGCTCTCAAAATGTACAACCCAATCTTCCGGGGGAACCACAGTATCGATTTTTACTGCTGTATTTTCTTTAAAGAAGGGATGGTTAATTGTTTTCCAGAAGAGGACTGTGTCTTTCAACTCTGCGGCTTGGATTAGTTTCTCCCATGCCCCTTCACGAATCTCCCTTTTCTTTCTTTCAAGGTATTTTTGTAGGTTTTCCTCAGGGTACTAATCCTTACGCTATCTCTTGGTTTTTGTTTTAGGGCCAATTTCAATTCCTCATTCAGCTTTGAGCATTCGTGGTCAAACCATCTTGGGTTAAGGTCACATACTTTCTTCTTCCTTTTAATGGTTAAATCGCCAGCAATTTCGGCAGTAATATTGTGGAAGGCAATTATTGTCGCCTGGTTTGAGGAAGAACTATCCAGGCAAATTTCTAGGTCTCTTTGTTTTTTTTCTTTAAGATTTTCCATAAATGTGACTGGATTCACACCTGACCATTTTATTGAGGCATCATTGTTCCCCTGAGTAATAATATCATTATCCACTCTCTTTCCCCGTTCTTTTTGTATCAAATTTAATCTTAATGACGCTATTAGGGGATGATGGTCACTAAAGAGGCTGATGTTAATCCGCACTTTTTCCACCAATTTACTGCAATTTGCTGATACAATAAAATGATCTATATTTGAAGATGACCTTGCTCCTACAAAAGTTTGTGTATTTGTTTCCCCTTCCTCGCTAGTGGGTTCTAGAATGACTAAATCATATTTATGCACCGCGTTATTAATGGATTCCCCATACGGGTCGTGTGAAAAGTGGGGGATCCTATCTCCTAGGTGGTCACAATATCCGCAGGGTTCTCCTGCTTCAAGAACACATTGTGCACAATTAAAATCCCCTGCCCATACTAAAACATATTCTCCTCCTACTCCCTCCAAAAGAAGGTCCAGATCATTTTCTAATAGCTTAGTAACTTTGCTCTTTGATTTATCAAAAACATTATTATAAAAATTTATTACGATAATGGCCTGCTTTCCTTTCGAGTAAAAATGCAAAAGCTGATAATATTCTGATGAGATAAACGTTTTCTTTAAAATCAGTGGAGATGTAACAGCAATTAGTGTGGCTAGGCCACCTTTCGCTTTTCCCATCCTAGATGGGCTAGCATTAGTACAAACAATTTGATAGCCATTTACAAAGAAAGGCTCCGTGCACCAAGTTTCTTGGAGTAGGACTAACACGTGCCCATCTATCGTTTTCAACCAATCCTCATCACTAATTTTATTTTTGATCCCTGCAACCTTCCACGTCATAAGAATTAAGGGTTCGGTTAGATGTATACTGGGGCCAGTTTTCCTCAAATAACCAGTGGGAGTGTGATTAGAGTAGCTGATCATTGGCTTATCTAAATCACCTTTCTGAGATAGTACAATTAGATCCTCAATCTCTAGGGTCGTAGTTAGTTTACAAGTATGAACATCGACCTCATTACTATGCTTAGTCTTATATATAGAATTTTCTGCCATTTGTGGGGTCGTGTCAATATCTAGCACAATAGTGTTAATTGAATGAACCATATTCGTGTCAACTGGCCCGTCCATATCCTTTCTGAGTCAATCTATTTCACTGCATCTTCTTAATGCTGCATACCTATTATGCAGGGGTATAGGTTGTGGTAAACGGTAACTCATATTTACATGCATATTGCTATAGCTTGGCCTATAGAAGTATCCCAATGGGACAGCCATTATATGATCAGCGTTATCATAACAATACCCGTTGTCATCGTTCAATAAAACATTCAACAATTCGCCCACCAAATCACTACTTGAAATCTACAACTACACAATCTTCCCGACTTGATTTTCTAGAATTGCCCACCCAATTCACTCTCCTTAGCATGATGATATCCTGGTGCAATATGTTCGCCTCAACATTCGTTTACAGAGAACCAGTGAACCACTTGGTTTTTCAATGACTCATACGTTTCCTCTGATTTACCGATGGTTTTGGGACATTGTTTAGAATAATAACATATGGAGTCGCCTGTGGGGGAGATTTAGTGGTCCCTTGTTGATATTATAGTCTTGTATAGTTCTGTTTATCCTAGGTAGTTGTGGATTTTGTGGTGCTCTTATAGGGGGAGGGATGTCTTCTTTGCGCAGCGTTGTTCCATGAGCTATTTGTGGTGTCAAGACGTCCTTTGCGATCACAGCAGTAATGGTCTCTCTTTGGTTTATAACACTATTAGTGATTGGACCTCTGCTTTCTCTGGCATTTTCCATTGAGTTATAGACTGGCTTGATAGTACTAGTTGCCTTATTCGTGGATTTCGAGGGTAATATCTCAGTAACCATATCTGTTAGAAAAGCCATGTCTTTCTGTATCAGTTTAATTTCTGACATTAAACGTCTTTCTATACTGTCCAATTTGCCATGTAATCTCTTAAATAATATCTCGAGATCTTTCGGGTTTTGATTTGTAGAGTTACTGTCTCCTCTCATCATCCCTTGCTTATTTCCGCCCTTTTTTTGTTTAGGTTTGATTTTAATTTTAGTTGGTGACTTCTCCATAGGGCTATTTATAATTTGAAAAAGTTCTTTCTATTTTTTTGCCGGGGGGGATATTGGGAGCATATCATCTGTTAGCACTGAAATCTCCTGAGATGTAGTTAGCACACATGGATTAGACTTTTTATAAACACTTTAATTTATGATAGTATTTACTACAGATGGCTCTGTCTCCTTCCCCATATCTCCTGTATTGGTCACAAATGTTAGAGGATCATTCCCGCCTTCTACTGCAGACTCTTTTAAAGCAGCATCAAGAGCTGTTTTTGTAGCTGCCAGTTGCTCCTCAACGTGGACAATTTCGCTGTTAATGAGACCCACCGCATTTTTCAAATATTTTGTGATGGGTGCACTCTTTAAGGGCACTTTCCCCTTTAGTGATAATTTCCTTTTGCTCATATTTTGTCAGTATGTTATTCTTGAAAACAGGGGGATTTAATGTATATTTCTCTTACCAGGATTGGCGATTTCTGCTTCTGTACATCCAAGGGGGATGGCCCTGCCCTGCCTCGTCCATCCGCGGACGGGCGCAGACGGGCCCGCCCGCGCGCGTCCCACGCTGCAGGAGCCCTGGCCACAATTTAAAGGCCTCCCAGCGCTTTCCTTGGCGTCGGCGGCGTACGCGCCGCAAGTGGTGCAGGGAGATGTAGTCCCTGGGTCCCTCAGTACTCCGCTACCGGTCCTCTGCTGCTGGCAAGCTAGCGTCCACCAACCCAGTAGTGGAAACAGCAACGCTAGCAAAACAGCAAGTGTGGCAAGTATGGCACTGTTCAAAATGACTCCCGCGCTGCGGGAGCCCTGGCCACAATTTAAAGGCCTCCCAGCGCTTTCCTTGGCGTCAGCGGCGTACGCGCCGTAAGTGGTGCAGGGAGATGTAGCCCCTGGGTCCCTCGGTACTCCGCTACCGGTCCTCTGCTACTGGCAAGCTAGCGTCCACCAACCCAGTAGTGGAAACAGCAACGCTAGCAAAACAGCAAGTGTGGCAGGTATGGCACTGTTCAAAATGACTCCAACGCTGCGGGAGCCCTGGCCGCAATTTAAAGGCCTCCCAGCGCTTTCCTTGGCGTTGGCGGCGTACGCGCCACTAGTGGTGCAGGGAGATGTAGTCCCTGGGTCCCTCGGTACTCCGCTACCGGTCCTCTGCTACTGGCAAGCTAGCGTCCACCAACCCAGTAGTGGAAACAGCAACGCTAGCAAAACAGCAATTGTGGCAGGTATAGCACTGTTCAAAATGACTCCCGCCATTAATTTGTGGGTGGTAATCCATAGAAAAGTGGTATGTCACATCAGCTTGCTTCCACAGCTTTCTCATTTTAGGTAAGATGAAATTGGTTCTGACCCCAGAAAAGATCCAGAGGAGAGCTCTTGCTACCACCTTTACAATCATGCTCCTCAGAGGTACCACCTCATGATAGCTAGTGGCAATTTCCACCACAACTAAGATATGCTTGTTTCCTGACAGTGAGAGGGGATCAAATGGTCCAACAATGTCTATTCCCATCCGCTCAAATGGAAAACCTACAACTGGGAGAGCCACTAGCAGTGCTTTTGTCTTTCCTCCTGGTTTACCACTCATCTGGCATGAGGAACAGGTTCTTAAGAACTGCTTTGTCTGTCTGTGCTTCCTTGGCCAGTAAGACAGAGGGTCCAACCTATCCTGGGTTCTTCTAATGCCTAACTGTACTGCTAATGGCACATCGAGTGCCAATGACAACAGTAAATTCGTGCCCCTAGCAGAACCATTAGCCTTTTGCTAGATTCTGGGTCAGGAGTCACTAGCTCACAATAGAGCAGGCCATTCTCCCAGCCAAAATAGCATTTTCCAGCCACACCTTTGCTGACCTGTTCCTTGGTTTCCTTCCGAAGTCCCACAGTCGTAGGGCACTCCTCTTGTGCCTTGCTGACATTATCCTCAGTAGGCCTTCCTGCAGCTAACAAACTCTGCCGCTCCGAAAGCTACCCAGACTCCAGCACCTGGTCCACTTTGAAAGTCTCCTCTCCCTCTGGAGCAGACGCGATGACTTCAAGGGCCTATGCACCCAGGAATCTGTCCTTTCATGCAAAGAATCTTGTCCCTGTCCTTGCAAATGGGGAATGGTTCCACTCTCATCCTGAGACTGACGTGCAGTCTGTAATCTGGACATCACAGCTGACGTGGTCCAAGCCTTAAATGCTTTGGTCATAGGACGTAATCAAACAAACAAAGCAATCAAATCATTGCTCAAGAGACAACTGGCACCTTGCTTTTCCCTTACCCCAACATTAACCATGGATGCCTTGTGTTGAGTTCAATCTAGACTTGGGCAAACTGGTACTCCATGCCCGCCCCAATGGCTATCAAACCTGTGTCCTTGGTACCAGGGAGAATCTCCTCAAGCTTAAGGTACTTCATCACAACCACAGTGAGGAAGGCTCTGGTATCTCTCAGGGCGGGTACTATGCTCCCATCTAAACTAATTTCTTGCAAAAACCCCATTGTGCAAGGACAAATATGCTTCAGAGCCTCTGAGTTCCTCTTTCAGAAGTCCATCACCACTAGATTGAGAACAACTAGATTCTTCACACATGTGTAGCATGCTAGCTATCACCGGTGCGGCTGGTACAGGGTTCTCCACTGGAAGTACATCCTGTGGTGTTCCAATTGGTGACACTTATAGCAAGTCACCATTGGAGTTGCAAGAACTTCCCTGGTCTCCCTTCCCATGATACTCCTTCCCACACACACCATTACTATTCACATTTCACCTAGGCTTTTCTCAGTTCCAATGGACATTACCATTCAGTTTGGAACCAGTCTGTGGAGACCTAATCTCCCTCTTTGGCTTAGAACCATGTTGTTCCAGCCTCTTGTGAGCACTGTTAGCCAACCACTTGTCAGCCAACACTGGATTCCTCTCGATCAGATAGAACAGGTATTGCCAAAGTCGGGAAGAGAAACCCTCCTTGAATCACTCTGTCACCATCAACTGGTTAAGAAACTGATAATCCTCGGCCTCCATCCCTCACACTCACTAAGTTCTATCAAGCAATACACTGTGACTCCAGGTCTCAAATTAAACATCATCTGCTCTCTTGCATTCCGTAAACCTGTGAAAGCACTGAGGTGACGTCAGCCCAAACCTTCTAATCAGAGCATATAGACCATCTGGTCTGCCACAGGCATCCTTTTAATGATGACTGTCCCTTTCAATGACGTGTCTTTTAAGGCAGCTGCCTTAGGCACCTAATTCAAGGCCAGCACCCTACAAGCAACCTCAAAACTCACAAACCATTCAAAGATATCCTGCCCTACCACATACATGTGTTTAAGTTCTCTTACAATCTTGAATACAACTTGGCATCCTAAGATTCTCTCTACTGTGGGCTACCTTTTCCTCTCCAGCTTTGTTTCCCTTTGATTTACCCTCTCCTCCTACGCTCTGTGCTTCTCTTTCCATCCTTTCTCTTCCCTGGCCCATTCCTCTTGTCTCTCCCATTCTGTCTCCTCTTGCTCCTAGTGAGATAGCTTCAGCTTCTCCCCCTCAAGCTCTCTGGCCTTCTCCTCCTTCTCAGCTTTTTATTTCTAGAGAGACAAACGCAAGTTCAATGTCTCTGTTAGACTAATGCCACCCAAGGGACTTACTCCTGGAATTGATACAATGGTACCCAAAAAAGTAAAGGGTGTGTGTGTGAGGGGGGAAATTCTGGAAAGCACATTAGGAGACACAGTCGGTGTGGGTATGGAATTGAGTTGTGGTAAAGTGATATGAGAACCTGTCACCATAGCACTTTCCTACTGGGTTCCTACCACAGCTTCCTCCCAAGAGTCTTCCACATTCTCATCCCTGTTGCCCTGTCTCTCAAACTCATCCCTAAAGAAGTCAGCAAGGACCTCCCTATCACTGTTTCTGGGAGCCCTCTGTACCTACATGGATTCTTCAACTGATCGACAGACACAATGCTAAGGTCTACTCCCAACCATCTGTTCTCAATTGACTACATGTACAAACTTTGAGTGTAAAACTTGACTTTTTATGTTACTACCATAAATTGAAAATGGCTTGCACAGAACTTGCACATTGGACTCCTATTCATTTGGTGACCCCCCTTCTTGCCACCAATTCTCAGAACCCTATTCTGAGGGCCACAGGGCAAGCAGGAGCTACTGGGCACAATAGTGGTGGCAGAGGCTGTAGGAAAGTAGGATCTGCTTCTTATGGTTACCCCCACTTTTTGCTGATGTCTTACTGCTTTTGGACTAGTCTGACTGGCATCCTGCTATCCAGGACCCTAGTCTATCTGCTTTCTCCCTTAAATTGCTATGTATGTACTTTAGGTACACTCAAGATTGGATACTGGGGTACCCTTATCAGTCCCTAGTATATGGTACACCATGTACCCAGGGCATAGGTAGCCCAGAGGCCTCCCATGGGCTGAAGCATGTATTATGCCACCCATGAGAGGCCATTCAAAATGACACAACAGGTCTGCTACAGCAGCCTGTGTAAGCTGGTGCTTGCACCACTTACTTGGATATAGGTTCACTATATCTATCTAAATCACTACACTTACAAACCTATCAGTCACCCCTATGGCAGGCCTTATCAATCCTGAAGGCAGGGTGCTGGGTTTTACGTGAGAGGGTGCTCCTGCATGAGCAGAGCCCCTCTGCAGCCTCCGGAGACCATTCTCCGGGGTTGTCAGTGATGCAGCCAGACATATAGGTTAAGTTGCATTATAACCTCGCGGTAAATGCTAACTTTAAAACGGCTGCTTAGAAACATGTCGTGTTTGGTGTCAAACACCTTGGAATCATAACTCCACACCAGTAACTGGTGTGGGAGGTATGATTCCACCCTTCTGAAACCACTACTGTGGGTCACCGGTCTACCCGGTACCAGCTTTCTCGACCCGGGCAGCACAAAATGGACGCTGTCAGGCACATACACGATTCTGCTCTCCTGCTGCTGAGCCAAGCTCGAGCAGAGGAAGGCATGACAATAGGCATCCTGTCACAGGGAGGTGTGACCACCTCCCAGACAGGGTTTAGTGTATTGGGGCTGGGTCGGTGAACTCTGAGAGTGCCAGAAAGTCTGCACTGGGGGCACATTTGGTGTCCCTGTGCATAGTCCAAAGCGATACCAAAGGGGATGATGGACTGAGCATTAGAGCAAATCAAACACTCACCCCCAGTCAACTGATCTGGGTTTAATCCATCATCATTCTTTAGCTCACTCCACCACCCCAGTTCAGACATGGCCATATGCAAATCAGTCTGACCCTGTGCCTCATGGGAACAGTCCAGCCCGAACTGCCAAGCCATGTCTTCCTGGACCGGAAACAAGCATCCTGGGATCGGTTTCGGGTTCAAAACCCTCATCAGCCAGGCTATCTTGAATCCAGTGGCAAAGTGAGCAAGGGACCCACGTCTGGGCATACCCTGCCAACTTAGGGCGAACAAAGCGATACCAAAGGGGATGATGGACGGAGCATTAGAGCAAATCAAACACTCACCCCAGTCAACTGATCTGGGTTTAATCCATCATCATTCTTTAGCTCACTCCACCACCCCAGTTCAGACATGGCCATATGCAAATCAGTCTGACCCTGTGCCTCATGGGAACAGTCCAGCCCGAACTGCCAAGCCATGTCTTCCCTGGACCGGAAACAAGCATCCTGGGACCGGTTTCGGGTTCAAAACCCTCATCAGCCAGGCTATCTTGAATCCAGTGGCAAAGTGAGCAAGGGACCCACGTCTGGGCATACCCTGCCAACTTAGGGCGAACAAAGCGATACCAAAGGGGATGATGGACGGAGCATTAGAGCAAATCAAACACTCACCCCCAGCATCATCCCCTTTGGTATCGCTTTGTTCGCCCTAAGTTGGCAGGGTATGCCCAGACGTGGGTCCCTTGCTCACTTTGCCACTGGATTCAAACTAGCCTGGCTGAAGACGGCTGAATAGCCAGAAACCGGTCCCAGGATGCTTGTTTCCGGTCCAGGGAAGACATGGCTCGGCAGTTCGGGCTGGACTGTTCCCATGAGGCACAGGGTCAGACTGATTTGCATTTGGCCATGTCTGAACTGGGGTGGTGGAGTGAGCTAAAGAATGATGATGGATTAAACCCAGATCAGTTGACTGGGGGTGAGTGTTTGATTAGCTCAAACGCTCCGTCCATCATCCCCTTTGGTATCGCTTTGTTCGCCCTAAGTTGGCAGGGTATGCCCAGACGTGGGTCCCTTGCTCACTTTGCCACTGGATTCAAGCTAGCCTGGCTGAAGACGGCTGAATAGCCAGAAACCGGTCCCAGGATGCTTGTTTCCGGTCCAGGGAAGACATGGCTTGGCAGTTCGGGCTGGACTGTCCCCATGAGGCACAGGGTCAGACTGATTTGCATATGGCCATGTCTGAACTGGGGTGGTGGAGTGAGCTAAAGAATGATGATGGATTAAACCCAGATCAGTTGACTGGGGGTGAGTGTTTGATTAGCTCAAACGCTCCGTCCATCATCCCCTTTGGTATCGCCCTGTGCATAGTCCAGCTCAAACCAGTTCTGGGAGCCATTGGCTCCTGCTCTGGCACGAAACTGGACAAAGGACATGGGTGTAGCCACCCCTCTGTCCTGCCCCTCCCCTAGGAGTGTCCCCAGAATCTTTCCAACCTTTTCCCGTGGGTAAAAAGTGGGTTACCTGGCTACAGGACCTTAGATTTTACCTGGACAAGATTCTGCTAAGAAGAAACTAAGTACTTCGACTGCCTGCACAATGATTGCACGACTGAAGAATCTCCCTTGGAGTAAAGGAGTTACTCTCCTGCAGTAGCAGGCCCCTAAGTGCATCTGACTGGCTTGCTTCTCCAGAGCTCCTGCGGACTCCAAAGATTTTAGCAACACAGGAGGTAGGTTCCCGAAGGTCCCTGAAATAGATCTGACCTCTCAACAATTCTGAGACCAGTATCCCTCGTGGGGACCGTGCAACCTGAACCCCTGTGCATCGCGTACATTTGCAAGAGCATATGCTTGTTGGCAATCCCCGAGCTTGTGCTTTAGAATCCGTGTAGTCCTGACCCCGATCAACATTTGCACCAAAGATATCCGGTGTCCACTCACCGAGTGGTCTGTGGGCTGATGCTTTGTAAATTCAATCGAGGTCTCCTCACGATCCATGGTCCGTTGGCCTGTGGGTCCTGGCGAGGGTCACTTTGTTTGTTCTTGGGCTACCCTGTTTTCTTCAGACGTGCTCTGACTCCCCTTTGCTTGGAGAGTACCCTGGACCATGCTGGTCCACACCGTAACCTGTTTGTTCTTCCTGCGTGGGTTGCATTTGCCAAGGCTTGTTGGTGCTCCAGCTGGACACCGACCCCTCAGCACTCGACATCCTTCGTGGGACAGTTCACCTCCAATTCCTGGTCATCCTCGACGTCTCCTGGTCCTCGTGGCTGTAGAGTTAAGCATCCCTTCTTCACACCTGAAGCACCCGACCTCGGTGGGCATTCGTCTACCGAGCCCCTGGTCACCTGAAGTGACCCAGACTCTGTCCCCTCTGCTTTCAGGTTCCTCTCACCTAGAATCCAGGCTTGGATTCCACCGGACACTCTTCGCCTTCCTGGCAGCAGCACTTCTTCGCAACTCTCCATTTAAAACGACGAAGGTTTCTGACACCACTTGACCCCTATGCACCCGGCTCCTCTGGGATAGGTAACACGGGTACCTCGGTACTCACTGGTGTGTTGGCTCTAGAACCTCCTATGTTCCAAAGGATTTGCTCGAAGTCCTCGTAGAAGTGTCCTTAAACTGTAACTTTTCAACCGCGACTTTCCCATAGAGTTGTACGGAGCACGCGGTCGTGTTTCCTCACTGCACCCGTCCTCCGTGGGCTCCCTGTGTCACTACCTTGGGTGGTTCCTTGGGGTCCCAGCAATTCTACGTGCTCTAGGCACTGTGTCTAGTCAAGTCGTGATTGTTATACCATTTTTTTAGTATATGGTTCGGTCTCCCCCTTACGAATGTTCTATTGATTCAGTATTGTGTGCTTTGTGTTCTAATCTCGTGCAGAGATTAGTAAAGAGTGTTATATTAATAAATACATATTTTTATATAACTACTGTGTGGTTCTCCTTTCATTTAGTCATTCAGAAGGTGATATTCTGGTAAAACAAGCTGCTTTACATTCCTTCAAGATTAAGCCTGAAGGCTGCTCTCCACAGCTACCACTAGGATAGCTTTCTAAAGGTTATCTTAGACCTCATACACCATAAGGGTCGTGTGGACTGGTACAAGGTGCCCACTTTAATTAGTGGACAGCATATACCAGGCCACCTTCTCACATTGGTGTGCAGCGGTTGGGATTTAAGCTTGCTATTGTTTTACCAGATAAATCTCGTTGAGTGATTAATTGAAAACCACTAAGTATTAGGCACATATAATACATCAAGATTTGAATAAGTAAGTTCTACTGAACTTGGAGTTGGGTAAGTCAAGGGTCTAGCACACCCTTTCTCCAACTCAAGAGAGTTTAGTCTCCACTAGGTCAGGTAGGTGCCTACACCACATAACACTAGTATGTCTTCTAGAGGAGAAGCCAGTGGCTCTCTGCCAACTAGGTACAATGGCCTCTCATTCGAGGAATTGAAAGCCATGTGTGTGTCTAGGAATTTGAGGAAAGGGAGAGGTGCAAACACCCAATGTCTCATTGAGATTTTGCTCTTGGATGACCTTAGGAAGACCCCAGGGTCTGATGAGGTAGCTAGAGTGGGTGAGGCAGGGAATGAGGAAAGGCCAGGAAGTGAAACCTTCTTTGACCTGGACTCAAACCCTGGCCAAGAGGATCAAAATGATTCTAACCTGGACAACATAGAGCTACCTTCAGGTGGGGGAGAAGGCCCCAGTGGCCCTCTCTTTACTCCACCAGGAAGAGTACAGAGTTTACCTAGGAGATCTAGATCTCCCTCTGTAGAATCTCAGCACTCAGGAACTTCTGTAGGGACTTCCATATCAAATAAGAGGGAATCCTCTTATGAGAGACAGTGCCAACTTCTGGAGCTTGAGAAAATCAAGCTTAGGCTCAAGAAGGAGTAGTTGGCCCTAGACAGGGAATCCCTAGAGCTCCAGAGAGCTACAAAGAGATTGGGACTAGAGTCCCATGGTGGCAGCAACAGTGTCCCTAGGGTTAAGGAGTATACTCATGATCATAGGAACCTGAACAAGATAGTCCCTCCCTACCAGAGTGGGGATCACATCCACAAATGGATAACTGCACTAGAGAGGGCCTGTAAGGTACATAGGGTCCCTCAGGAGCAGTGGGCAGCTATCTTGTGGCTCTCCTTTGCTGACAAAGGTAGAGATAAGCTCCTAACTGTTAGAGAAGAGGATGCTGACAATTATTCAGTCCTGAAGAGTGCTCTCATTGATGGGTTTGGCTTAACCACTGACCCATACAGGATTAAGTTCAGAGTCACCCAGAAGACACAGACTCAGGACTGGGTAGACTTTGTAGATTGTGCTACTAAGGGTCTGGAAGGCTGGTTACTTGGCAGTAAAGTGAATGATTTTAAAGGATTGTACAATTTAATTATGAAGGAGCAGATCCTTAATAATTGCCAAAACCAGTTGTTGCATCAGTACTTGGTTGATTCTGATCTGACCTCTCCCCAAGAATTGGGTAAGAAGGCAGACAAATGGGTCAGGACCAGGGTGAAGCAGAAAACTCAGAATCAAGGTGGTGACCAAATGAAGCAAGATGCTAAAACTCCAGATAAGGGTGGGGAGAAGAGTAAAGACCTGAAGTCTTCACAAGGGACCCAAAATCCTGCATCTGGGGGGGAGTCACAATCTAACAAGGGTAAAGGCAAAAGGAAACCTTGGTGTCATATCTGTAAAGAGAAGACCCATTGGACAAAGGGTGCCAATTGTCCAAGGGCCAAGGATTCCACTCCTACCACCACTGCCCCTAAGGCAACTGTCCCCCCTAGCACAGTCTCAAGTGGTGGTACACAGAACAAGGGAATAGTAGGGTTAACCTTGGGATCTGAGATGGATTCTGGCCTAGTCAGAATTCCAACTCAGGCTGTTTTGGTCTGTGATGGAAGCATGGATATTGCCTCCTTATTTGTCAGTCCCAGTAACCTGGGCAAGTACAGACAACAGCCTTTAATCAATGGTAAGGAGGCCATGGCATACAGGGACACAGTTGCAAGTGTCACAATGGTGACAAAATATCTTGTGGGTCCTGACAAGATCATACTTGGTGAGATGTACCAAGTGACCAATGCTAGCAATGTCAGGACAGGCCATTCCTTGGCAGTTGTGAATTTCACCTGGGGAGGGGTAACTGGCCCTAAGAAGGTTGTGGTTAGCTCAGACCTCCCTGTGGAATGCTTGTTGGGCAATAATGTGGAAACTTCAGTTTGGGCTGAAGTGGAACTCAGGACACATGCAGAAATGTTGGGCATCCCTGCAGATGTGTTTGCCATGACTAGGTCACAGGCAAAAATGTCTTCCACTGAACAGGCTCTGGATCCTGAAATGATGGACCAGGTGACTTCCAAGAGAAGGAGCAGTAGGGGTGAGGCAGTGTCTTCCCCCCTGCATCAGAGTGAGGCTCAGTCTCCTGAGGAAGATGATCTCAGTCCCTGTGAAGGAACTGTCTCAGAGGAACTTGAACCTGACCAGGTTGAATTCTTGGGGTCAGGGGGCCCTTCCAGGGCAGAGCTGAGCCAGGAGCAACTGTACTGCCCCTCTCTTGAACCCCTCAGACAGCAAGCTGTTGCTGAGGCTGCTGGGAGTGCCAGTGGGTCCCACAGGATCTACTGGGATGATGGACTTCTATATTCAGAGGGTAGAGACCCCAAGCCTGGTGCTACCAGGAGGTTGGTTATACCTCTGAAGTTTAGAGGCTTCCTATTAACACTGGCACATGACATCCCATTAGCAGGACACTTAGGTCAAAGCAAGACCTGGGACAGGCTTGTCCCTCACTTTCACTGGCCTCACATGTCAGAAGACACAAAGGAGTTTTGTCACTCCTGAATCACTTGCCAAGCCAGTGGTAAGGCAGGTGATACTACAAAGGCCCCCCTGATGCCACTACCTGTGGTGGGGGTTCCCTTTGAGAGGGTTGGGATTGACATTGTTGGTCCCATGGATCCTCCAACTGCATCTGGACACAGGTTCATACTAGTGGTGGTGGACCATGCCACTAGGTATCCAGATGCAATACCCCTTAGGATTACCACAGCTCCTGCTGTTGCCAGGGCCCTCCTGGGAATCTTTTCCAGGGTGGGTTTCCCTAAGGAGGTGGTATCAGACAGAGATGCAAACTTTATGTCTGGTTATCTTACTGCTATGTGGAAGGAGTGTGGAGTGAATTACAAATTCACCACACCCTATCACCCACAATGCAATGGGTTAGTTGAGAGATTCAACAAAACCCTCAAGGGCATGATAAAAGGTCTCCCTGACAAGCTCAGGCATAGACGGGATATCCTTTTGCCCTGCCTTCTCTTTGCCTACAGAGAGGTTCCTCAGAAGGGGGTTGACTACAGCCCTTTTGAACTTCTGTTTGGACATCCAGTTAGGGGTCCCGTATGTTTGGTTAAAGAGGGATGGGAGTTACCTCTCAAACCACCTAAACAGGACATAGTGGACTATGTACTTGGTCTCCGCTCCAGGATGGCTGAGTACATGAAGAAGGCATCCAAAAACCTTGAGGCTAGCCAGGAATTGCAAAAGGCCTGGCATGACCAAAAGGCTGTTTTGACTGTGTATCAGCCAGGACAGAAGGTGTGGGTGTTGGAGCCTGTGGCCCCAGCAGCTCTCCAAGACAAGTGGAGTCGGCCCCATACCACTCTTGAGCAGAAGGGAGAGGTTACCTACCTGGTGGACCTTGGAACTCCCAGGAGCCCCCACACGGTGCTCCATGTGGACAGGCTCAAGCCATATGGGGACAGGGCAGAGATGGGCTTGCTCATGGCTACTGATGAGGGACAGGAGGAAGAGAGTGATCCACTCCCTGACCTCCTCTCACAGAACCCTGATGATGGTTCAGTTGATGGTGTAGCCTTGGCAGGCAGCCTAACTGAACAGCAACAGACTGATTGTAGGAAGGTCCTCAATCAGTACAGACACATGTTTTCACTGACTCCAAGTCAGACTACCTGGTGTACACATGAGGTGGACACAGGTGACAGTCTGCCAGTTAAAAATAGGATTTACAGGCAACCTGACCATGTCAGGGACTGTATCAGGACTGAAGTCCAGAAAATGTTGGAACTGGGAGTGATTTAGCCCTCATATAGCCCTTGGGCTAGCCCAGTAGTCTTAGTACAAAAACCTCACACCCAGGGTTGTAAGAGAGAGATGAGGTTCTGTGTTGACTACAGGGGACTCAATGCAGTTACTAGGACTGATGCTCATCCAATTCCAAGGGCAGATGAAATTATTGACACTTTGGCCTCTGCCAAATTCTTAAGTACATTTGACCTGACAGCTGGTTACTGGCAAATCAGATTAGCCGAGGAGGCTAAACCAAAAACAGCATTCTCAACCCCTAGTGGGCACTACCAATTTGTGGTGATGCCTTTTGGCTTGAAGAATGCACCTGCCACATTTCAAAGGCTGGTGAATAAAGTTCTCACAGGTCTGGAAGCCTATAATGCAGCTTATCTTGATGATATTGCTTTCTTTAGCTCCACCGGGGAGGATCACCTGGTCCACCTAAGAAATGTTCTGGAGGCCCTGCAGAAAGCAGGCCTCACTATCAAGGCCACCAAGTGCCAGATAGGGCAGAGTAAGGTGGTGTACCTGGGCCACCTTGTGGGTGGAGGCCAGGTTCAACCATTGCAGAGCAAAATCCAGACCATTATGGATTGGGTTGCTCCAACTACCCAAACTCAGGTCAGAGCTTTCTTGGGCCTGACTGGGTACTACAGGAGGTTTGTCAAAGGATATGGCTCCATAGTGACCCCTTTAAATGACTTAACTTCCAAAAGAATGCCTAAGAAAGTTCAGTGGACAGTTAGCTGTCAAAAGACATTTGATGACCTGAAGCAGGCCATGTGCACTGCTCCCATTCTGCAGAGTCCTGATTATTCCAAACAATTCGTTGTTCAAACAGATGCATCTGAATTGGGGGTAGGGGCTGAGTTATCACAATTGAATGAGGAGGGTCAGGATCAGCCAGTAGCTTTCATAAGCAGAAGGCTGACCCCCAGAGAGAACCGTTGGTCAGCTATTGAGAGGGATGCCTTTGCTGTGGTTTGGGCTCTGAAGAAGCTGAGGCCATACCTGTTTGGCCCCTACTTCATTGTTCAGACAGACCATAAGCCCCTCTTAAGGCTAAAACAGATGAAGGTTGAAAACCCCAAACTCTTGAGGTGGTCCATTTCCCTACAGGGGATGGACTATACAGTGGAACATAGACCTGGGAGTAACCATGCCAATGCAGATGGACTCTCCAGATATTTCCACTTAGAACATGAAGACTCAACTGGTCAAGGTTATTTTAATGTCCTTGCGTTTGGGGGGGGGGTTTGTGTAGGAAAGTAGGATCTGCTTCTTATGGTTACCCCCACTTTTTGCTGATGTCTCACTGTTTTTGGACTAGTCCGACTGGGATCCTGCTATCCAGGACCCCAGTCTATCTGCTTTCTCCCTTAAATTGCTATGTATGTACTTAAGGTACACTCCAGATTGGATACTGGGGTACCCTTATCAGTCCCTAGTATATGGTACACCATGTACCCAGGGCATAGGTACCCCAGAGGCCTCCCATGGGCTGAAGCATGTATTATGCCACCCATGAGAGGCCATTCAAAATGACACAACAGGTCTGCTACAGCAGCCTGTGTAAGCTGGTGCTTGCACCACTTACTTGGATATAGGTTCACTATATCTATCTAAATCACTACACTTAAAAACCTATCAGTCACCCCTATGGCAGGCCTTATCAATCCTGAAGGCAGGGTGCTGGGTTTTACGTGAGAAGGTGCCCCTGCATGAGCAGTGCCCCTCTGCAGCCTTCGGAGACCATTCTTCGGGGTTGTCAGTGATGCAGCCAGACATATAAGTTAAGTTGCATTATACCCTCGCGATTAATGCTATCTTTAAAACGGCTGCTTAGAAACATGTTGTGTTTGGTGTCAAACACCTTGGAATCATACCTCCACACCAGTAACTGTTGTGGAAGGTATGATTTCACCCTTCTGAAACCACTACTGTGGGTCACCGGTCTACCCGGTAGCAGCTTTCTCGACCCAGGCAGCACAAAATGGACGCTGCCAGCCACAGACACGATTCTGCTCTCCTGCTGCTGAGCCAAGGTCGAGCAGAGGAAGGCATGACAATAGGCATCCTGTCACAGGGAGGTGTGAGCACCTCCCAGACAGGGTTTAGTGTATTGGGGCTGGGTGGGTGCACTCTGAGAGTGCCAGAAAGTCTGCACTGGGGGCACATTTGGTGTCCCTGTGCATAGTCCAGCTCAAACCAGTTCTGGGAGCCATTGGCTCCTGCTCTGGCGCGAAACTGGACAAAGGACATGGGTGTAGCCACCCCTCTGTCCTGCCCCTTCCCTAGGAGGGTCCCCAGAATCTTTCCAACCCTTTCCCGTGGGTATAAAGTGGGTTACCTGGCTACAGGACTTTAGATTTTACCTGGACAAGATTCTGCTAAGAAGAAACCAAGTACTTCGACTGCCTGAACAATGATTGCACGACTGAAGAATCTCCCTTGGAGTAAAGGAGTTACTCCCCTGCAGTAGCAGGCACCTAAGTGCATCTGACTGGCTTGCTTCTCCAGAGCTACTGCAGACTCCAAAGATTTCAGCAAAACAGGAGGTGGGTTCCCGAAGGTCCCTGAGGTTGATCTGACCTCTCAGCGATTCTGAGACCAGTGTCCCTTGTGGGGACCGTGCAACCCGAACCCCTGTGAACCGCGTACATTTGCAAGAGCATATGCTTGTTGGCAATCCCCGAGCTTGTGCTTTGGACTCCGTGTAGTCCTGACCCGAGCAGCATTTGCACTGAAGATATCCGGCTCCACTCACCGAGTGCTCTGTGGGCTGGTGCTTTGTAAAGTCACTCGAGGTCTCCTTGCGATCCCTGGTCCATTGGCCTGTGGGTACTGGCGAGGGTCACCTTGTTTGTTCTTGGACTTCCCTGGTTGCTCCAGACGTGCCCTGACTCCCCATTGCTTGGAGAGTCCCCTGGACCTTGCTGGTCCACACCGTAACCTGTTTGTCCTTCCTGCATGGGTTGCATTTGCCAAGGTTTATTGGTGCTCCAGCCGGACACCCACCCCTCAGCACTCGACATCCTTCGTGGGACAGCTCACCTCGAGGTCCTGGTCATCCTCGATGTCTCCTGGTCCTCGTGGCTGCAGAGTCAAGCATCCCTTCGTCATACCTGAAGCACCCGACCTCGGTGGGCATTCGTCTACCGAGCCCTTGGTCACCTGAAGTGACCCAGACTCTGTCCCCTCTGCTTTCAGGTTCCTCTCACCTAGAATTCAGGCTTGGATTTCACCGGACACTCTTCGCCTTCCTGGCAGCAGCACTTCTTCGCAACTCTCCATTGAAAGCGACAAAGGTTTCCGACACCACTTGACCCCTATGCAACCGGCTCCTCTGGGATAGGTTACACGGGTACCTCGGTACTCACTGGTGTGTTGGCTCTAGAACCTCCTATGTTCCAAAGGGTTTGCTCGAAGTCCTCGTAGAAGTGTCCTTAAACTGTAACTTTTCAACCGTGACTTTCCCATAGAGTTGTACGGAGCACGCGGTTGTATTTCCTCACTGCACCCGTCCTCCGTGGGCTCCCTGTGTCACTACCTTGGGTGGTTCCTTGGGGTCCCAGCGATTCTACGTGCTCTAGGCACTGTGCCTAGTCAAATCGTGATTGTTATACCATTTTTTTAGTATATGGTTCGGTCTCCCCCTGGAGCCCCCTGTGTATTGTGCTACTTACGAATGTTCTATTGATTCAGTATTGTGTGCTTTGTGTTCTAATCTCGTGTAGAGATTAGTAAAGAGTGTTATATTAATAAATACATATTTTTATATAACTACTGTGTGGTTCTCCTTTCATTTAGTCATTCAGGAGGTGATATTCTGGTAAAACAAGCTGCTTTACAATCCTTCAAGATTAAGCCTGAAGGTTGCTCTCCACAGCTACCACTAGGATAGCTTTATAAAGGCTATCTTTGACCTCATACATCATAAGGGTCGTGTGGACTGGTACAAGGTACCCACTTTAATTAGTTGACAGCATATACCAGGCCACCTTCTCACATTGGTGTGCAGCGGTTGGGATTCAAGCTTGCTATTGTTTTACCAAATAAATCTCGTTGAGTGATTAACTGAAAACCACTAAGTATTAGGCACATATAATACATCAAGATTTGAATAATTAAGTTCTACTGAACTTGGAGTTGGGTAAGTCAAGGGTCTAACACACCCTTTCTCCAACTCAAGAGAGTTTAGTCTCCACTAGGTTAGGTAGGTGCCTACACCACATAACACTAGTATTTCTTCTAGAGGAGAATCCAGTGGCTCTCTGCCAACTAAGTACAATGGCCTCTCATTCCAGAAATTGAAAGCCATGTGTGTGTCTAGGAAGGTGAGGACAGGGAGAGGTGCAAACACCCAACGTCTCATTGAGATTTTGCTCTTGGATGACCTTAGGAAGACCCCAGCGTCTGATGGGATAGATAGAGTGGGTGGGGCAGGGAATGAGGAAAGGCCAGGAAGTGAAACCTTCTTTGACCTGGACTGAAACCCTGGCCAGGAGGATCAAAATGATTCTAACCTGGACAACATAGAGCTTCCTTCAGGTGGGGGAGAAGGCCCCAGTGGCCATCTCTTTACTCTACCAGGAAGAGTACAGAGTTTACCTAGGAGATCTAGATCTCCCTCTGTAGAATCTCAGCACTCAGGAACTTCTGTAGGGACTTCCATATCAAATAAGAGGGAATCCTCTTATGAGAGACAGTGCCAACTTCTGGAGCTTGAGAAAATCAAGCTTAGGCTCAAGAAGGAGCAGTTGGCCCTGGACAGGGAATCACTAGAGCTCCAGAGAGCTACAAATAGATTGGGACTAGAGCCCCATGGTGGCAGCAACAGTGTCCCTAGGGTTAAGGAGTATACTCATGACCATAGGAACCTGAACAAGATAGTCCCTCCCTACCAGAGTGGGGATGACATCCACAAATGGTTAACTGCACTAGAGAGGGCCTGTAAAGTACAGACGGTCCCTCAGGAGCAGTGGGCAGCTATCTTGTGGTTCTTCTTTGCTGACAAAGGTAGAGATAAGCTCCTAACTGTTAGAGAAGAGGATGCTGACAATTATTCAGTCCTGAAGAGTGCTCTCATTGATGGGTTTGGCTTAACCACTGAACAGTACAGGATTAAGTTCAGAGACACCCAGAAGACACAGACTCAGGACTGGGTAGACTTTGTAGATTGTGCTACTAAGGCTCTGGAAGGCTGGTTACTTGGCAGTAAAGTGAATGATTTTAAAGGATTGTACAATTTAATTATGAAGGAGCAGATCCTTAATAATTGCCAAAACCAGTTGTTGCATCAGTACTTGGTTGATTCTGATCCGACCTCTCCCCAAGAATTGGGTAAGAAGGCAGACAAATGGGTCAGGACCAGGGTGAAGCAGAAAACTCAGAATCAAGGTGGTGACCAAAAGAAGCAAGATGCTAAAACTCCAGATAAGGGTGGGGAGAAGGGTAAAGACCAGACGTCTTCACAAGGGACCCAACAACCTGCATCTGGGGGGGAGTCACAATCTAACAAGGGTAAAGGCAAAAGGAAACCTTGGTGTCATATCTGTAAAGAGAAGACCCATTGGACAAAGGATGCCAATTGTCCAAGGGCCAAGGATTCCTACCACCACTGCCCCTAAGGCAACTGTCCCCCCTAGCACAGTCTCAAGTGGTGGTACACAGAACAAGGGAATAGTAGGGTTAACCTTGGGATCTGAGATGGATTCTGGCCTAGTCAGAATTCCAACTCAGGCTGTTTTGGTCTGTGATGGAGGCATGGATATTGCCTCCTTATTTGTCAGTCCCAGTAACCTGGGCAAGTACAGACAACAGCCTTTAATCAATGGTAAGGAGGCCATGGCATACAGGGACACAGTTGCACGTGTCACAATGGTGACAAAATATCTTGTGGGTCCTGACAAGATCATACTTGGTGAGATGTACCAAGTGACCAATGCTAGCAATGTCAGGACAGACCATTCCTTGGCAGTTGTGAATTTCACCTGGGGAGGGGTAACTGGCCCTAAGAAGGTTGTGGTTAGCTCAGACCTCCCTGTGGAATGCTTGTTGGGCAATAATGTGGAAACTTCAGTTTGGGCTGAAGTGGAACTCAGGACACATGCAGAAATGTTGGGCATCCCTGCAGATGGGTTTGGCATGACTAGGTCACAGGCAAAAATGTCTTCCACTGAACAGGCCCTGGATCCTGAAATGATGGACCAGGTGCCTTCCAAGAGAAGGAGCAGTATGTGTAAGGCAGTGTCTCCCCCCCTGCCTCAGAGTGAGGATCAGTCTCCTGAGGAAGATGATCTCAGTCCCTGTGAAGGAACTGTCTCAGAGGAACTTGAACCTGACCAGGTTGATTTCTTAGGGACAGGGGGCCCTTCCAGGGCAGAGCTGAGCCAGGAGCAACTGAGCTGCCCCTCTCTTGAACCCCTCAGACAGCAAGCTGCTGCTGAGGCTGCTGGGAGTGCCAGTGGGTCCCACAGGATCTACTGGGATGATGGACTTCTATATTCAGAGGGTAGAGACCCCAAGCATAGTGCTACCAGGAGGTTGGTTATACCTCTGAAGTTTAGAGGCTTCCTATTAACACTGGCACATGACATCCCATTAGCAGGACACTTAGGTCAAAGCAAGACCTGGGACAGGCTTGTCCCTCACTTTCACTGGCCTCACATGTCAGAAGACACAAAGGAGTTTTGTCGCTCCTGTATCACTTGCCAAGCCAGTGGTAAGGCAGGTGGTACTACAAAGGCCCCCCTGATACCACTACCTGTGGTGGGGGTTCCCTTTGAGAGGGTTGGGATTGACATTGTTGGTCCCATGGATTCTCCAACTGCATCTGGACACAGGTTCATACTAGTGGTGGTGGACCATGCCACTAGGTATCCAGAGGCAATACCCCTTAGGACCACCACAGCTCCTGCTGTGGCCAGGGCACTCCTGGGAATCTTTTCCAGGGTGGGTTTCCCTAAGGAGGTGGTATCAGACAGAGATGCAAACTTTATGTCTGGTTATCTTACTGCTATGTGGAAGGAGTGTGGAGTGAATTACAAATTCACCACATCCTATCACTCACAATGCAATGGGTTAGTTGAGAGATTCAACAAAACCCTCAAGGGCATGATAAAAGGTCTCCCTGACAAGCTCAGGCATAGACGGGATATCCTTTTGCCCTGCCTTCTCTTTGCCTACAGAGAGGTTCCTCAGAAGGGGGTTGACTACAGCCCTTTTGAACTTCTGTTTGGACATCCAGTTAGGGGTCCCTTATGTTTGGTTAAAGAGGGATGGGAGTTACCTCTCAAACCACCTAAACAGGACATAGTGGACTGTGTACTTGGTCTCCGCTCGAGGATGGCTGAGTACATGAAGAAGGCATCCAAAAACCTTGAGGCTAGCCAGGAATTGCAAAAGGCCTGGCATGACCAAAAGGCTGTTTTGACTGTGTATCAGCCAGGACAGAAGGTGTGGGTGTTGGAGCCTGTGGCCCCAGCCAGGCTAGCTTGAATCCAGTGGCAAAGTGAGCAAGGAAACCATGTCTGGGTATACCCTGCCAACTTAGGGCGCACAAAGCAAACACAAGGAGATGATGGACAGAGCGTTGAAACTTTTCAGACACTCAGCCCAGTCACAGATCGGGGTTGAATCCATCATCGTTCTTTAGCTCACTTCTCCACCTCAGTTCAGACCCAGCTATATGCAAATCAGTCTTGACCCTGTGTCTCATGGGAATAGTCCAGCATGAACTGCTGAGCTGTCTTCCCTGAACCGGAAACAAGCATCCTGGGACCAGATCCGGGGTAACACCCCTCATCAGCCAGGCTAGCTTGAATCCAGTGGCAAAGTGAGCAAGGAACCCATGTCTGGGCATACCCTGCCAACTTAGGGTGAACACAGCAAACACAAGGAAATGATGGACAGAGCGCTGAAACTTTTGAAACACTCACCCGCTGTCACAGATCTGGGTTGAATCCATCATTGTTCTTTAGCTCACTTCACCACCTCAGTTCAAACCCAGCAATTCCCATGAGGCACAGGGTCAAGACTGATTTGCATATAGCTAGGTCTGAACTGAGGTGGCAAAGTGAGCTAAAGAACGATGATGGATTCAACCCAGATCTGTGACTGGGCTGAGTGTCTGAAACGTTTCAGCGCTCCGTCCATCATCTCCTTGTGTTTGCTTTGTGCGCAGTGTCAAGACTGATTTGCATATAGCTGGGTCTGAACTGAGGTGGCAAAAAGTTAGCTAAAGAATGATGATGGATTCAACCCAGATCTGTGACTGGGGGTGAGTGTCTGAAAAGTTTCAGAGCTCCGTCCATTATCTCCTTGTGTTTGCATTGTTCGCCCTAAGTTGGCAGTGTATGCCCAGACGTGGGTCCCTTGCTCACTTTGCCAGTGGATTCAAGCTAGCCTAGCTGATTAGGGGTGTTACCCCCGAAACCTGTCCCAGGATGCTTGTTTCCGGTACAGGGAAGACCTGGCTTGGCAGTTCCGTATGGACTGTTCCCATGAGGCACACGGTCGAGACTGATTTGCATATATCTGGGTCTGAACTGAGGTGGCGAAGTGAGATAAAGAACGATGATGGATTCAACCAAGATCTGTGACTGGGGGTGAGTGTCTGAAAGGTTTCAGTGCTCCGTCCATCATCTCCTTGTGCTTGCTTTGTTCGCCCTAAGTTGGCAGGGTATGCCCAGACATGAGTCCCTTGCTCACTTTGCCACTGGATTCAAGCTAGCCTGGCTGATGAGGGGTGTTACCCTGCAACCGGTCCCAGGATGCTTGTTTCCAGTTCAGGGAAGACAGCTTGGCAGTTAGGACTGGACTATTCCCATGAGGCACAAGGTCAAGACTGATTTGCATATAGCTGGGTCTGAACTGTGCTGGCGAAGTGAGCAAAAGAACGATTATGAATTCAACCCAGATCTGTGACTTGGGAGTGATTTAGCCCTCAAATAGCCCTTGGGCTAGCCCAGTAGACTTAGTACCAAAACCTCACACCCAGGGTGGTAAGAGAGAGATGAGGTTCTGTGTTGACTACAGGGGACTCAATGCAGTCACTAGGACTGATGCTCATCCAATTCCAAGGGCAGATGAACTTATTGACACTTTGGCCTCTGCCAAATTCTTAAGTACATTTGACCTGGCAGCTGGTTACTGGCAAATCAGATTAGCTGAGGAGGCTAAACCAAAAACAGCATTCTCAACCTCTAGTGGGCACTACCAATTTGTGGTGATGCCTTTTGGCTTGAAGAATGCACCTGCCACATTTCAAAGGCTGGTGAATAAAGTTCTCACAGGTCTGGAAGCCTATAATGCAGCTTCTCTTGATGATATTGCTGTCTTTAGCTCCACCTGGGAGGATCACCTGGTGCACCTAAGAAATGTTCTGGAGGCCCTGCAGAAATCAGGCCTCACTATCAAGGCCACCTAGTTCCAGATAGGGCAGAGTAAGGTGGTGTACCTGGGCCACCTTGTGAGTGGAGGACAGGTTCAACCATTGCAGAGCAAAATCCAGACCATTATGGATTGGGTTGCTCCAACTACCCAGACTCAGGTCAGAGCTTTCTTGGGCCTGACTGGGTACTACAGGAGGTTTGTCAAAGGATATGGCTCCATAGTGACCCCTTTAAATGACTTAACTTCCAAAAGAATGCCTAAGAACGTTCAGTGGACAGTTAGCTGTCAAACGGCATTTGATGACCTGAAGCAGGCCATGTGCACTGCTCCCATTCTGCAGAGTCCTGATTATTCCAAACAATTCGTTGTTCAAACAGATGCATCTGAATTGGGGGTAGGAGCTGTGTTATCACAATTGAATGAGGAGGGTCAGGATCAGCCAGTAGCTTTCATAAGCAGAAGGCTGACTCCCAGAGAGAACACTTGGTCAGCTATTGAGAGGGAAGCCTTTGCTGTGGTTTGGGCTCTGAAGAAGCTGAGGCCATACCTGTTTGGCACTCACTTCATTGTTCAGACAGATCATAAGCCCCTCTTAAGGCTAAAACAGATGAAGGGTGAAAACCCCAAACTCTTGAGGTGGTCCATTTCCTACAGGGGATGGACTATACAGTGGAACATAGACCTGGGAGTAACCATGCCAATGCAGATGGACTCTCCAGATATTTCCACTTAGAACATGAAGACTCAACTGGTCAAGGTTAGTTTAATGTCCTTGCGTTTGGGGGGGTTGTGTAGGAAAGTAGTATCTGGTTCTTATGGTTACCCCCACTTTGTGCTGATGTCTCACTGTTTTTGGACTAGTCTGACTGGGATCCTGCTATCCAGGACCCCAGTCTATCTGCTTTCTCCCTTAAATTGCTATGTATGTACTTTAGGTACACTCCAGATTGGATACTGGGGTACCCTTATCAGTCCCTAGTATATGGTACACCATGTATCCAGGGCATAGGTACCCCAGAGGCCTCCCCTGGGCTGAAGCATGTATTATGCCACCCATGAGAGGCCATTCAAAATGACACAACAGGTCTGCTACAGCAGCCTGTGTAAGCTGGTGCTTGCACCACTTACTTGGATATCGGTTCACTATATCTATCTAAATCACTACACTTAAAAACCTATCAGTCACCCCTATGGCAGGCCTTATCAATCCTGAAGGCAGGGTGCTGGGTTTTACGTGAGAGGGTGCCCCTGCATGAGCAGAGCCCCTCTGCAGCCTTCGGAGACCATTCTCCTGGGTTGTCAGTGATGCAGCCAGACATATAAGTTAAGTTGCATTATAACCTTGCGGTAAATGCTAACTTTAAAACGGCTGCTTAGAAACATGTCGTGTTTGGTGTCAAACACCTTGGAATCATACCTCCCACACAAGTAACTGGTGTGGGAGGTATGATTCCACCCTTCTGAAACCACTTCTGTGGGTCACTGGTCTACCCAATACCAGCTTTCTCGACCCGGGCAGCACAAAATGGACGCTGCCAGCCACAGACACAATTCTGCTCTCCTGCTGCTGAGCCAAGCTCGAGCAGAGGAAGGCATGACAATAGGCATCCTGTCACAGGGAGGTGTGAGCACCTCCCAGACAGGGTTTAGTGTATTGGGGCTGGGTGGGTGCACTCTGAGAGTGCCAGAAAGTCTGCACTGGGGGCACATTTGGTGTCCCTGTGCATAGTCCAGCTCAAACCAGTTCTGGGAGCCATTGGCTCCTGCTCTGGCGTGAAACTGGACAAAGGACATGGGTGTAGCCACCCCTCTGTCCTGCCCCTCCACTAGGAGGGTCCCCAGAATCTTTCCAACCCTTTCCCGTGGGTATAAAGTGGGTTACCTGGCTACAGGACTTTACATTTTACCTGGACAAGATTCTGCTAAGAAGAAACCAAGTACTTCGACTGCCTGCACAATGATTGCACGACTGAAGAATCTCCCTTGGAGTAAAGGAGTTACTCCCCTGCAGTAGCAGGCACCAAAGCGCATCTGACTGGCTTGCTTCTCCAGAGCTCCTGCAGACTCCAAAGATTTTAGCAACACAGGAGGTGGGTTTCCGAAGGTCCCTGAGGTTGATCTGACCTCTCAGTGATTCTGAGACCAGTATCCCTTGTGGGGACCGTACAACCCGAACCCCTGTGCACCGCATACATTTGCAAGAGCATATGCTTGTTGGCAAGTCCCGAGCTTGTGCTTTGGACTCCGTGTAGTCCTGACCCCGAGCAGCATTTGCACTGAAGATATCCGGCCTCCACTGACCGAGTGCTCTGTGGGCTGGTGCTTTGTAAATTCGCTCGAGGTCTCCTCGCGATCCCTGGTCCGTTGGTCTGTGGGTCCTGGCGAGGGCCACCTTGTTTGTTCTTGGGCTTCCCTGGTTGCTCCAGACATGCCCTGACTCCCCATTGCTTGGAGAGTCCACTGGACCTTGCTGGTCCACACCGTAACCTGTTTTTCCTTCCTGTGTTGGTTGCATTTGCCAAGGCTTGTTGGTGCTCCAGCCAGACACCGACCCCTCCTCACTCGACATCATTCGTGGGACAGCTCACCTCTGGGTCCTGGTCATCCTCGACATCTCCTGCTCCTCGTGGCTGCAGAGTCAAGCATCCCTTCTTCACACCTGAAGCACCCAACCTCGGTGGGCATTCGTCTACCGAGCCCCTGGTCACCTGAAGTGACCCAGACTCTGTCCCCTCTGCTTTCAAGTTCCTCTCACCTAGAATCCAGGCTTGGATTCCACCGGACACTCTTCGCCTTCCTGGCAGCAGCACTTCTTCGCAACTCTCCTTTGAAATCGACAAAGGTTTCCGACACCACTTGATCCCTATGCACCCGGCTCCTCTGGGATAGGTAACACGGGTACCTCGGTACTCACTGGTGTGTTGGCTCTAGAACCTCCTATGTTCCAAAGGGTTTGCTCGAAGTCCTCGTAGAAGTGTCCTTAAACTGTAACTTTTCAACCGCGACTTTCCCATAGAGTTGTACGGAGCAAGTGGTCGTGTTTCCTCACTGTACCCGTCCTCCGTGGGCTCCCTGTGTCACTACCTTGGGTGGTTCCTTGGGGTCCTAGCGATTCTACGTGCTCTAGGCACTGTGTCTAGTCAAGTCGTGATTGTTATACCATTTTTTTAGTATATGGTTCGGTCTCCCCCTGGAACCCGCTGAATATTGTGCTACTTACGAATGTTCTGTTGATTCAGTATTGTGTGCTTTGTGTTCTAATCTCGTGTAGAGATTAGTAGAGAGTGTTATATTAATAAATACATATTTTTATATAACTACTGTGTGGTTCTCCTTTCATTTAGTCATTCAGGAGGTGATATTCTGGTAAAACAAGCTGCTTTACATTCCTTCAAGATTAAGCCTGAAGGCTGCTCTCCACAGCTACCACTAGGATAGCTTTCTAAAGGTTATCTTTGACCTCATACATCATAAGGGTCGTGTGGGCTGGTACAAGGTGCCCACTTTAATTAGTGGACAGCATATACCAGGCCACCTTCTCAAAGAGGCCTTTTATACTTGATGTCACTGGGTCCAACTTTCTATGGGCCCTGAGCTACTGGGCCAATACTACCCCTTTAGCACTTGACTCTCAGTGGTAGTGTGGGTCGAGCAACAAAGGCTTCTCAGGAGGGAGGCAGGTTCAAGGTGCACACAGGCTCAAGACTAAAAATACATTCAGCAACCCCAATAAATAAGTGTCCAGGCAGATATTCACATTTATGACAAACATAGTATTCATATACAAACACAAAGTGAAATATGACACACAAGCAATATACACAATGCTCTTAATGTCGGAAATCTAACACTGGTCAGGCAGTGTCATGAGTCTCAATTTCTCTGTGTACTGACAGTGATTATCTTCAAATGGCTACCTGAGAATACCAAGAAAATGCTTACACAGACCTTGCTCAGCAGACTCGATTATGTCAAAACACTCTACGCAGGAATCACTAAGAAGCTCTTCAACCGTCTCCAGGCCATTCAAAACACCACAGCAAGACTCACATTAGACCTACCTCATCACACACACATCAACCCATACCTCAGAGAACTGCACTGGCTCCCAATTCACAAACTCACCAAATCCAAGCCACTCACACACATACAAAGCACTACAAAACACCGTACTTGCATACCTTGACAACCTCATTCCCTTCTACACACCTCCCAGGCACCTCCGGTCAGCTGAACTCTTACTGGCACGCACACCTGAATCCACAAAGTCACAGCTGGGGGCAATGCCTTCTCATATCTCTCCCCCAAAGCATGGAATGACCCTTCTTGCAATTTCAGAGCCTTCTCACTGCTTCTCGAGTTCTGCAAGAAGCTGAAGACCTGGCTCTTTGATTAACCTCTTTGAAGACCTGGCTTTTTGCTGAATGAGCTCAGTTTTTCCTTGCTCGCTGCCTCAGGATAGATATGATAGCGCCAGGACACCCTTGGGTAATCGCCGCGCTTTATAAAAGTTATTAACATAACATAACATAACCTAGTAGAAGGCTGCCAGTCTACCTGCAAAGAGCTTGAATACCAGCATGGGTGATTAGCACACTATATAAATATGCATAACATAACATAACTTACATTACAAAACAATACCCCGATTTTACAATAGTTAACATTTAGGTTAGGTCAAGCTAATGAGCCAGAGTATTGGAAGTTCCACAGTTGCTTTTTAGAAGTCAAAGGGGCATATTCACAAGGAGCTATCGCCGAATTAACTGCACTTTATCGCAGCCAAAGTCGTGATAAATTTACCCCCCCATTCACAAGCCGGTGTTAACAGCCCACAGCACCAGTATACCCGCGATAGCAGCCGCCAAAAACATCGCCACAGAGGACCCTCACAAATATCGCTAATGAGATGCAGAGAAGGCATTCCCGTGACAAAAGCCGAGACAACAGCACACCTCAACATTCACAACGACCAGCCACATCCGCGATAAAAACACAAAACAGGTGATAAGGCGCGTTAGCACCAGGAAATCTACACCTGCTCTGACCTGGTGTAAAGTCCGACGGCAGCCAGCACCACAAAAGGGAGCACAGCCCAGGGCCACAACCGAAGGGCAACAGATGCCATGGAGCCACACATCATGCAGCCCGGACACCCAAGAGGTCCACAACACCCACCCCCACCACCCCAGGACCCCATCCCACACCCGGAACACCCCCCCCCGGACCAACACAGACGCAGCGCAGACAAAGACAGCGGAGCCCCAGGAAACGTACCAGCTGCACAGACCCAGGCTGAAAGGGACAACCAACCTACGCATCCTGACCATCAACGCCTAACAGGCCTACGGCAACAACACAGTGGACAACCAACATCCCACCCCACACAAAGCTGATGGCGTGGCTGCACCTGTTGGCCCCTGAGACCCCACATCCAAAACCCGCCAGAGTCGGAGGAGTCCCACAGCCAGCCACATCCAAGTCCCCCACACCTGTCCTGGACATCACCATCACCCTGGTACCCCTGTCCCCATACGTACAACACAATGCGCAGGATCCGCTGGAGACCAAGCAAGGACCATACGCCATAGCAGGATGCACGCACGTGTTGGGGGCAACACACAGCACACATGTACTACCTGTGCCCCCTATGACACAGCACACAATCACCGCAACAGGAAGCACACGTCTCACACCAATGTGCAGGCAACAACAGAACACCGTGGAACACCCAACAATGTCGCCTTCAAATACACAGCCAGTGTGCATGATACCTTCATCCTCCGACAGTCCATCATCAACCAGCGTTCCCAGGATGGCAACAAGGGAAATGTACAGCCCCTTGGCAATATACAAATAAACACCCCACACACCTCAACACCACAACCATGCAACTCACAACTCTGGCAATGCACACGTCACAAAATCTCATACAACAGGCACAACAATATGCCCACCCACCAGACACGACAAAACAACTTACAATGTCCACATGGGCAAGCCCTGAAAATGAGCCAGCAACTGCCTGGCACCTCAGCCACATACTAGCCGAATGTGGGGAGAGGTGGCAATCAGGCATGTGTCAAGGATGCAGTAGAACCATGATTGGGAAAGTACACAATGCCAACAGTGCCGGAGATGTGCTGGACACCTCGCAGTATGCAGAACACACCCATATCCATGGCGACATACACCGCTTGCATATGGAGTGTAGTGGACAGTGGACGCCACCATGTCACCACAGCCAGTGGGGGACCTCGTGGAAATGTTGCCTGTTACGCCCCCCCCAAGCGTCAGCGGAGTGGGATGGCCCAGCGCCAGCGTAGGGGTGTGAATAAAAACCACGTAGGCCTGGGCGTGGTCCACTTCCGGAAAGACCCACGTCTCTGCCAGGGCGGCACCTCCCACCTCGCCACGAGGCCGACGCCATCCTCGTGAGCGGAGTTGCCTGAGATGCTGTGCGCCTGCCGGACCCCGGCACCCTGGTCCACGAACCCGTCAGGCCAGCCCCTGCGCAGCCAGGCCACACTGATCACCTTCCAACACCGGCATGTGTCAAGGAGGGCCCACCACATGCCGGCGCAAGCCACAAGCCCGAGGCCCGAGACCTTGGCAGCCACCTCAGACCATCACGGCTGCCACGACACCGGCCCGCTTTATTCCTTTTTTGTTGATGTACTCCACTGCCGCCCCCGGCATACTCTTCGGACCAGTAGGTCCCACATGTGGAACTGTGTCTTGAGTCATGAATGGCAGTGACCCCATATCCCGGCCAGCGGCCACAGCACCAGACCCCTCCAGTTCAGTGAGGCATAGTTCCATATGGGAATCTTGCGACACATGGTGCCACTAACCCTGTTCAACGGCAGCCTGCTACACGTGGTGCCACTAACCCTGTTCAATGCCAGGCTGCTACACGTGGTGCCACTAACCCTGTTCAAAGCCAGGCTGCTACACGTGGTGCCACTAACCCTGTTCAACGCCAGGCTGCTATACGTGGTGCCACTGAACCTGAACTATGCAGGCCGGTGGGGCCTTCCAACCTATGCAGGCGACACTCGGTGAATGGGCTGTGCTGACCGCTGCCTCAGGCCTACACCACGGTCAGGTAGGTCACACATTTGGAACTGAGTTTTGATTACACCGTGGCAGTGAACATTATTTAAGGCAGAGAACTATTCACCATACACCCTTCGATGTGGTGGCAACAAGTCTGTGCATGGCATCACAACCACACGTGTCTGTGGGCCTACGCGGACCACTGCCCTCGGCCTACGCTCGAGTGGGATCCCAGAATTGGAACTGAACATCAGTAATTCAAAAGGCTGAATACATGTCTTTGCACGCACAGAGGGGCGTAAGAGGATGACGCGTTGCAGGCCGGAGGGAACAGGATCATCATCATGGAGGTGATTGAACACTACCGACAACTGCCACTGTGTCACCAACTCTGTGCCTCGCGAGCCAACGACACGTGGCTGTGGGCCACTGCTGACCGCTGCCTACGGCCTACACTGCGGTCCAGTAGGTCACAGCGCCTTGATTTGGCATTCTTGGAGTTCACATCTGTGTACATGCATCATCGCAGACTGCATCCCCTCCCAGCACCTGTGCCACTGAGTTTGTTCCCCGACATTCATGGACACTCACTGGTCGTACATTGGGGGCGTTTGAGTCTATGGACTAGGGGCTAGTTTACATCCTCATGTAGCTGATCCCGAATTGTTGGTGAAAACGAGGGTTGCGCTTTCCACTCCTCCATTTGCTGCTTCCAGATGACATCAGACCTTCCGCATCATGCCCTGGAGGACACCTTCCACTGTCCCCCGAAACCCTCCGCAACATACACCTTGGACATTGATGGGGACCCGCTCAGGTCGCATGGCCCATCTGACTGCA